>CM062809.1:1103833185-1105108185 GCA_031772625.1 Pinus tabuliformis | reverse complement strand
GAGATAATGCACAAAAGTGTGCACACTTTGTAAGTCTGTCAACTACCACCATTGTGACAGTATTTCCTTTGGACTTGGGTAAACCTGTGATAAAATCGATTGAAACCTCCTCCCAACATTGGCTTGGAATGGATAAAGGTTGTAATAGACATGGGGTCTGAATTGTTTGAACTTTATTTTGTTGGAAAACCAAACATTCTGCCACCAACTTTTGAATATTTGATTTAAGACCATCCAAAAAAAATATTTCTTAACCCTGTGGTAAGTTTTTAAAAATCTTGAGTGCCCTCCTAAGGGAGAAGTGTCCAATTCCATAAGAATCTTTTGTTTGAGTTGGGAATTTTTACATAGGTATAAACGATCTTTGTACCATAACGAATCAATTTTCCAGCTAAATGTATCAGACGTATTGGGATCTCGTTGTAACTTTTGAATGAGTGCTCACACTTCTTCATCATTCTTCCATTCATCCCTTGCTTCGTTTATCAAATCTGTTTTGATAATAGAAATGGCGTAAAGAAATGCTTCCACATCCTCATCCTTTCTTCAGAGTGCATCTGCCACAATATTTTGCTTCCCTTTTCTGTAGATGATTTCAAAGTCATAAACCAACATCTTTGTGACCCATTTTTGTTGCTCTTATTAAAATAATATTTGTTCTAAAAGGAATTTGAGAATATCATGATCCATTTCTTCCTTGAAGTGTCTTCCCATTAGGTAAGGTCCCCATTTCTTAAGTGCATGTAGTATTTCCAGCATTTCCTTCTCATAAATATCCTTGTGTAAATATTTTCCTTTCATTGGATGACTTTCTAAAGCAATGGACATTTCTCCTTGCATTAAAACAACACCAATTCCATTTCCCGAGGCATCACATTCTAGAATAAAGGTTTTTGAGAATTCTGGTGTAGTTAAGATTGATGCTTAGCACATTGCCTCTTTAAGATGTTCAACGACCTTTATTGCTTCTATTCTCCCATAATTCTTAAAAAACTTGTGATAATACCCTTTCAACCAAAGAAATCCTTGAACATTCTTTATGGATGTGGGATTTTCCATTCCTTATTGTATTTAATTTTTCTAGGGTCTACCTTAACACCTTCGTGAGATACAATATGACCCATATATTCCATCTCTTGTACTCCAAAGAAACATATGGAGCTTTTTTCATATAATTGTTTCTCCTCCAATAGTTTGAGTACCCTGTCAACATGTTCAACATGATCCTTCCAAGACTTGTTGTAGATTAGTATATCATCAAAAAATACTAACACAAATTTTCTAAGGAAGGGTTTGAAAATGGAATTCATCAAACCTTGAAATGTAGAAGGTGCATTGGTATGGCCAAAAGGCATGACCAAAAATTCATAATGACCCTCATGAGTTCTAAATGTTGTTTTTAGAATGTCTTCAGTCTTCATTCTGATTTGATGGTATCCTGAACGAAGAACCAACTTGGTGAAGTAAATTGATCCATGCAATTCATCCAATAATTCATCAATGACAAGAATGAGAATTTTATATTTAATAGTGATCTTGTTTAGCTTCCTATAATCCGGACACATGCGCCATGATCTATCCTTCTTGTGCACCAATACTACTGAAGCAAAGAAATAACTTTGACTAGGTTGAATTATACTAGCCTCTAGCATTTCAGCAACCATATGTTCAATTTCACTCTTTTGGGCATAGGGATATTTGTAAGGCCTGATGTTTGGAGGAACACTTCCTGGAGTCAAATGAATAATATGATCATGATCACAAATAGGTGGGAGGCCTTTGGGAGTCTCAAATAAATTGAAATGATTGTCCAAGACTGTTTGGAGACTTGGAGAAATAGATGATTTCAATGTGGAAACCTCTAGCAAACATAATCGTTCAAATACGCCTCACTATTATTTATTTAGAATCTTTGTCATTCTGTTAGAGATGATTATATTTCCCAGTTTCCTCGTGATACCCCTTAATTAAGTTTCCTTTCCTTCCGAACAAAATTTCATGAAAAGTTCTTGAAAATTAAAATCTATTGTACCCAAGGATTGTAGCCATTGGACTCCTAGTACAACATCAACACTACCCATTGGAATGGAAAGCATTAGGCCATTCAATGCATATTCTCCCATGGATAACTTGATATTATGGCACTTTCCAAAGCTATTTATAGTTCCTCCGCTTGCAACCATCACTTGATACTCTAGTGCTAGATATAGGAAGCAATTCAATTCCTTGGCTATCTTACAATGAATAAAATTATGGTTACCACCCAAATCAATCAATGCTATTACCTTTTTATTCTTGATATGTCCTTCTATATTGATAGTTTGAGGAGTGGTAATTCCAACCAATGCATTACAAGATATGGTCGGATTTATTTCTTCTTTCTCTAGGTTTTGTTTCTGATGTATATCCGCTTCTTTTGATGTTTATTGTTTCTTTTCTTCCTCCTCTTCACAATTTATGTAAAATAATTTCTTCTCAGCACACTTATGACCTTTAGTGTATTTTCTATCACAACTGTAACATAGCCCTTTTTTTATTTTTTCTTCCAATTTTTGTGGTGTCAACCTTGTAGGTTGTGGAAGACTAGGGGCAAAAACACTTCCATCCTTATATTTGTGAGTGGTAGGCTTTCTTGCTGCCATAATTTTGCTTTCCATTTTTCTTGCCAACCTGAATACCTTCTCTAATGAATCAGGTTCCCAAAGGCGAACCTCATGTTGGATGTTATCCTTTAAAGTCCCTATGAACACATCAATCCTATGCTCATCTGGAATATCTTTTACCCTTATATTCAATTTTTGGAAGTTCTCAATGTGCTCCATCATTGAACCCTTCTGTTTGAGATTTATTAATTAGATAAAAAGGTGTTGCTTTTTGTATCCTCATAACGTGCTATCATTTCTTTCGTAAAAATTTCCCAAGCGAGAGCAAAGCCATCAATATCATACAAATTGATTTGGTTCCAAATATAAAGTTGCAATGCGTACACTTTTGTGTCTTTTGCACATTATGGAGATCGAAATATTGCTCCATCTGTAGTCAAACTTCCTCATATCGATCTTTGAAACATGGTGGGTCTTCAATCCAACATTAGAGTCTATGAAATCATGATTAACATTTCTTTTATTCTCATCATTAGTTTCCTTTACTACCCTTTCACCATTAGTGAACATTTCTTGTAGCAACTTTGTCAAATTTATCTTCAAATCTTCCATTTTTCCTTCCATCTTAGCTTCCATGTCATTCATCTTAGCTTCCATGCCTTTCTTTAAACCATCCATCTTAGCTTCCACATCATTCATCTTAGCTTCCATGCCTTTCTTTAAACCATCCATCTTATCTTCCATGCCATCCATCTTAGCTTCCATGCCTTTCTTTAAACCATCCATCTTAGCTTCTATTACTTTTTGTGAGAGTGAATTTTGTTGCACTTGGTCTCGTAATTTTGATATATCATGTTGCATTTCTTCCTCTTCTTCATGAGTCATGTTAGAGATTTCAGGTTGCTTACTAGGTGTTTCCATTTTCTTTCTTTGAGGCATCAATTAATGATAAATATGCTTCACTATGCCTTTTGAATTCTTTCAAACTAATTTTTCAAGCCAGACTTATGCAAAATTTTAAAAAAAGTACCCACTATTTTTCACTTTGTAGGAGTTCAATATTGAATCCGATGTATCTCTAAAATTACAGATCGTCAAGGTTTGAAATTGTGCAATGTGGTAGCCCTCTAGGTCCTCTTTCCAACGCCACTAGTCTGATTGAAATTGGACTCTCCAAGAAAGAGTTATGCCTAATCTCCCAAGATGACCGGATTAAACACTTTTTCAATAAAACAAACTTGTACGAAGTTCCACGTGTCACTATTTCAACCTTCGGACCTGAAAACAATGCACCAAAAACTATAGTACGTTCTCTTTTTGAAAATTCTTACAAAATTTCAATCTGATACTGAGAGAGAAAGTTTTGATGATTTTCCAAAGGTCACCTATTTGGGATGTGATTTAGGAGCCTGCAAAAACCATAACTTCTTTAGATCATATCTCCAAAAATATAATGAGATAATATTTGAAATTTGGACCAAGAATCATTGAAATTACGTCTCAAATGTGGTTTTTTAGCTTTTGAAACATCACAGAAAAAAATTGTAGTGAAAATTCCACGATGCCCTGTTCGGAGCAGTGAAACCCTATTATCCAAGCCTCTGATGCCAAATGTTATGAACGAGCACACAAAAAAATAGTAAAGATAAATCAACAACTTCAAAATAAGCCTCTTCGAGGGGGAAGCCACCTTTACATTACACAAATGAAAAATTCTTGGATGATACAAATGACTAAACCTCCTTTCTATATATAGGATTCTAAGGGGTCACAATATAATCAAAGCCGACATAACAATAATAATATAAGGGCACAACAATAACAATAGTGAGCTTCTATGAGGCACACTAATAAAAATATTGGGACAATAGGGGCACAATATTAATAATAAGGGCTACAGTGGCAATAGTAATGAGGGAATCACTAGTATTATAGGGACCTAACAGGTTCTATGCAGGATGTTAAGGAAGGTTGCATGGTAGCAGTATTAGCAGATGGAGATCCACTTGGCTATCCATTTTGGGTTGCGAAGGTTATAAAAGTCATTAAACAAAATGAAGATATTACAGTTGTTGAGGTACATTGGTATGTTGCAAATACCCACCCATTCAATGGTGCGTACAAGCCATAGATGGTAGTTGATAAACAAATTCGTAGAAAGAGAAAATGAAAGGGTACAAATATAAATCATCGCACAAACCTCTTAAAATTGGAGGATGTTGACATACTTGTCTATGACTTCAATTTAATAAAGAGAGGAACTCTTCACTTCAAGACCATAGAGATTTTGAAGAAGTTGCTACCAAAAGGAATAGTGTTGAAATGAGAGTGTATTGAACCTAGTCATAGATCTAGAAGACTTTTGAAACCTAAAATGGTGGGAATGCATGTTGACTCATATGGGGATCTAGTTGATGAAAGAGAAGACTACGAGTCATATTCATTGCATCCAGTCATTCATCTAAAGATGTAGATTCAGATGGTGTGCCAGATCCTATGGATGATTTTGAATAAATTTCTAAGGCATTTTATGTAAATGATGTTTGCATGGTAACTTGAAATAAATATTTTGACTTCCATATGATCTTACATGAAGTTATGAGTCATTTCTATGTTTGTTGGATTTAATGTTTTAATTAAAAGGAATTCATGTCTTTAGAGATGTTTGCATGGTAACTTGAAATAAATATTTTGACTTCCATATGATCTTACATGAAGTTATGGGTCATTTCTATGTTTTTTGGATTATATGTTTTAATTATGAAGATTTCATCTCTTTAGAATATCCACAATGCAATCAGGGGGGCTTCACTATGGGAGCAATATCATACCATGTGGGTTCATATTGGCGGATATATAATGAAGAAAAAATTACATAATATATTGGGAGATATATAGGGGGTAAAGGGTTTTTGTATTGGTAAATATAAAAGAAGGGAGCTTAAAATTAATGAGAAAATATAAAGGGGTATAAAAAATGTTAATGAAAAAATAGATACCTACAATATCTAGTGAATCCCCAATGAATGCAATAATGAATTAAAAAATAAAATGGATGTGATATTCATTCTACGAAAGTTGATATTTTGATTAAAAGTAAATAAATATTAGAAATTAATGTTGATTTTTTAAATTATACAATGATATTGCCATGATATTATTTATTGTTATCATCTATCTGGTATAAGATAGTTTTAAAATTGTTGAAATATTAATGTTTCATCAAAAAAGACATTTCGTTTTGACAGTTGATTTTTAGGTTTTTGTTGCAATAGCATAAGTTGTCTTCGGCTAAAATTTGAAAAGAGCTTTAGTTTTAGCCTTTAAAATAAAAATTCCTCTTGGAATAATGAATCTTTCATATACTTGTTTATTTTTAAAATTTGTTTTAGTCATATAATCTGTCCATAATTTTATGGTTGAAATATATTAAAAACTGAGGGTTTTTAATTACATGGTTGAAAATTTGTCAAAATCTTAAGCTTTTTCTGAATTGCGATATTTTATCTTTAATGCTATTGTTGAAAACAATTACAATTTCAGGGTTTTTTAGCGTCAACATATGTTATCTTTAACAGCATGAATAGAAATTGTTGGAATTATTAGGATTTGAGACATGGTATTTTATCTTTAACATCATGTCTGAGAATTGTTGGAATTTTACAGTTTTTCAAAGTCTTGATATTTTATCTTTAATTCCATTCCTAAAAAGTATTAAAATTGTACCCTTCTTTTTTTTTGGTTCGAACATCAACACTTATTTTTTTGAGGGTGTTTTTTCATCCATTTTGGAAAAAAAATGGGTTTTACTTCCATTTAAAAAATATGTGGAAACTTTACCCTATAAAAAAACATCGTTCTAGCATAAACAATTTTCGTTTTTAGGTTGTTTTTTCATGATTTTTTTTGGGTTTTTAGGCTAGATTACTTGTTTTTAAGTGATAATTACCGTTTGATCAGTAACAATGTTATTAAACATTGATAAATGAATTTCCACCCACCAATATATTTATTCCATGTCTCCATCTCTCTCAAAAATGAAAAGTCGCAACTACATGATAAACTATGTCCAGTAATTTCTTGGGAGGAGTATAATATTCATCCCAAATTTTCTGTGCACAAAAACGTATTCTATGAATATGGTAAAGTCAACGATGCCAATAAGTTTGGAAGAAATTCAATGAAAAGGAACCAATTCTATGGATGGATATAATAAAGTCAAGGTCGCAAATATTTTTGGAATTGAAAAAGGAAAACATTAAAGAAAATTGGAAATAAGATTGTGCCCATCAATGTTAACATCGACCCGAGTAGATATTTAATTACCTTCAAAATTTCCATGTGCATGTCTAAGGCAAGGCGTATTTACCATTCTATAAGATATTTAATACCTTTAAGAGTACATTTATTATCTGCATGGTCAGCCTCAAGTACGCCTTTGCATCTGAGGATCATCATGCATATGCATGAGCATGGGGCAAGCAATATTCATCTAATACACCAAGATCTGACATTGCAGAAATGACCATACATACCATGGAATATGATTCTTGCTATTTCCGGTAGCTCTTCTGGAGGGATTTCCGGTCGGTCGGCTGCCTCCACGTTGACTGCCACCATGAGATGCCACCACCAGACCGTACGCTCATTTGAATTTGGAAACGTACCGAATCACTAGCTCGAACCCTTCCATTCATATATCCTAAAGCTGGTTTGAAATTTGAAACATTTTCATTCACAGAAGCTGAAGCTTTAGTCATCTTCGTCAAGCGCATCGGGGCCTACTGAGTGTCTTCGTGTAGTCGAAACTTTATTTCTCCTTGATTCCCGACGTGGAACTGAAAAGATGCCAAACATACACTATAGAATTTCAAACATTTCTTTTGCAATTTGTTTATTTAATTACCCAGACATTATTTAACTAGACAACTAGATTTATATCCCGACTTTTAAGTATAGATTGACTATTTTGATTATGAAAACAATTAGAAAAGCCGAAAGCCCTTGGAGTAGAATTCACTGACGAAAAGGGTCAGTCTCATCAAGTTTTTCTCAAACAATCATCACGTTGTAGTGAGGTAATCCTCTCGGCAGGAGCCCTAGGCAGCCCCCAGCTGCTCCTCTTGAGCGGAATCGGCCCATCTGAACATCTCAAAGAATTCAATATTCCTTTAGTTCTAGATTTACCTGCAGTAGGCCAAGGGATTCAAGACAACCCCGTGCAAGCGTAACCGTGCAATCCCCTATACCCCTCAATCTCTCCAGCATACAGGCAGTGGGTATTCTAAAGGGCTCTCAAAATTACATCTTTTCCAGCAGTTTCGTCCAGCCGGCTAATGGAAGCGTGCAATATAGTGGCAACATATTTGAGAAACTGGCGTTTCCATTATCGAGGGGAGAGCTTCGGCTACGCACCAAGGATCCTCGAGACAATCCGTCTGTTCGATTCAACTATTATTCGCACCCAGAGGACGTGTAGAGATCCGTGGATGGCATGAGGGTGATAGCCAAAATCCTCAACGTCTCTGCAGAACTTTACATATCCAGCAGCTAATGGTTCGACCAGCTCGCCTCAGTTTCGCTTCATTGGGCCGTCGTTGCCAAACAACATCGATGACGATGCAGCCGTGACTCAGTTCTTGAATCAGACGTTGAACACAATGTGGCATTTCCATGGAGGATCTCATGTTGGGTCTGTGGTTAACCGGCAATATCAGGTGATTGGGGTTGATCGTCTCAAGTTTGTGGATGGCTCAACATTCAAATATGGTCCTGGAACAAACCCACAGGCCACCACTCTAATGCTTGGAAGGTAATTATAACAATTTTAATATTTCAATTGGTTCCCTATTTATTCGTATTTTTAATGGAAACCATTATTACATTGTGGTGCATGCAGGTATGTGGGATTGCAGATTCTTCAAAAGCGGATCAAATGAAGGTTATCCATTGGCAATGGCAGAACCAACCTAACTTCATAAATTTGCTTGGAGCTATGCATCATCGATAAATAAGAAAAAATGAAATAATTATAAATTTAATGTGTACTTGCGAGAAAGTCCTTCAACGTTATGATAGGATTGGCATGAACATGTTTGAAAATGTAATATCATTATATTTGATCGGTTTTCTCTTTCAAGTTTCGAAGGGAAATAAAGTATTGAATTGTGTGAAAAAATGTTTCCGTACAAGAGATTTCCATGATAAAACTTGGTCGTTGCTATTGCATGTGGTTAGTATATTTCATCGTTCAATTGTTTTTATGTTTTCATGTTTGGAATTATAGATTTTAGTTATTTCTTTCTTTATTTATTTATTTGCAGTAACAACAACCCATTATATATTTTCGAATGTTATATATATATATATATATATTATTTAACATTACATAAGCTTCTATGTCAATATATTTAAAAACTAATATAATTAAATAAACATAAATCTAAAAAAAAATGTATATGGAGGGAGGAGTTTATTGTATGTTAGACTTTCTTGTGTAATGAGAGTTTCTGACGTTTAAAGTGTTTAAAAATTGATAGTTAATTTTATGTTAATTTTTTTTTATATCAGAATTTAAACTTGATGTTTAATATATTTGAAAATTGATACTTGTGTGATATTTTTGAAAATTGATACTTGTATGGTTATCTAAATTTGATCTAGGTAGATATTGGTGGCCACCCACCTATTCCACCTAGACCTCTAGTTGTTTTCAATTGTTTCTTGTTTATTTTAGCATTTACTATTTTTAGCAGTTTTTCAGGTCTTGAACTTCCGAAGCAATTTTGACCCCCTAAACGACATTTTTTTAAGGCCCAATGCAAGCTTGTGGCCATAAATAGGGGCCTATGACAAAACTTGTAGTACTGAGACAGATATTGCCAACAAGGAATCACACGTGCTAAACAGAGATAATATGACCAAGTTACAACCCTAGGGAGTTGGCTGCCCAACTAACCCCAATGTGGCCCATAAACTCTTGGTGTACATCTCCTCGGGTTAGGGTTTTGGTTGTTTAAGGTTTTCTCATGTTTTCGAATAATAACTAGGCTCTTGAGCCTCATTGCAACACAGTCCAAAGGCATGTAGCCGCCACATCTCTTTTCAGAGATAAGCTACCATCGCTCGAGCTAGTCTTATTTCCATTCTATTGTAAACATATTTTAGTATTTGATATTAATGAAATGAAGTGTTATTTCTACTACATCTCTGTATTTATGGTTATATCTATGATTTGTTGCATTCCTGTTTAAATTCAGATCGGTGGAATCAACACGTCTGCCCTTTCCTTGTTTTTCTTTAGACGTCCCCAATGAGGTCGAGATATAAGAGTTTAGGGCTTGAACTGGTTGAACATTTGCAAGACCAACCTCACAAATATTGATGGCCTCACATGGCTGGAGAGAAGAAATACGAAGGGAAAGGAGATCCTTTCAAAATATTTCTTGAAGAAGCCCTCAAGCAACAAAGGAACGCGATGATGGACAACTTTGCTGAGATCCTTTAGCGGCTACCCAAGGGTGACACATCCCCTTCCAGCAGCTACTCTGGAAGCGTCACATCTTTTAAGGTATAAGTTAACTTTGCCATTCCCATATTTGAGGGTCAGATAGATGCAGACGTCGTAAATAAGTGGTTAAATCTGCAAGAAGGATATTTTTCTGTTCATGATTTTTCCAGTTGGGAAAAGATTACTTTTTCACCTTCTAAAGCCATCCCCCATGTCAACAACTCATGGGAAAGCTATTGTGAGAAAAATGAAAGTACCCCCTCACTATTTTTGGTCGCACCCAGTTTGAATTTTTTCCGGGACGCCATCAAGGAGTAGTACTACCCTGTCGGGGGCTATGAGGATAAATACATAAAGTGGACCAGGCTATCACAGGGAAGGGACTATGACGTGCCAAAGTTTACCATTTTTTTTTCACACCCTTCGCACGAAGTTGGGTATCAAGGATTCTGAGAAACATTTGGTACTCAAGTATCATGACTACCTACACAGGTACATCTAGGATGAGATGGAGTTCCTAGACATCTCCTCGCTTGGAACGATGTACCGATACGTTGTCAAGATTGAGCATAGGTTTAAATAGAAAAAGTAATAATTTGGATTTGCGAATCCAAATAAAGGGAAAGGTGCCCCCAAACCACAGAGAAAAGGGAAAACCCAAGGTGGGGCGACACATGATAACCCTTCGAAGCCTCAAGCAAAGAACAACACCACGAAGAAAAATAAGGACACTCGAAAGTGGTGTGAGTTCCATAAGAGCTCCACTCACAACAGAAGTGAGTGTTGGTCCAGGCAGTCATTGGTGGCCAAGTTGAAGGCTAACGAGTGAGACGCATGTTCTGAGTCTGAGTTAGAACTTGACAAGGGGAATGACAAGGAGAAGCGGATCATTGACGCGGAGCCCAGTGCCAATGTGGCCACCACCAAGATCCAAAAGATCGAGTTGGAAGATCTAGAAGAGGGGGAATGCCTATTCCACTCACAGATGTGGGTGAAGGGTTCTCTGCTGCAATTCATTGTCGACAACGAGAGCCAAAAGAACCTCATTTTAGCAGAGGTCATGAGGCGGCTGGTGTTGTGGGGAAAAATGCCTATTTAGGACGATCCTATCCACCTAAGGTGTGACAACGCCTTAGCAACAAAAGAATACAGCTATTATGATTTCTTCCTTTATGAAATATGAAAGAGAGGAGATCGGTAGACTTACCGTTGTCTTCCGGTTGTCCCTCGAACTAGATCCTCTTCTCTTTGTGTGTCCACAGCTACTTGCCTCCTCGCTTGATCACAAGAGAACAGCTACCTGTGACAAGAGAACAACTACTTGCAACAAGAGAAGAACACAATACAAAGGCAAATACACATATTCATAAATGATTCAGGATTAGAAGTAAATCAAATATACCAATGCAATCATACAAAATACACCAGCATATAGGAAAGAATCAGGATAGCTTTATTGAAAGTAACAGGGTTCAGGAAGAGATACAACCCATAGGGCTCCAATCCAGCATCTCCTTCCCAGCAGAATGGAATTCCTTCTTCAGCTCCTTTCAAAGCATAACACACCCAATGTTTCTAGCCACAAACCAACAGCAATTCTTTGCAAATACCAAATTCCAGCCTCCCTTGACCTCATGGAGAGAGATCTATATATAGGGATATTGGAGAGAGGATGAGTCAGCTTGAGGCTGGTCTGAGACTGACTAGTGTCCTCTCACACTTCAGTTCTTGAGTCCACTTGGAGGTTCTTGCTTCCACTTGGAGATTTGGAAACCTCTTACTCATCACCAATCGAATTCCCTGATCCAAGTGTCATTTTGGAAGCTTCCTGGGCGTTGACACCTTGAGGAATGACTCTGCCACTTGTCCAAACTCGCTCAGCGCAGGTAGCCTTCTTTGCAGTTGACATTCAATGCAGGTAGACAGTGGAGTAGTTGACATTCAGCGCAGATGTTCAATGGAGCAGTTGACATGATCCAGAATTGCCTTGTTTTTGAGTGTTTTCAGGTGGAGAACTTTTGTTAAGTGCTATGGTTTGCTGGCCTTGTTCCTTTAGGGGTAGGAACAACATGTTTAGGGACTTTGGATCCCTTGATTATTGACATTTCATGCTCAGTGATGCAAGGCACAAAAATGTCTATAACAGCTGGGCCTACCAACTACAACACATACGCACTCATACACCATCGGGTGGCTTCACCAAGGATGAGATCTTTGCATAAGACAAAAGTGTCGCCTTCCCTACAACATGATGCCCTTCATGGATGAGGCACTGTGTGATGTTTCTCCTCTTGAAGTTTGTTATGTATTATTAGGACAACCATGCTTGTGGAAGCGACATGTTGTATATGAGTCTAGACCTCGCTTCGTTATTATTTCTTTGGGTACTAAGTTATACAGGATACTTGAGGTAGCCCCACCTATGCCATCTCTTTGATCTATGATAAGCAATGCAGTAAGATCATCTCCTAGATTGTGAAATCCATTTTCTTTCTGATTCTCTCTTAAAGTAAGGGGAAGATTATAGCCATATCCATTGCCCCTCGGAAACGTTCTTCAAAGTAGAAGAAGCATGTGGATATGGCAGTGGAAGAATACAGGGGTACCCTTGCATTGTCAGTTCAATCATTTGATTGATCTGAATCCCAAAGCACCTCTACCCAACAAGTCGCTATATCGCCGCTCTGATGAGCCTTGGTATTGCAACTAGAATGCTACAACTCCCAAGGTTACCATCTTTAATTATCAACCCAGGGTTCGTCCAAACTTAAGAGGTATTGGCATTATATGTGAAGCATACAATGTGTCCTTCTTTTGTTGTCATGAGAGAAAATAAATGTTTCCTATTTGCAAGAATGAAAGACTAGATTTGAAAATGCTTGTAAGTAACATGAAATCATCTATCTACTTATTAACACACTTTGCTTACAAAAGAACCCTATTTTAACCGTATTTGTCACATGTGATGTTTTAACTAATATAAGCATGAAATCTAATCTAGAGAGTACTATCTACTATGTGCATGTGTAAATATAAAAGAACTCATTTTTTTAATCTTTGTCTTTATAAATGCAAACGCTAATCTTTCCATAATCTTTGGCAGGGGAGAGAGGTGTGGAGGAAGAGGGGTACAATGATTTTGACGGCTTGTCAAGTAAGGGCCTAGTCCCTACTTCAATGATGATTTTTTCTCAATTCAGGCTCAAAATAGGCCACTATAGGATTTCCTATAGGATGTGCTAGTTCTCCTACATGATCGCCTAGTTCTCCTATAGGATCCCATGTTTTACTACACGATGTTACATATTTACTATACGAATTTATAATTCATCAAATGAACAAGTAAATCAAATCAAAATTGGATGGGACAAATTTTGTTATTGACTAGGATGTCTTAGGTCCTTATTCTAAGTGGAATCACTCAAAAAGACCTCTGTTAACCCATGCTAAAAAATAACAGAAAATTACTAGCCGAAAATCTAGAAATTTGAGAACTAGTGAGCTAGTAAATCTATAAAATGCCTAACCTAATCAAGTGCAAATGAAATGGGATAATTTTTGTTATTAAATAGAATATTTTTTTTATATACTTAAAGTGGAACCAACTCTATTGACATTCGTTAGCATGCTCTAAAAATAGCATAAATTTATTGTTCTTTGCCACAAAGGAGTTCCAGAAATCTAGATTTGGGAATAAGAAGACTAGTCCAAGTATCTCAATGGTTACTATGACCTTCCAAATCTTTTCCAAGGATGCAATGATGCTTGTGATCCTAAAAAATAACTTACATGAACCATTTAACCCAATCATAAAACAAGAAATCATTATTACTAAATGCAGATATAGAAAGAAATAAAAACAAGAGATGCATGTGAATAAGAAGTGAAAAGAAGAAAATGAAATGATAGAAAAGGGATCTGAGGCTTATGTTATGGCCAAGCCCAAGGAAACGAAGAGACCTATGGAGGAGAACAATCTTTAGAAGCTAAACATGACACTAATCTTAATTATTTTCATCAATACAATTACATCCCTGTAAGAAAATACAATGGAGCTGCAGAAATACGAGTTCTCACCACAAGAACACTAAAAAAAATCTCCCTAGAGGAAAATTCGACTTGGTACTTATATAAAATGATTATGAATCATTCCCCATGAATGGAGGAAGGTTTCCCCACAAAAATCCCTTTATTAGTGGATATGGTTCCCAATACTAAGAATCTACATTAAATGGCTGGGAAAACATTCCTATATTTTCTCAATCATTGGAGTTCCACAATCTGTGCCATAAGTACATTATATTTTGTTGATTTATTATTTAGTAGTGATCCTCCTATAGCAGAGAGCAAGTCCTACAAATCTTCATAATCGGCCCAATATTCTCATAATATTCCACAAAAATAAATAATATTAGGCACAAATATGCAATTATTCATAAACCTTCTTAATGAATATATTAAAGTTAAAAATACATTATCTAATGCAAAAAGAGAGGTTTAATGTGCTGAAGGATGGTCATAGGGTTCAATTTATGTTTAATTTAGAGGTATGGGCCTTAATTTAAGTCTAATTTAGAGGCGCATCACACTCCATTATGGAAAATGAAGAGATTAAGTGGAAAATCTAGGAGTTTCTGTAGAAATAGTGCATCCGACGATGTTCCTCGTGTTGTGGGAGTCTAATTGTACTTGTACAGAAGAAGGATGGGACCTGAAGGCTCTGTATTGATTATCAGACATTAAACAAAATCACTGTGAGGAACATGTATCCAATCCCATGGATTGATGACCTACTGGACCAAATCAGGGGGGGAAAGTATTTCAGCAAGATAGATATGAATTTTGGTTATCATCAGGTCCAATAGAGCTCACAGATGTATGGAAGAGTGCCTTTAAATCTAAGAAAGGTCTTTTCAAATTGTTGGTTATACCCTTCGTGTTGAAAAATGCACCTCATACTTTTATGAGGCTCATTGATGACATCTTATGGCCCTTCACCAACTCATTCATGGTAGTTTATCTGGACGACATCCTCATCTTCAACAAGAGCTAGGAAGAACACTTACAACACATATTTGGCAGGTCCTTCAAACACTTCGACAACACAAACTATGTGCCAACTTGGAGAAATTCACCTTTGGCATGTGCCAGGTCCAATAATTGGGTTACATCATAGATGAGCGTGGTGTGCATGTGGACTCAACTAAGATCCAAGTCATTCGGATTTGGCCATCCCCGACCACTCCAACGGAGCTTTGCAACGTTTTCAGCCTTGCAAATTTTTATTGGAAGTTTGTGTTGGGATTCTCCCATATCACTTTGCCTTTGAGTTACATTACTAAGGGTGGTACAAAAGAAATTTTTTCTTTGTTTGAGTCCCAACATAAGGTGTTCATTGAGTTGAAGTGTCGCCTATGCTCTGCACCGACACTAACACTGCCAGACCTGCAACAACCATCTTGAAATCGCGACAGATGCCTCAAACTATGTTATTGGTACAGTCGTCACCCATCATGGGCATCTAGTGGCCTATCATAAAGAGACGCATTCCATCGTGCAGGCTTGCCGACAGTGGAAGCGCTACATTCTAGGGAAGGAGATGATCATCCACACCAATCGCTGACCTCTTTAGCTTATACAGACATAGGGGAAGTTTCCAAATGATCTCCATATGAAGTGGTCTACATATCTGCAACAATTCCACTTGAACATTAAATACAAAATGGGCAGCACCAATCATGTTGCAGAATGCCTCAGTCGGCCCCCAGTTGTAACACTGACTACTATTCTCAACTCTTATGGTCACGAGACCTCTAAATGGACACAACTATACAAAAATGATCCAGAGTTTGCCTCCATATACTAGATGCTAGTAGATGGGAATCAAGTTCCTGATTTGCATCTCAATGACACATTATTATGGTACCTGGGCCACGTTTGTGTTCCTTCAAGCGAGCGTGCCAAACTAATTTGGGAGGAACACTACAGGCGGGTCGCAAGGCACTTTGTTGTGGAGAAAATTGTGGTTTTACTACAAAAGTATTTTTATTGATCCAAACTCCGACTAGGTGTTGGGAAATATATCGGATCCTGCACTGCTTATGCCATTGCCAAACCAGCCATTAAGAAGCAAGGCCTGTATACTCCTTTACCTACTCCTAGTCAGCTGTGGGAATCAATCTCCATGGACTATATGTCTAGCCTCCCTTCTACCAAGCATGGTAATGATTGTGTATTTGTGGTCGTGGACATATTTTATAAGATGTCTATATTGGTGGCCTACAAGAAGAGTATTAAAGTAGAAGACATTGCCAAACTCTTCTTTGAACGAGTATGGGTACATTTTTCGATCTCGCGGACCATTATATCATATCAGGATAGCAGGTTTCTAAGCACATTTTGGTCAAGCCTCTGGACACTATTGGACACACTCACCAAGTCGACTGCCTTCCATCCCAAGACTCATGGCCAAATAGAGGTCGTCAATAATATGATAGTGCACAGACTCCACATGTAAAACTCCAATCATCCTCGAACCTAGGATGAGAGTCTTCCATATGTGCAACACAGTTATAATAGAGCTCTCCATAAGTTGATTGATCATAGTCCCTTTGAAGTGGGTATAGGATTTCAACCATTGTGCCTGATTGAGGTTTCCTTGCCTAATGCAACTACACAGACATAATCTACACAAGTATTGTCTGGGGCTGATAAAGCGACCAAATTTATTGAACGCATCCAACACATCCACTAGTGGGTTCACAACATCCTCGATAAGTCAAGGTCATTTACAAGTAGCGACATGATCAACATTGGGTGAAACACAAGTTTCAGGTGGGCAACAAAGTTTGGTTGCATTTGCAGAAAGAATGCCTTATCGGAGTCCATCGGAAGTTCATACCACTCTGAGATGGTCCTTACGTTATTACCAAGGCTATAGGAGACAATGCTTTTGAGCTCTGCATTAACCACCCAATATTCAATTTGGACCTCCTTCAACCATAATTCCTACCATTACTTGACACATCAGACATTGCAGAACAACTGAAACCAACAAAGTTAAACCCAGATTGCACGGAACAAGCCACAGTTGATCGGATTATGGACACATAGGTCAAGAACATTCGCCAACAGAAGATCCAACTATATCGGGTTGTCGAAGTTGGCCATATCCTGCACCAAGGCAAGTGGCTCAACAGAGACTAGGTTCAACAAAAATTTCCTTACCTCATGGAGACTCTACACGCAATGGGAACCATTTCTTCCTAAGGGGAGTGGAATGATCTAGGTGGATATTGGTGGCCACCCACCTATTCCACCTAGACCTCCAGTTGGTTTCAGTTGTGTCCTTGTTTATTTCAACATTTACTATTTTTAGCAGTTTTTTGGGTCCTAAACTTTCGGAGAAGTTTTGACTCTTTACACAACGTTTTTTTGAGGTCCGTTGCAGCCCTATAGTCCTAGGCAGGGATTTGTGACAAAACTTGTATTACTCAAAGATACCTTTCCAAAAACATATCGTACGTGCCAAACGAAGATAATATGACCAGTTTACGAACTTGGGATGTTGGTTGCCCAACTAACCCCATCGGGGCCTATAAACTCTTGGTGTTTCGTCTCCTTAGTTTGGGTTTTGGTTGTTTAGGGTTTTATCATGTTTTTCAATTATTAATAGGCCCTTGAGCTTCATTGCAACAGAGTTTAGGGACATGTAGCCACCAGAACTCTTCTTAGAAATAAGCTACCATCACCCAAGTTAGACTTATTTCCATTCTATTTGTAAACATATTTTAATATTTGATATTAGTGAAATGAAATGTAATTTTTGTTGCATATCTGTATTTATGGTTATATCTATAATTTGTTGTGTTCCTGTTTAAATTCAGATCAAAATTAAATTAGTAATAAATGTTTATGGGCATTAATTCATGATAATTATCAACATATTTATTCCAACATACATTTCACATTGTCTAAATAAAAGAAACAAAAATAAAATTAAAATTATAACAATAAACTAAATTATAATTTTATTTTAAATTATTATCATTATTATTATTAATTATAAAAACAATTAGTATATAAATTAAATAACATTTTTAACCATGGAGAGTCATTGCTATTTATCATGGAAAATTTTCACTTGTAAATACTTTTTGTTACAATATCAATATCATGGCCAATACTATGGTTTATCAATACCACATTCTAATATGACAACTTGAGATAAATTTTAACCTTGCCACCATATGAATATTCCAAGATATTTTATGTAAGTTAAATCTCTATCATCCACCTAATAATTATTAATAATTAAATTATAATTGTACACAACCTATTATAAAATAAGCATACTTATTAACATAATAATTATATTTAATATATATGGACTATTATGTAAAAATATATCTCCATTAATAACAACATAACCTATCATATGCTAAAAATTATGTACATACCATAAATATCAGAGGAAGGAGTTCATTGTATTTGTGTTAGACTTCCCTATGTAGGGGCAATTCAAACGTGATTTTGCAGATCTTTACGAAACATATGGACAATTGGTTTAATTGTTAACATAAAATAGTTAAAATTTACATGTTGCTTTTTATATGCCAATTTATGTAATGGTTAATTTGTGTGATTGCTAATGTAACAAATCAATAATTAATTTTAATTGTCATGTTGAGAGGTGTAATTTTCAATATAAGAGAGATATTTATCTTTTTTTCTGATTTCAATTTGGAGTTGAAATATATATATATAATATGATGAAACATCAATGCAATGTCCTAACCTTTTTCTTCACTTTGTTTTAGTAGGAGGAGTCTCACCTCAACTTTGTTCAATTTTTGGCTTGACTACAACCTTTATCACCATTGAATGTGCCAAAATAGGAAATACATCACTCCCATGTCAATTGTCTACATGTATATCATTGTTCCCTTTCCAATATGTAGCCTATATAGTATACAACTTGCCTTAACTCTAGGAGTGTCCAAGCCTAGAGTTTCTAGATAATTTTCTCCCCAAGAGGATCAACTCAACATGGATTGGCATATGATGGCTTGTGGTCAATAATTGTGGATTTTTATTGATTTTTAGGTGTTTAGATACATCCTCCTAGATATAGGAAAGGCCTTTATAATGATACTCTCTTAGGTGTGAAGGAAGAGGAGAACATAGTGAGAGAACACAATTATGTAGAAATACCAGTAGACTAGTCCACCACTCACTCCATGAATCAGCTCATTTTATGTGTGAGATAAGGGAAACTAAGGAGAAAGAGATTAAATGAGTATTCAACACTGGAAGGTATACATATTGATCGTAATGTTCTTTTATATGAATGTAAAGTCAATTTCCCTCTTTACATTTTCATGTTTGTGAGATCATGTTATCTTTTGATATCATTAGATATAGTCTCTAATCTAATTTTACTTTTTGGAAATGGAAAAGAATTATCTTTACTTGGTTTTCTATATGTGTAGATTTTTGGATCAAAACAATAGACCAGGGTCTCAAGTTAGGAGAAAATCTTCCAAATGTTGTAACAAATCTATGATCTTCATCAACATGAGTAGGATGTAAGGTATGTCACTACTTCATCTATTTCCATTTTTTGTAAAGGATTGTTTGTTATTATATATAGGAATTGATTCCATTTGTCTTTCCCACTTTATAGCAGATCCTAAGGTGGGATCTATGGAACAATGGTCCCTTTGTTCTAAGCATAAATCAAACAACCATAACTGATGACTCCAATGGGGAGAAATCCATAGTTTTTGAATTATCATTAGGGGAATTTTGAGGTAAAAAATGAGCCTCATGAAAACAAAAAATGTGCTAACAAAATTAATTTTAAAAGAACAAATAGGATTCAATATTATGATGTCATCCCCAAGGGTAAATATTTTGGAGGGAAAAGAAGAAAACTATTATCTTTTTAATTATATTTTCAACTTATCTCCTTATAGGTTTACTCAAATGTCGATTGTAGACACTTGTTAGATGCATAATTAAATTCCACATCTAACACCCACTCTGCATACTTCTAAGTGTACCCACATCGCAAAAAATGAAAATACATGAAAAAACATGTGTTTTCATGCATTTTAATTTTTTTTTGTTTTTTTGTTTTTACTCACACGTATGTAGAGTCGATACATGTTGAATGTAAAATTTAATTATGCATCCAACAAGTATCTACACTTGCCATTTTATTAAACATATTTGTTGATATGTCAAAAGTACAATAAAAACAAGCATTTCTTTTCTTTTTCTTAAAAAATCCACAACTCTTATTTTATTATTTTCACTATTATCTTATTAGTTTCTTCATGAGGCACATTTTATACCTAAAAATTCCTCTAATTCCCTCTATTTATATCTCTTGTTTTTATTGGTTTATTAGTAGTTGTTTGCAAATTGCGAGCTCCTTCGGGTCTGGTTTAGTGCATATCCATAGCCTAAGGCTCAAATATAAGTCTCTTTATCTTAAAATCTTGACTTTACAACTTTATCACTCCTACCTAGTGGATTACAAGGTTCCTAGAGCATGTGGTTTCTCCCTGCTAGTGTTCTTGGGTGCTAATAGTATACACCATGCCCCTTTTGTGGGAGAAAATGCCTTCATAACTTTGCCTATTGTTGAGAACTGCATGGTTTTTTTCGTTGCTTGAGGCTTGTTGTCCGAGGCTTAGATATATCTTCTTTTGTTCTTGGAGTGTCAAATATGAACTATATATGATGTAAACCTTCTTCTCTCTTTCAATAAACCTAAATGAATCTAAGGCTTGTTGTTTGAGGCTCAGATATATCTTCTTTTGTTCATGGAGTGTCAAATATGAACTAGATATGATCTAAACCTTCTTCTCTCTTTCAATAAATCTAAGTGCATCTAATTGCATCTTGTACCTTGTGCTAGTTTGTGTGAGATGCTTTCCTTAGTGCATCTAATTTCATCTTGTACCTTGTGCTAGTTTGTGTGAGATGCCTTCCTTAGTGCATCTAAATGCATCTTGTACCTTGTGCTAGTTTGTGTGAGATGCTTTGCTTTTGTTTCCTAGTTTGGCGATAAAGTTTGTGTGAGATGCTTTCCTTTGGTTTCCTAGTTTGGTGATAAATCTATTGATCATTACGATGACATTTTGAACTTTATATAATATTCTTGAGTAATAAAGTTTGGTGATAAATCTCTTGATCATTAAGATGACATTTTGAACTTTATCTAATATTCCTCGTTAATATTTTTTTTCTTCTAACTTGAAATATTGTAAAGAAAATGAAGTTGTGGAATTTTATTTCATGATCCCTTGCCTTGGATTTGGGATTTTTTTCACATGTTGATCCATTGCCTTGGATTTGGGATCTTTTTCCCATGTAAATCATTGTAGGTGTGGTTTGTTGGCTACCTGCATTAAGTTACAAATTTAAATTATTATTTGTGTGTTCTGTGTGAGTACATTAAGTTACAAATTGAAATTATTATGTGTGTTGTGTGTTGTGTGTGACTACATTAAGTTAAAAATTGAAATTATTATGTGTGTTGTGTGTGAGATTTTTTTTTTGTCTAGTTTGATTAGCCATGGTTCCCATTTTTTCTTTCAAATAATTTTCTAATTGAAAAAGGAAAAAACTGAAGAAAATTAAAGAAAACTAGCAATAAGATTGTGCCCATTAATGTTAACATCGAGCGAGTAGATAGTTAATTAACTTCAAAATTTCCATGCAAATGTCTAACCAGATGCAATTCGCATAAAAGTACAATGATAATAACACCTTGCCCATTGACATTGAAATGGACTGATCTGGTCATCAATTCTACATATCTCCATCTTTATTACTTCCTCTTATCCCCTTCAAATATATTTCACATCAGTTCCATGTGTGCCAAGTAGCCCACAAACACTTAGCCCTCACATGCTCTCTAACTCTCTCATCATCTTTGGCTTCCAGAAACCACATCTTTTATAAAGAATTTTTTTTGGTTGTTTGTATTCCACATAAGAATATGAAGTGAACATGCTTGAATCTTTTCCTTCCACCCATTTGTTTCCAAGATCTTCATATTTTGAATATCATAACATAAATAAGTGCTCCACAAAATATTATTTCAGCCATCTATAATGATTAGGTACACCAATATCAACATAATGCCAAAAGTAATATTATAACATGACAACACATGCACATAGTGCAAGCACTCTCCAATGCAAATAATATGCACACAACATATGAAAAAATACAAGCCATATGTATACAATAATCACTCTCCAAATCCATCTATGTGATCAAAGGCATATTTTCTTCATGAAATTTCCTCAACAACCTTGAGTCTTGCCTTGCTTTTGTTGTCATGGATTATTGCCTTTACTGTCATGGAGTCTTGCGTTTGCTTGCATCATAATAATTCAGCTCAACAAAAATTTAACATCATAACAAATTCTTCAACATAGCAATCTCTGCAGCATTATCCAAGGTTTTTAACATGTGTATCATAACTCCTTTATGCTTTCTCCTTGCATTACATTAGATCATCATGACTTATCAAGGCCATCAACATAAACATCAGGCCATCAACACAAATATACCCAAATGCAACAACATGTTCATTCAAATATGCCATAACATTCTCTTTTCGCTCCTTTGCATTGTTGACCCTGTTCATTAATGCATACATTGCCTTGTTGTTGCTCCTTTAGTGCTCCTCACTACCACTCCTTTGTTGTGCCTTGCTGCTTCTCCTTTAATGTTCCTTGCTACTACTCCTTTTCCTTTGTTACTCCTTCATTGTTCCTCATTTCTTCTCCTTTGGCATTAATGAGAAAAATGTCAATGGTTGCAAATAAAAATATTTTTACAAAAAAATCTAAAATTTTAATGATATTTAGGGTGTAAGGAATTTTTTGGTAGCCTAAAGGAGAAGGATCTCCATATGTATATTGAATTGCAGGATGAAGTGAGGTATGGTGCTACAGGTATTGGTACTGTCACCTTTGAGAGGGAGAAAGCCTCCCCTCTTCACCTCAAATATGTTATGTTTGTAGCTCGGCTAAAGAATAACATGATCTTTGTAGTAATATTGAAGGATAGAGGCTATGATGTTAGTTTCAATAAAGGGAAAGACTTTCTAAGATACATAGCTATTGGGAAAGTGAAGCAAATTACAGTTAGAGTGATGAACCTATACAAACTTAAGGTGGGAGATTGTTCTACATTGAACAATAAGGCATAAAAGATGTTGGAGAAATTTGGCACAAGAGATTGGGTCATCGACAGCATGGTGCCTTAAAAACCATGGAACAAATTACCACCAATCTCCTTAAAGGCTCCTTTGACTAGCAGGATGTGTGCAAGGGTTGAACATTAGGGAAATATGTCAAATCCACCTTCCATGGCTGAGATACTAGAGAAGATGAAATTTTGGGGTGAGTCTATTTTGATTTTTATGGATCATTAGGTACAGCCTCCACAACAAGACATAAATACTATGTAATTTTTATTGATGATTTCTCTAGAAAATGTTGGATTTTCTTCATGCGAAAGGAGAATGAAGTATTCTCAAAATATGTAAAATTCAAGGCATTAGTTGAGAAGGATAATGGGAAGAAAGTGAAGGCTGTCATGAGTGACAATGGAGGTGAATTTGTTTCTAATGCGCTCAAGGATTTCTATGCCAAAGAAGGTATTGAAAGAGAACTGATAACACCCCATAACTTAAAACAAAATAGGGTTGCTAAAACGAATAATATGAGAATAGTTGAAGTTGCAAGAGTTATGCTACATGGTCAAGGGCTTTCATTGCATACATGGGCAGAAGCATGTAACACAACAGTCTACTTGCAAAACTATAGTCCCAATAAAATACTTGGTATGATCACACCGGAGGAAGCCTTCTTTGGGAGAAAGATTGACATGTATCATTTCAAAATTTTTGGAGCTTCAGTTTATTCTCATGTCTCTAAGTATTCAAGGAGGAAACTTGAGCCTCCAACGGAGTTGGAAGTTTTTGAGGGAAACATTGAAACTCCACATAATTACCCGGTGTATTTTTCTTCACTGAGGATGACAATGGTAAGGAGAGATGTCAAGTTTGATAAGGAGAAGGCTATGAGGTTCATTTTGGAACAAAAGCTCAGTATCCCACTAGAGAAACAACTTCTAGCTCTAAAGGAGGAGCTACAAGATGACCTTCAGTAAGTTATGGAGCAACCACAAATGGAGGAGCATAGAGGAGGTCGAGTGGAGGCACCTATTCAACCAAAAACATCTAGAGAAGGGAGAAAGAGAACCAAGGAAGAAGATATATTTTTTCAAGATGCTAGGGAGAATATGGGAGCCCTTTCATCACAACACAAGCATAGGAGGTCACCTGATATGTACATTGGTTACATGGATCTCATGATAGAACTCATTGAGTCAGAGCTTTCTTCATTTGAGGAAGCAGTTTCTCAACCTATTTGGGTTGATTCCATGATGGAATTATATGAATCCATCATGAAGAAAAATGTATGGGAAGTGGTTTCAAGACCAGAAGGGAAATCAATGGTTGGTTCTAGATGGATCTATAAACTGAAACATGCAGTTGATGGGAGCATAGAGAAGTACAAGGTCAGATTTGTGTCCAAAGGATTTTTTGAGGTAGAGGGAGTTGACTATGAGGAAGCATTTTCCCTTGTGGAAAGGTATTCCTCCATCATATCAATTCTAGCATTATCCATGCAGATGGGGTGGAATATCCACTGGATGGATGTGAAGACCACCTTTCTCAATGGTGTTATTGAGGAGGAAACTTACATAGAGCAACTAGAAGGATTTGCAGAATACAATGAGGAGTAACATGTGTGTAGACCTAGGAAAGAATTGTGTAGTCCCAAACAAGTTCCCCGGGCATGGTACACTCAGATTGACAATTATCTCATTGGATTGGGATTTTAAAAAAGTGAAGAAGATGTAAGCCTCTATCACATTGTGGTATATGGTAAGTTTCTTATTCTTGTTTTGTATGTTGATGATTTAATATTGATAGGTGATGAGAAGTGATGTGCTCTAGCAAAGAGGATATTGCAAGGGAATTTGAGATGAAAGACATGGGATTAATGCATTACTTCCTCAGGCTGGAAGAATGGCAAGGTGATGGTCAATTGTTTGTGTCTAAGGGGAAGTATGGCTATGAAATACTTTAGATATTTCACATGGAGAATTGCAAGCCTATGGACACATCTCTAACTACAAATTGGAGGAAAAAGAATGCCACTTCAAGTGAAGAGGTTGATACTACGATTTACAAGTAGCTTGTGGGGTCTGTGGTACTCAACTTAATAGAACATGCATACATGGCTGCAAGTGAAGTAGTATGTGAGTCCATATGCACGAGGAAAATACAAGTGGGTCTTTTCAGTCAGGAGATGAATCTGACAATGATATATTATGATAATCATAGTTACATTAATCTCTCTCATAACTTGATATTTCATGTCAGGTCTAGGCACATTGATATATGATATCATCATTTGCGACATTGCGTGCATATAAGATTTAACTTGCTACAATACATTCCAACTGAGGAGTAATATGTTGACATCTTGACAAAGGCATTCTCAACAGGAAAATTCAAATTCCATAGGTGCATGATAGGGGTGGTCAAAAATCCCTTCCTCGCTAAGAGTGAGTGTTAGAAAGTGTAGCAAGAAAGGCTCAATTTGACTTTAGCCTTTTTAAAATTGAGTAAATCAACATTACACATCATTGGGACAACTTGGAGGCAATCAACTAGTGTGACATGGCTATTGACACTTAGTTAGCTTAGGAAATTCATGTTAGAGGCTTGGAGTTCATTCATGCATGTGTTGATTGCTAAATTTTAGCAATCTAGTCTAGTTATTTTCAGTTGTACCTAGTTACCTAACCTATAACTATTGAAGGTCAGTTGTGTACTGAGACATCAATCTAACTCAAAGATCTATCAATAAACTAATGAATCAGCCCAAAATAGCTCATGCATTCATGGAATACAAATTGCTGAGTTGATGTGGAGGGGACAAAGGCCAATGTAATAGTTAGTGTATACTATTTGAGTGTACAATTGTTGCATGCAACTAGGAGATCAATTCCTTGAAAATTGTATTAGGAAATAGGGACTTTACTATTGTTTAGGAGCTCAAATTTGCTCAGGATTATGAAAGTAAATATGATCTGGATGTTGTTGGAAATAATACTGAGAGCAGGGGGGGGGGGGGGGGGGGCATGAATCAGTATTAGTAAAATTAATATTTTTTTCTTTTCATACTCTGATTTATATACGCTACTTCAATGAAGGTAACTTGCATGTAAATGGAGCTGTATTTAAGGTAACCAACGTACATCTAGCAAACTTAAGGTTTACTTAATTCATCATATGTTGATTCTTAATTAGTGCATCGATACTTCATTAACCATATAAATAGTAACCATGTGCAGTAATAACAGAACAAACCATCGCACATAAGCAACACACATGAACACTAAGATTTAAGCTGGAAGCCTAATGCGTGACGAAAACCACCTGCTGTTGTCTTATGTTAATATAAGAAAAACATGTTTACAATCTTGTATTGGTGCAGACTCATACCAGTACGCAGGCACCCACCTGCAGAAGGCTACAACCTTCTCTCATTCTCCAACTTCTACTGGAAGGGAGCTATAACCCCCTAGCTCTTCTACTAGCCAATTTGTTTACTAGTACATAGGTACAGACCTACAGAAGGTTCCACCCTTCACTCGTTTTCTAGCTGCTACTAGAAGGGAGCTCCAACCCCCTAGCTTTTGTACTATCTGATCCATTTACTAATACATAGGTGCCAGCCTACAGAAGGCTCCAACCTTCACTCATTTTCTAGTTGCTATTGGAAGGGAGCTCCAACCCCTAGCTCTTGTACTGGCCGATATGTTTACCAGTATGTAGGCAATGGCCTACAGAAGGCTACGACCTTATATCTTCCTCCAGGGACCATGTTTGATAAATTTTTAGACTGGATACTCATGGAACAAAACACCATAATCTGAAGGCCTTGTTTCATCCAATTTTCATACTGGACCCATCAACAACATTGAAGCTCAGAATAAATCACCACTACAATACAACCATCAAATAAATCTGCATCAACCAATCACTGAAACTCAATCATCAATCTCTAAATCAACCACAACTAGATCAATCACTGAAAACCCATCATCACTAAAGCAAATCACAATCAATCAATCTGAACGTTCAGAGCACTAACACCAGAATACAATCACTAGAACACTGAGCAGAACCCAGAACTCTACAACAAAAACCAGAACCAACTGCAACTTCAAATATCATATTTCATAATGTATACGCTACTTCAATGTGACGAACCAGCTTGTATACACACTTTTATCAAACCAAACCAACATACATATCTGCAAATACCAACTTAAAAACTTCACAACAATTCTAGACTTCAGTCATACCCAGATCATAACATTTACAGAATAAAACATGCATCTGTATTCAGATCTATATTGTCCATGATGAAACCACATAATGATAATTTGTTTCAGATCCTGATCCATCAATAGATCTCATCCCTCATCAACCGCTAAGGTTCATCCTTAGTTCAGATCAAGCAAAGCACCAGAAACCCATAACATGCATATTTGCTTTTGATCTCACTCTTCATAAGATATTCATTGCTTGCATAGTTTGGCCTAATGATCTTCTCCTCCTTATATAGCTTTAGGCCCTTTGTTAATACGTTGGACCAAAACCACTTAGGACCAATACTTTAGATCAAATACCTAGTGTCAATACCTCAAACCAAATACCTTGGACCAAATACCTTGGACACAAAATACCTTGGACCAAATACCTTGGACAAAAAATACCTTGGACCAAATACCTTGGACACAAAATACCTTGGACCAAATACCTCGGACCAAAACCTTCTTTTTCTAACATGTACGAGCTTTTCCTCCTGTGGGAGTGTGTGTATACATATATGCTCTTTTTGTTCTATGTGCCTGTGTGTATACGTTACTTTGACATAGTGAACCAACGTATACCTCTCTTTCTTCAATCTCTGGAGTCCTTTGCTTTTAACCTCTTGCACTATGAATTGTCATCTATGTGAGTTGCAATCAAGGACAACAGCTATATCATAATGCCAACAATCTCCCCCTTTGGACTTGATGGCAACAACAACACCAAGACACTCTCCCTCTTTGACATCAAGGGCAAAGGGTAGACCAAGATATTCTCCCCCTTTGAAATACATTATGTTTTCCATGCTCCCCCTGAGTACATGTTGAATTCTCTGATTAAGCTCCCCCTTTGTAAACGCTGAGATGCAATAAACTGTCCATGCTCCCCTTGAGCACATGTAGAGTCTACAAAATTATTTTTCAAAAGAATAACATGACTCTATAACTCAACTAATTGAGTATGACCTTCCTATCACCAATGACTCATACATACATCAATCTCCCAATCAAGTGGGGACACACCAAATTTGACTCATCCACCCAACCAAGTGGGGATATACCAAACGTTTATACATGACTGAAATAGAAATTATTACATCATCCTTCCCATGCATAGTGGGGTTAAAAATTAGGTCTTTTCATGACCTTTACATCAAATGATATACATGAAATTTATAATAAGGACCAAGAATCTAAACAAGACCGTGATAGTCATCAGCAACTATCATACATCATCAGCATCTTTGAGCAACATCAATATCAACAGCCTGTATATGTCCATCATCAAAAGTGTCACCTGAATCAAGACAAATATGTGGATCAAGCAATATAAGCATCTTCATGTACCAATATCTTCTAACATAATGCCAACAATGCATTATTAGAAGCATATGCTCCCTCTAAACCTGTACCAACTGTTCATTTGTCAAATCCGATCATTGCAAATATCAGTAAGAATAATCAAGGCATCATCATCAATCGGATATACATCAAATTTCTAACATCTTATGAGCACCAACACATTTCCACATATCGTCGATAGATTGTAACCATCATCAAACAGAGAAGATAATTGATTGAACTATATCAGACCCATTTTCTTGAGTCTGTCCCACTGCTTTTTCTTCAAACCAACATATACGCAATTGTGCAGCTTCAAACTCGTGTATATATGCGACTTATCTTCATGAAAATTGCATATGAGATTTATAACACTGGAGTTTCATACTTTTAGCTCCCCTTGAGTCTGTTATGTTGGTACACTGTGCTATGCTGCATATTTCTGACTGTACTTCCTTCTTCTTCCACATCTTCGAGTGTCATGATGTTTTCTCCTTTTGGAATGGTGCCTGAAATTTTCTCCTGCATTCCTTTGCTATATGTCCAAATTGTTACATGCATAACATCTTACATGTTTCATATTCCTTCTATAGCAGTCAATGGCTTTGTGACCAAACATATTACAAGAAAAACAATATCCCTTAAACTACCTGGAAGCTGATGATCTTTCTGTGTGACGGTCTTGAACCATCCTACTTTTGCATCTCGCTACAACATGTCCAAAATTATGACATATAAAACATTCAACATTATTGATTGAAGGAAACAACCGACTATCACTTCCACAGTTAGGAGCAAAAGATTTTCTTTGAATAATTCCTTTCTTTAGTTGTTGATGGGGTTTACCTCTCATCTCCTTGTTGATCATTTCATATTTTGCATTAGAGTTACTTACCTCATCTTGTGAGCTAGCTTCACCTTCAACAGATTCATGAAAACCAAGACCAGTTTTGATGGTAGGAGACCTTTGACTACTAATAATATTATCCAAAATCTTAGTACTGTCTTGAAATCGTAACAGTGTATCCTTTTCTTCTAATTTACCTTTTAAGTTTTCTAGATATTTCTTCTTGAAGATTTCTTCAGCCTTTCTTCCTTCTTCCACTTGCTGCCTTAATTTGAGAATCTCATTTTCTTGTTCTTAATATACTTGAGGTAGTTCTTCATTTTCCTTATTTTCAAGAACTTCTTTTAGAGAGAGGATCTTAGCTTCAAGACTTTCATAGTAACTGGATCTATCTTTAAGTCTCTTGATTGTTGTACTCTTTTCATTTACTTCATTTCTTAATGATGTCACTTCATCCTGCAGCTTTTGACATCGATCTTACTTTTCCTTGTACTTCTTCCTTACATTGTTTCCTTCCTCCAGCTGAGCTTTTAATCTGGCAACTTCTTCTTTGAAGGCACACTCCCTTTTGTTAAATAGATCTTGTTGATCTCTGATTTTATCTGCGAGTCTTTTAACTTTTGCCTCTATGTTTCTTTCACAATCACTGCCAATTTCTTCAATATTGCATGAACAAAGAAAAGTATCAATAGAAGACAAAAAATTTGTACCTGATACTTCACTTGCCTATTCATCTTAAATCTAAGGTGATTTTGAATCTGAATACTTGCTTCCACCTAATGACCAATTATCTCTCCTATTGTCACTGTTCCTTTGAGATGTCTTCTTTTTCTGAGGCGCTTTCTTCTTTATCTTCTTCTGAGACCTGCTCTGATACCAATTGGTGGAAATAATATTGAGAGGGGGGGGGGGGGGGGGGGGGGGTGAATAAGTATCAGTCAAATCGATAACTTTTTCTTTTCATATTATGATTTATATACGCTACTTCAATGAAGATAACTCGCATGTACACACAACTATATTTAAGGTAACAAGCGTATATCGAGGAAACTTATGATTAAGTTAATTTATCATATGTTGATCTTTAATCAGTGCATCCGTACTTCATTAACCATATAACAGTAACCATGTGCAGTAATAATAGAACAAACCATCACACATAAGCAACACACATGAACACCAAGATTTAAGGTGGAAACCCAACGCGGGACAAAAACCACTTGTTGTTGTCTTCTTTTAATATAAGAAAAACCTGTTTACAATCTTGTATTGGTGCAAACTCATACCAGTATGCAGGCACCCACCTACAGAAGGATACAACCTTCTCTCGTTCTCCAGCTTCTACTGGAAGGGAGCTATAACCCCCTAGCTGTTATACTAGCCAATTTGTTTACTAGTACGTAGGCGCAGACCTAGAGAAGGTTCCAACCTTCACTCGTTTTCTAGCTGCTACTAGAAGGGAGCTCCAACCCCCTAGATTTTGTACTATCCGATCCATTTACTAGTACGTAGGCACCAACCTTCCGAAGGCTCCAACCTTCACTCATTTTCCAGCTACTACTAGAAGGGAGCTCCAATCCCCTGGCTCTTGTACTAGCCGATATGTTTACCAGTACGTAGGCGTCAACCTACAGAAGGCTACATTATTCTCTCTTCATCCAGGGACCACGTTTCATAAATCTTTAGACTCGATACTCTTGGAACACAACACCATAATTTGAAGGCCTCATTTCATCCAATTTTCATACTAGATCCATCAACAACATTGAAGCTCAGAATCAATCACCACTACAATACAACCATAAAATACATCTGCATCAACCAATCACTGAAACTTAATCATCAATCTCTAAATCAACCACAGCTGAATCAATCATTGAAAACCCATCATTACTGAAGCGAATCACAATCAATCAATTTGAACGTTTAGAGCACTGACAACAAAATACAGTCACCAAGACACAGAGCGGAACCCAGAACTCTGCAACAACAACTAGAATGAACTACAACTTCAAATATGATATTTCATAATATATACGCTACTTCAATGTGACGAACCATCATGTATACGTGCTTTTATCAAAGCGAACCAGTGTACAAATATGTAAATACTAACGTAAAAACTTCACAGCAATTCCAGACTTCAGTTATACCGAGATCATAACATTTACAGAATAATACATGCGTCAGTATTCAGATCTAGACTATCCATCATCAAACCACATAATGATAATTCATTTTAGATCTGAATCCATTATTAGATCTCATTCCTCATCACCTGTTAAGGTTCATCCTTAGTTCTGATCAAGAAAAGCACCAGAAACCCATAACATGCATATTTTCTTTTGATCTCACTCTTCATAAGATATTCATTTCTTGCACACTTTGGCCTAATTATCTTCTCCTCCTTATATATCTTTAGGCCCTTTGTCAATACCTTGGACCAAATACCTCACACCAAAAACTTGGAGCCAAAATACCTTGGACCAAATACCTCGGACCAAAACCTTGGTTTTCTAACATGTATGTGCTTTTCTTCCTATGGGATTGCGTGTATACGTATACGCTCTTTTTGTTCTATATGCCCGTGTGTATATGCTACTTTGACACAGTTAACCTGCATATACCTCTCTTTCTTCAATCTCTGGAGTCCTTTGTTGTTAACCTCTTGCACTATGAACTGTCATCTATGTGAGTTGCCATCAAGGACAACACCTGTATCATAATGCCAACAGATGTTCGGTGTGTGTTATATTCTTTAAACTCATGTAAGTAAGGAAGCAGTTTGGCTGCAGAAATTGTGTTCAAGTATGGGGTTAGTACAAGAAGATATAAGGATAGTCTATGACAAGCAAAGTGCAATTTTTTAGTCAAGGGAACTATGGTTATGTTCTAATCTAGGGTTAATGGATTGGGGTATATGGGTGCTTCGACATGTATATATATGTATTGCAACATTGAAAGGAATATATTGAAAAATCAACCTGGTAGTCCCGATTTTGGGATCTAAGGAAAAATATCTATGTATATCTATTTTATGTTTTATGCTCTCACCATTATTTATTTTCTGTCTTTGGAATTCGTATGCTGCTAGTCTCTGTATGGGGTTAAAACCTACACTGGAGGAGGCAGACATTGGCTAAGTGTTGGTTAGAAGCATTGATTTGGCATTGAGAATAGTGTTACTCTTGCAGGTTGTGCTCAGAGTAGGCACAAGAAATTGTAATAGTTTTTCTATTCAACTCATTAATACAAAGAGGTTTGAGGGGGTTTTCTGATCTGGGTTCCCCTAGAAATCATTATGTACTTATGGTTTTTCTTTTTGCATGTCTATGCATGTTCTAAATTGTGATTTTCATTTCGCAGATCAAGAAAGTAGAATTTGTGTCTTTTGATTTCAGTTCGATTTCTTAAGCAGTTGCAATTTCTATCAAATTTCTGTTGGAGTCACTATTGCCATTACACCAAAACCCGCAGGTGTTAGTAAACAGACACATCGCTAGATTTAAGAACATGCCACGAAACATGCAGGGAGCATTGACCTTCTACACTACCATTAAGGGGGAGCCAACAATCTCTCCCCCGCAATGCGAGCCTAGTTTGTTTCGAACTCGAGACCGCTGGCTTCGATACCACTTGTTGGAGTCACGATTATCGTTACACCAAAACCCGTAGGTATTAGTAAACATAAACGTTGCTCGATTTAAGCATATGCCATGAAACAAATGGGAGTGTTGGATCAACACTGCCATTAACAGGGAGCATAGCAATCTCCTCTCTCAACGCGAGCCAGGTGTGTTTCGAACTCGAGACCTTTGGCTTTGATACCACTTGCTGGAGTCACGATCTTTGTTACACCAAAACCCGCAGGTGTTAGTAAATAGACACATCGATAGATTTAAGCACATGCCACAAAACACATGGGGAATGTTGACCTTCTACACCGCCATTAACGGGGACGATTGCCGTTACACCAAAACCCGCAGGTGTTAGTAAATAGACACATCACAAGATTTAAGCACATGCCACGAAACACACGGGGAGCGTTGATCTTCTACACCACCATTAACGGGGAGCCAACAATCTCTTCCCCGCAACGCGAGCCCAGTGTGTTTTGAACTCGAGACCTCTGGCTCCGATACCACTTGTTGGAGTCACGATTGTCGTTACACCAAAACCCGCAGGTATTAGTAAACATACACATCGCTAGATTTAAGCACATGCCATGAAACACATGGGAGCATTGGATCAACACCACCATTAACGGGGAGCGCAACAATCTCCCCCCTCAATGCAAGCCAGGTGTGTTTCGAACTCGAGACCTTTGGCTCTGATACAGCTTGATGGATACACGATTGCCATTACACCAAAACCTGTAGGTGTTAGTAAACAGACACATCACTAGATTTAAGCACATGCCACAAAACACACGGGGAGCGTTGATCTTCTACACCGCCATTAATGGGGAGCCAACAATTTCTACATGACAAGGGCGTATGATAATGTTATTTCAAATTTTAGGACCATTGAGGGTTGTTCAAAATAAACTAAATGCAATATTAGAGTCGAGGAGGGATGTCCCTCATCCCATACAATTTTTGGCATATACATCGATAAGGTATAAGAGTGTTTAGAAGATGCAAGTTGTGTTGGCTCCATGCTCAGTGGTATGGTTATAACTATTTTCCTTTTTGCTGATGATATTATTCTTTTGGCAAGGAGCCATTATGGCCTTTGCAAGACTCCTCCAAGATTTTTAGTTGAAGATTGATATATCCAAAAATACCAACAAAACTAAATTCGTGATAATTAAATCCAAAAAAGATAATATATGATACTTTAATTTATGAAAATAATTGTTGGGACAAAGTTTCTTCATATAAAATTGTGGGAATTAACATCCATCAAGAGATTGAATGGAATTATAATATTGAAAACATGATAAATGAAAGCTGGAAATATTACTATGGACATGAAAATAGTTGTAAGTCAACAAAAATTTGGACTTGGGATAAAAAATGCTCCTCTCTAAGGCTCTCATCACTCTTGTAATCTTATATGGATGTGAGGTATGAGATTGTAGTATATCTAGAGAGTCATGGAGAAAGATTGAATAGATCCAAAATAATTTTATAACCTACAACCTCAATATTAAAGGAGATAATTCTTAGCCTATCCTCCTAATTGAAGCAATCATTTCCCCCATTGAAAGCATGGCTATGACTATTTATCTTATGTATAAGTTGAAGTTATACAATGTGGATGGGAGGAAGTTTCCTAAATAAATTTCTAACTCTAGCCAAAAGCCCCTACCTTCAACTCAAGTGACGATGGCATATGGATCCCAATCTTAGCTAGACAATTGGAGAATAAGGGAGGAGATGGTCTTACAAAATTCATATAATATTAAAAATATTATTAGTGCCAAATTTAAGGAGAAATTGTGAGTAAATAAAGAGTTGGAGGGAAAAAATAAACTACAATACTATAAGGAGGTGATCAACCCCAATCTATAAAACCACAATTATTTCTTTGTCTTAACTATTGTTAAGAATAAAGTAAACTATTCCAAGATTAGAGTTACATTTAGTGAAATGGGGGTCGCTTGATTCCCAAAACACCATGGGATGATAGATTTTGTCACATGTTCCATTCTTCATAGTGAAACTTGGCATTGCTTGATAAACAAAACACCATGGGATGAGAGCTTTTGTCACATGTTCCATTCTAAGAGGGTTGAAGGTGAAAAACAATTTTGCTTAGATTGTCCATCTTATACTCACTTTTTGTATAATTTTCAAAATATTTGTCATATTACAAACCTTTTTAATCTTTCAACTTAACGAATTTGGAAACACTTCTCTCACTTCTTTACAAACATGGAAATAAAATATTACAATTTAATCTCTTAACCTACTTAAAATTTCGTAAACCATATAGATCTTAAGATGCATTAATCATAATCATTATTAATAATATAAAATATATTTATAACATAATTTCTTTTTAATATATAATAGATATTTGAATAACATTTTTATATTCTGAATGTATCTTTTATTTGTTCACATGGAGATTTAAAATATTTGTTCAAATGGAGATTTAAAATATTTTCAGCTCATATGTGGCGCAATTGCTTGAAACATCACATGAGTTGCTCTATTTTTATTTTTATTTATTTTTTAATTTAATAGATATTGATTACTAATCTGATATATTTTTTTAACTAGGTGGTATACATGTTAAAATTATTTTGAAGGTTAGATAAAAAAAAATATGCTTACTTGTCTTAAATTTAAAATCACATAATATAGATATTATTCTATATAAATAATTCGAGCCAAAATATAAAATAAAATTAAAATAAGTCATAAGAGTGGCTTTAAATGGCTTAAGCATTACAAATTTCCTTTCCTAAACCTAAAATAGTACACTCACCTAGTCATGATAGATAGGACATCAAAAAAAGATAAGTCATGGACCTTCTTTGATGGACTATACAACTTTCCCCTTCCATGGGAGGTTTTGTTGGAAGACTCTATTTCTCTATCATATTATTTCTTTTTCTCATGTAGTATTGGAAACTCCACAACTAATTATGTAATTTTTTTGCTATAAAGCTCTTTTTGCAACTTGCTGATCATCTACATATTGCTAAGATATGTCTATTGAGAATCCATGAACTTAATAAATTGGCTTAACGGAAAACTAGTCTGAAGAATCACAAATTTATGTCCCTACATCATAACATTTTGATCAAATCAAGTAAATTTACTTATTTGTCTTGCTCATATCTATCTTTTTCGTATATATACATGGAACAAAAGTAAGAAATTGATGACCATTCCAAAAATATTGACATTGGCTTCTCGCTTCTAGTCAGTGAAAAATCCAAGTGTTTAATAAAGTTATTCACAAATTTCTCCTCGTGGGCATAACTAAATATACATATCAACATCTTACAATTTTTTTTAGATACAAGCGATACTCTTTATTTAAAGGGAGTATCACTTTTGGGATATGTTTATAGCATTGCATACAAACACATAGATTTAGAGTAAAGAAATGGTTTTGTTAAGGATTCGGGATACAGGAATATACTTATCTCAATACTTTTTATATACATATTTTTTTTTTTAATTTGCTATGCTCTATTTTTTTTAGTCCTTTTTTTTTAATTTTTCATTGATAACTAAATATAGGAACTTATCTATTTTAGCATTAATAAGACAAATTTGTATTTACTAAAAAAAACTTTGGGAAGCTATAAAACCATAAAATACTGCAAACATTATTTTACCTTTTTTCTTTTTATATATATATATATATATATATATATATATATATATATATATATAAACCTGCTCATATAGGGCCCAATTGCCCCTAACATGACTTGAGCCTAGCTTGAAGAATCTATAATAACACATTTTTGAATGTTTTAATTTATTTCCCCTATTGAGAGCCTAGCTATGTTAGGTTTCTGTTGTGCAAGCACAAACTCAATAACATAGACGATCATAGACTTCCTAAGCTAGCTTTAAATTCTAGCCAAAACCACCTAAGGTTCAATCGAGGGTGGCATAAAGACACAAGGGCCTGGTTAAACTATTGGGAGATCAATGAGAATGATATATTGCAAAACATAAATAACATTAAAGATATTGTTACTTCTAAGTTCAAAGAAAAAATGTGGTGTGAGAAAGATTTAGCGGCTAAAAGAAAATTAAGTTATTATAAGAAGGTCATCAACCCCACCCTACAAGATCAAAAGTATCTCTCTATTTTAACTATCTCAAAGAAGAAAATTAATATAGCAAAGATTAGAACGAATTCTCATGAGCTCAATAGTGAAATAGGTCGTTGGGCAGTTCCTAAAACGCCATGGATGGAAAGGATCTGCCATATATGTGAGAATAGGAACATCGAGGATGGAAACCACTTCCTCTTAGAGTGCCCCACGTACAACCACATTAGATCTTAGTTTCACAATCTTTGTTACAATATTGACCTTCCTAGCCTTTTACAATGTCAAAATTATAGTGAGCTCAGGAGGCTTGTCTCCAACCTTTTTGAGCATAGGAATAAAATCTTAAATCAAAATAAATAATTTGTTTCTTTAGGTCCGATAGACTAATGTTTGGTCTCAGCAGATGTTAACCATCATCATCATCATAAACCCGCTCATATATGGCCCAATTGTGTGTAACATGAGCGTAGTTTGGAGAATCCATAATAACACATTTTTAAAGGTTTTAATTTATTTTATTATTATATCATGTTAAAATGCTTCTTATAATTATTTTTAATTTTAAGAGATAATAATTATTTTAAATTTAAAAAATAATGATTATCAATGTGAATTTTTATTAACTATTTAAAATATTGATGAAAATAATTTTTAATATAAAATGAAAACAATGATTTGCTTACTCATCTTAACAATAGTGTAAATCTAAACATCCCAAAAAATAAATATTATTCTTTATAAATAACTCCCATACCCAAAATATCAAATAAAATTTAAATGAATAATCACCATCATAAAAACTAAACGCTACAAAAAAGCGGCTGATTAATATTTTCTTACCCAAGGAAACGAAATAATATTTGCTTAAAATACAAATTATTTTAATTAATAAAATATCACAATAAAATAAAAGACAACATTCCCTAAATTCAAAACAAGATCGCTACGATAATGGAAGCCTTATTTAGTAATGAATCTCATTATACAATCTCAAATTTTGGCATGCAAACTAATCCATGCGCCCTTCAAGCTGAACGACAAGGAGGAAGAGGCGAACCACAGAGACAGGCATTGTGACTGTATGGAGAAGAAGGGAACGAATCCAACGATTCCCCTCGTGGAATCATGCCACACAGACGGTTGAAGCTCAAATTCGACTCACTCAGACCCTTCAGTTGGACCATCTTCTCCGGAATGGTTCCCTTTAGTTGATTATTTGACAGATCAAGGAATTCCAGATTTGCCATATCACCCAACGATTCGAGTATGCTACCAGTAAGCTTATTGTTTGAAATGTGAAGATAATCCAGGCTTGAATTCCCGACAAAAGAATTGGGTAGTTGGCCTGCGAAATTGTTGAACGATAACTGCAACAAGTGGACTTTTGCATGATTGCCTAAGCAATCGGGGATGTCATCGGATAGGCTGTTTTTGTTCAGAACAAGGGCTTGAAGCTGGGAGGACTTGGGAATACAGGGGATATTCCCGGTGAGCTTTTTTTGGGACAGATCAATGGTTATAAGAGATGTTAACTTCGTTAGGGACGCTGGAATAGATACTGTCAATAGATTTTGATCCAAAGCCAATTTATAAAAATTAGCGCTCAACAAACCCAATGATTCTGGAATGCTTCCACTCTGTTGGGTATTTTTCTGTCAAAATCCCAAAAACATCATAAACTACACACAGAGAACAATGCTCTGTTTTTCTCCAGGATCTTAACACAACGGAAGGCTAAAAATTTATTTCTGAGAACAGAGTATTACACACCCATAAAAAGGATTTGTATTCATTAAAATAAAAAGCCTGATACAAAATTCATCGTCTTTCACTCAGAGGGATTCACCAACAGGAAAACACAGTGCTACTCTATTCATTCAGTTCCAATTACATTCTACGTTGTTGCGTATTGCAAAAAACATTCATTTACTTGTGCTACTGCTCTTCTACACTATCACACTCATTGTCAACAACTCAACAGACTACAATACAACAACACACTAAACAACATACAAAATCTGAATGATTTTAATGAACAAAAATGGAGTCCCATGCTGAGAATGGCTCGAGGCTGTCCTTCTCGTCCTTAACTGAGTGGCTTATTAACTGCGGTAGCTGAAAATTGAATGTCTTCCTTCTCGGCCCATACTGTAAATTGAAAGCAGTCGCCTGTTGCACTGTACTGCTCCATACTTGCTTTAACTGGCTCCGTGCCATTGAGAAATCATGCCCCTTTGCCTTCAAAGGTCAATGCATGCAAAACTTTTCTATTGGGTCCGCCTTTCGGGTCGCATTGCATATCGTAGCATAACTCATGTTAAAGGCCCTGACCATTTGACATCGCCGATAGCGATACGCCGATGCGATATCGGCGATCGCTCATCGGCGATATTTCATATCGCTGCCGTTGCCTGTCTCCGATGCTCCAACCCGCCGATATGCCGACTTACCGATACGCCGACGCGATCTGGACCGTTGATCGGCTAGATCCAACGGCTGAGATTAAAGTGGATCATTAAGCCTGTAATTTTTATTTTTACATGATTTTGGAGTGTTTTTGCCTCCCGATCCTTGGTAATTTTCTAGAGTTGTTTTGGTAGGAATACGTGCGCACGGTTATTGTCTTCATGGTGTTGCATAACTCAACTGTTGCACAGTTGAAATTACATTTTCAACGCTCCCCTTTAATTTCAAATGTTGGGCATTCTGTCATACCCAAACATTTCCTCAAAAATTCAAAGCTCTTCTGATCCAATGGCTTTGTTAGAATGTCTGCTACTTGTTCTTGAGTCTTGAAATGTTGTAAACTGATTTCTCCATTGCTTACCAATTCTATGATATAGTGGAACCTTGTGTCAATGTGTTTCATTCTCTTATGAAACACTGAATTCTTGGACAAGTCAATAACTGAGCTATTGTCACGAAAAATAATTGTTTCTTTTGCCTGCTCTTGGCCTAAGCTCCTTAACATTCTTCTCATCCAAACTGCTTGACATGCTGCTGTTGTAGCTGCCACATACTCTGCCTCTGCTGTAGACAACACCATGATAGGCTGTTTCTTAGAAGCCCATGAAATGGCTCCTGAGCCCATGTGAAAAACATAACCAGATGTGCTTTTGCGATCATCTCCACTTCCAGCCCAATCACTATCAGTGTAGCCAACTAAATCTGAGCATTCTGAAGTAGTATATAAAATTCCAGACCTTTTTGTACCTTTAACATACCTCAGAATTATTTTTGCTGCCTGCCAATGTGCCACTTTTGGCCTCTCCATGAATCTGGAAATCAAACTAACAGCAAACATTATGTTAGACCTAGTTGCAGTTAAATACATAAGGCTGCCAACTATGCTCTTATATAAGCTAGGATCAAAATCCTTGCTGCTGTTCTCTTTGCTGAGTTTTAATCCCATTATCGTGGGAGTGATTGCTGCCTTGCACTCTTGCATATTAAATCTTCCAACACATTATTTACATATCTTGCTTGAGAGATAAAAATTCCATTTTCATTTTGATCTACTTCTATTCCTAAGAAGTATCTCAGCAAACCCATGTCAGTCATCTCAAATTCTTCTTTCATGACTGGTTTAAAATTTTCAATGAGGTAGTCATCATTACCTGTAAAAATTACATCATCAACATACAAAACAACAATTAAAATCTTACCATCCTTTTCTTTGATGTAGACTGTGGGTTCTCCCTCACATTTGTCAAATTCATTTTCCAGTAGATAGGAATCTATTCTACTGTACCATGCTCTTGGCGCTTTCTTCAGCCCATAAAGAGCTTTTTTCAATCTGCACACTTTGTCCTCTTGGCCTTTCTTCTCATAGCCTAGAGGTTGTTCAATGTAAACCTCCTCCTTTAACACTCCATTTAGGAATGCCGATTTCATGTCCATTTGGTAGACTTTCCATTTATTTTGTGCTGCTATGGACAACACTTCTCTCACGGTTTCCATTCTTGCAGCTGGTGCGAAGTCTCCTCATAATCTCTTCCATACTGCTGCTTGTATCCTTTGACAACCAGCCTTGCCTTGTGCCTTTCTATTTTGCCTTCAGCATTACTCTTGGTCTTGTAGACCCATTTGACTCCAATGACTTCTTTACCTTTTGGTAGCTCAACCAAATCCCATGTCTTGTTTCTCTCTATGGCATTCATCTCTTCATCCATAGCTTCTATCCATTTCTTATCTTTAATTGCTTCTTCGAAATGAATAAGATCATCAACATGACAATACAAGGAAAATAATGAATTCATGCCTTCATCATAAAAGTCACTTAGATTTCTGAATTTCTTACCTCGTTCATTTGGTGTGCAAGTGCTTGAAGATGCACTTGAATTTCCTCCTTGTGGTGTGCTTGGAGAAGCACTCTCATTTATCCTCAACGGTGTTCCTTTCTGTCCTTGTGTTGGCGCTGCTATTTGGGGATGTATTTCAGCCATCTCCTCATCATCATCATCATGAGACAAACAATTTTTAACATTCACTGTTTTCTCTATGCTTCCATCCCAAGCTTCCTCCTCAATGAACTGAACATCTCTGCTAACAAAAACCTTCTTGGTGGATGGGATATACAACCTGTAAGCCTTGGATTCCTCACTGTATCTAATGAAGATGCATTTCTGCCCTTTGCTATCCAACTTCTTCCTTAGCTGATCTGGAATGTGTGCATAAGCCACACATCCAAAAAATTTCATGTGGGTGACTCCTTGCTTTCTCCCACTCCATGCTTCTTCCAGCACTTTGTTCATCACATCTTTTGTAGGACACCTATTCAAGATATATACTGCACAGTTTACAGCTTCAGCCCAATAATCATTTGGCAAATGCTTTGCCTTCAACATGCTTCTCGCCATATCCATAATGGTCATGTTCTTCCTTTCAGCAACTCCATTTTGCTGTGGGGTGTACCTAGCTGTAAATTGCTTGTGAATTCCATTTTCTCTACAAAACTGTAGGAATTCTTTGGAGATATACTCACCTCCTCTGTCTGTTCTCAAAACTTTGATGCGCAGCCCACTTTGATTTTCCACAAGTGCTTTGAAATTTCAGAATTTCTCAAACACTTCACTTTTTTTTTTCAAGAAATAAACCCAAGCCTTTCTTGTAAAATCATCAATAAATGTTAGAAAATATTGGCTGCCAGCTAAAGATGGATTTTGCATCAGTCCACATAAATCTGAGTGGACAATCTCTAAGGGTGCCTTTGCCCTTATGCTTTTCCCGCTTGGAAAACTTTCTCTGTGTTGTTTCCCCAATATGAAACCTTCACAAACGCTGTCCGGTTTCTCTATCAATGGTAATCCTCTCACCATCCCTTTTCTGCTCAACAAATTAAGACCTCCAGAGTTGAGATGTCCAAATCTCAAGTGCCACAATCAATTTTCATCCTTTGGTTGGGTTTGGAAAGCCTCTTGGGTAACTGCTGCAATTACTTCTTTGTTTTTCAATTCTGCTCTTATTCTGAGAGGGATCATCCTGTTCCTCGTCATTTTTACTTCAGCAATGCATCGCTTGCTGGGTGCTCTATCCATGATGATGCATACATCATTCTCAAAGAAAACATTGTAACCTTTTTGAACAAGCTGTCCAATACTCAAGAGGTTACATCTCATTCCAGGAACATAATAGACATCTGCTATGGTTTTCTTTTCACCTTTCTTTGTAAATATTTTAACTTCTCCTTTACCCATAACAGAAATTTTGCTATCAGTCCCAAGTGTGACTTGTGACTTCACACTTTGATCTAAAACAAAAAACAAGGCTATGTTTCCTATCATATGGTTACTACAATCAGAATCTAGAAACCATATATCTTCACTGTTTGTTTCAGCCATATTACAAGCTAACAATACATTATCTTGGCTGATATTTTCTCTAGTGATATCTGCATTATATCTATTGCTCATATCATGCTCCTTCTTCCTACATTCATTGGCATAATGCCCATATTTTTTACAATAATAACATTGGACATTGGATTTTTCATACCTTTGTCCTTGAGCATGATGTTGTCCACTTCGTTGGCTGTTGCCTTGGCCTTGGTTCTGATTTGGGTTGCTGCCTCTTCCTTGAGCATTTGCTGAACTGTTCCTTCCACCTCTGTTCTAGCTTCTGCCCCTTCCTCTCTTGTTTCCTCTGCCTTGACCTCTTCCTCTTCCAAAGGACAGCTGGGTCTTGAAGGCTTGCTCTAGAGATGAGTTTTCATTTCTGTTCAACCTCTGCTCATGTGTTATCAGTGATGCATGAAGTTCATCAACTGAAAAGTTTGAGAGATCCTTTGTCTCTTCTATGGTGGTGACAATCACATGGAACCTTGAGGGTAGGACTCTCAATATTTTCTCCACAATCCTCCTTTCTTCAAGAGTCTCTCCATGTGTCCTTATCTGTGTGAACAGACCAATTACATGTGTGAAGAATGAGTCAATATTTTCTGACTCCTTCATGCACAGATTCTCAAAATCTTTCCTCAGCAACTGTAATTTTGCAGTCTTCACTTTCTCCATGCCTTGATAGGCTTTCTTGAGAGTTTGCCATGCTTCTTTGGATGTCTTAGCTACTGATATCATTGGAAACACACTTTGGTCCACTACTTGATACAAAAATACAAGGGCTTCTGAATCCTTCTTCTTGTTGCTCTTCAACATCTCTTTCTCTGCTTGAGTTAATCCATTAAACTAATCTTCATCTGCTGGCTCTTCAAATCCATATTCAACAAGCTCCCATAAATCTTGTGAGGCAAACAGGGTTCTCATGGTTATTGTCCAGTAGTCATAGTTTTTCCCATTAAATGGTGGGAGCTGGGTATTAAACATACCCATGCTAGCGCTTGTGTTGGCCATTCCTTGCATTCTTGACTTGATTCTTTTGCTGAGTCTTCACGCTACTGGAGAAGTTGCTTTAGAAAAAACCTTCCTTCAGCTCCTTTGACACCTTCAAAGAGCCTGAACCTAGCTCTGATACCACTGTTGGGGATTTTTCTGTCAAAATCCCAAAAACATCATAAACTACACACAGAGAAAAATGCTCTGTTTTTCTTCAGGATCTTAACACAGCGGAAGGCTAAAAATTTATTTCTGAGAACAGAGTATTACACACCCATAAAAAGGATTTGTATTCATTAAAATAAAAATCCTGATACAAAATTCATCCCCTTTCACTCAGAGGGATTCACCAACAGGAAAACACAGTGCTACTCTATTCATTCAGTTCCAATTACATTATACGCTGTTGTGTATTGTAAAAAACATTCATTTACTTGCGCTTCTGCGCTTCTACACTATCACACTCACTGTCAACAACTCAATAGACTATAATACAACAACACAGTAAACAACATACAAAATCTGAATGATTTTAATGAACAAAAATGGAGTCCCATGCTGAGAACGGCTCGAGGCTGTCCTTCTCGTCCTTAACTGAGCGACTTATTAACTGCGGTAGCTAAAAATTGAATGTCTTCCTTCTCGGCCCATACTGTAAATTGAAAGCAGTCGCCTGCTGCGCTGTACTGCTCCATACTTGCTTTAACTAACTCCGCTCCATTGAGAAATCCTACCCCCTTTGCCTTCAGAGGTCAATGCATGCAAAACTTTTCTATCGAGTTCGCCTTTTGGGTCGCATTGCATATCGTAGCATAACTCATGTTAAAGGCCCTAACCCTTTGACATCACTGATAGCGATACACCGATACGATATCGGTGATCGCTCATCGGCGATATTTCATATCGCTGCCGCTGCCTGCCTCTGATGCTCCAACCCGCCGATATGCCGACTTGCCGATACGCCGATGTGATCTGGACCGTTGATCGGCGAGATCCAACGACTGAGATTAAAGCGGATCATTAAGCCTGTAATTTTTATTTTTACATGATTTTGGAGTGTTTTTGCCTCTTGATCCTTGGTAATTTTCTGGAGCTGTTTTGGTAGGAATACATGCACACGGTTATTGTCTTCATGGTGCTGCACAGCTCAACTATTGCGCAGTTGAAATTACATTTTCAACACACTCAAATGATTGTTACTTGCCAACAGCTCTGTAAGCATTGACATATTTCCTAACGAGGATGGAATCTTACCCGTCAGCAAATTATTTTGTATGTGTAGCGTTGTTAGCTGCTTCAGATTTCCCATGGAGTCCGGAAGGGGACCCGAGAGTGTATTGCTGTTCATGGTCAACACGGACAGGAGTCTCAGATTTCCAATTCTTGAAGGAATGAAACCAGAGAGACGATTCGAATCCAAGTGCAAAGAAGTTAAATTCCGTAGATTTCCAATGGATTCCGGAATAGGACCGACAATCAAGTTTCTAGTGAGAGACAGCGACTGTAGACTGAGCAGTTGGCCAATTTCAGAATGAATGGAACCGGTGAGTTTGTTGTTATCCGTAGTAAGATGGTTCAAAGCTGAAATGCGAGAAATAGAAGCTAGAATTATTCCACCTATATTTTTCCACCTCATAAGGGTAAAATTGCGAAGGTATGACAGGTTCCCGATGGATTCTAATATGCTTCCAGTCATGTAAACGCTATTATTGCCTGCGCCCATGGGATCCCCATCAAGAATGAGGCTCACCACCCGATCGCCATTGTTATCACAGGACACGCCCTTCCATTTGCAATAATCATTTCCCGTCCATGATTTAAGAGCTTCGCTCGGATCCTCCACGATACCGGCTTTGAAAGCCAATAAAGCAATACGGTCTTGTTCTACACATTATGCTATCTTCTGTCCATGGCATGAGTTTAAGGACATAATTAGTAACAAAGACATGAATGCTAAGATTTCTGACTTGGGTTTCTCCATTGCGAAGCCAAGGAAATTGCAGAGAGTAATCAAAAACTTCTAGGCACTGAGCATGAACTTTATGAAACCCACATTGCAGGAGAATCGAATCGAGTCGGTATTTAAATGATGAACGTGCCTTGCATGTTAGGGTTTCATCTTTGTATTTTAGGGTTTCCGATACATACTAGTCGTCGGTCAGCTTGTTGAAAATTTCTGGTAATTTCAAACAAAAATCTGAACAGAGAAAATGCTCTGTTTTTGCACAGGGAAGCCAAAAAAAAATTGTTTGCTTGAGAACAGAGTTTTAGCAACACAAAAATACTTCTATTCATTAACAGGAAACCAACTGTTACATAAATCTTCCTCACACAGAGGGATTTCACAACTACTGTTACAAAAGCATCTTCCTCTTAATAGAGGGATTTCAACCAGGGAACACTTCAGTTCCACACAACAATTACTCTGTCTCTTCTTGAAACAATTCACTGTTGTGTGTAAATTTTTCATACATTTACTGTTGTGTAAAATTGCTTTTACATTTGCTGCAGAGCATTACATTTCATCCAACAAGATAACATACATTCGCACTGCTGTGCATTTTTCCCCTTCGTGCTGCTGTTGCGTATTGCACTCTTCTTTTTCAACAAACAACAACCTTTTTCATTCGCACACTTCTGGTGCGTATTGGCCTCTCTCATTACATACAAAACAACAACAATGAACACATGCATACATAAAATGCATTGAGAAGGAAAACCCCTAAACATCACCAGATTATATTATCACACAACAGCCATTCTAAAAGCCACCACGGAGATGGAGCACTGTATCTGCACTGCTGTGCATTACACCAAAAGGAACTCTGTCTCTGTTTCCTTTCATACGCACTGCTGCGTCTCCCCTTTGTTTTCACAACAAAAACAAAACATACACGCTGCTGCATGTATTACATTACATTGCATACATACTCAACCAAAAAATGACCACTGCGCTGCTACGCATTCCCTTTTGTTTTCTCACCAACAAACTACAAACATACTCACGCTGTTGCGTATTGCTTGCACATTACATTACATTCACCCTACTTCACGATGCTGCGTGCCCCCCCTCGTTTTCTCAACACTTACATTCACACTGCTGTGTGTATCTCATTTCATATATCATGAACAAAAAAAATACATTTCAATCTCTGCACTACTGTACATAAAAGTTTCATTCATCAGCTCGTGTTGTTGCACGCTTCCGTTCACAGTGCTGCACCCATTTTCATTCCATAAAAAAACAACAAAAATAAACTTTGTTTTACTTTTACCCTAAAACAAACAACTCCCGTGCATTAAAGAAAATTAAGGACTTTACCAACATTACTGACTGAAGTACATTTCCTCAATTACTTAGGTATGGAGATAAATTAATTTCTGGAACGAATGTTCAATCTGCAAACTGTAATGTACGTTGCATCAAAACAAAACATGCTCCCGCTATCATAACCGTTGGTCTTCCCTCAAAAATCGGATGGCTGTGGTCAATATCGCAAGCCCCTTCTTACCGATCTTTATGCTCCGGGGAAGGGCTGTTTTGGAATAGTGGCTCTGGGCATGTGTCAGCAGTTGGATGTGATCGCTGCCCCTCCAAGGAATGCCACTGCTTGGTCAAAAGCGGTGCGATGAACTCATGACGGTTTTTCGGAACAAAAGCCTGTTTGCAATCACCGTTTTGATGGCGGATTCCGGCAGTTGAAAATAACATTTAAACACTCCCCTTTAATTTCAACTGCTGGGTTATCAGTCATACCTAGACATTTCATCAAAAACTCAAAACTTTTTTGCCTATTCGTATCAGCTTTCCTTTCATCGCTTTCACCACTATGCTCAGGCACTCCAATCAATCCCGATCCACAAAATTGTGCCTGGTTATTGTTATGGAGAATAAGAGTACTATCTTTGCAGTTGGCTATATCCATTAGGGCATGATCTGCACTTGGGCTTTCTGGGAAAATCAATGAGTCATTTGCTCTCAGTTTCTTAGATGTTCCTTCAAATGTCATAGTAGCTGCAAAAGTATTCTGATCATTATGTAATATCCTCTTTCTCTCTGCCTCAGACAATATTTCCAACCTTTTCATCTCCAAGCTATCCTGCAACCTTTTCTTCTCTGCTCTTATGGCAGATTTAATTCCACATCTCTCCCCTATAAGAAGATCTTCAACAAGGAATGACTGTTAATATAGTTCAGCAAGGATTTCATAAGAACCCGTTTACTAATAGCTTCAACGATAATGATCAAGAATTACAAGCTCCCCCTAATTGTATGCATCGTCTCCTTTTGGCAGAGTCTTCTAAAAAAAAGCTTAGATTGGCTGGAGAGCTCAAGGGACTTTCGGATTGTATTTCCTTCCTTCCCCATACTTGTGTAACTTTCTTCTTTTGCATGGTTCTAGCTTGTGTAGGAGTCCATGTTAAGTTACAATCATGTGCCATATGACCAATGTTAAGTTACAATCACGTGCCATATGACCAATGTTATGACACTTGAAGCATTCTACATTATTCATGAATAAGATTTCATGATTTCTTCCTCTAAAATTGTTTCTTGGAGGTTTTCGGAGACTATAATATCTATCTCTATGAGATGCTTCACAGTCTTTTGCCATATGACCAAAGTTTGAACAAGCATAACAATAACCAAAAAATTAACTTTGGTACCTGGGAGATGGAGGTTTCCTTGATGTACTTCTGAAGCCTTTCTGCCTTGAGATCCTTTGATGATAACCATTGCCTCTTGCCTCTTTGACATCATCTACATTTCTTTTTAGAGCTGGTTTTCTACTTGGAGCAAGATTTCTTCTTAGAATAGGATTTCTTCTATTGTAGCCTTGATTTTTCTCCTTGCCTTTGCTGGAACTAGGAGCATCACAATTTCTTTTTGGCTTCTTCACATCTCTTTTGCTTAAAGCATTTTCATTCTTGTTTGAGGGTTCACCTGCATACCCTAGTCCTGATTTATCAGATGGACATCTGTGATAGCTGAGCATGTCATCCAAGGCTTGAGAGCTCTTCATGATTTTGTTCATCCCTTCAACCTTTTTTTTGAGGAGGACAATCTCTTCTTCCAATCTTTCACACTCATTATTCTTATTTGCAAGTTGTTCCTCAGTTTCTTCCTTGCTACGAGTAGCTTCAGCTGCTACTATTTTAAGAGAGATGATATCTGACTTCATTTTGAAGATTTCTTCATTCTTTGCTTGACTGCTCTCCATTCTCTCCTCAGCTTCCTGTGCCTGTTTCCTGGCTTCTTGTAATTGACACTTAAGGGAGGAAACCTCTACCTTGTACTGACCAATCTCTTCTTCATGTTTGTTCATGCTCTTGTGCCTTTGTTCAAGTTGACTTGATAAGGTATTTTCCTGCTTCTTTGCTTTATTCAATTGATTTGTCATGGATATGACTTCTTCATGATGCTTCCTTTTGCTTTGATGAAATTCCTTCTTAAGTTTGGCAAGCACTTCATCCCTTTCTTTTACTTGAATCTTGATGAGGTCAACTTTCTTCCTTGTTTGATCTTGGTTACCAAATGGAGCTATCTTCTTAAGTGCCTCATTTTCCTTTTTCAAATTGTTAATATCTTCCATGGTAGTCATAAGTTGAGCGAGGAGTTCTTCTACAAAGTCCTTTTCATTCTTTTCATCTTCTAGGTCTTCTTCATCTTTGATGTCATCATTCTCATTTTCAACTTCTATGATGGGTTCAGGATCTCCTTTTTTATTGATGGTCATGGTCAGTGCTCCTTTTGAGTGAAGGTCATGAAGTTTGTCCCATATATCCTTTGCTGATGAATGTTTTCCAAGATTCTTCTTTACAGAATGAGGTAGCCCATTCAAGATTACCTTTGCTGCTTTTGCAATGTACTCCTTGGATTCTCTATCCATCTTGCTATCATCAATCACTGATTCCAAAAGTTCAATCCCTTGAGACTGTAAGAAAGTCCTCATTTTTTCTTCCCATATATTAAAGTTCCCATTGAACCTTGGAGCCTCAAATAGAATGCTTTCAAATTGATTGTCTTCTATTTTAGTAGTGAAGGGAGACACATCCTTAGGAGGATTGGAGTCTTTCTTCCTTGACCTCGCCATTTGACTGTGTATCTAAAATAATTGATTGTCTTCAACAGTAACTCAAAAAACTAGTTTGAGAAATACCTTGGATTTTTTTTACTAAGTCTTCACTCTGCTGGAAAAGCTGCTGCAGCAAGAAATCCTTCGTTCAGCTACTTTGACACCTTCAAAGAGCCTGGACAAGCTCTGATACCACTATTGAAAATTTCTGGTAATTTCAAACAAAAATATGAACAGAGAAAATGCTCTATTTTTTCACAGGAAAGCCAAAAAAAAAATTGTTTGCTGGAGAACAGAGTTTCAGCAACACAAAAAAAAATTCTATTCATTAACAAGAAACCAACTATTACATAAATCATCTTCCTCACACAGAGGGATTTCACAACTGCTGTTACAAAAGCATCTTCCTCTTAACAGAGGGATTTCAACTAGGGAACACTTCAGTTCCACACAAAAATTACTTTGTCTCTTCTTGAAAAAATTTACACTGCTGTGTGTAAATTTTTCATACATTTACTACTGTGTAAAATTGCTTTTACATTTGCTGCGGAGCATTACATTTCATCCAACAAAATAACATACATTCGCATTGCTGTACGTTTTTCCCCTTCGTGTTGCTGCTGCATATTGCGCTCTTCTTTTTCAACAAACAACAACCTTTTTCATTCGCACACTTCTGGTGCGTATTGGCCTCTCTCATTACATAAAAAACAACAACAATGAACACATGCATACATAAAATGCATTAAGCAGGAAAACCCCTGAACATCACCAGATTATATTGTCACATAATAGGCAATCTAAAAGCCACCACGGAGATGGAGCACAGTATCTGCACTACTGTGCATTACACCAAAAGGAACTCTGTCTCTGTTTCCTTTCATACACACTGTTGCTTCTCCCCTTTGTTTTCACAACGAAAACAAAACATACACGCTGCTGCATATATTACATTACATTGCATACATACTCAACCAAAAAATGATCGTCGCGCTATTGCGCATTCCCTTCTATTTTCTCACCAACAAACTACAAACATACTCACGCTACTACGTATTGCTTGCACATTACATTACATTCACCCTGCTTCACGCTGCTGCGTGCGCCCCCTCATTTTCTCAACACTTACATTCACACTGCTGTGTGTATCTCATTTCATATCTCATGAACAAAAAAAATACATTTCAATCTCTGCACTGCTGTGCATAAAAGTTTCACTCATCAGCTCGCACTGTTGTGCGCTTTAGTTCACAGTGTTGCGCCCATTTTCATTCCATAAAAAAACAACAATAATAAACTTTGTTTTACTTTTACCCTAAAATGAACAGCTCCCGTGCATTAAAGAGAATTAAAGAATTTACCAACATTTACTGACTGAAGTTCCTTTCCTCAATTACTTCGGTATGGAGATAAATTAATTTCTGGAACGAATGTTCAATCTGCGAACTGTAATGTACGTTGCATTAAAACAAAACATGCTCCCACTATCATAACCGTTGATCTGCCCTCAAAAATCGGATGGCTGTGGTCAATATCGCAAGCCCCTTCTTACCGATCTTTATGCTCTGGGGAACAACTGTTTTGGAACAATGGCTCTGGGAACTTGTCAACAACTGGATGTGATCACTGCCCCTCCAAGGAATACCACTCCTTGGTGAAAAGTGGTGCGATGAACTCATGACGGTTTTCCGAAACAAAAGCCTGTTTACAGTCGTCGTTTTGATGGCGGATTCCGGCATTTGAAAATAACATTTCAACACAACATTGATAAACAAAGAATGTTAAAATCCGGAAAACATAGATACCGAAAAGGACCAGTCCAAGTGTTTTAGGGTTGTGTGCTAGGTTGGAATTTGGTTATTCAATTTTTACCCGGTAGTGCTGGTTTGAAGCTACAATTTTCACAATTCTCAAAAGCCTGATGAAATTGTAATCTATTTAAATTACGCACTTTAAGAACTTTTTTTTTGCTGGGAAAAACAATTACCCAGCCCTTTGACTCATCATTTCATATAAACTTACGATATGATTTTCATTGGAAGTTTAATAATTGAATCTTTTGACTAATCATTTTTTTAACCATGAGATTTTTATTGGAAATTTAATAATTTACTCTTTTGAATAATCATTTTTTTAATATTTATTTGATGTGATTTGCATTGGAAATTTAATATTTAAAGCATTTTCTAGACATTACCTCTCAAATTCCAATTCCGTAGTATAGATGTTGTATTAAAGCATTCCGTAGTATAGATGTTGTATTAAAGCATTCTCTAGACTTTACGTCTGATATTCAGTAGTATAGATGTCATGCATTTACTAGTCGAAGCCATTCTTTATCACTTTATATTTTTTGTTTCACATCTATATATGTTATTTAAGTCACCTGGGGATTGCACTGGCCTAGGCCACACCACCCCTTAACATTACTAGCTTTTTTCTCAAGGAGTTTCAAATAGGTGACCTCCACATCAAGGAGACTTAAAAGTACACCCCACCACCCTCTACACCCCAGGTGGACAATTTAATTGTAAATTTTATTATTTAAATTATTTTTTAAACTTATATTCTAAATAAAAATAATAAAAATATTTAACAACTATAATATATTTTATGGTTGTCTCCAATTTTTGTTTGATCATAAATTTTCCCAATATTGAAAAATATATTTTAATCAACACATTTAAATTACATAATATTTTATTATTTTATTTTAATATATTTAAACATCTTATATTTATAAAAAAATATATTCCAATTTAAATTTTAAACTACAAAGACTTATTTAGAATTTAACATGTATTCAAATCTTTGACTGTGACCAATTTTCCTACCTCTTATGTTGATTAATGCACCACGATATTCTAAAGGTATATTGTAGATTATTTTTTTTCTTTGTATTATGCAATATTAAATATTTATTTATCCACCATGATCTGCGTACCATCACTATTTTTTGATGTATAGGGAGATTTTTTTTGAAAGGGAAGGTTCAAATAGGGCATTTTAACTTCCAGTTGAGGAATAACACATGTAATGTCCTTGTCCAGTGTGGACTTTTCCTGTAACAGTCGTAGCCCACACTAGGACATTTCCATCCTTTGTTGGTGCAACCACATCCAATAACCCTTTACAAATTGGTATGGACAAATTTTCCTTTATATTCATTAATTCCAACAATGTCTCTAGCCTCCATCCAAAGTGTAATTCTGTGTCAATACTACAAAACCTTATGACTCAGTATCTACCCTTTCATTATATTCCCAACATGGTGATATACACGTCTAAATGGAATTTACTTTTTTCACACAACAATTATAATTCACAGGCAACAATTAAAATTAATACATAACATAGAAAAAGGTTCATAAGAAATTGCAACATAACTAAGTGAATGTTACAAAAATACTTACATGTTCAATGTCAAACTAGCTACAAATTTTGATGTTCCTCCCAGTCATAGCTCACGATGTTCATTATGTGAAAGCAATCGGTCACCCCTCGAGCTAGGGCCTCAACACCATGGGGAAATTACTCGTCCAAATAGAGGTACATGTCTAGTATCATCAACCAACGAAGGTACCAAACCCCAAAAACGGCCAACCTATAAGCTCACGCCCACCATTAGTCTGCACCCAAGCATCACACACCCTTTTTTCACCTACAATCCCTTGGGTTGTGTCACCACCTTTAGTGTGTATTATTCTTAACATGAATGGTCCCAACTTTATGTATCTAGGAGCTCCTACTACCCTTCAGAGTCTTCAAACTCTTGAATCATACACTGGTAGGCACCAACCTCGAAGCTGACATACCCCATCATCCTGCACCTAAGGAGTGCACACCCGTCTTTGCACTTGCAATCCCTCAGACTGTGTCACCACCTCCAAGGAATATTACTTCTAGTCAGGGATGGTTTCAATTTTTGGGCTCCTATAGTTCATGCTGCCATCCTTGGTTGTCCATTCTCATTCCCCATAGCTAACTCTCTCTCAAGGAAAACATGCTTCTTTCATGTGCATAAATTTTCTTTTTGAAATTTGGCACCACATAAAGTCACTTATGGACTTAGGTTATATTCATGTGCCCCCCTTTTTAATTATTCCTAACTCATATCTACCTTTTTTATTTTCTTATGGAGTCTTTCCCCTCGATACCGTTTTTGTCTGATTCGGTTTGCAGCTATTATGTGTTTATTAGTATGCAACAGTTAAACATATTTTCAGAAATTAGGCACTCTAGATTCATAGCATATAAAATCATATACACATAAACACACCGGGTTCAAAACATATGCACAAACATAGACATGGGTGCATTGCCCCCAAAAAGTGATTCTCAGCTCATTAGCCTAATTAATATGTTTTGACTAACCACCCCTAAGTTTTGCATGTACAAGGTATTTACAATAAAAGTATTGGGTAGGGTTTTTACATCCCCCCCTCTTATTTACGCACTATCATTAGGGCATTATATGTACACATATATTCATTGTGATTAATAAAAAATATGAGGGTATTCTTCCCTCAATATATCTTCATGCTTCCATGTAGCATCCTCAAGACTGAAAAGGATCCATAACACCTTTGACATGGAAATGGATCAATTCTAAATCACCTTAACCTTATTTTCTAAAATTCATACTAGTTGGATCTGGAAGTCTCCCTTGGGATCCATCTGAACCATATCCCAATCAATTAGATTATAGTATGTGAATTGCTTTTTAAGTAATGAAATATGAAACACATTACGAATATGCATGGATGTTGACAATGTAATCCTATATGTGACTGGACCAACCCTGTCTAGGATCTCTAATGGTCTACAATATTTCGCTGCCAACTTTGCATAACTACCCAATTTTAATGAAATTTTCTTTGTCTTCACTTTTAAGAAGTCATGATCACCAAATTTAAATTCCCTTTTAACCTATTCTTATGAGAATGGCTTTTATATCTATCATGGGAAGCCTTCAAATTTTGTTTAATTTTAACGCTTGTTATTTTGTTTCTCTAAGAAAGTATGGACCAACAATGGCCATGTCCACAAGATTATACTAATTCATGGGATTATTACATTTCTACCATATAAAGCTTCAAATAGACTCACCTTCAAAGATATTTGGTACCCATTATTGTAAGAAAGTTGCACCAAATGTAGGTAGTCTTCCCATTTCGATGGGGATAATTGTTTTCAAGAGAAAGGTTCGAGTAGGATATTTTATTGACTTAACTTGTTATTTAGCCATGAAATATTAATAATAATATTGTATTATTTTATTAACAATTTATAGATAAAATTTTATTTCTAAATTTATAATTTAAATCTAAAACAATATGTAATTTTAAAATTTTAAATGTAAATATTGAAAATTGCTTTAAGTGATTTATCGATATTTATGTACTTTATGAATTTTTATTTTAAAATAATTAATGAGAAAAAACAATTTTATGAGAGAAAAAAATAGGTTTAAGTGTTTTCCATGTTTTTCCAAAAAAAAACTATGGATCTTCTTCTTATTTCCTTAAATAGTTTAACCTAAATTTATAGAATAAAAATAATTTTCCTTAAACATCACCAAAATTTTATATAAATACATAAAATGCTTAAAAAACTGATTACTTTTCCAAAAGCATTGGTAGACATTCTATGATTTACATGTACATTTTAAAATAAATTTCCATATTTAAAATTTTTCCTTATCTCTATTATGCCAATAATGATCAAGGCTACGCTTCTACATACTCATCAATTTTGAACATTTGGACCATTGCACATAGTGGATACTTCTCTTCTCTTTCCTCGTATCTCTATGTTGGCATTATGATTTTGGTGTGGCTCTATGATACAAATGTTGTACTTGATGGCAACACCCTCTGATCAGGCTCTCAAAATGTTGGAAATGAAGAGGTACGCAGGAGAATAGTTCTAAAGGTGCGTACACGCAGGTATGCCATGAAGGGACTGCGGCCCCACACGCAGGTCACTCGTTCAGAAGGTGCGTACCCCCAATTCACTTACTTCAAGGCAGAGAAGCGCGTTCACATGGGGTTTCTTATGTTTGGCCCGTGGTATTTAGCCCGCCGTTCTTGATTCTATGGTTTTGGCCCATGGTATTGTTTTATATTATTATTATTATTATTGAACCCCATGTTTTGGGCCCCTTGTATTGGTTATCTATGGTATTGATCCATGATTTTAGGAAGAGCTTTCCTATATAAAGCAAAGGAGATCACTTGGCTAAGTATCTTTTGCAAATTGAATATCTTAAGATCTAAAATATTGGGTTATTGTTTTAAAAGCTTGATCTCTATAAAAGTGAAGATGAAAGCGAATCTATGAAGGGTGATCTCTCGAGCGCATGATCAGATCTGATCATCTGACTATCTGTGGCACACTGGGGGGACTGCTAATTCGGCCCTAATCAAAGGTACGCAGGTGATTAACGGTGCAAGTGCGTGGGTACGCAGAGCAGAAGAAGGAGAAGTGCGTGGGTACGCAGAGCAGAAGAAGGCGCAGTGCGTGGGTACGGAGCGCGACAGAGGTTCAGGTGCGTAGGCACAGGGAAGGTACGTAGCACTTCAGAAGCCGCAGGTGCGTAGGTACGCGGCACAATAGCATCTACGGGTGCGTGGCTACTGTAGCAGTACGCGGCACTATAGTATCTGTGGGTGCATGCCTACAGTAACAGTACGCAGCGTGATTGAAGAAACAATGCATGGGTACGTGGTGCAGCAGAAGGCTCTCTGCGGGTATACGCAGGGGAGCAGAAGGTCAAGTGCGTAGCCACGCAGGCCAGAGAAAGAAAAACTGCATATCTGTATCAAGGCATTTATTTGACTGACTTTTCTCTGTTGATAAGGTGTTCTAGGTTTAGTTTACTGTTACTATTGATCTGGTTACTGCAATTGACTGGGTGATTTACTTGTACTTGATGATCTCTTGATGTTTATGGATCCAGTTTGAAAATTTATGAAAGGTGGTCCTTGAAAGAAAAGAAGTAGGGGGTTGTAGCTCCCTTCCAGGAGAGACTGGAAAACGAGAGAGAGTTGTAGCTCCCTGCAGGTTGCAGCCTGCGTACTGGTAAAGGACTGCACCAGTACAAAACCATTGTAAAAGGAGTTTCTAATTTGAAAGAAGATAGAGACATATTGCAGCAGGTGGTTTTCACCCACATTGGGTTTCCACCTTACATCTGGTGTTCTTTGGTGTGACTATCTGTTTTCTTTGTTCATGCTCATTATTTTATGGTACTGACATGCAAAAATAATTCAAAGTATAAATAAGGAAGATTTATTAAAAGAACTTGATAATACTGATTCACCCCCCCCCCCGCCCTCTCAGTATTATTTCCAACAATTGGTATCGGAGCAGGTCCTTCAAAGAAGCTTGATCGCTTGAAGGAAGATCATTCATCATGAGCACCTACGAGAGGGAAGCATCAATCAGGCCACCAATCTTTGATGGGAAAAACTTCAATTATTGGAAGGTAAGAGTTACTGCCTATCTTCAATCTCTTGGTACAGAAGTTTGGGATATCATAGATACAGGCTACACTTTTCCTTCAGCTACTCCTATAGATTCGGCCGAGAAGAAGAAATATGAAACCAATGCTAAAGCAGTCAATACTCTGCTAGGATGCTTATCTCAAATAGAATTCGTAAAGGTTATACAATATAAATCCGCAAAGGAAATATGGGACAAGATTGTCTTGAGCTACGAAGGAGATGAACAGGTAAAGCGTGCTAAACTTTAAACCCTCATGATTCAGTATGAGAATCTCAGAATGTATAATTATGAAAGTGTGCCTAACTATTTTCTTCAGGTAGACGAGATTGTTAATTGCATGAAAAACTTGGGTGAAGAAATAAAAGAGGCTATTGTGGTTGAAAAAGTCTTAAGATCATTGTCCCCCAAATTTGAATCTAAAGTATCTGCCATAGAAGAAAAGGAAAATCTACGAATTCTTACTATGTCTCATCTACACGGAATTCTAACTGCTTATGAAATGAGAAAGGGAGGTCCATCAGACAGGAGAGAATCTTCTTTCAAGGCTTCAGGCAAAGGAGACTACTATGAAGCAAGTTACGTGCCAGAAGAAGAAGAAGAATCAAATTTTGTCAGAAATCTTCAACGGGGTACTGGAAGGTTCAGAGGTAAGTTACCTTTTAAATGTTTTGCTTGTGGAAGAGTACTTCATTATGCTGCGAAATGTCCTCATAAGGATAAGATTGACAAAGGAAAGGAACCTGCTAGATGGAGCAAGAAACATAATGCAAATAAGAAAAGCTACTACACTCATGAAGATAGTGATGGTCTATCAAATAGTGATGAAGATGAACGAGGTAATGACTATAAACTTTTAATGGCAATTGAAGATGATGATTACATGGATGTTATATATGTGGATAGCTTTCATGAAGAAATTTCTAGACTCAAGACATGTATAGAAGAAAATAATATGATCATTGATACTCTACAATTTCAGATTGATGAAAAGGAAAAATATCTTGAAAAGTTAGAAGGTGAAATTGTTGGTCTTAGAAAAGAGATTGAGAAAAAAAAGGCTATTAATCTTAAGTTTGTAAAAGGATCTGAAACTCTGGATGAGATCATCAATGTACAACGTTCTCCACTAAACAAGACAGGTCTGGGGTATAATGGAGAAACTTCTCAAGCATCCACCTCAAAGAGTTATCTTGATGCAGCAAGAAGGAATGAGCAAAAGCACAATGGAGATCACCAGGTAAAGCAGGGACCAATTACAAACAAAGAATATCAGGTAAACCAGGGGAAATCTGTCTTAAGGATGAACAAAAGCTACAACCAGCCACAAGTAAAATCCTCTCAATTTTCTTCAAGAATGAATGACAATAGAAATTACAATCATTTGGCCGGAAGATTTGATAACCGTAAAAATTTCTTCAATGGAAAATGCTTTTCTTGCCATAACTTTGGTCACAAAGCAGTTCAATGTGTTGCATATAAAACAATCATGACCAGAGAAGCTCAAAAACAAAGAAGTATGACCAGGATTATAAAAAGGACCTATAACAACTTTTCGGTTCTTGAAAATGAAGTTGAATGTTCTATTTGCAATAACTTTGGTCATGAAGATTCTGAATGCAGGAGTAGGTTTCAGCAGACAAAGGAACAAGCCTCAAGCACCAAAGCATGGAGAATAAAGGAACCACAAACAGGAAGATGTGGGATAGCATTTTATGCAGAGGGGCAGGAAAATCTATGGTACATTGACAATGGATGTTCGAAGCATATGATAGGTGATAAAGAAAAACTTGAATCATATTCTGCTTTAGAAAAGGGAAAGAAAGTTTCTTTTGGAAATGATACTCCTGCAGCTATAAAAGGAAAAGGCACTGCTCAGTTAAAAGAAAAGGTCAAAGCTGGAAATGTTTTGTATGTTGATGTATTGAAGCATAATCTTCTGAGTGTCAGCCAGATGTGTGATCAAGGAACCGAGGTGATATTTAGATCAAATGGATGTCTTGTTCGTGATCTTGATACAGGCAAAAGTGGTGATCAAAGGTAAAAGAACTCCAAATAATCTATACATATTTGAAGAAGGAAAACAACAATGCTATCTAAGCAAGGATGATGAACACTGGTTATGGCACCGGAGGTTGGGGCATCTAAGCTTTTCACAAATAAGGAAAGCATGAAAATATCAGGCAGTTCGCGGTCTTCCAGATATCAAAATTCCAGACAACACCATATGCAAATCATGTCAGTTTGGAAAACAAACCAGAACTAACTTTCCATAGAAGGAAGGATCAGCTAGCATGCCTCTTGAGCTTGTACATACAGATGTATGTGGACCATTCAGGAAAAGGACACCTCGAGGAGAAGAATACTTGATATTATTCATTGACGATTTCTCCAGGTTTGTCTGGTTAGGAATTATGAAGCACAAATATGAAGCATTCGAAAAATTCAAATCCTTTAAAGCCTTGGTTGAAAATGAATCAGGACACAAAATTAAGTGCCTCAGATCCGACAGAGGTGGGGAGTTTACCTCAAATGAATTTTTCATTTTTTGTGAAGAACATGGGATAAGAAGAGAATTCTCTATAGCTAGAACTCCTCAGCAAAATGGACTAGTGGAAAGAATGAACAGAACAGTCCAACAAATGGCTCGTGCTATGCTTAATGAGTCTGGAACTCCCGCAACTTTCTGGGGTGAAGCTGCATATGTCGCTGTTGTTATTCTCAACAAAAAAAATGTCCGGGTGAACAACACTCAAACTCCTCATGAGCTTTGGTATGGTGAGACTCCCTCGGTAAAGCACTTCAAAATCTTTGGGAGCAAATGCTATATTAAGAATACTGATGAGCAACTTGGCAAACTTGAACCTAGAGCAGATGAAGGCATTCTTCTTGGCTATTCTCCACACAGCAAAGCATACAAGTGCTACAATAAAAGTCTTGGAAGAATTGTTGAGAGCATTGATGTAGTGGTTGATGAGAAGGGATACATTCCTAGGCAAGTAAATCATGAAGATATCGAAGAAGATGAAGACTACCCTCAAAGACAGAATGATGAAGAAGAAGAACCTCAAGAAGAACCAGAGGATCAGATAAGGATAGAAGAGAAGACTCCATCCAGATATGTTCAGAAGAATCATCCAGAATCTCAGATTTTGGGGCAGAGAGAAGCAGGTGTACAAACAAGAAGAATAGTTGCAGAAGCTTCAAGCTATTTGGCATTACTCTCTTCCACTGAACCACAAAATGTGAAAGAGGCATGCAAAGATGAATGTTGGGTGAAAGCAATGGATGAAGAACTTGAGAAGATCGAAAAGAAAAACACTTGGGAGCTGGTTCCTAGACCAAAGGATAAGAATGTTATAGGGACAAAATGGGTCTTCAAAAATAAATTGAATGAAAATGGAGAAGTAATTAGAAACAAGGCCAGACTTGTTTGTAAAGGGTATACGCAGCAAGAAGGAATAGATTTTGAAGAAACCTTTTCTCCTGTTGCAAGACTTGAGGCCATCCGAATGTTCCTTGCTCTCTCAAGCTTTCAAAACTTCAAAGTATTTCAAATGGACGTGAAATCAGCCTTTCTGAATGGAGATTTGGAAGAAGAAGTATACATTGAGCAGCCAGATGGTTTCATTCTTGGAAATGATCCAGATCTTGTATGCATATTGAAAAAGGCTCTCTATGGTCTCAAACAAGCTCCAAGGGCTTGGTACTATCGTTTAGACAAATATCTTCATCAACAAGGTTTTTCAAAAGGATCAGCAGACAACAACCTTTATATAAAAGTTGAAAATGACAAATTGCTAATACTTGTTGTGTATGTAGATGACATTATCTTTGGCAGCAATGAAGAAGCTATGACTCAAAGATTTTCCTTGGTGATGCAGAAAGAATTCGAAATGTCCTTGCTGGGAGAACTGACATATTTTCTTGGTTTGCAAATCCAACAAAAAGAAGGAGGGATCTTTTTGTCTCAAACCAAGTATCTCAAGCAGATTTTGAAGAAATATGGCATGGAAGATGCAAAACCAGTATGTACACCCATGGTCACAGGATGTAGCCTCAGTGCAAATGATGAATCAGTAGCAGTGCATCAACCAACCTACAGATCTATGATTAAAATTCTACTTTATTTGACAGGTACCCAACCAGACATCATGCATGCAGTGCGAATAGTTGGAAGATTTCAAGCAAATCCGAAGGAAACACATCTTCATGCAGTAAAGAGAATCTTTAAATATCTTCAAGGGACTCAAAATTATTGCTTATGGTATCCTAGAGATACAGATCTCACACTTCACGCTTATACAGATGCAGATTGGGCAGGAAGCGTGGATGACAGGAAGAGCACAAGTGGTGGTGCGTTCTTTATGGGTTCCAGATTAGTATCTTGGTTCAGCAAGAAACAGAGTTCGATTGCCTTGTCTACAGCTGAAGCAGAATATGTTGCTCCTGCATCTTGCTGCACTCAACTCCTTTGGATGATGCAGACCTTGTAGGACTTTCAAATAACTTGTACACCACCTATCTCCATCTTATGTGATAACACAAGTGCAATCAGCATTTCAAAGAACCCAGTCATGCATTCAAAGACCAAGCACATACTGATCAAGTATCATTTCCTCCGGGAACAAGTACTTGAACAAAAGGTCAAGTTGGAGTATGTTCCTTCTAAGGAACAAGTTGCTGATATACTCACCAAACCATTGCCCAGGGAGACCTTTGAATACCTCAGGCAAAAGCTGGGGGTTGTTGATGCATCATCTTGTTGAATCTCTTCTGATGGTTGGTTGTACACAAGACTCATCTGGGGCATATGCATACATGTGCTGGGTTGCGGATTGGTTGAAGATTGAATGGCACAGGTTCAGGGGGAGCATATAATGCATTGTTGGCATTATGGAGGACGTAGAGAAGAAGATCATGGATGCTGGTCTGAATATTGCCGCAATATGTCTCTATCTCTTTCATGGTCATTTATGATGTTTTGGTGGCTTATGGTTCTTATTTACAGATCTGGTTTATAGTCAGGGGGAGCATAACCCTTCGCCCTTGATGTCAAAGGGGGAGAATGACGTTGAGGATCTTGAGGTTGCCATCAAGTCCAAAGGGGGAGATTGTTGGCATTATGATTCTGGTATGGCTCTATGATACAGATGTTGTACTTGATGGCAACACCCTCTGATCAGGCTCTCAAAATGTTGGAAATTAAGAGGTACGCAGGAGAATAGTTCTAAAGGTGCGTACATGCAGGTACGTCGTGAGGGGACTGCGGCCCCACACACAGGTCACTCGTTCAGAAGGTGCGTACCCCGAGTTCACTTACTTCAAGGCAGAGAAGCGCGTTCACGTGGGGTTTCTTATGTTTGGCCCGTGGTATTTAGCCCGCCATTCTTGATTCTATGGTTTTGGCCCGTGGTATTGTTTTATATTATTATTATTATTATTGAGCCCCATGTTTTGGGCCCCTTATATTGATTATCTATGGTATTGATCCATGATTTTAGGAAGAGCTTGCCTATATAAAGAAAAGGAGATCACTTGGCTAAGTATCTTTTGCAAATTGAATATCTTAAGATCTGAAATATTGGGTTGTTGTTTTAAAAGCTTGATCTCTATAAAAGTGAAGACGAAAGCAAATCTATGAAGGGTGATCTCTCGAGCGCATGATCAGATCTGAGCATCTGACTATCTGTGGCACACTGGGGGGACTACCAATTCAGCCCTAATCAGAGGTACGTAGGTGATTAACGGTGCAAGTGTGTGGGTACGCAGAGCAGAATAAGGAGAAGTGCGTGGGTACGCAGAGAAGAAGAAGGTGCAGTTCGTGGGTACGCAGCGCGACAGAGGTTCAGGTGCGTAGGCACAGGGAAAGTACGCGGTGCTTCAGAAGCCGCAGGTGCGTAGGTACGCGGCGCGATAGCATCTGCGGGTGCGTGGCTACAGTAGCAGTACACGGCGCTATAGTATATGTGGGTGCGTGCCTACAGTAACAATATGCAGCGTGATTGAAGAAACAGTGTGTGGTTACGCGGTGCAACAGAAGGCTCTCTGCGGGTATACGCAGGGGAGCAGAACGTCAAGTGCGTAGCCATGTAGGCCAGAGAAAGAAAAACTGCGTATCTGTATCAAGGCATTTATTTGACTGACTTTTCTCTGTTGATAAGGTGTTCTGGGTTTAGTTTACTGTTACTATTGATCTGGTTACTGCAGTTGACTGGGTGATTTACTTGTACTTGATGATCTCTCGATGTTTATGGATCCAGTTTGAAAATTTATGAAAAGTGGTCCTTGAAAGAAAAGAAGTAGGGGGTTGTAGCTCCCTTCTAGGAGAGACTGGAAAATGAGAGAGAGTTGTAGCTCCCTACAGGTTGCAGCCTGCGTACTGGTAAAGGACTGCACCAGTACAAAACCATTGTAAAAGGAGTTTCTAATTTGAAAGAAGATAGAGACATATTGCAGCAGGTGGTTTTCACCCACATTGGGTTTCCACCTTAAATCTGGTGTTCTTTGGTGTGACTATCTGTTTTCTTTGTTCATGCTCATTATTTTATGGTACTGACATGCAAAAATAATTCAAAGTATAAATAAGGAAGATTTATTAAAAGAACTTGATAATACTGATTCCCCCCCCCCCTCTCAGTATTATTTCCAACACTCTCTTCTCTTATGCATTATGGATAAAGAAGACTCTTAAGGAGGATTTGTTGATGTCGAGGATTATCTTTTCTTAGATAATTATTGGTGAGCTTTGACAGATGCATGCTAAATTACACAAGTTGCTACATGATCATACATAATAAGTTCACACATATAATGTCCAACATCTATGAATTAGACACATGATATTTGGGAACATAATTTATCACCAATTGGTTGTAAAGCTTAGACATTCCTCCCAGCCATAGGCCAAAGTACTCTAGAACTCTCAATAGCGGGTGACCCCAGAGTTGGGGCCTAACTCCATAAGGTTGAAGTCTCTCCTAGAGCCAATTTCATCATGCATTCAATATTGATTCAATTATTATACTAGGTGCCAACTTTAGAAACCTTTCGAGCCACAATGCCACATCCCTCACCTTACACAACCAAGAGAGTGCACTGTTTCACTAACTCTATAGTCCATTATGATATCCCACTACTCCATCTTGGGATTGAAGTGCAAACTAATTAGGAAATTTCAAAAAATGGTAGCTTTAGGATTTTCAACTTCCATTGGAAGGCCCTCGGGCACTCCCACAACCTTATGATGGGAATTTATGCCCAACACTTTCCCTTCTACCTCCAATCTTACCCCAAGCAACTAGGGAACTTTAGCAGTGGAATTTTAATAAGATTTTCCATGTCTAATTATGAGGTCATAGGGTTGGTTTCAATTGGACTCTTACCTTCGAATATGTATCCTAATCCCAATCCACTAGCCACAATTTCCCCAACATGTAACTTCTCCTACTTAAATCGAGAACTTCACAAAGTATATTTTACTCATAGATCATTTCCTAAGGTTACTCAAAGAAAATATGGGTTTATTTGGACAAGGTCAATGATAGGGACAAGGAAATGACAACTCTCTTTTTGCATGTTTGAAACAATCCAAGTATCAATAATAAATATTACTTGCCCCACAACCTCAATACTTCATCATCTCTTCTATCTTCATAATCTAGGTTTTATATGTATAACTAACTTATGGGATTTCATGTTGTGAAGACTTAGTCATGGGTTCCACAGCCCCGTGAAATTCACCTTATGGAGCTCTATCCCTCCATTCTTGTCTCTAACTTGATTTGCAAAAACAATATTTTTATTACTCTTTATAATATGTGCTTAGGGACATATCTGCATAAGTTTCTTCAAGTCTTTGGTTTCATTCTACAATCTTTCTATTTGAGTCAAGGCTATGCCAAGATTAGCTTGTTCTTCAACTATATTTTCTTCTTGGAAATCAGGGTGATTCACACTAGCATAGCCCTCATTTGACTGAACACTTTCCTTTCGATAGAGATTTTTCTTATTCTTCTTTCTCTTCTCTTTTTCTATATTAGCGCTACTAGTCTCTCCTTCATGAATGAGCTGCAACCTATCCCATATTTCTTTAGAATAATTTAAATCTATTATTGTTTCAAGATCCTTATTATGAATATTATTATACATAACACATTTTCCCTTAGAATTCCATTGTTTCTCTTGCACGGAGGGAGAGTTTTTATAGTAATCATCACATAATAGTTTCCCTACACCAGGTCCATAACATATCAATTCATATTTTACCTTATCTCTGCATTCATGAAAGTGTGTTTCACTTAGCACATGTCCACTTTGATGATCCACGACTTCACCAAACCTACCTTCAAGATGTTGGGCTTATAGATAAGGAATCGACTCTAATACCAATTGATGAAAACTTGAATAAAATGATAGGGGGCTTGAATCAATTTAGTACATTCATGGACATTAATTTGATTTGCTTTAAGCTCATTAACTAAACCATTAAACAAGCAAATTGAAATATAATGACTGACATATTTAATATGCAAACAACAAATAATAAGTAAACAAAAAACATCACATAAATACATAATAACAATGCATATGGATAGTAGATATAAGTGGAAACCCATAAAGGGAGAAAACCATGAGCTTTTTATTGTTGTGATGCAAAGGCAAGCTCCTACTCCCTTACTACATTTGGTTTTCTTTAGGCTCCAACCTACAGGAGACTTCTACCTCAACTTTTTTGTAAGATAAAACATGCATGGAATATCCAACTCCCATATGTTTATGCGGGATACAAACAACAAGAAGCTACTACCTCAACAGGCTCCACCCTGATATCTCTTAAGCAACAACTTTAAAGGAGACCATAATCCCTTCATACAAAATGAAAAGAATATGTTGGTTTACCTGGTCATCAATTCTACATATCTCCTTCTTTATTACTTCCTCTTATCCCCTCCAAATATATTTCACATCAGTTTCATGTGTGCCAGGTAACCCACAAACACTCAGCCCTCATATGCTCTATAACTCTCTCATCATCTTTGGCTTCCAAAAACAACATATTTTATAAAGAAATTTTTTTGGCTATTTGTATTCCACATAAGAATATGAAGTGAACATTATTGACTCTTTTCCTTCCACTCATTCGTTTCCAAGCTCTTCATATTTTGAATATTAGAACATAAATAAGTGCTCCACCAAATATTATTTCAGCCATCTATAATGATTAGGTACACCAATATCAACATAATGCCAAAAGCAATATTATAACATCACAACACATGAACACACTGCAAGCACTCTCCAATGCAAATAATATGCACACAACATATGAAAAAAATACAAGCCATATATATGCAACAATCACTCTCCAAATCCATCTATATGTTCAAAGCCATCTTTTCTTCATGCAATTTTCTCAACAAACTTGAGTCTTGGCTTGTTTTTGTTGTCGTGGAGTATTTCCTTTGCTGTCACGGAGTCTTGCCTTTGCTTGCATCACAATAATTCATCTCAACAAAAATTTAACATCACAACAGATTCTTCAACATAGCAATCGCTGCAACATTATCCAAGAATTTTAACATGTGTATCACAAATCCTTTATGTGTTCACCTTGCATTACATCCAATCATCATGACTTATCAAGGCCATCAACATAAACATCAAGCCATCAACACAAATATACCCAAATGCAACAACCTCCTCATTCACCTATGCCATACCATTCTCCTTCCGCTCCTTTGCATTGTTGATCTTGTTCATTAATGCATACATTGCCTTGTTTTTTCGCCTTTAGTGCTCCTTGCTACTACTCCTTTGTTGTTCCTTGCTGCTTCTCCTTTAATGTTCATTGCTACTACTCCTTTTCCTTTGTTACTCCTTCATTGTTCCTCATTGCATATCCTTTGCCATCAATGAGAAGAATGTCAATGGTTGAAAATAACAATATTTTTACAAAATAATATAAAATTTTAATGATCTTTAGGGTGTAAGGGATTTTTCAGTAGCCTAGAGGAGAAGGATCTCCAAATCCATATTGAATTAGGGGATGAAGGGAAGTACAATGCTATAGGTATTGGAACTGTGACCTTTAGAGGGAGAAAGCCTCCCATATTCATCTCAAATATGTTATGTTTGTAGCTCGGCTAAAGAAGAATGAGATCTTTGTAGCAGTATTGTAGGATAGAGTCTATGATGTTATTTTCAATAAAGGGAAAGACTTTCTAAGACACATAGCTATCGGGAAAGTGAAGAAAATTATAGTTAGAGTGACGAACCTATACAAACTTAATGTGGGAGATTGTTCTAAATTGAAAAACAAGGCATAAAAGATGTTGGGGAACTTTGGCACAAGATATTTGGTCATCTATGCTATGGTGCCTTAAAAATCATGCAACAAATTAGCACCAATATCCCTAAAGGCTCCTTTGACTAGCAGGATGTGTGAAAGGGTTGAACATTGGGGAAATATGTCAAATACACCTTCCATGGCTGAGATACCAAAGAAAATGCAATATTGGGGTGAGTCCATTCTAATTTTTGTGGACCATTGGTTACAACCTCCACAACAAAACATAAATATTACATGTAATTTTTATTAATGATTTCTCTAGAAAATGTTGGATTCTCTTCATGTAGAAGAAGGATGAAGTATTCTCAAAATCAACAAAATTCAAGGCATTAGTTGAGAAGGAGAATGGGAAGAAAGTGAAGGCTCTCATGAGTGACAATGGAGGTGAATTTATTTCTAATGCGTTCAATGATTTCTGTGCCAAAGAAGGTATTCGAAGAGAACTAATAGCAACCCAGAACTCAAAACAAAATGTGGTTGTTAAGGGGAATGATAGGATCATAGTTGGAGGTGGAAGAGTATGGTACATGATCAAGGGCTTCCATTGTATATATGGGCAGAAGCATGTAACACAACAATCCACTTGCAAAACTAGAGTCTTAATAAAATAGTTGGTATGATCACACTGGAGGAAGCCTTCTCTGGGAGAAATCCTGATGTGTATAATGTCTAAAATTTTGGAGCTTCATTTTATTCTCATGTCTCCAAGGATTCAAGGAGGAAACTTGAGCCTCCAACAGAGTTGGGAGTTTTTGTAGGAAACATCAAAACTCCACATAATTACCCAGTGTACATTTATTCACTGAGGATGACAGTGGTGAGGAGAGACGTCACATTTGATGAGGAGAAGGCTATGAGATTATCTTTGCAACAAAATCTCAGTATCCCACTGCAGTAAGAGCTTCTATCTCTAAAGGAGGAGCTGCAGGATGAGCATCAGGAAGTTATGGAGCAACCACAAATGGAGGAGCATAGAGGAGGTCGAGTGGAGACACCCACTCAACTAGAAACATCAAGAGAAGGGAGAAAGAGAACCAAATAAGAAGATATATTCTTTCAAGATTCTAGGGAGAATATGGGAGCCCTTGCATCACAACGCAAGCAGAGGTGGTAACCTCAAACGTACACTGGTTACGTGGATCTCATGATAGAACTCATTGAGTCAGAGCCTTCTTCATTTGAGGAATCAATTTCTCAATCTGTTTGGGTTGATGCCATGTTGGAATAATATGAATCCATCATGAAGAAAAATGTATGGGAAGTGGTGTCAAGACCAGAAGGGAAATCAATGGTTGGTTCTAGATGGATCTATAAAGTGAACATGCAGCTAATGGGAGCATCGAGAAGTAAAATGTAAGATTTGTGGCCAATGGATTTTCTAAGGTAGAGGGAGTTGACTATGAGGAAACATTTTCCCCTCTGGCAAGGTATCCCTCCATCATATCAATTCTTGCATTATCTATGCAGTTGGGGTGGAATGTCGACCATATGGATGTGAAGACCACCTTTCTTGATGGTGTTATTGAGGAGGAAATTTACATAGAGCAACCATAAGGATTTGCAGCATACAATGAGGAGTAACATCTGTGTAGACTTAGGAAAGCATTGTGTGGTCTCAAATAGGCGCCCCAAGCATGGTACACTCAGATTGATAGTTATCTCATTGGATTGGGATTTAAAAAAAGTGAAGAAGATGTGAACCTCCATCACATTGTGGTAGATGGTAAGTTGCTTATTCTTGTTTTTTGTGTTGATGATTTAATATTGACAAGTGATGAGAAGCTGATATGCTCTTGCAAAGAGGATATTGCAAGGGAATTTGAGATGAAAGACATGGGATTAATGCATTACCTCCTCAGGCTGGAAGTATGGCAAGGTGATGGTCAATTGTTTGTGTCTGAGGGGAAGTATGGCTATGAAATACTTTAGAGATTTCACATGGAGAATTGTAAACCTATGGAAACATCTCTAACTACAAATTGGAGTAAGGAGAATGCCAATTCAGGTGAAGAGGTTGATACTACCATTTACAAGTAGCTTGTGGCATTTGTGGCACTCAATTCAACAGAGGCTGAATACATGGCTGCAAGTGAAGTAGTATGTGAGGCCATGTGGATGAGGAAAATACAAGTAGGTCTTTTCAGTCAGGAGATGGATCCGACAATGAAAATTGTGATAATCATAGTTACATTAATCTCTCCGATAACCTGGAATTTCATGTTAGGTCTAAGCACATTGATATATGATATCATTGTTTGCGACATTATGTGCGTATGAGAATTATCTTGCTAGAGTAAATTCCAACTGAGAGGCAAGATGATGACATATTGACGAACGCATTCTCAAGAGGAAAATCCAAATTCCATAGGGGCATGATAGGGGTGGTGAAAGATCCCTTTCTTGCTAGGAGGGCGTGTTAGAAAGTGTAGCAAGAAAGGCTCAATTCGATTTTAGCCTTATTCAAATTGAGTAATCCGACTTTACACATCACTAGGACAGCTTGGAGGTAGTTAACTAGTGTGACATGACTCTTGACACTTAGTTTGATTAGTAAATTCATGTTATAGGCTTGGAGTTCATTCATGCATGTGTTTATTGCTAAATTTCAGCAATCTAGTCTAGTTAATTATCACTTGTACTCAGTTACCCAACCTGTAACTATTGATAGAATCAGTTGAAGGTTAGTTGTGTAGTGAGATATCAATCTAACCCAAAGATCTGTCAATAAACTAATCAATCAACCCAAAATATCTCATGCATTCATTGAATTCAAATTATTGAGTTGAGGCGTAGTGGACAAAGGCTAGTGTAACAATTAGTGTATGATAGTTGAGTGTACAGTTGTTGCATGTAATCACGAGATCAATTCCTTGGGAATTGCGCAAGGAATTAGTGACTTTCCTATTGTTTAGGAGCTCATATTTTCTCATAGTTATGCAAGGAAATATCAGGTGGATGTTGGGTGTGTATTATATTATTTCCAATTATGCAAGAAAGGAAGCAATCTAGTTGCAGAGATTGTGTTCATGTATGGGGTTAGTATAAGGAGCTATCAGGACAGAATGGGACAAGCAAAGTGCAATTTTCTAGTCAATGAAACTATGGTTATGTTCTAATATAGGGGTAATGAATTGGGGTTTTTGGATGCTTCGACATGTATATATATGTATTGTAACATTGAAAGGAATATAATGAAAAATTAATCTGGTAATCCTGGTTTTCGGATCTAGGGAAAAATGTCTGTGCATATCTATTTTATGTTTTATGCTCTCGCCATTATTTATTTTCCGTTTTTAAAATTCATATGCAGGTAATTTTGTATCGGGTTAAAACCTACACTAGAGGAGGCAGAAATTGGCTAAGTGTTGGTTAGAAGCTCTCATTCAGTAGTGAGAATAGTTTTACTCTTATAGGTTGTTCTTAGAGGAGGCGCAAGAAATTGTAATGGATTCTTTATTCAAGTGATAAATACAAAGAGGCTTGAGGGGGTTTTCCCAGTTGGTTTCCCCTAGAAATCATTATGTACTTATGGTTTTTATTTTTGCATGTATGTGTATGTTGTTATAAATTGTGATTTTCAATTCGCAGATCACTAGAGTAGAATTTGCGTCTCCTAATTTCAGTTCGATTTCTTGAGCAGTTTCAATTTCTATCAAATTTCTACATGACAAGGGCGTATAATAATGTTATTTCCAAGCTTATGACCATTGAGGGTTGGTCAAAATAACTAAATACAAGATTAGAGTCAAGGAGGGATGTCCCTCATCCCCTACCATTTTTGGCATATACATCAATAAGCTATAAAAGTGTTTAGAAGATGCAATTTGTGTTGGCACCATGCCCAGTGGTATGGTCATAACTATTTTCCGTTTTGTCAATGATATTATTATTTTGGCAAGGAGCCATTATGGCCTTCGCAAGCAACTCAGACTCCATGATTTTTAGTTCAAGATTGATAGGTCCACAAATAGAAACAAAACTAAATTCATGATAATTAAATCCAAAAAGTATAACATATGATACTTTCATTTGTGAAAATAACTCATTGGAGGAAGTTTCTTCATATAAAATTGTGGGAATTAACATCCATCAAGAGATTGAATGGAATCATAATATTGAAAAAATGATAAATGGAGGTTGGAAATCTTACTACGGACACGAAAATAGTTGTAAGTCAACAAAAATCTGGACTTGGGATAAAAAATGCTCCTCTCTGAGACTCTCATCACTCTTGTAATCTTATATGGATGTGAGGTATGAGATTGTAGTATATCTAGAGAGTCATGGAGAAAGATTGAATAGATCCAAAGAAATTTTATAACGTACAACATCAATATTAAAGGAGATAATCCCTACCCTATCCTCCTAATTGAAGCAAGCATTCCCCCCATTGAAAGCATGTCTATGACTAGTTATCTCATGTATAAGTTGAAGTTATGCAACGTTGGTGCCAATAAGTTTCCTAAAATTTATTCTAACTCTAGCCAAAACACCCGACCTTCAACTCAAGTGACGGTGGCATATGGATCCCAGTCTTGGCTAGACAATTGGAGAATAAGGGAGGAGATGGTCATACAAAATTAAGATAATATTAAAAATATTATTAGTGCCAAATTTAAGGAAGAATTGTGAGTAAATAAAGAGTTGGAGGGAAAAAGGAAACTACAATATTATGAGGTGATCAACCCCAATCTCTAAAACCACAGTCATCTCTTTGTCTTGACTATTGTTAAGAATAAAGTAAACTTTTCCAAGATTAGAGTTACGTTTCACGAGCTTCATACTGAAACTAGGCATTGCTTGATTTTTTTGTTTTTCTTAGATTGTCCATCTTATACTCACTTTCTCTATATTTTTCAGAATATTTGTCATATTACCAACCTTTTTGATCCTTTAACTCAAAAAAATTGATTTGGAAACAATTCTCTCACTTCTTTATGAACATAGAAATAAACTATTACAATTTAATCTCTTAACCTACTTAAAATTTCCTAAACCATATAGATCTTAAGATACATTAGTCATAATCATTATTAATAATATAAAACATATATATATTAATATATAATACATATTTGGATAACAATTTTATATTCTAAAGGTATCTTTTATTTGTTCATGTGGAGATTTAAAATATTCTTTAGCTCATATATGGCACAATTGCCCATAACATCACGCGAGTTGCTCTATTTTTATTTATATTTTTTTTGAATTTAATAGATATTGATTATTAAATTTATTTTGGAGGTTAAATAAAAATAATAATATGTTGACTCGTCTTAAACTTAAAATCACATAATATAGATATTATTCTATATAAATTATTCGAGGCCTCAAAATATCAAATAAAATTAAAATGAATTATAAGAAATCACATAATATAGATATTATTCTATATAAATAATTCAAGTCCTCAAAATATCAAATAGAATTAAAATGAATCATAAGAGTGGCTTTAGACGGCTTAAGCATTAGAAATTCCCTTTCCTAAACCTAAAATAGTACACACACCTAGTCATGATAGATAGGACATCAAAAAAAGATAATTCATGGGCCTTCTTTGATGGATTATACAACTTTCCACTTCCATGCAAGGTTTTGGTGGAAGACTATATTTCTCTATCACATTATTTCTTTTTCTCATGTAGTATTGGAAACGCCACAAATAATTATGTAATTTTTTTGAAATAAAGCTATTTTTGCAACTTGTTGAGCATCTACATATTTCTAACATCTATGTCTATTAAGAATCGATGAATGTAATAAATTGGCTTAATGGAAAACTAGTTTGAAGAATCACAAATTTATACCCCGATATCATAACATTTTTATCAAATCAAGTGAATTTACTTATTCATCTTTCTCATATCTTACTTATTTATCTTTCTCATATCTATCTTTTTCGTAACAAAAGTAATAAATTGATGACCTTTCCAAAAAAATTAACACTCGCTTATGGTGAGTGAAAAATCCAAGAGTTTAATAAAGTTATTCACAAATTTCTCACCGTGGGCATAACTAAGTATACACAGCAACATCTTACAATTTTTCTTTAAGGGAGTATCAGTTTTGGAATATGTTTACATCATAGCTTTAGAGTAAAGCAATAGTTTTATTCGGGATACAAGAATATATGTAATTATCTCAATACTATATATATATATATATATATATATATATATATATATATATATATATATATATATATATATATATTAATTTGCCATGTCTCATTATTTTTTATAGTCTTTTATTTTTAATTTGTCATTGATAACTAAATATAGGAAGTTATCTATTTTGACATTAATAACATAAATTTGTATCTACTGAATAAATATTATTCTTTATGAATAGATCCCATGCCCAAAATATCAAATAAAATTTAAATGAATAATCACCATCATAAAAACTAAACGCTACAAAAAGCAGGCGCTTAATATTTTCATACCCATGGCAACAAAATAGTATTTGCTTAAAATACACATTATTTTAATTAATAAAATATCAGAATAAAATAAAAGACAACATTCCCTAAATTCAAAACAAGATCGCTGCGACAATGGCAGCCTTATTTATTAATGAATGTCATTATACAATCTCAAATTTGGCATGCAGACTCTTCCATGCGCCCTTCAAGCTGAACAACAAGGAGGAAGAGGCGAACCACAGAGACAGGCATTGTGGCTGTATGGAGCAGCAGGGAATGAATCCAACGATTCCCCTCGTGGAATCATGCCACACAGATGGTTGAAGCTCAAATTCGACTCACTCAGACCCTTCAGTTGGACCATCTTCTCCGGAATGGTTCCCTTTAGTTGATTATTTGACAGATCAAGGAATTCCAGATTTGGCATATCACCCAACGATTCGGGTATGCTACCAGTAAGCTTATTGTTTGAAATGTGAAAATAATCTAGGCTTGAATTCCCGCCAAAAGAATTGGGTAGTTGGCCTGCGAAATTGTTGAACGATAACTGCAACGAGCGGAGTTTTGGATGATTGCCTAAGCAGTTGGGGATGTCACCGGATAGGCTATTTTTGTTCAGAACAAAGGCTTGAAGCTGGGAGGACTAGGGAATACAGGGGATATTCCCGGTGAGTTTGTTTTGGGACAGATCAATGGTTATAAGAGATGTTAACTTAGTTAAGGACGCTGGAATAGATCCTGTCAATAGATTCTGATCCAAAGCCAATTTATAAAAATTAGCGCTCAACAAACCCAGTGATTCTGGCATGCTTCCACTCAAACGATTGTTACTTTCCAACAGCTCTGCAAACATTGACATATTTCCTAACGAGGATGGAATCTTAACGGTCAGTAAATTATTTTGTATGTGTAGCATTGTTAGTTGCTTCAGAATTCCCATGGAGTTCGGAAGGGGACCCGAGAGCGTATTGTTGTTCATGGTCAACAGGGACAGTGTTGGAAATTTCTGCTAATTTCAAACAAAATTCAACAGAGCAGAACAATGCTCCGATACCATGTTGGGAATTTATGATAATTCCATAACAGACAGACAAAAAAAATGCTCTGTTTTAACACTCTGTTTTAGCACAGAAAACTGAAAATCGTTTGCTGGAAACGGTGTTTCAGCAACGCAGATTGGTGTTGTAGCAACGCTGAAACTAGAGTTTCAGCGATGCACAAAAAAAACTTATATTTATAAACAGTAAATCAACTGATACAAAAAAAACATCTTCCTCACACAGAGGGATTTCACAACTGCTGTTACAAAACATCTTCCTCTTAACAGAGGGATTCACCAATCTATGTTGAAGAGCATCTTCCTCTTTAACAGAGGGATTCACCAATCTATGCTTAAGAGCATCTTCCTCTTTAACAGAGGGATTCACCAGTCTATGCTGAAGAGCATCTTCCTCTTTAACAGAGGGATTCACCAATCTATGCTGAAAAGCATCTTCCTCTTAACAGAGGGATTCTCCAACTGCCTATGCTGAAAAGCATCTTCCTCTTTAACAGAGGGATTCTCCAAGGAACACTTCAGTTCAACACAAATAACGTCTACCTCTTAACAAAGGAATTCCAACATGCCTACTTCAGAGGCACTTCAATCTGTCCAAATTGGCACTACTGTGTCTGCCAGATATTTTACATTTGTGTGTAAAAGTCTCTTCATTCGCGCTGCTCTTCACAATGGCGCTCAGGCTGTAATAGCTCTGCACTGCTGTGCATTATAGACTTTGTCTTCTCCTGAAAAACATTATATTGTTGTGTGTAAAACTTTCAATACATTTATGATGTTGCATATACAGCTGTCTCAGCACTGCTGTCTCAGCAACTCTCTCTCAGCACTGCTGTCGCAACACTCTGTTTCAGCACTGTGTTTCAGCACTGTCGTCTCAGCAACTCTATTTCAGCAACTCTCTCTATCACTGCACTGTTGTGCGTAAAAACAACTTCTTAAATTTCTCTTAGGCTGTTGCGCATTCCTTTCACATTCAACAACAAAAAATACGCACTGTATGCTCCCCTTCATTGATTACAATCGCACTGCTGTTGTGCCTCACTTGCATTTCAGATGCAAACAACAAAAATTGTGTTGTTGCGTTTCTACCCTTTCTCACAGCAAACAATCATAAAACAAATTACATTCAAATATCTGCATTGCTGTGCATTTTTCCCTTTTTTCTCTCTGCTACGTTGTTGCGTCTTCTCCTCAATCTCTTCTACACTGCTGCGTCTTCTCCTATGCACTGTTGTGCCATCTCTTTACATTGTTCTTCACGTTGCTGTGTCTACTCTGCTGTGTCTACTCTTCTGCACTGATGTGCCTTCGTTGCTGCTTCTCCTCTGCAGCGTCTTCTGCTCTTCTCTCAAGCACACAATCACATTCAAGTGCTACTGTGCTATATTGCAGAGAGATTAACCCTACTGCCACTCTTTTTTTCTATGCTGCTGCTCATTACATTAAAAACAACACACCAGAAAAACTGCTTAAAATTATTATGACAAGACTGGAAATTAAGACAAGGTATGGAGCAGCAGACAAATAAATCTAATTCCTGAGATTTCTGGATGTTGCGGTACATTCCCCATGTCCGCAATAAAACCTGTTGTTTACTATTTTTACCAACGTTTACCAAACACATTAAATTTCATTTATTGCATGACTGATAAATCTGGCTATCAATGAAGATTCAACTTCACGTCAAATTCATTGCTGCAGGCCTGTACATTCCATCGGATCGCTGCCCATCCATATCGTACGGCTCTATTTTCTCCAGGGAAAACTGCTTTGGCAAAACTGATGTCCATGTGTCTGTTGTTTTAATTCGTGTTGGGAAGCGTACTGGTTTTTCTAGAAATAGTACGCAGCACGGGAAATTACCATTTCAACACTCCCCTTTAATTTCAACTGCTAGGTTAAAATTACAGTTCCTTTTGCTTGCTCTTCGCATAAGCTCCTTAACATCTTTTTCATCCAAACTGCTTGACATGCTGCTGCTGTAGCTGCCACATATTCTGCCTCTACTATAATGATCAAGAATTACAGGCTCCCCCTAACTGTATGCATCGTCTCCTTTTGGCAGAGTCTTCTCAAAAAATACTTAGATTGGTGGGAGAGCTCAAAGGACTTTCGGACTGTATTTCCTTCCTTCTCCATACTTGTGTAACTTTCTTCTTTTGCGTGGGTCTAGCTTGCGTAAGAGCCCATGTTAAGTTACAGTCACGTGCCATATGCCCAATGTTATGACACTTGAAACATTCTACATTTTTCATGAATAATATTTCATGATTTCTTCATGTAAAATTGTTTCTTGGAGGTTGTCGGAGACCATAACATCTATCTCTATGAAATTATCTACAGTCTTTTGCCATATGACCAAAGTTTGAACAAGAATAACAATAACCAAAAAATGAACTTTGGTACCTAGGAGATGGAGGTTTCCTTGATGTACATCTGAAGCCTTTCTGCCTTGAGATCCTTTGATGATAACCATTTCCTCTTGCCTCTTTGACATCATCAACATTTCTTCTTGGAGCTGGTTTTCTACTTGGAGTAGGATTTCTTGTAATGTAGCCTTGATTTTTCTGCTTGCCTTTGCTGGAACTAGGAGCATCACCATTTCTTTCTGGCTTCTTTACATCTCCTTTGCTTAAATCATTTTCATTCTTGTTTGAGGGTTCACCTACATACCCGAGTCCCGATTTATCAGATGGAGATCTGTGATAGCTGAGCAAGCCATCCAAGGCTTGATAGCTCTTCATGATTTTGTTCATCCCTTCAACCTTTTTCCTGAGGAGGAAAATCTCTTCTTCCAATCTTTCACACTCATTATTCTTCTTTGTAAGTTGTTCCTCAGTTTCTTCCTTGCCACGAGTAGCTTCAGCTGTTACTATTTTAAGGGAGATAATATCTGACTTCATTTTGGAGATTTCTTCATTCTTTGCTTGACTGCTCTCCATTTTCTTTTCAGCTCCTTGTGCTTGCTTCCTGGCTTCTTGTAATTCAGACTTAAGGGAGGAGATTTCTACCTTGTACTGTCCAATCTCTTCTACAAGTTTGTTCACTCTCTTGTGCCTTGGTTCAAGTTGTCTTGACAAGGAATCTTCCTGCTTCTTTGCTTTATTCAACTGATTTTTGATTGATATGACTTCTTCATGATGCTTCCTTTTGGTTTGATCAAGTTCCTTCTTGAGCTTAGCAAGCTCTTCATCACTTTCTTTTACTTGAAGCTTGATGAGGTCAACCTTCTCATTTTCAGTTTCTATGATGGGTTCAGAATTTCCTTCTTGACTGATGGTCATGCTCAGTGCTCCCTTTGCATGAAGTTAATGAAGTATGTCCTATATATCCTTTGCTGATGAATATTTTCCTAGATTCTTCTTTACAGAATCAGGCAGCCCACCCAAGATAATTTTTGCTGCTTTTACATTGTACTCCTTGGATTCTCTATCCTTCCTGCTATGATCAATCACTGATTTTCAAATTTCAATCCCTTCAGACTGTAAGAAAGTCCTCATTTTTATTTCCCATATACCAAAGTTCCCATTGAATCTTGGAGCCTCAAATAAAATGCTTTCAAATTGTTTGTTTTCTATTTTTGTAGTAGATGGAGACACATTTTTAGCAGGATTGGTGACTTTCTTCTTTGACCTCGCCATTTTTGCACTTTTCAAAACACTTGACTGTGTATTTAAAATATCACTTACCGTCTTTAACAGTAACACAGAAAATTTCTTGAGAAATACCTAGATCCTTTTGCCGAGTCTTCACTCTGCTCGAGAAGCTACTACAAAAATAAACCCTTCCTTCAGCTTCTTTGACACTTCACAGAGCCTGGACTAGCTCTGATACCACTGTTGGAAATTTCTGCTAATTTCAAACAAAATTCAACAGAGCAAAACAATGCTCCGATACCATGTTGGGAATTTATGATAATTCCATAACAGACAGACAAAAAAAATGCTCTGTTTTAACACTATGTTTTAGCACAGAAAACTGAAAATCGTTTGCTAGAAACGGTGTTTCATCAACGCAGTTTGGTGTTGCAGCAACGTTGAAACTGGTGTTTTAGCAACGCACAAAAAAAACTTATATTTATAAACAGTAAATCAACTGATACAAAAAAAACATCTTCCTCACACACAGGGATTTCACAACTACTGTTACAAAACATCTTCCTCTTAACAGAGGGATTCACCAATCTATGCTGAAGAGCATCTTCCTCTTTAATAGAGGGATTCACAAATCTATGCTTAAGAGCATCTTCCTCTTTAACAGAGGGATTCACCAATCTATGTTGAAGAGAATCTTCCTCTTTAACAGAGGGATTCACCAATCTATGTTGAAAAGCATCTTCCTCTTAACAGAGGGATTCTCCAACTGCCTATGCTGAAAAGCATCTTCCTCTTTAACAGAGGGATTCTCCAAGGAACGCTTCAGTTCCACACAAATAACATCTACCTCTTAACAGAGGAATTCCAACATGCATGCTTCAGAGGCACTTCAATCTGTCCAAATTGACACTACTGTGTCTGCCTGATATTTTACACTTCTGTGTGTAAAAATCTCTTCATTCGCGCTGCTCTTCACAATGGTGCTCAGGCTGTAATAGCTCCGCACTGTTGTGCATTATAGACTCTGTCTTCTCCTGAAAAACATTATACTGTTGTGTGTAAAACTTTCAATACATTTATGCTGCTGCATATACAGCTGTCTCAGCACTGCTGTCTCAACAACTCTCTCTCAGCACTGCTGTCTCAACACTCTGTTTCAGCACTACTGTTTCAGCACTATGTTTCAGCACTATGTTTCAGCACTGCTGTTTTAGCACTATTGTTTTAACACTCTGTTTCAGCACTGCCATCTCAGCAACTCTATTTCAGCAACTCTCTCTATCACTGCACTGCTGTGCATAAAAACAACTTCTTAAATTGCTCTCGCGTTGCTGCGCATTCCTTTCACATTCAACAACAAAAAATACGCACTGCGTGCTCCCCTTCATTGATTACAATCGCAGTGCTATTGTGCCTCACTTGCATTTATGATGCAAACAACAAAAACTGTGTTACTTCATTTCTACCCTTTCTCACAGCAAACAATCATAAAACAAATTACATTCAAATATCTGCACTGCTGTGCACTTTTCCCTTTCTGCTCTCTGCTACGCTGTTGCGTCTTCTCCTCAATCTCTTCTACATTGTTGTGTCTTCTCCTCTGCACTGTTGTGCCATCTCTTTACATTGTTCTTCAGCTACTGCGTCTACTCTGTTGTGTCTACTCTTCTGCACTGATGTGCCTTCGTTGCTGCTTCTGCTCTGCAGCGTCTTCTGCTCTTCTCTCAAGCACACAATCACATTCAAGCGCTGCTGCGCTATATTGCAGAGAGATTAACCCTACTGCCACTCTTTTTTTTCTATGTTGCTGCTCATTACATTAAAAACAACACACCAGAAAAACTGCTTAAAATTATTATGACAAGACTGGAAAATTAAGACAAGGTATGGAGCAGCAGACAAATAAATCTAATTCCTGAGATTTCTGGATGTTGCGGTACATTCCCCATGTCCGCAATAAAACCTGTTGTTTACTATTTTTACCAACGTTTACCAAACACATTAAATTTCATTTATTGCCTCACTGATAAACCTGGTTGTCAATGAAGATTCAACTTCACGTCAAATTCATTGTTGTAGACCTGTACATTCAATTGGATCGCTGCCCATCCATATCGCACGACTCTATCTGCTCCAGGGAAAACTACTTTGGCAAAACTACTGTCCATGTGTCTGCTGTTTTAATTCGTGCTGGGAAGTGTACTGGTTTTTCTGGAAACAGTACGTAGCAGGGGAAATTACCATTTCAACACTCCCCTTTAATTTCAACTGCTGGGTTAAAATTACAGTTCCTTTTGCTTACTCTTCGCATAAGCTCCTTAACATCTTTTTCATCCAAACTTCTTGACATGCTACTGTTGTAGCTGCCACATATTCTACCTCTACTATAATGATCAAGAATTATAGACTCCCCCTATATATATGCATCGTCTCCTTTTGGCAGAATCTTCTAAAAAATTACTTAGATTGGTGGGAGAGCTCAAAGGACTTTCAGACTGTATTTCCTTCCTTCTCCATACTTGTGTAACTTTCTTCTTTTGTGTGGGTCTAGCTTGCGTAAGAGCCCATGTTAAGTTACAGTCACGTGCAATATGCCCAATGTTATGACACTTGAAACATTCTACATTTTTCATGAATAAGATTTCATGATTTCTTCCTGTAAAATTGTTTCTTGGAGGTTGTCGGAGACCATAACATCTATCTCTATGAAATGCTCTACAGTCTTTTGCCATATGACCAAAGTTTGAACAAGAATAACAATAACCAAAAAATGAACTTTGGTACTTGGGAGATGGAGGTTTCCTTGATGTACATCTGAAGCCTTACTGCCTTGAGATCCTTTGATGATAACCATTGCCTCTTGCCTCTTTGACATCATCAACATTTCTTCTTGGAGCTGGTTTTCTACTTGGAGTAGGATTTCTTCTAATGTAGCCTTGATTTTTCTCCTTTCCTTTGCTGGAACTAGGAGCATCACCATTTCTTTCTGGCTTCTTCACATCTCCTTTGCTTAAAGCATTTTCATTCTTGTTTGAGGGTTCACCTACATACCCGAGTCCTGATTTATCAGATGGAGATCTATGATAGCTGAGCAAGCCATCAAAGGCTTGGGAGCTCTTCATGATTTTGTTCATCCCTTCAACCTTTTTCCTGAGGAGGACAATCTCTTCTTCCAATCTTTCACACTCATTATTCTTCTTTGTAAGTTGTTCCTCAGTTTCTTCCTTGCCACGAGTAGCTTCAGCTGCTACTATTTTAAGGGAGATAATATCTAACTTCATTTTGGAGATTTCTTCATTCTTTGCTTGACTGCTCTCCATTTTCTTTTCAGCTCCTTGGGCTTGCTTCCTGGCTTCTTGTAATTCAGACTTAAGGGAGGAGATCTCTACCTTGTATTGTCCAATCTCTTTTACAAGTTTGTTCAATCTCTTGTGCCTTTGTTCAAGTTGTCTTGACAAGGCATCTTCTTGCTTCTTTGCTTTATTCAACTGATTTGTCATTGATATGACTTCTTCATGATGCTTCCTTTTGGTTTCATCAAGTTCCTTCTTGAGCTTGGCAAGCTCTTCATCCCTTTCTTTTACTTGAAGCTTGATGAGGTCAACCTTCTCATTTTCAGTTTCTATGATGGGTTTAGAATTTCCTTCTTGACTGATGGTCATGGTCAGTGCTCCCTTTCCATGAAGTTCATGAAGTCTATCCCATATATCCTTTGCTGATGAATATTTTCCTAGATTCTTCTTTACAGAATCAGGCAACCCACCCAAGATAATTTTTGCTGCTTTTGCATTGTACTCCTTGGATTCTCTATCCTTCCTGCTATCATCAATCACTGATTTTCAAATTTCAATCCCTTCAGACTGTAAGAAAGTCCTCATTTTTATTTCCCATATACCAAAATTCCCATTGAATCTTGGAGCCTCAAATAAAATGCTTTCAAATTGTTTGTTTTCTATTTTTGTAGTAGAGGGAGACACATTTTTAACAGGATTGGTGACTTTCTTCTTTGACCTCGCCATTTTTGCACTTTTCAAAACACTTGACTGTGTATTTAAAATATCACTGACTGTCTTTAACAGTAACACAGAAAATTTCTTGAGAAATACCTGGATCCTTTTGGTAAGTCTTCACTCTACTGGAGAAGTGTTATATACCTAGGGGGGATAATATGGGGTACCAAGGGAGGTACCCAAGGTAATAATGTAATAATGGGATGGGCCATAGTAATAAATAAGGTGGTTAACCCATGTCATGTAAGGGACCACAAGTAGTTAATAATAATGTAATGGGCCCATGGTATTAGTTGATGGTATGAGGGAACCATGGTAATGAAGCATGGTATTGTATGTATGAGGCCTATATAAAGGCTAGAGACTCCACATGGAGGATATGAAGATGAAGAGAAGTATTATTGTATGAACAGGCATATGGCTTGTGGAGTGTTCTCCTTCCTTAAGGAGTGAATGTATGGTGTTGCCCTACCATAAGGGTTTGACCAATAAAGTATCATTTCATATTATTTCTGGGTTTCTTTGCATTATATTATACTTTCATATCAGATCTATAGTATTTCTGGGTCAGATCTACAACAAGTGGTATCAGAGCTATAACAAGTGGTATCAGAGCCACAACAATTGGTATCAGAGCTCTTTCTTGGGCACAAAAGTGGAGATTTTTTTTATTATTTTGGCAGGGTTTCGGGGGCGACGACTTTGCAGATCAGATCTGTACGTTTTGGTGCTAGATCTGTAGAATCTAATTGCAGATCTGTATTCTTTGGGAAAAAACACCTGATTTCAAAAGAAAAATCGGTCGAATCGGAGTCCGAATGAAGGAGATATCACTGATCTATAAATCAGTGGGGTTGTAGACAATTTTCAGGGCAGCGATTTTGCGGTGTAGATATAGACGTCCTGGAACAAGATATGCAAAATCTAATTGCAGATCTGGATTCTTTGGGAAAAAATACCCAACTTCACAAAAAAAATCAGTCGAATCGGAGTCCGGATGAGGGAGATATCGTTGATTTAAAATCAGCTCTTTTTGCAGAAATTTTGGGTGACGGCGGGAGAGTAGCAGCGCAGATCTGGAATTCTAGTGCCTGGATCAGGATTTCTATCACATGGGCAGATGCAGAATGATTGCTCCATTTCTAAAAACAGGTCATAATAAGGATTCTGAGCAATATTGACGAAACTGTGACAATTACACATTTTCGCCAAGTAAGTGAATTTTTTCCAAACCATTCATGGCTTCTAGCAAGTATCTTTATTTTACAGGAAAAGATAATGGTCCTACTATTGAAGAATACATAAAACAAAAGAAGTGGGTATGGACAAACAATTGGAAATTGTGGGCAGTGCAGGATTTTAGAGATGAGGCGGCCACATGGTGGGGATTACTTAACCAAAAGAAGTGTTCCAACCTGCCCGATGAAGAATTTGAAAAATTACTTTTAGACAGATGGTCTCATGCTAGAAAACAAGATAAGGAGAAACATGTGGGGTTATTTCCTACTGGTATATCCTTATTTCAGGTTCATGGATTGATTCAGAAGGAGAAAATCATTGTGTCTATAAATCCGAGTTCCCAGCAAAATCTCATAAATGTCAACTTGGCAAAAAAATTGCAAGTCCCAGCAAAACATTTTGAAAATACACAGGTTGACGATAAGGATGTTCAAATTTATAAGGATTTGAAACTTTCTATGGATAAGTATGTGTTTCATGGTGATTTTTATGCTTCAGAGATGGATAATATCGATGTTGTTTTGGGATATCCTTGGATGGAATCTGTGTGTACTATCAATATTAATGTGCAGAAAAAATTCCTGAAGCTATGGTATAAAAAGAAGAAAATTACATTACAGGATATTTCCATCCATAAACAGGTAGAGCACATGGAGGCGGAAGCAGATGATGTTCAAGGGACTGACATATCAGATGATGAGCCTTTGATGATCGACAATCAAACACAAACATAGGCTGCAGAAGAAAAGGTTACAGGTGATGATACATCAGAGGAGGGCTCAATGGTTGAAGTCATATTGAAAAAGAAGACACCACAACAGGCACCACAACAAGATGAAGTCAAGCAAAAGCCATCGTGGGTTAAAACTTCAACATATCATCACCCACATCACCCCGCACGACAACCATCATGGAAACCAAGTAGTCACATGATGGATAGAAAGGAGAGACGATCCACCTACTGCACATCAACACAGAAGAGCTGCCACGGTCAACTTCCATCTCAAGCGAGCGAGGCACCAGCGAGATCGAGGGTTCACCTTTCTCTTGGATGGCTAGATGCACGTGCATGGTATCAGTGGACTACTCTTTTGAGTAGATCTTATTATTTGTGTATGTTATATACCTAGGGGGGATAATATGGGGTACCAAGGGAGGTACCCAAGGTAATAATGTAATAATGGGATGGGCCATAGTAATAAATAAGGTGGTTAACCCATGTCATGTGAGGGACCACAAGTAGTTAATAATAATGTAATGGGCCCATGGTATTAGTTGATGATATGAGGAAACCATGGTAATGATGCATGGTATTGTATGTATGAGGCCTATATAAAGGCTAGAGACTCCACACATGAAGATGAAGAGAAGTATTTTTGTATGAACAGGCATATGGCTTGTGGAGTATTCTCCTTCCTTAACGAGTGAATGTATGGTGTTGCCCTACCTTAAGGGTTTGATAATAAAGAAGCATTTCTATCTATTTCTCTCTTATTGTTTATGGATTTATTGCTGTTATCATAATATTTCTGGGTTAGATCCACAACAAGAAGCTGCTACAACAATAAACCCTTCCTTCAACTTCTTTGACACTTCACAGAGCCTGGACTAGCTCTGATACCATTGTTTGAAATTTCTGCTAATTTCAAACAAAATTCAACAGAGCAAAACAATGCTCCGATAACATGTTGGGAATTTATGATAATTCCATAACAGACAGACAAAAAAAATGCTCTGCTTTAACACTCTGTTTTAGCACAGAAAACTGAAAATCGTTTGCTGGAAACGGTGTTTCAGCAACGCAGTTTGGTGTTGCAACAACGCTGAAACTGGTGTTTCAGCAACACACAAAAAAAACTTATATTTATAAACAGTAAATCAACTGATACAAAAAAAACATCTTCCTCACACAGAGGGATTTCACAACTTCTGTTACAAAACATCTTCCTCTCAACAGAGGGATTCACCAATCTATGCTGAAGAGCATCTTCCTCTTTAACAGAGGGATTCACCAATCTATGGTTAAGAGCATCTTCCTCTTTAACAGAGGGATTCACCAATCTATGCTGAAGAGCATCTTCCTCTTTAACAGAGGGATTCACCAATCTATGCTGAAAAGCATCTTCCTCTTAACAGAGGGATTCTCCAACTGCCTATGCTAAAAAGAATCTTCCTCTTTAACAGAGGGATTCTCCAAGGAACACTTCAGTTCCACAGAAATAACATCTACCTCTTAACAGAGGAATTCCAACATGCCTGCTTCAGAGGCACTTCAATCTGTCCAAATTGACACTACTGTGTCTGGCTGATATTTTACACTACTGTGTGTAAAAATCTCTTCATTCGCGCTGCTCTTCACAATGGCGCTCAGGCTGTAATAGCTCTGCACTGCTATGCATTTTAGACTCTGTCTTCTCCTGAAAAACATTATACTGATGTGTGTAAAACTTTCAATACATTTATGATGCTGCATATACAGCTGTCTTAGCACTGCTGTCTCAGCAACTCTCTCTCAGCACTGCTGTCTCAACACTCTGTTTCAGCACTGCTGTTTCAGCGCTGTGTTTTAGCACTGTGTTTCAGCACTGTGTTTCAGCACTGTTGTTTCAGCATTGTTGTTTCAGCACTCTGTTTCAGCACTGCTGTCTCAGCAACTCTATTTCAGCAACTCTCTTTATCACTGCACTGTTGTGCATAAAAACAACTTCTTAAATTGCTCTCGCACTATTGCGCATTCCTTTCACATTCAACAACAAAAAATACGCACTGCGTGCTCCCCTTCATTGATTACAATCGCGCTGCTGCTGTGCCTCACTTGCATTTCAGATGCAAACAACAAAAACTGTGTTACTGCTTTTCTACCCTTTCTCACAGCAAACAATCATAAAACAAATTACATTGAAATATTTGCACTGCTGTGCATTTTTCCCTTTCTGCTCTCTGCTACACTGTTGCGTCTTCTCCTCAATCTCTTCTACACTGCTATGTCTTCTCCTCTGCACTACTGTGCCATCTCTTTACATTGTTCTTCACGCTGCTGCGTCTACTCTATTGTGTCTACTTTTCTGCACTGATGTGGCTTCATTGCTGCTTCTCCTCTGCAGTGTCTTCTGCTCTTCTCTCAAGCACACAATCACATTCAAGCGCTGCTGCGCTATATTGCAAAGAGATTAACCCTAATGCCGCTCTTCTTTTTTTCTATGCTACTGCTCATTACATTAAAAACAACACACCAGAAAAACTGCTTAAAATTATTATGTCAAGACTGGAAAATTAAGACAAGGTATGGAGCAGCAGACAAATAAATCTAATTCCTGAGATTTCTGGATGTTGCGGTACATTCCCCATGTCCGCAATAAAACTTGTTGTTTACTATTTTTACCAACTTTTACCAAACACATTAAATTTCATTTATTGCCTGACTGATAAACCTGGCTATCAATGAAGATTCAACTTCACGTCAAATTCATTGCTGCAGGCCTGTACATTCAATCGGATCGCTGCCCATCCATATCGCACGGCTCTATCTGCTCCAGGGAAAACTGCTTTGGTAAAACTGTTGTCCATGTGTCTGCTATTTTAATTCGTGCTGGGAAGTGTACTAGTTTTTCTGGAAACAGTACGCAGCAGGGGAAATTACCATTTCAATAGACAGGACTCTCATATTTCCAATGCTTGAAGGAATGAAACCAAAGAGCCGATTCGAATCCATGTACAAAGAAGTTAAATTCCGTAGATTTCCAATGGATTAAGGAATAGGACCGGCAGTCAAGTTTCCGGTGAGAGACAATGACTGTAGACTGAGCAGTTGGCCAATGTCAGAAGGAATGGAACCAGTGAGTTTTTTGTTATCCAGAGTAAGATGGTTCAAGGCTGAAAGGCGAGAAATAGAAGCTGGAATTATTCCACCTATATTTTTCCACCTCATAAGGGTAAAGGTGCGAAGGTATGACAGGTTCCCGATGGATTCTGATATGCTTCCACTCATGTCAACGCTAGTGTTGCACGCCCATGGGATCCCCATCAAGAATTAGGCTCACCACCCGACAACCTTCGTTATCACAGGACACGCCCTTCCATTTGCAGCAATCATTTCCCGTCCATGATTTAACAGCTCCGCTCGGATCCTCCACGATACCGGCTTTGAAAGCCAATAAGGAAACACGGTCTTGTTCTACACATTGTCTTATCTTCTGTCCATGGCATGCATTTAAGGACATCAGTAGTAACACAGAAATGAATGCTAAGATTTCTGACCTGGGTTTCTCCATTGCGAAGCCAAGGAAATTGCAAAGAGTAATCAGAAACGTTTGGGCACTGAGCATGAACTTTATGAAACCCACATTGTGGGAGAATCGAATCGAGTCGGTATTTAAATGATGAACGTGCTTTGTATGTTAGGGTTTCATCTTCCGCCTCTTCGAAGTGAAGCTTGGTGAAAACACAGTGCTTGCGCGTGAACTAGTATCACCTACTCTAGTTGGTTGTTTTTGGGTTAATCCTTGTCACTTCAGTCAAATAAAGTAAGGTGAGTGGGAAAACCTTAAGACGCACATCAGAGGTATATACGAACTACTTCTCTGAAGGAACAAGCTCTTCTGCTCTCAACAAGAGGGAATCTCTCTTCCACCTCTAAAATGAATAAGTGTTATGCTCGTTTATGAAAAAATGAAAATGAACAAGGTGAAAGAAGAGAAAGGCTTCCTGTGCACAAAGACAATGTAAGTATGACTAGGCTCGCTGGCAGCGGCGTGATGCTTGTATTCTTGTGTGACTCCGCCGAGGTACTGTCGAGGCCCACTGGCAGTGGAGCAACACCAGACATGAAACCAAAACTCTGATGATCATATGACTTGGGCACCAATGTACCCCTCATCCCCAATCAAAACACCTGTGTTGGCTTGGCTTTGAATGTGTGTTGACTGACCAAGAGCTTGGAAGATGCTGCATCTTACAATCAAGGAAGTTGAACTCAACAATACTTCTGGAGGTGTTAGACTTGCTTTTCACGAACAAGGTCCATTCACAGAGCTCAATTTCTACCAGTGTGTCGCCAAGTGTTGCAACAACTACAAGCACCCTCCAAAATTTTTCCTTAGCTTCGTTTTGGAGCCTCCCTACCAACCATCCTCAACAACATGTCTTACATCGTCAAGCACATATGCTTACTCTATTTCATAGAGTCTTCTCAGCCTGTGCATGCAAGTTTGTTCCACCTCCTTCACACGCTGATTTCCAGACTTAGTGCTAGTTGTTGATTAAGGAGCTCCTTCTGGGAATTATGAAATTATGGAGGGGAACCTACCTTCCCTCCAAAAATTGTGCAAACCAAACTGGGCTCCAGAACTAAGCAATTCTTCCTGACAATCTTCCTCTCAAAAATTGCGCAATTCATCCCAGGACAACTGCTCAACCTAGAAATTGTGCAATTCTAGGCAGTAGCCACTTATTTCTCCTAGAAATTATGCAATCCGTTTGGGACATCCATCCCAACAACTAGCAGAAATTTCGCAAATCAGCTAGGCAGCCTGCTGGGTTTAGAAATTGTGCAATGCAGCCAGACAAAATTCCTTGAGAAAATTGTGTAGTCTGACCTAAGACAATTGCTCAGCCTAGAAATTGTGCAATCCTTGAACACATTCACCTATTCCTCTCAGAAATTGCGTAATCCCCCTCGGACAACCATCTCTGCTAAGCACAAAAATTGCGCAGATCACTCTCTCAGGGTCACAAACTGATGCATGTGCCTTCAAATTGACCCATTCCCTCCGAGACCAGGAAAAACTGATTTGCATGCATGGAATTATTTTCCCAAGGCAGCATGCAAAGGTATCCCTAGATTTATGGATCTATTTTTTGGCAGCTGGAGGTTACATGCATAGATCACTTTAGAAACCTCCCGCTAAGTGTTGCTTTTCCTAGATTTTTGGCATGCGCATCATAACATCGATTTTATAAAAAATTATGAACCGTACGATGTAGATCTCATTCCTTGCATTGATCTTGCAGCTCTGACATCCCACATTTCATCTAGAATTCGTCAACACATTCAACTCAACTGTTTGGGGGTAAGCCCACTTCCCATGTCTTATGCTACATTTATGTCACTTTTGTGTTTCGGTTTGTGTGAATGCTATCTGCTTGATTTTTGTGAATGATTGTTGTCATTTGCAAGCATGTTAGCCCATACAACTGTGATTTCATTTTTTGTTTGCATCTCACTGTTGTCACATGCATGATCATTCACTCTTATTTTCGCTCATCTCGTCATGCATTCAAACTTCTCATGTTTTCAGTCGCCTATCAACCTATCTGGGCTGCCTTGGCCCAGACCGTGCCTTGCCTGGCTAGCACTACGAATTTCTTGAAGCAAAGGCTCTGCCTTCCCTCCCGAAATTGCACAAGTTTGGCCCAACACTAACCTCCAAGCTTGCATTGCGCAATTCTTGGAGGTAATTTCCTACTGGCCCCAAAAACTGTGCAATGTAGTTTGCTGGTTACATGTCACTGTTGACTGAAATTGTACATTGTGTAGTTTCAATCCTCAGTAGGCCAGGATGGACTGTTCATTGCACAGTTCCAATAGTCATTCAACCTCTTGACAGCCTGGAGTGTGCCTCATGCAATTTTTGCAATTAGTCTCCCAAGCTCTCGTTGAAAAATTGCACAATCTTCACAGACAATTACACGGGTATCTTGCATGTTAGTTGTTGGCTTATATGGGCCTGACCCAAGTTCGAAAGAGTTATTTAGCCAAACAAATGCCGCAGATACTGGCCCTTTCGGCAACAGCCCGCAGGGCGCGGACTGAGGTCTCACCCGAGGTAGCAGGGAAGGGTGCTGGAACCAGGTTTCCGCACCCTAGGGATGTCTAGGTGTGGTCTAGAAGTCTCGCGCAGTGGTCTACAGCTCCGCGCTGCTCGGTATTCACACAGATCCAAATTTATTATTTCTTTCTTATCAGTGTGCTATTCTATTGGAGGATGTGGTTATAAATTAGATCTGTTCAATAGGGTCTTTAAGCAAACATTTAACCAACACAACTGATTCACGCATTAAAATGAACCCAGATTTACATACATTCATACAATAAGCAGATTAATTAAACAGATATTATGAAAGTCAGATTCGCGATAGCTTAGAAAGAACACAGGATTTTCGGAAGAAACTTATCTTTGTTTCCATTTATCCTCAATACATCTGGATCCGCCATGTGCACAGAGCTGCAGGGGTCCGCGCACACAGCTGCGGACTTTCCAGGCCTCTGTGCACACAGCTGCAAAGCCTCTATCTACTACCCCAACCCTCGACTCAGACTTACAGACGCTTTCAGACTATCTTCTTCAAAAACCCATTACATTTCATATTCCAGATTAACTATCAAAACTTAACTTTCTCTACCCATAGAGCCTTGCTCTATTTATACCCTTCCTTGGCCCACGATCCCTACGCGGGCTGACTCTATTTACATTTCTTTACATTATTTTCAGGTGGACTACCCTTTTGAATAAACCTATTATAATTCCCGCTCCATGCTTTCACCAGAGTCTTTACCCTAACTTACGCAAAATGTCTGGCTTCAAGCCCCCTAACTGTTGCACGAGGCTTCCGCTACCCAACAGCCCCCCAACACAATCATAGTGACTCATCCCGAGCATTCAGCTAGTGCGACAATCTTCTCACGGAGGTTGGTTAACAACTTCTGCACAACACGTGTTTCCTCAACAAATTCTGCGACAATCCATTGTACCTATTCCACCCGAGTCACTGATGCATCCATGTCAGTTGGATTCGCCTGCTCAGAATCACATGCTGCCTACATATGTGATAATTTTCCCTCAATCGTTGTAGAGATGGAAAAACGCTTCATCGAGCTAAGGATGAATGCATTCTTTAAGCTCTACCTCTTGTTGCTGTGGAACATCCATTTGGACTTTGAGAGCCAAGGCCTCCCTCATTTTGGCTAGGTGTTGTGTGATAGCGACCATTTGTGCATCTCCGTAAGTTGTCTCATAGGCCTGTTGCAGTGCGCGTGCCTCAGCTTCTACACGCTGTATGGTGGGGTCCTCCTAGAGAGATGTAAGTATACCAATAGACTGATCTAAGAGCCCCGAATATTCATGGACAATGCACCTCATTGTTTCCATGCCTGCTTGAATTTCTACGTGACGTTGTTCCCGATCCGTTAAGGGTTGCTACGCTTGGAGTCTGAGCTCTTCTATTTGTCAAATAAGCTCCCCCTGTGCTTTTGCGGCTGCCTCTTGGGCCGTACAGGCTCCTGCGGCCATGTGTTGAACCTTGGTAATGGTTGGAAGGTCCATGGGGATAGCTAACGCTAGAACCATGCTGCATGCTTCTGTCACGGCTTGTTCGATGTCCCAATAACGTTCGACAAAGGTCGCACACTGAAGATTTACCTGTTCTAACTCGGCTTTTTGCTCCATTAAAGTGTGAAGGGCGCAAACTTCCCTAGCTTGGAGTTCATTAGTGAGTCCTTCCTACAGTTGGTAGAGTAACCCACCGAGTAGGGCAACCAGATTTAACTCCCAACTACGTTCATCACTGGTGCCCTTGACTAGGATAGCATCGGCAAGTAACGATATAGTGTTTGGTGTGGGCGCGCGCACCATCTGCTCAGCTGTGGCTATAGTGTCGATGAGATAGACCCTGCCTAGACAGCGTGCCTATAATGCCTTCAATTGCATCCTAATCTCCCCCAACACAATTGTTTGCTCTGTAATTAGAGTGGGCAATGCACTGGTAGTGGTAGGACTCACTATGAATTCTGTCTCCAAAACCTTCGTTATTTTGGACTTTTCCCGGGCCATTGGTGAGTCCTGTGTGCATGACCACTTGACCTGGTCCACATGGTCCTGTGTCAGTGTGTCCTGGTTTGACTCCAATACCTGCTCTGTCATGGTCTCTTCTGCTGGTGGGTTCTTGGAAGCCTCTTACTACGAAGCCATCTGTTGTTCCCAATGTGCCTTTTCTGCCATGTGCATGAGCCGTTTCTTTCGGTCCTTCTTCTACTACTGCGCAGCGAGTTGGTCAAGGACGACCTTATCTAGAGAACGCCATTAGAGTGGCCACACTGCCAAAACTACGCAAATTGTCTCATCCATTTCCATGAACGGGAGTGTGACCCAGGATCGTTCTAGATCCTTCCGCGCTTGGATGTACAGGTGATGCATGTCGGCTTTAAAATCAGTCGTGCTCTGGAAATTATTGTAGATCATGGGAGACATTCGTGGTTGTCGAGCAATCCTTGTCCTTATCTTTCCTTCCATATAGGTCCAAAATGCTCGGATTGCAGAAACCCTTATCGTATCCCTTGCACCGCATAGTGCCATGTACCATACTGCCTTAGGGAGGTCATCTATAATGCTGGGGAACTGGCTATCCTGTGGCAGTTCGCCTGTAACCAAGAGGATTGAAAAAAGCAACCATGCATAGTGAAATGTCTTACCTTTGTCCTGTGCTTCTTGACAGTTGGTCAGGAACTCGTTGCATAAGAACTGTGCCCAATTGAACTGAACCCCTTCGGCACACTGTCCGACTAGCACAATGACAAAAGCGGGTACTTCGTCTGCGTGGAACTTCCTCATGAGTTTACCAGTGAGGAGCTGGGTAGCCACTCGGACGGCTCGGTCATTGATGCTGGCTATGACATATCTACGCTTACCTTTCTCCAGCTGGTATCGTGTCTTTGTTGTTTTGGCGAGGCCTACCTCACTGCTGGTTCCTACGGTGTCAGTGGGGTCATTTCCTTTTAGCGGTAGGTGTGTTATTTGGTGGATTAGTTCAGTTGTGATCGGGATCGACTCTTCCAACCATAGGAATCCATCATGTACCAGACAGAGTAGTTGTCGGATTATAAATGCGGTAATAATCACGCGATGGTAGTGAGGTAGCCATCTAAGATTAAGGATGCCTGCCTTCTCCACACCTAGTAGCCATGCCCGCAGAAATAACATGTCTTCAGCCAGCTCAGGGAACTTATCATAGTCAGCTAGATCCCAATCTTCAAACTTGAGGCTCGGAACGCGCCCCAATGGCAAGCCTTCAAACCTTATGTCATCTGGAAGAAGCGGGGCCTAAAGCTCAGCCTTCGCAATGTCTAAGTCCTTGGGTAGCTTGGTTGACCCTCACCATGGAGAGAGATATGGAGGTAATGATGGGAGTTGGAATGCATCCACCTCTTCCTCAGCCTGTGCGTCTATCTGGTCAAGCAACTCCTAGAGAGCATCGTCATCCTCGTCGGTTTCGGTGGAAATGGATTTTCCCTTATTGACTGCGGATTGTTTGGTGAACCATGGCGAGGCTCAAACTATTCCTGTCTTTTGCTTAGTCTTCTTCTTACGCGACGTGTGTGGGGATTTCAGAACCCTAGGTGCTTGGGTTCTGGCCATGGTACTCATGGGTTGTCTGGGAGCCGACTGCTTGCTACTCTGTTTTGATGTATAGTTCCAATATGCCCGTGTCGTGCCCAGGTCATAAAATAAAGCTGTAACTTTGAATGACTCCCTTCCCTCCTTTTCTAGCTTAGTACTAACGTTCCCTCGGCAGATCTTAGCGGATCTGACTTGGAACTTTCACCTTAAAGGTCTGTTGCCCACTCCTTCCTGCCATACCGTAACGTCCTTGACATGAATAGTGGTGCTAATGGTCATCTCTTGACTGGTCTGTGCAGTAGCGCAGTCCATCGGGCGCTGCTGCGATCAGGAGGGTGGAGTAATTTGGGAGGGAAGTGTTTCACCAGACTGGCTTCCTGTAGACTTGTTTATAGTCCCACGCCTTCTTTCAACTGCTCGGGGCGCTGAGACTATAGCATCGACCACTAGTCAGGTGTTTGCACTGCTGGTGTGTCGTCGTAATGTCCCTACCAGCCCGGGCTACGAGCACCACTCTAACACTCGGGTAGCCATTTTTTTGTTCTGAGGATGTGTGCGCAGCCATGATAGCAGGGTCATAGATCACTTGTTCTTAGCAGTATTCCTAAGTAGTCCAAATCGCCTTATGTGCAGAGGGGCTACGCTTTTGTGAGTGTCGCGGTGTGACATTCTACTGAATCTGTTTCTATATATCGCTCTTTGGTCTCCCGACCGTACCTAGAGTGTGTTATCAGTGCAGGGCCTGTAGCTACCCAGCTTCCTCTGAGCTCTCTTCCATTGCTTACTCCGGAACCATCTAGTCCGTGGTATTTGAAACTTCCAAGAGGTTTTTGTTATTGGAAGGCCGTGATATGTGTTGTGCTCTGAGTCCCTGCGGACCACGTCATTTGCTACTGGTGACCAAAGTCGCTTAAAGTTGCTTTCCTTATTTTTTCTGGTCACTTGTGCATGCGCTTGTCTGTGACATCCATGCTTTTTCCTTTGCTTTGTTGTGACTACCCCTTTTGTTGAAGCCAAGGTCGTTCAGGGTGCACTGGTGTCGATTTCACCCAGGCAACTGGTTCTTCGGCTTCCCCTGCGGGTGGCTCTATGGCTCCTATCGCAACCATCCTGTTGCAATTTAATGTGGTTACTTCATGCAGTCGGTTCTGCCATCGTTCAACCTCTTCATCTGAATCCGACGTGCAAGAGCTATCATGGTCCCATGAGAGTCGACTGTCCGCTGTTGGATTCACCCTGTCTCAATTTCGTGCTGTGAGTTGGTAGATACAATCTAGTTCCCCATCACTGTCATCGTCGCGCACAGGTTTAGTATAACGTGCTCCTTCAGCTAGATCCAATGGAATCACTACTTGGAGAGAATTCTTTTCGAAGATCATTTTCCGTTTCTTGAGGTTGATGATTCCATTCATGTCTGTTGCCCAATCTATCCCTAGCAATGCCGGATATGGGTTACTATCATCCACGATTTCAATGACTTCAAAATTGGTTTGCATGTTGGCACCATCGATGTCCACAGTAACCCCTTGTAGCCTTCCCATAGGCAGAATCTTTTGTTGGTTTGCCATCCGCAATTGGATCGGGGACCATTGTAGCGTAGGCCTACCCATGCATTCCCAAGTCTGTTTTGGTAGGACATTTGCGTCAGACCCCTTTATCTAAAATGACCTAGTGCATCTCATAGTCACCAATCTAGATGGTCAGTCGCATCTCCTGATCGGTACGCAAAACCTGTTTGCCCAATTTGTGGATCAAGTGTGGTTCGTCTGCCCTTGCGCATCTATTTATTAACTCTTCTAACCCTTTCACCACATTAGCATCCCTCAGAAGCTTCATATAGGTTTCTAAGAAGGTAGTTATCAAAGACCTATCCTGTTCCAGTTCTGGTTGCCCTTTACTACCCGAAGTCGATGCTTCTGTGAAATTTTTCTTAGCCTCCAAAAAGGTTTCCTTCACTCGCTCCAAATCAAATTCTGGTTGTTTTGTGGGAGCCTTATGAACCCACGTATCCTCTTCCGGCTTCTTCCCCTTATCTTCCCTTGTAGTTGCACCACGTTTGAGCATCACATTTATGTTGGGGTCTTCGGCGCGTGGTTCAGCCTTCATCATTTGGACGTTCTGAGTGGGACTAGCTGGGAGCACTCCTTTTTCCCGCAATTGAGCAATTAGCATAGGGCAATAGACTGCATCATGATCAAACAGGTAGCATGATGGATGATAGCCTTTGGTTGGATTTGTACAATCCCGAACTTAATGCCTTAGCCCTCTACAATTATAGCAAATTAATTTTCCTCGTCCTCGTCCAGATCCCATTCCACCGTGACCCCGTCCACATACTGGGAATCGCCAGTGCTCGAATGGTGCGGCTGAGTCCTGCCCGTGCATCTCTATTTGCATCCTATACGTAGGTGGTTGATCCATCAACATGCGGAAATCTCTTTCCTCGTGACCCATCGTTCTACAGAAGTTACAAAATAAGTGTTGAGGAGGTTGTCGTAAGCTTGGCAATAGGTGGCAGCTGTCTGTGGCATGCTTTCCTCCTACCTGGCAAATCGCACACTAGAGCACAGGCGCAACACTCAGCCCTACTTGTACCTCCACTTTTAACGGCATCAGGCCTCCTCCTGCCAGATAGTTCATGAAGACAGGGCAATGGTCCTTGTCATGCACTTGGCTCTTACATTTAATGCAACGTACCTCTAGGTGTACCTCTGGTTGGGACACTCTTCCTTGCTTCAAGCCTTACACTTCCAAACTCAAGTTTTTAAGTTGTGCGTGGATTTGCTGAACTCCCAACCCTAGGTCCGGTATTGGGGTCGCGTGTAACCTCATTACTGTGTCTAGTGCCTCGGCTTCAGTTGAGATCTTATGTTGTGACAAAGCCATCCTCAGATGGGGTGTCAATGATGCTACAAACCACGTGCAATGTTTCCCATCTATCAAAGTCATGTTAACTTCGTGAATAGTACTCTTTAACTGTTGGTCCAAATCCTGTGAAGTTTCGCCAGGCAATATTGCTATCTCTTTGAACCCAATAACCGACTGGGCTTCAGACTTTGGTTAGCCAAACTCTTTATTAAGCGCATCTTGGACTGCTGCTATTCCATCATTCAGATGGTCGGTTGAGTATTTTATGTACCATGTCAGTGCACAATCATGTAGTTCACTAACTAGCGTAGCCTTTTTGATGTTTTCATTTGTTATGCCTTGTGCGTCCCATACAGATTTTATCACAAACCAGAACTAACTTGGCTCTTCATTCCCTATAGGCTGAAATGTCGGTAACTTGATTGTGGTCACCATCCCAACTTTTGGTGGTGGAGGGGGTGGAGGTGGTGTTGGTGTGGATGGACTTGACATGGGTGACATGAGTGGTGGTGTAGATGGAGGTGGTAATAGTGGGAAGCACTCTTTAATCAATAGGACCACACTTCCTAGTGAGAACCTAGCAAGATCTTCCTCGCTCTCCCGCGAGATAGAAATTAGAGGGTTGTTCTCTACTCCTCACACTCCTCGATAACCCCTTCTGCTCTACGTTACTCTAGACATCAATACACACGCATAATCTTTTTTTCGCACAACAACATCTTAATCCAAGTATTCAATGATTTGATGTACCTACCCTACAGTCCTTGGAGAAATTGCCTTTCCGCTCACTGTAACTTACAGTTGTATCTATCGCAAATTCAGTGATAAATCCACCTATGATCCGATCTAACCAGTGGTCTACTGCGCTCGCAAGTTTATCTTCTGTGGCTTCTAGCTTGCGCACCAGTTCTGGAGTCCACACTATCGACTGGTCTAATCTGCACCTCCCCACACTATCAGCTAACTTTGCGATCCATTGATACAATTCTATCAGAAATGTTATGAAGAAGATCTCATGTATATTCGTGAATATATAGCGACCCAACCATTGTTCCTCCGATATCCACAAGTTTCTGTTTTCTTGAATCACGAACTCATGAAGCTTCAGATCCCACCACTCTTCAAGCTCTTTCTTTGTAGGATTCTAGTGTTCCCACATTAGACACCCCTTAGGCAGATCCTGGTCCCAACAACAGAACCATTTGTTGGCTTATATGGGCTTCACCCAAGTTCGAAAGAGTTATTTAGCCAAACAAATCCCGCAGCTACTGGCCCTTTCGCCAACAGTCCGCAGGGTGTGGACTGAGGTCTCACCTGAGGAAGCATGGGAGGGTGCTGGAACTAGGTTTCCACACCCTAGGGATGTCTAGGTGTGGTCTAGATGTTTCTTGCACTGGTCTACAACTCCGCACTACTCGGTATTCACACAGATCTAGATTGATTATATCTTTCTTATTAGTGTGTTATTCTATTAGAGGATGCAGTTATAAATCAGATCTGTTCAATAGGGTCTTTAAGCAAACATTTAACCAACACAACTGATTCGCTCACTAAAATGAACCCAGATTTACATACATTCATACAATAAGCAGATTAATTAAACAGATATTATGAAAGTCAGGTTCGCAATAGCTCAGACGGAACACAGAATTTTAAGAAGAAACTTATCTTTATTTCCACTTATCCTCAATACATCCAGATCTACCCTGTGTACACAATTGCAGGGGTCCTCGCACAAAGCTGCGAACTTTCCAGGCCTCTGTGCACATAGCTGCAGAGCCTCTATCTACTACCCCAATCCTCGACTCATACTTACAGATGCTTTCAGACTATCTTCTTCCAAAAACCATTACATTTCATATTCTAGATTAACTATCAAAACTTAAATATCTCTACCCATAGAGCCTTGCTCTATTTATACCCTTCCTTGGCCCGCGATCCCTACGCGGGTCAACTCTATTTACATTTCTTTAAATTATTTTCAGGCGGACTACCATTTTGACTCAACCTATTATAATTCACCCTCCACACTTTTAGTGGAGTCTTTACCCTAACTTTACCCAAAATGTCCAACTTCGAGCCCTTTAACTGTTGCACGGGGCTTCCGCTACCCAACATCAGTCCTCTAGTTTGGTTTGGTTTTCAACTGACAGATTATTTGTTATGGGTGTTTCTATGTCTCTAGGTATCACAGGTGTTCGTCTGCCTCTCAGTAGCTTAGGTACAAGGTATTCCAGGAGAGCAGAGTCGAAGACACCATTCAGAGCACACTTGGGGATGCAGTCGAGCAAGTGTCTATGAACTTGCCTATCCACAAAGACATCCAATTGTTAATGGAAAATGATATCAAGATGAAATGGAAATGGCATCACGATGATCAACACCATCAATAAGAATAGAAGGCATCAGACCTGCACATGACGTATGCAAGAGGAAGGTTTTTGAAAACATAGAGGAGGAGAAAAGCTGTAAGTTAAAATTAGATCCACTCATGATGAAAGTATCTTTGGAGATTGAGACTATGAGGTGATGGTGCGACACATAGATCGCACGAAAGTAGAGAGAGAAACAGAGAAGGATTTGCATGTGCTGAAGCAGAAAACTCAAGGAAGAACAGGAGCTGCATAGATGAGAGAATGAGTTGCACAGGAACAGATACAACAAGGGGTGCAACGTGAACAGACAGAATAAAATTGTGCCCGTACAAGTTATAGATCCATCCCAATAGTTGGCATGGAGCAAACAAAGTGAGCAGTGTTGTTTATCACATGAAAGGGAATTTACCAGCATGCATGTCATTGTGCGCATGCATGAGATCCCACCTATTTGACACACTAGCCGAGGCGAAGACAAGAAGCAAGTCGGATTGGAGCTAAATATGTATTCCGACAAGTTGATGCGCATGGCCACCAGGACATGCTTGGAGATCAGCATAGACACTATGAAAAAACATTATGCTAGTCCAGTCGTACCAAAGATGAACATGTGTATGTTATGAGAGGAGTTGAACAGAGAAGTCATATCAGTGTACCCGGATGCAACAGAGGCAAGAGTTCGATTTTATCAGGATGTCACCATTGAGCACACGAACACCATCACAGACAACCAAGCTTGGCATCAATTCGCCAACATCGACCATCACAAGGATGTCAAAGAGTTGGTCTCACCACAACGGTCTGAGTGTTAGGGATGTCTTGCATGGCTTGCTCAAGCCACTTTGTCTGACATGGGTACATGTGCAGATTGTATGTAATGTCTTGTCAAGTGGAAGTTCAAGTATCGATAGTTGAATGTAATAGTCATAGAGTAGTTGAAGAGTCATGAGAGTAGATGAGCAGTCACAGAGGGGAATGTCAAGGGTCACCCCACCCTTTTCTATTTATAGTACCTCATAAATAATTGTAGAGGCTTTTGGTTAACCAAGCTTCCAATAGGAGTATCTTACAGAAAGCTTGGACAATATTGTAACAAGCCTTGGCTTCTCCACTAGGTAGAGTTAGTATATCTCTTTGGAGGAGCAGGCAACAGTGACAGTAATGTTCTATTGTCGGAACTAGTGGTTGGTCATGGTTGTATTGTATGTCTGGTACTTTCACATCTTAATATAACAAATCCAGCACATTTCATGCATATGTCGTATTGTATTTCAACTATATTGTTTACTCTAAATGACATATGTTTATGTTTTCTTGCGCATGTATGCGTAGCTATTTTCTATATATGTACGTATGAATCTTACTGAAATGTGATATTGGTTTAACAATCACTTTGGATTGCTAGCTTACTTGCGTTCCAGCTTGTGATGCATCTTTGCTCGTGTGTTTCCTTCTTAACTCCGTTCTTTCAAAGGTTTAAAAGGGGCACACTCACCTCACCCTCCGTGTGTTAGAACCGTTCATACACCTTCCTTGAATTTTTGCATATGTCACACCCTTGCTACCAACATGGACATATTACTTGCCTCTACGCGCAACCGCAGTAAAGGCGATAATGTACGACCCACTGTTGGGACTCCTACACTAAACGGTCTGAGGTGTAATTGGGACTTCTCACCGGGGAGATCCCCTGACATGTTGGCAGGCCCAACACCATCAACATAATCATAGTTACATTAATCTCTCTAATAACCTAGTGTTTCATTTCAAGTCTAAGCACATTGATATATGATATCATCGTTTGAGACATTGTATGCATATGAGAATTATATTTCTACATTAAATTCCAATCGAGCAAGATGTTGACATCTTGATGAAGGCATTCTCAAGAGGAAAATCCAAATTCCATAGGTGCATGATAGGGGTGGTGAAAAATCCCTTTCTTTCTAGGAGGGAGTGTTAGAAAGTGTAGCAAGTGTTATTGGGAAATCTAGTGTCCACTCGGATCTGTTAGTCCCACTAACACTGGTAGCTATCTTAGAAACAAACAAACTAAAACCACTTTTGTTTTCCTTTATGAGAAGTAGATAAGAGTGGAATGAAGGACACCAACCTCAGTCTTGCGCTTGGTTCCTTACTTGATTCCTCTCCCTTCTGACAGATCCTTGTCGCTTCTCCTTCGTCTACCTAGCTTCAAAGAGCACCTCTGGAACCAAAGCAACATAATAATAATGAAGAACAGAGATCTACAATCATAAACAATATAGGACCAGATGTATATTGAAAACACAAATTCATATATCATCAAACATACAAGAATGTGGAGGAAAACTTGAATAGATTTATTAATAATCAAGAATAGAAAAGAGGATTACAACCAATTATTCTGACCCAACGTCATCCCCCACCATGAAAGCCCTTCTTTCACCTCATGAAAAGCTTAGATAACCCAACTCTATGATATTCCAACAAGAAACCAACAACACTTCCTTACAAGATACAAAATTCTAGCCTCTGGATCTCTGGGATGAGGGATCCATATATAGATGATTGCAGGGGGGTGAGTCAGCTTCTGGGATTTGATTAGTGTCCTCTCTCTAATAGTTATTGATTCCACTTGGATATTGATGATCTCTTACTCATCCCTGGGCGAATTCAAAGAGGTAAGTGTCACAGGAGAAGTTTCTGGAAGATTCAATGATCATCCACCTTGCAAACTGTCTCTTCCATTTGTCCACTCTCGCCCATCGCACCCCATAGAAGGGATTTTCAGTATGCATCGCAACTACCATGTGCATTTTGGTGGGACGCATCGCACTTTGACCATGGAGCAGGTGAGATGGTCCAGTTTTGACCAGTTCTGAGTAGTTTTTCATGGAGAACTTCTAGGAGATGATGTAATCAGCTGACCTTGCTCTTTTAGGGGATGGAACAACACTTTTAGGGACCTAGGAGCCCTTCGTTTATGGACATGTTTGATTGGGGTTGCAGTGCCCAAAAATGTCTATAATAGTTGCCCCCTAAAGCATGAGTTTGTTAATCTTTTCATGTCGGGTGAAATGATTTATCATGAGGATCCGAAGTTTTTTCAAGCTGGAAGGTGACCTGTAATAAGATACAATACAATACATTATCTTCATAATATTTTTCATGATCTAGCTAAGGCGGGCATTCCCATGCTCAGCTTTATAAATTCATTTCCATGTACATAAGACAGACAACCGTCTATGCGGGAGACTGATGATTCTGATAGAATCATCATCCTTTGTTTCAGATGATCATCTGTGTAGTGACAATGTACATTTCATGTCTTTATTTTCCTGAATATATCGCAGCTCGGATGGATGAAACTAGATTCGGGGTCTTCAAACTCATTCAATCTTCAGTCGGAGTACAAGTTGATCCATGTGAAAGATGTTCTGGAGTCGAACATAGAAAGACATCGCCTGATTACCAGCCAATGATGTAAGCTGTTAACAGGCGCGAGAGGAATCACCGATAATGATGATGACCCTCCAGGTACTACAGTACAATTCTCGGGGTGTGAATAAGGGACTTGGTGTCGAACACCATGAAAAATCTTTCGGTCAAAGGCCATTGATGTAAACCTGTCGCTGGAAGTGAGAAACTTGCCATTGAAGCATGCAAGCTTCAAAGTACTGAAGGGGTTGTTCCTAAGTCGACTTCTTGGATAATGAGCTGATGTCAACAAGAAGTGACCCGCCGTAGGAGGGCCTTAATGAATCCCACATCTACGACACAGAATAGAGTAAATTATTTTGGAGGTGAAAACGATCTAATGATACAGGGTTCAGGGTGGCGGTCATGAAAGAATGGAGTGTGAATGTATTGCAGCGGATGAGACACAGGTGAATTCTCTAAGTGACTTCTCTTGAACATACCGGTGACACTGACATGATGGATTGGTAGCATTAACCCCAAATGTGGATGGTGTGATGGACCAATGGTGACATGACCAGTGAATGGAACAGCCCAACCCGACTCGATTGCGGAGTGAAAGTGTCATGTTCAAGAGTTACTTGCTACCAATAAAGTTTCTTCAAGTTTTCTTCCCAATTTTTCCCCAGTCATTGCTGACCAATACCTCTTTATTTTGGGCAAGCTTGAGGAGGATAACATATGCATGTTCTATAATTTTCCCTTTGGGAAAACCCGTTGCTATATTTTAACGAGCCTAGCGACAGTGAAACTCATTCTTGTCTGTATGGACAAGTTTGTCCCTATCCGGTTTTAATGAGTTTAATGACAAAGATAACTTGGTCCTTTTCAATTTTATAGAGTCTGAAAAGGGATGTAAAGGAAATTCCAATGATCCTTTTTCATCATATAATCCCTTAAGTCTGAAAAAGTATAAAATAATACAAAAGGGATGAATTTTCGGTAATTTTAACGAGCCGAACAAGACAAGCGCTCGATCTTTTTGTGTAATAATCCCTCAGGTCCAAAAAGATTAAAATCTAGAGGAGGGATAACACTTTCGGTCGCTTAACGAGCTGGAGAGGCCAATCGCTCGGCAATCTTTTCATGTTTTACTAGTTAGGTGAAAAGAGCTTAAAGGAGACTCGTTTTTTGAGGAATGAGTGATAATTTCGGGTAGCAGCTGACTCCAGGTAAGGTTTGGAATTTCTTAATCATGACAGTGTCACAAGGATGGCTAATAGGATCACTCTTCGTAGCTATTCCTCAAAAGGGGTAAACAATCAAATGGAGTTGAATGATCGGCTAAAACAGAGTGGAGGTGATGATGAGAACACGACCAAGGCTCAAAAGTTGATGATAATGCATTCACCATGGTTATTTACCGGAAATTGGTTCATTTTTTAATTAGCTTAAACTCTAGGAAACATTTTCTCATTTCTTATGTTTAATTTTTAACGAGCTTGAACTCCACATAAAAATTGCTCGTGATAATGGTCATTGATTTAATTTCACCATTAATCACTTTGTTCCTTCAAAGGTTGTACCGCCTGTTCAATTGCTTCATCAAACTGATTAGAAATGAATAATATATTTTTCAAAATGAGTTAAAACACTAATATTTTACTCGAATTACGTGAAAAGTAATTTAAAAGTGGTTTTTTACCCCTCATTTTACCATTTCATTTGAACTTTGTTTGTTGGAGCTCTAGAGGTGCTTTTACCCCTTGATTTTCACCAACTGATTTCGGGAGATTCTGTGGACGATTCTCAGCGCCGTCTGGACCACGTAGGAGCTAAACCTGAGCTCTTCAGTTGCATTCCTTCCTTTTTGAATTCTATGCATGTTTCCCTATTTTTCCGAGCCTCTAGGGTTTGAAAAATTCGCCTTGGCTCCATCTCACCCTTTCTATATCGAAAGGTGCGATGCATCCTGGCTTGGCCATTGGCCAGTAGGGATGCATCCCACCCAGTACACTATTGGGGGTGTGATAGGCACAAGAAGGGAGGTTTTTGCACTATTTTCTCATGGAATATTTGCCTGTTTTTGCCAAATCAGGATCTTGACTCTTCTCTTGCTTGTTTTGCAGAGATTTATCAGATCAAAATGGTTGTTACATGATGAGAATGCGAGCATGAAGAAGAGGACATGCTTGCTCTACATGATTCGATTACACTAACTGCACTGCGGAACTGCGGCCTGCTCAAGCTTTTCCGCATCTCTAGCATGAGGCAACAAATCATCCTATTGCAATATCTTCTCGATGCATGGGATCCTACCAACCAGGTGTTTCAGATCAGAGGCAAATCTATCCCCTTGACTGTCATAGACATATATTTTTTGACTAGTTTATCGAGGCGTGGTGTCCCTCTTTCATTATTAGGTTCTGCCCGTGGGGGAAAATCCGTGAGAGATTATATTCGCCGGTATTGCAGAGAGGGATCTCAGCCGAGTAGGGATGGCAAGATCAACATTCGAGATGTCAATGACTGGTCCTTGAGGGCCATTCTGTTCACTTTTACTAGACTGACTGGTAGTGTGGCTCCTCATGTAGCTAACAGGTCCTTTATGCAGTATGCCTTGGAATGCCTTGAACCAAAGGTGTTCAACTCGTGTGATGCAGTACTCCCTATGATGAAAGAACAACTGAACAAGGTAAAGAACGGAAAATTGAAGAACTTCGGTTATGGTTCTATTTTGATTGCTTTTTCCTAGGAAAAGATCCCACTGATGCAGCCGCAGTACATCTCACTTCGCTTACCTCCACCGAGTGAGCCACAGATGTAGAGATGGGTCGACCTTATGGCCCGACATGCTGGTTAGTCCCAGGTTTCATTTTCTGATACCCTTTTCAAGTGGTTCAACCATCAGGAGATGGTTTTTTCTGAGTATCCATATGCTGGTATGGATTTCCAGGGTGACCTGGATTTGGTGCTGCCGGCTAGTGAGCAGCGGGGTGTTATCGGTAAATTCTCTAACCATATCTCTGTTCATCGTTTCTTTTTATAATGTTCTTGTAATTTCTTCTATCAAGACTAATCAAAACTCATGTGCTCATGCAGATATTGGACCAGTTCGGCCAGTAGTACGTCTGAGAGTACCAGCTTCCGCTCCAGCAGGAGAGGCTATGGGGAGGGCTATCCTTCGCGACCTTGATGTGGCTGAGACTCTTTCAGCATTGCAGGATCAGGTCGAGGGCCTCACTCTTGGTCTTCCAGATGTGAGGACCAACGAGCTTCCCTTGAGGTTGCAGCGACATACTACTGGCGTGCTGAGTTGATGGACTAGGCTGTTACGCATGATTGCACAGGTGGTGACTCGTTATCACCAGCATCATTAGACTAGGGTGGCCCCTAGCATTTTGAATTTTGGGTCATTTAACCGATTTTGTCCTAGTTACAGAACATTATTTATGAACCATAAACAGTTATATATATTTTTTATTTTCAGAGCTTTATTTTGGTTGAGTTACGTGATATTGATGCAAATATTTGATGAAAGGCTTCTTTTTATAACTGTTGCAAATGTCTATCTAACACATAATTTGCCAATGATTTTGTTAATGTGTTTAAGTTTCTGGAAATATGCAGATATTGAATAGAATCAAACTGCCTTTTCAAAATCCTGACCCTTAGGAACATGCGATAGATAGATGGATTCCGTATGGAGTAGATACTAGTGAGCTGTAGGATGACGAGTTGTGAGTCTAGCCTGACGACTAGTCGGTATAATGGCATCAGAGAGAAGTTCTATCAATGTGTTGTATTCAGCAATATTGTTCATTGACCGACCAATACATACCCCTCTGAAACTCACTAACTCGCTGCTTGGATTGAAGATGGCCCAGGCCGTAGAACATAGGTTCCGTGAACTACGAGTTGCTCCGTCGGCATATCCAACAAATGGTTCCAATAGGTCTAACATCTGCAAAAAATGTAAAAGCGGATCACTTAACCAAAACAATTACCCTTAGAGAAAAACAAAAATGTAACAAAAGCATAGGGGTTACTATCTTGAGTCAAGCATAGTAACGCTTAAGGTACAACCCGTTGCGAGGTTGCGCCAGTGGAATCCCATCATAATCTACTAACTCGTAGGCTCCTTTTTCTAATACACGTTTAACAATATAGGGGCCCATCCATAAGGATTTGAACTTACGCACTCCCAATTTGTCGGATTCCTAGTCGTAAAGTAAAACCAGGTCACCTTCTGAGAAGACACGGGGTTTGACATTCTTGTCGAACTGCGCCTTGACTCGTTTCTTATGGGCTTCGTTAACCAAAGCGGAATCATGACGGGTTTCATCCAATTGAATTAGTTCCAAGAAACGAGCCTCTTCTTCAGAAGTTCTGGGGAGAAGGTCGACTGCAAGTTTGAGGGACGAGATTTCACACTGAATTGGTAAGGTTGCTTCCAAGATATACACCAATTGAAAAGGTGTAAACCCGGTTGCATTTCTCACCGATGTCTGGTATGCCCACAAGGCTGAGTACAGGATCAGGTGCCAACTCCTTTTGTGGACTCCAATCATCCTTTGTAGCATCCGCTTCAGGACCTTGTTGATTGCCTGAACTCGTCCGTTAGCCTGCGGATAATACGGAGTAGAGATGTCGTGGTACATCCCTAACTTGGCAGCCAACTCAACCATCATGTCATTGTGAAAATGCGATCCATGATCTGTGACTATGGCCTATGGAACGCCGAATCTAGAGACTACATGATTAAGAAAGAAGAGGGCAGTCGTTTCACCGCTGTTGTTTAATGTAGGCATCGCCTCGGCCCATTTGGTAAAATAGTCTATCGTGACTATGATATACCCATGCCCCCCGGCCGAGGTGGGGTTACATGTCATGAAATCTATGCCCCATTTTGCAAATGGCCAAACAACAACTACTGGTTGCAGCGGTGTGGGTGGTATTCTGGTTTTCCGATCAAAGATTTGACATTCATGGCAACTTCTGACTGCAGTTATGAAATCTTTAAACATTGTTGGCCAGAAGTATCCTGCTCATAAAATATTTTTCACTGTAGCGTAACCAGATTGATGGCCCCCACACGCGCCTGAATGGCAATCATTCAGGACATTTTCGGCCTCCTCGTGGGTGAGGCACCTCCTCATAACTGTATCGACACCACGATGGTAAAGTGTATCACCGACGATCATGTAGTCTTTTGCTTGGTATCGACTGTGTCTTTGTTCCGAGCGGGAGGTATTAGACCTATATGTTTGGGTTTGGAGATAGATTATTATGTCTCCATACCACGGATTGCTTGAAGATATCAGAAACAAAGATTTGTCCATGCTTGCTTCTTCTGATGTTACATCGTTGGACGACGATGGGAGATCGCACAGTAGCTCCGCGAAAACCAGGGATTTCTTTGATTTGGATTTTATAAATTCCAGATCGAACTCTTGTAGAATTGCTATCCATTTTGAATATTTGCCCCCCAGCAACTGTCGCGACATTATATAAGTCATGGGGTTGTAATCTAACAGAATGGTAGTTTTTCGAAAGAGGATATAGTGTCGAAATCTTTGTATCGCTTGAACAGCTGCGAGAGCCAGCTTCTCAACATAGGAGTACTTTATTTCTGTATCATTTAAGTTTCTACTTAAATAATATATAGGATGTTCAATTCCATTGTCTTCTTGAACTAAAATCATTGCGATGGTTGTATCCGCTGCAGCTAGATACATGTTAAAGTCTTTTTGATAATCGGGAGCGTACATTAATGATTCTTTTATTAGGGATTCTTTTAAAGCATCAAAGGAAGCTTGCGCGACCTGATCCCAGACGAAGGGTACTTTTTTTTTCAATAGACGAGTATAACCTTTAGCAAGTTCGGCATAATTTGGAATGAACCTCCTCAGAAAGTTTGCTTTCCCTTGGAGTTTCTAAATCTGAAGCAAATTTGAAGGTGGAGGCATATTGATGATTGCCTCAACCTTACATGGGTCGAGACGAATCCCATCCTTTGAGACCACAAATCCAAGTAAACGACCAGAACTGACACAGAATACACATTTGTGTGGATTGAGTCGTATCTTGTAGTGTCGACAATGTAGAAATATTGCTCTCAAATGCTGCGGTTGATCGGTCTGCTTTCACGAAAAAGCCGAAAGATCGTTGAGATATGGTTGAATGATGTTTTAGATGTCATGGAAGGCATAATTCATTGCCCTCTGAAATGTTGCCCCTGCGTTCTTTAAACCAAAGGGTAGTTTGCGATATGAAAATGTGCCCCACTGACAAATAAATGCAGTCTTCAAATGGTCCTGTGGGTGCATATTTATTTGATTATACCCGGAAAATCCATCCATAAATGAGAAGATTTCACATCTGGCGCATTCATCAATTATCTGGTCAATGAAGGGTGTAGGGTAGTTGTCTTTCGGACAAGCTTGATTTACATCCCTATAATTAACGCACACTCTAATCGTTCCTTGTTTTTTCATTGCAGGAACAATATTCGATACCCAATCGGTTAGATTAACCGGGTAAATAAAACTAGCATGGAGAAGTTTTTCAACTTCTGCCTTGATGGCAACAACTTTCTTGGGGTGCACCTGCCGTAGTCATTGTCGTACCAGTTTGACATCTGGATACATCTTAATTTCATGTTCAGCTATACTCGAGTCAATGCTTGGCATTTCATCATACGACCAAGCAAAGACATCTCTAAATTCGCGAAAAAGAGTGCTATATATTTCCAGTTCTGAAGGAGAACAAGATTTTCCGACATGAATATTCTCTACAACATCTGTTTTGGTCGAGATATTTATGGCGATAGTCTCTTCAATATTGGTCAAGTTTAGCTCAGAATCCACCGTGTTTACAGTATTTGATAGAAAATCAAAAACTAAGGGATGATTAAGGTCACTTGGAGTATCTTCTTTGTAATCCAGAAGATGGGAACGATGGTGGTAATCTTCCCATGGTGCCCCATCAATCATCATTGATTGAACAATTCCTTCATCTGTATTATGTACTTGTGACCAAGGATCTGAAGGGGTACCATATTCCTTAGACCTATCTATCCGAACGCTTGATGAGCGTTGATTTGGGTTCGCCTCCCATGACAAAAACATTTATTGCTACAAGATTTCTATTGGGCTTGGAGGCAATACTTGTACATGATCCATGTTAATATCATTTTCAGAGATCTTTTGAATAGAAGATATCATATTGCAGGTTGCCACCGTTGCCACTTCCGCTAGATTTATTGGAGGTGATAAGGCAAAAGTCCCCATTAATATAGGGTCTTTTAGTAGGCCTACTCTTATATTTTGAAGCAAATGAGGGCTTCCTTGGATCATCAGCATGCTTCCCGTAACTTGTGAACTATTGGGGAGAAAAGTTTTTTTAGTTGACGATTGTAATTCCTCCTTGAAAGGGAAATGCAATCTTCCTAAAGTAGGTCGACACAACGGCTGCCATAGCATATATCCAGGGCCTTCCTAGTAGGATGTTGTAATCGAGGTTTCCGTTAATTACTTCAACATCTATTTCTACTGGTTTGCCCCCTAGTTCTACATTCAAGTTACTTAATATCCCGTAAGGGGTGTATGTTCGTCCATCAAATGCTTTTAATGTCGTCGAAGATCGCGACAAGGTTGGAGATCCTAAAGTTTTCCAGCAACTCATCGACATTATACATGTAGATGCCCTCTCATCAATAATTTTTCGATGAACAGTTTTGTTGAGGGCTTTCACTTGAATGAGGAAAGCTAATTGAGCTAGTAATTGAGGGTCATATCCTTTGTGATTAAAGGACATAAGATTGGAATCCGTTCGGTCAATCCCACCTATCGCTGATAATAAAGCCTGCTTTTGGGAGGGGCAATTTTGCAGTACCTCAAGTGTCGACATAGCGGATGGCGATTGTGCCAGATCCTCCACTATATTATAATGTTGTGTTGCTCTGGTACGAGGATTAAATGTCGATTTGTGTACTACTCCCTTTGGTGGCTTTATCGTTAGTTCAGGAATGATGGGTGGCACAACTTCGGTCGAAGTTGTTGTCGAACTACTAGGTTGATCATTGGCCTTGTTGTCCGAAAGCTGTGGATTCCCGTAATCTTTATTCCTTGTCGATATCAAAGCATCATTTGGCTGCTTTGAAACCAACAACATTAGCACTTGGGATGGGGAAGCATTGTCACTAACAAGCAGATTTGTTCCTGGATTTGGAAACGGATCAGTTAATACTGCCGAGGTTTTTGAATTCTTGAAGAATTTTCTATGCTCAGCTTTATACAGACACTCTCTTGTCCAATGATCCTCATCACATATTAGGCATGCACTTTTTGGTTTCCTATCTCCAGAAGGGTTTGCAGAATATTTTTCATGGGATGACTCCTCCTATTTTTTCTTCTTCCCTTTCTTTTTCTTCTTTCCTCCTGGTTGCTTGGTTTCTTTGCCTTTGTCAGTTGATACAATATTTACTTTCGAGGCGAGAAGTTCTTCATTTTCATTTTGACTTGTAACCGTACATGCCTTTTTCGACTTAGCCTTTGCGGTTTTCGTGCCGGTCGTTCCTATCATGCCGTCCCCAGCATGAGAGTCTTTGTTTGATTTAGGAGATGGAGGAACGAAAAATTCTAGTCTAGGAGCATCAAGGATTTTATCCTAGAGCGTGTCAAACTGAGTATAGATCAAGTCCAGATATTGCGCACGAGCAATTACTTGCTCTTCAGTGACAACTCCTCCCTTTGCCACATCTTCCGTAATAGAAGGTAACAATGACTTAATAAACCATTCAGCTAATAGCTGATCAGGGACATATGTTTTTACCATTCTATGATGATGTCTCCACTCATGAATATGATCAGATATGTGAGTGGCCGTCGTTTGCATGAAATTGGTAAGAAGCTCTGTTCTCATTTCGTACCTTATGGGTAACTGAAAATGGGTTAAAAAGGTTGTGGCTAGGGCGCTGACGTTATCAAATGAAGCTCTAGGCAATTTGATATACCATTTTGCCGCCGGACCAGTTAATGTTCGCTGAAAGAGGCAAAGCCTGATCGAATCATCATTTAGGGTGTTAGATGAACACCACAGATGAAAGGTCATCACATGATTTCACGGGTCTTCACCTGGATTTCCATTAAATTTAGGAATATTTGATGGAAGTTTATGAGGAATCGCTGACCACCAAGGGGCGTAAGCGATTGGATTGTTTGTTATCTGATTTAGATCTGGTAACTCTAAAGTCGCCACGAAGGGCAACTGTTGATTCAGGTTCGGCGAAGCATACCCAGGATAAGATGGGATTGCTTGAGCAGTGGGTCTTTGCATACCAGCATAGTGCATTTGATGTTGATAAATTTGATAAGGTTGATGGGCATAACCATTATGAAATGGTTGATGCTGACCGTTTTGAATATACGGCTGCCCATTACTTGCAAAGACTTGATGCTCAGATCCTTGGTAAACTTGTTGGAATTGTGGTTGTTGATATTGTACTAGCCATGGTTGTGAGACCATGTGCTGTTGCCCAATACTGGTTGTTTGAGCAAGATGACGGGTAATGGCACCTGTTTGAGCCTGGTTCATTCCAGTTAAGGAGCCAGTAACCGATGATTGTGGTGGCATCACAGGGCAAGGGGTTGTTGGATTTCGACCTAAGAGTCTTGAGGTTGGCATACAACAGGTAACGCTTGTACTTGCGACACCTTCACAATAGCCGGTGTAGTGGGGATATTTGACATAGGTAAAATTTGTTGCATTGAGTATACAACTCCTGGTTGTTGAGGCAGTATTGGCATACAACCACTAGATGTAATTCCAACATAACCTGAATTCTGTTGGGAACTCATGTATGTTTGACCTCTTGGAGGAGACAACGAAAGGGCATATTGGCCCCCATATGGCGGTAATCCTGCGCTTAAGGGAATTATTTGCCTTTGAGGACCGGATTGCCCAAATTGACATTGCGAAGGATCAATTTGCTGAGACTCAACATAACAGATTCCAAATATTATTCCGGACGAACAAACGGGAACAGACCATACCGTCGAAACAACCCCTGGATGGATCCCATCCAGTGATTGTGAGCTAGTTGTGACAAAAGGTAGACCGATGAACATTTCGGAGTAGCGGCAGGAAGTTCTACCACTACTGTGTCAGAAGACACAGTCCTAGATGTCGATGGTTGTTCAGACATATCTAGTCTATCCAAAAGGTTTCCTAGCGATTCTACAGGAACTTCCGATAACGGTAGACTTATTTGTGTTGAAGAAGGATATAGAGTGACCCCTACTCCAAATTTTGATGGAATATTAGGTGGTGGATCCTCCACAATCTCTTCTATAGCGATCGAACCGGGTAGAAGAGGTAGACTGGCAGGTCCGTAAAATATTTCTGGTGCCGAAGAAGGTATAGATTCTGTAGCGACTGATGTTTAGGGAACAACACCTTCCGAATCAGTCATGGATGGAGCCGGTTCAGATGTAGAAGTGTTTACCCTCACACTAGGATCGGTTCTACTGTCCTCTTGTTGCTGCAGAACTTCTTCTGTAAAGGCAGGGGTACCAAAAATGTTTGGAGTAAGCAGAGTCTCCGAGGGTGTCGAAACACTTGTTCCAACCCAACCAGGGGACTTTGAGCCGGTTAAACGAGTTCGCTTTGTCAGGAAAAGTTTTGATTTTGGGGACAAAGACGGTTGACTCGTAAGCCTCCACGAACGACAGGGTTTCAATTGAATTTCTTCCATGATTGTAGATTACTTGATCAACTAAAAATAAAGGGGAAAATGTTTCTAAATTAAATGAATTTTAGACGCTTTGACACAACTTGTTTTTTCAATTTTTAAGAGTCGAGAAAAAACAAAAGATGACTCCAGTCGCCTTCGATTTTTAATGAGCCCGAAGTGACAAGTGCTCAGATGGACATTTTCTTTTAAGGAGTCTAAAAAGGAACGAAAGTGACTACTCTAGAAATATAGATGGAGGGATTACCAAACCAATCGCAAAACTACAGAATAATTTTTACGGTACGGTAGTCAATCTTCCCGAATGCTGTGTTCAGTGCATTGTGATCGATAGGGTGGCAGACACAGCTTCCTATGGATAAAGGATATAGCCTATTGTGGTCTCCCAATATATACTCGACGGTACATGGGAGCACAAGTCCATACTGGCACTTTTCGTCTCAAAGAGGAGGAATCACCTAACCAACAGTGAAAGCGACAGTTACTAGGCTTTACGACACCGAAATATGTCTCTAGCTTAGACTTTTAGATGTTGTGCATTAGGTTCCAAAGAGTTTTTAGGTTCATTAAATTTATTTTACAGTTGATCTTTATTAAGAAATTTTCCTTTCAGGTTCATCATGTGATGTAGATGTACAATTCCTAAAATGCAATCTAAGATGATAAACAATCGTTTAATCTTCTTTTTGCAATGAAAATCCTAGCTACTAAAGAAAGAGAGATGATATTCTTTCAACATAGAGCAGAGAGCACACACTAGATGCACTGTCCTAAATCAAACCAACAAGCAGTCTAAATGAAAATGCACATGCATGTATTTGTTTTCAGCCGTCTTAACGTGTGAATGACAAGAAGAATGCTAAGTATAAATCTGAATTATCTTTTCAAAGCGACAGTACTAACAGATTTCTCTTCAAAAATGAAAGGAAGATAATGATGACACTTTACTATTTCGAATTGAAAACTGCTTTCGACACTTGAAAAACTACTAATTCAAATCAAATACAAGAGTAACTGTATAATCGACCATCAAGAACAACAGAATTCCTTTCTTTGACTGAAAACAACACTTGCAACACTTTCAAATCAAAAGACGACAGTTCGACTATGCTACTACTTTGTAAAAGAGAACTGAAAATGGCGGAAAATACATAAAACATTCATAGTTCTTTGTACAATGGAGGTGGAATGATAGAAAGGAAGGGGGTTTCCACAGTGGTATATTGATCACAGACAACAAAACTCCAGAATAGAGCTGAAAAGAATGAAAAAAAACCAAGACCTGGAGGCAAAATTAGCCTTTTCTGATCATTGTGCCTGTAACACAGGGAAACAGGGATGCATCCCACCTACTGCACACAAGAAGTGCGATGCATCCAGATTTCCTTAAAGAGAGGGTGCGATGGTACCAGGACGAGACTTTACTTGGCTCTTGGTCACAGTTTGCAACTCAGTTCAAGGATTTAGGCCGAGAAAATGATGTACAGTAAATAAAAATCACAGGGGCTGATCTAATGAGGTTACTAGAGCCACCGCTAGGGCAATTAGAAAGTTTGTAAATCGATTGTTCAGTTTATAAACAAAACCCAGAGATAGACTGAAGCAACGTTGATATACTTTGCAATTGCATAGCAAATGCAGTTCGAAGGCTAGCTGGCTTGACTTCAAGCTCCGTCTGTAAGTTTATAAAACAAACAAATATAAACAAACAAACAATATATTCACTCCAAAGTGGAGTCGCCATTTTGTTATCGGGAAATATAGTGTCCACTCGGATCTGCTAGTCCCACTAAGAATGGTAGCTATCTTAGAAACAAACAAAATAAAACCACTTTCGTTTCCCTTTATGAGAAGTAGATAAGAGTGGAATGAAGGACACCAACCTCAGTCTTGCACTTTGTTCCTTGCTTGATTCCTCTCCCTTCTGATAGATCCTTACTGCTTCTCCTTCGTCTACCCAGCTTCAAAGAGCACCTATGGAATCAAAGCAGCATAATACTATTGAAGAACAGAGATATACAATCATAAACAATATAGGACCAGATGTATATTGACCACACAAATGCATATATCATCAAACATACAAGAATGTGGAGGAAAACTTGAATAGCTTTATTAATAATCAAGAATAGCAAAGAGGATTACAACCAATTGTTCTGACCCAGCATCATCCTCCAGCATGAAAGCCCTTCTTTCACCTCATGAAAATATTAGATCACCCAACACTATGATATTCCAACAAGAAACCAACAGCACTTCCTTACAAGATACAAAATTCCAGCCTCTGGATCTCTGGGATGAGGGATCCATATATAGATGATTGCAGGGGGGTGAGTCAGCTTCTAGGATTTGATTAGTTTCCTCTCTCTAAGATTTCTTGATTCCACTTGGATATTGATGATCTCTTACTCATCCCTGGGTGAATTTAGAGAGGCAAGTGTCATAGGAGAAGTTTCTGGAAGATTCCATGATCATCCAACTTGCAAACTGTCTCTACCATTTGTCCACTCTCGCCCATCGCACCCCATAGAAGGGATTTTCAGTATGCATCGCACCTCCCGTGTGCATTTAGGTGGGATGCATCACACTTTTACCATGGAGCAGGTGAGATGGTCCAATTTTGACGAGTTCTGAGTAGTTTTTCATGGAGAACTTCTGGGAGATGATGTAATCAGCTAACCTTGCTCTTTTATGGGATGGAACAACACTTTTAGGGACCTAGGAGCCCTTGGTTTATGGACATGTTTGATTGGGGTTGCAGTGCCCAAAAATGTCTATAATAGCAAGAAAGGCTCAATTTGATTTTAGGCTTAATCAAATTGAGTAAATCGACATTACACATCTTTGGGACAACCTGGAGGTAGTTAACTAGTGTGAAATTACTCTTGACACTTATTTTGCTTAGTAAATTCATGTTAGAGGGTTGGAGTTCATTCATGCATGTGTTTATTGCTAAATTTTGGCACTAGTCTAGTTATTTTCAGGTGTACTCAGTTACCCAACCTCTAGCTATTGATAGAGTCAGTTGAAGGTTAGTTGTGTAGTGAGACATCAGTCTAACTCAAAGATATGTCAATAAACTAATCAATCAACCCCATGCTCACTGGTATGGTCATAACTATTTTCATTTTTGCCGATGATATTATTATTTTGGCAAGGAGCCATTACGGCGTTCGCAGGCAACTCAGACTCCATGATTTTTAGTTGAAGACTGATATGTCCACAAATACCAACAAAACTAAATTCGTGATAATTAAATCCAAAAAATATAACATATGATACTTGCATTTATGAAAATAACTCCTTGGAGGAAGTTTCTTGATATAAAATTGTGGGAATTAACATCCATCAAGAGATTGAATGGAATCATAATATTGAAAAAATGATAAATGGAGGCTAGAAATCTTACTATGGACATGAAAATAGTTGTAACTCAACAAAAATTTGGACTTGGGATAAAAAATGCTCCTCTTTGAGACTCTCATCACTCTTGTAATCTTCTATGGATGTGAGGTATGAGATTGTAGTATATCTAGAGAGTCATGGAGAAAGATTGAATAGATCCAAAAGAAGTTTATAACCTACAACATCAATATTAAAGGAGATAATCGCTACGATATCCTCCTAATTGAAGCAAGAATTTCCCCCATTGAAAGCATGTTTGTGACTAGTTATCTTATGTATAAGTTGAAGTTATACAACTTGGACGCCAAGAAGATTCCAAAAATTTATTCTAACTCTAGCTAAAACACCCCACTTCAACTCAAGTGACGGTGGCATATGGATCCCAATCTTCGCTAGACAATTGGAGAATAAGGGAGGAGATGGTCTTACAAAATTAATATAATATTAAAAATATTATTAGTGCCAAATTTAAAGAGGAATTGTAAGTAAATAAAGAGTTGGAAGGAAAAAAGAAACTACAATATTATAAGGAGGTGATCAACCCTAATCTCTAAAACCAAAATTCCCTCTTTGTCTTGACTATTGTTAAGAATAAAGTAAACTTTTCCAAGATTAGAGTTACGTTTCACGAGCTTCATAGTGAAACTAGGATTGCTTGATTCCCAAAACACCATGGGAAGGTGAATTTTTTTTTTCTTAGATTGTCCATCTTATTCTCACTTTCTGTTCAAAATATTTGTCATATTACCAACCTTTTTTATCTTTTAACTCAACAAAACTGATTTGGAAACAGTTCTCTCACTTCTTTATGAACATAGAAATAAAATATTACAATTTAATCTCTTAACCTACCTAACATTTCATGAACCATATAGATCTTAAAATACATTAGTCATAATCATTATAATAATATAAAACATATTAATAATATTTTTTTTAAATATATAATACATATTTTAATAACAATTTTATATTCTAAATGTATCTTTTATTTGTTTATGTGGAGATTTAAAATATTTTTTTAACTCATATATGGCACAAGCCAGTTTCTCTATTTTTATTTATATTTGTTTTTTAATTTAATAGATATTGATTATTAATTTGATATATATAATTTTAATTGTGTATATGTAGTATACACGCTAAAATTATTTAGAATGTTAAATAAAAAAATAATATGTTTACTCGTCTTAAACTTAAAATCACATACTATAGATATTATTCTATATAAATAATTCGAGTCCCCAAAATATAAAATAAAATTAAAATGAATCATAAGAAATCACATAATATAGATATGATTCTATATAAATAATTCTAGTCCTCAAAATATCAAATAAAATTAAAATGAATCATAAGAGTGGCTTTAAACGGCTTAAGCATTACAAATTCCCTTTCCTAAACCTAAAATAGTACACTCACCTAGTCATGATAGATAGGACAGCAAAAAAAATAATTGGTGGGCCTTCTTTGATGGACTATACAACTTTCCCCTTCCATGGGAGGTTTTGGTGGAAGACTATATTTCTCTATCATATTATTTCTTTTTTCTCTTGTAGTATTGGAAACTCCACAAATAATTATGTAATGTTTTTGATATAAAGCTCTTTTTGCAACTTGTTGAGCATCTACATATATAAAGCTTTTTTTGCAACTTGTTGAGCATCTACATATTGCTAAGATCTATGTCTATTGAGAACCCATGAACTTGATAAATTGGCTTAATAGAAAACTTAAGAATCACAAATTTATGCCCCTATATCATAACATTTTGATCAAATCAAATAAATTTACTTATTCATCTTTCTCATATCTATCTTTTTCGTAAACATATAGGGAACAAAAGCAAGAAATTTATGACCTTTCCAAAAAAATTAACACTGGCTTCTCGTGAGTGCAAAATCAAAGAGTTTAATAAAGTTATTCATAAATTTCTCCCCGTGGGCATAACTAAATACACATAGAAACATCTTACAATTTTTTTTAAAGGGAGTATTAGTTTTGGAATAGCTTTAGAGCAAAGCAATAGCTCCATTATTCTTTACAGTTTTTTTTTTTTATTAATTTGTCATTGATAACTAAATATGGGAACTTATCTATTTTGACATTAATAAGATAAATTTGTATCTATTAAACAAAATTTCTGATGCTATAAAACCAAAAAATACATATACAAATGTATTATATATATATATATATATATATCCCAATTGCCTCTAACATGACCTGAGCGCAGTTGGGAGAATTCATAATAACACATTTTTAAAGGTTTTAATTTATTTTATTATTATTTCATGTTAAAATGCTTCTTATAATTATTTTTAAATTTAAGAAATAATAATTATTTTTAAATTTAAAAGATAATGATTATCAATGTGAATTTCTATTAACTATTTAAAATATTGATTATTTGCTTACTCCTCTTAACAATAAAATATTGATTATTTGCTTACTCCTCTTAACAATCGTGTAAATCTAAACATCCCACCAAATAAATATTATTCTTTACGGTTTTGTGCCAGGTTGGAATTTGGTTATTCAATTTTTACCGAGCAGTCATGGTTTGAAGCTACAATTTTCACAATTCTCAAAATCATGATGAGATTGTAACCTATTTAAATTACGCACTTTAAGATTTTTTTTGGGGAAGAAACAACCACCCAGCCCTTTTACTCATCATTTCTTATAAACTTACGATGTGATTTTCATTGGAAATTTAATAATTTAATCTTTTGACCAATCATTTTTTTAATATTGATTTGATGTGATTTGCCTTGGAAATTTAATATTTAAAGCATTCTCTGAACTTTACTTCTCAAATTCCGTAGTATAGATGTTGTATCTGAAATTAAGTATAGATGTTGTGTTTGCGTCCCACATTTACTAGTAGAAGTCCTTCTTTATCATTTTATATTTTTGTTTCACAGCAATATATGTTATTTAAGTCATTAGTTTTTAATTATTTTTTATTAATATAATTTAGTATGAATTTTGGTATTTAAATAATTATTTTTTTATAATGCAATACACAAAATTATGAGATATTTTTTTAATTTTTTAAAATTTATTTTTCAACAAATTTTTTAATTCAAAATTTTAAAATAACTTTTTAAATATAAAATTTATTTCTAAATTTAAAATTAAATCTAAATAAAAAAAAAGCATAATTTAATTTAAAATTATATTTTAAATATAAATATAAATATAAATAAAAAAATATTATATTTTATAACTGTGGGACAACTAAATTATGATATTATAGGTTTTCTTACTATTTTAAAAATATGTTTTAATAAACATATTTAAATTATAAGATTTTTAATTATTTTCTAGGACATTGTTTTTGGAATTATGGATGTCGTGTGTTTGCATCTCACATTTAAGAGTCAAACTATTCTTTAGGACTTTCCATTAGAAAATGGGTTACTCCCATATATCTTCTTTCATTTTACTTGCATTGAATTATTTATTGTTATTTTTTATTGATATAATTTATTGTGATATTTTTTAGGTACAGGGTTGAGTTGGTTAGGGATTATGTCAGACTTGACATGTGTCATGAGTAGCTAGGATAGGGGGTCATCTAACCCGTCAAAATCACCCAGGATGAGGCTTAAAAGTACACCCCATCACCCTCTATTCTACCCCAGATGGACAATTTATTGTAAATTTTATTATTTAAATTATTTTTTAAACAAAATACAAGTTTAATTTAATTATAATATATTTATATTTTTTTTTAAAGTATATTTTTATTAACTTTTTTAATTCATTAAATTTATTTCTGAATTCAAAACAAAATTTAAACTACAAAAAACACTATTCATTTAAAATTATATTCTAAATAAAAATAATAAAAAGCTTTAACAACTATACTATATTTTATAGTTGTCTCCACTTTTTCTTTGAGGATAAATTTTCCCAATATTTAAAAATATATCTTAATCAACACATTTAAATTACATAATATTTTATTATTTTATTTTAATATATTTAAACATATTATATTTATAAGAAAATATATTCCAATTTAAATTTTTAACTACAAAGACTTATTCAGAATTTAACATGTATTCAAATCTTTGACTATGACCAATTTTCGTGCCTCTTTTTTTTTTTACATTTTTTCTCTCTAGAGTATGGATTCTCGAGTATTAAATGTTGATTTATGCACCACGATATTCTAGAGGTATATTGTAGATTATTTTTTTCTTCGTATTATGCAATATTAAATATTTATTTATCGATCATGATCTGTGTGCCAGCACTATTTTTCGATGTATAGGGAGATTTTTTTTGAAAGGGAAGGTTCAAATAGGGCATTTTAACTTCCAGTTGAGGAATAACACATGTAATGTCCTTGTCCACTGTCTACTTTGCGTGTAACACTCGTAGCCCAAGCTAGGACATTTCCATCCTTTGCTGCTGCAACCACATCCAGTAACCCTTTATAAATTGGTATGGACAGATTTTCCTTTATATTCATTAATTCCAACAATGTCTCTATTCTGTGTCAATACTACAAACCTTATCACCTGGTATCTACCCTTTCATTATATTCCCAACATGGTGATATACACGTCTAAATAGAATTTACTTCTTTCACACAACAATTATAAATGACACGCAACAATTAAAATTAATACATAACATAGAAAAGGGTTCATAAGAAATTGCAACATAATTAAGTGAATGTTACAAAAAGACTTATATGTTCATTGTCAAACTAGCTAAAAATTTTGATTTTCCTCCCAATCATAGACCACGGTGTTCATTATGTGAAAGCAATCGGTCACCCCTCGAGCTAGGTCCTCAACACCATGGGGCAATTACTCGTCCAAATAGAGGTACATGTCTAGTACCATCAACCAACGAAGGTACCAAACCCCAAAAACGGCCAACCGATAGGCTCACGCCCACCATCAGTCTGCACCCAAGCATCACACACCCTTTTTTCCCTTGCAATCCCTTGGGTTGTGTCACCACCTTTAGTGTGTATTATTCTTAACATGAATGGCCTCAACTTTACGTATCCAGGAGCTCCTGCTACCCTTCAGAGTCTTCAAACTCTTGCATCATATCCTGGTAGCCTCCAACCTCGAAGCTGCCATACCCCATCATCCTGCACCTAAGGAGTGCACACCCATCTTTGCACCTGCAAACCCTTAGACTGTGTCACCACCTCCAAGGAGTATTACTTCTAGATAGGGATGGTTTCAATTTTGGGGCTTATGTAGTTCGTGTTTCCATCCTTGGTTGTCCATTCTCATTGCCCATAGCTAACTACCTCTCAAGGAAAACATGCTTCTTTCATGTGCATGAATTTTCTCTTTAAAATTTGGCACCCCATAAAGTCACTTATGGACTTAGGTTATATTCATGTGCCCCACTTTTTAATTATTTCTAACTCATATCAACCTTTTTTTTATTTTCTTATGGAGTCTTTCCCCTCGATACCCTTTTTGTCTCATTCAGTTTGCAGCTATTATGTGTTTATTAATATGCATAAGTTAAACATATTTACAAAATTAGGCACTCTAGCCTCATAGCATATACAATCATATACACATAAACACACCGGGCTCAAAAAATATGCACAAACATACACATGGGTGCATTGCCCCCAAAAAGTGATTCTCAACTCACTAGCGTAATTAATGTGTTTTGACTCACCGCCCTAAGTTTTGCATGTACATGATATTTAAAATACAAGTATTGAGTAGGTTTTTTACATCCCCCCCTCTTATTTATGCACTATCATTAGTGCATTACATGTACACATATATTCACTATGATTAAACAAAAATATGAGGGTATTCTTCCCTCAATATATCTTCGTGCTTCCATGTAGCATCCTCAAGACTGAAAAGGATGCATAACACCTTTGACATGGAAATGGATCGATTCTAAATCACCTTAAACTTCTTTTCTAAAATTCATACTGGTTGGATCTCGAAGTCTCCCTTGGGCTCCATCTGAACCATATTCCAATCAATTAGAGTATTAGTATATGGGAATTGCTTTCTAAGTAATGAAATATGAAACACATTATGAATATGCATGGATGTTGACAATGTAATCCTATATGTGATTGGACCAATCCTCTCTAGGATCTCTAATGGTCAAGAATATTTAGCTCCCAACTTTGCATGACTACCAAATTTTAATGAAATTTTCTTTGCCTTCACTTTTAAGAAGACATGATAACCAAATTTAAATTCCTTTTTAACCTATTGTTATGAGCATGGCTTTTCTATCTATCATGGGAAGCCTTCAAATCTTGTTTAATTTTTATCGCTTGTTATTTTGTTTCTCTAAGAAAGTATGGACCAAGAATGGCCCTGTCCACAAGATTATCCTAATTCATGGGTGTATTAAATTTTCTACCATATAAGGCTTCAAATAGACTCACCTTCAAAGATCTTTGGTACCCATTATTGTAAGAAAGTTCCATCAAATGTAGGTAGTCTTCCCATTTCAATGGGGATAATTTTTTTCAAGAGAAAGGTTCGAGTAGGATATTTTATCAATTTAACTTGTTATTTAGCCATGAAATATTAATAATAATATTGTATTATTTTATTAACAATTTATAGATATATTTTTCTCTCTAAATTTATAATTTAAATCTAAAAGAATATGTAATTTTAAAATTTTAAATGTAAATATTGAAAATTGGTTTAAGTGATTTATCAATATTTATGTACTTTATGAATTTATAGTTTAAAATAATTAATAAGAAAAAACAATTTTATGTGAGAAAAAAATAGGGTTAAGTTTCTTCCATATTTTTCCAAACAAAAAACCATCAATCTTCTTCTTATTTCTTTAAATAGTTTAACCTATGTTTATAGAATAAAAATATTTTTCCTTAAACATCACCAAAATTTTATATAAATACATAAAATGCTTAAAAAATTGAATACTTTTCCAAAAGCATTGTTAGACATTTTATGATTTACATGTACATTTAAAAAAAAAGTTCCATCTTTAAATTTTTTCCTAATCTCTATTATGCCAATAATGATCAAGGCTATGCTTCTACATACTCATCAATTTTGAACATTTGGACCATTGCACATAGTGGATACTTCTCTTCTCTTTCCTCCTATCTCTCTTTTGTTATGCATTATGGATAAAGAAGACCCTTAAGGAGGATTTTTTGATGTCGAGGATTATCTTTTCTTAGATAATTATTGGTGAGCTTTGATAGATGCATGCTAAAATACACAAGTTGCTACATGGTCATACATAATAAGTTCACACATATAATGTCCAACATCTATGAATTAGACACATTATATTTGGGAACATAATTTATCACCAATTGGTTGTAAAGCTTCAACATTCCTCCTAGCCATATGCCAAAGTACTCTAGAACTCTCAATAGTCGGTGACCCCAGAGTTGGGGCCTAACTCCACAGGGTTAAAGTCTCTCCTAGAGCCAATTTCAACATCCATTCAATATTGATTCAATTATTATACTAGGTACCAACTTTAGAAACCTTCCGAGCCACAATGCCACATCCCTTAGCTTACACAACCAAGAGAGTGCATCGTTTCACTAACTCTATAGTCCATTATGATAAACAATTACTCCATCTTGGCATTGAAGTGCAAACTAATTAGGAAATTTCAAAAAATGGTAGCTTTAGGAGTTCCAACTTCTGTTGGAAGGCCCTTGGTCACTCCCTCAACCTTATGTTCGGAAATTATGCCCAAAACTTTGCCTTCTACCTCTAATCTTACCGCAAGCAACTAGGGAACTTTAGCCGTGGAATTTTAATAAGGTTTTCCATGTCTAATTATGAAGTCGTAGGGTTGGTTTCAATTAGACTCTTACCTTCGAATATGTAGCCTAATCCCAATCCACTAGCCACAATTTCCCCAATGTAACTTTCCTCCTTAAATAAAGAACTTCACATGGTATATTTTAGACATAGATCATTTCCTAAGGTTACTCAAAGAAACTATGGGTTTAATTGGACAAGGTCAATGATAGGGACAAGGAAAGGACAACTCTTTGTTTGCACGTTTGAAACAATCCAAGTATCAATAATAAATATTACTTGCCCCACAACCTCAATACTTCATCATCTCTTCTATCTTCATAATCTAGGTTTTATATGCCTAACTAACTTATGGGATTTCATGTTGTGAAAAATTAGTCATGGGTTCCACCGCCCCCTGAAATTCACCTTATGGAGCTCTATCCCTCCATTCCTATCTCTAACTTGATCTGCAAAAATGGTAGTTTTATCTCTATACAACATGTGCTTAGGGACATGGGCCTTAACATTAGTTGTGCTTTGGCATCAAAACACATAACATAGGAATATACGCCAAAAAAAGAACTTAACTCACCAACTAAATAGAAATATTCACAATACAATATGAGGTTATTATGGGTGTTACATTAAGAGAATATGGCATGACCCACTTGAAAGTGTCCCCAACAGTTTAAGGATAAATAACATATTATGATGGAAAAGGTTACCCAAGGGGATATAATCACAATCTTGTTATTCCTAAGATTCTATTTGAAAATTATTATATGTTACAGAATACATACATGAAGGAAAACATTTACTACTAGCACATTGATTCATAATTTCATCGTTGAATGGGCTAATAAAATTATCATTTTTGAAATCTTTGTTAACATTGCGACGATAAATAAAAACTTTAATTACACCTTGTTTTTTTTTTTTAAATATAATGGGATTTGCAATCAATTTGGTCAAGGGAATTGAATAATAAAAACATCATTAAGAAAATTTTCTAAATTTTCTTTCCTTATTTATATCGATTAGTCAGCGCCTTCCCCCAGTAGGCTTATAGATATCATATGTCTTGATCTCATGTTTGATAAACCCAACATCAATGCCTAGAATTTCCTCCTCACTCCAAGTGAAAACTAATTAATTCCTTAAATAAGCAACAATATACACCTATTAATATGTTTTCACTATTAAGGCTTTGTGAGTGAAGGATTTCCCTGGAGGACATATGGCCGAAAATTTGTGTTCATGTATAGGTCCCGATGTTGGAAAATGTGGTGTTAATTATAGAGCTTTTTTTTGGATACGCACCTGGATCTTAAGGTTGGTGGTTAGCAAGTTATCCTGATGGTACCTAGGGAGACGGAAAGCTTGAGTCCACCTTATTCCGTCATGCATAGATTGCCCTGGCAAGGAATTTAGTCTGTGGCATTGTGGTGCCTAAATTGTTAAGAGACCAATGGATAGATTGCCATGGTCAGGAATATAGTCCATGGCATTGTCGTGCCTAAATTTATTCATGGTTCATATAGTTGAGATCTTCCTTTTACTTGTATATGATGAATATCTCCCTAGTTAAGAGGGAGTGTTGGAAAATGTAACTAGGTTCAGTCTTCATTTAATGTATTTGAGTCATCTTATAATCACTTGTCAAAATAATAAATAAAAGTGTTATTATTATTATTATTATTATTATTGTGACTTATTAAAGCATGAGTTTCATGCTTGGGTCACCATGTTTTAGGTCAAAGTCCTCATTAAGAAATTATACGATTTATTGTGAGTCAAAAGAGTCATTTTACTTTTAATGAGACCCTTCTTGGGCTTTTGAATCATGTAAAAATGTTAAGTATTGAGTCAAATGTAATCTATGTATCCTCCGCATAAAGTTCGGCCTAGAAGAGATCAAGTCGGCCTAAGGACACTAATTAGACCTCACATGAAACTTATAAATGAAAGAAACTTGAATTCATTTGGATCACTTCATCTCAAGCAAGTTGTATATCTCTAAGGAAGCTCAAAAGTGCGATGTACGAACTCGGAAAACCAAAGGAAGTGCGAGTTGGGTGGAGTCTAAAGAGAAGGAGAAAAATAAAATTTTGGTGCATCTCTCTCTCTCTCTCTCTCTATTTCAAGCCCTAGATTGCGAGATCAAAGTGTTTCAAATTTTGTTGATGTCAGAAGATGCCTAATGCCGAAAGATGTTACATAGTCGAAGTTGTTGGAAGAGAGGTCCAAGTTCTGGGAGGCTGAATTGGTGTGGAGTGAAGGTTTGGTATTTGTCTAGGGTGAAGAGTCTCAAAGAATACTATTGAAAGGAATATAATATGGACTGAGTTTTCCCCTCGAGGGGGGTTTCTCACTGGCATAGTGCCTAATCTCCTGTCCATTGTTTTATGTTCTTTCGCTTTGGTAATTTCTTGATTAACTAAAATAAATAAGATATAAATAATGATAATGAAAAATCCAGAACATCACAAGTAATTATCAAGAATAAGAAAATCTTTCTGCCTTTCTGATTTTCTAACATCCTTGAGTCATTTCTACTTTTTTTGACATACATTTTACATTCGATAGCTCTATGTCCAAATTCATTGCGGAGATAACAATAACAATAAAAATTATTTATGTACGAAGTAAATGAATGCATTATTTTCTTTGTCTTACATTCTCCTGCAACATGTCTAGGTTCATAGCAAGAAAAACACTTGATATCTGTCAAAGGAGAAAATAACATCCTTTTGAGATCTTCCAATTTTTCTCAATTTATCCCCAGTAGCAAGTGAAATTTTTCCAAATAACCATTTCTTCATATCATTCTTTCATTATTTATGTTTCTTCTTTTTTTGTTTTCTTCTTTACAAATCATGTTTTAGCTACCTTCTTGTTCTGCATGTCTATTCAGTGCTACCCCATTATCCTTTGTGGTTGCATTTTTTTGAGTTCCTTATGGAGAAAACCTCCTCTTCTAACTTCTTAGAAAACTTTTCCTTTTCATCTAACTCTCTTCTAGTTGAACTGATCTCACACTCTAATCTTTCACATTGTACCTCTTTCTCCTTTAGCTTTCTATTCATCATCCTTTCTAATCTCCTCGCCTCTTCAATTTGTGTCTTCACATTAACAATTTATTCCTTGTACTCATGCTCTCTCTCATCACATACCTGTATAAGTTTCTTCGAGTCTTTGGCTTCATTCTTCAATCTTCCTATTTGAGTCAAGGCTATGCCTAGATTAGCTTTTTCTTCAACTATATTTTCTTAATTGAAATCAGGTCAATTCACACTAGCATAGACGTCATTTGACTGAACACTTTCCTTTTCATAGAGATTTTTCTTATTCTTCTTTCTCTTCTCTTTTTCTATATTAGCACTACTAGTCTCTCCTTCATGAATGAGCTACAGCCTATCCCATATTTCTTTAGAAGAATTTAAATCTATTATTGTATCAAGATCCTTATTATGAATTTTATTATACATAACATATTTTTCCTTAACATTCCACTGTTTCTCTTGCGCAGAGGGAGAGTCCTTATAGTAATCATCACATTAGTTTCCATACACCAGGTCCATAACATATCAGTTCATATTTTACCTTATCCCTCAATTCATGAAATTTTTTTCACTTAGCACATGTCCACTTTGATAATCCATGACTTCACCAAATCTACCTTCAATATGTTAGGCTTACACATAAGGAACAAACTCTAATACCAATTGATGAAAACTTGACTAAAATGATAGGGGGGTTGAATCAATTTAGTTAATTTGATTTTCTTTAAGATCGTTAACTGAACCATTAAATGAGTCGATTGAAATATAATGGCCAACAGATTTAATATGAAAACAACAAATAATAAGTAAAACAAAAACACCACATCAATACATAATAACAACACATATGGACACTAGATATAATTGAAAACCCGTAAAGGGAGAAAACCATGAGTTTTTTTATTATTGTGATGCATAGGCAAGCTACTATTCCCTAAATACATTTGATTTTATGTAGGCTCCAACCTACAGGAGGCTTCTACCTCAACTTTTCTACAAGCTACAACATGCATGGAGGATCCAACTCCCATATGTTTTATGCAGGATACAAACCACAAGAGGCTTCTACCTCAACAGGCTCCAACTTGATATTTCTTTAGAAATAACTTTAAAGGAGACCATAATCCCCTCACACAAAATGAAAGCAATATGTTGGTTTACCTGGTCATAAATTCTACATATCTCCATCTTTATTACTTCCTCTTATCCCCTTAAAATATATTTCACATTAGTTTCATGTGTTCTAGGTAACCCACAAACACTTAACCGTCACATGCTTTGTAACTCTCTCATCATCTTTGGCTTCCAAAAGCAACATATTTTATAAAGAAAGTTTTTTGCCTATTTGTATTCCACATAAGAATATGAAGCGAACGTTATTGACTCTTTTCCTTCCACTCATTTATTTCCAAGCTCTTCATATTTTGAATATTAGAACATAAATAAGTGCTCCACCAAATATTATTTCAGCCATCTGTAATTATTAGGTGCACCAATATCAACATAATTCCAAAAGAAATATTATAACATCACAACACATGAACACAATGTCAGCACTCTCTAATGCAAATAATATGTGCACAACATATGAGTACAAGACATATGTATGCAACAAACACTCTCCAAATCCATCTATATGATCAAAGCCATCTTTTCTTCATGAAATTTCCTCAACAACCTTGAGTCTTGGCTTGTTTTAGTTTTCATGGAGTATTTCCTTTACTGTCATGGAGTCTTGCCTTTGCTTGCATCACAATAATTAAGCTCAACAAAAATTTAGCATCACAACAAATTCTTCAACATAGCAATCTATGCAACATTATCTAAGAATTTTAACATGTGTATCACAACTCCTTTATGCATTCACCTTGCATTACATCGAATCATCATGATTTATCAAGGCCATCAACATAAACATCAAGCCATCAACACAAATATATCCAAGTGCAGAAACCTCCTCATTCAACTATGCGATACCATTCTCCTTCCGCTACTTTGCATTGTTGATCCTGTTCATTAATGCATACATTGCCTTGTTGTTGCTTCTTTAGTGCTCCTCACTACTACTCCTTTATTGTTCCTTGTTGCTTCTCCTTTAATGTTCATTGCTACTACTCCTTTTCCTTTGTTACTCCTTCATTGTTCCTCATTGCGTCTCCTTTGCCATCAATGAGAAGAATGTCAATGGTTGGAAATAACAATATTTTTACAAAAAAATATAAAATTTTAATGATATTTAGGGTGTAAGGGATTTTTCAGTAGCCTAGAGGAGAAGGATCTCCAGATCCATATTGAATTGGGGGATGAAGGGAAGTACATTGCTACAGGTATTGGTACTGTGACCTTTGAGAGGGAGAAAGCCTCCCATCTTCACCTCAAATATGTTATGTTTGTAGCTCGGCTAAAGAAGAACGGGATCTTTGTAGCAGTATTGGAGGATAGAGTCTATGATGTTATTTTCAATAAATGGAAAGCCTTTCTAGGACACATAGCTATCAGGAAAGTGAAGCAAATTACAATTAGAGTGACAAACCTATACAAAATTGAGGGAGATTGTTCTACACTGAAAAACAAGGCATAAAAGATGTTGGAGAACTTTGGCACAAGAGATTGGGTCATCTACACTATGGTGCCTTAAAAACTATGCAACAAATTACCACCAATATCCCTAAAGGCTCCTTTGACTAGCAGGATGTGTGAAAGGGTTGAACATTGGGGAAATATGTCAAATCCACATTCCATGGCTGAGATAATAGAGAAGATGCAATCTTGGGGTGAGTCCATTGTGATTTTTGTGGACCATTGGCTACAACCTCCACAACAAAACATAAATACTATGTAATTTTTATTGATGATTTCTCTAGAAAATGTTGGATTCTCTTCATCCGGAAGAGGGACGAAGTATTCTCAAAATATGTAAAATCCAAGGCATTAGCTCAGTAGGAGAATGGGAAGAAAGTGAAGGTTCTCATGAGTGACAATGGAGGTGAATTTGTTTCTAATGCATTCAAGGATTTCTGTGCCAAAGAAGGTATTCGAAGAGAACTGATATCACCCCATAACTCAAAATAAAATGTGTTTGTTAAGAGAAACAATAGGATAATAGTTGCAGGTGCAAGAGTTATGGTACATGATCAAGGGTTTCCATTGTATATATGGGCAAAAGCATGTAGCACAACAATCCACTTGCAAAACTAGAGTCCTAATAAAATACTTGGTATAATCACACTGGAGGAAGCCTTCTCTGGGAGAAATCTTGATGTGTATCGTGTCAAAATTTTTGGAGCTTCATTTTATTCTCATGTCTCCAAGGATTCAAGGAGGAAACTTGAGCCTCCAATAGAGTTGGGAGTTTTTGTAGGAAACATCAAAACTCCACATAATTACCCGGTGTATATTTATTCACTGAGGATGACAGTGGTGAGGAGAGACGTCACATTTGATGAGGAGAAGGCTATGAGGTTATCTCTAGAATGAAATCTCTGTATCCCATTACAGCAAGGGCTTCTATCTCTAAAGGAGGAGCTGCAGGATGAGCATCAAGAAGTTATGGAGCAACCACAAATGGAGGAGCATAGAGGAGGTCAAGTGGACACACCCACTCAACCAAAAACATCGAGAGAAGGGAGAAAGAGAACCAAATAAGAAAATATATTGTTTTAAGATTCTAGGGATAATATGGGAGCCCTTGCATCACAACACAAGCAGAGGAGGTCACCTGAGAGGTACACTGGTTACATGGATCTCGCGATAGAACTCATTGAGTCAGAGCCTTCTTCATTTGAGGAAGCAGTTTCTCAACTTGTTTAGGTTGATTCCATGTTGGAATAATATGAATCCATCATGATGAAAATTATATGGGAAGCGGTGCTAAGACCAAAAGGGAAATCAATGCTTGGTTCTAGATGGATCTATAAAGTGAAACATGCAGCTAATGGGAGCATCAAGAAGTAAAAGGTAAGATTTGTGGCCAAAGGATTTTCTAAGGTAGAGGGAGTTGACTATGAGGAAACATTTTCCCCTGTGGCAAGGTATTCCTCCATCATATCAATTCTTGCATTATCTATGCAGATGGGGTGGAATATCCACCATATGGATGTGAAGACCACCTTTCTCAATGGTGTTATTGAGGAGGAAATTTACATAGAGCAACCGTAAGGATTTGGAACATACAATGAGGAATAACATCTCTGTAGACTTAGGAAAGCATTGTGTGGTCTCAAACAGGTGCCCCGAGCATGGTACACTCGGATTGACAGTTATCTCATTGGATTGGGATTTAAAAAAATTGAAGAAGATGTGAACCGCCATCACATTGTGGTAGATGGTAAGTTTCTTATTCTTTTTTTTTTATGTTGATGATTTAATATTGACAAGTGATGAGAAGATGATCTGCTCTTGCAAAGAGGATATTGCAGGGGAATTTGAGATGAAAGACATGGGATTAATGAATTACCTCATCAGGCTGGAAGTATGGCAAGGTGATGGTCAATTGTTTGTGTATGAGGGGAAGTATGGCTATGAAATACTTTAGAGATTTCACATGGATAATTGTAAACCTATGGACACATATCTAACTACAAATTGGAGTAAGGAGAATGCCAATTTAGGTGAAGAGGTAGATACTACCATTTACATGCAGCTTGTGGGGTTTGTGCCACTCAATTCAACAGAGGCTAAATACCGCAAGTGAAGTAGTATGTGAGGCCATATGGATGAGGAAAATACAAGAGGGTCTTTTCAGTCAAGAGATGGATCCGACAATGATATATTGTGATAATCATAGTTACATTAATCTCTGTGATAACTTGGAATTTCATGTCAGGTCTAAGCACATTGATATATGATATCATCGTTTGCAACAATGTGTCCATATGAGAATTATCTTGCTACAATACATTCCAATCGAGGAGCAAGATGATGACATCTTGATGAAGGCATTCTTAAGAGGAAAATCCAAATTCCATAGGTGCATGATAGGGTTGGTGAAAAATACCTTTCTTGCTCGGAGGGAGTGTTAGAAAGTGTAGCAAGAAAAGCTCAATTTGATTTTAGCCTTATTCAAATTGAGTAAATCGACATTACACATCATTGGGACAACTTGGATTCAGTTAACTAGTGTGACATGACCCTTGACACTTAGTTTTCTTATTAAATTCATGTTAGAGGCTTGGATTTTATTCATGCACGTGTTTATTGCTAAATTTTAGCAATCTAGTGTAGTTATTATCAATTGTACTCAATTACCTGACCTGTAACTATTGAAAGAGTCATTTGAAGGTTAGTTGTGCAGTGAGACATCAATCTAACTCAAAGATTTGTCAGTAAGCTAATCAATTAGCCCAAGATATCTCATGAATTCATGGAATTCAAATTGCTGAGTTGAGGCACACGGAACAAAGGCTAGTGTAAGAGTTAGTGTATGATAGTTGAGTGTACATTTGTTGCGTGCAATCACGGGATCAATTCCTTGGGAATTGCGCAAGGAATTAGGGACTTTCCTATTGTTTAGGAGCTCAAATTTGCTCAGGGTTATGCAAGGAAACATGAGCTGGATGTGGGGTGTGTTATATTCTTTCAACTTATGCAAGAAAGGAAGCAACTTGGTCGCAGAGATTGTGTTCAAGTATGGGGTTAGTACAACGAGCTATAAGGACAAACTGTGACAGGCAAAGTGCAATTTTCTGGTCAAGGGAACTATGGTTATGTTCTAATGTAGGGGTAATAGATTGGAGTTTATGGATTCTTTGACATGTATATATATGTATTGTAACATTGAAAGGAATATAATGAAAAATTAACTTAGGGGTCCCGGTTTTAGGATCTAAGGAAAAATGTCTATGTATATATATTTTATGTTTTATGCCCTCACCATTATTTATTTTTCATTTTTAAAATTCATATGTAGGTATTTTTTGTATGGGGTTAAAACTTACACTAGAGGATGCAGAAATTGGCTAAGTGTTGGTTAGAATCTCTCATTCGGTAGTGAGAATAATTTTACTCTTTTAGGTTGTGCTCAGAGCAGGTGCAAGACATTGTAATAGATTCTTTATTCAACTAATTAATACAAAGAGGCTTGAGGGGGTTTTCCGAGTTGGTTTTCCGTAGAAATCATTGTGTACTTATGGTTTTTCTTTTTTCATGTCTATGCATGTTGTTGTAAATTGTGATTTTCATTTCGCAGATCACTAGAGTAGATTTTGTGTCTCTTGATTTCAGTTTTGTTTCTTGAGCAGTTGCAATTTCTATCAAATTTCTACATGACAAGGACATATGATTATGTTATTTCCAAGCTTAGTACCATTGAGGGTTAGTCAAAATAAACTAAATGAAATATTAGAGTCAAGGAGGGATGTCCCTCATCCCCTGCCTTTTTTGGCATATACATCGATAAGCTATAAGAGTGTTTAGAAGATGAAGTTGTGTTGGCCCCATGCTCAGTGGTATGGTCATAACTATTTTCCTTTTTGCCGATGATATTATTACTTTGGCAAGGAGCCATTATGGCCTTCGCAAGCAACTCAGACTCCATGATTTTTAGTTGAAGACTGATATGTCCACAAATACCAACAAAACTATATTCGTGATAATTAAATCCAAAAAATATAGCATATGATACTTTCATTTATGAAAATAACTCATTGGAGGACGTTTCTTCATATAAAATTGTGGGAATTAACCTCCATCAAGAGATTGAATGGAATCATAATATTGAAAAAATGATAAATGGAGGCTAGAAATCTTACTATGGATATGAAAATAGTTGTAAGTCAACAAAAATTTAGACTTGGGATAAAAAATGCTCCTCTTTGAGACTCTAATCACTCTTGCAATCTTATATGGATGTGGCGTATGAGATTGTAGTATATCTAGAGAGTCATGGAGAAAGATTGAATAGATCCAAAAGAACTTTATAACCTACGATGTCAATATTAAAGGAGATAATCCCTACCCTATCCTCCTAATTGAAGCAGCATTTCCCCCATTGAAAGCATGTCTATGACTAGTTATCTCATGTATAAGTTTAATTTATACAACGTGGGTGCCAAGAAGTTTCCTAAAATTTAATCTAACTCTAACCAAAACACCCAACCTTCAACTCAAGTGACGGTGGCATATGGATCCCAGTCTTGGCTAGAAAATTAGAGAATAAGGGAGGAGATGGTCTTACAAAATTAAGATAATATTAAAAATATTATTATTGCCAAATTTAAGGAAGAATTGTGAGTAAATAAAGAGATGGAGGGAAAAAAGAAACTACAAAATTATAACGAGGTGATCAACCCGAATCTCTAAAACCACAATTATCTCTTTGTCTTGACTATTGCTAAGAATAAAGTAAAATTTTCCAAGATTAGAGTTACCTTTCACTAGCTTCATAGTGAAACTAGGTGTTGCTTGATTCCTAAAACACCATGGGAAAGTAATTTTTTTTTTGCTTAGATTGTCCATCTTATATGTAGAAATTTTGAATACTAAACACATATTCAATGGAGATTATCCTGATCATGTACTATTTTGGAATACATACACAATACATAAGCTCCTCTACGTTGATCATCAATATAGCAGCATCAATAACAATAAAACATCAAGAGCATTCACACATTAACACCGTATGTAACCCGGCGAAAGCATCTCGCTAAAAACCCCAACTATCTGTATATTAATGATTGGGACCATGTAACATTAAAAAGTACAATGCTTATCACAAGAAATCCAGTACCAGCTCCACCTGTTACACACAATACAACTAAAATCTGATCTCCAAATCTATTCCACTGCTTGCCTGCCTCCACTGCTCAATACCTGCTCAAGAATTAATGAGAATGGTTTACCAAACTCGTATTTCACCTCCAAAGAATCACTCACACTGTGAAATACATGAGCAGAGGCTATAATACTCGGCAAATACATGAGCAAACTCATTGGCATACTCAATCCCTTGATTGTGCAAATCCTCATGCACAACTATAGTCACAACTGATAGCAATCTGATCCTCTAACACCTGTCCCTGCTGAACTGAACATGCACTGACATGCAACTGAGTTAACTGATGTATTCTATAGTTTCATTATGAGTTAATAATTAGTTTAACAACTCATCATTAGTTTAATTGCAGCTAGACTAATTACAACTAGTTTAACCAAGTCAAACTGAACACAACTCCATCAACTCCACAGTCAACTCCACCAAACTCAACTGATTGAGTTCTAACTGAAGTCATGCATGCAACAACTCAACTGACTCATAAGAAAAGAATACTTCCTTCTGAAAGCTGCATGTGCCACATCTGTAGCTCAAACTGAGGTGCTCCAAGAGAATAAGATCAAGTTTATAGTCCAAATATTATTATGAGACAATAATATTTGACTTTTCTATTTTGGGTAGCGAGTCTAAAAATAGATTTTGATCACTCCTGCTATGATCACTCCTGCTTTGATCAGTCATACTGTGATCATCCCTGTTGTTGTCACTCCTGCTGTGATCATCCCTGCTGTGATCCAAAAATAGAACTTGTGCCATAATTTGCCTGCGGGCCCACTTAGTGAAGGCCAATCTTTTCACTAAGCTCCATCATCTTGTTGCAATCTCAACACTCCCTCTCAACAAGATATGGATTATCAGCAACCCCTATCCTACCTCGGTGGTACTCAAATTTGCTCTTGGTGAGAGCCTTCATCAGAATATCAGCATCCTGATCCTCCGTTGGAATGTATGAAAGTAACATGATCCTCCGCTGCACACAATCTCTGATATGATGGTACGTAATGTCAATATGTGTCACACGGAATTGGTCAAGGGTGCGGACACAGCTGACCTTCCTAGAAGTCTAAGACATTCTAATGACAAACAAGACAAAATGGAGTGATCTTTCTCTAAATACACCTTTTACAACATGAAAACTACAAGTGTTTAGGCTTACCTTATTCCAAAACGCTGTTGTTGTAGTCTGTCCTTGCCAATCCGGATGAGCTCCTCCTTCAAGTCAATTCCTGCAACCACAAACAATCAAACAATTACCAAGCACTTGCATTTCATATAATAAAACATATATTCAACATGTAGACCAAGGAACACATGAAATAACTCATTAACACAAGCTATTGAGAAAAATAAACCAGTTTGTATTAATAACGAAACAAAGAAACTCTTACAACCTGGCCTTGGTGTTGTGCAAGTTCCTCCCAGGGTCCATCAAGGGTTTTCCTCTACTTTGACAAAGCTCACCCACTTCCAAGTAGAATCAAGCAAAGACAATCTCTCCTCACAAAGGTTCTAAATGGAAGACCTAAATCCTGCAGCATTTACCCAAAGAAAATGTATAGCTCCAACCTCCCCTCCCTCTGGCTCAATGTCTTTATTTATAGTGCTGTAAAGAGGTTATTCAGGTCCACCATCAATGGGATAATCCCCCTCTTTGGGTGGGATAGCTCCCTTATTGATGGGATAAGTTCCCCTTAATAGAGATACATGAACCAACTGGAGGCGCATCCATTTCATCAAACCGACCTCTAGAATGTTCTAGAAGTAACCACAAGTAACTTTTTCAAGATAAAACTCGCGCATTTTGCCTTTTACAGAGGGACGCACCTGTCCCTTAACATACAGAGCGTCCATGGACGCAGCTTTTGTGAACATGGTCAGCGTCCCCGCAGGTAAGGCTAGAGAGAACCTGCGACCCCAGAGATAAACATATTTTTAACAAGACTTTCTCTCTTCTTTGAGTTTGAGATGGATAACAGAGGCATAAGACTTCTAAGAGGGTAGCATGACTGTTGATTTGAGCCATACTAACTGTAAGCGGTCATGGTGACATTTTTTAGTGTAACAATATGTTTAGATCTATCATGAAATACAGGATTAGCCGAGAGTTTAATGCAACTCTGGTTATCACAGTAAATCACAGTAGGATCTAAGTGAGAACCGAACAAACCAACCAAGATCTTCCTCATCCTAAAGACCCCTCCTGATGTGCTCTTTCTGTCCGTTGGGCTCCCTGCCCAATCTACATCCGTGAAGCCACATAGCTTCACCTCATCCTCTTGTATGTACCATGGTCCATATCCCGATGTGCCTCTCAAGTCGCGCAATACATGCTTGCCCGCCTTCCAGAAGAGCTTGGTAGGCTTAACCATAGCTTGTGAACGCTGGTTAACTGCATAGCATATATCGGGTCGTGTATTCACCAAATACATCAGCGACCCCACCAACTGTCAATAAACAGTGGCATCCACTTCTTCTCCCGAAGTGGCATCCTCCTTCCTCCAACCTCCAGGAAGAGGAGTATCAACAGGCTTGCAGCCATGCATGTTGAACTTCTCCAATATCTCATGAGCATACTTGCCCTGAGAAACAAACAGTCCACCACTGTGTTGCCATATTTCCAATCCTAGGAAATAGTGAAGGAGGCCCAAGTCCTTCATCTCAAACTCTGTAGCAAGATCCTTCTTGCATGATAGTATCAACAACTCATCACCCGTTAGAATCAAATCATCAACATACAGTACAATGATAAGCAACTTACCCTCCACCACAATCTAGTCTAGGTTAGGATTCGCCTCGCTCTTGGAGAATCCAATTCTTGTGAAATAGTTGTCTATCCATGTGTACCAAGCACGTGGTGCTTGCTTCAACCCATACAACACTCTCTTGAGCCTGCATACATGTGATTCGCTGCTGAAGACATCAAAGCCTTCGAGTTGCTCAATGTACACCTCCTCCTCAATGACTCCGTTGAGGAACATAGTCTTCACATCCATCTGATGAATGTGCCATCCCATCTACGCTGAGAGAGCAAGAATCGTCCGTATGGAAGAATACCTTGCGACAGGTGCAAAGGTCTCCTCATAATCAATCCCCTCTATCTATGAAAAGCCTCAGGAAACAAATCTTTCCTTGTACTTCTCCACACTCCCGTCAGCTGCCTTCTTAACTTTGTAGATCCATCTCGAACCCACCACTGATTTCCCTTCTGGTCTAGGAACAATCTCCCATGCACTGTTTCTGACAATAGAATCATACTCTTCCACCATGGCATCTACCCATGCGGGATCCTCCACAGCTTCCTCAAAAGAGGATGGATCAGTCACAACACACTTGCTCATAAGAGCCATGTATCCAGTGTACCGATCAGGTGACTGTCTCTGCGTGCGTTGGGTTGTAGGTGGTCCTACAACTTTCTCTGCATCTTGAGCCAGTCGCTCAGCTTTTGTCAAGTGCTTTCGCCCTCTGATGGTTGGCGATGCATGAGTCGTCTTTTCCACTCCATGAACCTTGTCCTGTGGCTGATCCACGTCCTAAAGCTCATCCTTAGGAACTAATAGCTCCTCATCTGCATGCAAGTGTAGCTCCCTCTCAAGCGAACACTTCGTGGATTTATCCTCCTGAAATTTTATATCCCGTCGCACAACAGTTTTATCAGTTTCTGGCAAATACACACGATAGTTGTGGGGCATATCAGTGTACCCCACAAATATCCCAACCTCTGCGGTCGGCTCCAACTTCTTCCTGGCATCCTTCACCACATGCATGTAAACATTAGCACCAAAAATCCTCAAATGAGAAAGATCATGCTTCTTACCAGAATAAGCCTCCTCGGGTGTACTCATGCCAAGTATCCTGTGAGGACAACGGTTCTGCACATAAACTGTTGTATTGCATGCTTCTGGCCACAAGTGAAGGGGTAGGCCCTGATCATGCAACATCGCCCATGCAGCACCCACGATCGTTCTGTTCTATCGCTCAGCTACCCCGTTCTACTGTGGGTTATGGGGAGCTATGAGCTCTCTACGAATCCCTTCTGCCTTGCATAAATACTTGAACTCGTCCGAGATGTATTCACCACAATTATCACTCCTAAGAGCCTTCACCTTCTTCCCTGACTCCTTCTCGACTAGTGCTTTGAATTCAAAGAACTTTGAATATGTCTCACTCTTCTTTTGCATGAAGAAGATCCAGCACTTTCGAGAGAAATCATCAACAAAAATCACATAATACTTGTGTTTTGCTGTCGAAGCAACTGAGAAAGATCCACACACATCTGTGTGAATTCTCTCAAGGATCGTCGTGGCATGACTATCCTTCTCGTGAAAGGTGGCTTTCACAAACTTCCCCAAAGTACACCCCTTGCACTGATCTGACTGCGCAAGTGTGCCTTTAGGAAGCCCTGTAGTGATCTGCTTCAGTATCTTCAAGGCTCCATGGTGAAGGTGACCCAATCTCTTGTGCCACAACTTGCCATCATCCCAGCTCACCAATCATTCTGCGTTGCTTGCCATTGTTGCACATCCATCTACATGCAACTGATAAAGGTTCCTCACTCGAACCCCTATCTTTCGGGTCTCACCAGTTGTCTTGCTGCGCAGGAAAGCTTTTCCCTCGCTGAAAACAACATCATACCCCTTGTCTACTAACATCGCCACTGAGATAAGATTCTTCTTCAATCCTGGAACATGCATGACTTCCTTCAATACGAAGGGTTTACCAGACTTCCTCTCAAAGGAAATGGTACCGATACCGATCGCACTATATCTACCATCATTGCCCATCTCGATGTGCACTCCAAGATCTTTGTCCTCCAGATCAGAAAACAAATCTCTATCTCCTGTCATGTGAAAAGACGCACCACTCTCCAAGAACCAAACCGATCCCATCACACTTGAAACCAAGCATGCGATCAATGAAAAATCAAGCTCAAACTACGAGGCTAGAGCCTCTCCTGCTGCAGATCCAGCAACTTGCTTGTTCTTCTTCTTCTGCGGACAATTAGTGGCATAGTGTCCATGCTGGTGATAGTGAAAACACTTCACCTTGGACATGTCCTGCTTCTTGCCTTTCGCACCGGAATGAGAAGCTTTCTTGTTCTTCCCCTTCTTTTCTTTGGCAGCCAAAGTGCAATTCTCTTCATCAGATACCTTTGATGAAGATCCATTCTCACCTTTATTGTTTCTGAGTTTATCCTTGAGCACCAGGTCGCTCTTGCTTTGGAATAACATTTGCAATCCGTTGAAAGACATTTCAACAACACTGCTACAAATTCGATTTCCACCAGCTCAAACTCAACCGCTTCCGATCTAAAATTCATGAGAGAAAAATATTTCTCTTACAGAGATTGACTGTATGGGCTTTTACCGGATATTTCACCTTCCAAAGGAAGGATGAATCCAGAGGCTACCTGACCCGATTACAGGCTCTGCCTGGAGAAATAGAATGTAAACACTTCCTAAATAGTAGATCTGGTGATCAACAGTTTTGATACCATGTAGAAATTTTGAATACTAAACACATATTCAATGGAGATTATGCTGATCATGTACTATTGCGGAATACATACACAATACATAAGCTCCTCTACGTTGATCATCAATACAGCATCATCAATAACAACAAAACATCAAGAGCATTCACACATTAACACAGTATGTAACCCGGGGAAAGCATCTCGCTAAAAACCCCAACTATCTGTATATTAATGATTGAGACCATGTAACATTACAAAGTACAATGCTTATCACAAGCAATCCAGTACCAGCTCCACATGTTACACACAATACAACTAAGATCTGATCTCCAAATCTATTCGACTGCTTGCCTGCCTCCACTGTTCAATACCTGCTCAATAATTAATGAGAATGGTTTAACAAACTCGTATTTCACCTCCAACGAATCACTCACACTGTGAAATACGTGAGCAGAGGCTATAATACTGGACAAATACATGAGCAAACTCATTGGCATACTCAATCCCTTGATTGTGCAAATCCTCATGCACAACTATAGTCACAACTGATAGCAATCTGATCCTCTAACACCTGTCCCTGCTGAACTGAACATGCACTGACATGCAACTGAGTTAACTGATGTATTCTATAGTTGCATTATGAGTTAATAATTAGTTTAACAACTCATCATTAGTCTATTTGGAGTTAGACTAATTACAACTAGTTTAACCAAGTAAAACTGAACACAACTCCATCAACTCCACAGTCAACTCCACCAAACTCAACTGATTGAGTTCTAACTGAAGTCATGCATGCAACAACTCAACTGACTCATAAGAAAAGCGTACTTCCTTATGATAGCTGCATGTGCCACTTCTGTAGCTCAAACTGAAGTGCTCCAAGAGAATAAGATCAAGTTTATAGTCCAAATATTATTATGAGACAATAATATTTGACTTTTCTATTTTGGGCAGCCAGTCTAAAAATAGACTTTGATCACTCCTGCTATGATCACTCATACTGTGATCATCCTATTGTGGTCACCCCTGCTGTGATCATCCTTGTGATCCAAAAATAGAACTTGCCCCATAATTTGCCTGCGGTCCCACTTAGTGAAGGTGACTCTTTTCACTAAGCTCCATCATCTTGTTGCAATCTCAACATTATACTCACTTTCTATATAATTTTCAGAATATTTGTCATATTACCAGCCTTTTTGATCTTTTAACTGGACAAAACTGATTTGGAAACAATTCTCTCACTTCTTTATGAACATAGAAATAAAATATTACAATTTAATCTCTTAACCTACATAAATTTTCCTCTTAAAATGCATGAGTCATAATCATTATTAATAATATAAAACATATTTATAATATTTTTTAATATATAATACATATTTGAATAACAATTTTATATTCTAACTGTATGTTTTATTTGTTCATGTGGAGATTTAAAATATTTTTTTAGCTTATATATGGCGCAATTGTCCGTAACATCACATGAGCGAGTTGCTCTATTTTTATTTATATTTGTTTTTCAATTTAATAGATATTGATTATCAATTTGCTATATTTTTTTAATTACATTTTAAAATTATTTTGAAGGTTAAATAAAAAAAAAAAAATCTTTGACTCTTTTTAAACTTAAAATCACATAAGATAGATATTATTCTAGTCCTCAAAATATCAAATAAAATTAAAATGAATCATAATAAATCACATAATACAGATATTATTCTATATAAATAATTCAAGTCCTCAAAATATCAAATAAAATTAAAATAATCATATTAGTGACTTTAAACAGCTTAAGCATTACAAATTCCCTTTCCTAAACCTACAATAGTACACTCACCTACTTAGGATAGATAGGACTATACAAATTTCCCCTTCCATGGGAGGTTTTGGTGGAAGACTATATTTCTCTTTCACATTATTTCTTTTTCTCATATAGTATTGGAAACTCCACAAATAGTTATGTAATTTTTTTGATATAAAGCTCTTTTTGCAACTTGTTGAGCATCTACATATTGCTAAGATCTATGTCTATTAAGGATCCTTATCTATGTCTATTAAGGATCCTTGAATGTAATATATTAGCTTAATAGAAAACTAATTTGAAAAATCACTAATTTATACCCTTTTATCAAAACATTTAGATTAAATCAAATAAATTTACTTATTCATCTTTCTCATATCTTACTTATTTATCTTTCTCATATCTATCTTTTTCGTAAACATATAAGGAACAAAAGTAAGAAATTGATGACCTTCCCAAAAAAAATTAATACTCCCTTCTCGTGAGTTCAAAATCCAAGAGTTTAATAAAGTTATTCACAAATGTCTCCGAGTGGGCATAATTAAATATACATAGCAACATCTTACAAGTTTTTAGAGGGAGCATCAGTTTTGGAATATGTTTATAGCTTTGCATAGATACATCATACAAACACATAGCTTTAGAGTAAAGCAATAGTTTTATTACGGATTCGCGATACAGGAATATATGTATTTACCTCAATATTATATATATATATATATATATTAATTTGCTACTTTGTTTTTTTTAATTTTTCATTGATAACTAAATAAAACTATTACGGATTCGCGATACAGGAATATATGTATTTACCTCAATATTATATATATATATATATATATATATATATATTAATTTGCTACTTCGTTTTTTTTAATTTTTCATTGATAACTAAATATAGGAAGTTATTTATTTTGACATTAATAAGATAAATTTGTATCTACTAAATATTATTTAGTATAAATAACTCCCATACCCAAAATATCAAATAAAATTTAAATTAATAATCACCATCATAAAAACTAAACGCTACAAAAAGCAGCCGCTTAATATTTTCGTACCCAGGGCAACGAAATAGTATTTGGTTAAAATACCCATTATTTTAATTAATAAAATATCAGAATAAAATAAAAGACAGCATTCCCTAAATTCAAAACAAGATCGCTGCGATAATGGCAGCCTTATTTAGTAATGAATCTCGTTATACAATCTCAAATTTTGGCATGCAGACTAATACATGCGCCCTTCAAGCTGAACAACAAGGAGGAAGAGGCGAACCACAGAGACAGGCATTGTGGCTGTATGTAGAAGCAGGGAATGAATCCAACGGTTCCCCTCGTGGAATCATGCCACACAGACGGTTGAAGCTCAAATTCAACTCACTCAGACCCTTCAGTTGGACCATCTTCTCCGGAATGGTTCCCTTTAGTTGATTATTTGACAGATCAAGGAATTCGAGAATTGGCATATCACCCAACGATTCGGGTATGCTACCAGTAAGCTTATTGTTTGAAATGTGAAGAAAATCCAGGCTTGAATTCCCACCAAAAGAATTGGGTAGTTGGCCTGCGAAATTGTTGAACGATAACTGCAACGAGTGGAGTTTTGGATGATTGCCTAACCAGTCGGGGATGTCACCGGAAAGGCTATTTTTGTTCAGAACAAGGGCTTGAAGCTGGGAGGACTCGGGAATACAGGGGATATTCCCGGTGAGTTTGTTTTGGGACAGATCAATGGTTATAAGAGATGTTAACTTCGTTAAGGACGCTGGAATAGATCCTGTCAATAGATTCTGATCCAAAGCCAATTTATAAAAATTAGCGCTCAACAAACCAGTGATTCTGGAATGCTTCCACTCAAACGATTGTTACTTGCCAACAGCTCTGCAAGCATTGACATATTTCCTAACGAGGATGGAATCTTACCCGTCAGCAAATTATTTTGTATGTGTAGCGTTGTTAGCTGCTTCAGATTTCCCATGGAGTCCGGAAGGGGACCAGAGAGCGTATTGTTGTTCATGGTCAACACGGACAGGAGTCTCAGATTTCCAATGCTTGATGGAATGAAACCAGAGAGCCGATTCGAATCCAAGTACAAAGAAGTTAAATTCCGTAGCTTTCCAATGGATTCCGGAATAGGACCGGCAATCAAGTTTCCGGTGAGAGACAGCGACTGTAGACTGAGCAGTTGGCCAATGTCAGAAGGAATCGAACCGGTGAGTTTGTTGTTATCCAGAGTAAGATGGTTCAAGGCTGAAAGGCGAGAAATAGAAGCTGGAATTATTCCACCTATATTTTTCCACCTCATAAGGGTAAATGTGCGAAGGTATGACAGGTTCCCGATGGATTCTGATATGCTTCCACTCATGTAAACGCTAGTGTTGCCTGCGCCCATGGGATCCCCATCAAGAATGAGGCTCACCACCCGATCGCCATTGTCATCGCAGGACACGCCCTTCCATTTGCAGCAATCATTTCCCGTCCATGATTTAAGAGCTCCGCTCGGATCCTCCACGATACCGGCTTTGAAAGCCAATAAGGCAACACGGTCTTGTTCTACACATTGTGCTATCTTCTGTCCATGGCATGAGTTTAAGGACATCAGTAGTAACACAGAAACGAATGCTAAGATTTCTGACCTGGGTTTCTCCATTGCGAAGCCAAGGAAATTGCAGAGGGTAATCAGAAACTTCTGGGCCCTGAGCATGAACTTTATGAAACCCACATTGCAGGAGAATCGAATCGAGTCGGTATTTAAATGATGAACGTGCTTTGTATGTTAGGGTTTCATCTTTGTATTTTAGGGTTTCGGATACAAACTAGTGGTCGGTCAGCTTTGATTACCAAAGAACGTTAAAATCCGGAAAACAAAGATGCGTCCAAGTGTTTTAGGGTTTTGTGCCAGGTTGGAATTTGGTTATTCAATTTTTAACCGGCAGTGCTGGTTTGAAGCTACAATTTTCACAATTCTCAAAATCATAATGAAATTGTAACCTATTTAAATGAGGTTGGAATTTGGTTATTCAATTTTTACCCGGCAGGGCTGGTTTGAAGATACAATTTTCACAATTCTCAAATTTTTTTTTAGCTGATTCGCATAAACTTACGACGTGATTCGTATAAACTTAAGACGTGATTTTCGTTAGAAATTTAATAATTTAATCTCTTCACTAATCATTTTTTTAACCATGAGATTTTCATTGGAAATTTAATAATTTAATCTTTTGACTAATCTTTTTTGAATATTTATTTGACCTGATTTGCATTGGAAATTTAATATTTAAATCATTTTCTGAACTTTACGTTTCAAATTCCAATTCCTTAGTATAGATGTTGTATTAAAGCATTTTTTAGACTTTATGTCTGAAATTCGGTAGTATAGATTTCATGCTTTACTAGTCGAAGCCATTCCTTATCACTTTATATTTTTGTTTCACAATGATATATGTTATTTAAGTCACCTGGGTATTGCACTCCCTAAAATTCGGTAGTATAGATTTCGTGCATTTACTAGTCGAAGCCATTCTTTTATCACTTTATATTTTTGTTTCACAATGATATATGTTATTTAAGTCACGTGGGTATTGCACTCCCTAGGCCACACCATCCCTTAACATTATTAGCTTTTTGCTCAAGGAATTTCAAATGGGTGAGCTCCACATCAAGGAGACTTAAAAGTACACCCCATCACCCTCTATACCTCAGGTGGACAATTTAATTTTAAATTTTATTATTTAAATTATTTTTTAAACTTATATTCTAAACAAAAATAATAAAAAACTTTAACAACTATAATATATTTTATGGTTGTTTCTACTTTTAGTTTGATGATAAATTGTCCCAATATTTAAAAATATATTCTAATCAACACATTTAAATTACATAATATTTTATTGTTTTATTTTAATATATTTAAACATCTTATATTTATAAAAAAAAATATATTCCAATTTAAATTTTAAACTACAAAGACTAATTTAGAATTTAACATGTATTCAAATCTTTGACTGTGACCAATTTTCCTACCTCTTATGTTGATTTATGCACCACGATATTCTAAAGGTATATTGTAGATTTTTCAATGTATAGGGAGATTTTTTTTGAAAGGGAAGGTTAAAATAGGGCATTTTAACTTCGAGTTGAGGAATAACACATGTAATGTCATTGTCCAGTGTCGACTTTAACTGTAACACTCATAGCCCATGCTAGGACATTTCCATCCTTTGTTGGTGCAACCACATCCAATAACCCTTTAACAATTGGTATGGACAAATTTTCCTCTATATTCATTAATTCCAACAATGTCTCTAGCCTCCATCCAAAACATAATTCTATGTCAATACTACAAAACCTTATGACGCTGTATCAACCCTTTCATTATATTCCCAACATGGTGATATACACATCTAAAAGGAATTTACTTCTTTCACAGAACAATTATAATTTACAGGCAACAACTAAAATTAATACATAACATAGAAAAGGGTTCATAAGAAATTGCAACATAACCAAGTGAATGTTACAGAAATACTTATATGTTCAATGTCAAACTAGCTACAAAATTTGATGTTCCTCCCAGTCATAGACCATGGTGTTCATTATGTGAAAGCAATCGGTCACCCTCGAGATAGGGCCTCAACACCATGGGGCAATTACTTGTCCAAATAGAGGTACATGTCTAGTACCATCAACCAACAAAGGTACCAAACCCAAAAAATGGCAAACCTATAGGCTCACGCCCACCATTAGTCTGCACCCAAGCATCACACACCCTTTTCTCCCCTGCAATCCCTTGGGTTGTGTCAACACCTTTAGTGTGCATTATGCTTAACATGAATGGTCTCAAATTTATGTATCTAGGAGATCTTGCTACCCTTCAGAGTCTTCAAACTCTTGCATCATACGCTGGTAGCCTCCAGCCTCGAAGCTGACATACCCCATCATCCTACACCTAAGGAGTGCACACCCATCTTTGCACCTGAAATCCCTCACACTGTGTCACTACTTCCAAGGAATATTACTTCTAGTCAGGGATGGTTCCAATTTTTGGGCTCCTGTAGTTCGTGCTGCCATCCTTGGTTGTCCATTCTCATTCCCCATAGCTAATTGCCTCTCAAGGAAAACATGCTTCTTTCATGTGCATGAATTTTCTTTTTGAAATTTGGCACCCCATAAATACACTTATGGACTTGGGTTATTTTCATGTTCCCCCCTTTTCAATTATTTCTAACTCATATTAGCCTTTTTTATTTTCTTATGGAGTTTGTCCCCGCATTGCAATTTTTTTCTAATTTGGTTTGCAGCTATTATGTGTTTATTAGTATGCATAAGTTAAACAGATTTGAAAAAAATAGGCACTCTAGACTCATAGCATATAAAATCATATACACATAAACACACCGGGCTCAAAACATATGCACAAACATACACATGCGTGCATTGCCCCCAAAAAGTGATTCTCAGCTCATTAACCTAATTAATATGTTTTGACTTAACACCCTAAGTTTTTGATGTTCATGGTATTTAAAATACAAGTATTGGGTAGGGCTTTTACATCCCCCCCTTTATTTATGCGCTATCATTAGTGCAATATATGTACACATATATTCATTATGATTAAACCTACCTCATTATCCTTTATGGTTGCATTTTTTTGAGTTCTTTATGGAGATAGCCTCCTCTTCTAGTTGAACAGATCTCAGACTCTAATCGTTCACATTGTACCTCTTTCTCCTTTAGCTTTCTACTCGTCATCCTTTCTATTCTCCTTGCCTCTTCAATTTGTGTCTTCACATTAACAATTTATTCCTTGTACTCATGCTCTCTCTCATCACATATCTGCATAAGTTTATTCAAGTCTTTGGTTTCATTCTTCAATCTTTATATTTTAGTCAAGACTATGCCAAGATTAGCTTGTCCTTCAACAATATTTTCTTCTTGGAAATCAGGTCGATTCACACTAGCAAAGATCCCATTTGACTGAACACTTTTCTTTTTATAGAGATTTTTCTTATTCTTCTTTCTCTTCTCTTTTTCTGTATTAGCACTACTAGTCTCTCCTTCATGAATGAGCTGCAACCTATCCCATATTTCTTTAAAAGAATTTAAATCTATTATTGTATCAAGATACTTATGATGAATATTATTATACATAACACATTTTTCCTTAGCATTCCACTGCTTCTCTTGCACAGAGGGAGAGTCTTTATAGTAATCATCACATAATAGTCTCCGTACACCAGATCCATAACATATGAGTTCATATTTTACTTATCTCTGCATTCATGAAAGTGTGCTTCACTTGGCACATGTCCACCTTGATAATCCATGACTTTACCAAATCTACCTTCAACATGTTAGGCTTACAGATAAGGAACCAACTGTAATACCAATTGATGAAAACTTGAATAAAATGATATGGGCGTTGAATCAAATTAGTACATTTATTGACATTAATTTGATTTGCTTTAAGCTCATTAACTAAAGCAATAAATTATCATATTGAAATATAATTAGTAACATATTTAATATGCAAACAATAAATAATAAGTAAGCCAAAAACATCACATAAATACATAACAACAACACATATGGACACTAGATATAAGTGGAAACCCATAAAGGGAGAAAACCCTGTGTTTTTTATTGCTGTGATGCAAAGGCAAGCTCCTACACCCTTACTAAATTTGATTTTGTTTAGGCTCCAACCTATAGGAGACTTCTACCTCAACTTTTCTGCAAGCTACAACATGCATGAAATATCCAACTCTCATATGTTTTATGAGGGATACAAATGACAAGAGGCTCCTACCTCAACAGGATCCAGCCTGATATTTCTTATGCAACAACTTTAAAGGAGACTATAATCCCCTCATACAAAATGAAACGAATATGTTGGTTTACTTGGTCATCAATTCTACATATCTCCTTCTTTATTAAGTTTATAGAATAAAAATATTTTTCCCTAAAAATTACCAAAATTTTATATAAATACATAAAATTCTTAAAAAATTGAATACTTTTCCAAAAGCATTGTTATACATTATAAGATTTACATGTACATTTAAAAATAAATTTCCATCTTTAAACTTTTTCCTTATCTTTATTATGCCAATAATGATCAAGGCTACGCTTCTACATACTCATCAATATTGAACATCTGGACCATTGCACATTGTGGATACTTCTCTTCTCTTTCCTCCTATCTCTCTTCTCTTATGCATTATGGATAAAGAACAGATGCATGAGAAATTACACAAGTTGTTACACGGCCATTCATAATAAGTTCACACATATAATTTCCAACATCTATGAATTAGACACATGATATTTGGGAACATATTTTATCACCAACTGGTTGTAAAGCTTAGAAATTCCTCCCAGCCATAGGCCAAAGTACTCTAGAACTCTCAATAGCGGGTGACCTCGGAGTTGGGGCCTCACTCCAGAGGGTTGAAGTCTCTCCTAGAGTCAATTTCATCATGCATTCAATATTGATTGAATTATTATACTAGATGCCAACTTTGGAAAGCTTTCGAGCCACAATGCCACATCCCTCACCTTACACAACCAAGAGAGTGCACCATTTCACTAGCTCTATTGTCCATTACGATATCCCACTACTCCATCTTGGGATTGAAGTGCAAACTAATTAGCAAATTTCAAAAAATGGTAGCTTTAGGATTTTCAACATCCATTGGAAGGCCCTCGGGCAATGCCTCAACCTTATGTTGGGAATTTATGCCCAACACTTTGCCTTCTACCTCCAATCTTACCCCAAGCAACTAGGGAACTTTAGCCGTGGAATTTTAATAAGGTTTTCCATGTCTAATTATGAGGTCATAGGGTTGGTTTCAATTATACTCTTACCTTCGAATATGTATAGCCACAATTTCCCCAACATGTAACTTTCCTACTTAAATCAAGAACTTCACATAGTATATTTTACTCATAGTTCAATTCCTCTCGTTACTCAAAGAAAATATGGGTTTATTTGGACAAGGTCAATGAGAGGGAAAAGGAAATGAAACCTCTTTGTTTGCATGTTTGAAACAATCCAAGTATCAATAATAAATATTACTCGCCTTACAACCTCAATACTTCATCATCTCTTCTATCTTCATAATCTAGGTTTTATATGTCTAACTAACTTATGGGATTTCATATTGTGAAGACTTAGTCATGGGTTCCACCACCCCATGAACTTCACCTTATGGAGCTCTATCCCTCCATTCTTGTCTCTAACTTGATATTCAAAAATAGTATTTTTATAACTCTTCATAACATGTGCTTAGGGACATGGGCCTTAACTTTAGTTCCACTTTGGCCTCAAAACACATAACATAGGCACATACACCAAAAAAAGAACTTAACTTACCAACTAAATAGAGATATTCACAATATAATATGGGGTTATTATTGGTGTTACATTAAAATAATATGACATGGCCCACTTGAAAGTGTCCCCAACAATTTAAGGATAAATAACATATTATGATGGAAAAAGTTACCCAAGGGGATATAATCACAATCTTGTTATCCTTAAGAATCTATCTGAAAATTATTATATGTCAGAGAATCCATACATGAAGGAAAACATTTACTACTAGCACATTGATTGATAGCTTCATCAATGAATGCGCTAGTACAATTATCATTTTTGAAATCTTTGTTAACATCCCTACAATAAATACAAACTTTAATTACACCTTATTTGTTTTCGAATATGATGGGATTTACGACCAATTTGGTCAAGGGAATTGAATAATAAAAACAACATTAAGAAAATTTTCTAAATTTTCTTTCCTTCTTCATATCGATTAGTCATAGCCTTCCCCAAGTAGGTTTATAGATATCATATGCCTTCATCTCATGTTTGATAAACCCAACATCAATGCCTAGAATTTGCTCATTGCTCCAAGTGAAAACAAAATGAAATTCCTTAAATAAGCAACAATTTACACTTATTAATATGTTTTCATTGTTAAGGCTTTGTGAGTTAAGAATTTCCCAAGAAGACATATGGTCGAAACTTTGTGTTCATGTATAGGTCCCGACGTTGGAAAATGTGGTGTTAATTATAGAGCTTTTTTTTTTTTTGTATACGCGCCTGGATCTTAGGGTTGGTGGTTAGCAAGTAAGCCTGATGGTACTTAGGGAGACTGAAAGCTTGAGCACACCTTATTCCCTCATGCATAGATTGACCTGGTAAGGTATTTATTCCATGCCATTGTGGTGCCTAAATTGTTAAGAGACCAATGGATAGATTGCCCTGGTCAGGAATATAGTCCATGGCATTTCCATGCCTAAATATTTGCATGGTTCATATAGTTGAGATCTTCCTTTTACTTGTATATGATGAATACCTCCCTAGTTAAGATGGAGTGTTGGAAAATGTAACTAGGTTCAGTCTTCATTTAATGTATTTGAGTCATCTTATAATCACTTGTGAAAAAAATAAATAAAAGAGTTATTATTATTATTATTATTATTATTATTATTGTGACTTATTAAAGTAGGGGTTTCATGCTTGGGCTACCATGTTTTAGGTCAAAGTCCCCATTAAGGAATTATACAATTTACTGTCAGTCAATAGAGTCATTGTACTTTTAAAGAGGCCCTTCTTGGGATTTTGAATCATCTAAAAATGTTAAGTATTGAGTCAAATGTAATTTATGTATCCTCCACATAAAGATCAGCCTGGAAGAGATCAAGTCGGACTAAGGACACTAATTAGACCTGACATGAAACTCATAAATACAAGCAACTCGAAGTCATTTGGATCACTTCATCTCAAGCAAGTTTGATATCTCTAAGGAAGTTGGGAAGTGCGAAGTACGAATCTGGGAAGTGAAAGGAAGTGCGATTTGGGTGGAGTTTAAGGGGAAGAAGAAAAATAAAATTTTGGTGCATCTCTCTCTCTCTCTCTCTCTCTCTCTCTCTCTCTCTTTGTTTCGAGCCCTATATTAGGAGATCAAAGTCTTTCAAATTTTGTTGATTTTGGAAGATGCCTGGTGCTCAAAGATGCTACATAGTCGAAGTTGTTGGAAGAGAGGTCCAAGATTTGGAAGGCTGAATTGGTGTGGAGTGAAGGTTTGGTATTTGTTTAGGGTGAAGAGTCCCAAAGAATACTATTGAAAGGAATAGAATTTTGACTAAGTTTTCCCCTTTAGGGGTGTTTTTCCCTGTTATAGTGCCTACATGTGGTGTCCATTGTTTTATGTTCTTTCGCTTTGGTAACTTCTTGATTAATAAAAGATAAGATATAAATAATTGTAATAAAAAATCAAGAACATCACAAGTACTTATCAATAATAAGAAAATCTTTCTGCCTTTTTGATTTTCTAACATCCTTGAGTCATTTCTACCTTTTTTGACATACATTTTGCATTTGATAGCTCTATGTCCAAATTCATTGCATAGATAACAATAACATAAAAATGATTTGTGTACGAAGTAAACGAATTCAATATTTTCTTTGTCTTACATTCTCCTTCAACATGTCCAGGTTCATAGCAAGAAAAACAGTTGATATCTGTCGAAGGAGAAAATAATATCCTTTTGAGATCTTCCAATTTTTCTCAATTTATCTCAAGTAGCAAGTGAAATTTTTCCAAATAACCATTTCTTCATATCATTCTTTCACTCTTGATGTTGCCACTTTTTTTTGTTTTCTTCTTTACAAATCTTGCTTTATCTACCTTCTTGTTATGCAGGTATATTTAGTGCTACTTCATTATCCTTTATGGTTGCATTTTTTTGAGTTCTTTATGGAGACAACCTCCTCTTCTAGTTGAACAGATCTCAGACTCTAATCTTTCACATTGTACCTCTTTCTCCTTTAGATTTCTAGTCATCATCCTTTCTATTCTCCTTGCCTCTTCAATTTGTGTCTTCACATTAACAATTTATTCCTTGTACTCATGCTCTCTCTCATCACATATCTGCATAATTTTATTCAAGTCTTTGGTTTCATTCTTCAATATTTCTATTTGAGTCAAGGCTATGCCAAGATTAGCTTGTTCTTCAACTATATTTTCTTGTTGGAAATCATGTCGATTCACACTGGCATAGACCTCATTTGACTGAACACTTTCCTTTTTATAGAGATTTTTCTTATTCTTCTTTCTCTTCTCTTTTTTTGTATTAGCGCTACTAGTCTCTCCTTCATGAATGAGTTGCAACTTATCCCATATTTATTTAGAAGAATTTAAATCTATTATTGTATCAAGATCCTTATTATGAATATTATTATACATAACACATTTTTCCTTAGCATTCCATTATTTCACTTGTGCAGAGGGAGAGTCTTTATAGTAATCATCACATAATAGTTTTCGTACACTAGGTCCATAACATATCAGTTCATATTTTACTTATCTCTTCATTAATGAAAGTGTGTTTCACTTAGCACATGTCCACCTTGATAATCCATGACTTCACCAAATCTACCTTCAACATGTTAATCTTCCAGATAAGGAACTGACTGTAATACCAATTGATGAAAACTTGAATAAAATGATATGGGGGTTGAATCAACTTAGTACATTCATTGACATTAATTTGATTTGCTTTAAGCACATTAACTAAAGCAATAAATGAGCAGGTTGAAATATAATGACTAACATGTTTAATATGCAAACAACAAATAATATGTAAACCAAAAACATCACATAAATACATAATAACAACACATATGGACACTAGATATAAGTGGAAACCCATAAAGGGAGAAAACCATTAGCTTTTTATTGTTGTGATGCAAAGGCAAGCTCCTACACCCTTACTACATTTGATTTTCTTTAGGCTCCAACCTATAGGAGACTTCTACCTCAAATTTTTTGCAAGCTACAACATGCATGGAATATCCAACTCCCATATGTTTTATGCGGGATACAAACCACAAGAGGCTCCTACCTCAACAGGCTCCAGCCTGATATTTCTTAAGGAACAACTTTAAAGGAGACCATAACCCTTATTATGAATATTATTATACATAACACATTTTTCCTTAACATTCCATTGTTTCTCTGTTCAAAGGGAGAGTCTTTATAGTAATCATCACATAATAGTTTCCGTACACTAGTTCCATAACATATCAGTTCATATTTTACTTATCTCTGCATTCATGAAAGTGTGTTTCACTTAGCACATGTCCACCTTGATAATCCATGACTTCACCAAATCTACCTTGAACATGTTAGGCTTACAGATAAGCAACAGACTGTAACACCAATTGATGAAAAATTGAATAAAATGATATGGGGGTTGAATCAACTTAGTACATTCATTGACATTAATTTGATTTGCTTTAAGCTCATTAACTAAAGCAATAAGCGAGCAGATGGAAATATAATCACTAGCATATTTAATATGCAAATAACAAATAATAAGTAAACCAAAAACATCACATAAATACATAATAAAAACACATATGGACACTAGATATAAGTGGAAACCCATAAAGGGAGAAAACCATGAGTTTTTTATTGTTGTGATGCAAAGGCAAGCTCCTACACCCTTACTACATTTGATTTTCTTTAGGCTCCAAAAATAGGAGACTTCTACCTCAACTTTTCTGCAAGCTACAACATGCATGGAATATCCAACTCCCATATGTTTTATGCAGGATACAAACCACAAGAGGCTTCTACCTCAACAGGCTCCAGCCTGATATTTCTTAAGCAACAACTTTAAAGAAGACCATAATCCCCTCATACAAAATGAAACGAATATGTTGGTTTACCTGGTCATCAATTCTACATGTCTCCTTCTTTATTACTTCCTCTTATCCCCTCCAAATATATTTCACATCAGTTTCATGTGTGCCAGGTAACCCCACTCAAGTGACGGTGGCATATGGATTCCAGTCTTGGCTAGAAAATTGGGGAATAAGGGAGGAGATGGTCTTAGAAAATTAATATAATAATAAAAATATTATTAGTGCCAAATTTAAGGAAGAATTGTGAGTAGATAAAGAGTTGGAGGGAAAAAAGAAACTACAATATTATAAGGAGGTGATCAACCCCAATCTCTAAAACCGCAGTTATCTCTCTGTCTTGACTATTGTTAAGAATAAAGCAAACTTTTCCAAGATTAGAGTTACATTTCACGAGCTTCATAGTGAAACTAGGTGTTGCTTGATTCCTAAAACACCATGGGAAGGTGATTTTTTTTTTTTGCTTAGATTCTCCATCTTATAGTCACTTTCTCTATAATTTTCAGAATATTTGTCATATTACCAACCTTTTTTATTTTTTAACTCAACAAAAGATAATTCATGGTCATACTTTGATGGATTATAACTTTCCCCTTCCATGGGAGGTGTTGGTGGAAGACTATATTTCTCTATCACAAGATTTCTTTTTCTCATGTACTATTGGAAACTCCATTAATAATTACGTAATTTTTTTGAAATAAAGCTCTTTTTGCAACTTTTTGAGCATCTACATATTTCTAAGATCTATGTCTATGAAGGATCCATGAACATAATAAATTCGCTTAAAGGAAAACTAGTTTGAAGAATCACAAATTTATGCCCAGATACCATAACACTTTGATCAAATTAAGTAAATTTACTTATTCATCTTTCTCATTTATTACTTATTTATCTTTCTCATATCTATATTTTTCGTAACAAAAGTAAGAAATTGATGATCTTTCCAAAAAGAAATTAACACTCGCTTATGGTGAGTGAGAAATGCAAGAGTTTAATAAAGTTATTCACAAGTTTCTCCCTGTGGGCATAACTAAATATACATAGCAACATCTTATAAACTTTTTTAAGAAAATATCAGTTTTGGAATATGTTTATCGCTTTTCATGGATAGATCATAGCTTTAGAATAAAGCAATAGTTTTTATGAAAGATTCGGAATACAATAATATATGTACTTATCTCATTACTTTATATATATATATATATATATATATATATATATATATATATATATATATATATATATATATATATATATATATATATATATATATATATATATATATATATATATATATATATATATATATATATATATATATATATATATATATATATATATATATATAAATTTGCAATGTCTCATTATTTTTTATGGTCGCATTTTTTTTTAATTGGTCATCGATAACTAAATATAGGAATAAGATAAATTTGTATCTACTGAATAAGTATTATTCTTTATAAATAGCTTCCATGCCCAAAATATCAAATGAAACTTAAATGAATAATCACCATCATAAAAACTAAACGCTACACAAAGCAGCCGCTTAATGTTTTTCGTACCCAGGGCAACGAAATAGTATTGGCTTAAAATACACATTATTTTAATTTATAAAATATCAGAATAAAATAAAAGACAGCATTCCCTAAATTCAAAGCAAGATCGCTGCGATAATGGCAGCCTTATTTAGTAATGAATCTCTTTATACAATATCAAATTTTCACATGCAGACTAATCCATGCGCCCTTCAAGCTGAAGGACAAGGAGGAAGAGGCGAACCACAGAGACAGGCATTATGGCTGTATGTAGAAGCAGGGAATGAATCCGACGGTTCCCCTCGTGGAATCATGCCACACAGATGGTTGAAGCTCAAATTCAACTCACTCAGACCCTTCAGTTGGACCATCTTCTCCGGAATGGTTCCCTTTAGTTGATTATTTGACAGATCAAGGAATTCGAGAATTGGCATATCACCCAAAGATTCGGGTATGCTACCAGTAAGCTTATTGTTTGAAATGTGAAGAAAATCCAGGCTTGAATTCCCACCAAAAGAATTGGGTAGTTGGCCTTCGAAATTGTTGAATGATAACTGCAACGAGTGGAGTTTTGGATGATTGCCTAAGCAGTCGGGGATGTCATCGGATAGGCTATTTTTGTTCAGAACAAGGGCTTGAAGCTGGGAGGACTCGGGAATACAGGGGATATTCCCGGTGAGTTTGTTTTGGGATAGATTAATGGTTATAAGAGATGTTAACTTCGTTAAGGACGTTGGAATAGATCCTGTCAATAGATTCTCATCCAAAGCCAATTTATAAAAATTAGCGCTCAACAAACCCAGTGATTCTGGAATGATTCCACTCAAATGATTGTTACTTGCCAACAGCTCTGCAAGCATTGACATATTTCCTAACGAGGATGGAATCTTACCCGTCAGCAAATTATTTTTTATGTGTAGCATTGTTAGCTGCTTCAGATTTCCCATGGAGTCCGGAAGGGGACCCGAGAGCGTATTGTTGTTCATGGTCAACACGGACAGGAGTCTCAGATTTCCAATGCTTGATGGAATGAAACCAGAGAGCCGATTCGAATCCAAGTACAAAGAAGTTAAATTCCGTAGCTTTCCAATGGATTCCGGAATAGGATCGGCAATCAAGTTTCCAGTGAGAGACAGCGACTGTAGACTGAGCAGTTGGCCAATGTCAGAAGGAATCGAACCGGTGAGTTTGTTGTTATCCAGAGTAAGATGGTTCAAGGCTAAAAGGCGAGAAATAGAAGCTGGAATTATTCCACCTATATTTTTCCACCTCATAAGGGTAAATGTGCGAAGGTATGACAGGTTCCCGATGGATTCTGATATGCTTCCACTCATGTAAACGCTAGTGTTGCCTGCGCCCATGGGATCCCCATCAAGAATGAGGCTCACCACCCGATCGCCATTGTTATCGCAGGACACGCCCTTCCCTTTGCAGCAATCATTTCCCGTCCATGATTTAAGAGCTCCGCTCGGATCCTCCACGATACTGGCTTTGAAAGCCAATAAGGCAACACGGTCTTGTTCTACACATTGTGCTATCTTTTGTCCATGGCATGAGTTTAAGGACATCAGTAGTAACACAGAAACGAATGCTAAGATTTCTGACCTGGGTTTCTCCATTGCGAAGCCAAGGAAATTGCAGAGGGTAATCAGAAACTTCTGGGCCCTGAGCATGAACTTTATGAAACCCACATTGCAGGAGAATCGAATCGAGTCGGTATTTAAATGATGAACGTGCTTTGTATGTTAGGGTTTCATCTTTGTATTTTAGGGTTTCGGATACAAACTATTCGTCGGTCAGCTTTGATTACCAAAGAACGTTAAAATCTGGAAAACAAAGATGCGTCCAAGTGTTTTAGGGTTTTGTGCCAGGTTGGAATTTGGTTATTCAATTTTTAACCGGCAGTGCTGGTTTGAAGCTACAATTTGTTGGAATGATAATTTTAAACTGCCGCGAGCTGAACAGCGATTGGACTTTCCCTGCGATGCGATCTGATCACATATCGCACTTTCCCGTCACCCTTCGTTGCATGCTGGTATTATCTGCGATGCGATATTTGCGATGCGATATTTGCGATGCGATCGCAGATCGCAGATCGAATGATTTAAAGGTTATAGAGGCGGTGGCACATTCTCTCTTCCTGCGATGCGATGGTGTGATAAGCATGCATTAAATTCAAATAGGATATTTTGAGCCGTGTAATAAATGATATTTACTAGGGTTGGTAAATGTAGGTGAAATCTTAAATTTTACTATTTTTTTTATTTTCACGGAAGTATGGGAAAAACAACACGTATTGAAAAGATATTTTGTGTTGTTCACCATATATAAAAGAAAATGCAAGAGCAGAGACGTGTAGTGTGGAGAGATAATATTAGCAAGAAGAACACCTTCTTCTCTGCAACGCACAGCAGTGCTGAAGATATAATTTATTGAGATACTGAAATCATTTTTCTGGAACTGAAGTTCCTATTGTAAATCCCTCTGAGTTGAGGAAGACAAATTCTGTAACAGTTTTTTATTATTGTTTTATAATAAAGATCCTGTAGAAAACCAGAGCGTTGTTCACTGTGTTATTTTTTTTTGTTATGTTTGAAATGAACAGAAATTTCCAACATGGTATCAGAGATAGTCTAGGCACTCAGTGAATAAAAAAAAAACAGAGTTTTTTTTTTCACTGTAGGAGCTGTAAGAAGCTTACTGAGCAGATTTTCTCCAGCAGAAAAAGTTTTTGCTTTTATTTATACAGTTCAGTATCTCTTCTTTATTTTTTCACAAGTTAATATGGCAGATGCTGGAGCTGGTTTGACGAATCCCCAACTGCCACAGTTTAATGGGAAAAGCTATAGTTATTGGTCCATAACCATGAAAGCATTGTTTGCTTCTCAAGGAATATGGGAGCTGGTTGAAACTGGCTATGCTGAACCCGCAGATGCAACAACGTTGGTTGCTTTAACAGCAGCAGAAAGAGACCAGTTGAAGAGCGACAAGAAGAAGGATGCCAAAGCCCTCTTTTTCCTCTTCCAATCAGTACATGAAAGTGTTTTTCCGCGGATTGCAGCAGCAACAAAGTCCAAGGAGGCATGGGATATTCTCAAAACTGCCTATCAAGGCATGGAGAAGGTGAAGACTGCAAAGTTGCAGATGTTGAGGAAAGACTTTGAAAATCTCAGCATGAAGGAATCTGAAACAATAGATTCCTTCTTCACTCAGGTTATTGGCTTAATAACCCAGATAAGATCTCATGGTGAGATTCTTGAAGATAGGAGGATTGTAGAGAAAATCTTGAGATGTTTACCCTCAAGGTTTGAATCTATTGTGGTAGCAATAGAAGAAACAAAAGATCTCTCACAATTCACGGTAGATGAGCTGAGTGCTTCTCTTTTGTCTCATGAACACAGACTGAGTAGAGGAACAGATTCCTCTTTTGAGCAAGCATTCAAGACCCAGATGTCTTTTGGCCAAGGAAAAGGTCGAGGCAGAGCAAATAACAGAGGTCGTGGAAGAAGCCAAAATAGAGGCAGAAATTATCCTGCTAGCACAAGCGAAAGGAGCTGCAATCAGAACCAAGATGAAGGTTCAAGCAAACAGCAAGCTCATGGACAAAGGTATGACAAATCCCAAGTCCAATGTCATTATTGTAAGAAATATGGGCACCATGCAAATGAATGTAGGAAAAAGCAAAGTGACATGAATAATAGGCAGAATGCTAATTTTGCAAATGAAGAAGATAAGAACCCAAAGAACATGCTGTTAACATGTAACATAGCACAAGACAAACAAGAAGATTTTTGGTTCTTAGACTCAGGTTGTAGTAATCACATGACTGGAAATATTGAAATGTTTGCCAATCTGGATGAAAATGTGAAATCTGAGGTAACAACTGGGACTGATGATACGATATTTGTCAAGGGTAAGGGCAGAGTTAGTATCCGAGCAAGAAATGGAGAATAGATGATTGTGCCAGAGGTATACTATGTACCTGGTTTGAAATGTAATCTTTTGAGCATTGGACAGCTCATTAACAAAGGTTACAATGTGTTCTTCAAAGATGATTTCTGTACTATCAGAGACATACCTCCAAGTAAGAAGATCATTGCACAGGTGCAGCTGACCAGCAATAGAATGTTTCCTCTCAAACTCAGGGCAGATTTGAAGGAAGGAAGAACTATTGCAGCTGTAACACAAGAAGTCTTTCAGGAACAAGTGAAAGATGTGAATTGGTTGTGGCATTTGAGATTTGGACATCTCAATTTTGGAGGCCTGAATCTGTTGCACAGAAAGGGAATGGTAAAGGGATTACCATTGATCGAGAAACCCGACAGCCTTTGTGAAGGCTGCATCTTGGGCAAGCAACACAAAGAAAGCTTTCCAGCAGGAAAGAGTATAAGGGCAAAAGCACCATTGGAAATTTTTCACTCCGATGTGTGTGGACCGATGCAAACACCATCATTTTCTGGAAATAAATATGTTTTAACTTTCATTGATGATTACACCAGAAAGACATGGGTGTATATGCTGAAACAAAAGAGTGAAGTGTTTGAGAAATTCCGCCACTTCAAAACTCTTGTTGAGAAGCAGTGTGGGCATTATATCAAAGTGCTCAGAACAGATAGAGGAGGAGAGTACATCTCCCAAGACTTTCTGCGTTTTTGCAGAGAGAATGGCATACAAAAACAGTTCACCACAAGGTATACACCTCAGCAAAACGGTGTTGCTGAAAGAAAGAATAGGACCATTCTTGACATGGTGAGAAGTATGCTGAAGGAAAAACACTTGCCGCATGAGTATTGGGCAGAAGTTGTTACTTGCGCAGTTTACATCTTGAATAGATGCCCAACTAAAGCTGTCATGAACAGAATACCAGAAGAGGCATGGAGTGGTCAAAAACAAACTGTCACTCACATGAGAATATTCGGTTCTGTGGCATATGCACATGTACCGGATCAGCTAAGGAAGAAGCTTGATAGTAAGGGGGAGAAGTGTGTCTTTATTGGCTATTGTGATGAGTCAAAAGCATACAAACTCTATAATCCATCCACCAAGAAATTGATAGCAAGCAGAGATGTGCAGTTCATTGAAGATGAAGCTTGGGATGGAAGCTTAGAGAAAATAGTGAATGTGAAGACAATTGTGTCTCACGAAGAAGAAGAGGAAGGGACATCAGCAAATAATCCTTCCTTGGTAGGTCCTCCTCCACCACAGCAAGTACAACAAACCACACCACAATCTGGAATTTGAACAGCCTTAAGAAGTCAAGGAAGTGCTTCTCCAAGCACACCACAGGGATCAGAAATACCCTCAAGTTCGGATGGAACTCCAAGCACACCAAGAAGACCAAGATTCAGAAATCTGAATGAGATTTATGAACAAGGAGAGGTAAGTAACAATACCGGTCTGAATTCATTATTCGCTTTATATTGTCATGTTGATGACCCAGTCCATTTTGAATATGCTGTAAATGAAGATAAATGGATTGAAGCAATGAATGAAGAAATTGGTGCAATTGAGAAGAGTAAAACATGGGAGTTAGTGGACCTCCCTGTAGGCAAAGATGCCATTAGAGTTAAGTGGGTCTATAAGACCAAAAGCAATGCTGAAGGCAAGATTGACAGACACAAAGCAAGACTTGTTGTGAAAGGCTACAAGCAGCAACAAGGCAAAGACTATGATGAAACCTTTGCACCAGTAGCAAGGATGGAAACAGTCAGAACAGTGTTGTCTATAGCAGCACAACACAAGTGGAAGATTTATCAGATGGATGTTAAATCTGCATTCCTGAATGGAGTGTTGAAAGAAGAGGTTTATGTTGAACAACCTCCAGGCTATGAAGTTGAAGGCCAAGAGCATAAAGTTTGCAAACTCAAGAAGGCTCTTTATGGGCTGAAGCAAGCTCCAAGAGCATGGTATAGCAGAATAGATGCTTACCTGGTTGAGAATGGGTTTGACAAGTGTGATGGTGAACCCACACTCTACATAAAGGATAATGACGGTAAGATTATTATTGTTGTTTTATATGTAGATGATTTGATTTTTACAAGCAATGATGCTTCACTCATTGCTGATTTTGAAGCAGTCATGAAAAGTGAATTTGAAATGACTGACTTGGGCTTCTTAAGATATTTTCTTGGAATTGAAGTAGACCAAAGTGAAAATGGCGTTTTTATTTCTCAAGCTAAATATGTAGAAGCAGTGTTGAAGAGATTTAACATGCAGAACAGCAAGGCAGCTGTGACTCCAACTGTAGTGGGGTTGAAATTGACCAAAGAAGACAGTAGTAAGGATTTTGATCCAAAATTGTACAAGAGCATAGTTGACAGCCTTATGTACTTGACTGCAACTAGGCCGGACATTATGCACGCTGTGAGTTTAATTTCCAGATTTATGGAAAGACCGAAAGAGACTCATTGGCAGGCAGCCAAGAGGATTCTAAGGTATGTGAATGGAACGAAGGGGTTTGGTATTTTATACTCCTCTTCTGAAAGTTTCACGTTGACAGGTTACACTGAGAGTGATTGGGCTGGAAGTGTTGATGATAGGAAAAGCACATCGGGATATGTGTTTCATATGGGATCGGGAGCCATCTCATGGGCTTCTAAGAAGCAACCAGTTGTAGCTTTGTCAACAGCAGAGGCAGAGTACGTGGCAGCAACAGCAGCAGCATGCCAAGCAGTATGGCTGAGAAGAGTTCTCAGAGATTTGTGTCATGAACAAGAAAACGACACACCCATTTACTGCGACAATAGCTCAGCAATAGCATTGTCTAAAAATTCTGTTTTTCATAAAAGAACAAAGCACATAGACACCAAATTTCACTTCATACGTGAATTGGTTAACAATGGTGAGATTGTTTTGCAGAACTGTAGAACAGAGGAACAGCTAGCTGACATCCTGACAAAACCATTGGCAAAGAAAAGCTTTGATCATTTCAGGAAATCCCTGGGTATGCAAAAAAACCCAGCAGTTAAAATTAAGGGGGAGTGTTGGAATGATAATTTTAAACTGCCGCGAGCTGAACAGCGATTGGACTTTCCCTGCGATGTGATCTGATCGCATATCGCACTTTCCCGTCACCCTTCGTTGCATGCTGGTATTATCTGTGATGCGATATTTGCAATGCGATCACAGATCGCAGATCGCATGATTTAAAGGTTATAGAGGCGGTGGCACATTCTCTCTTCCTGCGATGCGATGGTGTGATAAGCATGCATTAAATTCAAATAGGATATTTTGAGCCGTGTAATAAATGATATTTACTAGGGTTGGTAAATGTAGGTGAAATCTTAAATTTTACTATTTTTTTATTTTCACGGAAGTATGGGAAAAACAACACGTATTGAAAAGATATTTTGTGTTGTTCACCATATATAAAAGAAAATGCAAGAGCAGAGACGTGTAGTGTGGAGAGATAATATTAGCAAGAAGAACACCTTCTTCTTTGCAACGCACAACAGTGCTGAAGATATAATTTATTGAGATACTGAAATCATTTTTCTGGAACTGAAGTTCCTGTTGTAAATCCCTCTGAGTTGAGGAAGACAAATTCTGTAACAGTTTTTTATTATTATTTTATAATAAAGATCCTGTAGAAAACCAGAGCGTTGTTCTCTGTGTTATTTTTTTTGTTATGTTTGAAATGAACAGAAATTTCCAACACAATTTTCACAATTCTCAAAATCATGATGAAATTGTAACCTATTTAAATTAGGTTGGAATTTGGTTATTCAATTTTTACCCGGCAGTGCTCGTTTGAAGCTACAATTTTCACAATTCTCAATTTTTTTTTAGCTGATTTGTATAAACTTACGACGTGATTTTCATTTAGAAATTTAATAATTTAATCTCTTCACTAATCATTTTTTTAACCATGAGATTTTCATTGGAAATTTAATAATTTAAACTTTTGACTAATCGTTTTTGAATATTTATTTGACGTGATTTGCATTGGAAATTTAATATTTCAAGCATTTTCTGAACTTTAAGTTTCAAATTCCAATTCCATAGTATAGATGTTGTATTAAAGCATTTTTTAGACTTTCGTGCATTTTCTAGTCGAAGCCATTCTTTATCACTTTATATTTTTGTTTCACAATGATATATGTTATTTAAGTCACCTGGGTATTGCACTCCTTAGGCCACACCATCCCTTAACATTACTAGCTTTTTGCTCAAGGAATTTCGAATTGCTCAAGGAATTTCGAATGGGTGAGCTCCACATCAAGGAGACTTAAAAGTACAACCCATCATCCTCTATACCCCAGGTGGACAATTTAATTTTAAATTTTATTATTTAAATTATTTTTTAAACTTATATTCTAAACAAAAATAATAAAAAACTTTAACAACTATAATATATTTTTATGGTTGTTTCTACTTTTGGTTTGATGATAAATTTTCCCAATATTTAAAAATATATTCTAATCAACACATTTAAACTACATAATATTTTATTGTTTTATTTTAATATATATAAACATCTTATATTTATAAAAAAAAATATATTCCAATTTAAAATTTTAAACTACAAAGACTAATTTGGAATTTAACATGTATTCAAATATTTGACTGTGACCAATTTTCCTACCTCTTATGTTGATTTATGCACCATGATATTCTAAAGGTATATTGTAGATTATGTTTTTCTTCATATTATGCAATATTAAATATTTATTTATCCACCACCACGATCTGCATACCATCACTATTTTTCAATGTATAGGGAGATTTCTTTTGAAAGGGAAGGTTCAAATAGGGCATTTTAACTTCCAGTTGAGGAATAACACATGTGATGTCCTTGTCGAGTGTTGACTTTAACTGTAACACTCATAGCCCACGCTAGGACATTTCCATCCTTTGTTGGTGCAACCACATCCAATAACCCTTTAACAATTGGTATGGACAAATTTTCCTCTATATTCATTAATTCCAACAATGTCTCTAGCCTCCATCCAAAACATAATTCTCTGTCAATACTACAAAAACTTATGACGTTGTATCTACCCTTTCATTATATTCCCAACATGGTCATATACACATCTAAATGGAATTTACTTCTTTCACACAACAATTATAATTTACAGGAAACAAATAAATTAATACATAACAGAGAAAAGGGTTCATAAGAAATTGCAACATAACCAAGCGAATGTTACAAAAATACTTATATGTTCAATGTCAAACTAGCTACAAAAATTGATGTTCCTCCCAGTCATAGACCATGGTGTTCATTATGTGAAAGCAATCGGTCACCCTCGAGATAGGGCCTCAACACCATGGGGCAATTACTTGTCCAAATAGAGGTACATGTCTAGTACCATCAACCAACGAAGGTACCAAAACCAAAAAACGGCCAACCTATAGGCTCACGCCCACCATTAGTCTGCACCCAAGCATCACACACCCTTTTCTCCCCTGCAATCCCTTGGGTTGTGTCAACACCTTTAGTGTGCATTATTCTTAACATGAATGGTCTCAACTTTATGTATCTAGGAGATCTTGCTACCCTTCAAAGTCTTCAAACTCTTGCATCATACGCTGGTAGCCTCCAACCTTGAAGCTGACATACCCGATCATCCTACACCTAAGGAGTGCACACCCATCTTTACACCTGCAATCCCTCAGACTGTGTCACTACTTCCAAGGAATATTACTTCTAGTCAAGGATGGTTCCAATTTTTGGGCTCCTATAGTTCATGCAGCCATCCTTGGTTGTCCATTCTCATTCCCCATAGCTAATTGCCTCTCAAGGAAAACATTCTTCTTTCATGTGCATGAATTTTCTTTTTGAAATTTGGCACCCCATAAAGTCACTTATGGACTTCGGTTATTTTCGTGTTTCCCCCTTTTTAATTATTTCTAACTCATATTAGCCTTTTTTATTTTCTTATGGAGTTTGTCCCCTCGATACAATTTTTTTCTAATTCGGTTTGCAGCTATTATGTGTTTATTAGTATGCATAGGTTAAACAGATTTGAAAAAATTAGGCACTCTAGACTCATAGCATATAAAATCATATACACATAAACACACCGGGCTCAAAACATATGCACAAACATACACATGCGTGCATTGCCCCCAAAAAGTGATTCTCAGCTCATTAGCCCAATTAATATGTTTTGACTTAGCACCCTAAGTTTTTGATGTACATGGTATTTACAATACAAGTATTGGGTAGGGTTTTTACATCCCCCCCTCTTATTTATGCGGTATCATTAGTGCAATATATGTACACATATATTCATTATGATTAAACCTACCTCATTATCCTTTATGGTTGCATTTTTTGGAGTTCTTTATGGAGATAGCCTCCTCTTCTAGTTGAACATATCTCAGACTCTAATCTTCACATTGTACCTCTTTCTCCTTTAGCTTTCTACTCATCATCCTTTCTATTCTCCTTGCCTCTTCAATTTGTGTCTTCACATTAACAATTTATTCCTTGTACTCATGCTCTCTCTCATCACATATCTGCATAAGTTTATTCAAGTCTTTGGTTTCATTCTTATTTCTTTCTATTTTAGTCAAGGCTATGCCAAGATTAGGTTGTCCTTCAACAATATTTTCCTCTTGGAAATCAGGTCGATTCACACTAGCATAGATCCCATTTGACCGAACACTTTTCTTTTTATAGAAATTTTTCTTATTCTTCTTTCTCTTCTCTTTTTCTGTATTAGCACTACTAGTCTCTCCTTCATGAATGAGTGGCAACCTATCCCATATTTCTTTAGAAGAATTTAAATCTATTATTGTATCAAGATCCTTATTATGAATATTATTATACATAACACATTTTTCCTTAGCATTCCACTGCTTCTCTTGCACAGAGGGAGAGTCTTTATAGTAATCATCACATAATAGTTTCCGGACACCAGGTCCATAACATATCAGTTCATATTTTACTTATCTCTACATTCATGAAAGTGTGTTTCACTTAGCACATGTCCACCTTGATAATCCATGACTTCACCAAATCTACCTTCAACATGTTAGGCTTACAGATAAGGAACCGTCTGTAATACCAATTGATGAAAACTTGAATAAAATGATATGGGCGTTGAATCAAATTAGTACATTTATTGACATTAATTTGATTTGCTTTAAGCTCATTAACTAAAGCAAAAAATGAGCATATTGAAATATAATTACTAACATATTTAATATGCAAACAATAAATAATAAGTAAACCAAAAACATCACATAAATACATAATAACAACACATATGGACACTAGATATAAGTGGAAACCCATAAAGGGAGAAAACCATGTGTTTTTTATTGTTGTGATGCAAAGGCAAGCTCCTACACCCTTACTACATTTGATTTTATTTAGGCTCCAACCTATAGGAGACTTCTACCTCAACTTTTATGCAAGCTACAACATGCATGGAATATCCAACTCTCATATGTTTTATGAGGGATACAAATGACAAGAGGCTCCTACCTCAACAGGCTCCAGCGTGATATTTCTTAAGAAACAACTTTAAAGGAGACCATAATCCCCTCATACAAAACGAAACGAATATGTTGGTTTACTTGGTCATCAATTCTACATATCTCCTTCTTTATTAAGTTTATAGAATAAAAATATTTTTCCCTAAGCATTACCAAAATTTTATATAAATACATAAAATGCTTAAAAAATTGAATACTTTTCCAAAAGCATTGCTATACATTCTAAGATTTACATGTACATTTAAAAATAAATTTCCATCTTTAAACATTTTCCTTATCTCTATTAAGCCAATAATGATCAAGGCTACGCCTCTACATACTCATCAATATTGACCATTTGGACTGTTGCACATTGTGGATACTTCTCTTCTCTTTCCTCCTATCTCTCTTCTCTTATGCATTATGGATAAACAACAGATGCATGATAAATTACACAAGTTGCTACATGATCATACATAATAAGTTCACACATATAATGTCCAACATCTATGAATTAGACACATGATATTTGGGAACATATTTTATGAGCAATTGGTTGTAAAGCTTAGACATTCCTCCCAGCCATAGGCCAAAGTACTCTAGAACTCTCAATAGCGGGTGACCTCGGATTTGGGGCCTCACTCCACAGGGTTGAAGTCTCTCCTAGAATCAATTTCATCATGCATTCAATCTTGATTGAATTATTATACTAGATGCCAACTTTAGAAAGCTTTCGAGCCACAATGCCACATCCCTCACCTTACACAACCAAGAGAGTGCACCATTTCACTAACTCTATAGTCCATTACGATATCCCACTACTCCATCTTGGGATTGAAGTGCAAACTAATTAGAAAATTTCAAAAAATGGTAGCTTTATGATTTTCAACTTCCATTGGAAGGCCCTCGGGCACTCCCTCAACCTTATGTTGGGAATTTATGCCCAACACTTTCCCTTCTACCTCCAATCTTACCCCAAGCAACTAGGGAACTTTAGCCATGGAATTTTAATAAGGTTTTCCATGTCTAATTATGAGGTCATAGGGTTGGTTTCAATTATACTCTTACCTTCGAATATGTATCCTAATCCCAATCCACTAGACACAATTTCCCCAACATGTAACTTTCTTACTTAAATCAAGAACTTCACATAGTATATTTTACTCATAGATCATTTCCTCATGTTACTCAAAGAAAATATGGGTTTATTTGGACAAGGTCAATGAGAGGGAAAAGGAAATGACAACTCTTTGTTTGCATGTTTGAAACAATCCAAGTATCAATAATAAATATTACTCGCCTTACAACCTCAATACTTCATCATCTCTTCTATCTTCATAATCTAGGTTTTATATGTCTAACTAACTTATGGGATTTCATGTTGTGAAGACTTAGTCATGGGTTCCACCACCCCATGAACTAACCTTATGGAGTTCTATCCCTCCATTCTTGTCTCTAACTTGATATGCAAAAACAGTATTTTTATAACTCTTCATAACATGTGCTTAGGGACATGGGCCTTAACTTTAGTTCTACTTTGGCCTCAAAACACATAACATAGGCATATACGCCAAAAAAAGAACTTAAATTACCAACAAATAGAGATATTCACAATATAATATGAGGTTATTATCGGTGTTACATTAAGAGAATATGACATGGACCACTTGAAAGTGTCCCCAGCAATTTAAGGATAAATAACATATTATGATGGAAAAAGTTACCCAAGAGGATATAATCACAATCTTGTTATTCTTAAGAATCTATCTGAAAATTATTATATGTCAGAGAATCCATACATGAAGGAAAAGATTTACTACTAGCACATTGATTGATAGCTTCATCAATGAATGGGCTAGTACAATTATACTTTTTGAAATCTTTGTTAACATCCCTACAATAAATACAAACTTTAATTACACCTTATTTTTTTTCGAATATGATGGGATTTACGACCAATTTGGTCAAGGGAATTTAATAATAAAAACAACATTAAGAAACTTTTCTAAATTTTCTTTCCTTCTTCATATCGATTAGTCAGAGCCTTCCCCAAGTAGGCTTATAGATATCGTATGTCTTCATCTCATGTTTGATAAATCCAACATAAATGCCTAGAATTTTCTCATCACTCCAAGTGAAAACAAAATTAAATTCCTTAAATAAGCAACAATCTACACTTATTAGTATGTTTTCATTGTTAAGGCTTTGTGAGTTAAGAATTTCCCATGAAGACATATGGTCGAAACTTTATGTTCATGTATAGGTCCCGACGTTGGAAAATGTGGTGTTAATTATAGAGCTTTTTTTTTTGTATACGCACCTGGATTTTAGGGTTGGTGGTTAGCAAGTAAGCCTGATGGTACCTAGGGAGACTGAAAGCTTGAGCACCCCTTATTCCCTCATGCATAGATTGTAGTGGTAAGGTATTTAGTCCATGGCATTGTGGTGCCTAAATTGTTAAGAGACCAATGGATAGATTGCCCTGGTCAGGAATATAGTCCATGGCATTTCCATGCCTAAATATTTTCATGGTTCATATAGTTGAGATCTTCCTTGTACTTGTATATGATGAATACCTCCCTAGTTAAGAGGGAGTGTTGGAAAAAGTAACTAGGTTCAGTCTTCATTTAATGTATTTGAGTCATCTTATAATCACTTGTGAAAAGAATAAATAAAAGAGTTATTATTATTATTATTATTATTACTGTGACTTATTAAAGTAGGGGTTTCATGCTTGGGCTACCATGGTTTAGGTCAAAGTCCCCATTAAGGAATTATACAATTTACTGTCAGTCAATAGAGTCATTGTACTTTTAAAGAGGCGAATTGTCTAAAAATGTTAAGTATTGAGTCAAATGTAATTTATGTATCCTCCACATAAAGTTCGGCCTGGAAGAGATCAAGTCGGACTATGGACACTAATTAGACCTGACATGAAACTCATAAATACAAGAAACTCGAATTCATTTGGATCACTTCATCTCAAGCAAGTTTGATATCTCTAAGGAAGTTGGGAAGTGCGAAGTACGAATCTGGGAAGTGAAAGGAAGTGCGATTTGGGTGGAGTTTAAGGAGAAGAAGAAAATAAAATTTTGGTGCATCTCTCTCTCTCTCTCTCTCTCTCTCTCTCTCTCTCTCTTTGTTTCGAGCCCTATATTAGTAGATCAAATTCTTTCAAATTTTGTTGATGTTGGAAGATGCCTGATGCTGAAAGATGCTACATAGTCGAAGTTTTTGGAAGAGAGGTCCAAGCTTTGGAAGGCTGAATTGGTGTGGAGTGAAGATTTGGTATTTCTCTAGGGTGAAGAGTCCCAAAGAATACTATTGAAAGGAATAGAATTTTGACTAAGGTTTCCCCTTTAGGGGGGTTTTTCCCTGTTATAGTGCCCACATCTGGTGTCCATTGTTTTATGTTCTTCCGCTTTGGTAATTTCTTGATTAACTAAAAGATAAGATATAAATAATTGTAATAAAAAATCAAGAACATCACAAGTAATTATCAAGAATAAGAAAATCTTTCTGCCTTTTTGATTTTCTAACATCCTTGAGTCATTTCTACCTCTTTTGACATACATTTTGCATTCGATAGCTCTATGTCCAAATTCATTGCATAGATAACAATAACATAAAAATGATTTGTGTACGAAGTAAATGAATTCAATATTTTCTTTGTCTTACATTCTCCTTCAACATGTCCAGGTTCATAGCAAGAAAAACAGTTGATATCTGTCGAAGGATAAAATAATATCCTTTTGAGATCTTCCATTTTTTCTCAATTTATCTCAAGTAGCAAGTGAAATTTTTCCAAATAACCATTTCTTCATATCATTCTTTCACTCCTATTGTTGCCACTTTTTTTTGTTTTCTTCTTTACAAATCTTGCTTTATCTACCTTCTTGTTATGCAGGTATATTTAGTGCTACTTCATTATCCTTTATGGTTGCATTTTTTTTAAGTTCTTTATGGAGACAACCTCCTCTTCTAGTTGAACAGATCTCAGACTCTAATCTTTCACATTGTACCTCTTTCTCCTTTAGCTTTCTAGTCATCATCCATTCTATTCTCCTTGCCTCTTCAATTTGTGTCTTCACATTAACAATTTATTCCTTGTAGTCATGCTCTCCCTCATCACATATCTGCATAAGTTTATTCAAGTCTTTGGTTTCATTCTTCAATCTTTCTATTTGAGTCAAGGCTATGCCAAGATTAGCTTGTTCTTCAACAATATTTTCTTCTTGGAAATCAGGTCGATTCACACTAGCATAGACCTCATTTGACTGAAAACTTTCCTTTTTATAGAGATTTTTCTTATTCTTCTTTCTGTTCTCTTTTTTTGTATTATCGCTACTAGTCTCTCCTTCATGAATGAGTTGCAACCTATCCCATATTTCTTTAGAAGAATTTAAATCTATTATTGCATCAAGATCCTTAATATGAATATTATTATACATAACACATTTTTCCTTAGCATTCCGTTATTTCTCTTGCGCAGGGGGAGAGTCTTTATAGTAATCATCACATAATAGTTTTCGTACACTAGGTCCATAACATATCAGTTCATATTTTACTTATCTCTGCATTAATGAAAGTGTGTTTCACTTAGCACATGTCCACCTTGATAATCCATGACTTCACCAAATCTACCTTCAACATGTTAGGCATACAGATAAGGAACCGACTGTAATACCAATTGATGAAAACTTGAATAAAATGATATGGGGGTTGAATCAACTTAGTACATTCATTGACATTAATTTGATTTGCTTTAACCACATTAACTAAAGCAATAAATGAGCAGGTTGAAATATAATGACTAACATGTTTAATATGCAGACAACAAATAATAAGTAAACCAAAAACATCACAAAAATACATAATAACAACACATATGGACACTAGATATAAGTGGAAACCCATAAAGGGAGAAAACCATGATCTTTTTATTGTTGTGATCCAAAGGCAAGCTCCTACACCCTTACTACATTTTATTTTCTTTAGGCTCCAACCTATAGGAGACTTCTACCTCAACTTTTTTGCAAGCTACAACATGCATGGAATATCCAACTCCCATATGTTTTATGCGGGATACAAACCACAAGAGGCTCCTACCTCAACAAGCTCCAGCCTAATATTTCTTAAGCAACAACTTGAAAGGAGACCATAATCCTTATTATGAATATTATTATACATAACACATTTTTCCTTAGCATTCCACTGTTTCTCTTGTGCAGAGGGAGAGTCTTTAGAGTAATCATCACATAATAGTTTACGTACACTAGGTCCATAACATATCAATTCATATTTTACTTATCTCTACATTCATGAAAGTGTGTTTCACTTAGCACATGTCCACCTTGATAATCCATGACTTCACCAAATCTACCTTCAACATGTTAGGCCTACAGACAAGCAACGGACTGAAACACCAATTGATGAAAAATTGAATAAAATGATATGGGGGTTGAATCAACTTAGTACATTCATTGACATTAATTTGATTTGCTTTAAGCTCATTAACTAAAGCAATAAACGATCAGATGGAAATATAATCACTAACATATTTAATATGAAAACAACAAATAATAAGTAAACCAAAAGCATCACATAAATACATAATAAAAACATATATGGACACTAGATATAAGTGGAAACCCATAATGGGAGAAAACCATGAGTTTTTTATTGTTGTGATGCAAAGGCAAGCTCCTACACCCTTACCACATTTGATTTTATTTAGGCTCCAACCTATAGGAGACTTCTACCTCAGCTTTTCTGCAAGCTACAACATGCATGGAATATCCAACTCCCATATGTTTTATGCAGGATACAAACCACAAGAGGTTCCAGCCTAATATTTCTTAAGCAACAACTTTAAAGAAGACCATAATCCCCTCATACAAAATGAAACGAATATGTTGGTTTACCTAGTCATCAATTCTACATATCTTCTTCTTTATTACTTCCTCTTATCCCCTCCAAATATATTTCACATCAGTTTCATGTGTGCCAGGTAACCCCACTCAAGTGACGGTGGCATATGGATCCCAGTCTTGGCTAGACAATTGGAGAATAAGGGAGGAGATGGTCTTACAAAATTAAGATAATATTAAAAATATTATTGGTGCCAAATTTAAGGAAGAATTGTGAGTAAATAAAGAGTTGGGGGGAAAAAAGAATCTACAATATTATAAGGAGGTGATCAACCCCAATCTCTAAAACCACAGTTATCTCTTTGTCTTGACTATTGTTAAGAATAAAGCAAACTTTTCCAAGATTAGAGTTACATTTCATGAGCTTCATAGTGAAACTAGGTGTTGCTTGATTCCTAAAACACCATGGGAAGGTGATGTTTTTTTTTTTTTTGCTTAGATTCTCCATCTTATAGTCACTTTGTCTATAATTTTCAGAATATTTGTCATATTACCAACCTTTTTTATTTTTTAACTCAAGAAAAGATAATTCATGGGCGTACTTTGATGGATTATACAACTTTCCCCTTCCATGGGAGGTGTTGGTGGAAGACTATATTTCTCTATCACAAGATTTCTTTTTCTCATGTACTATTGGAAACTCCACAAATAATTACGTATTTTTTTTGAAATAAAGCTCTTTTTGCAACTTGTTGAGCATCTACATATTTCTAAGATCTATGTATATGAATAATCCATGAACATAATAAATTGGCTTAAAGGAAAACTAGTTTGAAGAATCACAAATTTATGCCCAGATATCATCACATTTTTTATCAAATCAAGTAAATTTACTTATTCATCTTTCTCATTTCTTACTTATTTGTCTTTCTCATATCTATATTTTTCATAACAAAAGTAAGAAATTGATGATCTTTCCAAAGAAAAATTAACACTCGCTTATGGTGAGTGAAAAATGCAAGAGTTTAATAAAGTTATTCACAAGTTTCTCCCTGTGGGCATAACTAAATATACATAACAACATCTTATAATTTTTTTTAAGAAAATATCAATTTTGGAATATGTTTATAGCTTTTCATGGACAGATCATAGCTTTAGAGTAAAGCAATCTTTTTTATGATGGATTCGGACTACAATAATATATGTACTTATCTCATTACATTACATTTTATATATATATATTAATTTGCAATGTCTCATTATTTTTTATGGTCGCATTTTTTTTTAATTTGTCATCGATAACTAAATATAGGAATAAGATAAATTTGTATCTACTGAATAAGTATTATTCTTTATAAAAAGCTCCCATGCCCAAAATATCAAATAAAATTTAAATGAATAATCACCATCATAAAAACTAAACGCTACAAAAAGCAGCCGCTTAATATTTTCGTACCCAGGGCAACGAAATAGTATTGGCTTAAAATACACATTATTTTAATTAATAAAATATCAGAATAAAATAAAAGACAACATTCCCTAAATTCAAAACAAGATCGCTGCGATAATGACAACATTCTCTCTCTCTCTCTCTCTCTCTCTCTCTCTCTCTCTTTGTTTCGAGCCCTATATTAGGAGATCAAAGTCTTTCAAATTTTGTTGATGTTGGAAGATGCCTGATGCTCAAAGATGCTACATAGTCGAAGTTGTTCGAAGAGAGGTCCAAGATTTGGAAGGCTGAATTGGTGTGGAGTGAAGGTTTGGTATTTGTCTAGGGTGAAGAGTCCCAAAGAATACTATTGAAAGGAATAGAATTTTGACTAAGTTTTCCCCTTTAGGGGTGTTTTTCCCTGTTATAGTGCCTACATCTGGTGTCCATTGTTTTATGTTCTTTCGCTTTGGTAACTTCTTGATTAACTAAAAGATAAGATATAAATAATTGTAATAAAAAATCAAGAACATCACAATTAATTATCAAGAATAAGAAAATCTTTCTGCCTTTTTTATTTTCTAACATCCTTGAGTCATTTCTACCTTTTTTGACATACATTTTGCATTCGATAGCTCTATGTCCAAATTCATTGCATAGATAACAATAACATAAAAATGATTTGTGTACGAAGTAAATGAATTCAATATTTTCTTTGTCTTACATTCTCCTTCAACATGTCCAGGTTCATAGCAAGAAAAACAGCTGATATCTGTCGAAGGAGAAAATAATATCCTTTTGAGATCTTCCAATTTTTCTCAATTTATCTCAAGTAGCAAGTGAAATTTTTCCAAATAACCATTTCTTCATATCATTCTTTCACTCTTGATGTTGCCACTTTTTTTTGTTTTCTTCTTTACAAATCTTGCTTTATTTACCTTCTTGTTATGCAGGTATATTTAGTGCTACTTCATTATCCTTTATGGTTGCATTTTTTTGAGTTCTTTATGGAGACAACCTCCTCTTCTAGTTGAACAGATCTCAGACTCTAATCTTTCACATTGTACCTCTTTCTCCTTTAGCTTTCTAGTCATCATCCTTTCTATTCTCCTTGCCTCTTCAATTTGTGTCTTCACATTAACAATTTATTCCTTGTACTCATGCTCTCTCTCATCACATATCTGCATAATTTTATTCAAGTCTTTGGTTTCATTCTTCAATCTTTCTATTTGAGTCAAGGCTATGCCAAGATTAGCTTGTTCTTCAACTATATTTTCTTGTTGGAAATCAGGTCGATTCACACTAGCATAGACCTCATTTGACTGAACACTTTCCTTTTTATATAGATTTTTCTTATTCTTCGTTCTCTTCTCTTTTTTTGTATTAGCGCTACTAGTCTCTCCTTCATGAATGAGTTGCAACTTATCCCATATTTCTTTAGAAGAATTTAAATCTATTATTGTATCAAGATCCTTATTATGAATATTATTATACATAACACATTTTTCCTTAGCATTCCATTATTTCACTTGTGCAGAGGGAGAGTCTTTATAGTAATCATCACATAATAGTTTTCGTACACTAGGTCCATAACATATCAGTTCATATTTTACTTATCACTTCATTAATGAAAGTGTGTTTCACTTAGCACATGTCCACATTGATAATCCATGACTTCACCAAATCCTACCTTCAACATGTTAAGCTTACAGATAAGGAACCGACTGTAATACCAATTGATGAAAACTTGAATAAAATGATATGGGGGTTGAATCAACTTAGTACATTCATTGACATTAATTTGATTTGATTTAAGCACATTAACTAAAGCAATAAATGAGCAGGTTGAAATATAATGACTAACATGTTTAATATGCAAACAACAAATAATAAGTAAACCAAAAACATGACATAAATACATAATAACAACACATATGGACACTAGATATAAGTGGAAACCCATAAAGGGATAAAACCATGAGCTTTTTATTGTTGTGATGCAAAGGCAAGCTCCTACACCCTTACTACATTTGATTTTCCTTAGGCTCCAACCTATATGAGACTTCTACCTCAAGTTTTTTGCAACCTACAACATGAATGGAATATCCAACTCCCATATGTTTTATGCGGGATACAAACCACAAGAGGCTCCTACCTCAACAGGCTCCAGCCTGATATTTCTTAAGCAACAACTTTAAAGGAGACCATAACCCTTATTATGAATATTATTATACATAACACATTTTTCCTTAGCATTCCATTGTTTCTCTGTGCAGAGGGAGAGTCTTTATAGTAATCATCACATAATAGTTTCCGTACACTAGTTCCATAACATATCAGTTCATATTTTACTTATCTCTGCATTCATGAAAGTGTGCTTCACTTAGCACATGTCCACCTTGATAATCCATGACTTCACCAAATCTACCTTGAACATGTTAGGCTTACAGATAAGCAACGGACTGTAACACCAATTGATGAAAAATTGAATAAAATGATATGGGGGTTGAATCAACTTAGTACATTCATTGACATTAATTTGATTTGCTTTAAGCTCATTAACTAAAGCAATAAACGAGCAGATGGAAATATAATCACTAGCATATTTAATATGCAAACAACAAATAATAAGTAAACCAAAAACATCACATAAATACATAATAAAAACACATATGGACACTAGATATAAGTGGAAACCCATAAAGGGAGAAAACCATGAGTTTTTTATTGTTGTGATGCAAAGGCAAGCTCCTACACCCTTACTACATTTGATTTCCTTTAGGCTCCGAAAATAGGAGACTTCTACCTCAACTTTTCTGCAAGCTACAACATGCATGGAATATCCAACACCCATATGTTTTATGCATGATACAAACCACAAGAGGCTCCTACCTCAACAGGTTCCAGCCTGATATTTCTTAAGCAACAACTTTAAAGAAGACCATAATCCCCTCATACAAAATGAAACGAATATGTTGGTTTACCTGGTCATCAATTCTACATGTCTCCTTCTTTATTACTTCCTCTTATCCCCTCCAAATATATTTCACATCAGTTTCATGTGTGCCAAGTAACCCCACTCAAGTGACGGTGGCATATGGATTCCAGGATGGAAAATTGGAGAATAAGGGAGGAGATGGTCATAGAAAATTAATATAATAATAAAAATATTACTAGTGCCAAATTTAAGGAAGAATTGTGAGTAGATAAAGAGTTGGAGGGAAAAAAGAAACTACAATATTATAAGGAGGTGATCAACCCCAATCTCTAAAACCGCAGTTATCTCTCTGTCTTACTATTGTTAAGAATAAAGCAAACTTTTCCAAGATTAGAGTTACATTTCACGAGCTTCATAGTGAAACTAGGTGTTGCTTGATTCCTAAAACACCATGGGAAGGTGATATTTTTTTTTTTTCTTAGATTCTCCATCTTATAGTCACTTTCTCTATAATTTTCAGAATATTTGTCATATTACCAACCTTTTTGATTTTTTAACTCAACAAAAGATAATTCATGGGCATACTTTGATTGATTATACAACTTTCCCCTTCCATGGGAGGTGTTGGTGGAAGACTATATTTCTCTATCACAAGATTTATTTTTCTCATGTACTATTGGAAACTCCATTAATAATTACGTAATTTTTTTGAAATAAAGCTCTTTTTGCAACTTTTTGAGCATCTACATATTTCTAAGATCTATGTCTATGAAGGATCCATGAACCTAATAAATTCGCTTAAAGGAAAACTAGTTTGAAGAATCACAAATTTATGCCGAGCTACCATAACACTTTGATCAAATCAAGTAAATTTACTTATTCATCTTTCTCATTTATTACTTATTTATCTTTCTCATATCTATATTTTTCGTAACAAAAGTAAGAAATTGATGATCTTTCCAAAAAGAAATTAACACTCGCTTATTGTGAGTGAAAAATGCAAGAGTTTAATAAAATTATTCACAAGTTTCTCCCTGTGGGCATAACTATATATACATAGCAACATCTTATTATTTTTTTTAGGAAAATATCAATATGTTTATAGCTTTTCATGGACAGATCATAGCTTTAGAGTAAAGCAATAGATTTTATAATGGATTCTCACTACAATAATATATGTACTTATCTCATTACATTATATATATATATATATATATATATATATATATATATATATTAATTTGCAATGTCTCATTATTTTTTTATGGTCGCATTTTTTTTAATTTGTCATCGATAACTAAATATAGGAATAAGATAAATTTGTATCTACTGAATAAGTATTATTCTTTGTAAAAAGCTCCCATGCCCAAAATATCAAATAAAATTTAAATGAATAATCACCATCATAAAAACTAAACGCTACAAAAAGCAGCCGCTTAATATTTTCGTACCCAGGGCAACGAAATTGTATTGGCTTAAAATACACATTATTTTAATTAATAAAATATCAGAATAAAATAAAAGACAGCATTCCCTAAATTCAAAACAAGATCGCTGCGATAATGGCAGCCTTATTTAGAAATGAATCTCATTATACAATCTCAAATTTTCGCATGCAGACTAATCCATGCGCCCTTCAAGCTGAAGGACAAGGAGGAAGAGGCGAACCACAGAGACAGGCATTGTGGCTGTATGTAGAAGCAGGGAATGAATCCAACGGTTCCCCTCGTGGAATCATGCCACACAGACGGTTGAAGCTCAAATTCAACTCACTCAGACCCTTCAGTTGGACCATCTTCTCCGGAATGGTTCCCTTTAGTTGATTATTTGACAGATCAAGGAATTCGAGAATTGGCATATCACCCAACGATTCGGGTATGCTACCAGTAAGCTTATTGTTTGAAATGTGAAGAAAATCCAGGCTTGAATTCCCACCAAAAGAATTGGGTAGTTGGCCTGCGAAATTGTTGAACGATAACTGCAACGAGTGGAGTTTTGGATGATTGCCTAAGCAGTCGGGGATGTCACCGGATAGGCTATTTTTGTTCAGAACAAGGGCTTGAAGCTGGGAGGACTCGGGAATACAGGGGATATTCCCGGTGAGTTTGTTTTGGGACAGATCAATGGTTATAAGAGATGTTAACTTCGTTAAGGACGCTGGAATAGATCCTGTCAATAGATTCTGATCCAAAGCCAATTTATAAAAATTAGCGCTCAACAAACCTAGTGATTCTGGAATGCTTCCACTCAAACGATTGTTACTTGCCAACAGCTCTGCAAGCATTGACATATTTCCTAACGAGGATGGAATCTTACCCGTCAGCAAATTATTTTGTATGTGTAGCGTTGTTAGCTGCTTCAGATTTCCCATGGAGTCCGGAAGGGGACCAGAGAGCGTATTGTTGTTCATGGTCAACACGGACAGGAGTCTCAGATTTCCAATGCTTGATGGAATGAAACCAGAGAGCCGATTCGAATCCAAGTACAAAGAAGTTAAATTCCGTAGCTTTCCAATGGATTCGGGAATAGGACCGGCAATCAAGTTTCCGGTGAGAGACAGCGACTGTAGACTGAGCAGTTGGCCAATGTCAGAAGGAATCGAACCGGTGAGTTTGTTGTTATCCAGAGTAAGATGGTTCAAGGCTGAAAGGCGAGAAATAGAAGCTGGAATTATTCCACCTATATTTTTCCACCTCATAAGGGTAAATGTGCGAAGGTATGACAGGTTCCCGATGGATTCTGATATGCTTCCACTCATGTAAACGCTAGTGTTGCCTGCGCCCATGGGATCCCCATCAAGAATGAGGCTCACCACCCGATCGCCATTGTCATCGCAGGACACGCCCTTCCATTTGCAGCAATCATTTCCCGTCCATGATTTAAGAGCTCCGCTCGGATCCTCCACGATACCGGCTTTGAAAGCCAATAAGGCAACACGGTCTTGTTCTACACATTGTGCTATCTTCTGTCCATGGCATGAGTTTAAGGACATCAGTAGTAACACAGAAACGAATGCTAAGATTTCTGACCTGGGTTTCTCCATTGCGAAGCCAAGGAAATTGCAGAGGGTAATCAGAAACTTCTGGGCCCTGAGCATGAACTTTATGAAACCCACATTGCAGGAGAATCGAATCGAGTCGGTATTTAAATGATGAACGTGCTTTGTAGGTTAGGGTTTCATCTTTGTATTTTAGGGTTTCGGATACAAACTAGTCGTCGGTCAGCTTTGATTATCAAAGAACGTTAAAATCCGGAAAACAAAGATGCGTCCAAGTGTTTTAGAGTTTTGTGCCAGGTTGGAATTTGGTTATTCAATTTTTAACCGGCAGTGCTGGTTTGAAGCTACAATTTTCACAATTCTCAAAATCATAATGAAATTGTAACCTATTTAAATGAGGTTGGAATTTGGTTATTCAATTTTTACCCGGCAGGGCTGGTTTGAAGATACAATTTTCACAATTCTCAAATTTTTTTTTAGCTGATTCGCATAAACTTACGACGTGATTCGTATAAACTTAAGACGTGATTTTCATTAGAAATTTAATAATTTAATCTCTTCACTAATCATTTTTTTAACCATGAGATTTTCATTGGAAATTTAATAATTTAATCTTTTGACTAATCTTTTTTAAATATTTATTTGACGTGATTTGCATTGGAAATTTAATATTTAAAGCATTTTCTGAACTTTAAGTTTCAAATTCCAATTCCTTAGTATAGATGTTGTATTAAAGCATTTTTTAGACTTTATGTAGTATAGATTTCATGCTTTACTAGTCGAAGCCATTCCTTATCACTTTATATTTTTGTTTCACAATGATATATGTTATTTAAGTCACCTGGGTATTGCACTCCCTAAAATTCGGTAGTATAGATTTCATGCATTACTAGTCGAAGCCATTCTTTATCACTTTATATTTTTGTTTCACAATGATATATGTTATTTAAGTCACCTGGGTATTGCACTCCCTAGGCCACACCACCCCTTAACATTACTTGCTTTTTGCTCAAGGAATTTCGAATGGGTGAGCTCCACATCAAGGAGACTTAAAAGTACACCCCATCACCCTCTATACCCGAGGTGGACAATTTAATTTTAAATTTTATTATTTAAATTATTTTTTAAACTTATATTCTAAACAAAAATAATAAAAAACTTTAACAACTATAATATATTTTTATGGTTGTTTCTACTTTTGGTTTGATGATAAATTTTCCCAATATTTAAAAATATATTCTAATCAACACATTTAAACTACATAATATTTTATTGTTTTATTTTAATATATATAAACATCTTATATTTATAAAAAAAAATATATTTCCAATTTAAAATTTTAAACTACAAATACTAATTTGGAATTTAACATGTATTCAAATATTTGACTGTGACCAATTTTCCTACCTCTTATGTTGATTTATGCACCACGATATTCTAAAGGTATATTGTAGATTATGTTTTTCTTCGTATTATGCAATATTAAATATTTATTTATCCACCACCACGATATGCATACCATCACTATTTTTCAATTTATAGGGAGATTTCTTTTGAAAGGGAAGGTTCAAATAGGGCATTTTAACTTCTAGTTGAGGAATAACACATGTGATGTCCTTGTCCAGTGTTGACCTTAACTGTAACACTCATAGCCCACGCTAGGACATTTCCATCCTTTGTTGGTGCAACCACATCCAATAACCCTTTAACAATTGGTATGGACAAATTTTCCTCTATATTCATTAATTCCAACAATGTCTCTAGCCTCCATCCAAAACATAATTCTCTGTCAATACTACAAAACCTTTTGATGTTGTATCTACCCTTTCATTATATTCCCAACATGGTGATATACACATCTAAATGGAATTTACTTCTTTCACACAACAATTATAATTTACAGGAAACAATTAAAATTAATACATAACATAGAAAAGGGTTCATAAGAAATTGCAACATAACCAAGCGAATGCTACAAAAATACTTATATGTTCAATGTCAAACTAGCTACAAAATTTGATGTTCCTCCCAGTCATAGACCATGGTGTTCATTATGTGAAAGCAATTGGTCACCCTCGAGATAGGGCCTCAACACCATGGGGCAATTACTTGTCCAAATAGAGGTACATGTATAGTACCATCAACCAACGAAGGTACCAAAACCAAAAAACTACCAACCTATAGGCTCACGCCCACCATTAGTCTGCACCCAAGCATCACACACCCTTTTCTCCCCTGCAATCCCTTGGGTTGTGTCAACACCTTTAGTGTGCATTATTCTTAACATGAATGGTCTCAACTTTATGTATCTAGGAGATCTTGCTACCCTTCAGAGTCTTCAAACTCTTGCATCATACGCTGGTAGCCTCCAATCTTGAAGCTGACATACCCCATCATCCTACACCTAAGGAGTGCACACCCATCTTTACACCTGCAATCCCTCAGACTGTGTCACTACTTCCAAGGAATATTACTTCTAGTCAAGGATGGTTCCAATTTTTGGGCTCCTGTAGTTCATGCTGCCATCCTTGGTTGTCCATTCTCATTCCCCATAGCTAACTGCCTCTCAAGGAAAACATTCTTCTTTCATGTGCATGAATTTTCTTTTTGAAATTTGGCACCCCATAAAGTCACTTATGGACTTGGGTTATTTTCATGTTTCCCCCTTTTTAATTATTTCTAACTCATATTAGCCTTTTTTATTTTCTTATGGAGTTTGTCCCCTCGATACAATTTTTTTCTAATTCGGTTTGCACCTATTATGTGTTTATTAGTATGCATAAGTTAAACAGATTTGAAAAAATTAGGCACTCTAGACTCATAGCATATAAAATCATATACACATAAACACACCGGGCTCAAAACATATGCACAAACATACACATGCGTGCATTGCCCCCAAAAAGTGATTCTCAGCTCATTAGCCTAATTAATATGTTTTGACTTAGCACCCTAAGTTTTTGATGTACATGGTATTTACAATACAATTATTGGGTAGGGTTTTTACATCCCCCCCCCCCCCCCCCCCCCCCCCCCCTCTTATTTATGCGGTATCATTAGTGCAATATATGTACACATATATTCATTATGATTAAAACTACCTCATTATCCTTTATGGTTGCATTTTTTTGAGTTCTTTATGGAGATAGCCTCCTCTTCTAGTTGAACAGATCTCAGACTCTAATCTTTCACATTGTACCTCTTTCTCCTTTAGCTTTCTACTCATCATCCTTTCTATTCTCCTTGCCTCTTCAATTTGTGTCTTCACATTAACAATTTATTCCTTGTACTCATGCTCTCTCTCATCACATATCTGAATAAGTTTATTCAAGTCTTTGGTTTCATTCTTCAATCTTTCTATTTTAGTCAAGGCTATGCCAAGATTAGCTTGTCCTTCAACAATATTTTCCTCTTGGAAATCAGGTCGATTCACACTAGCATAGATCCCATTTGACCGAACACTTTTCTTTTTATAGAGATTTTTCTTATTCTTCTTTCTCTTCTCTTTTTCTGTATTAGCACTACTAGTCTCTCCTTCATGAATGAGCAGCAACCTATCCCATATTTCTTTAGAAGAATTTAAATCTATTATTGTATCAAGATCCTTATTATGAATATTATTATACATAACACATTTTTCCTTAGCATTCCATTGCTTCTCTTGCACAGAGGGAGAGTCTTTATAGTAATCATCACATAATAGTTTCCGGGCACCGGGTCCATAACATATCAGTTCATATTTTACTTATCTCTGCATTCATGAAAGTGTGTTTCACTTACCACATGTCCACCTTGATAATCCATGACTTCACCAAATCTACCTTCAACATGTTAGGCTTACAAATAAGGAACTGACTGTAATACCAATTGATGAAAACATGAATAAAATGATATGGGCGTTGAATCAAATTAGTACATTTATTGACATTAATTTGATTTGCTTTAATCTCATTAACTAATGAAATAAATGAGCATATTGAAATATAATTACTAACATATTTAATATGCAAACAATAAATAATAAGTAAACCAAAAACATCACATAAATACATAATAACAACACATATGGACACTAGATATAAGTGGAAACCCATAAAGGGAGAAAACCATGTGTTTTTGATTGTTGTTTTGCAAAGGCAAGCTGCTACACCCTTACTACATTTGATTTTATTTAGGCTCCAACCTATAGGAGACTTCTACCTCAACGTTTATGCAAGCTACAACATGCATGGAATATCCAACTCTCATATGTTTTATGAGGGATACAAACGACAAGAGGCTCCTACCTCAACAGGCTCCAGCCTGATATTTCTTAAGCAACAACTTTAAAGGAGACTATAATCCCCTCATACAAAATGAAACGAATATGTTGGTTTTCTTGGTCATCAATTCTACATATCTCCTTCTTTATTAAGTTTATAGAATAAAAATATTTTTCCCTAAACATTACCAAAATTTTATATAAATACATAAAATGCTTAAAAAATTGAATACTTTTCCAAAAGCATTGTTATACATTCTAAGATTTACACGTACATTTAAAAATAAATTTCCATCTTTAAACTTTTTCCTTATCTCTATTAAGCCAATAATGATCAAGGCTACGCTTCTACATACTCATCAATATTGAACATCTGGACTGTTGCACATTGTGGATACTTCTCTTCTCTTTCCTCCTATCTCTCTTCTCTTATGCATTATGGATAAAGAACAGATGCATGATAAATTACACAAGTTGCTACATGATCATACATAATAAGTTCACACATATAATGTCCAACATCTATGAATTAGACACATGATATTTGGGAACATATTTTATCACCAATTGGTTGTAAAGCTTAGACATTCCTCCCAGCCATAGGCCAAAGTACTCTAGAACTCTCAATAGCAGGTGACCTCGCAGTTGGGGCCTCACTCCAGAGGGTTGAAGTCTCTCCTAGAATCAATTTCATCATGCATTCAATATTGATTGAATTATTATACTATATGCCAACTTTAGAAAGCTTTCGAGCCACAATGCCACATCCCTCACCTTACACAACCAAGAGAGTGCACCATTTCACTAACTCTATAGTCCATTACGATATCCCACTACTCCATCTTGGGATTGAAGTGCAAACTAATTATCAATTTTCAAAAAATGGTAGCTTTAGGATTTTCAACTTCCATTGGAAGGCGCTCGGGCACTCCCTCAACCTTATGTTGGGAATTTATGCCCAACACTTTCCCTTCTACCTCCAATCTTACCCCAAGCAACGAGGGAACTTTAGCCATGGAATTTTAATAAGGTTTTCCATGTCTAATTATGAGGTCATAGGGTTGGTTTCAATTATACTCTTACCTTCGAATATGTATCCTAACCCCAATCCACTAGCCACAATTTCCCCAACATGTAACTTTCCTACTTAAATCAATAATTTCACATAGTATCTTTTACTCATAGATCATTTCCTCATGTTACTCAAAGAAAATATGGGTTTATTTGGAGAGGGTCAATGAGAGGGAAAAGGAAATGACAACTCTTTGTTTGCATGTTTGAAACAATCCAAGTATCAATAATAAATATTACTCGCCTTACAACCTCATTACTTCATCATCTATTCTATCTTCATAATCTAGGTTCTATATGTCTAACTAGCTTATGGAATTTCATGTTGTGAAGACTTAGTCATGGGTTCTACCACCCCATGAACTTCACCTTATGGAGCTCTATCCCTCCATTCTTGTCTCTAACTTGATATGCAAAAACAGTATTTTTACAACACTGCATAACATGTCCTTAGGGACATGGGCCTTAACTTTAGTTCTACTTTGGCCTCAAAACACATAACATAGGCATATACGCCAAAAAAAGAACTTAACTTACCAACTAAATAGAGATATTCACAATATAATATGAGGTTATTATCGGTGTTACATTAAGAGAATATGACATGGCCCACTTGAAAGTGCCCCCAGCAATTTAAGGATAAATAACATATTATGATGGAAAAAGTTACCCAAGGGGATATAATCACAATCTTGTTATTCTTAAGAATCTATCTGAAAATTATTATATGTCAGAGAATCCATACATGAAGGAAAACATTTACTACTAGCACATTGATTGATAGCTTCATCAATGAATGGGCTAATACAATTATCATTTTTGAAATCTTTGTTAACATCCCTTCAATAAATATAAACTTTAATTACACCTTATTTGTTTTCGAATATGATGGGATTTACGACCAATTTGGTCAAGGGAATTGAATAATAAAAACAACATTAATATCGATTAGTCAGAGCCTTCCTCAAGTAGGCTTATAGATATCGTATGTATTCATCTCATGTTTGATAAACCCAACATCAACGCCTAGAATTTGCTCATCGCTCCAAGTGAAAACAAAATGAAATTCCTTAAATAAGCAACAATCTACACTTATTAATATGTTTTCATTGTTAAGGCTTTGTGAGTTAAGAATTTCCCAAGAAGACATATGGTCGAAACTTTGTGTTCATGTATAGGTCCCGACGTTGGAAAATGTGGTGTTAATTATAGAGCTTTTTTTTTGTATACGCACCTGGATCTTAGGGTTGGTGATTAGCAAGTAAGCTTGATGGTACCTAGGGAGACTGAAAACTTGAGCACACCTTATTCCCTCATGCATAGATTTCCCTGGTAAGATATTTAGTCCATGGCATTGTGGTGCCTAAATTGTTAAGAGACCAATGGATAGATTGCACTGGTCAGGAATATAGTCCATGGCATTTCCATGCCTAAATATTTTCATGGTTCATATAGTTGAGATCTTCCTTGTACTTGTATATGATGAATACCTCCCTAGTTAAGAGGGAGTGTTGGAAAATGTAACTAGGTTCAGTCTTCACTTAATGTATTTGAGTCATCTTATAATGACTTGCGAAAAGAAGAAATAAAAGAGCTATTATTATTATTATTATTATTATTATTATTATTATTATTATTATTACTGTGACTTATTAAAGTAGGGGTTTCATGATTGGGCTACCATGTTTTAGGTCAAAGTCCCCATTAAGGAATTATACAATTTACTGTTAGTCAATAGAGTCATTGTACTTTTAAAGAGGCCCTTCTTGGGATTTTGAATCATCTAAAAATGTTAAGTATTGAGTCAAATGTAATTTATGTATCCTCCACATAAAGTTCGGCCTCGAAGAGATCAAGTCGGACTAAGGACACTAATTAGACCTGACATGAAACTCATAAATACAAGCAACTCGAATTCATTTGGATCACTTCATCTCAAGCAAGTATGATATCTCTAAGGAAGCTGGGAAGTGTGAAGTATGAATCGGGGAAGCGAAAGGAAGTGCGATTTGGGTGGAGTTTAAGCAGAAGAAGAAAAATAAAATTTTGGTGCATATCTCTCTCTCTCTCTCTCTCTCTCTCTCTCTCTCTCTCTTTGTTTCGAGCCCTATATTAGGAGATCAAAGTCTTTCAAATTTTTTTGATGTTGGAAGATGCCTGATGCTGAAAGATGCTACATAGTCGAAGTTGTTGGAAGAGAGGTCCAAGATTTGGAAGGGTGAATTGGTGTGGAGTGAAGGTTTGGTATTTGTCTAGGGTGAAGATTCCCAAAACATACTATTGAAAGGAATAGAATTTTGACTAAGTTTTCCCCTTTAGGGGGGTTTTTCGCTGTTATAGTGCCCACATCTGGTGTCCATTGTTTTATGTTCTTCCGCTTTGGTAATTTCTTGATTAAGTAAAAGATAAGATATAAATAATTGTAATAAAAAATCAAGAACATCACAAGTAATTATCAAGAATAAGAAAATCTTTCTGGCTTTTTGATTTTCTAACATCCTTTAGTCATTTCTACCTTTTTTGACATACATTTTGCATTCGATAGCTCTATGTCCAAATTAATTGCATAGATAACAATAACATAAAAATGATTTTTGTACGAAGTAAATGAATTCAATATTTTCTTTGTCTTACATTCTCCTTCAACATGTCCAGGTTCATAGCAAGAAAAACAGTTGATATATGTCAAAGGAGAAAATAATATCCTTTTGAGATCTTCCAATTTTTCTCAATTTATCTCAAGTAGCAAGTGAAATTTTTCCAAATAACCATTTCTTGATATCATTCTTTCACTCTTGATGTTGCCACTCTTTTTTGTTTTCTTCTTTACAAATCTTGCTTTATCTACCTTCTTGTTATGCAGGTATATTTAGTGCTACTTCATTATCCTTTATGGTTGCAATTTTTTGAGTTCTTTATGGAGACAACCTCCTCTTCTAGTTGAACAGATCTCAGACTCTAATCTTTCACATTGTACCTCTTTCTCCTTTAGCTTTCTACTCATCATCCATTCTATTCTCCTTGCCTCTTCAATTTGTCTCTTCACATTAACAATTTATTCCTTGTACTCATGCTCTCCCTCATCACATATCTGCGTAAGTTTATTCAAGTCTTTGGTTTCATTCTTCAATCTTTCTATTTGAGACAAGGCTATGCCAAGATTAGCTTGTTCTTCAACTATATTTTCTTCTTGGAAATTAGGTCAATTCACACTAGCATGGACCTCATTTCACTGAACACCTTCCTTTTTATAGAGATTTTTCTTATTCTTCTTTCTCTTCTATTTTTTTGTATTAGCGCTACTAGTCTCTCCTTCATGAATGAGCTGCAACCTATCCCATATTTCTTTAGAAGAATTTAAATATATTATTGCATCAAGATCCTTATTATGAATATTATTATACATAACACATTTTTCCTTAGCATTCCGTTATTTCTCTTGTGCACAGGGAGAGTCTTTATAGTAATCATCGCATAATAGTTTTCGTACACTAGGTCCATAACATATCAGTTCATATTTTACTTATCTCTGCATTCATGAAAGTGTGTTTCACTTACCACATGTCCACCTTGATAATCCATGACTTCACCAAATCTACCTTCAACATGTTAGGCTTATAGATAAGGAACCGACTGTAATACCAATTGGTGAAAACTTGAATAAAATGATATGGTGGTTGAATCAACTTAGTACATTCATTGACATTAATTTGATTTGCTTTAAGCACATTAACTAAAGCAATAAATGAGCAGGTTGAAATATAATGACTAACATGTTTAATATGCAGACAACAAATAATAAGTAAACCAAAAACACCACAAAAATACATAATAACAACACATATGGACACTAGATATAAGTGGAAACCCATAAAGGGAGAAAACCATGAGCTTTTTATTGTTGTGATCCAAAGGCAAGCTCCTACACCCTTACTACATTTGATTTTCTTTAGGCTCCAACCTATAGGAGACTTCTACCTCAACTTTTTTGTAAGCTACAACATGCATGGAATATCCAACTCCCATATGTTTTATGCGGGATACAAACCACAAGAGGCTCCTTCCTCAACAAGCTCCAGCCTAATATTTCTTAAGCAACAACTTTAAAGGAGACCATAATCCTTATTATGAATATTATTATACATAACACATTTTTCCTTAGCATTCCACTGTTTCTCTTGCGCAGAGCGAGAGTCTTTATAGTAATCATCACATAATAGTTTCCGTACACTAGGTCCATAACATATCAGTTCATATTTTACTTATCACTACATTCATGAAAGTGTGTTTCACTTAGCACATGTCCACCTTGATAATCCATGACTTCACCAAATCTACCTTCAACATGTTAGGCCTACAGACAAGCAATGGACTGAAATACCAATTGATGAAAAATTGAATAAAATGATATGGGGGTTGAATCAACTTAGTATATTCATTGACATTAATTTGATTTGCTTTAAGCTCATTAACTAAAGCAATAAAAGTGCAGATGGAAATATAATGACTAACATATTTAATATGAAAACAACAAATAATAAGTAAACCAAAAACATCACATAAATACATAATAAAAACACATATGGACACTAGATATAAGTGGAAACCCATAAAGGGAGAAAACCATGAGTTTTTTATTGTTATGATGCAAAAGCAAGCTCCTACACCCTTACCACATTTTATTTTCTTTAGGCGCCAACCTATAGGAGACTTCTACCTCAACTTTTCTGCAAGTTACAACATGCATGGAATATCCAACTCCCATATGTTTTATGCAGGATACAAACCAAAAAAGGTTCCAGCCTGATATTTCTTAAGCAACAACTTTAAAGAAGACCATAATCCCCTCATACAAAATGAAACGAATATGTTGGTTTACCTAGTCATCAATTCTACATATCTCCTTCTTTATTACTTCCTCTTATCCCCTCCAAATATATTTCACATCAGTTTCATGTAGGTAACCCCACTCAAGTGATGGTGGCATATTGATCCCGGCTAGACAATTGGAGAATAAGGGAGGAGATGGTCTTACAAAATTAAGATAATATTAAAAATATTATTGGTGCCAAATTTAAGGAAGAATTGTGAGTAAATAAAGAGTTGGAGGGAAAAAAGAATCTACAATATTATAAGGAGGTGATCAACCCCAATCTCTAAAACCACAGTTATCTCTTTGTCTTGACTATTGTTAAGAATAAAGCAAACTTTTCCAAGATTAGAGTTACATTTCATGAGCTTCATAGTGAAACTAGGTGTTGCTTGATTCCTAAAACACCATGGGAAGGTGATGTTTTTTTTCTTTTCTTAGATTCTCCATCTTGTAGTCACTTTCTCTATAGTTTTCAAAATATATGTCATATTACCAACCTTTTTGATTTTTTAACTCAAGAAAAGATAATTCATGGGCGTACTTTGATGGATTATACAACATTCCCCTTCCATTGGAGGTGTTGGTGGAAGACTATATTTCTCTATCACAAGATTTCTTTTTCTCATGTACTATTGGAAACTCCACAAATTATTACGTAATTTGGCTTAAAGGAAAACTAGTTTGAAGAATCACAAATTTATGCCCAGATATCATCACATTTTTTATCAAATCAAGTAAATTTACTTATTCATATTTCTCATTTCTTACTTATTTGTCTTTCTCATATCTATATTTTTCATAACAAAAGTAAGAAATTGATGATCTTTCCAAAGAAAAATTAACACTCGTTTATGGTGAGTGAAAAATGCAACAGTTTAATAAAGTTATTCACAAGTTTCTCCCTGTGGGCATAACTAAATATACATAGCAACATCTTATTATTTTTTTTAAGAAAATATCAATTTTGGAATATGTTTATAGCTTTTCATGGACAGATCATAGCTTTAAAGTAAAGCAATAGATTTTATAATGGATTCTGACTACAATAATATATGTACTTATCTCATTACAATATATATATATATATATATATATATATATATATATATATATATATATATATTAATTTGCAATGTCTCATTATTTTTTTTATGGTCGCATTTTTTTTAATTTGTCATCGATAACTAAATATAGGAATAAGATAAATTTATATCTACGGAATAAGTATTATTCTTTGTAAAAATCTCCCATGCCCAAAATATCAAATAAAATTTAAATGAATAATCACCATCATAAAAACTAAACGCTACAAAAAGCAGCCGCTTAATATTTTCGTACCCAGGGCAACGAAATAGTATTGGCTTAAAATACACATTATTTTAATTAATAAAATATCAGAATAAAATAAAAGACAACATTCCCTAAATTCAAAAGAAGATCGCTGCGATAATGGCAGCCTTATTTAGTAATGAATCTCATTATACAATCTCAAATTTTCGCATGCAGACTAATCCATGCGCCCTTCAAGCTGAAGGACAAGGAGGAAGTGGCGAACCACAAAGACAGGCATTGTGGCTGTATGTAGAAGCAGGGAATGAATCCAATGGTTCCCCTCGTGGAATCATGCCACACAGACGGTTGAAGCTCAAATTCAACTCACTCAGACCCTTCAGTTGGACCATCTTCTCCGGAATGGTTCCCTTTAGTTGATTATTTGACAGATCAAGGAATTCGAGAATTGGCATATCACCCAACGATTTGCTACCAGTAAGCTTATTGTTTGAAATGTGAAGAAAATCCAGGCTTGAATTCCCACCAAAAGAATTGGGTAGTTGGCCTGCAAAATTGTTGAACAATAACTGCAACGAGTGGAGTTTTGGATGATTGCCTAAGCAGTCGGGGATGTCAATGTTGGGTATTTTTGATGGGAAAATACCAAAAACCAAGATTCAAACTAAACACAGAGACAATGCTCTGTTTTACCTCCACAGGATCCTTTTGTGCACAGGGAAGCTTAAAAAAATTTCACTGAGAGACAGAGTATTTCACCACCATAAAAACATTCTATTCATTAAAAACTGATACAAACTTCATCCTCTTTTACTGAGAGGGGTTTACCACTGTAAAATCCTTTTTATATTCACTGCTGTGAAAAACAACTTACTGCTGTAATAAAAGTTTACATAAGTTTACTGCTGTAAAAAAAAATTTACACAGGCTTACAAAAATTCGCTCCACCATTTTCTTTATGCACTGCTGTGCAAAACCACACATGGTTTTTCTTACTCCTCTGTTTTTCAAAATGCCACACAAAACATTACCAAGTATATCGTGTGCACTGCTGTGCATACATCCACTGGTTCTCTCTCGCTGCTGCGAACACACATTGTCTTTTCCTCCCGTGTGCCATACATACAAAAAAAGGTCAACACTCAAAAACAAAAAAAAAACTTATTACATACGATTTCATATATTTAATACATGCCGTATATAAACAAATATATAAAAAATATGGGACGTATGCCCATCACCATATTAAAGGCCACCACTTAATTCTACGTTGACACATTAAACTTCATGTCCTTTCTTCCACGGCGGTCAACCCAAAAATTTAACACTCCACGCAATAGTTTTAATTTGGTGCAGGTTCGTATGCAGCTCCAGGTGATCAACGGCGGAGAACATTCAATCAAATCGGACGGTGGACAACAATATCGGAAGGCACTTTGTCACCTAACTTTATCGCCCGAGAAAACTACGTTGGCTGATGTCAGGGGAGAGCCACGCGTCTGCTCCAGATTTTCTCGGGTTCAAGAGTATGGAGATTCCCTTCGCCGGAAAATGGACCCGAGAACTCTCAGGCGGGTTTGGTGAACGATTTCCGGCGTCTGCATTGAAATTAGATTTCAACACTCCCCTTTAATTTCAACAGCTAGGCATTCGGTCATACCGAGACACTTCCTCAAAAATTCAAAGCTCTTCTGATCCAGTGGCTTTGTCAAGATGTCTGCTACCTGTTCTTGAGTCCTGCAATGTTCTAGGACAATTTCTCCATTGTTCACCAATTCTCTGATGTAGTGAAACCTTGTATCAATGTGTTTCGCTCTCTTATGAAAAACTGAATTCTTTGACAATGCAATAGCTGAGCTATTGTCACAAAAAATCACTGTCGCTTTTGCCTGCTCTTGGCCTAAGCTTCTCAACATTCTTCTCATCCACACTGCTTGACATGCTGCTGCTGTAGCTGCCACATATTCAACCTCTGCTGTAGACAATGCTACAATGGACTGCTTCTTAGAAGCCCATGAAATGGCTCCTGAACCCATATGAAAAACATAACCGGAAGTGCTCTTCCGATCATCTACACTTCCAGCCCAATCACTGTCAGTGTATCCAACCAAATCTGAATGTTCTGAGGCATGATATAGAATTCCAAACATTTTGGTACCTTTGACATACCTCAAAATTCTCTTTGCTGCCTGCCAATGTGCCTCCTTCGGCCTCTCCATGAACCTGGAAATTAAACTAACAGCATACATTAAATCAGGCCTAGTTGTTGTTAAATACATAAGGTTGCCCACAATGCTTTTATACAAGCTAGGATCAAAATCCTTGTTGCTGTCCTCTCTGCTGAGCTTTAATCCCATCACTGTGGGAGGGTATATATATATATATATATATTAATTTGCAATGTCTCATTATTTTTTGTATGGTCGCATTTTTTTTAATTTGTCATCGATAACTAAATATAGGAATAAGATAAATTTATATCTACGGAATAAGTATTATTCTTTGTAAAAATCTCCCATGCCCAAAATATCAAATAAAATTTAAATGAATAATCACCATCATAAAAACTAAACGCTACAAAAAGCAGCCGCTTAATATTTTCGTACCCAGGGCAACGAAATAGTATTGGCTTAAAATACACATTATTTTAATTAATAAAATATCAGAATAAAATAAAAGACAACATTCCCTAAATTCAAAAGAAGATCGCTGCGATAATGGCAGCCTTATTTAGTAATGAATCTCATTATACAATCTCAAATTTTCGCATGCAGACTAATCCATGCGCCCTTCAAGCTGAAGGACAAGGAGGAAGCGGCGAACCACAGAGACAGGCATTGTGGCTGTATGTAAAAGCAGGGAATGAATCCAATGGTTCCCCTCGTGGAATCATGCCACACAGATGGTTGAAGCTCAAATTCAACTCACTCAGACCCTTCAGTTGGACCATCTTCTCCGGAATGGTTCCCTTTAGTTGATTATTTGACAGATCAAGGAATTCGAGAATTGGCATATCACCCAACGATTTGCTACCAGTAAGCTTATTGTTTGAAATGTGAAGAAAATCCAGGCTTGAATTCCCACCAAAAGAATTGGGTAGTTGGCCTGCAAAATTGTTGAACAATAACTGCAACGAGTGGAGTTTTGGATGATTGCCTAAGCAGTCGGGGATGTCACTGTTGGGTATTTTTGATGGGAAAATACCAAAAACCAAGATTCAAACTAAACACAGAGACAATGCTCTGTTTTACCTCCACAGGATCCTTTTGTGCACAGGGAAGCTTAAAAAAATTTCACTGAGAGACAGAGTATTTCACCACCATAAAAACATTCTATTCATTAAAAACTAATACAAACTTCATCCTCTTTTACTGAGAGGGGTTTACCACTGTAAAATCCTTTTTATATTCACTGCTGTGAAAAACAACTTACTGCTGTAATAAAAGTTTACATAAGTTTACTGCTGTAAAAAAAAATTTACACAGGCTTACAAAAATTCGCTCCACCATTTTCTTTATGCACTGCTATGCAAAACCACACATGGTTTTTCTTACTCCTCTGTTTTTCAAAATGCCACTCAAAACATTACCAAGTATATCGTGTGCACTGCTGTGCATACATCCGCTGGTTCTCTCTCGCTGCTGCGAACACACATTGTCTTTTCCTCCCGTGTGCTATACATCCAAAAAAAAGGTCAACCCTCAAAAACAAAAAAAAAACTTATTACATACGATTTCATATATTTAATACATGCCGTATATAAACAAATATATAAAAAATATGGGACGTATGCCCATCACCATATTAAAGGCCACCACTTAATTCTACGTTGACACATTAAACTTCATGTCCTTTCTTCCACGGCGGTCAACCCAAAAATTTAACACTCCACGCAATAGTTTTAATTTGGTACAGGTTCGTATTCAGCTCCAGGTGATCAACGGCGGAGAACATTCAATCAAATCGGATGGTGGACAACAATATCGGAAGGCACTTTGTCACCTAACTTTATCGCCCGAGAAAACTACGTTGGCTGATGTCAGGGGAGAGCCACGCGTCTGCTCCAGATTTTCTCGGGTTCAAGAGTATGGAGATTCCCTTCGCCGGAAAATGGACCCGAGAACTCTCAGGCGGGTTTGGTGAACGATTTCCGGCGTCTGCATTGAAATTAGATTTCAACACTCCCCTTTAATTTCAACAGCTAGGCATTCGGTCATACCGAGACACTTCCTCAAAAATTCAAAGCTCTTCTGATCCAGTGGCTTTGTCAAGATGTCTGCTACCTGTTCTTGAGTCCTGCAATGTTCTAGGACAATTTCTCCATTGTTCACCAATTCTCTGATGTAGTGAAACCTTGTATCAATGTGTTTCGCTCTCTTATGAAAAACTGAATTCTTTGACAATGCAATAGCTGAGCTATTGTCACAAAAAATCATTGTCGCTTTTGCCTGCTCTTGGCCTAAGCTTCTCAACATTCTTCTCATCCACACTGCTTGACATGCTGCTGCTATAGCTGCCACATATTCAACCTCTGCTGTAGACAATGCTACAATGGACTGCTTCTTAGAAGCCCATGAAATGGCTCCTGAACCCATATGAAAAACATAACCGGAAGTGCTCTTCCGATCATCTACACTTCCAGCCCAATCACTGTCAGTGTATCCAACCAAATCTGAATGTTCTGAGGCATGATATAGAATTCCAAACATTTTGGTACCTTTGACATACCTCAAAATTCTCTTTGCTGCCTGCCAATGTGCCTCCTTCGGCCTCTCCATGAACCTGGAAATTAAACTAACAGCATACATTAAATCAGGCCTAGTTGTTGTTAAATACATAAGGTTGCCCACAATGCTTTTATACAAGCTAGGATCAAAATCCTTGTTGCTGTCCTCTCTGCTGAGCTTTAATCCCATCACTGTGGGAGTGATTGCTGCCTTGCATTCTTCCATCTTAAATCTGCCCAAAACTTGATTTACATATCTTGCTTGAGATATAAAAATTCCTTTTTCATTTTGATCTACTTCTATGCCTAAGAAGTATCTCAACAAACCCATGTCAGTCATTTCAAATTCATCCTTCATGACTGATTTAAAATTCTCAATAAGATAAATATCATTTCCAGTGAAAATAACATCATCTACATACAAGACAACAATTAAAATTTTACCATCCTTTTCCTTGATGTAGACTGTGGGTTCTCCTTCACATTTGTCAAATTCATTATCCAATAGATATGAATCTATCCTGCTGTACCATGCTCTTGGCGCTTGCTTCAGCCCATAAAGAGCTTTCTTCAATTTGCACACTTTGTGCTCTTCACCTTTCTTCTCATATCCGAGAGGCTGTTCAACATAAACCTCTTCCTTTAACACTCCATTTAGGAATGCTGACTTCACCTCCATTTGATATACTTTCCATTTGTTTTGAGCTGCTATGGACAGCACTGCTCTCACGGTTTCCATTCTTGCAACCGGGGCGAAGGTCTCCTCATAATCTCTTCCATACTGCTGCTTGTACCCCTTGACAACCAGCCTTGCCTTGTGCCTTTCTATCTTGCCTTCAGCATTGCTCTTGGTCTTATAGACCCATTTCACACCAATGACTTCTTTGCCTTTTGGTAACTCAACCAAATCCCATGTTTTGTTTCTCTCTATGGCATTAATTTCCTCATCCGTAGCTTCTATCCATTTCCTATCTTTAATTGCCTCCTCTAAATGAATAGGATCATCAACATGACAATACAAGGCAGATAAGGAATTCATTCCTTCATCATAAATGTCACTTAGATTTCTCTATTTATTACCTCTTTCACTTGGTGTGCAAGTGCTTGAAGATGCACTTGAAGTTCCTCCTTGTGGTGTGCTTGGAGAAGCACTCTCATTGATCCTCAATGGTGTCCCTTGCTGTCCTTGTGTTGGCGCTGCTATTTGGGGATGTATTTCAGCCACCTCCTCTTCATCTTCATCATGAGACAAACAGTTCTTGACATTCACTGTTTTCTCTATGCTTCCATCCCAAGCTTCTTCCTCAATGAATTGAACATCCCTGCTTACAAAGAACTTCTTGGTAGATGGGATGTACAGCCTGTAGGCTTTGGATTCATCACTGTATCCAATGAAGATGCATTTCTCCCCTTTGCTGTCAAACTTCCTCCTTAGCTGATCTAGTATGTGTGCATAGGCCACACACCCAAAAACTCTCATGTGGGTGACTCCTTGTTTTCTCCCACTCCATGCCTCTTCTGGCACTTTGTTCATGACTGCTTTTGTAGGACACCTATTCAATATATAAACTGCACAATGTACAGCTTCAGCCCAATACTCATTTGGCAAATGCTTTGCCTTCAACATGCTCCTTGCCATCTCCATGATGGTTCTGTTTTTCCTTTTAGCAACTCCATTTTGCTGCGGAGTGTACCGAGTTGTGAACTGTTTATGTATTCCATTTTCTCTACAAAACTTTAGGAATTCATTTGAGATATACTCACCTCCTCTATCAGTTCTCAATACTTTTATGTGCAACCCGCTTTGGTTCTCCACAAGTGCTTTGAAATTTTGGAATTTCTCAAAGACTTCACTTTTGTTCTTGAGGAAATATATCCAAGTCTTTCTTGTAAAATCATCAATGAATGTTAAGAAATATAGGCTGCCATCTAATGATGAAGCTTGCATTGGTCCACATAAATCTGAGTGGATAATCTCTAAGGGTGTCTTTGCCCTTATGCTCTTCCCTGATGGAAAACTTTCTCTGTGTTGTTTTCCCAAAATGCAGCCTTCACATAGGCTGTCCAGTTTCTCTATCAATGGTAATCCCTTTACCATTCATTTCCTGCTCAATAAGTTTAGACCTCCAAAATTTAGATGGCCGAATCTCAAGTGCCATAACCAGTTCTCATCCTTTGGCACGCTTTGGAAGGCCTCTTGGGTGACTGCTGCCATTTCCCTTTTGTTCTTCATGTCTGCCCTGATCCGGAGAGGGAACATCCTGTTCCTTGTCATCTTCACTTTAGCAATGCATCTTTTGCTGGGTGGTATATCCATGATGGTGCATACATCATTTACAAAGTAAAAATTGTAACCCTTTTGGACAAGCTATCCAACACTCAAGAGGTTACATCTCATTCCGGGGACATAGTAAACATCTGCTATGGTTTTCCTTTCTCCTTGTTTTGTAAATATTTTTACTTCCCCTTTTCCCATAACAGAGACTTTGCTATCAGTTCCTAGTGTGACCTCTGATTTCAAATTCTGATTTAAGGCTGAAAAGAGGGCTATATTCCCTGTCATATGGTTGCTGCAACCTGAGTCTAAAAACCAAATGTCTTCACTATTTGTTTCAGCCATGTTACAGGCTAACAACACATTATTTTGACTGTTGTTTTCTCTTGTAACATTTGCATTTTGTCTATTGTTCATATCATGCTGTTTCTTTCTGCAATCACTAGCATAATGTCCATACTTTTTGCAATAATAGCATTGAACATTAGATTTATCATACCTTTGTCCTTGAGCCTGATACTGATCTGTTTGTTGGCTGCTGCCTTGACCTTGGTTCTGATTTGGATTGTTGCCTCTTCCTTGTGCATTCGCTGGGCTGTTCCTTCCACCTCTGTTCTGGCTTCTGCCTCTTCCTCTTCTGTTTCCTCTTCCTTGACCTCTTCCTCTTCCAAAGGACATCTGGGTCTTGAAGGCTTGCTCAAGGGATGAGTTTTCATTCCTACTCAACCTCTGCTCATGAGTTATCAGTGATGCATGTAGCTCATCAACTGAATAGTTTGAGAGATCCTTTGTCTCTTCAATGGTGGTGACTATGGCATCAAACCTTGAGGGTAAGACCCTCAATATTTTCTCCACAATCCTTCTATCTTCAATGGTTTCTCCATGAGTTCTCATTTGTGTGATTACACCAATCACATGAGTGAAGAATGAGTCAATTTTATCTGACTCCTTCATGTTCAAGTTCTCAAAATCTTTCCTCAGCAACTGTAGTTTTGTTGTCTTCACTCTCTCCATGCCTTGATAGGCTGTCTTAAGGGTTTCCCATGCTTCATTTGATGTCTTAGCTGCTGCTAACCTTGGAAATATACTCTGGTCTACTGCTAGATACAACAAAACACGGGCTTTTGAATCCTTCTTCCTATTGCTCTTCAGCAGATCCTTCTCTCCCTGAGTTAATGCATTGAACTCAGTTTCATCTGCTGGTTCTTCAAAACCATCTACAACTATTTCCCATAAGTCTTGGGAAGCAAGCAAGGCTTTCATAGTTATTGACCAGTAGTCATAGTTCTTCCCATTAAACTGTGGGAGCTGGGTATTAAACATACCCATACCAGTGCTTGTGCTGGCCATTCCTTGACTGTGTATTTTAAAAACTGACTGTCTCTTCAGTAACAAACAAGATAGTTATGAAGAATACCTGAATCCTTCGTTGTCTGAGTCTTTTGTCTGCCTGAGAAGTTTTGCTGCAGCAACAACCTTCTCCCTTCAGCTTCTTTGTCACCTTCAAAGAGCCTAAGCCTGCTCTGATACCACTGTTGGGTATTTTTGATGGGAAAATACCAAAAACCAAGATTCAAACTAAACACAAAGACAATGCTCTGTTTTACCTCCACAGGATCCTTTTGTGCACAGGGAAGCTTAAAAAAATTTCACTGAGAGACAAAGTATTTCACCACCATAAAAACATTCTATTCATTAAAAACTGATACAAACTTCATCCTCTTTTACTGAGAGGGGTTTACCACTGTAAAATCATTTTTATATTCAATGCTGTGAAAAACAACTTACTGCTGTAATAAAAGTTTACATACGTTTACTGCTGTAAAAAAAAATTTACACAGGCTTACAAAAATTCGCTCCACCATTTTCTTTATCCACTGCTGTGCAAAACCACACATGGTTTTTCTTACTCCTCTGTTTTTCAAAATGCCACACAAAACATTACCAAGTACACCGTGTGCACTGCTGTGCATACATCCCCTGGTTCTCTCTCGTTGCTGCGAACACACACTGTCTTTTCCTCCCGTGTGCCATACATCCAAAAAAAAACGTCAACCCTCAAAAACAAAAAAAAACTTATTACATACGATTTCATATATTTAATACATGTCGTATATAAACAAATATATAAAAAAATATGGGACGTATGCCCATCACCATATTAAAGGCCACCACTTAATTCTACATTGACACATTAAACTTCATGTCCTTTCTTCCACGGCGGTCAACCCAAAAATTTAACACTCCACGCAATAGTTTTAATTTGGTGCAGGTTCGTATGCAGCTCCAGGTGATCAACGACGGAGAACATTCAATCAAATCGGACGGTGGACAACAATATCGGAAGGCACTTTGTCACCTAACTTTATCGCCAGAGAAAACTACGTTGGCTGATGTCAGGGGAGAGCCACGCTTCTGCTCCAGATTTTCTTGGGTTCAAGAGTACGGAGATTCCCTTCGCCGGAAAATGGACCCGAGAACTCTCAGGCGGGTTTGGTGAACGATTTCTGGCGTCTGCGTTGAAATTAGATTTCAACAGTCACCGGATAGGCTATTTTTGTTCAGAACAAGGGCTTGAAGCTGGGAGGACTCAGGAATACAGGGGATATTCCCGGTGAGTTTGTTTTGGGACAGATCAATGGTTATAAGAGATTTTAACTTCGTTAAGGACGCTGTAATAGATCCTATCATAGATTCTGATCCAAAAACAATTTATAAAAATTAGCGCTCAACAAACCTAGTGATTCTGGAATGCTTCCACTCAAACGATTGTTACTTGCCAACAGCTCTGCAAGCATTGACATATTTCCTAACGAGGATGGAATCTTACCCGTCAGCAAATTATTTTGTATGTGTAGCATTGTTAGCTGCTTCAGATTTCCCATGGAGTCTGGAAGGGGACCCGAGAGCGTATTGTTGTTCATGGTCAACACAGACAGGAGTTTCAGATTTCCAATGCTTGATGGAATGAAACCAGAGAGCCGATTCGAATCCAAGTAAAAAGAAGTTAAATTCCGTAGCTTTCCGATGGATTCCGGAACAGGATCGGCAATCAAGTTTCCGGTGAGAGACAGCGACTGTAGACTGAGCAGTTGGCCAATGTCAGAAGGAATCGAACCAGTGCGTTTGTTGTTATCTAGAGTAAGATGGTTCAAGGCTGAAAGGCGAGAAATAGAAGCTGGAATTATTCCACCTATATTTTTCCACCTCATAAGGGTAAATGTACGAAGGTATGATAGGTTCCCCATGGATTCTGATATGCTTCCACTCATGTAAATGCTAGTGGTGCCTGCGCCCATGGGATCCCCATCAAGAATGAGGCTCACCACCCGATCGCCATTGTTATCACAGGACACGCCCTTCCATTTGCAGCAATCATTTCCCGTCCATGATTTAGGAGCTCCGCTCGGATCCTCCACGATACCGGCTTTGAAAGCCAATAAGGCAACACGGTCTTGTTATACACATTGTGCTATCTTCTGTCCATGGCATGAGTTTAAGGACATCAGTAGTAACACAGAAACGAATGCTAAGATTTCTGACCTGGGTTTCTCCATTGCGAAGCCAAGGAAATTGCAGAGGGTAATCAGAAACTTCTGGGCCCTGAGCATGAACTTTATGAAACCCACATTGCAGGAGAATCGAATCGAGTCGGTATTTAAATGATGAACGTGCTTTGTATGTTAGGGTTTCATCTTTGTATTTTAGGGTTTCGGATACAAACTAGTCCTCGGTCAGCTTTGATTATCAAAGAACGTTAAAATCCGGAAAGAAAGATGCGTCCAAGTGTTTTAGGGTTTTGTGCCAGGTTGGAATTTGGTTATTCAATTTTTAACCGGCAGTGCTGGTTTGAAACTACAATTTTCACAATTCTCAAAATCGTAATGAAATTGTAACCTATTTAAATCAGGTTGGAATTTGTTTATTCAATTTTTACCCGGCAGTGCTGGTTTGAAGCTACAATTTTCACAATTCTCAAATTTTTTTTAGTTGATTCGTATAAACTTACGACGTGATTTTCATTTAGAAATTTAATAATTTAATCTCTTGAGTAATCATTTTTTTAACCATGAGATTATCATTGGAAATTTAATAATTTAATCTTTTGACTAATCGTTTTTGAATATTTATTTGACGTGATTTGCATTGGAAATTTTATATTTAAAGCATTTTCTAAACTTTACGTTTCAAATTCCAATTCCGTAGTATAGATGTTGTATTAAAGCATTTTTTAGACTTTCGTACATTTACTAGTCGAAGCCATTCTTTATCACTTTATATTTTTGTTTCACAATGATATATGTGCATTTACTAGTCGAAGCCATTCTTTATCACTTTATATTTTTGTTTCACAATAATATATATTATTTCTGTCACCTGGGTATTGCACTCTCTAGGCCACACCATCCCTTAACATTACTAGCTTTTCGCTCAAGGAATTTCGAATGGGTGAGCTCCACATCAAGGTGAGCTCCACATCAAGGAGACTTAAAAGTACACCCCATCACCCTCTATACCCAAGGTGGACAATTTAATTTTAAATTTTATTATTTAAATTATTTTTTAAACTTATATTCTAAACAAAAATAATAAAAACTTTAACAACTATAATATATTATTATGGTTGTTTCTACTTTTCGTTTGATGATAAATTTTCCCAATATTTAAAAATATATTCAAATCAACACATTTAAACTACATAATATTTTATTGTTTTATTTTGAAATATATAAACATCTTATATTTATAAAAAAAAAAAATATATTCCAATTTAAAATTTTAAACTACAAAGACTAATTTGGAATTTAACATGTATTCAAATATTTGACTGTGACCAATTTTCCTACCTCTTATGTTGATTTATTCACCACGATATTCTAAAGGTATATTGTAGATTATGTTTTTCTTTGTATTATGCAATATTAAATATTTATTTATCCACCACCACGATCTGCATACCATCACTATTTTTCAATGTATAGGCAGATTTCTTTTGAAAGGGAAGGTTCAAATAGGGCATTTTAACTTCCAGTTGAGGAATAACACATGCGATGTCCTTGTCCAGTGTTGACTTTAACTGTAACACTCATAGCCCACGCTAGGACATTTCCATCCTTTGTTGGTACAACCACATCCAATAACCCTTTAACAATTCGTATGGACAAATTTTCCTCTATATTCATTAATTCCAACAATGTCTCTAGCCTCCATCCAAAACATAATTCTCTGTCAATACTACAAAAACTTATGACGTTGTATCTACCCTTTCATTATATTCCCAACATGGTGATATACACATCTAAATGGAATTTACTTCTTTCACACAACAATTATAATTTACAGGAAACAATTAAAATTAATACATAACATAGAAAAGGGTTCATAAGAAATTGCAACATAACCAAGGGAATGTTACAAAAATACTTATATGTTCAATGTCAAACTAGCTACAAAATTTGATGTTCCTCCCAGTCATAGACCATGGTGTTCATTATGTGAAAGCAATCGGTCACCCTCGAGATAGGGCCTCAACACCATGGGGCAATTACTTGTCCAAATAGAGGTACATGTCTAGTACCATCAACCAACGAAGGTACAAAACCCAAAAAACGGCCAACCTATAGGCTCACGCCCACCATTAGTCTGCACCTAAGCATCACACACCCTTTTATCCCCTGCAATCCCTTGGGTTGTGTTAACACCTTTAGTGTGCATTATTCTTAACATGAATGGTCTCAACTTTATGTATCTAGGAGATCTTGCTACCCTTCAGGGTCTTCAAACTCTTGCATCATACGTTGGTAGCCTCCAGCCTCGAAGCTGACATACCCCATCATCCTACACCTAAGGAGTGCACACCCATCTTTGCACCTGTAATCCCTCAGACTGTGTCACTACTTCCAAGGAATATTACTTCTAGTCAGGGATGGTTCCAATTTTTGGGCTCCTGTAGTTCGTGCTGCCATCCTTGGTTGTCCATTCTCATTCCCCATACCTAAGTGCCTCTCAAGGAAAACATGCTTCTTTCATGTGCATGAATTTTCTTTTTGAAATTTGGCTCCCCATAAACTCACTTATGGACTTGGGTTATTTTCATGTTCCCCCCTTTTTAATTATTTCTAACTCATATTAGCCTTTTTTATTTTCTTATGGAGTTTGTCCCCTCGATACAATTTTTTTCTAATTCGGTTTGCAACTATTATGTGTTTATTAGTATGCATAAGTTAAACAGATTTGCAAAAAGTAGGCACTATAGACTCATAGCATATAAAATCTTATACACATAAACACACCGGGCTCAAAACATATGCACAAACATACACATGCGTGCATTGCCCCCAAAAAGTGATTCTCAGCTCATTAGCCTAATTAATATGTTTTGACTTAGCACCTTAAGTTTTTGATGTACATGGTATTTACAATACAAGTATTGGGTAGGGTTTTTACATCCCCCCGCCTCTTATTTATGCGCTATCATTAGTGCAATATATGTACACATATATTCATTATGATTAAACCTACCTCATTATCCTTTATGGTTGCATTTTTTTGAGTTCTTTATGGAGATAGCCTCCTCTTCTAGTTGAACAGATCTCAGACTCTAATCTTTCACATTTTACCTCTTTCTCCTTTAGCTTTCTACTCATCATACTTTCTATTCTCCTTGCCTCTTCAATTTGTGTCTTCACATCAACAATTTGTTCCTTCTACTCATGCTCTCTCTCATCACATATCTACATAAGTTTATTCAAGTCTTTGGTTTCATTCTTCAATCTTTCTATTTTAGTCAAGGCTATGCCAAGATTAGCTTGTCCTTCAACAATATTTTCTTCTTGGAAATCAGGTCGATTCACACTAGCATAGATCCCATTTGACCGAACACTTTCTTTTTATAGAGATTTTTCTTATTCTTCTTTCTCTTCTCTTTTTCTGTATTAGCACTACTAGTCTCTCCTTCATGAATGAGCTGCAACCTATCCCATATTTCTTTAGAAGAATTTAAATCTATTATTGTATCAAGATCCTTATTATGAATATTATTATACATAACACATTTTTCTTAGCGTTCCACTGCTTCTCTGCACAGAGGAGAGTCTTTATAGTAATCATCACATAATGGTTTCTGGACACCAGGTCCATAACATATCAGTTCATATTTTACTTATCTCTGCATTCATGAAAGTGTGTTTCACTTAGCACATGTCCACCTTGATAATCCATGACTTCACCAAATCTACCTTCAACATGTTAGGTTTACAGATAAGGAACCGACTGTAATACCAATTGATGAAAACATGAATAAAATGATATGGGCGTTGAATCAAATTAGTACATTTATTGACATTAATTTGATTTGATTTAAGCTCATTAACTAGAGCAATAAATGAGCATATGGAAATATAATTACTAACATATTTAATATGCAAACAATAAATAATAAGTAAACCAAAAACATCACATAAATACGTAATAACAACACATATGGACACTAGATATAAGTGGAAACCCATAAAGGGAGAAAACCATGTGTTTTTGATTGTTGTGATGCAAAGGCAAGCTCCTACACCCTTACTACATTTGATTTTATTTAGGCTCCAACCTATAGGAGACTTCTACCTCAAATTTTATGCAAGCTACAACATGCATGGAATATCCAACTCTCATATGTTTTATGAGGGATACAAATGACAAGAGGCTCCTACCTCAACAGGCTCCAGCCTGATATTTCTTAAGCAAAAACTTTAAAGGAGACCATAATCCCCCCATACAAAATGAAACGAATTTGTTGGTTTACTTGGTCATCAATTCTACATATCTCCTTCTTTATTAAGTTTATAGAATAAAATTATTTTTACCTAAACATTACCAAAATTTTATATAAATACATAAAATGCTTAAAAAATTGAATACTTTTCCAAAAGCATTGTTATACATTCTAAGATTTACATGTACATTTAAAAATAAATTTCCATCTTTAAACTTTTTCCTTATCTCTATTAAGCCAATAATGATCAAGGCTACGCTTCTACATACTCATCAATATTGAACATCTCTACCGTTGCACATTGTGGATACTTCTCTTCTCTTTCCTCCTATCTCTCTTCTCTTATGCATTATGGATAAAGAACAGATGCATGATAAATTACACAAGTTGCTACATGATCATACATAATAAGTTCACACATATAATTTCCAACATCTATGAATTAGACACATGATATTTGGGAACATATTTTATCACCAATTGGTTGCAAAGCTTAGACATTCGTCCGAGCCATAGGCCAAAGTACTCTAGAACTCTCAATAGCGGGTGACCTCGGAGTTGGGGCCTTGCTCCACAGGGTTGAAGTCTCTCGTAGAATCAATTTCATCATGCATTCAATATTGATTGAATTATTATACTAGATGCCAACTTTATAAAGCTTTCGAGCCACAATGCCACATCCCTCACCTTACACAACCAAGAGAGTGCACCATTTCACTAACTCTATAGTCCATTACGATATCCCACTACTCCATCTTGAGATTGAAGTGCAAACTAATTAGCAAATTTCAAAAAAATGGTAGCTTTAGGATTTTCAACTTCCATTGGAAGGCCCTCGGGCACTCCCTCAACCTTATGTTGGGAATTTATGCCCAACACTTTCCCTTCTACCTCCAATCTTACCCCAAGCAACTAGGGAACTTTAGCCATGGAATTTTAATAAGGTTTTCCATGTCTAATTATGAGGTCATAGGGTTGGTTTCAATTATACTCTTACCTTCGAATATGTATCCTAATCCCAATCCACTAGCCACAATTTCCCCAACATGTAACTTTCCTACTTAAATCAAGAACTTCACATAGTATATTTTACTCATAGATCATTTCCTCAGGTTACTCAAAGAAAATATGGGTTTATTTGGACAAGGTCAATGAGAGGGAAAAGGAAATGACAACTCTTTGTTTGCATGTTTGAAACAATCCAGGTATCAATAATAAATATTACTCACCTTACAACCTCAATACTTCATCATCTCTTCTATCTTCATAATCTAGGTTTTATATGTCTAACTAACTTATGGGATTTCATGTTGTGAAGACTTAGTCATGGGTTCCACGACCCCATGAACTTCACCTTATGGAGCTCTATCCCTCCATTCTTGTCTCTAACTTGATATGCAAAAACAGTATTTGTATAACTCTTCATAACATGTGCTTAGGGACATGGGCCTTAACTTTAGTTCTACTTTGGCCTCAAAACACATAACATAGGCACATATGCCAAAAAAATAACTAAACTTACCAACTAAATAACGATATTCACAATATAATATGAGGTTATTATCGGTGTTACATTAAGAGAATATGACATGGACCACTTGAAAGTGTCCCCAACAATTTAAGGATAAATAACATATTATGATGGAAAAAGTTACCCAAGGGGATATAATCACAATCTTGTTATTCTTAAGAATCTATCTGAAAATTATTATATGTCAGAGAATCCATACATGAAGGAAAATATTTACTACTAGCACATTGATTGATAGCTTCATCAATGAATGGGCTAGTACAATTATAATTTTTGAAATCTTTGTTAACATCCCTACAATAAATACAAACTTTAATTACACCTTATTTGTTTTCGAATATGATGGGATTTACGACCAATTTGGTCAAGGGAATTTAATAATAAAAACAACATTAAGAAACTTTTCTAAATTTTCTTTCCTTCTTCATATCGATTAGTGAGAGCCTTCCCCAAGTAGGCTTATAGATATCGTATGTCTTCATCTCATGTTTGGTAAACCCAACATAAATGCCTAGAATTTCCTCATCACTCCAAGTGAAAACAAAATGAAATTCCTTAAATAAGCAACAATCTACACTTATTAATATGTTTTCATTGTTAAGGCTTTGTGAGTTAAGAATTTCCCAAGAAGACATATGGTCGAAACTTTGTGTTCATGTATAGGTCCCGACGTTGGAAAATGTGGTGTTAATTATAGAGCTTTTTTTTTGTATACGCACCTGGATCTTAGGGTTGGTGGTTAGCAAGTAGGCCTGATGATACCTAGGGAGACTGAAAGCTTGAGCACACCTTATTCCCTCATGCATAGATTTCCCTGGTAAGGTATTTAGTCCATGGCATTGTGGTGCCTAAATTGTTAAGAGACCAATGGATAAATTTCCCTGGTTAGGAACATAGTCCATGGCAATTCCATGCCTAAATATTTTCATGGTTCATATAGTTGAGATCTTCCTTGTACTTGTATATGATTAATACCTCCCTAGTTAAGAGGGAGTGTTGGAAAATGTAACTAGGTTCAGTCTTCATTTAATGTATTTGAGTCATCTTATAATCACTTGTCAAAAGAATAAATAAAAGAGTTATTATTATTATTATTATTATTATTATTATTATTGTGACTTATTAAAGTAGGGGTTTCATGCTTGGGCTACCATGTTTTAGGTCAAAGTCCCCATTAAGGAATTATGCAATTTACTGTCAGTCAATAGAGTCATTGTACTTTTAAAGAGGCCCTTCTTGCGATTTTGAATCGTCTAAAATGTTAAGTATTGAGTCAAATGTAATTTATGTATCCTCCACATAAAGTTCGCCTGGAAGAGATCAAGTCGGACTAAGGACACTAATTAGACCTGACATGAAACTCATAAATACAAGCAACTCGGATTCATTTGGATCACTTCATCTCAAGCAAGTTTGATATCTCTAAGGAAGCTGGGAAGTGCGAAGTATGAATCTGGGAAGCGAAAGGAAGTGCAATTTCGGTGGAGTTTAAGGAGAAGAAGAAAAATAAAATTTTGGTGCATCTCTCTCTCTCTCTCTCTCTCTCTCTCTCTCTCTCTCTCTTTCTTTGTTTTGAGCCCTATATTAGGAGATCAAAGTCTTTCAAATTTTGTTGATGTTGGAAGATGCCTGATGCTGAAAGATGCTACATAGTCGAAGTTGTTGGAAGAGAGGTCCAAGATTTGGAAGGCTGAATGGTGTGTAGTGAAGGTTTTGGTATTTGTCTAGGGTGAAGAGTCCCAAAGAATACTATTGAAAGGAATAGAATTTTGACTAAGTTTTCCCCTTAGGGGGTTTCCCTGTTATAGTGCCCACATCTGGTGTCCATTGATTTTATGTTCTTTTGCTTTGGTAATTTCTTGATTAACTAAAAGATAAGATATAAATAATTGTAATAAAAAAACAAGAACATCACAAGTAATTATCAAGAATAAGAAAATCTTTATGCGTTTTTTATTTTCTAACATCCTTGAGTCATTTCTACCTTTTTTGACATACATTTTGCATTCGATAGCTCTATGTCCAAATTCATTGCATAGATAATAATAACATAAAAATGATTTATGTACGAAGTAAATGAATTCAATATTTTCTTTGTCTTACATTCTCCTTCAACATGTCCAGGTTCATAGCAAGAAAAACATTTGATATCTGTCGAAGGAGAAAATAATATCCTTTTGAGATCTTCCAATTTTTCTCAATTTATCTCAAGTAGCAAGTGAAATTTTTCCAATAACCATTTCTTCATATCATTCTTTCACTCTTGATGTTGCCCACTTTTTTTGTTTTATTCTTTACAAATCTTGCTTTATCTACCTTCTTGTTATGCAGGTATATTTAGTGCTACTTCATTATCCTTTATGGTTGCATTTTTTTGAGTTCTTTATGGAGACAACCTCCTCATCTAGTTGAACAGATCTCAGACTCTAATCTTTCACATTGTACCTCTTCTCCTTTAGCTTTCTAGTCATCATCCTTTCTATTATCCTTGCCTCTTCAATTTGTGTCTTCACATTAGCAATTTATTCCTTGTACTCATGCTCTCTCTCATCACATATCTGCGTAAGTTTATTCAAGTCTTTGGTCTCATTCTTCAATCTTTCTATTTGAGTCAAGGCTATGCCAATATTAGCTTGTTCTTCAACTATATTTTCTTCTTGGAAATCAGGTCGATTCACACTAGCATAGACCTCATTTGACTGAACACTTTCCTTTTTATAGAGATTTTTCTTATTCTTCTTTCTCTTCTCTTTTTTTGTATTAGCGCTACTAGTCTCTCCTTCATGAATGAGTTGTAACCTATCCCATATTTCTTTAGAAGAATTTAAATATATTATTGTATCAAGATCCTTATTATGAATATTATTATACATAACACATTTTTCCTTAGCATTCCACTATTTCTCTTGTGCAGAGGGAGAGTCTTTATAGTAATCATCACATAATAGTTTTCGTACACTAGGTCCATAACATATCAGTTCATATTTTACTTATCTCTGCATTAATGAAAGTGTGTTTCACTTAGCACATGTCCACCTTGATAATCCATGACTTCACCAAATCTACCTTCAACATGTTAGGCTTACAGATAAGGAACCGACCGTAATACCAATTGATGAAAACTTGAATAAAATGATATGGGGGTTGAATCAACTTAGTACATTCATTGACATTAATTTGATTTGCTTTAAGCACATTAACTAAAGAAATAAATGAGAAGGTTGAAATATAATGACTAACATGTTTAATATGCAGACAACAAATAATAAGTAAACCAAAAACATCACAAAAATACATAATAATAACACATATGGACACTAGATATAAGTGGAAACCCATAAAGGGAGAAAACCATGAGCTTTTTATTGTTGTGATGCAAAGGCAAGCTCCTACACCCTTACTACATTTGATTTTCTTTAGGCTCCAACCTATAGGAGACTTCTACCTCAACTTTTTTGCAAGCTACAACATGCATGGAATATCCAACTCCCATATGTTTTATGCGGGATACAAACCACAAGAGGCTCCTACCTCGACAAGCTCCACCCTGATATTTCTTAAGCAACAACTTTAAAGGAGACCATAATCCTTATTATGAATATTATTATACGTAACACATTTTTCCTTAGCATTCCACTGTTCCTCTTGCGCAGAGGGAGAGTCTTTATAGTAATCATCACATAATGGTTTCCGTACACTAGGTCCATAACATATCAGTTCATATTTTATTTATCTCTACATTCATGAAAGTGTATTTCACTTAGCACATGTCCACCTTGATAATCCATGACTTCACCAAATCTACCTTCAACATGTTAGGCTTACACACAAGCAATGGACTGTAACGCCAATTGATGAAAAATTGAATAAAATGATATGGGGGTTGAATCAACCTAGTACATTCATTGACATTAATTTGATTTGCTTTAAGATCATTAACTAAAGCAATAAACGAGGAGATGGAAATATAATCACTAACATATTTAATATGCAAACAACAAATAACAAGTAAACCAAAAACATCACATAAATACATAATAAAAACACATATGGACACTAGATATAAGTGGAAACCCATAAAGGGAGAAAACCATGAGTTTTTTATTGTTGTGGTACAAAGGCAAGCTCCTACGCCCTTACTACATTTGATTTTCTTTAGGCTCCAACCTATAGGAGACTTCTACCTCAACTTTTCTGCAAGCTACAACATGCATGGAATATCCAACTCCCATATGTTTTATGTGGGATACAAACCACAAGAGGCTCCTACCTCAACAGGCTCTAGCCTGATATTTCTTAAGCAACAACTTTAAATAAGACCATAATCCCCTCATACAAAATGAAACGAATATGTTGGTTTACCTAGTCATCAATTCTACATATCTCCTTCTTTATTACTTCCTCTTATCCCCTCCAAATATATTTCGCATCAGTTTCATGTGTGCCAGGTAACCCCACTCAAGTGGCGGTGGCATATGGATCCCAGTGTTGGCTAGACAACTGGAGAATAAGGGAGGAGATGGTCTTACACAATTAAGATAATATTAAAAATATTATTGGTGCCAAATTTAAGGAAGAATTGTGAGTAAATAAAGAGTTGGAAGGAAAAAAGAATCTACAATATTATAAGTAGGTGATCAACCCCAATCTCTAAAACCACACTTATCTCTTTGTCTTGACTATTGTTAAGAATAAAGTAAACTTTTCCAAGATTAGAGTCACATTTCATGAGCTTCATAGTGAAACTAGGTGTTGCTTGATTCCTAAACACCATGGGAAGGTGATCAGAAACTTCTAGGCCCTGAGCATTGTTAGAATTTAATTCCAACTGCAACAATGAACAGCTGGACAAGAATCTGATCTGCAGTAAATAATCCAGGCTGATCGGTGCATCAAAGTCAAGCTCGATATTTTTGCACATTAATATGCATTAAAGTTTCAATTAATTTCCCCAGCAGACAGCCGACTTGTTTTTTGATAAAAGCATTACTGCCTTACTGCATTAAATACAGAGATAAACATTAGAAGATATTTTGTAATATTTTATTGTTCAAATCAGATATGTTTTAGCATATAAATACCACACAGTAGTTCTATTTTAACGTTAGCAGCTGAAGAATCACACAGAGCAGAGGAGAGCACGCAGCAGCGTGAGGAAGAAGAATAATTTCAGAACAGTGAAATGCACAGCAGTGCAGAAATTTGAATGTAATTTGCTTTCTGGTTGTTTGCTGATAGAAAGGGTAGATGTTATTTGTGTGGAAAAGAAGCGTTCCTTGGTAAATCTATTTTGTAATAGAAGTTGTGAAATTCCCTCAGTATGAGGAAGACAAATCTGTAACAGTTAGTTTATTTTGATGAATACAAGTTAATTTTTCCTGTTGCTGTTACACCGTCACCGTTGTTGTTACACCGTAACTCTAAAAATACTTGACGTCAAAAATTTACGTTGCTGCAACACCACAAACAATGTTGCTGCAACACAAGTTACAACAACTGAAGAAAAACTGTGTTGCTGCAACACCATTTCCAGAGAACGAATTTTTCTGTTTTCTGAGTTAAAAACTAAGTATTTTTTCTGTGTTAAAACAGAGTGTTATTTTTCGTTGCTGCAACACCAAACTCAGTTGCTACAACACCAAACTCAGTTGCTGCAACACCAAACTGTGTTGCTGAAACACCGTTTCCAGCAAGCGATTTTCTGTTTTCTGTGCAAAAACAGAGTATAAAAACAGAGCAATTTTTGTCTGTTTGTTATGGAATTTATCAGAAAATTCCAACATGGTATCAGAGCCAGTCTAGGCACTCAGTGAGTCAAAAACAGAGCTTGTTTTTCACTGTAGGAGCTGTAAGAAGTTTGTTGAGCAGATTTTTCCAGCAGAGAAAGTTTTTTCTTGTTTTCAAAATACAGTCAGTATCTTTTCTTTACCAATACAGGTTAAGATGGCAGATGCTGGAACAGGTTTGACAAATCCCCAACTGCCTCATTTTAATGGGAAAAATTATAGTTATTGGTCCATAACAATGAAAGCATTGTTTGCTTCTGAAGGAATATGGGAGCTGGTTGAAACAGGTTATGCTGAACCTGCAGATGCAACAGCACTGGCTACTTTGACAGTAGCAGAAAGAGACCAGTTGAAGGGTGACAGAAAGAAGGATGCCAAAGCCCTCTTTTTCCTCTTCCAATCAGTACATGAAAGTGTTTTTCCGCGGATTGCAACAGCAAAATCTAAGGAGGCATGGGATATTCTCCAAACTGCCTACCAAGGCATGGAGAAGGTGAAGACTGCAAAGTTGCAGATGTTGAGGAGAGACTTTGAAAATCTCAACATGAAGGAATCTGATACAATAGATTCATTCTTCACTCAAGTTATTGGCTTGATAACCCAGATAAGATCTCATGGTGAGATTCTTGAAGATACAAGGATTGTAGAGAAAATCTTGAGATGTTTACCCTCAAGTTTTGAATCTATTGTGGTGGCAATAGAAGAAACAAAAGATCTCTCACAGTTCACGGTAGATGAGCTGAGTGCTTCTCTGTTGTCTCATGAACACAGACTGAGTAGAGGAACATATTCCTCTTTTGAGAAAGCATTTAAGACTCAGATGTCTTTTGGCCAAAGAAGAGGTCGAGGCAGAGCAAATAACAGAGGTCGTGGTAGAAGCCAAAATAGAGGCAGAAATTATCCTGCTAGCACAAGCGGAAGAAGCTGCAATCAGAACCAAGCTGAAGGTTCAAGCAAACAGCAAGCTCATGGACAAAGGTATGACAAATCCCAAGTCCAATGTCATTATTGTAAAATATTTGGGCACTACACCAATGAATGCAAGAAAAAACAAAATGACATGAATAATAGGCAGAATGCTAATTTTGCAAATGAAGAAGATAAGAACCCAAAGAACGTGTTTTTAACATGTAACATAGCACAAGAAAAACAAGAAGATTTTTGGTTCTTAGACTCAGATTGTAGTAATCACATGACTGGAAATATTGCAATGTTTGCCAATCTGGATGAAAATGTGAAATCTGAGGTAACAACAGGGACTGATGATAAGATAATTGTCAAGGGTAAGGGCAGTGTCAATATCCGAGCAAAAAATGGAGAACAGATGACTGTGCAAGCTGTATACTATGTACCTAGTCTGAAATGTAATCTTTTGAGCATTGGACAGCTCATGGACAAAGGTTACAACGTGTTCTTCAAAGATGATACGTGTACAATCAGAGACATACCTCCAAGTAAGAAGATCATTGCACAGGTGCAAATGACCAGCAATAGAATGTTTCCTCTCAAACTCAGGGCAGGTTTGAAGGAAGGCAGAACTATTGCGGCTGTAACACAAGAAGTCTTTCAGGAACAAGTGAAAGATGTGAATTGGTTGTGGAATTTGAGATTTGGACATCTCAATTTCGGAGGCCTGAATCTGTTGCACAGAAAGGGAATGATAAAAGGATTGCCATTAATTGAGAAACCAGACAGCCTTTGTGAAGGCTGCATCTTGGGCAAGCAACACAAAGAAAGTTTTCCACCAGGAAAGAGTATAAGGGCAAAAGCACCATTGGAAATTGTTCATTCTGATGTGTGTGGACCGATGCAAACACCATCATTTTCCGGAAATAAATATGTTTTAACTTTCATTGATGATTACACCAGAAAGACATGGGTGTATATGCTGAAACAAAAGAGTGAAGTGTTTGTGAAATTCCACCACTTCAAAAATCTTTTTGAGAAGCAGTGTGGGCATTATATCAAAGTGCTCAAAACCGATAGAGGAGGAGAGTACATCTCCCAAGACTTTCTGCGCTTTTGCAGAGAGAATGGCATACAAAAGCAGTTCACCGCAAGGTATACACCTCAGCAAAACGGAGTTGCTGAAAGAAAGAATAGGACCATTCTTGACATGGTCAGAAGTATGCTGAAGGCAAAACATTTGCCGCATGAGTATTGGGCAGAAGCTGTTACTTGTGCAATTTACATCTTGAATAGATGCCCAACTAAAGCTGTCATGAACAAAATACCAGAAGAAGCATGGAGTAGTCAAAAGCAAATTGTCATTCACATGAAAGTATTTGGTTGTGTGGCATATGTGCATATACCGGATCAGCTAAGGAAAAAGCTTGATAGTAAGGGGGAGAAGTGTGTCTTTATTGGCTATTGTGATGAGTCAAAAGCATACAAACTCTATAATCCATCCACCAAGAAATTGATAGTAAGCAGAGATGTGCAGTTCATTGAAGATGAAGCTTGGGATGGAAGCTTAGAGAAGACAGTGAATGTGAAGAAAATTGTGTCTCACGAAGAAGAAGAGGAAGGGATAGCAGCAAATAATCCTTCCTTGGTGGCTCCTCCTCCACCACAGCAAGTACAACAAACCACACCACAAGCTGAAATTCGAACAGCCTTAAGAAGTCAAGGAAGTGCTTCTCCAAGCACACCACAGGGATCAGAAATACCCTCAAGTTCGGATGGAACTCCAAGCACACCAAGAAGACCAAGATTCAGAAATCTGAATGAGATTTATGAACAAGGAGAGGTAAGTAACAATACCGGTCTGAATTCATTATTCGCTTTATATTGTCATATTGATGACCCAATCCATTTTGAAGATGCTGTAAATGAAGATAAATGGATTGAAGCAATGAATGAAGAAATTGGTGCAATTGAGAAGTGTAAAACATGGGAGTTAGTGGACCTCCCTGAAGGCAAGAATGCCATTGGAGTTAAGTGGGTCTATAAGACCAAAAGCAAAGCTGAAGGTAAGATTGATAGGCACAAAGCAAGACTAGTTGTGAAAGGCTACAAGCAGCAACAAGGCAGAGACTATGATGAAACCTTTGCACCAGTAGCAAGGATGGAAACAGTGAGAACAGTGTTGTCTATTGCAGCACAACACAAATGGAAGATTTATCAGATGGATATTAAATCTGCATTCCTGAATGGAGTGTTAAAAGAAGAGGTTTATGTTGATCAACCTCCGGGCTATGAAGTTGAAGGCCAAGAGCATAAAGTTTGTAAATTGAAAAAGGCTCTTTATGGGCTGAAGCAAGCTCCAAGAGCATGGTACAGCAGAATTGATGCTTATCTAATTGAGAATGGGTTTGATAAGTGTGATGGTGAACCCACACTCTACATAAAGCAGAATGATGGTAAGATTATTATTGTTGTTTTATATGTAGATGATCTGATTTTTACTAGCAATGATGCTTCTCTCATTGTTGATTTTAAAGCAGTCATGAAAAGTGAATTTGAAATGACTGACTTGGGCTTCTTAAGATATTTTCTTGGAATTGAAGTAGACCAAAGTGAAAATGGTGTTTTCATTTCTCAAGATAAATATGTAGAAGTTGTGTTGAAGAGATTCAACATGCAGAACAGCAAGGCTGCTGTGACTCCAACAGTAGTGGGGCTGAAATTAACCAAAGAAGACAACAGCAAATATTTTGATCCAAAACTGTACAAGAGAATAGTTGGCAGCCTTATGTACTTGACTGCAACTAGGCCAGACATTATGCACGCTGTGGGTTTAATCTCCAGATTTATGGAAAGACCGAAAGAGACTCATTGGCAGGCAGCCAAGAGGATTCTAAGGTATGTGAATGGAACGAAGGGGTTTGGTATTTTATACTCCTCTTCTGAAAGTTTCTTGTTGACAGGTTACACTGACAGTGATTGGGCTGGAAGTGTTGATGATAGGAAAATCACATCGGGATATGTGTTTCATATGGGATCGGGAGCCATCTCATGGGCTTCCTAGAAGAAACCAGTTGTGGCTTTGTCAACAGCAGAGGCAGAGTATGTGGCAGCAACAGCAGCAGCATGCCAAGGAGTATGGCTGAGAAGAGTTCTCCAAGATTTGTGTCATAAACAAGAAAATGGCACAACCATTTACTGTGACAATAGCTCAGCAATAGCATTGTCTAAAAACTCTATTTTTCATAAAAGAACAAAGCACATAGACACCAAATTTCACTTCATACGTGAATTGGTTAACAATGGTGAGATTGTTTTGCAGCACTGCAGAACAGAGGATCAACTAGCTGACATCTTGACAAAACCATTAGCAAAGAAAGGTTTTGATCATTTCAAAAAATGTCTGGGTATGCAGCAGTTGAAATTAAGGGGGAGTGTTGGAATTTAATTCCAACTGCAACAATGAACAGTTGGACAAGTATCTGATCTGCAGTAAATACTCCAGGCTGATCGGTGCATCAAAGTCAAGCCCGATATTTTTGCACATTAATATGCATTAAAGTTTCAATTGATTTCCCCAGCAGACAGCCGACTTGTTTTTCGATAAAAGCATTACTGCCTTACTGCATTAAATACAGAGATAAACATTAGAAGATATTTTGTAATATTTTATTGTTTAAATCAGATATGTTTTAGCATATAAATACCACACAGCAGTTCTCTTTTAACGTTAGCAGCTGAAGAATCACACAGAGCAGAGGAGAGAACGCAACAGCGTGAGGAAGAAGAATAATTTCAGAACAGTGAAATGCACAGCAGTGTAGAAATTTGAATGTAATTTGCTTTCTGGTTGTTTGCTGATAGAAAGGGTAGATGTTATTTGTGTGGAACAGAAGCGTTCCTTGGTAAATCTATTTTGTAATAGAAGTTGTGAAATTCCCTCAGTATGAGGAAGACAAATCTGTAACAGTTAGTTTATTTTGATGAATACAAGTTAATTTTTCCTGTTGCTGTTACACTGTCACCGTTGCTGTTACACCGTAACTCAAAAAATACTTGACGTCAAAAATTTACGTTGCTGCAACACCACGAACAGCGTTGCTGCAACACAAGTTACAGCAACTGAAGAAAAACTGCGTTGCTGCAACACCATTTCCAGAGAACGAATTTTTCTGTTTTCTGAGTTAAAAACAGAGTATTTTTCTGTGTTAAAACAGAGTGTTATTCTGCGTTGCTGCAACACCAAACTCAGTTGCTGCAACACCAAACTCAGTTGCTGCAACACCAAACTGTGTTGCTGAAACACCGTTTCCAGCAAGCGATTTTCTGTTTTTCTGTGCAAAAACAGAGTATAAAAAACAGAGCAATTTTTGTCTGTTTGTTATGGAATTTATCAGAAAATTCCAAAAAGCATGAACTTTATGAAACCCACATTGCAGGAGAATCGAATCGAGTCGGTATTTAAATGATGAATGTGCCTTGTATGTTAGGGTTTCATCTTTGTATTTTAGGGTTTCGGATACAAACTAGTCGTCGGTCAGCTTTGATTATCAAAGAACGTTAAAATCCGGAAAACAAAGATGCCGAAAAGGATCGTCCAAGTGTTTTAGGGTTTTGTGCCAGGTTGGAATTTGGCTATTCAATTTTTACCCGGCAGTGCTGGTTTGAAGCTACAATTTTCACAATTCTCAAAATCATAATGAAATTGTAACTTATTTAAATCAAGTTGGAATTTGGTTATTCAATTTTTACCCCGCAATGCTGGTTTGAAGCTACAATTTTCACATTTCTCAAAATCATAATGAAATTGTAACCTATTTAAATTACGCACTTTAAAAACATTTTTTTTCGCTGGAAAAAACAATTACCCAACCCTTAGACTCATCATTTCGTATAAACTTACGACGTGATTTTCATTGGAAATTTAATAATTTAATCTCTTGACTAATCATTTTTTTAACCATGAGATTTTCATTGGAAATTTAATAATTTAATCTTTTGACTAATCGTTTTTTAATATTTATTTGACTTGATTTGTATTGGAAATTTAATATTTAAAGCATCTTCTAAACTTTACGTTTCAAATTCCAATTCCGTAGTATAGATGTTGTATTAAAGCATTTTCTAGACTTTATGTCTGAAATTCGGTAGTATAGATTTCGTGCATTTACTAGTCGAAGCCATTCTTTATCACTTTATATTTTTGTTTCACAATAATATATGTTATTTAAGTCACCTGGGTATTGCACTCCCTAGGCCACACCATCCCTTAACATTACTAGCTTTTTGCTCAAGGAATTTCGAATGGGTGAGCTCCACATCAAGCAGACTTAAAAGTACACCCCATCACCCTCTATACCCCAGGTGGACAATTTAATTTTAAATTTTATTATTTAAATTATTTCTTAAACTTATATTCTAAACAAAAATAATAAAAAACTTTAACAACTATAATATATTTTATGGTTGTTTCTACTTTTCGTTTGATGATAAATTTTCCCAATATTTAAAAATATATTCTAATCAACACATTTAAATTACATAATATTTTATTGTTTTATTTTAATATATTTAAACATCTTATATTTATAAAAAAAAATATTCCAATTTAAATTTTAAACTACAAAGACTAATTTAGAATTTAACATGTATTCAAATATTTGACTCTGACCAATTTTCCAACCTCTTATGTTCATTTATGCACCACGATATTCTAAATGTATATTGTAGATTATGTTTTTCTTCGTATTATGCAATATTAAATATTTATTTATTCACCACCATGATCTGCGTACCATCACTATTTTTCAATGTATAGGGAGATTTATTTTGAAAGGGAAGGTTCAAATAGGGAATTTTAACTTCCAGTTGAGGAATATCACATGTAATGTCCTTGTCTAGTGTTGACTTTAACTGTAACACTCATAGCCCACGCTAGGACATTTCCATCCTTTGTTGGTGCAACCACATCCAATAACCCTTTAACAATTGGTATGGAAAAATTTTCCTCTATATTCATTAATTCCAACAATGCCTCTAGCCTCCATCCAAAACATAATTATCTGTCAATACTACAAAATCTTATGATGCTGTATCTACCCTTTCATTATATTCCCAACATGGTGATATACACATCTAAATGGAATTTACTTCTTTCATAGAACAATTATAATTTACAGGCAAAAATTAAAATTAATACATAACATAGAAAAGGGTTCATAAGAAATTGTAACATAACCAAGCGAATGTTACAAAAAAACTTATATGTCCAATGTCAAACTAGCTACAAAATTTGATGTTCCTCCCCGTCATAGACCATGGTGTTCATTATGTGAAAGCAATCGGTCGCTCTCGAGATAGGGCCTCAACACCATGGGGCAATTACTTGTCCAAATAGAGGTACATGTCTAGTACCATCAACCAACGAAGGTACCAAACCCAAAAAACAGCCAACTTATAGGCTCACGCCCACCATTAGTCTGCACCCAAGCATCACACACCCTTTGCTCCCCTGCAATCCCTTGGGTTGTGTCAACACCTTTAGTGTGCATTATTCTTAACATGAATGGTCTCAACTTTATGTATCTAGGAGATCTTGCTACCCTTCAGAGACTTCAAACTCTTGCATCATACGCTGGTAGCCTCCAACCTCGAAGCTGACATATCCCATCATCCTACACCTAAGGAGTGCACACCCATCCTTACACCTGCAATCCCTCAGACTGTGTCACTACTTCCAAGGAATATTACTTCTAGTCAGGGATGGTTCCAATTTTTGGGCTCCTGTAGTTCGTGCTGCCGTCCTTGGTTGTCCATTCTCATTCCCCATAGCTAACTGCCTCTCAAGGAAAACATGCTTCTTTCATGTGCATGAATTTTCTTTTTGAAATTTGGCACCCCATAAAGTCACTTATGGACTTAGGTTATTTTCATGTTCCCCCCTTTTTAATTATTTCTAACTCATATTAGCCTTTTTTATTTTCTTATGGAGTTTGTCCCCTCGATACAATTTTTTTCTAATTCGGTTTGCAGCTATTATGTGTTTATTAGTATGCATAAGTTAAACAGATTTGCAAAAATTAGGCACTCTAGACTCATAGCATATAAAATCATATACACATAAACACACCGGGCTCAAAACATATGCACAAACATACACATGCGTGCATTGCCCCCAAAAAGTGATTCTAAGCTCATTAGCCTAATTAATATGTTTTGACTTAGCACCCTAAGTTTTTGATGTACAAGGTATTTACAATACAAGTATTGGGTAGGGTTTTTACATCCCCCCCCCCCCCCTCTTATTTATGCGCTATCATTAGTGCAATATATGTACACATATATTCATTATGATAAACCTACCTCATTATCCTTTATGGTTGCGTTTTTTTGAGTTCTTTATGGAGATAGCATCCTCTTCTAGTTGAACAGATCTCAGACTCTAATCTTTCCACATGTACCTCTTTCTCCTTTAGCTTTCTACTCATCATCCTTTCTATTCTCCTTGCCTCTTCAATTTGTGTCTTCACATTAACAATTTATCCTTGTACTCATGCTCTCTCTCATCACATATCTGCATAAGTTTATTCAAGTCTTTGGTTTCATTCTTCAATCTTTCTATTTTAGTCAAGGCTATGCCAAGGAAATGACAACTCTTTGTTTGCATGTTTGAAACAATCCAAGTATCAATAATAAATATTACTCGCCTTACAAACTCAATACTTCATCATCTCTTCTATCTTCATAATCTAGGTTTTATATGTCTAACTAACTTATGGAATTTCATGTTGTGAAGACTTAGTCATGGGTTCCACCACCCCATGAACTTCACCTTATGGAGCTCTATCCCTCCATTCTTGTCTCTAACTTGATATGCAAAAACAATATTTTTATAACTCTTCATAACATGTGCTTAGGACATGGACCTTAACGTTAGTTCTACTTTGGCCTCAAAACACATAACATAGGCACATACGCCAAAAACATAACTTAAATTACCAACAAATAGAGATATTCACAATATAATATGAGGTTATTATCGTTGTTACATTAAGAGAATATGACATGGCCCACTTGAAAGTGTCCCCAGCAATTTAAGGATAAATAACATATTATGATGGAAAAAGTTACCCAAGGGGATATAATCACAATCTTGTTATTCTTAAGAATCTATCTGAAAATTATTATATGTCAGAGAATCCATACATGAAGGAAAACATTTACTACTAGCACATTGATTGATAGCTTCAATGAAGGGCTAGTACAATTATCATTTTTGAAATCTTTGTTAACATCCCTACAATAAATACAAACTTTAAATACGCCTTATTTGTTTTCGAATATGATGGGATTTACGACCAATTTGGTCAAGGGAATTTCATAATAAAAACAACATTAAGAAACTTTTCTAAATTTTCTTTCCTTCTTCATATCGATTAGTTAGAGAGCCTTCCCAAGTAGGCTTATAGATATCGTATGTCTTCATCTCATGTTTGATAAACCCAACATAAATGCCTAGAATTTGCTCATCGCTCCAAGTGAAAAAAAAATGAAATTCCTTAAATAAGCAACAATCTACACTTATTAATATGTTTTCATTGTTAAGGCTTTGTGAGTTAAGAATTTCCCAAGAAGACATATGGTCGAAACTTTGTGTTCATGTATAGGTCCCGACGTTGGAAAATGTGGTGTTAATTATAGAGAATTTTTTTTTTGTATACGCACTTGGATCTTAGGGTTGGTGGTTAGCAAGTAAGCCTGATGGTACCTAGGGAGACTGAAAGCTTGAGCACACCTTATTCCCTCATGCATAGATTGCCGTGGTAAGGTATTTAGTCCATGGCATTGTGGTGCCTAAATTGTTAAGAGACCAATGGATAAATTGCCCTGGTCAGGAATATAGTCCATGGCATTTCCATGCCTAAATATTTTCATGGTTCATATAGTTGAGATCTTCCTTGTACTTGTATATGATGAATACCTCCCTAGTTAAGAGGGAGTGTTGGAAAATGTAACTAGGTTCAGTCTTCATTTAATGTATTTGAGTCATCTTATAATCACTTGTGAAAAAAAGAAATAAAAGAGTTATTATTATTATTATTATTATTATTATTATTATTATTATTATTATTATTATTATTATTATTATTACTGTGACTTATTAAAGTAGGGGTTTCATGCTTGGGCTACCATGTTTTAGGTCAAAGTCCCCATTAAGGAATTATACAATTTACTGTTAGTCAATAGAGTCATTGTACTTTTAAAGAGGCCCTTCTTGGGATTTTGAATCATCTAAAAATGTTAAGTATTGAGTCAAATGTAATTTATGTATCCTCCACATAAAGTTCGGCCTCGAAGAGATCAAGTCGGACTAAGGACACTAATTAGACCTGACATGAAACTCATAAATACAAGCAACTCGAATTCATTTGGATCACTTCATCTCAAGCAAGTTTGATATCTCTAAGGAAGCTAGGAAGTGCAAAGTACGAATCTGGGAAGCGAAAGGAAGTGCGATTTGGGTGGAGTTTAAGGAGAAGAAAAAAAATAAAATTTTGGTGCATATCTCTCTCTCTCTCTCTCTCTCTCTCTCTCTCTCTCTCTCTCCCTCTCTCTCTCTCTCTCTCTTTGTTTCGAGCCCTATATTAGGAGATCAAAGTCTTTCAAATTTGGTTGATGTTGGAAGATGCCTGATGCTGAAAGATGCTACATAGTCGAAGTTGTTGGAAGAGAGGTCCAAGATTTGGAAGGCTGAATTGGTGTGTAGTGAAGGTTTGGTATTTGTCTAGGGTGAAGAGTCCCAAAGAATACTATTGAAAGGAATAGAATTTTGACTAAGTTTTCCCCTTTAGGGGGGTTTTTCACTGTTATAGTGCCCACATCTGGTGTCCATTGTTTTATGTTCTTCTGCTTTGGTAATTTCTTGATTAAGTAAAAGATAAGATATAAATAATTGTAATAAAAAATCAAGAACATCACAAGTAATTATCAAGAATAAGAAAATCTTTATGCGTTTTTTATTTTCTAACATCCTTGAGTCATTTCTACCTTTTTTGACATACATTTTGCATTCGATAGCTCTATGTCCAAATTCATTGCATAGATAACAATAACATAAAAATGATTTGTGTACGAAGTAAATGAATTCAATATTTTCTTTGTCTTACATTCTCCTTCAACATGTCCAGGTTCATAGCAAGAAAAACAGTTGATATGTGTCGAAGGAGAAAATAATATCCTTTTGAGATCTTCCAATTTTTCTCAATTTATCTCAAGTAGCAAGTGAAATTTTTCCAAATAACCATTTCTTGATATCATTCTTTCACTCTTGATGTTGCCACTTTTTTTTGTTTTCTTCTTTACAAATCTTGCTTTATCTACCTTCTTGTTATGCAGGTATATTTAGTGCTACATCATTATCCTTTATGGTTGCATTTTTTTGAGTTCTTTATGGAGACAACCTCCTCTTCTAGTTGAACAGATCTCAGACTCTAATCTTTCACATTGTACCTCTTTCTCCTTTAGCTTTCTACTCATCATCCATTCTATTCTCCTTGCCTCTTCAATTTGTGTCTTCACATTAACAATTTATTCCTTGTACTCATGCTCTTCCTCATCACATATCTGCGTAAGTTTATTCAAGTCTTTGGTTTCATTCTTCAATCTTTCTATTTGAGTCAAGGCTATTCCAAGATTATCTTGTTCTTCAACTATATTTTCTTCTTGGAAATCAGGTCGATTCACACTAGCATAGACCTCATTTCACTGAACACCTTCCTTTTTATAGAGATTTTTCTTATTCTTCTTTCTCTTCTCTTTTTTTGTATTAGCGATACTAGTCTCTCCTTCATGAATGAGTTGCAACCTATCCCATATTTCTTTAGAAGAATTTAAATCTATTATTGCATCAAGATCCTTATTATGAATATTATTATACATAACACATTTTCCTTAGCATTCCGTTATTTCTCTTGTGCAGAGGGAGAGTCTTTATAGTAATCATCACATAATAGTTTTCGTACACTAGGTCCATAACATATCAGTTCATATTTTACTTATCTCTGCATTAATGAAAGTGTGTTTCACTTAGCACATGTCCACCTTGATAATCCATGACTTCACCAAATCTACCTTCAACATGTTAGGCTTACAGATAAGGAACCGACTGTAATACCAATTGGTGAAAACTTGAATAAAATGATATGGGGGTTGAATCAACTTAGTACATTCATTGACATTAATTTGATTTGCTTTAAGCACATTAACTAAAGCAATAAATGAGCAGGTTGAAATATAATGACTAACATGTTTAATATGCAGACAACAAATAATAAGTAAACCAAAAACACCACAAAAATACATAATAACAACACATATGGACACTAGCTATAAGTGGAAACCCATAAAGGGAGAAAACCATGAGCTTTTTATTGTTGTGATCCAAAGGCAAGCTCCTACACCCTTACTACATTTGATTTTCTTTAGGCTCCAACCTATAGGAGACTTCTACCTCAACTTTTTTGCAAGCTACAACATGCATGGAATATCCAACTCCCATATGTTTTATGCGGGATACAAACCACAAGAGGCTCCTTCCTCAACAAGCTCCAGCCTAATATTTCTTAAGAAACAACTTTAAAGGAGACTATAATCCTTATTATGAATATTATTATACATAACACATTTTTCCTTAGCATTCCACTGTTTCTCTTGCGCAGAGGGAGAGTCTTTATAGTAATCATCACATAATAGTTTCCGTACACTAGGTCCATAACATATCAGTTCATATTTTACTTATCACTACATTCATGAAAGTGTGTTTCACTTAGCACATGTCCACCTTGATAATCCATGACTTCACCAAATCTACCTTCAACATGTTAGGCCTACAGACAAGCAATGGACTAAAACACCAATTGATGAAAAATTGAATAAAATGATATGGGGGTTGAATCAACTTAGTACATTCATTGACATTAATTTGATTTGCTTTAAGCTCATTAACTAAAGCAATAAACGTGCAGATGGAAATATAATGACTAACATATTTAATATGAAAACAACAAATAATAAGTAAACCAAAAACATCACATAAATACATAATAAAAACACATATGGACACTAGATATAAGTGGAAACCCATAAAGGGAGAAAACCATGAGTTTTTTATTGTTGTGATGCAAAGGCAAGCTCCTACACCCTTACCACATTTGATTTTCTTTAGGCTCCAACCTATAGGAGACTTCTACCTCAACTTTTCTTCAAGCTACAACATGCATGGAATATCCAACTCCCATATGTTTTATGCAGGATACAAACCACAAGAGGTTCCGGCCTGATACTTCTTAAGCAACAACTTTAAAGAAGACCATAATCCCCTCATACAAAATGAAACGAATATGTTGGTTTACCTAGTCATCAATTCTACATATCTCCTTCTTTATTACTTCCTCTTATCCCCTCCAAATATATTTCACATCAGTTTCAAGTGTGCCAGGTAACCCCACTCAAGTGACGGTGGCATATGGATCCCGGCTAGACAATTGGAGAATAAGGGAGGAGATGGTCTTACAAAATTAAGATAATATTAAAAATATTATTGGTGCCAAATTTAAGAAAGAATTGTGAGTAAACAAAGAGTTGGAGGGAAAAAAGAATCTACAATATTATAAGGAGGTGATCAACCCCAATCTCTAAAACCACAGTTATCTCTTTGTCTTGACTATTGTTAAGAATAAAGAAAACTTTTCCAAGATTAGAGTTACATTTCATGAGCTTCATAGTGAAACTAGGTGTTGCTCGATTCCTAAAACACCATGGGAAGGTGATTTTTTTTTTTTTTCTTAGATTCTCCATCTTATAGTCACTTTCTCTATAGTTTTCACAATATTTGTCATATTACCAACCTTTTTGATTTTTTAACTCAAGAAAAGATAATTCATGGGCGTACTTTGATGGATTATACAACATTCCCCTTCCATGGGAGGTGTTGGTGGAAGACTATATTTCTCTATCACAAGATTTCTTTTTCTCATGTAGTATTGGAAACTCCACAAATTATTACTTAATTTGGCTTAAAGGAAAACTAGTTTGAAGAATCACAAATTTATGCCCAGATATCATCACATTTTTTATCAAATCAAGTATATTTACTTATTCATCTTTCTCATTTCTTACTTATTTGTCTTTCTCATATCTATATTTTTCATAACAAAAGTAAGAAATTGATGATCTTTCCAAAGAAAAATTAACACTCGCTTATGGTGAGTGAAAAATGCAAGAGTTTAATAAAGTTATTCACAAGTTTCTCCATGTGGGCATAACTAAATATACATAGCAACATCTTATAATTTTTTTTAAGAAAATATCAATTTTAGAATATGTTTATAGCTTTTCATGGACAGATCATAGCTTTAGAGTAAAGCAATAGTTTTTATGATGGATTGTGACTACAATAATATATGTACTTATCTCATTACATTTTATATATATATATATATATATATATATTAATTTGCAATGTCTCATTATTTTTTATGGTCGCATTTTTTTTTAATTTGTCATCGATAACTAAATATAGGAATAAGATAAATTTGTATCTACTGAATAAGTTTTATTCTTTATAAAAATCTCCCATGCCCAAAATATCAAATAAAATTTAAATGAATAATCACCATCATAAAAACTAAACGCTACAAAAAGCAGCCGCTTAATATTTTCGTACCCAGGGCAACGAAATAGTATTGGCTTAAAATACACATTATTTTAATTAATAAAATATCAGAATAAAATAAAAGACAGCATTCCCTAAATTCAAAACAAGATCGCTGCGATAATGGCAGCCTTATTTAGTAATGAATCTCATTATACAATCTCAAATTTTCGCATGCAGACTAATCCATGCGCCCTTCAAGCTGAAGGACAAGGAGGAAGAGGCGAACCACAGAGACAGGCATTGTGGCTGTATGTAGAAGCAGGGAATGAATCCAACGGTTCCCCTCGTGGAATCATGCCACACAGACGGTTGAAGCTCAAATTCAACTCACTCAGACCCTTCAGTTGGACCATCTTCTCCGGAATGGTTCCCTTTAGTTGATTATTTGACAGATCAAGGAATTCGAGAATTGGCATATCACCCAACGATTCGGGTATGCTACCAGTAAGCTTATTGTTTGAAATGTGAAGAAAATCCAGGCTTGAATTCCCACCAAAAGAATTGGGTAGTTGGCCTGCGAAATTGTTGAACGATAACTGCAACGAGTGGAGTTTTGGATGATTGCCTAAGCAGTCGGGGATGTCACCGGATAGGCTATTTTTGTTCAGAACAAGGGCTTGAAGCTGGGAGGACTCGGGAATACAGGGGATATTCCCGGTGAGTTTGTTTTGGGACAGATCAATGGTTATAAGAGATGTTAACTTCGTTAAGGACGCTGGAATAGATCCTGTCAATAGATTCTGATCCAAAGCCAATTTATAAAAATTAGCGCTCAACAAACCTAGTGATTCTGGAATGCTTCCACTCAAACGATTGTTACTTGCCAACAGCTCTGCAAGCATTGACATATTTCCTAACGAGGATGGAATCTTACCCGTCAGCAAATTATTTTGTATGTGTAGCGTTGTTAGCTGCTTCAGATTTCCCATGGAGTCCGGAAGGGGACCAGAGAGCGTATTGTTGTTCATGGTCAACACGGACAGGAGTCTCAGATTTCCAATGCTTGATGGAATGAAACCAGAGAGCCGATTCGAATCCAAGTACAAAGAAGTTAAATTCCGTAGCTTTCCAATGGATTCCGGAATAGGACCGGCAATCAAGTTTCCGGTGAGAGACAGCGACTGTAGACTGAGCAGTTGGCCAATGTCAGAAGGAATCGAACCGGTGAGTTTGTTGTTATCCAGAGTAAGATGGTTCAAGGCTGAAAGGCGAGAAATAGAAGCTGGAATTATTCCACCTATATTTTTCCACCTCATAAGGGTAAATGTGCGAAGGTATGACAGGTTCCCGATGGATTCTGATATGCTTCCACTCATGTAAACGCTAGTGTTGCCTGCGCCCATGGGATCCCCATCAAGAATGAGGCTCACCACCCGATCGCCATTGTCATCGCAGGACACGCCCTTCCATTTGCAGCAATCATTTCCCGTCCATGATTTAAGAGCTCCGCTCGGATCCTCCACGATACCGGCTTTGAAAGCCAATAAGGCAACACGGTCTTGTTCTACACATTGTGCTATCTTCTGTCCATGGCATGAGTTTAAGGACATCAGTAGTAACACAGAAACGAATGCTAAGATTTCTGACCTGGGTTTCTCCATTGCGAAGCCAAGGAAATTGCAGAGGGTAATCAGAAACTTCTGGGCCCTGAGCATGAACTTTATGAAACCCACATTGCAGGAGAATCGAATCGAGTCGGTATTTAAATGATGAACGTGCTTTGTATGTTAGGGTTTCATCTTTGTATTTTAGGGTTTCGTCGGTCAGCTTTGATTATCAAAGAACGTTAAAATCCGGAAAACAAAGATGCGTCCAAGTGTTTTAGGGTTTTGTGCCAGGTTGGAATTTGGTTATTCAATTTTTAACCGGCAGTGCTGGTTTGAAGCTACAATTTTCACAATTCTCAAAATCATAATGAAATTGTAACCTATTTAAATGAGGTTGGAATTTGGTTATTCAATTTTTACCCGGCAGGGCTGGTTTGAAGATACAATTTTCACAATTCTCAAATTTTTTTAGCTGATTCGCATAAACTTACGACGTGATTCGTATAAACTTAAGACGTGATTTTCATTAGAAATTTAATAATTTAATCTCTTCACTAATCATTTTTTTAACCATGAGATTTTCATTGGAAATTTAATAATTTAATCTTTTGACTAATCTTTTTTGAATATTTATTTGACCTGATTTGCATTGGAAATTTAATATTTAAAGCATTTTCTGAACTTTAAGTTTCAAATTCCAATTCCTTAGTATAGATGTTGTATTAAAGCATTTTCTAGACTTTATGTCTGAAATTCGGTAGTATAGATTTCATGCTTTACTAGTCGAAGCCATTCCTTATCACTTTATATTTTTGTTTCACAATGATATATGTTATTTAAGTCACCTGGGTATTGCACTCCCTAAAATTCGGTAGTATAGATTTCGTGCATTTACTAGTCGAAGCCATTCTTTATCACTTTATATTTTTGTTTCACAATGATATATGTTATTTAAGTCACGTGGGTATTGCACTCCCTAGGCCACACCATCCCTTAACATTATTAGCTTTTTGCTCAAGGAATTTCAAATGGGTGAGCTCCACATCAAGGAGACTTAAAAGTACACCCCATCACCCTCTATACCTCAGGTGGACAATTTAATTTTAAATTTTATTATTTAAATTATTTTTTAAACTTATATTCTAAACAAAAATAATAAAAAACTTTAACAACTATAATATATTTTATGGTTGTTTCTACTTTTAGTTTGATGATAAATTGTCCCAATATTTAAAAATATATTCTAATCAACACATTTAAATTACATAATATTTTATTGTTTTATTTTAATATATTTAAACATCTTATATTTATAAAAAAAATATATTCCAATTTAAATTTTAAACTACAAAGACTAATTTAGAATTTAACATGTATTCAAATCTTTGACTGTGACCAATTTTCCTACCTCTTATGTTGATTTATGGACCACAATATTCTAAAGGTATATTGTAGATTTTTCAATGTATAGGGAGATTTTTTTTGAAAGGGAAGGTTAAAATAGGGCATTTTAACTTCGAGTTGAGGAATAACACATGTAATGTCCTTGTCCAGTGTCGACTTTAACTGTAACACCCATAGCCCATGCTAGGACATTTCCATCCTTTGTTGGTGCAACCACATCCAATAACCCTTTAACAATTGGTATGGACAAATTTTCCTCTATATTCATTAATTCCAACAATGTCTCTAGCCTCCATCCAAAACATAATTCTATGTCAATACTACAAAACCTTATGACGCTGTATCAACCCTTTCATTATATTCCCAACATGGTGATATACACATCTAAATGGAATTTACTTATTTCACAGAACAATTATAATTTACAAGCAACAACTAAAATTAATACATAACATACAAAAGGGTTCATAAGAAATTGCAACATAACCAAGTGAATGTTACAGAAATACTTATATGTTCAATGTCAAACTAGCTACAAAATTTGATGTTCCTCCGAGTCATAGACCATGGTGTTCATTATGTGAAAGCAATCGGTCACCCTCGAGATAGGGCCTCAACACCATGGGGCAATTACTTGTCCAAATAGAGGTACATGTCTAGTACCATCAACCAACAAAGGTACCAAACCCAAAAAATGGCAAACATATAGGCTCACGCCCACCATTAGTCTGTACCCAAGAATCACACACCCTTTTCTCCCCTGCAATCCCTTGGGTTGTGTCAACACCTTTAGTGTGCATTATGCCTACCATGAATGGTCTCAAATTTATGTATCTAGGAGATCTTGCTACCCTTCAGAGTCTTCAAACTCTTGCATCATACGTTGGTAGCCTCCAGCCTCGAAGCTGACATACCCCATCATCCTACACCTAAGGAGTGCACACCCATCTTTGCACCTGAAATCCCTCATACTGTGTCACTACTTCCAAGGAATATTACTTCTAGTCAGGGATGGTTCCAATTTTTGGGCTCCTGTAGTTCGTGCTGCCATCCTTGGTTGTCCATTCTCATTCCCCATAGCTAATTGCCTCTCAAGGAAAACATGCTTCTTTCATGTGCATGAATTTTATTTTTGAAATTTGGCACCCCATAAATACACTTATGGACTTGGGTTATTTTCATGTTCCCCCCTTTTCAATTATTTCTAACTCATATTAGCCTTTTTTATTTTCTTATGGAGTTTGTCCCCGCATTGCAATTTTTTTCTAATTCGGTTTGCAGCTATTATGTGTTTATTAGTATGCATAAGTTAAACAGATTTGCAAAAATTAGGCACTCTAGACTCATAGCATATAAAATCATATACACATAAACACACCGGGCTCAAAACATATGCACAAACATACACATGCGTGCATTGCCCCCAAAAAGTGATTCTCAGCTCATTAGCCTAATTAATATGTTTTGACTTAACACCCTAAGTTTTTGATGTACATGGTATTTAAAATACAAGTATTGGGTAGGGCTTTTACATCCCCCCCTTTATTTATGCGCTATCATTAGTGCAATATATGTACACATATATTCATTATGATTAAACCTACCTCATTATCCTTTATGGTTGCATTTTTTTGAGTTCTTTATGGAGATAGCCTCCTCTTCTAGTTGAACAGATCTCAGACTCTAATCGTTCACATTGTACCTCTTTCTCCTTTAGCTTTCTACTCGTCATCCTTTCTATTCTCCTTGCCTCTTCAATTTGTGTCTTCACATTAACAATTTATTCCTTGTACTCATGCTCTCTCTCATCACATATCTGCATAAGTTTATTCAAGTCTTTGGTTTCATTCTTCAATCTTTATATTTTAGTCAAGACTATGCCAAGATTAGCTTGTCCTTCAACAATATTTTCTTCTTGGAAATCAGGTCGATTCACACTAGCAAAGATCCCATTTGACTGAACACTTTTCTTTTTATAGAGATTTTTCTTATTCTTCTTTCTCTTCTCTTTTTCTGTATTAGCACTACTAGTCTCTCCTTCATGAATGAGCTGCAACCTATCCCATATTTCTTTAGAAGAATTTAAATCTATTATTGTATCAAGATCCTTATTATGAATATTATTATACATAACACATTTTTCCTTAGCATTCCACTGCTTCTCTTGCACAGAGGGAGAGTCTTTATAGTAATCATCACATAATAGTTTCCGTACACCAGATCCATAACATATGAGTTCATATTTTACTTATCTCTGCATTCATGAAAGTGTGCTTCACTTAGCACATGTCCACCTTGATAATCCATGACTTTACCAAATCTACCTTCAACATGTTAGGCTTACAGATAAGGAACCGACTGTAATACCAATTGATGAAAACTTGAATAAAATGATATGGGCGTTGAATCAAATTAGTACATTTATTGACATTAATTCGATTTGCTTTAAGCTCATTAACTAAAGCAATAAATGATCATATTGAAATATAATTACTAACATATTTAATATGCAAACAATAAATAATAAGTAAACCAAAACATCACATAAATACATAACAACAACACATATGGACACTAGATATAAGTGGAAACCCATAAAGGGAGAAAACCCTGTGTTTTTTATTGCTGTGATGCAAAGGCAAGCTCCTACACCCTTACTAACTTTGATTTTGTTTAGGCTCCAACCTATAGGAGACTTCTACCTCAACTTTTCTGCAAGCTACAACATGCATGAAATATCCAACTCTCATATGATTTATGAGGGATACAAATGACAAGAGGCTCCTACCCCAACAGGATCCAGCCTGATATTTCTTAGGCAACAACTTTAAAGGAGACCATAATCCCCTCATACAAAATGAAACGAATATGTTGGTTTACTTGCTCATCAATTCTACATATCTCCTTCTTTATTAAGTTTATAGAATAAAAATATTTTTCCCTAAACATTACCAAAATTTTATATAAATACATAAAATTCTTAAAAAATTGAACACTTTTCCAAAAGCATTGTTATACATTATAAGATTTACATGTACATTTAAAAATATATTTCCATCTTTAAACTTTTTCCTTATCTTTATTATGCCAATAATGATCAAGGCTACGCTTCTACATACTCATCAATATTGAACATCTAGACCATCGCACATTGTGGATACTTCTCTTCTCTTTCCTCCTATCTCTCTTCTCTTATGCATTATGGATAAAGAACAGATGCATGATAAATTACACAAGTTGCTACACGACCATACATAATAAGTTCACACATATAATGTCCAACATCTATGAATTAGACACATGATATTTGGGAACATATTTTATCAGCAACTGGTTGTAAAGCTTAGAAATTCCTCCCAGCCATAGGCCAAAGTACTCTAGAACTCTCAATAGCGGGTGACCTCGGAGTTGGGGCCTCACTCCAGAGGGTTGAAGTCTCTCCTAGAGTCAATTTCATCATGCATTCAATATTGATTGAATTATTATACTAGATGCCAACTTTGGAAAGCTTTCGAGCCACAATGCCACATCCCTCACCTTACACAACAAGAGAGTGCACCATTTCACTAACTCTATTGTCCATTACGATATCCCACTACTCCATCTTGGGATTGAAGTGCAAACTAATTAGCAAATTTCAAAAAATGGTAGCTTTAGGATTTTCAACATCCATTGGAAGGCCCTCGGGCAATGCCTCAACCTTATGTTGGGAATTTATGCCCAACACTTTCCCTTCTACCTCCAATCTTACCCCAAGCAACTACGGAACTTTAGCCGTGGAATTTTAATAAGGTTTTCCATGTCTAATTATGAGGTCATAGGGTTGGTTTCAATTAAACTCTTACCTTCAAATATGTATAGCCACATTTTCCCCAACATGTAACTTTCCTACTTAAATCAAGAACTTCACATAGTATATTTTACTCATAGATCAATTCCTCTGGTTACTCAAAGAAAATATGGGTTTATTTGGACAAGGTCAATGAGAGGGAAAAGGAAATGAAACCTCTTTGTTTGCATGTTTGGAACAATCCAAGTATCAATAATAAATATTACTCGCCTTACAACCTCAATACTTCATCATCTCTTCTATCTTCATAATCTAGGTTTTATATGTCTAACTAACTTATGGGATTTCATATTGTGAAAACTTAGTCATGGTTTCCACCACCCCATGAACTTCACCTTATGGAGCTCTATCCCTCCATTCTTGTCTCTAACTTGATATTCAAAAATAGTATTTTTATAACTCTTCATAACATGTGCTTAGGGACATGGGCCTTAACTTTAGTTCCACTTTGGCCTCAAAACACATAACATAGGCACATACGCCAAAAAAAGAACTTAACTTACCAACTAAATAGAGATATTCACAATATAATATGGGGTTATTATTGGTGTTACATTAAAATAATATGACATGGCCCACTTGAAAGTGTCCCCAACAATTTAAGGGTAAATATATTATGATGGAAAAAGTTACCCAAGGGGATATAATCACAATCTTGTTATTCTTAAGAATCTATCTGAAAATTATTATATGTCAGAGAATCCATACATGAAGGAAAACATTTACTACTAGCACATTGATTGATAGCTTCATCAATGAATGCGCTAGTACAATTATCATTTTTGAAATCTTTGTTAACATCCCTACAATAAATACAAACTTTAATTACACCTTATTTGTTTTCGAATATGATGGGATTTACGACCAATTTGGTCAAGGGAATTGAATAATAAAAACAACATTAAGAAAATTTTCTAAATTTTCATTCCTTCTTCATATCGATTAGTCAGAGCCTTCCCCAAGTAGGCTTATAGATATCGTATGCCTTCATTTCATGTTTGATAAACCCAACATCAATGCCTAGAATTTGCTCATTGCTCCAAGTGAAAACAAAATGAAATTCCTTAAATAAGCAACAATCTACACTTATTAATATGTTTTCACTGTTAAGGCTTTGTGAGTTAAGAATTTCCCAAGAAGACATATGGTCGAAACTTTGTGTTCATGTATAGGTCCCGACGTTGGAAAATGTGGTGTTAATTATAGAGCTTTTTTTTTTTTTGTATACGCACCTGGATCTTAGGGTTGGTGGTTAGCAAGTAAGCCTGATGGTACTTAGGGAGACTGAAAGCTTGAGCACACCTTATTCCCTCATGCATAGATTGACCTGGTAAGGTATTTATTCCATGCCATTGTGGTGCCTAAATTGTTAAGAGACCAATGGATAGATTTCCCTGGTCAGGAATATAGTCCATGGCATTTCCATGCCTAAATATTTGCATGGTTCATATAGTTGAGATCTTCCTTGTACTTGTATATGATGAATACCTCCCTAGTTAAGATGGAGTGTTGGAAAATGTAACTAGGTTCAGTCTTCATTTAATGTATTTGAGTCATCTTATAATCACTTGTGAAAAGAATAAATAAAAGAGTTATTATTATTATTATTATTATTATTATTATTATTATTATTATTATTATTATTATTATTATTATCATTATTATTGTGACTTATTAAAGTAGGGGTTTCATGCTTGGGCTACCATGTTTTAGGTCAAAGTCCCCATTAAGGAATTATACAATTTACTGTCAGTCAATAGAGTCATTGTACTTTTAAAGAGGCCCTTCTTGGGATTTTGAATCGTCTAAAAATGTTAAGTATTGAGTCAAATGTAATTTATGTATCCTCCACATAAAGATCAGCCTGGAAGAGATCAAGTCGGACTAAGGACACTAATTAGACCTAACATGAAACTCATAAATACAAGCAACTCGAAGTCATTTGGATCACTTCATCTCAAGCAAGTTTGATATCTCTAAGGAAGTTGGGAAGTGCGAAGTACGAATCTGGGAAGTGAAAGGAAGTGCGATTTGGGTGGAGTTTAAGGGGAAGAAGAAAAATAAAATTTTGGTGCATCTCTCTCTCTCTCTCTCTCTCTCTCTCTCTCTCTCTCTCTCTCTCTCTCTCTCTTTGTTTCGAGCCCTATATTAGGAGATCAAAGTCTTTCAAATTTTGTTGATGTTGGAAGATCCCTGATGCTCAAAGATGCTACATAGTCGAAGTTGTTGGAAGAGAGGTCCAAGAATTGGAAGGTTGAATTGGTGTGGAGTGAAGGTTTGGTATTTGTTTAGGGTGAAGAGTCCCAAAGAATACTATTGAAAGAAATAGAATTTTGACTAAGTTTTCCCCTTTAGGGGTGTTTTTCCCTGTTATAGTGCCTACATGTGGTGTCCATTGTTTTATGTTCTTTCGCTTTGGTAACTTCTTGATTAACTAAAAGATAAGATATAAATAATTGTAATAAAAAATCAAGAACATCACAAGTACTTATCAAGAATAAGAAAATCTTTCTGCCTTTTTTATTTTCTAACATCCTTAAGTCATTTCTACCTTTTTTGACATACATTTTGCATTCGATAGCTCTATGTCCAAATTCATTGCATAGATAACAATAACATAAAAATGATTTGTGTACGAAGTAAATGAATTCAATATTTTATTTGTCTTACATTCTCCTTCAACATGTCCAAGTTCATAGCAAGAAAAACAGTTGATATGTGTCGAAGGAGAAAATAATATCCTTTTGAGATCTTCCAATTTTTCTCAATTTATCTCAAGTAGCAAGTGAAATTTTTCCAAATAACCATTTCTTCATATCATTCTTTCACTCTTGATGTTGCCACTTTTTTTTGTTTTCTTCTTTACAAATCTTGCTTTATCTATCTTCTTGTTATGCAGGTATATTTAGTGCTACTTCATTATCCTTTATGGTTGCATTTTTTTGAGTTCTTTATGGAGACAACCTCCTCTTCTAGTTGAACAGATCTCAGACTCTAATCTTTCACATTGTATCTCTTTCTCCTTTAGCTTTCTAGTCATCATCCTTTCTATTCTCCTTGCCTCTTCAATTTGTGTCTTCACATTAACAATTTATTCCTTGTACTCATGCTCTCTCTCATCACATATCTGCATAATTTTATTCAAGTCTTTGGTTTCATTCTTCAATCTTTGTATTTGAGTCAAGGCTATGCCAAGATTAGCTTGTTCTTCAACTATATTTTCTTGCTGGAAATCAGGTCGATTCACACTAGCATAGACCTCATTTGACTAAACACTTTCCTGTTTATAGAGATTTTTCTTATTCTTCTTTCTCTTCTCTTTTTTTGTATTAGCGCTACTAGTCTCTCCTTCATGAATGAGTTGCAACTTATCCCATATTTCTTTAGAAGAATTTAAATCTATTATTGTATCGAGATCCTTATTATGAATATTATTATACATAACACATTTTTCCTTAGCATTCCATTATTTCACTTGTGCAGAGGGAGAGTCTTTATAGTAATCATCACATAATAGTTTTCGTACACTAGGTCCATAACATATCAGTTCATATTTTACTTATCTCTTCATTAATGAAAGTGTGTTTCACTTAGCACATGTCCACCTTGATAATCCATGACTTCACCAAATCTACCTTCAACATGTTAAGCTTACAGATAAGGAACCGACTGTAATACCAATTGATGAAAACTTGAATAAAATGATATGGGGGTTGAATCAACTTAGTACATTCATTGACATTAATTTGATTTGCTTTAAGCACATTAACTAAAGCAATAAATGAGCAGGTTGAAATATAATGACTAACATGTTTAATATGCAAACAACAAATAATAAGTAAACCAAAAACATCACATAAATACATAATAACAACACATATGGACACTAGATATAAGTGGAAACCCATAAAGGGAGAAAACCATTAGCTTTTTATTGTTGTGATGCAAAGGCAAGCTCCTACACCCTTACTACATTTGATTTTCTTTAGGCTCCAACCTATAGGAGACTTCTACCTCAAATTTTTTGCAAGCTACAACATGCATGGAATATCCAACTCCCATATGTTTTATGCGGGATACAAACCACAAGAGGCTCCTACCTCAACAGGCTCCAACCTGATATTTCTTAAGGAACAACTTTAAAGGAGACCATAACCCTTATTATGAATATTATTATACATAACACATTTTTCCTTAGCATTCCATTCTTTCTTTGTGCAGAGGGAGAGTCTTTATAGTAATCATCACATAATAGTTTCCGTACACTAGTTCCATAACATATCAGTTCATATTTTACTTATCTCTACATTCATGAAAGTGTGTTTCACTTAGCACATGTCCACCTTGATAATCCATGGCTTCACCAAATCTACCTTGAACATGTTAGGCTTACAGATAAGCAACGGACTGTAACACCAATTGATGAAAAATTGAATAAAATGATATGGGGGTTGAATCAACTTAGTACATTCATTGACATTAATTTTATTTGCTTTAAGCTCATTAACTAAAGCAATAAGCGAGCAGATGGAAATATAATCACTAGCATATTTAATATGCAAACAACAAATAATAAGTAAACCAAAAACATCACATAAATACATAATAAAAACACATATGGCACTAGATATAAGTGGAAACCCATAAAGGGAGAAAACCATGAGTTTTTTATTGTTGTGATGCAAAGGCAAGCTCCTACACCCTTACTACATTTGATTTTCTTTAGGCTCCAAAATAGGAGACTTCTACCTCAACTTTTCTGCAAGCTACAACATGCATGGAAAATCCAACTCCCATATGTTTTATGCAGGATACAAACCACAAGAGGCTCCTACCTCAACAGGCTCGAGCCTGATATTTCTTAAGCAACAACTTCAAAGAAGACCATAATCCCCTCATACAAAATGAAACGAATATGTTGGTTTACCTGGTCATCAATTCTACATGTCTCCTTCTTTATTACTTCCTCTTATCCCCTCCAAATATATGTCACATCAGTTTCATGTGTGCCAGGTAACCCCACTCAAGTGACAGTGGCATATGAATTCCAGTCTTGGCTAGAAAATTGGAGAATAAGGGAGGAGATGGTCTTAGAAAATTAATATAATAATAAAAATATTATTAGTGCCAAATTTAAGGAAGAATTGTGAGTAGATAAAGAGTTGGAGGGAAAAAAGAAACTACAATATTATAAGGAGGTGATCAACCCCAATCTCTAAAACCGCAGTTATCTCTCTGTCTTACTATTGTTAAGAATAAAGCAAACTTTTCCAAGATTAGAGTTACATTTCACGAGCTTCATAGTGAAACTAGGTGTTGCTTGATTCCTAAAACACCATGGGAAGGTGATATTTTTTTTTTTGCTTAGATTCTTCATCTTATAGTCACTTTCTCTATAATTTTCAGAATATTTGTCATATTACCAACCTTTTTTATTTTTTTAACTCAACAAAAGATAATTCATGGGCATACTTTGATGGATTATAACTTTCCCCTTCCATGGGAGGTGTTGGTGGAAGACTATATTTCTCTATCACAAGATTTCTTTTTCTCATGTACTATTGGAAACTCCATTAATAATTACATATTTTTTTTGAAATAAAGCTCTTTTTGCAACTTTTTGAGCATCTACATATTTCTAAGATCTATGTCTATGAAGATCCATGAACATAATAAATTCGCTTAAAGGAAAACTAGTTTGAAGAATCACAAATTTATGCCCAGATACCATAACACTTTGATCAAATCAAGTAAATTTACTTATTCATCTTTCTCATTTATTACTTATTTATCTTTCTCATATCTATATTTTTCGTAACAAAAGTAAGAAATTGATGATCTTTCCAAAAAGAAATTATCACTCGCTTATGGTGAGTGAAAAATGCAAGAGTTTAATAAAGTTATTCACAAGTTTCTCCCTGTGGGCATAACTAAATATACATAGCAACATCTTATAATTTTTTTTAAGAAAATATCAGTTTCGGAATATGTTTATCGCTTTTCATGGATAGATCATAGCTTTAGAATAAAGCAATAGTTTTTATGAAAGATTCAGAATACAATAATATATGTACTTATCTCATTACTTTATATATATATATATATATATATATATATATATATATATATATATATATATATATTTGCAATTTCTCATTATTTTTTATGGTCGCATTTTTTTTTAATTTGTCATCGATAACTAAATATAGGAATAAGATAAATTTGTATCTACTGAATAAGTATTATTCTTTATAAATAGCCCCATGCCCAAAATATCAAATGAAACTTAAATGAATAATCACCATCATAAAAACTAAACGCTACACAAAGAAGCCGCTTAATGTTTTTCGTACACAGGGCAACGAAATAGTATTGGCTTAAAATACACATTATTTTAATTTATAAAATATCAGAATAAAATAAAAGACAGCATTCCGTAAATTCAAAACAAGATCGCTGCGATAATGGCAGCCTTATTTAGTAATGAATCTCATTATACAATCTCAAATTTTCGCATGCAGACTAATCCATGCGCCCTTCAAGCTGAAGGACAAGGAGGAAGAGGCGAACCATAGAGACAGGCATTGTGGCTGTATGTAGAAGCAGGGAATGAATCCAACGGTTCCCCTCGTGGAATCATGCCACACAGACGGTTGAAGCTCAAATTCAACTCACTCAGACCCTTCAGTTGGACCATCTTCTCCGGAATGGTTCCCTTTAGTTGATTATTTGACAGATCAAGGAATTCGAGAATTGGCATATCACCCAACGATTCGGGTATGCTACCAGTAAGCTGATTGTTTGAAATGTGAAGAAAATCTAGGCTTGAATTCCCACCAAAAGAATTGGGTAGTTGGCCTGCGAAATTGTTGAACGATAACATCAACGAGTGGAGTTTTGGATGATTGCCTAAGCAGTCGGGGATGTCACCGGATAGGCTATTTTTGTTCAGAACAAGGGCTTGAAGCTGGGAGGACTCGGGAATACAGGGGATATTCCCGGTGAGTTTGTTTTGGGACAGATCAATGGTTATAAGAGATGTTAACTTCGTTAAGGACGTTGGAATAGATCCTGTCAATAGATTCTGATCCAAAGCCAATTTATAAAAATTAGCGCTCAACAAACCCAGTGATTCTGGAATGCTTCCACTCAAACGATTGTTACTTGCCAACAGCTCTGCAAGCATTGACATATTTCCTAACGAGGATGGAATCTTACCCGTCAGCAAATTATTTTGTATGTGTAGCGTTGTTAGCTGCTTCAGATTTCACATGGAGTCCGCAGGACACGCCCTTCCATTTGCAGCAATCATTTCCCTGTTGGGTATTTTTTATGGGAAAAATACCAAAAACCAAGATTCAAACTAAACACAGAGACAATGCTCTGTTCTTTGACTCCAGGATCTTTTATGCACAGAGACACTTAAAAAAATTTTACTAAGGAACAGAGTATTTCACCATTACTGAGGAACAGAGTATTTCACCATAAGATATTTCTATTCATTAAAAACAAAAAAAACATTCACTCTGTCTCCACATGAGAATTTACACTACTGGAAAAATTCCCATTAACATTTACTGCTGTAAAACCTCCGTTCTCATTTACTGGTGTAAAACAATTTTACATACTGCTGTAAAAACAAAACTTACACAGACTTACAAAAACTCGCTCCACCATTTTCTTTATGCACTGCTGTGCAAAACCACACATGGTTTTTCGCTATGGCCAACACACAAAAAAAATTACATCACTGGTTCCTTTTCGCTGCTGCGAACACACACAATATTCTTTACCTCCCGTGTGCCATACAAAATAATACAGAGCACACTATTTTCAAAAATAGTCAATGCACGAGTCCTTTTCATCTTTTGAAAACAAAATAAAAAAAATTACTCTTACGTGCCGTAAATAATTTTAACACCCATGCCTTTCTTTAAATGCACCATACTCCCGATACATATAAAAACATTAAAATTTAATTCACCTACCAATCATAATAACCATGCAATAAATACTTTTACCGCGGTCAACCAAAATTTGACATTCACTCCACGCAATCCTTGATTTAATGCGGGCCCATATGCAACTTCAGATGATCGACGGTGGAGGACACGGGAGCTGATCCTACGGTGGAGAAAGATATCGGAAGGCCTCATGCTACAGAACTTTATCTTCCGATATGTCAGAGATGCTGATGTCAGGTGAGATCCACGCGTCTTCACCAAATCGCATCGGAGCCAAGAATACGGAAACAACTTTTCCGGAAAAGTGGTGCGATATGCTTCTGGGCGGTTTGTGGTTTCATGCTGGTGGTTTTGGGTGAGACCGCACGGCTGCGTTGAAATTATAACTTCAACACTCCCCTTTAATTTCAACTGCTGGCCATTCGGTCATACCGAGACACTTTCTTAAAAATTCAAAGCTTCTCTGATCCAGCGGCTTTGTCAAGATGTCTGCAACCTGTTCTTGAGTCCTGCAATGTTCCAAGACAATTTCTCCATTGTTCACCAATTCTCTGATGTAGTGAAACCTTGTATCAATGTGTTTCGTTCTCTTATGAAACACTGAATTCTTTGACAATGCAATAGCTGAGCTATTGTCACAAAAGATCACTGTCGCTTTTGCCTGCTCTTGGCCTAAGCTTCTCAACATTCTTCTCATCCACACTGCTTGACATGCTGCTGCTGTAGCTGCCACATATTCAGCCTCTGTTGTAGACAATGCTACAATGGACTGCTTCTTAGAAGCCCATGAAATGGCTCCTGAACCCATATGAAATACATAACCGGAAGTGCTCTTCCGATCATCTACACTTCCAGCCCAATCACTGTCAGTGTATCCAACCAGATCTGAATGTTCTGAGGCATGATATAAAATTCCAAACATTTTGGTACCTTTGACATACCTCAAAATTCTCTTTGCTGCCTGCCAATGTGCCTCCTTTGGCCTCTCCATGAATCTGGAAATCAAACTAACAGCATACATTAAATCAGGCCTAGTTGCTGTTAAATACATAAGGCTGCCCACAATGCTTTTATACAAGCTAGGATCAAAATCCTTGCTGCTGTCCTCTCTGCTGAGCTTTAATCCCATCACTGTGGGAGTGATGGCAGCCTTGCATTCTTGCATGTTAAATCTGCCCAAAACTTGATTTACATATCTTGCTTGAGATATAAAAATTCCTTTTTCATTTTGATCTACTTCTATGCCTAAGAAGTATCTCAACAAACCCATGTCAGTCATTTCAAATTCATCCTTCATGACTGATTTAAAATTCTCAATAAGATAAATATCATTTCCAGTGAAAATAACATCATCTACATACAAGACAACAATTAAAATTTTACCATCCTTTTCCTTGATGTAGACTGTGGGCTCTCCTTCACATTTGTCAAATTCATTATCCAATAGATATGAATCTATCCTGCTGTACCATGCTCTTGGCGCTTGCTTCAGCCCATAAAGAGCTTTCTTCAATTTGCACACTTTGTGCTCTTCACCTTTCTTCTCATATCCGAGAGGCTGTTCCACATAGACCTCTTCCATTAACATTCCATTTAGGAATGCTGATTTCACATCCATTTGGTAGACTTTCCACTTGTTTTGTGCTGCTATGGACAACATTGCTCTCACGGTTTCCATTCTTGCAACCGGGGCGAAAGTCTCCTCATAGTCTCTCCCATACTGCTGTTTGTACCCTTTAACAACCAGCCTTGCCTTGTGCCTTTCTATCTTGCCTTCAACATTGCTCTTGGTCTTGTAGACCCATTTCACACCAATGACTTCTTTGCCTTTTGGTAGATCAACCAAATCCCATGTTTTGTTTCTCTCTATGGCATTCATCTCCTCATCCATAGCTTCTATCCATTTCCTATCTTTAATTACATCTTCGAAATGAATAGGATCATCAACATGACAATACAAGGCAAATAAGGAATTCATTCCTTCATCATAAATTTCACTTAGATTTCTAAACTTCTTACCTCTTTCACTTGGTGTGCAAGTGCTTGAAGATGCACTTGAATTTCCTCCTTGTGGTGTGCTTGGAGAAGCACTCTCATTGATCCTCAATGGTGTACCTTGCTGTCCTTGTGTTGTCCTCAATGGTGTCCCTTGCTGTCCTTGTGTTGGCGCTGCTGTTTTGGGATGTATTTCAGCCACCTCCTCATCATCTTCATCATGAGACAAACAGTTTTTGACATTCACTGTTTTCTCTATGCTTCCATCCCAAGCTTCCTCTTCAATGAATTGAACATCCCTGCTGACAAAGAACTTCTTGGTAGATGGAATGTATAGCCTGTAGGCTTTGGATTCATCACTGTATCCAATGAAGATGCATTTCTCCCCTTTGCTGTCCAACTTCCTCCTTAGCTGATCTGGTATGTGTGCATAGGCCACACACCCAAAAACTCTCATGTGGGTGACTCCTTGCTTTCTCCCACTCCATGCCTCTTCTGGCACCTTGTTCATGACTGCTTTTGTAGGACACCTATTCAATATATAAACTGCACAATGTACAGCTTCAGCCCAATACTCATTTGGCAAATGCTTTGCCTTCAGCATGCTCCTCGCCATATCCATGATGGTCCTGTTCTTCCTTTCAGCAACTCCATTTTGCTGTGGGGTGTACCGAGTTGTGAACTGTTTATGTATTCCATTTTCTCTACAAAACTTTAGGAATTCCTTGGAGATATACTCACCTCCTCTATCAGTTCTCAATACTTTTATGTGCAGCCCGCTTTGGTTCTCCACAAGTGCTTTGAAATTTTGGAATTTCTCAAAGACTTCACTTTTGTTCTTGAGGAAATATATCCAAGTTTTTCTTGTAAAATCATCAATGAATGTCAAGAAATATAGGCTGCCAGCTAATGATGGAGCTTGCATTGGTCCACACAAATCTGAGTGGATAATCTCTAAGGGTGTCTTTGCCCTTATGCTCTTCCCTGATGGAAAACTTTCTCTGTGTTGTTTTCCCAAAATGCAGCCTTCACATAGGCTGTCTGGTTTCTCTATCAATTGTAATCCATTTACCATTCCTTTTCTGCTCAATAAGTTTAGACCTCCAAAATTTAGATGCCCGAATCTCAAGTGCCATAACCAGTTCTCATCCTTTGGCATGCTTTGGAAGGCCTCTTGGGTGACTGCAGCAATTTCTCCTTTGTTTTTCAAGTCTGCCCTGATCCGGAGAGGGAACATCCTGTTCCTTGTCATCTTCACTTCAGCAATGCATCTTTTGCTGGGTGGTATATCCTTGATGGTGCACACATCATTTTCAAAGTAAACATTGTAACCCTTTTGGATAAGCTGTCCAACACTCAATAGGTTACATCTCATTCCGGGGACATAGTAGACATCTGCTATGGTTTTCCTTTCTCCTTATTTTGTAAATATTTTTACCTCCCCTTTTCCCATAACAGACACTTTACTATCAGTTCCTAGTGTCACCTCTGATTTCAAATTCTGATTTAAGGCTGAAAACAGGGCTATATTCCCTGTCATATGGTTGCTGCAACTTGAGTCTAAAAACCATATGTCCTCACTATGTGTTTCAGCCATGTTACAAGCTAACGGGACATTTTCTTGACTACTGTTTTCTCTTGTAACATTTGCATTTTGTCTGTTGTTCATATCATGTTGTTTCTTTCTACAATCACTAGCATAATGTCCATACTTTTTGCAATAATAGCATTGAACATTAGATTTATCATACCTTTGTCCTTGAGCATGATGTTGTCCTCCTTGTTGGCTACTGCCCTGACCTTGGTTCTGATTTGGATTGTTGCCTCTTCCTTGTGCATTTGATGGACTGTTCCTTCCACCTCTGTTCTGGCTTCTGCCTCTTCCTCTTCGGTTTCCTCTTCCTTGACCTCTTCCTCTTCCAAAGGACATCTGGGTCTTGAAGGCTTGCTCAAGGGATGAGTTTTCATTCCTACTCAACCTCTGCTCATGAGTTATCAGTGATGCATGTAGCTCATCCACTGAATAGTTTGAGAGATCCTTTGTCTCTTCAATGGTGGTGACTATGGCATCGAACCTTGAGGGTAAGACCCTCAATATTTTCTCCACTATTCTTCTATCTTCAATTGTTTCTCCATGAGTTCTCATTTGTGTGATTACACCAATCACATGAGTGAAGAATGATTCAATGTTGTCTGACTCCTTCATTTTCAAGTTCTCAAAATCTTTTCTCAGCAATTGTAGTTTTGCTGTCTTCACTCTCTCCATGCCTTGATAGGCTGTCTTAAGGGTTTGCCATGCTTCATTTGATGTTTTAGCTGCTGCTATCCTTGGAAATATACTCTGGTCTACTGCTAGATGCATCAATAAAATGGCCTTTGCATCCTTCTTCCTATTGTTCTTCAGTTGATCTCTCTCTCCCTGTGTTAGTGCATTGAACTCATTTTCATCTGCTACTTCTTCAAAACCATCTTCAACTATTTCCCATAAATCTTGAGAGGCAAACAGGGCTCTCATAGTTATTGACCAGTAGTCATAGTTCTTCCCATTAAACTGTGGGAGCTGGGTGTTAAACAAACCCATACCAGTGCTTGTGCTGGCCATTCCTTGTATTCTGATCTATGCCTCTAAATCCTTGACTGTGTGTTTAAAACAGCTGACTGTTTCTTCAGCAACACAAAAAAAACTTTTGGAATACCTGACTCCTTTGCTGTCTGAGTCTTCTGTCTGCCTGAGAAGTTTTGCTGCAGCAACAACCTTCTCCCTTCAGCTTCTTTAACTTCTTTAAAGAGCCTAAGCCTGCTCTGATACCACAGGTCCATGATTTAAGAGCTCCGCTCGGATCCTCCACGATACCGGCTTTGAAAGCCAATAAGGCAACACGGTCTTGTTCTACACATTGTGCTATCTTCTGTCCATGGCATGAGTTTAAGGACATCAGTAGTAACACAGAAACGAATGCTAAGATTTCTGACCTGGGTTTCTCCATTGCCAAGCCAAGGAAATTGCAGAGGGTAATCAGAAACTTCTGGGCCCTGAGCATGAACTTTATGAAACCCACATTGCAGGAGAATCGAATCGAGTCGGTATTTAAATGATGAACGTGCTTTGTATGTTAGGGTTTCATCTTTGTATTTTAGGGTTTCGGATACAAACTAGTCGTCGGTCAGCTTTGATTACCAAAGAACGTTAAAATCCGGAAAACAAAGATGCGTCCAAGTGTTTTAGGGTTTTGTGGCAGGTTGGAATTTGGTTATTCAATTTTTAACCGGCAGTGCTGATTTGAAGCTACAATTTTCACAATTCTCAAAATCATAATGAAATTGTAACCTATTTAAATTAGGTTGGAATTTGGTTATTCAATTTTTACCCGGCAATGCTGGTTTGAAGCTACAATTTTCACAATTCTCAAAATCATAATGGAACTGTAACCTATTTAAATCAGGTTGGAATTTGGTTATTCAATTTTTACCCGGCAGTGCTGGTTTGAAGCAACAATTTTCACAATTCTCAAAATCATAATGAAATTGTAACCTATTTAAATTACGCACTTTAAAAACATTTTTTTTCGCAGGAAAAAACAATTACCCAGCCCTTCGACTCATCATTTCGTATAAACTTACGACGTGATTTTCGTTGGGAATTTAATAATTTAATCTCTTGACTAATCATTCATCATTTCGTATAAACTTACGACGTGATTTTCATTGGGAATTTAATAATTTAATTTCTTGACTAATCATTTTTTTAACCATGAGATTTTCATTGGAAATTTAATAATTTAATCTTTTGACTAATCCTTTTTTTAATATTTATTTGAGGTGATTTGCATTGGAAATTTAATATTTAAAGCATTTTCTGAACTTTAAGTTTCAAATTCCAATTCCGTAGTATAGATGTTGTATTAAAGAATTTTCTAGACTTTATGTCTTAAATTGGTAGTATAGATTTCGTGCATTTACTAGTCGAAGCCATTCTTTATCACTTTATATTTTTGTTTCACAATGATATATGTTATTTAAGTCACCTGGGTATTGCACCCCTAGGCCACACCATCCCTTAACATTATTAGCTTTTTGCTCAAGGAATCTCGAATGGGTGAGCTCCACATCAAGGAGACTTAAAAGTACACCCCATCACCCTCTATACCTCAGGTGGACAATTTAATTTTAAATTTTATTATTTAAATTATTTTTTAAACTTATATTCTAAACAATAATAATAAAAAACTTTAACAACTATAATATATTTTATGGTTATTTCTACATTTCGTTTGATGATAAATTTTCCCAATATTTAAAAATATACTCTAATCAACACATTTAAATTACATAATATTTTATTGTTTTATTTTAATATATTTAAACATATATTTATAAAAAATAATATATTCCAATTTAAATTTTAAACTACAAAGACTAATTTAGAATCTAACATGTATTCAAATCTTTGACTGTGACCAATTTTCCTACCTCTTATGTTGATTTATGCACCACGATATTCTAAATTTATATTGCAGATTATGTTTTTCTTCGTATTATGCAATATTAAATATTTATTTATCCACCACCACGATCTGCATACCATCACTATTTTTCAATGTATAGGGAGATTTTTTTTGAAAGGGAAGGTTCAAATAGGGCATTTTAACTTCCAGTTGAGGAATAACACATTTAATGTCCTTGTCCAGTGTTGACTTTAACTGTAACACTCATAGCCCATGCTAGGACATTTCCATCCTTTGTTGGTGCAACCACATCCAATAACCCTTTACCAATTGGTATGGACAAATTTTCCTCTATATTCATTAATTCCAACAATGTCTCTAGCCTCCATCCAAAACATAATTCTCTGTCAATACTACAAAACCTTATGACGCTGTATCTACCCTTTCATTATATTCCCAACATGGTGATATACACATCTAAATGGAATTTACTTCTTTCACACAACAATTATAATTTACATGCAACAATTAAAATTAATACATAACATAGAAAAGGGTTCATAAGAAATTGCAACATAACCAAGTGAATGTTACAAAAATATTTATATGTTCAATGTCAAACTAGCTACAAAATTTGATGTTCCTCCCAGTCATAGACCATGGTGTTCATTATGTGAAAGCAATCGGTCACCCTCGAGATAGGGCCTCAACACCATCGGGCAATTACTTGTGCAAATAGAGGTACATGTCTAGTACCATCAACCAACGAAGATACCAAACCCAAAAAATGGCAAACCTATAGGCTCGCACCCACCATTAGTCTCCACCCAAGCATCACGCACCCTTTTCTCCCCTGCAATCCCTTGGGTTGTGTCAACACCTTTAGTGTGCATTATTCTTAACATGAATGGTCTCAAATTTATGTATCTAGGAGATCTTGCTACCCTTCAGAGTCTTCAAACTCTTGCATCATACGCTGGTAGCCTCCAGCCTCGAAGCTGACATACCCCATCATCCTACACCTAAGGATTGCACACCCATCTTTGCATCTGCAATCCCTCAGATTGTGTCACTACCTCCAAGGAATATTACTTCTAGTCAGGGATGGTTCCAATTTTTGGGCTCCTGTAGTTCGTGCTGCCATCCTTGGTTGTCCATTCTCATTCCCCATAGCTAATTGCCTCTCAAGGAAAACATGCTTATTTCATGTGCATGAATTTTCTTTTTGAAATTTGGCACCCCATAAAGTCACTTATGGACTTGGGTTATTTTCATGTTCCCCCCTTTTTAATTATTTCTAACTCATATTAGCCTTTTTTATTTTCTTATGGAGTTTGTCCCCGCAATACAATTTTTTTCTATTTCGGTTTGCAGCTATTATGTGTTTATTAGTATGCATAAGTTAAACAGATTTGAAAAAATTAGGCACTCTAGACTCATAGCATATAAAATCATATACACATAAACACACTGGGCTCAAAACATATGCACAAACATAGACATGCGTGCATTGCCCCCAAAAAGTGATTCTCAGCTCATTAGCCTAATTAATATGTTTTGACTTAGCACCCTAAGTTTTTGTTGTACATGGTATTTACAATACAAGTATTGGGTAGGGCTTTTACATCCCCCCCTTATTTATGCGCTATCATTAGTGCAATATATGTACACATATATTCATTATGATTAAACCTACCTCATTATCCTTTATGGTTGCAATTTTTTGAGTTCTTTATGGAGATAGCCTCCTCTTCTAGTTGAACAGATCTCAGACTCTAATCGTTCACATTGTACCTCTTTCTCCTTTAGCTTTCTACTCATCATCCTTTCTATTCCCTTGCCTCTTCAATTTGTGTCTTCACATTAACAATTTATTCCTTGTACTCATGCTCTCTCTCATCACATATCTGCATAAGTTTATTCAAGTCTTTGGTTTCATTCTTCAATCTTTCTATTTTAGTCAAGACTATGCCAAGATTAGATTGTCCTTCAACAATATTTTCTTCTTGGAAATCAGGTCGATTCACACTAGCATAGATCCCATTTGACTGAACACTTTTATTTTTATAGAGATTTTTCTTATTCTTCTTTCTCTTCTCTTTTTCTGTGTTAGCGCTACTAGTCTCTCCTTCATGAATGAGCTGCAACCTATCCCATATTTCTTTAGAAGAATTTAAATCTATTATTGTATCAAGATCCTTATTATGAATATTATTATACATAACACATTTTTCCTTAGCATTCCACTGCTTCTCTTGCACAGAGGGAGAGTCTTTATAGTAATCATCACATAATAGTTTCCGTACACCGGGTCCATAACATATCAGTTCATATTTTACTTATCTCTGCATTCATGAAAGTGTGCTTCACTTAGCACATGTCCACCTTGATAATCCATGACTTTACCAAATCTACCTTCAACATGTTAGGCTTACAGATAAGGAACCGACTGTAATACCAATTGATGAAAACTTGAATAAAATGATATGGGCGTTGAATCAAATTAGTACATTTATTGACATTAAGTTGATTTGCTTTAAGCTCATTAACTAAAGCAATAAATGATCATATTGAAATATAATTACTAACATATTTAATATGCAAACAATAAATAATAAGTAAACCAAAAACATCACATAAATACATAATAACAACACATATGGACACTAGATATAAGTGGAAACCCATAAAGGGAGAAAACCCTGTGTTTTTTATTGCTGTGTGATGCAAAGGCAAACTCCTACACCCTTACTACATTTGATTTTATTTAGGCTCCAACCTGTAGGAGACTTCTACCTCAACTTTTCTGCAAGCTACAACATGCATGAAATATCCAACTCTCATATGTTTTATGAGGGATACAAACGACAAGAGGCTCCTACCTCAACAGGCTCTAGCCTGATATTTCTTAAGCAACAACTTTAAAGGAGACCATAATCCCCTCATACAAAATGAAACGAATATGTTGGTTTACTTGGTCATCAATTCTACATATCTCCTTCTTTATTAAGTTTATAGAATAAAAATATTTTTCCTTATCTCTATTATGCCAATAATGATCAAGGCTACGCTTCTACATACTCATTAATATTGAACATCTGGACCGTTGCACATTGTGGATACTTCTCTTCTCTTTCCTCCTATCTCTCTTCTCTTATGCATTATGGATAAAGAACAGATGCATGATAAATTACACAAGTTGCTACATGATCATACATAATAAGTTCACACATATAATTTCCAACATCTATGAATTAGACACATGATATTTGGGAACATATTTTATCACCACTTGGTTGTAAAGCTTAGACATTCCTCCTAGCCATAGGCCAAAGTACTCTAGAACTCTCAATAGCGGGTGACCTCAGAGTTGGGTCCTTACTCCACAGGGTTGAAGTCTCTCCTAGAATCAATTTCATCATGCATTCAATATTGATTGAATTATTATACTAGATGCCAACTTTAGAAAGCTTTCGAGCCACAATGCCACATCCCTCACCTTACACAACCAAGAGAGTGCACCATTTCACTAACTCTATAGTCCATTACGATATCCCACTACTCCATCTTGGGATTGAAGTGCAAACTAATTAGCAAATTTCAAAAAATGGTAGCTTTAGGATTTTCAACTTCCATTGGAAGGCCCTCGGGCACTCCCTCAACCTTATGTTGGGAATTTATGCCCAACACTTTCCCTTCTACCTCCAATCTTACCCCAAGCAACTAGGGAACTTTAGCCGTGGAATTTTAATAAGGTTTTCCATGTCTAATTATGAGGTCATAGGGTTGATTTCAATTATACTCTTACCTTCAAATATGTATCCTAATCCCAATCCACTAGCCACAATTTCCCCAACATGTAACTTTCCTACTTAAATCAAGAACTTCACATAGTATATTTTACTCATAGATCATTTCCTCAGGTTACTCAAAGAAAATATGGGTTTATTTGGACAAGGTCAATGAGAGGGAAAAAGAAATGACAACTCTTTGTTTGCATGTTTGAAACAATCGAAGTATCAATAATAAATATTACTCGCCTTACAACCTCAATACTTCATCATCTCTTCTATCTTCATAATCTAGGTTTTATATGTCTAACTAACTTATGGGATTTCATGTTGTGAAGACTTAGTCATGGGTTCCACCACCCCATGAACTTCACCTTATGGAGCTCTATCCCTCCATTCTTGTCTCTAACTTGATATGCAAAAACAGTATTTTTATAACTCTTCATAACATGTGCTTAGGGACATGGGCCTTAACTTTAGTTCTACTTTGGCCTCAAAACACATAACATAGGCACATACGCCAAAAAAAGAACTTAAATTACCAACAAATAGAGATATTCACAATATAATATGAGGTTATTATAGGTGTTACATTAAGAGAATATGACATGGCCCACTTGAAAGTGTCCCCAGCAATTTAAGGATAAATAACATATTATGATGGAAAAAGTTACCCAAGGGGATATAATCACAATCTTGTTATTCTTAAGAATCTATCTGAAAATTATTATATGTCAGAGAATCCATACATGAAGGAAAACATTTACTACTAGCACATTGATTGATAGCTTCATCAATGAATGGGCTAGTACAATTATCATTTTTGAAATCTTTGTTAACATCCCTACAATAAATACAAACTTTAATTACACCTTATTTGTTTTCGAATATGATGGGATTTACGACCAATTTGGTCAAGGGAATTTAATAATAAAAACAACATTAAGAAACTTTTCTAAATTTTCTTTCCTTCTTCATATCGATTAGTCAGAGCCTTCCCCAAGTAGGCTTATAGATATCGTATGTCTTCATCTCATGTTTGATAAACCCAACATAAATGCCTAGAATTTGCTCATCCCTCCAAGTGAAAACAAAATGAAATTCCTTAAATAAGCAACAATCTACACTTATTAATATGTTTTCATTGTTAAGGCTTTGTGAGTTAAGAATTTCCCAAGAAGACATATGGTCGAAACTTTGTGTTCATGTATAGGTCCCGACGTTGGAAAATGTGGTGTTAATTATAGAGATTTTTTTTTTTGTATACGCACCTGGATCTTAGGGTTGGTGGTTAGCAAGTAAGCCTGATGGTACCTAGGGAGACTGAAAGCTTGAGCACACCTTATTCCCTCATGCATAGATTGCCGTGGTAAGGTATTTAGTCCATGGCATTGTGGTGCCTAAATTGTTAAGAGACCAATGGATAGATTGCCCTGGTCAGGAATATAGTCCATGGCATTTCCATGCCTAAATATTTTCATGGTTCATATAGTTGAGATCTTCCTTGTACTTGTATATGATGAATACCTCCCTAGTTAAGAGGGAGTGTTGGAAAATGTAACTAGGTTCAGTCTTCATTTAATGTATTTGAGTCATCTTATAATCACTTGTGAAAAGAATAAATAAAAGAGTTATTATTATTATTATTATTATTATTGTGACTTATTAAAGTAGGGGTTTCATGCTTGGGCTACCATGTTTTAGGTCAAAGTCCCCATTAAGGAATTATACAATTTACTGTCAGTCAATAGAGTCATTGTACTTTTAAAGAGGCCCTTCTTGGGATTTTGAATCATCTAAAAATGTTAAGTATTGAGTCAAATGTAATTTATGTATCCTCCACATAAAGTTCGGCCTGGAAGAGATCAAGTCGGACTAAGGACACTAATTAGACCTGACATGAAACTCATAAATACAAGCAACTCGAATTCATTTGGATCACTTCATCTCAAGCAAGTTTGATATCTCTAAGGAAGCTGGGAAGTGCGAAGTACGAATCTGGGAAGCGAAAGGAAGTGCGATTTGGGTGGAGTTTAAGGAGAAGAAGAAAAATAAAATTTTGGTGCATCTCTCTCTCTCTCTCTCTCTCTCTCTCTCTTTGTTTCGAGCCCTATATTAGGAGATCAAAGTCTTTCAAATTTTTTTGATGTTGGAAGATGCCTGATGCTGAAAGATGCTACATAGTCGAAGTTGTTGGAAGAGAGGTCCAAGATTTGGAAGGCTGAATTGGTGTGGAGTGAAGTTTTGGTATTTGTCTAGGGTGAAGAGTCCCAAAGAATACTATTGAAAGGAATAGAATTTTGACTAAGTTTTCCCCTTTAGGGGGGTTTTTCCCTGTTATAGTGCCCACATCTGGTGTCCATTGTTTTATGTTCTTCCGCTTTGGTAATTTCTTGATTAACTAAAAGATAAGATATAAATAATTGTAATAAAAAATCAAGAACATCACAAGTAATTATCAAGAATAAGAAAATCTTTCTGCCTTTTTTATTTTCTAACATCCTTGAGTCATTTCTACCTTTTTTGACATACATTTTGCATTCGATAGCTCTATGTCCAAATTCATTGCATAGATAACAATAACATAAAAATGATTTGTGTACGAAGTAAATGAATTCAATATTTTCTTTGTCTTACATTCTCCTTCAACATGTCCAGGTTCATAGCAAGAAAAACAGTTGATATCTGTCGAAGGAGAAAATAATATCCTTTTGAGATCTTCCAATTTTTCTCAATTTATCTCAAGTAGCAAGTGAAATTTTTCCAAATAACCATTTCTTCATATCATTCTTTCACTCTTGATGTTGCCACTTTTTTTTGTTTTCTTCTTTACAAATCTTGCTTTATCTACCTTCTTGTTATGCAGGTATATTTAGTGCTACTTCATTATCCTTTATGGTTGCATTTTTTTGAGTTCTTTATGGAGACAACCTCCTCTTCTAGTTGAACAGATCTCAGACTCTAATCTTTCACATTGTACCTCTTTCTCCTTTAGCTTTCTAGTCATCATCCATTCTATTCTCCTTGCCTCTTCAATTTGTGTCTTCACATTAACAATTTATTCCTTGTACTCATGCTCTCCCTCATCACATATCTGCGTAAGTTTATTCAAGTCTTTGGTTTCATTCTTCAATCTTTCTATTTGAGTCAAGGCTATGCCAAGATTAGCTTGTTCTTCAACTATATTTTCTTCTTGGAAATCAGGTCGATTCACACTAGCATAGACCTCATTTGACTGAACACTTTCCTTTTTATAGAGATTTTTCTTATTCTTCTTTCTCTTCTCTTTTTTTGTATTAGCGCTACTAGTCTCTCCTTCATGAATGAGTTGCAACCTATCCCATATTTCTTTAGAAGAATTTAAATCTATTATTGCATCAAGATCCTTATTATGAATATTATTATACATAACACATTTTTCCTTAGCATTCCATTATTTCTCTTGTGCAGAGGGAGAGTCTTTATAGTAATCATCACATAATAGTTTTCGTACACTAGGTCCATAACATATCAGTTCATATTTTACTTATCTCTGCATTAATGAAAGTGTGTTTCACTTAGCACATGTCCACCTTGATAATCCATGACTTCACCAAATCTACCTTCAACATGTTAGGCTTACAGATAAGGAACCGACTGTAATACCAATTGATGAAAACTTGAATAAAATGATATGGGGGTTGAATCAACTTAGTACATTCATTGACATTAATTTGATTTGCTTTAAGCACATTAACTAAAGCAATAAATGAGCAGGTTGAAATATAATGACTAACATGTTTAATATGCACACAACAAATAATAAGTAAACCAAAAACATCACAAAAATACATAATAACAACACATATGGACACTAGATATAAGTGGAAACCCATAAAGGGAGAAAACCATGAGCTTTTTATTGTTGTGATCCAAAGGCAAGCTCCTACACCCTTACTACATTTGATTTTCTTTAGGCTCCAACCTATAGGAGACTTCTACCTCAACTTTTTTGCAAGCTACAACATGCATGGAATATCCAACTCCCATATGTTTTATGCGGGATACAAACCACAAGAGGCTCCTACCTCAACAAGCTCCAGCCTAATATTTCTTAAGCAACAACTTTAAAGGAGACCATAATCCTTATTATGAATATTATTATACATAACACATTTTTCCTTAGCATTCCACTGTTTCTCTTGCGCAGAGGGAGAGTCTTTATAGTAATCATCACATAATAGTTTCCGTACACTAGGTCCATAACATATCAGTTCATATTTTACTTATCTCTACATTCATGAAAGTGTGTTTCACTTAGCACATGTCCACCTTGATAATCCATGACTTCACCAAATCTACCTTCAACATGTTAGGCCTACAGACAAGCAACGGACTGAAACACCAATTGATGAAAAATTGAATAAAATGATATGGGGGTTGAATCAACTTAGTACATTCATTGACATTAATTTGATTTGCTTTAAGCTCATTAACTAAAGCAATAAACGAGCAGATGGAAATATAATCACTAACATATTTAATATGAAAACAACAAATAATAAGTAAACCAAAAACATCACATAAATACATAATAAAAACACATATGGACACTAGATATAAGTGGAAACCCATAAAGGGAGAAAACCATGAGTTTTTTATTGTTGTGATGCAAAGGCAAGCTCCTACACCCTTACCACATTTGATTTTCTTTAGGCTCCAACCTATAGGAGACTTCTACCTCAACTTTTCTGCAAGCTACAACATGCATGGAATATCCAACTCCCATATGTTTTATGCAGGATACAAACCACAAGAGGTTCCAGCCTGATATTTCTTAAGCAACAACTTTAAAGAAGACCATAATCCCCTCATACAAAATGAAACGAATATGTTGGTTTACCTAGTCATCAATTCTACATATCTCCTTCTTTATTACTTCCTCTTATCCCCTCCAAATATATTTCACATCAGTTTCATGTGTGCCAGGTAACCCCACTCAAGTGACGGTGGCATATGGATCCCGGCTAGACAATTGGAGAATAAGGGAGGAGATGGTCTTACAAAATTAAGATAATATTAAAAATATTATTGGTGCCAAATTTAAGGAAGAATTGTGAGTAAATAAAGAGTTGGAGGGAAAAAAGAATCTACAATATTATAAGGAGGTGATCAACCCCAATCTCTAAAACCACAGTTATCTCTTTGTCTTGACTATTGTTAAGAATAAAGCAAACTTTTCCAAGATTAGAGTTACATTTCATGAGCTTCATAGTGAAACTAGGTGTTGCTTGATTCCTAAAACACCATGGGAAGGTGATTTTTTTTTTTTCTTAGATTCTCCATCTTATAGTCACTTTCTCTATAATTTTCAGAATATTTGTCATATTACCAACCTTTTTGATTTTTTAACTCAAGAAAAGATAATTCATGGGCTTACTTTGATGGATTATACAACTTTCCCCTTCCATGGGAGGTGTTGGTGGAAGACTATATTTCTCTATCACAAGATTTCTTTTTCTCATGTACTATTGGAAACTCCACAAATTATTACGTAATTTGGCTTAAAGGAAAACTAGTTTGAAGAATCACAAATTTATGCCCAGATATCATCACATTTTTTATCAAATCAAGTAAATTTACTTATTCATCTTTCTCATTTTTTACTTATTTGTCTTTCTCATATCTATATTTTTCATAACAAAAGTAAGAAATTGATGATCTTTACAAAGAAAAATTAACACTCACTTATGGTGAGTGAAAAATGCAAGAGTTTAATAAAGTTATTCACAAGTTTCTCCTTGTGGGCATAACTAAATATACATAACAACATCTTATAAAATTTTTTTTAAGAAAATATCAATTTTGAAATATGTTTATAGCTTTTCATGGACAGATCATAGCTTTAGAGTAAAGCAATAGTTTTTATGATGGAGTCGGACAACAATAATATATGTACTTATCTCATTACATTTTATATATATATATATATATATTAATTTGCAATGTCTCATTATTTTTGGTCGCATTATTTTTTATAGTCCTTTTTTTAATTTGTCATCGATAACTAAATATAGGAATAAGATAAATTTGCATCTACTGAATAAGTATTATTCTTTATAAAAAGCTCCCATGCCCAAAATATCAAATAAAATTTAAATGAATAATCACCATCATAAAAACTAAACGCTACAAAAAGCAGCCGCTTAATATTTTCGTACCCAGGGCAACGAAATAGTATTGGCTTAAAATACACATTATTTTAATTAATAAAATATCAGAATAAAATAAAAGACAGCATTCCCTGAATTCAAAACAAGATAGCTGCGATAATGGCAGCCTTATTTAGTAATGAATCTCATTATACAATCTCAAATTTTCGCATGCAGACTAATCCATGCGCCCTTCAAGCTGAAGGACAAGGAGGAAGAGGCGAACCACAGAGACAGGCGTTGTGGCTGTATGTAGAAGCAGGGAATGAATCCAACGGTTCCCCTCGTGGAATCATGCCACACAGACGGTTGAAGCTCAAATTCAACTCACTCAGACCCTTCAGTTGGACCATCTTCTCCGGAATGGTTCCCTTTAGTTGATTATTTGACAGATCAAGGAATTCGAGAATTGGCATATCACCCAACGATTCGGGTATGCTACCAGTAAGCTTATTGTTTGAAATGTGAAGAAAATCCAGGCTTGAATTCCCACCAAAAGAATTGGGTAGTTGGCCTGCGAAATTGTTGAACGATAACTGCAACGAGTGGAGTTTTGGATGATTGCCTAAGCAGTCGGGGATGTCACCGGATAGACTATTTTTGTTCAGAACAAGGGCTTGAAGCTGGGAGGACTCGGGAATACAGGGGATATTCCCTGTGAGTTTGTTTTGGGACAGATCAATGGTTATAAGAGATGTTAACTTCGTTAAGGACGCTGGAATAGATCCTGTCAATAGATTCTGATCCAAAGCCAATTTATAAAAATTAGCGCTCAACAAACCTAGTGATTCTGGAATGCTTCCACTCAAACGATTGTTACTTGCCAACAGCTCTGCAAGCATTGACATATTTCCTAACGAGGATGGAATCTTACCCGTCAGCAAATTATTTTGTATGTGTAGCGTTGTTAGCTGCTTCAGATTTCCCATGGAGTCCGGAAGGGGACCCGAGAGCGTATTGTTGTTCATGGTCAACACGGACAGGAGTCTCAGATTTCCAATGCTTGATGGAATGAAACCAGAGAGCCGATTCGAATCCAAGTACAAAGAAGTTAAATTCCGTAGCTTTCCAATGGATTCCGGAATAGGACCGGCAATCAAGTTTCCGGTGAGAGACAGCGACTGTAGACTGAGCAGTTGGCCAATGTCAGAAGGAATCGAACCGGTGAGTTTGTTGTTATCCAGAGTAAGATGGTTCAAGGCTGAAAGGCGAGAAATAGAAGCTGGAATTATTCCACCTATATTTTTCCACCTCATAAGGGTAAATGTGCGAAGGTATGACAGGTTCCCGATGGATTCTGATATGCTTCCACTCATGTAAACGCTAGTGTTGCCTGCGCCCATGGGATCCCCATCAAGAATGAGGCTCACCACCCGACCGCCATTGTTATCGCAGGACACGCCCTTCCATTTGCAGCAATCATTTCCCGTCCATGATTTAAGAGCTCCGCTCGGATCCTCCACGATACCGGCTTTGAAAGCCAATAAGGCAACACGGTCTTGTTCTACACATTGTGCTATCTTCTGTCCATGGCATGAGTTTAAGGACATCAGTAGTAACACAGAAACGAATGCTAAGATTTCTGACCTGGGTTTCTCCATTGCGAAGCCAAGGAAATTGCAGAGGGTAATCAGAAACTTCTGGGCCCTGAGCATGAACTTTATGAAACCCACATTGCAGGAGAATCGAATCGAGTCGGTATTTAAATGATGAACGTGCTTTGTATGTTAGGGTTTCATCTTTGTATTTTAGGGTTTCGGATACAAACTAGTCGTCGGTCAGCTTTGATTATCAAAGAACGTTAAAATCCGGAAAACAAAGATGCCGAAAAGGATCGTCCAAGTGTTTTAGGGTTTTGTGCCAGGTTGGAATTTGGTTATTCAATTTTTACCCGGCAGTGCTGGTTTGAAGCTACAATTTTCACAATTCTCAAAATCATAATGAAATTGTAACCTATTTAAATCAGGTTGGAATTTGGTTATTCAATTTTTACCCGGCAGTGCTGGTTTGAAGCTACAATTTTCACATTTCTCAAAATCATAATGAAATTGTAACCTATTTAAATTACGCACTTTAAAAACATTTTTTTTCGCTGGAAAAAACAATTACCCAGCCCTTAGATTCATCATTTCGTATAAACTTAGGACGTGATTTTCATTGGAAATTTAATAATTTAATCTCTTGAATAATCATTTTTTTACCCATGAGATTTTCATTGGAAATTTAATAATTTAATCTTTTGACTAATCGTTTTTTTAATATTTATTTGACTTGATTTGCATTGGAAATTTAATATTTAAAGCATTTTCTGAACTTTACGTTTCAAATTCCAATTCCGTAGTATAGATGTTGTATTAAAGCATTTTCTAGACTTTATGTCTGAAATTCGGTAGTATAGATTTCGTGCATTTACTAGTCGAAGCCATTCTTTATCACTTTATATTTTTGTTTCACAATGATATATGTTATTTAAGTCACCTGGGTATTGCACTCCCTAGGCCACACCATCCCTTAATATTATTAGCTTTTTGCTCAAGGAATTTCAAATGGGTGATATTTTTGTTTCACAATGATATATGTTATTTAAGTCACGTGGGTATTGCACTCCCTAGGCCACACCATCCCTTAACATTATTAGCTTTTTGCTCAAGGAATTTCGAATGGGTGAGCTCCACATCAAGGAGACTTAAAAGTACACCCCATCACCCTCTATACCTCAGGTGGACAATTTAATTTTAAATTTTATTATTTAAATTATTTTTTAAACTTATATTCTAAACAAAAATAATAAAAAACTTTAACAACTATAATATATTTTATGGTTGTTTCTACTTTTCGTTTGATGATAAATTTTCCCAATATTTAAAAATATATTCTAATCAACACATTTAAATTACATAATATTTTATTGTTTTATTTTAATATATTTAAACATCTTATATTTATAAAAAAAATATATTCCAATTTAAATTTTAAACTACAAAGACTAATTTAGAATTTAACATGTATTCAAATCTTTGACTGTGACCAATTTTCCTACCTCTTATGTTGATTTATGCACCACGATATTCTAAAGGTATATTGTAGATTTTTCAATGTATAGGGAGATTTTTTTGAAAGGGAAGGTTAAAATAGGGCATTTTAACTTCGAGTTGAGGAATAACACATGTAATGTCCTTGTCCAGTGTCGACTTTAACTGTAACACTCATAGCCCACGCTAGGACATTTCCATCCTTTGTTGGTGCAACCACATCCAATAACCCTTTAACAATTGGTATGGACAAATTTTCCTCTATATTCATTAATTCCAACAATGTCTCTAGCCTCCATCCAAAACATAATTCTCTGTCAATACTACAAAACCTTATGACGTTGTATCTACCCTTTCATTATATTCCCAACATGGTGATATACACATCTAAATGGAATTTACTTCTTTCACACAACAATTATAATTTACAGGCAAAAATTAAAATTAATACATAACATAGAAAAGGGTTCATAAGAAATTGCAACATAACCAAGTGAATGTTACAAAAATACTTATATGTTCAATGTCAAACTAGCTACAAAATTTGATGTTCCTCCCAGTCATAGACCATGGTGTTCATTATGTGAAAGCAATCGGTCACCCTCGAGATAGGGCCTCAACACCATGGGGCAATTACTTGTCCAAATAGAGGTACATGTCTAGTACCATCAACCAACGAAGGTACCAAACCCAAAAAATGGCAAACCTATAGGCTCACGCCCACCATTAGTCTGCACCCAAGCATCACACACCCTTTTCTCCCCTGCAATCCCTTGGGTTGTGTCAACACCTTTAGTGTGCATTATTCTTAACATGAATGGTCTCAAATTTATGTATCTAGGAGATCTTGCTACCCTTCAGAGTCTTCAAACTCTTGCATCATACGCTGGTAGCCTCCAGCCTCGAAGCTGACATACCCCATCATCCTACACCTAAGGAGTGCACACCCATCTTTGCACCTGCAATCCCTCAGACTGTGTCACTACTTCCAAGGAATATTACTTCTAGTCAGGGATGGTTCCAATTTTTGGGCTCCTGTAGTTCGTGCTGCCATCCTTGGTTGTCCATTCTCATTCCCCATAGCTAATTGCCTCTCAAGGAAAACATGCTTCTTTCATGTGCATGAATTTTCTTTTTGAAATTTGGCACCCCATAAAGTCACTTATGGACTTGGGTTATTTTCATGTTCCCCCCTTTTTAATTATTTCTAACTCATATTAGCCTTTTTTATTTTCTTATGGAGTTTGTCCCCGCAATACAATTTTTTTCTAATTCGGTTTGCAGCTATTATGTGTTTATTAGTATGCATAAGTTAAACAGATTTGCAAAAATTAGGCACTCTAGACTCATAGCATATAAAATCATATACACATAAACACACCGGGCTCAAAACATATGCACAAACATACACATGCGTGCATTGCCCCCAAAAAGTGATTCTCAGCTCATTAGCCTAATTAATATGTTTTGACTTAGCACCCTAAGTTTTTGATGTACATGGTATTTACAATACAAGTATTGGGTAGGGCTTTTACATCCCCCCCTTTATTTATGCGCTATCATTAGTGCAATATATGTACACATATATTCATTATGATTAAACCTACCTCATTATCCTTTATGGTTGCATTTTTTTGAGTTCTTTATGGAGATAGCCTCCTCTTCTAGTTGAACAGATCTCAGACTCTAATCGTTCACATTGTACCTCTTTCTCCTTTAGCTTTCTACTCATCATCCTTTCTATTCTCCTTGCCTCTTCAATTTGTGTCTTCACATTAACAATTTATTCCTTGTACTCATGCTCTCTCTCATCACATATCTGCATAAGTTTATTCAAGTCTTTGGTTTCATTCTTCAATCTTTCTATTTTAGTCAAGGCTATGCCAAGATTAGCTTGTCCTTCAACAATATTTTCTTCTTGGAAATCAAGTCGATTCACACTAGCATAGATCCCATTTGACTGAACACTTTTCTTTTTATAGAGATTTTTCTTATTCTTCTTTCTCTTCTCTTTTTCTGTATTAGCACTACTAGTCTCTCCTTCATGAATGAGCTGCAACCTATCCCATATTTCTTTAGAAGAATTTAAATCTATTATTGTATCAAGATCCTTATTATGAATATTATTATACATAACACATTTTTCCTTAGCATTCCACTGCTTCTCTTGCACAGAGGGAGAGTCTTTATAGTAATCATCACATAATAGTTTCCGTACACCAGGTCCATAACATATCAGTTCATATTTTACTTATCTCTGCATTCATGAAAGTGTGTTTCACTTAGCACATGTCCACCTTGATAATCCATGACTTTACCAAATCTACCTTCAACATGTTAGGCTTACAGATAAGGAACCGACTGTAATACCAATTGATGAAAACTTGAATAAAATGATATGGGCGTTGAATCAAATTAGTACATTTATTGACATTAATTTGATTTGCTTTAAGCTCATTAACTAAAGCAATAAATGATCATATTGAAATATAATTACTAACATATTTAATATGCAAACAATAAATAATAAGTAAACCAAAAACATCACATAAATACATAATAACAACACATATGGACACTAGATATAAGTGGAAACCCATAAAGGGAGAAAACCATGTGTTTTTTATTGCTGTGATGCAAAGGCAAGCTCCTACACCCTTACTAAATTTGATTTTATTTAGGCTCCAACCTATAGGAGACTTCTACCTCAACTTTTCTGCAAGCTACAACATGCATGAAATATCCAACTCTCATATGTTTTATGAGGGATACAAACGACAAGAGGCTCCTACCTCAATAGGCTCCAGCCTGATATTTCTTAAGCAACAACTTTAAAGGAGACCATAATCCCCTCATACAAAATGAAACGAATATGTTGGTTTACTTGGTCATCAATTCTACATATCTCCTTCTTTATTAAGTTTATAGAATAAAAATATTTTTCCCTAAACATTACCAAAATTTTATATAAATACATAAAATGCTTAAAAAATTGAATACTTTTCCAAAAGCATTGTTATACATTCTAAGATTTACATGTACATTTAAAAATAAATTTCCATCTTTAAACTTTTTCCTTATCTTTATTATGCCAATAATGATCAAGGCTACGCTTCTACATACTCATCAATATTGAACATCTGGACCATTGCACATTGTGGATACTTCTCTTCTCTTTCCTCCTATCTCTCTTCTCTTATGCATTATGGATAAAGAACAGATGCATGATAAATTACACAAGTTGCTACATGATCATACATAATAAGTTCACACATATAATGTCCAACATCTATGAATTAGACACATGATATTTGGGAACATATTTTATCACCAACTGGTTGTAAAGCTTAGAAATTCCTCCCAGCCATAGGCCAAAGTACTCTAGAACTCTCAATAGCGGGTGACCTCGGAGTTGGGGCCTCACTCCACAGGGTTGAAGTCTCTCCTAGAGTCAATTTCATCATGCATTCAATATTGATTGAATTATTATACTAGATGCCAACTTTAGAAAGCTTTCGAGCCACAATGCCACATCCCTCACCTTACACAACCAAGAGAGTGCACCATTTCACTAACTCTATTGTCCATTACGATATCCCACTACTCCATCTTGGGATTGAAGTGCAAACTAATTAGCAAATTTCAAAAAATGGTAGCTTTAGGATTTTCAACTTCCATTGGAAGGCCCTCGGGCACTGCCTCAACCTTATGTTGGGAATTTATGCCCAACACTTTCCCTTCTACCTCCAATCTTACCCCAAGCAACTAGGGAACTTTAGCCGTGGAATTTTAATAAGGTTTTCCATGTCTAATTATGAGGTCATAGGGTTGGTTTCAATTATACTCTTACCTTCGAATATGTATAGCCACATTTTCCCCAACATGTAACTTTCCTACTTAAATCAAGAACTTCACATAGTATATTTTACTCATAGATCAATTCCTCAGGTTACTCAAAGAAAATATGGGTTTATTTGGACAAGGTCAATGAGAGGGAAAAGGAAATGAAACTCTTTGTTTGCATGTTTGAAACAATCCAAGTATCAATAATAAATATTACTTGCCCCACAACCTCAATACTTCATCATCTTTTCTATCTTCATAATCTAGGTTTAATATGTCTAACTAACTTATGGGATTTCATGTTGTGAAGGCTTAGTCATGGGTTCCACCGCACTGTGAAATTCACCTTATGGAGCTCTATCCCTCCATTCTTGTCTCTAACCTGATTTGCAAAAATAGTATTTTTATTACTCTTTATAACATGTGCTTAGGGACATGGGCCTTAACTTTAGTTGTCCTTTGGGCTCAAAACACATAACATAGGCACATACGCCAAAAAAAGAACTTAACTTACCAACTAAATAGAGCTATTCACAATATAATATGAGGTTATTATTGGTGTTACATTAAGAGAATATGACATGGCCCACTCGAAAGTGTCCCCAACAATTTAAGGATAAATAACATATTATGATGGAAAAAGTTACCCAAGGGGATATAATCACAATCCTGTTATTCTTAAGAATCTATTTGAGAATTATTATATGTTAGAGAATCCATACATGAAGGAAAACATTTACTACTAGCACATTGATTGATAGCTTCATCAATGAATGCGCTAGTACAATTATCATTTTTGAAATCTTTGTTAACATCCCTACAATAAATACAAACTTTAATTACACCTTATTTGTTTTCGAATATGATGGGATTTACGACCAATTTGGTCAAGGGAATTGAATAATAAAAACAACATTAAGAAAATTTTCTAAATTTTCTTTCCTTCTTCATATCGATTAGTCAGAGCCTTCCCCAAGTAGGCTTATAGATATCGTATGTCTTCATCTCATGTTTGATAAACCCAACATCAATGCCTAGAATTTGCTCATTGCTCCAAGTGAAAACAAAATGAAATTCCTTAAATAAGCAACAATCTACACTTATTAATATGTTTTCATTGTTAAGGCTTTGTGAGTTAAGAATTTCCCAAGAAGACATATGGTCGAAACTTTGTGTTCATGTATAGGTCCCGACGTTGGAAAATGTGGTGTTAATTATAGAGCTTTTTTTTTTTTTGTATACGCACCTGGATCTTAGGGTTGGTGGTTAGCAAGTAAGCCTGATGGTACTTAGGGAGACTGAAAGCTTGAGCACACCTTATTCCCTCATGCATAGATTGACCTGGTAAGGTATTTATTCCATGCCATTGTGGTGCCTAAATTGTTAAGAGACCAATGGATAGATTGCCCTGGTCAGGAATATAGTCCATGGCATTTCCATGCCTAAATATTTGCGTGGTTCATATAGTTGAGATCTTCCTTGTACTTGTATATGATGAATACCTCCCTAGTTAAGATGGAGTGTTGGAAAATGTAACTAGGTTCAGTCTTCATTTAATGTATTTGAGTCATCTTATAATCACTTGTGAAAAGAATAAATAAAAGAGTTATTATTATTATTATTATTATTATTATTATTATTATTATTATTGTGACTTATTAAAGTAGGGGTTTCATGCTTGGGCTACCATGTTTTAGGTCAAAGTCCCCATTAAGGAATTATACAATTTACTGTCAGTCAATAGAGTCATTGTACTTTTAAAGAGGCCCTTCTTGGGATTTTGAATCGTCTAAAAATGTTAAGTATTGAGTCAAATGTAATTTATGTATCCTCCACATAAAGTTCAGCCTGGAAGAGATCAAGTCGGACTAAGGACACTAATTAGACCTGACATGAAACTCATAAATACAAGCAACTCGAATTCATTTGGATCACTTCATCTCAAGCAAGTTTGATATCTCTAAGGAAGTTGGGAAGTGCGAAGTACGAATCTGGGAAGTGAAAGGAAGTGCGATTTGGGTGGAGTTTAAGGAGAAGAAGAAAAATAAAATTTTGGTGCATCTCTCTCTCTCTCTCTCTCTCTCTCTCTCTCTCTCTTTGTTTCGAGCCCTATATTAGGAGATCAAAGTCTTTCAAATTTTTTTGATGTTGGAAGATCCCTGATGCTCAAAGATGCTACATAGTCGAAGTTGTTGGAAGAGAGGTCCAAGATTTGGAAGGCTGAATTGGTGTGGAGTGAAGGTTTGGTATTTGTTTAGGGTGAAGAGTCCCAAAGAATACTATTGAAAGAAATAGAATTTTGACTAAGTTTTCCCCTTTAGGGGTGTTTTTCCCTGTTATAGTGCCTACATCTGGTGTCCATTGTTTTATGTTCTTTCGCTTTGGTAACTTCTTGATTAACTAAAAGATAAGATATAAATAATTGTAATAAAAAATCAAGAACATCACAAGTAATTATCAAGAATAAGAAAATCTTTCTGCCTTTTTTATTTTCTAACATCCTTGAGTCATTTCTACCTTTTTTGACATACATTTTGCATTCGATAGCTCTATGTCCAAATTCATTGCATAGATAACAATAACATAAAAATGATTTGTGTACGAAGTAAATGAATTCAATATTTTCTTTGTCTTACATTCTCCTTCAACATGTCCAAGTTCATAGCAAGAAAAACAGTTGATATCTGTCGAAGGAGAAAATAATATCCTTTTGAGATCTTCCAATTTTTCTCAATTTATCTCAAGTAGCAAGTGAAATTTTTCCAAATAACCATTTCTTCATATCATTCTTTCACTCTTGATGTTGCCACTTTTTTTTGTTTTCTTCTTTACAAATCTTGCTTTATCTACCTTCTTGTTATGCAGGTATATTTAGTGCTACTTCATTATCCTTTATGGTTGCATTTTTTTGAGTTCTTTATGGAGACAACCTCCTCTTCTAGTTGAACAGATCTCAGACTCTAATCTTTCACATTGTATCTCTTTCTCCTTTAGCTTTCTAGTCATCATCCTTTCTATTCTCCTTGCCTCTTCAATTTGTGTCTTCACATTAACAATTTATTCCTTGTACTCATGCTCTCTCTCATCACATATCTGCATAATTTTATTCAAGTCTTTGGTTTCATTCTTCAATCTTTGTATTTGAGTCAAGGCTATGCCAAGATTAGCTTGTTCTTCAACTATATTTTCTTGCTGGAAATCAGGTCGATTCACACTAGCATAGACCTCATTTGACTAAACACTTTCCTTTTTATAGAGATTTTTCTTATTCTTCTTTCTCTTCTCTTTTTTTGTATTAGCGCTACTAGTCTCTCCTTCATGAATGAGTTGCAACTTATCCCATATTTCTTTAGAAGAATTTAAATCTATTATTGTATCGAGATCCTTATTATGAATATTATTATACATAACACATTTTTCCTTAGCATTCCATTATTTCACTTGTGCAGAGGGAGAGTCTTTATAGTAATCATCACATAATAGTTTTCGTACACTAGGTCCATAACATATCAGTTCATATTTTACTTATCTCTTCATTAATGAAAGTGTGTTTCACTTAGCACATGTCCACCTTGATAATCCATGACTTCACCAAATCTACCTTCAACATGTTAAGCTTACAGATAAGGAACCGACTGTAATACCAATTGATGAAAACTTGAATAAAATGATATGGGGGTTGAATCAACTTAGTACATTCATTGACATTAATTTGATTTGCTTTAAGCACATTAACTAAAGCAATAAATGAGCAGGTTGAAATATAATGACTAACATGTTTAATATGCAAACAAAAAATAATAAGTAAACCAAAAACATCACATAAATACATAATAACAACACATATGGACACTAGATATAAGTGGAAACCCATAAAGGGAGAAAACCATTAGCTTTTTATTGTTGTGATGCAAAGGCAAGCTCCTACACCCTTACTACATTTGATTTTCTTTAGGCTCCAACCTATAGGAGACTTCTACCTCAAATTTTTTGCAAGCTACAACATGCATGGAATATCCAACTCCCATATGTTTTATGCGGGATACAAACCACAAGAGGCTCCTACCTCAACAGGCTCCAACCTGATATTTCTTAAGGAACAACTTTAAAGGAGACCATAACCCTTATTATGAATATTATTATACGTAACACATTTTTCCTTAGCATTCCATTCTTTCTCTGTGCAGAGGGAGAGTCTTTATAGTAATCATCACATAATAGTTTCCGTACACTAGTTCCATAACATATCAGTTCATATTTTACTTATCTCTGCATTCATGAAAGTGTGTTTCACTTAGCACATGTCCACCTTGATAATCCATGGCTTCACCAAATCTACCTTGAACATGTTAGGCTTACAGATAAGCAACGGACTGTAACACCAATTGATGAAAAATTGAATAAAATGATATGGGGGTTGAATCAACTTAGTACATTCATTGACATTAATTTGATTTGCTTTAAGCTCATTAACTAAAGCAATAAGCGAGCAGATGGAAATATAATCACTAGCATATTTAATATGCAAACAACAAATAATAAGTAAACCAAAAACATCACATAAATACATAATAAAAACACATATGGACACTAGATATAAGTGGAAACCCATAAAGGGAGAAAACCATGAGTTTTTTATTGTTGTGATGCAAAGGCAAGCTCCTACACCCTTACTACATTTGATTTTCTTTAGGCTCCAAAAATAGGAGACTTCTACCTCAACTTTTCTGCAAGCTACAACATGCATGGAAAATCCAACTCCCATATGTTTTATGCAGGATACAAACCACAAGAGGCTCCTACCTCAACAGGCTCGAGCCTGATATTTCTTAAGCAACAACTTTAAAGAAGACCATAATCCCCTCATACAAAATGAAACGAATATGTTGGTTTACCTGGTCATCAATTCTACATGTCTCCTTCTTTATTACTTCCTCTTATCCCCTCCAAATATATGTCACATCAGTTTCATGTGTGCCAGGTAACCCCACTCAAGTGACGGTGGCATATGGATTCCAGTCTTGGCTAGAAAATTGGAGAATAAGGGAGGAGATGGTCTTAGAAAATTAATATAATAATAAAAATATTATTAGTGCCAAATTTAAGGAAGAATTGTGAGTAGATAAAGAGTTGGAGGGAAAAAAGAAACTACAATATTATAAGGAGGTGATCAACCCCAATCTCTAAAACCGCAGTTATCTCTCTGTCTTACTATTGTTAAGAATAAAGCAAACTTTTCCAAGATTAGAGTTACATTTCACGAGCTTCATAGTGAAACTAGGTGTTGCTTGATTCCTAAAACACCATGGGAAGGTGATATTTTTTTTTTGCTTAGATTCTTCATCTTATAGTCACTTTCTCTATAATTTTCAGAATATTTGTCATATTACCAACCTTTTTTATTTTTTTAACTCAACAAAAGATAATTCATGGGCATACTTTGATGGATTATAACTTTCCCCTTCCATGGGAGGTGTTGGTGGAAGACTATATTTCTCTATCACAAGATTTCTTTTTCTCATGTACTATTGGAAACTCCATTAATAATTACCTAATTTTTTTGAAATAAAGCTCTTTTTGCAACTTTTTGAGCATCTACATATTTCTAAGATCTATGTCTATGAAGGATCCATGAACATAATAAATTGGCTTAAAGGAAAACTAGTTTGAAGAATCACAAATTTATGCCTAGATACCATAACACTTTGATCAAATCAAGTAAATTTACTTATTCATCTTTCTCATTTATTACTTATTTATCTTTCTCATATCTATATTTTTCGTAACAAAAGTAAGAAATTGATGATCTTTCCAAAAAGAAATTAACACTCGCTTATGGTGAGTGAAAAATGCAAGAGTTTAATAAAGTTATTCACAAGTTTCTCCCTGTGGGCATAACCAAATATACTTAGCAACATCTTATAAACTTTTTTAAGAAAATATCAGTTTTGGAATATGTTTATCGCTTTTCATGGATAGATCATAGCTTTAGAATAAAGCAATAGTTTTTATGAAAGATTCGGAATACAATAATATATGTACTTATCTCATTACTTTTTATATATATATATATATATATATAAATTTGCAATGTCTCATTATTTTTTATGGTCGCATTTTTTTTTAATTTGTCATCGATAACTAAATATAGGAATAAGATAAATTTGTATCTACTGAATAAGTATTATTCTTTATAAATAGCTCCCATGCCCAAAATATCAAATGAAACTTAAATGAATAATCACCATCATAAAAACTAAACGCTACACAAAGCAGCCGCTTAATGTTTTTCGTACACAGGGCAACGAAATAGTATTGGCTTAAAATATACATTATTTTAATTTATAAAATATCAGAATAAAATAAAAGACAGCATTCCCTAAATTCAAAACAAGATCGCTGCGATAATGGCAGCCTTATTTAGTAATGAATCTCATTATACAATCTCAAATTTTCGCATGCAGACTAATCCATGCGCCCTTCAAGCTGAAGGACAAGGAGGAAGAGGCGAACCACAGAGACAGGCATTGTGGCTGTATGTAGAAGCAGGGAATGAATCCAACGGTTCCCCTCGTGGAATCATGCCACACAGACGGTTGAAGCTCAAATTCAACTCACTCAGACCCTTCAGTTGGACCATCTTCTCCGGAATGGTTCCCTTTAGTTGATTATTTGACAGATCAAGGAATTCGAGAATTGGCATATCACCCAACGATTCGGGTATGCTACCAGTAAGCTTATTGTTTGAAATGTGAAGAAAATCCAGGCTTGAATTCCCACCAAAAGAATTGGGTAGTTGGCCTGCGAAATTGTTGAACGATAACTGCAACGAGTGGAGTTTTGGATGATTGCCTAAGCAGTCGGGGATGTCACCGGATAGGCTATTTTTGTTCAGAACAAGGGCTTGAAGCTGGGAGGACTCGGGAATACAGGGGATATTCCCGGTGAGTTTGTTTTGGGACAGATCAATGGTTATAAGAGATGTTAACTTCGTTAAGGACGCTGGAATAGATCCTGTCAATAGATTCTGATCCAAAGCCAATTTATAAAAATTAGCGCTCAACAAACCCAGTGATTCTGGAATGCTTCCACTCAAACGATTGTTACTTGCCAACAGCTCTGCAAGCATTGACATATTTCCTAACGAGGATGGAATCTTACCCGTCAGCAAATTATTTTGTATGTGTAGCGTTGTTAGCTGCTTCAGATTTCCCATGGAGTCCGGAAGGGGACCCGAGAGCGTATTGTTGTTCATGGTCAACACGGACAGGAGTCTCAGATTTCCAATGCTTGATGGAATGAAACCAGAGAGCCGATTCGAATCCAAGTACAAAGAAGTTAAATTCCGTAGCTTTCCAATGGATTCCGGAATAGGACCGGCAATCAAGTTTCCGGTGAGAGACAGCGACTGTAGACTGAGCAGTTGGCCAATGTCAGAAGGAATCGAACCGGTGAGTTTGTTGTTATCCAGAGTAAGATGGTTCAAGGCTGAAAGGCGAGAAATAGAAGCTGGAATTATTCCACCTATATTTTTCCACCTCATAAGGGTAAATGTGCGAAGGTATGACAGGTTCCCGATGGATTCTGATATGCTTCCACTCATGTAAACGCTAGTGTTGCCTGCGCCCATGGGATCCCCATCAAGAATGAGGCTCACCACCCGATCGCCATTGTTATCGCAGGACACGCCCTTCCATTTGCAGCAATCATTTCCCGTCCATGATTTAAGAGCTCCGCTCGGATCCTCCACGATACCGGCTTTGAAAGCCAATAAGGCAACACGGTCTTGTTCTACACATTGTGTTATCTTCTGTCCATGGCATGAGTTTAAGGACATCAGTAGTAACACAGAAACGAATGCTAAGATTTCTGACCTGGGTTTATCCATTTCGAAGCCAAGGAAATTGCAGAGGGTAATCAGAAACTTCTGGGCCCTGAGCATGAACTTTATGAAACCCACATTGCAGGAGAATCGAATCGAGTCGGTATTTAAATGATGAACGTGCTTTGTATGTTAGGGTTTCATCTTTGTATTTTAGGGTTTCGGATACAAACTAGTCGTCGGTCAGCTTTGATTACCAAAGAACGTTAAAATCCGCAAAACAAAGATGCGTCCAAGTGTTTTAGGGTTTTGTGCCAGGTTGGAATTTGGTTATTCAATTTTTAACCGGCAGTGCTGGTTTGAAGCTACAATTTTCACAATTCTCAAAATCATAATGAAATTGTAACCTATTTAAATTAGGTTGGAATTTGGTTATTCAATTTTTACCCGGCAGTGCTGGTTTGAAGCTACAATTTTCACAATTCTCAAAATCATAACGAAACTGTAACCTATTTAAATCAGGTTGGAATTTGGTTATTCAATTTTTACCCGGCAGTGCTGGTTTGAAGCTACAATTTTCACAATTCTCAAAATCATAATGAAATTGTAACCTATTTAAATTACGCACTTTAAGAACATTTTTTTTCGCAGGAAAAAACAATTACCCAGCCCTTGGACTCATCATTTCGTATAAACTTACGACGTGATTTTCATTGGGAATTTAATAATTTAATCTCTTGACTAATCATTCATCATTTCGTATAAACTTACGACGTGATTTTCATTGGGAATTTAATAATTTAATCTCTTGACTAATCATTTTTTTCACCATGAGATTTTTATTGGAAATTTAATAATTTAATATTTTGACTAATCTTTTTTTTAATATTTATTTGACGTGATTTGCATTGGAAATTTAATATTTAAAGCATTTTCTCAACTTTACGTTTCAAATTCCAATTCCGTAGTATAGATGTTGTATTAAAGCATTTTCTAGACTTTATGTCTTAAATTGGTAGTATAGATTTCGTGCATTTACTAGTCGAAGCCATTCTTTATCACTTTATATTTTTGTTTCACAATGATATATGTTATTTAAGTCACCTGGGTATTGCACCCCTAGGCCACACCATCCCTTAACATTATTAGCTTTTTGCTCAAGGAATTTCGAATGGGTGAGATGTGGAGACTTAAAAGTACACCCCATCACCCTCTATAGCTCAGGTGGACAATTTAATTTTAAATTTTATTATTTAAATTATTTTTTAAACTTATATTCTAAACAAAAATAATAAAAAACTTTAACAACTATAATATATTTTATGGTTGTTTCTACTTTTCGTTTGATGATAAATTTTCCCAATATTTAAAAATATACTCTAATCAACACATTTAAATTACATAATATTTTATTGTTTTATTTTAATATATTTAAACATCTTATATTTATAAAAAATAATATATTCCAATTTAAATTTTAAACTACAAAGACTAATTTAGAATCTAACATGTATTCAAATCTTTGACTGTGACCAATTTTCCTACCTCTTATGTTGATTTATGCACCACGATATTCTAAATTTATATTGCAGATTATGTTTTTCTTCGTATTATGCAATATTAAATATTTATTTATCCACCACCACGATCTGCGTACCATCACTATTTTTCAATGTATAGGGAGATTTTTTTTGAAAGGGAAGGTTCAAATAGGGCATTTTAACTTCCGGTTGAGGAATAACACATGTAATGTCCTTGTCCAGTGTCGACTTTAACTGTAACACTCATAGCCCACGCTAGGACATTTCCATCCTTTGTTGGTGCAACCACATCCAATAACCCTTTACCAATTGGTATGGACAAATTTTCCTCTATATTCATTAATTCCAACAATGTCTCTAGCCTCCATCCAAAACATAATTCTCTGTCAATACTACAAAACCTTATGACGCTGTATCTACCCTTTCATTATATTCCCAACATGGTGATATACACATCTAAATGGAATTTACTTCTTTCACACAACAATTATAATTTACATGCAACAATTAAAATTAATACATAACATAGAAAAGGGTTCATAAGAAATTGCAACATAACCAAGTGAATGTTACAAAAATACTTATATGTTCAATGTCAAACTAGCTACAAAATTTGATGTTCCTCCCAGTCATAGACCATGGTGTTCATTATGTGAAAGCAATCGGTCACCCTCGAGATAGGGCCTCAACACCATCGGGCAATTACTTGTGCAAATAGAGGTACATGTCTAGTACCATCAACCAACGAAGATACCAAACCCAAAAAATGGCAAACCTATAGGCTCGCACCCACCATTAGTCTCCACCCAAGCATCACGCACCCTTTTCTCCCCTGCAATCCCTTGGGTTGTGTCAACATCTTTAGTGTGCATTATTCTTAACATGAATGGTCTCAAATTTATGTATCTAGGAGATCTTGCTACCCTTCAGAGTCTTCAAACTCTTGCATCATACGCTGGTAGCCTCCAGCCTCGAAGCTGACATACCCCATCATCCTACACCTAAGGAGTGCACACCCATATTTGCACCTGCAATCCCTCAGATTGTGTCACTACTTCCAAGGAATATTACTTCTAGTCAGGGATGGTTCCAATTTTTGGGCTCCTGTAGTTCGTGCTGCCATCCTTGGTTGTCCATTCTCATTCCCCATAGCTAATTGCCTCTCAAGGAAAACATGCTTATTTCATGTGCATGAATTTTCTTTTTGAAATTTGGCACCCCATAAAGTCACTTATGGACTTGGGTTATTTTCATGTTCCCCCCTTTTTAATTATTTCTAACTCATATTAGCCTTTTTTATTTTCTTATGGAGTTTGTCCCCGCAATACAATTTTTTTCTAATTCGGTTTGCAGCTATTATGTGTTTATTAGTATGCATAAGTTAAACAGACTTGCAAAAATTAGGCACTCTAGACTCATAGCATATAAAATCATATACACATAAACACACTGGGCTCAAAACATATGCACAAACATACACATGCGTGCATTGCCCCCAAAAAGTGATTCTCAGCTCATTAGCCTAATTAATATGTTTTGACTTAGCACCCTAAGTTTTTGTTGTACATGGTATTTACAATACAAGTATTGGGTAGGGCTTTTACATCCCCCCCTTTATTTATGCGCTATCATTAGTGCAATATATGTACACATATATTCATTATGATTAAACCTACCTCATTATCCTTTATGGTTGCATTTTTTTGAGTTCTTTATGGAGATAGCCTCCTCTTCTAGTTGAACAGATCTCAGACTCTAATCGTTCACATTGTACCTCTTTCTCCTTTAGCTTTCTACTCATCATCCTTTCTATTCCCCTTGCCTCTTCAATTTGTGTCTTCACATTAACAATTTATTCCTTGTACTCATGCTCTCTCTCATCACATATCTGCATAAGTTTATTCAAGTCTTTGGTTTCATTCTTCAATCTTTCTATTTTAGTCAAGACTATGCCAAGATTAGATTGTCCTTCAACAATATTTTCTTCTTGGAAATCAGGTCAATTCACACTAGCATAGATCCCATTTGACTGAACACTTTTCTTTTTATAGAGATTTTTCTTATTCTTCTTTCTCTTCTCTTTTTCTGTATTAGCACTACTAGTCTCTCCTTCATGAATGAGCTGCAACCTATCCCATATTTCTTTAGAAGAATTTAAATCTATTATTGTATCAAGATCCTTATTATGAATATTATTATACATAACACATTTTTCCTTAGCATTCCACTACTTCTCTTGCACAGAGGGAGAGTCTTTATAGTAATCATCACATAATAGTTTCCGTACACCGGGTCCATAACATATCAGTTCATATTTTACTTATCTTTGCATTCATGAAAGTGTGCTTCTCTTAGCACATGTCCACCTTGATAATCCATGACTTTACCAAATCTACCTTCAACATGTTAGGCTTACAGATAAGGAACCGACTGTAATACCAATTGATGAAAACTTGAATAAAATGATATGGGCGTTGAATGAAATTAGTACATTTATTGACATTAATTTGATTTGCTTTAAGCTCATTAACTAAAGCAATAAATGATCATATTGAAATATAATTACTAACATATTTAATATGCAAACAATAAATAATAAGTAAACCAAAAACATCACATAAATACATAATAACAACACATATGGACACTAGATATAAGTGGAAACCCATAAAGGGAGAAAACCCTGTGTTTTTTATTGTTGTGATGCAAAGGCAAACTCCTACACCCTTACTACATTTGATTTTATTTAGGCTCCAACCTGTAGGAGACTTCTACCTCAACTTTTCTGCAAGCTACAACATGCATGAAATATCCAACTCTCATATGTTTTATGAGGGATACAAACGACAAGAGGCTCCTACCTCAACAGGCTCCAGCCTGATATTTCTTAAGCAACAACTTTATATTAGCCTTTTTTATTTTCTTATGGAGTTTGTCCCCTTGATACAATTTTTTTCTAATTCGGTTTGCAGCTATTATGTGTTTATTAGTATGCATAAGTTAAACAAATTTGCAAAAATTAGGCACTCTAGACTCATAGCATATAAAATCATATACACATAAACACACCGGGCTCAAAACATATGCACAAACATACACATGCGTGCATTGCCCCCAAAAAGTGATTCTAAGCTCATTAGCCTAATTAATATGTTTTGACTTAGCACCCTAAGTTTTTGATGTACAAGGTATTTACAATACAAGTATTGGGTAGGGTTTTTACATCTCCCCCCCCCTCTTATTTATTCGCTATCATTAGTGCAATATATGTACACATATATTCATTATGATTAAACCTACCTCATTATCCTTTATGGTTGCATTTTTTTGAGTTCTTTATGGAGATAGCATCCTCTTCTAGTTGACCAGATCTCAGACTCTAATCTTTCACATTGTACCTCTTTCTCCTTTAGCTTTCTACTCATCATCCTTTCTATTCTCCTTGCCTCTTCAATGTGTGTCTTCACATTAACAATTTATTCCTTGTACTCATGCTCTCTCTCATCACATATCTGCATAAGTTTATTCAAGTCTTTGGTTTCATTCTTCAATCTTTCTATTTTAGTCAAGGCTATGCCAAGGAAATGACAACTCTTTGTTTGCATGTTTGAAACAATCCAAGTATCAATAATAAATATTACTCGCCTTACAACCTCAATACTTCATCATCTCTTCTATCTTCATAATCTAGGTTTTATATGTCTAACTAACTTATGGAATTTCATGTTGTGAAGACTTAGTCATGGGTTCCACCACCCCATGAACTTCACCTTATGGAGCTCTATCCCTCCATTCTTGTCTCTAACTTGATATGCAAAAACAGTATTTTTATAACTCTTCAGAACATGTGCTTAGGGACATGGGCCTTAACGTTAGTTCTACTTTGGCCTCAAAACACATAACATAGGCACATACGCCAAAAACATAACTTAAATTACCAACAAATAGAGATATTCACAATATAATATGAGGTTATTATCGTTGTTACATTAAGAGAATATGACATGGCCCACTTGAAAGTGTCCCCAGCAATTTAAGGATAAATAACATATTATGATGGAAAAAGTTACCCAAGGGGATATAATCACAATCTTGTTATTCTTAAGAATCTATCTGAAAATTATTATATGTCAGAGAATCCATACATGAAGGAAAACATTTACTACTAGCACATTGATTGATAGCTTCATCAATGAATGGGCTAGTACAATTATCATTTTTGAAATCTTTGTTAACATCCCTACAATAAATACAAACTTTAAATACACCTTATTTGTTTTCGAATATGATGGGATTTACGACCAATTTGGTCAAGGGAATTTAATAATAAAAACAACATTAAGAAACTTTTCTAAATTTTCTTTCCTTCTTCATATCGATTAGTCAGAGCCTTCCCCAAGTAGGCTTATAGATATCGTATGTCTTCATCTCATGTTTGATAAACCCAACATAAATGCCTAGAATTTGCTCATCGCTCCAAGTGAAAAAAAAATGAAATTCCTTAAATAAGCAACAATCTACACTTATTAATATGTTTTCATTGTTAAGGCTTTGTGAGTTAAGAATTTCCCAAGAAGACATATGGTCGAAACTTTGTGTTCATGTATAGGTCCCGACGTTGGAAAATGTGGTGTTAATTATAGAGAATTTTTTTTTTGTATACGCACTTGGATCTTAGGGTTGGTGGTTAGCAAGTAAGCCTGATGGTACCTAGGGAGACTGAAAGCTTGAGCACACCTTATTCCCTCATGCATAGATTGCCGTGGTAAGGTATTTAGTCCATGGCATTGTGGTGCCTAAATTGTTAAGAGACCAATGGATAAATTGCCCTGGTCAGGAATATAGTCCATGGCATTTCCATGCCTAAATATTTTCATGGTTCATATAGTTGAGATCTTCCTTGTACTTGTATATGATGAATACCTCCCTAGTTAAGAGGGAGTGTTGGAAAATGTAACTAGGTTCAGTCTTCATTTAATGTATTTGAGTCATCTTATAATCACTTGTGAAAAAAAGAAATAAAAGAGTTATTATTATTATTATTATTATTATTATTATTATGATTATTATTATTACTGTGACTTATTAAAGTAGGGGTTTCATGCTTGGGCTACCATGTTTTAGGTCAAAGTCCCCATTAAGGAATTATACAATTTACTGTTAGTCAATAGAGTCATTGTACTTTTAAAGAGGCCCTTCTTGGGATTTTGAATCATCTAAAAATGTTAAGTATTGAGTCAAATGTAATTTATGTATCCTCCACATAAAGTTCGGCCTCGAAGAGATCAAGTCGGACTAAGGACACTAATTAGACCTGACATGAAACTCATAAATACAAGCAACTCGAATTCATTTGGATCACTTCATCTCAAGCAAGTTTGATATCTCTAAGGAAGCTAGGAAGTGCGAAGTACGAATCTGGGAAGCGAAAGGAAGTGCGATTTGGGTGGAGTTTAAGGAGAAGAAAAAAAATAAAATTTTGGTGCATATCTCTCTCTCTCTCTCTCTCTCTCTCTCTCTCTCTCTCTCTCTCTCTCTTTGTTTCGAGCCCTATATTAGGAGATCAAAGTCTTTCAAATTTGGTTGATGTTGGAAGATACCTGATGCTGAAAGATGCTACATAGTCGAAGTTGTTGGAAGAGAGGTCCAAGATTTGGAAGGCTGAATTGGTGTGTAGTGAAGGTTTGGTATTTGTCTAGGGTGAAGAGTCCCAAAGAATACTATTGAAAGGAATAGAATTTTGACTAAGTTTTCCCCTTTAGGGGGGTTTTTCGCTGTTATAGTGCCCACATCTGGTGTCCATTGTTTTATGTTCTTCCGCTTTGGTAATTTCTTGATTAAGTAAAAGATAAGATATAAAAAATTGTAATAAAAAATCAAGAACATCACAAGTAATTATCAAGAATAAGAAAATCTTTATGCGTTTTTTATTTTCTAACATCCTTGAGTCATTTCTACCTTTTTTGACATACATTTTGCATTCGATAGCTCTATGTCCAAATTCATTGCATAGATAACAATAACATAAAAATGATTTGTGTACGAAGTAAATGAATTCAATATTTTCTTTGTCTTACATTCTCCTTCAACATGTCCAGGTTCATAGCAAGAAAAACAGTTGATATGTGTCGAAGGAGAAAATAATATCCTTTTGAGATCTTCCAATTTTTCTCAATTTATCTCAAGTAGCAAGTGAAATTTTTCCAAATAACCATTTCTTGATATCATTCTTTCACTCTTGATGTTGCCACTTTTTTTTGTTTTCTTCTTTACAAATCTTGCTTTATCTACCTTCTTGTTATGCAGGTATATTTAGTGCTACTTCATTATCCTTTATGGTTGCATTTTTTTGAGTTCTTTATGGAGACAACCTCCTCTTCTAGTTGAACAGATCTCAGACTCTAATCTTTCACATTGTACCTCTTTCTCCTTTAGCTTTCTACTCATCATCCATTCTATTCTCCTTGCCTCTTCAATTTGTGTCTTCACATTAACAATTTATTCCTTGTACTCATGCTCTCCCTCATCACATATCTGCGTAAGTTTATTCAAGTCTTTGGTTTCATTCTTCAATCTTTCTATTTGAGTCAAGGCTATGCCAAGATTATCTTGTTCTTCAACTATATTTTCTTCTTGGAAATCAGGTCGATTCACACTAGCATAGACCTCATTTCACTGAACACCTTCCTTTTTATAGAGATTTTTCTTATTCTTCTTTCTCTTCTCTTTTTTTGTATTAGCGCTACTAGTCTCTCCTTCATGAATGAGTTGCAACCTATCCCATATTTCTTTAGAAGAATTTAAATCTATTATTGCATCAAGATCCTTATTATGAATATTATTATACATAACACATTTTTCCTTAGCATTCCGTTATTTCTCTTGTGCAGAGGGAGACTCTTTATAGTAATCATCACATAATAGTTTTTGTACACTAGGTCCATAACATATCAGTTCATATTTTACTTATCTCTGCATTAATGAAAGTGTGTTTCACTTAGCACATGTCCACCTTGATAATCCATGACTTCACCAAATCTACCTTCAACATGTTAGGCTTACAGATAAGGAACCGACTGTAATACCAATTGGTGAAAACTTGAATAAAATGATATGGGGGTTGAATCAACTTAGTACATTCATTGACATTAATTTGATTTGCTTTAAGCACATTAACTAAAGCAATAAATGAGCAGGTTGAAATATAATGACTAACATGTTTAATATGCAGACAACAAATAATAAGTAAACCAAAAACACCACAAAAATACATAATAACAACACATATGGACACTAGCTATAAGTGGAAACCCATAAAGGGAGAAAACCATGAGCTTTTTATTGTTGTGATCCAAAGGCAAGCTCCTACACCCTTACTACATTTGATTTTCTTTAGGCTCCAACCTATAGGAGACTTCTACCTCAACTTTTTTGCAAGCTACAACATGCATGGAATATCCAACTCCCATATGTTTTATGCGGGATACAAACCACAAGAGGCTCCTTCCTCAACAAGCTCCAGCCTAATATTTCTTAAGAAACAACTTTAAAGGAGACCATAATCCTTATTATGAATATTATTATACATAACACATTTTTCCTTAGCATTCCACTGTTTCTCTTGCGCAGAGGGAGAGTCTTTATAGTAATCATCACATAATAGTTTCCGTACACTAGGTCCATAACATATCAGTTCATATTTTACTTATCACTACATTCATGAAAGTGTGTTTCACTTAGCACATGTCCACCTTGATAATCCATGACTTCACCAAATCTACCTTCAACATGTTAGGCCTACAGACAAGCAATGGACTAAAACACCAATTGATGAAAAATTGAATAAAATGATATGGGGTTTGAATCAACTTAGTACATTCATTGACATTAATTTGATTTGCTTTAAGCTCATTAACTAAAGCAATAAACGTGCAGATGGAAATATAATGACTAACATATTTAATATGAAAACAACAAATAATAAGTAAACCAAAAAAATCACATAAATACATAATAAAAACACATATGGACACTAGATATAAGTGGAAACCCATAAAGGGAGAAAACCATGAGTTTTTTATTGTTGTGATGCAAAGGCAAGCTCCTACACCCTTACCACATTTGATTTTCTTTAGGCTCCAACCTATAGGAGACTTCTACCTCAACTTTTCTTCAAGCTACAACATGCATGGAATATCCAACTCCCATATGTTTTATGCAGGATACAAACCACAAGAGGTTCCAGCCTGATACTTCTTAAGCAACAACTTTAAAGAAGACCATAATCCCCTCATACAAAATGAAACGAATATGTTGGTTTACCTAGTCATCAATTCTACATATCTCCTTCTTTATTACTTCCTCTTATCCCCTCCAAATATATTTCACATCAGTTTCAAGTGTGCCAGGTAACCCCACTCAAGTGACGGTGGCATATGGATCCCGGCTAGACAATTGGAGAATAAGGGAGGAGATGGTCTTACAAAATTAAGATAATATTAAAAATATTATTGGTGCCAAATTTAAGGAAGAATTGTGAGTAAACAAAGAGTTGGAGGGAAAAAAGAATCTACAATATTATAAGGAGGTGATCAACCCCAATCTCTAAAACTACAGTTATCTCTTTGTCTTGACTATTGTTAAGAATAAAGCAAACTTTTCCAAGATTAGAGTTACATTTCATGAGCTTCATAGTGAAACTAGGTGTTGCTTGATTCCTAAAACACCATGGGAAGGTGATTTTTTTTTTTTTTCTTAGATTCTCCATCTTATAGTCACTTTCTCTATAGTTTTCAGAATATTTGTCATATTACCAACCTTTTTGATTTTTTAACTCAAGAAAAGATAATTCATGGGCGTACTTTGATGGATTATACAACATTCCCCTTCCATGGGAGGTGTTGGTGGAAGACTATATTTCTCTATCACAAGATTTCTTTTTCTCATGTAGTATTGGAAACTCCACAAATTATTACTTAATTTGGCTTAAAGGAAAACTAGTTTGAAGAATCACAAATTTATGCCCAGATATCATCACATTTTTTATCAAATCAAGTATATTTACTTATTCATCTTTCTCATTTCTTACTTATTTGTCTTTCTCATATCTATATTTTTCATAACAAAAGTAAGAAATTGATGATCTTTCCAAAGAAAAATTAACACTCGCTTATGGTGAGTGAAAAATGCAAGAGTTTAATAAAGTTATTCACAAGTTTCTCCATGTGGGCATAACTAAATATACATAGCAACATCTTATAATTTTTTTTAAGAAAATATCAATTTTAGAATATGTTTATAGCTTTTCATGGACATATCATAGCTTTAGAGTAAAGCAATAGCTTTTATGATGGATTGTGACTACAATAATATATGTACTTATCTCATTACATTTTATATATATATATATATATATATATATTAATTTGCAATGTCTCATTATTTTTTATGGTCGCATTTTTTTTAATTTGTCATCGATAACTAAATATAGGAATAAGATAAATTTGTATCTACTGAATAAGTATTATTCTTTATAAAAATCTCCCATGCCCAAAATATCAAATAAAATTTAAATGAATAATCACCGTCATAAAAACTAAACGCTAAAAAAAGCAGCCGCTTAATATTTTCGTACCCAGGGCAACGAAATAGTATTGGCTTAAAATACACATTATTTTAATTAATAAAATATCAGAATAAAATAAAAGACAGCATTCCCTAAATTCAAAACAAGATCGCTGCGATAATGGCAGCCTTGTTTAGTAATGAATCTCATTATACAATCTCAAATTTTCGCATGCAGACTAATCCATGCGCCCTTCAAGCTGAAGGACAAGGAGGAAGAGGCGAACCACAGAGACAGGCATTGTGGCTGTATGTAGAAGCAGGGAATGAATCCAACGGTTCCCCTCGTGGAATCATGCCACATGTTGGGTATTTTTCAATGGGAAAATACCAAAAACCAAATAAACAAGCACACAGAGGCAATGCTCTGTTTTTACTTTGCTCCAGGATCTTTTATGCAGGAAGACTTAAAAAAGAATTTCACTCAGAGAAACAGAGTAATTCACCACCATAAAAACTTTCTATTCATTAAAAACTGATACAAAGATTTACCACTGTAAAATCATTTTCATATTCACTGCTGTAAAAGAAACTTACTGCTGTAACAAAAGTTTACATGAGCTTACTGCTGTAAAACAAAATTTACATTCACTGGTGTAAAAAACAACTTACGCTCCACCATTTTCTTTATGCACTGCTGTGCAAAACCACACATGGTTTTTCCCTACACCAAAAATTACATCATCTGGTTCTTCTTCTTCTTTTACCGCACAATCATCATTTTTCACTGCTGTGAATACACACTTGTTTTCTTCCCGTGTGCTATGCATTTTAATAAAAAGTCAACACACTCAAACATAAAACTTATTACATACGACTTTAAACTTTAATACATGCCATATATGAAAAATATATAAAAAACATATAATAAATTGTGTCCATACCCATATTTAAAAAACTTAACTAAAGAGCATATGCGCCCATACCCATATTAAAACGAGCCTCACCAAAATCTTCGTACCACCATTAAATTCTTTTACCTACGGCGGTCAACCAAAAGTTTAATCCACGCAATGCATTGATTTGACGTTTGTTGGTATGCAGCTTCAATCGATCAACGGTGGAGAACACTCAAACAAATCGGACGATGGAGAGGATATCGGAAGGCAGATTTTCACCGAGCTTTAACTTCCGATGGGTTTCGTTTGCTGATGTCATGCGGGTGACACGCGTCGCCTCCAAATCGCATCGGAGCTCAACAATACGGAAACCACTTTTCATGGATGGCGGTGCGATATGATCCTGGCCGGTTTTATGGTTTTGTTCGGTGGTTTTGGAGTAGTACGTGCGCGTTGAAATTACATTTTCAACACTCCCCTTTAATTTCAACTGCTGGGCATTCGGTCATACCCAAACACTTCCTCAAAAATTCAAAGCTTTTCTGATCCAGCGGCTTTGTCAAGATGTCCGCAACCTGTTCTTGAGTCCTGCAGTGTTCTAGGACAATTTCTCCATTGTTCACCAATTCTCTGATGTAGTGAAACCTTGTATCAATGTGCTTCGTTCTCTTGTGAAACACTGAATTCTTTGACAATGCAATAGCTGAGCTATTGTCACAAAATATCACTGTCGCTTTTGCCTGCTCTTGGCCTAAGCTTCTCAACATTCTTCTCATCCACACTGCTTGACATGCTGCTGCTGTAGCTGCCACATATTCAGCCTCTGCTGTAGACAATGCTACAATGGACTGCTTCTTAGAAGCCCATGAAATGGCTCCTGAACCCATATGAAAAACATAACCGGAAGTGCTTTTCCGATCATCTACACTTCCAGCCCAATCGCTATCTGTGTACCCAACCAAATCTGAATGTTCTGAGGCATGATATAAAATTCCAAACATTTTAGTGCCTTTGACATACCTCAAGATTCTCTTTGCTGCCTGCCAATGTGCCTCCTTTGGCCTCTCCATAAACCTGGAAATCAAACTAACAGCATACATTAAATCAGGCCTAGTTGCTGTTAAATACATAAGGCTGCCCACAATGCTTTTATACAAGCTAGGATCAAAGTCCTTGCTGCTGTCCTCTCTGCTGAGCTTTAATCCCATCACTGTGGGAGTGATTGCTGCCTTGCATTCTTCCATCTTAAATCTGCTCAAAATTTGATTTACATATCTTGCTTGAGATATAAAAATTCCTTTTTCATTTTGCTCTACTTCTATGCCTAAGAAGTATCTCAAGAAACCCATATCAGTCATTTCAAATTCATCCTGCATGACTGATTTAAAATTCTTAATGAGCTGATCATCATTACCTGTGAAAATAACATCATCAACATATAAGACCACAATCAAAATCTTACCATCCTTTTCTTTGATGTAGACGGTGGGTTCTCCTTCACATTTGTCAAATTCATTATCCAATAGATAAGAATCTATCCTGCTGTACCATGCTCTTGGCGCTTGCTTCAGCCCATAAAGAGCTTTCTTCAATTTGCACACTTTGTGCTCTTCTCCTTTCTTCTCATATCCGAGAGGCTGTTCCACATAGACCTCTTCCTTTAACACTCCATTTAGGAATGCTGATTTCACATCCATTTGGTAGACTTTCCATTTGTTTTGTGCTGCTATGGACAGCACTGCTCTCACAGTTTCCATCCTTGCAACCGGGGCGAAAGTCTCCTCATAATCTCTCCCATACTGCTGCTTGTACCCTTTGACAACCAGCCTTGCCTTGTGCCTTTCAATCTTGCCTTCAGCATTGCTCTTGGTCTTATAGACCCATTTCACACCAATGACTTCTTTACCTTTCGGTAGCTCTACCAAATCCCATGTTTTGTTTCTCTCTATGGCATTAATTTCCTCATCCATAGCTTCTATCCATTTCCTATCTTTGATTGCATCCTCGAAATGAATAGGATCACCAACATGACAATACAAGGCAAATAAGGAATTCATTCCTTCATCATAAATGTCACTTAGATTTCTAAATTTCTTACCTCTTTCACTTGGTGTGCAAGTGCTTGAAGATGCACTTGAATTTCCTTCTTGTGGTGTGCTTGGAGAAGCACCCTCATTTATCCTCAATGGTGTACCTTGCTGTCCTTGTGTTGTCCTCAATGGTGTCCCTTGCTGTCCAACTTCCTCCTTAGCTGATCTTGTATGTGTGCATAGGCCACACACCCAAAAACTCTCATGTGGGTGACTCCTTGCTTTCTCCCACTCCATGCCTCTTCTGGCACTTTGTTCATGACTGCCTTTGTAGGACACCTGTTCAATATATAAACTGCACAATGTACAGCTTCAGCCCAATACTCATTTGGCAAATGCTTTGCCTTCAACATGCTCCTTGCCATATCCATAATGGTCCTGTTCTTCCTTTCAGCAACTCCATTTTGCTGTGGGGTGTACCGAGTTGTAAACTGTTTATGAATTCCATTTTCTCTACAAAATCTTAGGAATTCCTTGGAGATATACTCACCTCCTCTATCAGTTCTCAAAACTTTAATGTGCAGCCCGCTTTGGTTTTCAACAAATGCCTTGAAGTTTTGGAATTTCTCAAACACTTCACTTTTGTTTTTAAGGAAATATATCCAAGTCTTTCTTGTACAGTCATCAATGAATGTTAGGAAATATTGGCTGCCAGCTAATGATGGAGCTTGCATTGGTCCACATAAATCTGAGTGGATGATTTCTAAGGGTGCCTTTGCCCTTATGCTCTTCCCTGATGGAAAACTTTCTCTATGTTGTTTTCCCAAAATGCAGCCTTCACATAGGCTGTCCGGTTTCTCTATCAATGGTAATCCCTTTACCATTCCTTTTCTGCTCAATAAGTTTAGGCCTCCAAAATTGAGATGCCCAAATCTCAAGTGCCATAACCAGTTCTCATCCTTTGGCACGCTCTGGAAGGCCTCTTGGGTGACTGCTGCCATTTCCCTTTTGTTCTTCATGTCTGCCCTGATCCGGAGAGGGAACATCCTGTTCCTTGTCATCTTCACTTCAGCAATGCATCTTTTGCTGGGTGGTATATCCATGATGGTGCACACATCATTTTTAAAGAAAACATTGTACCCCTTATGGACAAGCTGTCCAATACTCAAGAGATTACATCTCATTCCGGGGACATAGTATACATCTGCTATGGTTTTCCTTTCTCCTTGCTTTGAAAGTATTTTTATTTCTCCTTTTCCCATAACAGACACTTTACTATCAGTTCCTAGTGTGACTTCTGATTTCACATTTTTATCTAGGGCAGAAAAGAAGGCTATGTTTCCGGTCATATGGTTGCTGCAACCTGAGTCTAAAAACCATATGTCCTCACTATGTGTTTCAGCCATGTTACAAGCTAACAGGACATTTTCTTGACTGTTGTTTTCTCTTGTAACATTTGCATTTTGTCTGTTGTTCATATCATGTTGTTTCTTTCTACAATCACTAGCATAATGTCCATACTTTTTGCAATAATAGCATTGAACATTAGATTTATCATACCTTTGTCCTTGAGCATGATGTTGATCTCTTTGTTGGCTGCTGCCTTGACCTTGGTTCTGATTTGGATTGCTACCTCTTCCTTGTGCATTTGATGAGCTGTTCCTTCCTCCTCTGTTCTGGCTTCTGCCTCTTCCTCTTCGGTTTCCTCTTCCTTGACCTCTTCCTCTTCCAAAGGACATCTGGGTCTTGAAGGCTTGCTCAAGAGATGAGTTTTCATTCCTACTCAACCTCTGCTCATGTGTTATCAGTGATGCATGTAGCTCATCAACTGAATAGTTTGAGAGATCCTTTGTCTCTTCAATGGTGGTGACTATGGCATCAAACCTTGAGGGTAAGACCCTCAATATTTTCTCCACTATTCTTCTATCTTCAATGGTTTCTCCATGAGTTCTCATTTGTGTGATTACACCGATCACATGAGTGAAGAATGAGTCAATGTTATCTGACTCCTTCATGTTCAAGTTCTCAAAATCCTTTCTCAGCAATTGTAGTTTTGCTGTCTTCACTCTCTCCATGCCTTGATAGGCTGTTTTAAGGGTTTGCCATGCTTCATTTGATGTTTTAGCTGCTGCTATCCTTGGAAATATACTCTGGTCTACTGCTAGATGCAACAATAAAATGGCCTTTGCATCCTTCTTCCTATTGCTCTTCAGCTGATCCTTCTCTCCCTGAGTTAGTGCATTGAACTCATTTTCATCTGCTACTTCTTCAAAACCTTCTTCAACTATTTCCCATAAATCTTGAGAGGCAAACAGGGCTCTCATAGTTATTGACCAGTAGTCATAATTCTTCCCATTAAACTGTGGGAGCTGGGTGTTAAACAAACCCATACCAGTGCTTGTGCTGGCCATTCCTTGTATTCTGATCTATGTCTCTAAATCCTTGACTGTGTTTAAACAGCTGACTGTTTCTTCAGCAATAACAAAAAACTTTGTGAAATACCTTAGTATTCTCTTGACTGAGCCTTCACTTTGCTTGAGAAGTTTTACTGCTGCAACAGGTCCTTCTTTCAGCTTCTTTGTCACCTTCAAAGAGCCTAAGCCTGCTCTGATACCACTGTTGGGTATTTTTCAATGGGAAAATACCAAAAACCAAATAAACAAGCACACAGAGGCAATGCTCTGTTTTTACTTTGCTCCAGGATCTTTTATGCAGGAAGACTTAAAAAAGAATTTCACTCAGAGAAACAGAGTAATTCACCACCATAAAAACTTTCTATTCATTAAAAACTAATACAAAGATTTACCACTGTAAAATCATTTTCATATTCACTGCTGTACAAGAAACTTACTGCTGTAACAAAAGTTTACATGAGCTTACTACTGTAAAACAAAATTTACATTCACTGGTGTAAAAAACAACTTACGCTCCACCATTTTCTTTATGCACTGCTGTGCAAAACCACACATGGTTTTTCCCTACACCAAAAATTACATCATCTGGTTCTTCTTCTTCTTTTACCGCACAATCATCATTTTTCACTGCTGTGAATACACACTTGTTTTCTTCCTGTGTGCTATGCATTTTAATAAAAAGTCAACACACTCAAACATAAAACTTATTACATACGACTTTAAACTTTAATACATGCCGTATATGAAAAAAATATAAAAAACATATAATAAATTGTGTCCATACCCATATTTAAAAAACTTAACTAAAGAGCATATGCGCCCATACCCATATTAAAACGAGCCTCACCAAAATCTTCGTACCACCATTAAATTCTTTTACCTACGGCGGTCAACCAAAAGTTTAATCCACGCAATGCATTGATTTGACGTTTGTTGGTATGCAGCTTCAATCGATCAACGGTGGAGAACACTCAAACAAATCGGACGATGGAGAGGATATCGGAAGGCAGATTTTCACCGAGCTTTAACTTCCGATGGGTTTCGTTTGCTGATGTCATGCGGGTGACACGCGTCGCCCCCAAATCGCATCGGAGCTCAACAATACGGAAACCACTTTTCATGGATGGCGGTGCGATATGATCCTGGCCGGTTTTATGGTTTTGTTAGGTGGTTTTGGAGTAGTACGTGCGCGTTGAAATTACATTTTCAACACCACACAGACGGTTGAAGCTCAAATTCAACTCACTCAGACCCTTCAGTTGGACCATCTTCTCCGGAATGGTTCCCTTTAGTTGATTATTTGACAGATCAAGGAATTCGAGAATTGGCATATCACCCAACGATTCGGGTATGCTACCAGTAAGCTTATTGTTTGAAATGTGAATAAAATCCAGGCTTGAATTCCCACCAAAAGAATTGGGTAGTTGGCCTGCGAAATTGTTGAACGATAACTGCAACGAGTGGAGTTTTGGATGATTGCCTAAGCAGTCGGGGATGTCACCGGATAGGCTATTTTTGTTCAGAACAAGGGCTTGAAGCTGGGAGGACTCGGGAATACAGGGGATATTCCCGGTGAGTTTGTTTTGGGACAGATCAAGGGTTATAAGAGATGTTAACTTCGTTAAGGACGCTGGAATAGATCCTGTCAATAGATTCTGATCCAAAGCCAATTTATAAAAATTAGCGCTCAACAAACCTAGTGATTCTGGAATGCTTCCACTCAAACGATTGTTACTTGCCAACAGCTCTGCAAGCATTGACATATTTCCTAACGAGGATGGAATCTTACCCGTCAGCAAATTATTTTGTATGTGTAGCGTTGTTAGCTGCTTCAGATTTCCCATGGAGTCCGGAAGGGGACCAGAGAGCTTATTGTTGTTCATGGTCAACACGGACAGGAGTCTCAGATTTCCAATGCTTGATGGAATGAAACCAGAGAGCCGATTCGAATCCAAGTACAAAGAAGTTAAATTCCGTAGCTTTCCAATGGATTCCGGAATAGGACCGGCAATCAAGTTTCCGGTGAGAGACAGCGACTGTAGACTGAGCAGTTGGCCAATGTCAGAAGGAATCGAACCGGTGAGTTTGTTGTTATCCAGAGTAAGATGGTTCAAGGCTGAAAGGCGAGAAATAGAAGCTGGAATTATTCCACCTATATTTTTCCACCTCATAAGGGTAAATGTGCGAAGGTATGACAGGTTCCCGATGGATTCTGATATGCTTCCACTCATGTAAACGCTAGTGTTGCCTGCGCCCATGGGATCCCCATCAAGAATGAGGCTCACCACCCGATCGCCATTGTCATCGCAGGACGCGCCCTTCCATTTGCAGCAATCATTTCCCGTCCATGATTTAAGAGCTCCGCTCGGATCCTCCACGATACCGGCTTTGAAAGCCAATAAGGCAACACGGTCTTGTTCTACACATTGTGCTATCTTCTGTCCATGGCATGAGTTTAAGGACATCAGTAGTAACACAGAAACGAATGCTAAGATTTCTGAGCTGGGTTTCTCCATTGCGAAGCCAAGGAAATTGCAGAGGGTAATCAGAAACTTCTGGGCCCTGAGCATGAACTTTATGAAACCCACATTGCAGGAGAATCGAATCGAGTCGGTATTTAAATGATGAACGTGCTTTGTATGTTAGGGTTTCATCTTTGTATTTTAGGGTTTCGGATACAAATTAGTCGTCGGTCAGCTTTGATTATCAAAGAACGTTAAAATCCGGAAAACAAAGATGCGTCCAAGTGTTTTAGGGTTTTGTGCCAGGTTGGAATTTGGTTATTCAATTTTTAACCGGCAGTGCTGGTTTGAAGCTACAATTTTCACAATTCTCAAAATCATAATGAAATTGTAACCTATTTAAATGAGGTTGGAATTTGGTTATTCAATTTTTTACCCGGCAGGGCTGGTTTGAAGATACAATTTTCACAATTCTCAAATTTTTTTTAGCTGATTCGCATAAACTTACCACGTGATTCGTATAAACTTAAGACGTGATTTTCATTAGAAATTTAATAATTTAATCTCTTCACTAATCATTTTTTTAACCATGAGATTTTCATTGGAAATTTAATAATTTAATCTTTTGACTAATCTTTTTTGAATATTTATTTGACCTAATTTGCATTGGAAATTTAATATTTAAAGCATTTTCTGAACTTTACGTTTCAAATTCCAATTCCTTAGTATAGATGTTGTATTAAAGCATTTTCTAGACTTTATGTCTGAAATTCGGTAGTATAGATTTCATGCTTTACTAGTCGAAGCCATTCCTTATCACTTTATATTTTTGTTTCACAATGATATATGTTATTTAAGTCACCTGGGTATTGCACTCCCTAAAATTCGGTAGTATAGATTTCGTGCATTTACTAGTCGAAGCCATTCTTTTATCACTTTATATTTTTGTTTCACAATGATATATGTTATTTAAGTCACGTGGGTATTGCACTCCCTAGGCCACACCTCCCTTAACATTATTAGCTTTTTGCTCAAGGAATTTCAAATGGGTGAGCTCCACATCAAGGAGACTTAAAAGTACACCCCATCACCCTCTATACCTCAAGTGGACAATTTAATTTTAAATTTTATTATTTAAATTATTTTTTAAACTTATATTCTAAACAAAAATAATAAAAAACTTTAACAACTATAATATATTTTATGGTTGTTTCTACTTTTAGTTTGATGATAAATTGTCCCAATATTTAAAAATATATTCTAATCAACACATTTAAATTACATAATATTTTATTGTTTTATTTTAATATATTTAAACATCTTATATTTATAAAAAAAAATATATTCCAATTTAAATTTTAAACTACAAAGACTAATTTAGAATTTAACATGTATTCAAATCTTTGACTGTGACCAATTTTCCTACCTCTTATGTTGATTTATGCACCACGATATTCTAAAGCTATATTGTAGATTTTTCAATGTATAGGGAGATTTTTTTTGAAAGGGAAGGTTAAAATAGGGCATTTTAACTTCGAGTTGAGGAATAACACATGTAATGTCCTTGTCCAGTGTCGACTTTAACTGTAACACTCATAGCCCATGCTAGGACATTTCCATCCTTTGTTGGTGCAACCACATCCAATAACCCTTTAACAATTGGTATGGACAAATTTTCCTCTACATTCATTAATTCCAACAATGTCTCTAGCCTCCATCCAAAACATAATTCTATGTCAATACTACAAAACCTTATGACGCTGTATCAACCCTTTCATTATATTCCCAACATGGTGATATACACATCTAAATGGAATTTACTTCTTTCACAGAACAATTATAATTTACAGGCAACAACTAAAATTAATACATAACATAGAAAAGGGTTCATAAGAAATTGCAACATAACCAAGTGAATGTTACAGAAATACTTATATGTTCAATGTCAAACTAGCTACAAAATTTGATGTTCCTCCCAGTCATAGACCATGGTGTTCATTATGTGAAAGCAATCGGTCACCCTCGAGATAGGGCCTCAACACCATGGGGCAATTACTTGTCCAAATAGAGGTACATGTCTAGTACCATCAACCAACAAAGGTACCAAACCCAAAAAATGGCAAACCTATAGGCTCACGCCCACCATTAGTCTGCACCCAAGCATCACACACCCTTTTCTCCCCTGCAATCCCTTGGGTTGTGTCAACACCTTTAGTGTGCATTATGCTTAACATGAATGGTCTCAAATTTATGTATCTAGGAGATCTTGCTACCCTTCAGAGTCTTCAAACTCTTGCATCATACGCTGGTAGCCTCCAGCCTCGAAGCTGACATACCCCATCATCCTACACCTAAGGAGTGCACACCCATCTTTGCACCTGAAATCCCTCAGACTGTGTCACTACTTCCAAGGAATATTACTTCTAGTCAGGGATGGTTCCAATTTTTGGGCTCCTGTAGTTCGTGCTGCCATCCTTGGTTGTCCATTCTCATTCCCCATAGCTAATTGCCTCTCAAGGAAAACATGCTTCTTTCATGTGCATGAATTTTATTTTTGAAATTTGGCACCCCATAAATACACTTATGGACTTGGGTTATTTTCATGTTCCCCCCTTTTCAATTATTTCTAACTCATATTAGCCTTTTTTATTTTCTTATGGAGTTTGTCCCCGCATTGCAATTTTTTTCTAATTCGGTTTGCAGCTATTATGTGTTTATTAGTATGCATAAGTTAAACAGATTTGCAAAAATTAGGCACTCTAGACTCATAGCATATAAAATCATATACACATAAACACACCGGGCTCAAAACATATGCACAAACATACACATGCGTGCATTGCCCCCAAAAAGTGATTCTCAGCTCATTAGCCTAATTAATATGTTTTCACTTAACACCCTAAGTTTTTGATGTACATGGTATTTAAAATACAAGTATTGGGTAGGGCTTTTACATCCCCCCCTTTATTTATGCGCTATCATTAGTGCAATATATGTACACATATATTCATTATGATTAAACCTACCTCATTATCCTTTATGGTTGCATTTTTTTGAGTTCTTTATGGAGATAGCCTCCTCTTCTAGTTGAACAGATCTCAGACTCTAATCGTTCACATTGTACCTCTTTCTCCTTTAGCTTTCTACTCGTCATCCTTTCTATTCTCCTTGCCTCTTCAATTTGTGTCTTCACATTAACAATTTATTCCTTGTACTCATGCTCTCTCTCATCACATATCAGCATAAGTTTATTCAAGTCTTTGGTTTCATTCTTGAATCTTTATATTTTAGTCAAGACTATGCCAAGATTAGTTTGTCCTTCAACAATATTTTCTTCTTGGAAATCAGGTCGATTCACACTAGCAAAGATCCCATTTGACTGAACACTTTTCTTTTTATAGAGATTTTTCTTATTCTTCTTTCTCTTCTCTTTTTCTGTATTAGCACTACTAGTCTCTCCTTCATGAATGAGCTGCAACCTATCCCATATTTCTTTAGAAGAATTTAAATCTATTATTTTATCAAGATACTTATTATGAATATTATTATACATAACACATTTTTCCTTAGCATTCCACTGCTTCTCTTGCACAGAGGGAGAGTCTTTATAGTAATCATCACATAATAGTTTCCGTACACCAGATCCATAACATATGAGTTCATATTTTACTTATCTCTGCATTCATGAAAGTGTGCTTCACTTAGCACATGTCCACCTTGATAATCCATGACTTTACCAAATCTACCTTCAACATGTTAGGCTTACATATAAGGAACCGACTGTAATACCAATTGATGAAAACTTGAATAAAATGATATGGGCGTTGAATCAAATTAGTACATTTATTGACATTAATTTGATTTGCTTTAAGCCCATTAACTAAAGCAATAAATGATCATATTGAAATATAATTACTAACATATTTAATATGCAAACAATAAATAATAAGTAAACCAAAAACATCACATAAATACATAACAACAACACATATGGACACTAGATATAAGTGGAAACCCATAAAGGGAGAAAACCTTGTGTTTTTTATTGCTGTGATGCAAAGGCAAGCTCCTACACCCTTACTAAATTTGATTTTGTTTAGGCTCCAACCTATAGGAGACTTCTACCTCAACTTTTCTGCAAGCTACAACATGCATGAAATATCCAACTCTCATATGTTTTATGAGGGATACAAATGACAAGAGGCTCCTACCTCAACAGGATCCAGCCTGATATTTCTTAGGCAACAACTTTAAAGGAGACCATAATCCCCTCATACAAAATGAAACGAATATGTTGGTTTACTTGCTCATCAATTCTACATATCTCCTTCTTTATTAAGTTTATAGAATAAAAATATTTTTCCCTAAACATTACCAAAATTTTATATAAATACATAAAATTCTTAAAAAATTGAATACTTTTCCAAAAGCATTGTTATACATTATAAGATTTACATGTACATTTAAAAATAAATTTCCATCTTTAAACTTTTTCCTTATCTTTATTATGCCAATAATGATCAAGGCTACGCTTCTACATACTCATCAATATTGAACATCTGGACCATCGCACATTGTGGATACTTCTCTTCTCTTTCCTCCTATCTCTCTTCTCTTATGCATTATGGATAAAGAACAGATGCATGATAAATTACACAAGTTGCTACACGACCATACATAATAAGTTCACACATATAATGTCCAACATCTATGAATTAGACACATGATATTTGGGAACATATTTTATCACCAACTGGTTGTAAAGCTTAGAAATTCCTCCCAGCCATAGGCCAAAGTACTCTAGAACTCTCAATAGCGGGTGACCTCGGAGTTGGGGCCTCACTCCAGAGGGTTGAAGTCTCTCCTAGAGTCAATTTCATCATGCATTCAATATTGATTGAATTATTATACTAGATGCCAACTTTGGAATGCTTTCGAGCCACAATGCCACATCCCTCACCTTACACAACAAGAGAGTGCACCATTTCACTAACTCTATTGTCCATTACGATATCCCACTACTCCATCTTGGGATTGAAGTGCAAACTAATTAGCAAATTTCAAAAAATGGTAGCTTTAGGATTTTCAACATCCATTGGAAGGCCCTCGGGCAATGCCTCAACCTTATGTTGGGAATTTATGCCCAACACTTTCCCTTCTACCTCCAATCTTACCCCAAGCAACTACGGAACTTTAGCCGTGGAATTTTAATAAGGTTTTCCATGTCTAATTATGAGGTCATAGGGTTGGTTTCAATTATACTCTTACCTTCGAATATGTATAGCCACATTTTCCCCAACATGTAACTTTCCTACTTAAATCAAGAACTTCACATAGTATATTTTACTCATAGATCAATTCCTCTGGTTACTCAAAGAAAATATGGGTTTATTTGGACAAGGTCAATGAGAGGGAAAAGGAAATGAAACCTCTTTGTTTGCATGTTTGAAACAATCCAAGTATCAATAATAAATATTACTCGCCTTACAACCTCAATACTTCATCATCTCTTCTATCTTCATAATCTAGGTTTTATATGTCTAACTAACTTATGGGATTTCATATTGTGAAAACTTAGTCATGGTTTCCACCACCCCATGAACTTCACCTTATGGAGCTCTATCCCTCCATTCTTGTCTCTAACTTGATATTCAAAAATAGTATTTTTATAACTCTTCATAACATGTGCTTAGGGACATGGGCCTTAACTTTAGTTCCACTTTGGCCTCAAAACACATAACATAGGCACATACGCCAAAAAAAGAACTTAACTTACCAACTAAATAGAGATATTCACAATATAATATGGGGTTATTATTGGTGTTACATTAAAATAATATGACATGGCCCACTTGAAAGTGTCCCCAACAATTTAAGGATAAATAACATATTATGATGGAAAAAGTTACCCAAGGGGATATAATCACAATCTTGTTATTCTTAAGAATCTATCTGAAAATTATTATATGTCAGAGAATCCATACATGAAGGAAAACATTTACTACTAGCACATTGATTGATAGCTTCATCAATGAATGCGCTAGTACAATTATCATTTTTGAAATCTTTGTTAACATCCCTACAATAAATACAAACTTTAATTACACCTTATTTGTTTTCGAATATGATGGGATTTACGACCAATTTGGTCAAGGGAATTGAATAATAAAAACAACATTAAGAAAATTTTCTAAATTTTCTTTCCTTCTTCATATCGATTAGTCAGAGCCTTCCCCAAGTAGGCTTATAGATATCGTATGCCTTCATTTCATGTTTGATAAACCCAACATCAATGCCTAGAATTTGCTCATTGCTCCAAGTGAAAACAAAATGAAATTCCTTAAATAAGCAACAATCTACACTTATTAATATGTTTTCATTGTTAAGGCTTTGTGAGTTAAGAATTTCCCAAGAAGACATATGGTCGAAACTTTGTGTTCATGTATAGGTCCCGACGTTGGAAAATGTGGTGTTAATTATAGAGCTTTTTTTTTTTTTGTATACGCGCCTGGATCTTAGGGTTGGTGGTTAGCAAGTAAGCCTGATGGTACTTAGGGAGACTGAAAGCTTGAGCACACCTTATTCCCTCATGCATAGATTGACCTGGTAAGGTATTTATTCCATGCCATTGTGGTGCCTAAATTGTTAAGAGACCAATGGATAGATTTCCCTGGTCAGGAATATAGTCCATGGCATTTCCATGCCTAAATATTTGCATGGTTCATATAGTTGAGATCTTCCTTGTACTTGTATATGATGAATACCTCCCTAGTTAAGATGGAGTGTTGGAAAATGTAACTAGGTTCAGTCTTCATTTAATGTATTTGAGTCATCTTATAATCACTTGTGAAAAGAATAAATAAAAGAGTTATTATTATTATTATTATTATTATTATTATTATTATTATTATTATTATTGTGACTTATTAAAGTAGGGGTTTCATGCTTGGGCTACCATGTTTTAGGTCAAAGTCCCCATTAAGGAATTATACAATTTACTGTCAGTCAATAGAGTCATTGTACTTTTAAAGAGGCCCTTCTTGGGATTTTGAATCGTCTAAAAATGTTAAGTATTGAGTCAAATGTAATTTATGTATCCTCCACATAAAGATCACCCTGGAAGAGATCAAGTCGGACTAAGGACACTAATTAGACCTGACATGAAACTCATAAATACAAGCAACTCGAAGTCATTTGGATCACTTCATCTCAAGCAAGTTTGATATCTCTAAGGAAGTTGGGAAGTGCGAAGTACGAATCTGGGAAGTGAAAGGAAGTGCGATTTGGGTGGAGTTTAAGGGGAAGAAGAAAAATAAAATTTTGGTGCATCTCTCTCTCTCTCTCTCTCTCTCTCTCTCTCTCTCTCTCTCTTGTTTCGAGCCCTATATTAGGAGATCAAAGTCTTTCAAATTTTTTTGATGTTGGAAGATCCCTGATGCTCAAAGATGCTACATAGTCGAAGTTGTTGGAAGAGAGGTCCAAGATTTGGAAGGCTGAATTGGTGTGGAGTGAAGGTTTGGTATTTGTTTAGGGTGAAGAGTCCCAAAGAATACTATTGAAAGAAATAGAATTTTGACTAAGTTTTCCCCTTTAGGGGTGTTTTTCCCTGTTATAGTGCCTACATCTGGTGTCCATTGTTTTATGTTCTTTCGCTTTGGTAACTTCTTGATTAACTAAAAGATAAGATATAAATAATTGTAATAAAAAATCAAGAACATCACAAGTACTTATCAAGAATAAGAAAATCTTTCTGCCTTTTTTATTTTCTAACATCCTTAAGGTCATTTCTACCTTTTTTGACATACATTTTGCATTCGATAGCTCTATGTCCAAATTCATTGCATAGATAACAATAACATAAAAATGATTTGTGTACGAAGTAAATGAATTCAATATTTTCTTTGTCTTACATTCTCCTTCAACATGTCCAAGTTCATAGCAAGAAAAACAGTTGATATCTGTCGAAGGAGAAAATAATATCCTTTTGAGATCTTCCAATTTTTCTCAATTTATCTCAAGTAGCAAGTGAAATTTTTCCAAATAACCATTTCTTCATATCATTCTTTCACTCTTGATGTTGCCACTTTTTTTTGTTTTCTTCTTTACAAATCTTGCTTTATCTACCTTCTTGTTATGCAGGTATATTTAGTGCTACTTCATTATCCTTTATGGTTGCATTTTCTTGAGTTCTTTATGGAGACAACCTCCTCTTCTAGTTGAACAGATCTCAGACTCTAATCTTTCACATTGTATCTCTTTCTCCTTTAGCTTTCTAGTCATCATCCTTTCTATTCTCCTTGCCTCTTCAATTTGTGTCTTCACATTAACAATTTATTCCTTGTACTCATGCTCTCTCTCATCACATATCTGCATAATTTTATTCAAGTCTTTGGTTTCATTCTTCAATCTTTGTATTTGAGTCAAGGCTATGCCAAGATTAGCTTGTTCTTCAACTATATTTTCTTGCTGGAAATCAGGTCGATTCACACTAGCATAGACCTCATTTGACTAAACACTTTCCTTTTTATAGAGATTTTTCTTATTCTTCTTTCTCTTCTCTTTTTTTGTATTAGCGCTACTAGTCTCTCCTTCATGAATGAGTTGCAACTTATCCCATATTTCTTTAATTGTATCGAGATCCTTATTATGAATATTATTATACATAACACATTTTTCCTTAGCATTCCATTATTTCACTTGTGCAGAGGGAGAGTCTTTATAGTAATCATCACATAATAGTTTTCGTACACTAGGTCCATAACATATCAGTTCATATTTTACTTATCTCTTCATTAATGAAAGTGTGTTTCACTTAGCACATGTCCACCTTGATAATCCATGACTTCACCAAATCTACCTTCAACATGTTAAGCTTACAGATAAGGAACCGACTGTAATACCAATTGATGAAAACTTGAATAAAATGATATGGGGGTTGAATCAACTTAGTACATTCATTGACATTAATTTGATTTGCTTTAAGCACATTAACTAAAGCAATAAATGAGCAGGTTGAAATATAATGACTAACATGTTTAATATGCAAACAAAAAATAATAAGTAAACCAAAAACATCACATAAATACATAATAACAACACATATGGACACTAGATATAAGTGGAAACCCATAAAGGGAGAAAACCATTAGCTTTTTATTGTTGTGATGCAAAGGCAAGCTCCTACACCCTTACTACATTTGATTTTCTTTAGGCTCCAACCTATAGGAGACTTCTACCTCAAATTTTTTGCAAGCTACAACATGCATGGAATATCCAACTCCCATATGTTTTATGCGGGATACAAACCACAAGAGGCTCCTACCTCAACAGGCTCCAACCTGATATTTCTTAAGGAACAACTTTAAAGGAGACCATAACCCTTATTATGAATATTATTATACGTAACACATTTTTCCTTAGCATTCCATTCTTTCTCTGTGCAGAGGGAGAGTCTTTATAGTAATCATCACATAATAGTTTCCGTACACTAGTTCCATAACATATCAGTTCATATTTTACTTATCTCTGCATTCATGAAAGTGTGTTTCACTTAGCACATGTCCACCTTGATAATCCATGGCTTCACCAAATCTACCTTGAACATGTTAGGCTTACAGATAAGCAACGGACTGTAACACCAATTGATGAAAAATTGAATAAAATGATATGGGGGTTGAATCAACTTAGTACATTCATTGACATTAATTTGATTTGCTTTAAGCTCATTAACTAAAGCAATAAGCGAGCAGATGGAAATATAATCACTAGCATATTTAATATGCAAACAACAAATAATAAGTAAACCAAAAACATCACATAAATACATAATAAAAACACATATGGACACTAGATATAAGTGGAAACCCATAAAGGGAGAAAACCATGAGTTTTTTATTGTTGTGATGCAAAGGCAAGCTCCTACACCCTTACTACATTTGATTTTCTTTAGGCTCCAAAAATAGGAGACTTCTACCTCAACTTTTCTGCAAGCTACAACATGCATGGAAAATCCAACTCCCATATGTTTTATGCAGGATACAAACCACAAGAGGCTCCTACCTCAACAGGCTCGAGCCTGATATTTCTTAAGCAACAACTTTAAAGAAGACCATAATCCCCTCATACAAAATGAAACGAATATGTTGGTTTACCTGGTCATCAATTCTACATGTCTCCTTCTTTATTACTTCCTCTTATCCCCTCCAAATATATGTCACATCAGTTTCATGTGTGCCAGGTAACCCCACTCAAGTGACGGTGGCATATGGATTCCAGTCTTGGCTAGAAAATTGGAGAATAAGGGAGGAGATGGTCTTAGAAAATTAATATAATAATAAAAATATTATTAGTGCCAAATTTAAGGAAGAATTGTGAGTAGATAAAGAGTTGGAGGGAAAAAAGAAACTACAATATTATAAGGAGGTGATCAACCCCAATCTCTAAAACCGCAGTTATCTCTCTGTCTTACTATTGTTAAGAATAAAGCAAACTTTTCCAAGATTAGAGTTACATTTCACGAGCTTCATAGTGAAACTAGGTGTTGCTTGATTCCTAAAACACCATGGGAAGGTGATATTTTTTTTTTGCTTAGATTCTTCATCTTATAGTCACTTTCTCTATAATTTTCAGAATATTTGTCATATTACCAACCTTTTTTATTTTTTTAACTCAACAAAAGATAATTCATGGGCATACTTTGATGGATTATAACTTTCCCCTTCCATGGGAGGTGTTGGTGGAAGACTATATTTCTCTATCACAAGATTTCTTTTTCTCATGTACTATTGGAAACTCCATTAATAATTACCTAATTTTTTTGAAATAAAGCTCTTTTTGCAACTTTTTGAGCATCTACATATTTCTAAGATCTATGTCTATGAAGGATCCATGAACATAATAAATTGGCTTAAAGGAAAACTAGTTTGAAGAATCACAAATTTATGCCTAGATACCATAACACTTTGATCAAATCAAGTAAATTTACTTATTCATCTTTCTCATTTATTACTTATTTATCTTTCTCATATCTATATTTTTCGTAACAAAAGTAAGAAATTGATGATCTTTCCAAAAAGAAATTAACACTCGCTTATGGTGAGTGAAAAATGCAAGAGTTTAATAAAGTTATTCACAAGTTTCTCCCTGTGGGCATAACCAAATATACTTAGCAACATCTTATAAACTTTTTTAAGAAAATATCAGTTTTGGAATATGTTTATCGCTTTTCATGGATAGATCATAGCTTTAGAATAAAGCAATAGTTTTTATGAAAGATTCGGAATACAATAATATATGTACTTATCTCATTACTTTTTTTATATATATATATATATAAATTTGCAATGTCTCATTATTTTTTATGGTCGCATTTTTTTTTAATTTGTCATCGATAACTAAATATAGGAATAAGATAAATTTGTATCTACTGAATAAGTATTATTCTTTATAAATAGCTCCCATGCCCAAAATATCAAATGAAACTTAAATGAATAATCACCATCATAAAAACTAAACGCTACACAAAGCAGCCGCTTAATGTTTTTCGTACACAGGGCAACGAAATAGTATTGGCTTAAAATATACATTATTTTAATTTATAAAATATCAGAATAAAATAAAAGACAGCATTCCCTAAATTCAAAACAAGATCGCTGCGATAATGGCAGCCTTATTTAGTAATGAATCTCATTATACAATCTCAAATTTTCGCATGCAGACTAATCCATGCGCCCTTCAAGCTGAAGGACAAGGAGGAAGAGGCGAACCACAGAGACAGGCATTGTGGCTGTATGTAGAAGCAGGGAATGAATCCAACGGTTCCCCTCGTGGAATCATGCCACACAGACGGTTGAAGCTCAAATTCAACTCACTCAGACCCTTCAGTTGGACCATCTTCTCCGGAATGGTTCCCTTTAGTTGATTATTTGACAGATCAAGGAATTCGAGAATTGGCATATCACCCAACGATTCGGGTATGCTACCAGTAAGCTTATTGTTTGAAATGTGAAGAAAATCCAGGCTTGAATTCCCACCAAAAGAATTGGGTAGTTGGCCTGCGAAATTGTTGAACGATAACTGCAACGAGTGGAGTTTTGGATGATTGCCTAAGCAGTCGGGGATGTCACCGGATAGGCTATTTTTGTTCAGAACAAGGGCTTGAAGCTGGGAGGACTCGGGAATACAGGGGATATTCCCGGTGAGTTTGTTTTGGGACAGATCAATGGTTATAAGAGATGTTAACTTCGTTAAGGACGCTGGAATAGATCCTGTCAATAGATTCTGATCCAAAGCCAATTTATAAAAATTAGCGCTCAACAAACCCAGTGATTCTGGAATGCTTCCACTCAAACGATTGTTACTTGCCAACAGCTCTGCAAGCATTGACATATTTCCTAACGAGGATGGAATCTTACCCGTCAGCAAATTATTTTGTATGTGTAGCGTTGTTAGCTGCTTCAGATTTCCCATGGAGTCCGGAAGGGGACCCGAGAGCGTATTGTTGTTCATGGTCAACACGGACAGGAGTCTCAGATTTCCAATGCTTGATGGAATGAAACCAGAGAGCCGATTCGAATCCAAGTACAAAGAAGTTAAATTCCGTAGCTTTCCAATGGATTCCGGAATAGGACCGGCAATCAAGTTTCCGGTGAGAGACAGCGACTGTAGACTGAGCAGTTGGCCAATGTCAGAAGGAATCGAACCGGTGAGTTTGTTGTTATCCAGAGTAAGATGGTTCAAGGCTGAAAGGCGAGAAATAGAAGCTGGAATTATTCCACCTATATTTTTCCACCTCATAAGGGTAAATGTGCGAAGGTATGACAGGTTCCCGATGGATTCTGATATGCTTCCACTCATGTAAACGCTAGTGTTGCCTGCGCCCATGGGATCCCCATCAAGAATGAGGCTCACCACCCGATCGCCATTGTTATCGCAGGACACGCCCTTCCATTTGCAGCAATCATTTCCCGTCCATGATTTAAGAGCTCCGCTCGGATCCTCCACGATACCGGCTTTGAAAGCCAATAAGGCAACACGGTCTTGTTCTACACATTGTGTTATCTTCTGTCCATGGCATGAGTTTAAGGACATCAGTAGTAACACAGAAACGAATGCTAAGATTTCTGACCTGGGTTTATCCATTTCGAAGCCAAGGAAATTGCAGAGGGTAATCAGAAACTTCTGGGCCCTGAGCATGAACTTTATGAAACCCACATTGCAGGAGAATCGAATCGAGTCGGTATTTAAATGATGAACGTGCTTTGTATGTTAGGGTTTCATCTTTGTATTTTAGGGTTTCGGATACAAACTAGTCGTCGGTCAGCTTTGATTACCAAAGAACGTTAAAATCCGCAAAACAAAGATGCGTCCAAGTGTTTTAGGGTTTTGTGCCAGGTTGGAATTTGGTTATTCAATTTTTAACCGGCAGTGCTGGTTTGAAGCTACAATTTTCACAATTCTCAAAATCATAATGAAATTGTAACCTATTTAAATTAGGTTGGAATTTGGTTATTCAATTTTTACCCGGCAGTGCTGGTTTGAAGCTACAATTTTCACAATTCTCAAAATCATAACGAAACTGTAACCTATTTAAATCAGGTTGGAATTTGGTTATTCAATTTTTACCCGGCAGTGCTGGTTTGAAGCTACAATTTTCACAATTCTCAAAATCATAATGAAATTGTAACCTATTTAAATTACGCACTTTAAGAACATTTTTTTTCGCAGGAAAAAACAATTACCCAGCCCTTGGACTCATCATTTCGTATAAACTTACGACGTGATTTTCATTGGGAATTTAATAATTTAATCTCTTGACTAATCATTCATCATTTCGTATAAACTTACGACGTGATTTTCATTGGGAATTTAATAATTTAATCTCTTGACTAATCATTTTTTTCACCATGAGATTTTTATTGGAAATTTAATAATTTAATATTTTGACTAATCTTTTTTTTAATATTTATTTGACGTGATTTGCATTGGAAATTTAATATTTAAAGCATTTTCTCAACTTTACGTTTCAAATTCCAATTCCGTAGTATAGATGTTGTATTAAAGCATTTTCTAGACTTTATGTCTTAAATTGGTAGTATAGATTTCGTGCATTTACTAGTCGAAGCCATTCTTTATCACTTTATATTTTTGTTTCACAATGATATATGTTATTTAAGTCACCTGGGTATTGCACCCCTAGGCCACACCATCCCTTAACATTATTAGCTTTTTGCTCAAGGAATTTCGAATGGGTGAGATGTGGAGACTTAAAAGTACACCCCATCACCCTCTATAGCTCAGGTGGACAATTTAATTTTAAATTTTATTATTTAAATTATTTTTTAAACTTATATTCTAAACAAAAATAATAAAAAACTTTAACAACTATAATATATTTTATGGTTGTTTCTACTTTTCGTTTGATGATAAATTTTCCCAATATTTAAAAATATACTCTAATCAACACATTTAAATTACATAATATTTTATTGTTTTATTTTAATATATTTAAACATCTTATATTTATAAAAAATAATATATTCCAATTTAAATTTTAAACTACAAAGACTAATTTAGAATCTAACATGTATTCAAATCTTTGACTGTGACCAATTTTCCTACCTCTTATGTTGATTTATGCACCACGATATTCTAAATTTATATTGCAGATTATGTTTTTCTTCGTATTATGCAATATTAAATATTTATTTATCCACCACCACGATCTGCGTACCATCACTATTTTTCAATGTATAGGGAGATTTTTTTTGAAAGGGAAGGTTCAAATAGGGCATTTTAACTTCCAGTTGAGGAATAACACATGTAATGTCCTTGTCCAGTGTCGACTTTAACTGTAACACTCATAGCCCACGCTAGGACATTTCCATCCTTTGTTGGTGCAACCACATCCAATAACCCTTTACCAATTGGTATGGACAAATTTTCCTCTATATTCATTAATTCCAACAATGTCTCTAGCCTCCATCCAAAACATAATTCTCTGTCAATACTACAAAACCTTATGACGCTGTATCTACCCTTTCATTATATTCCCAACATGGTGATATACACATCTAAATGGAATTTACTTCTTTCACACAACAATTATAATTTACATGCAACAATTAAAATTAATACATAACATAGAAAAGGGTTCATAAGAAATTGCAACATAACCAAGTGAATGTTACAAAAATACTTATATGTTCAATGTCAAACTAGCTACAAAATTTGATGTTCCTCCCAGTCATAGACCATGGTGTTCATTATGTGAAAGCAATCGGTCACCCTCGAGATAGGGCCTCAACACCATCGGGCAATTACTTGTGCAAATAGAGGTACATGTCTAGTACCATCAACCAACGAAGATACCAAACCCAAAAAATGGCAAACCTATAGGCTCGCACCCACCATTAGTCTCCACCCAAGCATCACGCACCCTTTTCTCCCCTGCAATCCCTTGGGTTGTGTCAACATCTTTAGTGTGCATTATTCTTAACATGAATGGTCTCAAATTTATGTATCTAGGAGATCTTGCTACCCTTCAGAGTCTTCAAACTCTTGCATCATACGCTGGTAGCCTCCAGCCTCGAAGCTGACATACCCCATCATCCTACACCTAAGGAGTGCACACCCATATTTGCACCTGCAATCCCTCAGATTGTGTCACTACTTCCAAGGAATATTACTTCTAGTCAGGGATGGTTCCAATTTTTGGGCTCCTGTAGTTCGTGCTGCCATCCTTGGTTGTCCATTCTCATTCCCCATAGCTAATTGCCTCTCAAGGAAAACATGCTTATTTCATGTGCATGAATTTTCTTTTTGAAATTTGGCACCCCATAAAGTCACTTATGGACTTGGGTTATTTTCATGTTCCCCCCTTTTTAATTATTTCTAACTCATATTAGCCTTTTTTATTTTCTTATGGAGTTTGTCCCCGCAATACAATTTTTTTCTAATTTGGTTTGCAGCTATTATGTGTTTATTAGTATGCATAAGTTAAACAGACTTGCAAAAATTAGGCACTCTAGACTCATAGCATATAAAATCATATACACATAAACACACTGGGCTCAAAACATATGCACAAACATACACATGCGTGCATTGCCCCCAAAAAGTGATTCTCAGCTCATTAGCCTAATTAATATGTTTTGACTTAGCACCCTAAGTTTTTGTTGTACATGGTATTTACAATACAAGTATTGGGTAGGGCTTTTACATCCCCCCCTTTATTTATGCGCTATCATTAGTGCAATATATGTACACATATATTCATTATGATTAAACCTACCTCATTATCCTTTATGGTTGCATTTTTTTGAGTTCTTTATGGAGATAGCCTCCTCTTCTAGTTGAACAGATCTCAGACTCTAATCGTTCACATTGTACCTCTTTCTCCTTTAGCTTTCTACTCATCATCCTTTCTATTCCCCTTGCCTCTTCAATTTGTGTCTTCACATTAACAATTTATTCCTTGTACTCATGCTCTCTCTCATCACATATCTGCATAAGTTTATTCAAGTCTTTGGTTTCATTCTTCAATCTTTCTATTTTAGTCAAGACTATGCCAAGATTAGATTGTCCTTCAACAATATTTTCTTCTTGGAAATCAGGTCAATTCACACTAGCATAGATCCCATTTGACTGAACACTTTTCTTTTTATAGAGATTTTTCTTATTCTTCTTTCTCTTCTCTTTTTCTGTATTAGCACTACTAGTCTCTCCTTCATGAATGAGCTGCAACCTATCCCATATTTCTTTAGAAGAATTTAAATCTATTATTGTATCAAGATCCTTATTATGAATATTATTATACATAACACATTTTTCCTTAGCATTCCACTACTTCTCTTGCACAGAGGGAGAGTCTTTATAGTAATCATCACATAATAGTTTCCGTACACCGGGTCCATAACATATCAGTTCATATTTTACTTATCTCTGCATTCATGAAAGTGTGCTTCTCTTAGCACATGTCCACCTTGATAATCCATGACTTTACCAAATCTACCTTCAACATGTTAGGCTTACATATAAGGAACCGACTGTAATACCAATTGATGAAAACTTGAATAAAATGATATGGGCGTTGAATGAAATTAGTACATTTATTGACATTAATTTGATTTGCTTTAAGCTCATTAACTAAAGCAATAAATGATCATATTGAAATATAATTACTAACATATTTAATATGCAAACAATAAATAATAAGTAAACCAAAAACATCACATAAATACATAATAACAACACATATGGACACTAGATATAAGTGGAAACCCATAAAGGGAGAAAACCCTTTGTTTTTTATTGCTGTGATGCAAAGGCAAACTCCTACACCCTTACTACATTTGATTTTATTTAGGCTCCAACCTGTAGGAGACTTCTACCTCAACTTTTCTGCAAGCTACAACATGCATGAAATATCCAACTCTCATATGTTTTATGAGGGATACAAACGACAAGAGGCTCCTACCTCAACAGGCTCCAGCCTGATATTTCTTAAGCAACAACTTTAAAGCAGACCATAATCCCCTCATACAAAATGAAACGAATATGTTGGTTTACTTGGTCATCAATTCTACATATCTCCTTCTTTATTAAGTTTATAGAATAAAAATATTTTTCCTTATCTTTATTATGCCAATAATGATCAAGGCTACGCTTCTACATACCCATCAATATTGAACATCTGGACCGTTGCACATTGTGGATACTTCTCTTCTCTTTCCTCCTATCTCTCTTCTCTTATGCATTATGGATAAAGAACAGATGCATGATAAATTACACAAGTTGCTACATGATCATACATAATAAGTTCACACATATAATGTCCAACATCTATGAATTAGACACATGATATTTGGGAACATATTTTTATCACTAATTGGTTGTAAAGCTTAGACATTCCTCCCAGCCATAGGCCAAAGTACTCTAGAACTCTCAATAGCGGGTGACCTCGGAGTTGGGGCCTCACTCCACAGGGTTGAAGTCTCTCCTAGAGTCAATTTCATCATGCATTAAATATTGATTGAATTATTATACTAGATGCCAACTTTAGAAAGCTTTCGAGCCACAATGCCACATCCCTAACCTTACACAACCAAAAGAGTGCACCATTTCACTAACTCTATTGTCCATTACGATATCCCACTACTCCATCTTGGGATTGAAGTGCAAACTAATTAGCAAATTTCAAAAAATGGTAGCTTTAGGATTTTCAACTTCCATTGGAAGGCCCTCGGGCACTGCCTCAACCTTATGTTGGGAATTTATGCCCAACAATTTCCCTTCTACCTCCAATCTTACCCCAAGCAACTAGGGAACTTTAGCCGCGGAATTTTAATAAGGTTTTCCATGTCTAATTATGAGTTCATAGGGTTGGTTTCAATTATACTCTTACCTTCGAATATGTATCCTAATCCCAATCCACTAGCCACAATTGGCCTCAAAACACATAACATAGGCACATACGCCAAAAAAAGAACTTAATTTACCAACTAAATAGAGATATTCACAATATAATATGGGGTTATTATCGGTGTTACATTAAAATAATATGACATGGCCCACTTGAAAGTGTCCCCAGCAATTTAAGGATAAATAACATATTATGATGGAAAAAGTTACCCAAGGGGATATAATCACAATCTTGTTATTCTTAAGAATCTATCTGAAAATTATTATATGTCAGAGAATCCATACATGAAGGAAAACATTTACTACTAGCACATTGATTGATAGCTTCATCAATGAATGGGCTAGTACAATTATCATTTTTGAAATCTTTGTTAACATCCCTACAATAAATACAAACTTTAATTACACCTTATTTGTTTTCGAATATGATGGGATTACGACCAATTTGGTCAAGGGAATTGAATAATAAAAACAACATTAAGAAACTTTTCTAAATTTTCTTTCCTTCTTCATATCGATTAGTCAGAACCTTCCCCAAGTAGGCTTATAGATATCGTATGTCTTCATCTCATGTTTGATAAACCCAACATCAATGCCTAGAATTTGCTCATCGCTCCATGTGAAATCAAAATGAAATTCCTTAAATAAGCAACAATCTACACTTATTAATATGTTTTCATTGTTAAGGCTTTGTGAGTTAAGAATTTCCCAAGAAGACATATGGTCGAAACTTTGTGTTCATGTATAGGTCCCGACGTTGGAAAATGTGGTGTTAATTATAGAGCTTTTTTTTTTTGTATACGCTCCTGGATCTTAGGGTTGGTGGTTAGCAAGTAAGCCTGATGGTACCTACGGAGACTGAAAGCTTGAGCACACCTTATTCCCTCATGCATAGATTTCCCTGGTAAGGTATTTAGTCCATGGCATTGTGGTGCCTAAATTGTTAAGAGACCAATGCATAGATTGCCCTGGTCAGGAATATAGTCCATGGCATTTCCATGCCTAAATATTTTCATGGTTCATATAGTTGAGATCTTCCTTGTACTTGTATATGATGAATACCTCCCTAGTTAAGAGGGAGTGATGGAAAATGTAACTACATTCAGTCTTCATTTAATGTATTTGAGTCATCTTATAATCACTTGTGAAAAGAATAAATAAAAGAGTTATTATTATTATTATTATTATTATTATTATTATTATTATTATTATTATTATTATTATTATGACTTATTAAAGTAGGGGTTTCATGCTTGGGCTACCATGTTTTAGGTCAAAGTCCCCATTAAGGAATTATATAATTTACTGTCAGTCAATAGAGTCATTGTACTTTTAAAGAGGCCCTTCTTGGGATTTTGAATCGTCCAAAAATGTGAAGTATTGAGTCAAATGTAATTTATGTATCCTCCACATAAAGTTCAGCCTGGAAGAGATCAAGTCGAACTAAGGACACTAATTAGACCTGACATGAAACTCACAAATACAAGCAACTCGAATTCATTTGGATCACTTCATCTCAAGCAAGTTTGATATCTCTAATGAAGTTGGGAAGTGCGAAGTATGAATCTGGGAAGCAAAAGGAAGTGCGATTTGGGTGGAGTTTAAGGAGAAGAAGAAAAATAAAATTTTGGTGCATCTCTCTCTCTCTCTCTCTCTCTATCTTTGTTTCGAGCCCTATATTAGGAGATCAAAGTCGTTCAAATTTTGTTGATGTTGGAAGATGCCTGATGCTGAAAGATGTTACATAGTCGAAGTTGTTGGAAGAGAGGTCCAAGATTTGGAAGGCTGAATTGGTGTGGAGTGAAGGTTTTGTATTTGTCTAGGGTGAAGAGTCCCAAAGAATACTATTGAAAGGAATAGAATTTTGACTAAGTTTTCCCCTTTAGGGGGGTTTTTCCCTGTTATAGTGCCTACATCTGGTGTCCATTGTTTTATGTTCTTTCGCTTTGGTAATTTCTTGATTAACTAAAAGATATGATATAAATAATTGTAATAAAAAATAAGAACATCACAAGTAATTATCAAGAATAAGAAAATATTTCTGCCTTTTTTATTTTCTTACATCCTTGAGTCATTTCTACCTTTTTTGACATACATTTTGCATTCGATAGCTCGATGTCCAAATTCATTGCATAGATAACAATAACATAAAAATTATTTGTGTACAAAGTAAATGAATTCAATATTTTCTTTGTCTTACATTCTCCCTCAACATGTCCAGGTTCATAGCAAGAAAAACAGTTGATATCTGTCGAAGGAGAAAATAATATCCTTTTGAGATCTTCCAATTTTTCTCAATTTATTTCAAGAAGCAAGTGAAATTTTTCCAAATAACCATTTCTTCATATCATTCTTTCACTCTTGATGTTGCCACTTTTTTTTGTTTTCTTCTTTACAAATCTTGCTTTATCTACCTTCTTGTTATGCTGGTATATTTAGTGCTACTTCATTATCCTTTATGGTTTCATTTTTTTGAGTTCTTTATGGAGACAACCTCCTCTTCTAGTTGAACAGATCTCAGACTGTAATCTTTCACATTGTACCTCTTTCTCCTTTAGCTTTTTAGTCATCATCCTTTCTATTCTCCTTGCCTCTTCAATTTTTGTCTTCACATTAACAATTTATTCCTTGTACTCATGATCTCTCTCATCACATATTTGCATAAGTTTATTCAATTCTTTGGTTTCATTGTTTAATCTTTCTATTTGAGTCAAGGCTATGCCAAGATTAGCTTGTTCTTCAACTATATTTTCTTCTTGGAAATCAGGTCGATTCACACTATCATAGACCTCATTTGACTGAACACTTTCCTTTTTATAGAGATTTTTCTTATTCTTCTTTCTCTTCTCTTTTTTTGTATTAGCGCTACTAGTCTCTCCTTCATGAATGAGTTGCAACTTATCCCATATTTATTTAGAAGAATTTAAATCTATTATTGCATCAAGATCCTTATTATGAATATTATTATACATAACACATTTTTCCTTAGCATTCCATTATTTCTCTTGTGCAAAGGGAGAGTCTTTATAGTAATCATCACATAATAGTTTTCGTACACTAGGTCCATAACATATCAGTTCATATTTTACTTATCTCTGCATTAATGAAAGTGTGTTTCACTTAGCACATGTCCACCTTGATAATCCATGACTTCACCAAATCTACCTTCAACATGTTAGGCTTACAGATAAGGAACCAACTGTAATACCAATTGATGAAAACTTGAATAAAATGATATGGGGGTTGAATCAACTTAGTACATTCATTGACATTAATTTGATTTGCTTTAAGCACATTAACTAAAGCAATAAATGAGCAGGTTGAAATATAATGACTAACATGTTTAATATGCAAACAACAAATAATAAGTAAACCAAAAACATCACATAAATACATAATAACAACACATATGGACACTAGATATAAGTGGAAACCCATAAAGGGAGAAAACCATGAGCTTTTTATTGTTGTGATGCAAAGGCAAGCTCCTACACCCTTACTACATTTGATTTTCTTTAGGCTCCAAACTATAGGAGACTTCTACCTCAAATTTCTTGCAAGCTACAACATGCATGGAATATCCAACTCCCATATGTTTTATGCGGGATACAAGCCACAAGAGGCTCCTACCTCAACAAGCTCCAGCCTGATATTTCTTAAGCAACAACTTTAAAGGAGACCATAATCCTTATTATGAATATTATTATACATAACACATTTTTCCTTAGCATTCCATTGTTTCTCTGTGCAGAGGGAGAGTCTTTATAGTAATCATCACATAATAGTTTCCGTACACTAGGTCCATAACATATCAGTTCATATTTTACTTATCTCTACATTCATGAAAGTGTGTTTCACTTAGCACATGTCCACCTTGATAATCCATGACTTCACCAAATCTACCTTCAACATGTTAGGCTTACAGATAAGGAACCGACTGTAACACCAATTGATGAAAAATTGAATAAAATGATATGGGGGTTGAATCAACTTAGTACAGTCATTGACATTAATTTGATTTGCTTTAAGCTCATTAACTAAAGCAATAAACGAGCAGATGGAAATATAATCACTAAATTATTTAATATGCAAACAACAAATAATAAGTAAACCAAAAACATCACATAAATACATAATAAAAACACATATGGACACTAAATATAAGTGGAAACCCATAAAGGGAGAAAACCATGAGTTTTTTATTGTTGTGATGCAAAGGCAAGCTCCTACACCCTTACTACATTTGATTTTCTTTAGGCTCCAACCTATAGGAGACTTCTACCTCAACTTTTCTGCAAGCTACAACATGCATGGAATATCCAACTCCCATATGTTTTATGCGGGAGACAAACCACAAGAGGCTCCTACATCAACAGGCTCCAACCTGATATTTCTTAATCAACAACTTTAAGGAAGACCATAATCCCCTCATACAAAATGAAACGAATATGTTGGTTTACCTGGTCATCAATTCTACATGTCTCCTTCTTTATTACTTCCTCTTATCCCCTCCAAATATATTTCACATCAGTTTCATGTGTGCCAGGTAACCCCACTCAAGTGACCGTGGCATATGGATCCCAATCTTGGCTAGAAAATTGGAGAATAAGGGAGGAGATGGTCTTACAAAATTAATATAATATTAAAAATATTATTAGTTCCAAATTTAAGGAAGAATTGTGAGTAAATAAAGAGTTGGAGGGAAAAAAGAAACTACAATATTATAAGGAGGTGATCAACCCCAATCTCTAAAACAACAGTTATCTCTCTGTCTTGACTATTGTTAAGAATAAAGTAAAATTTTCCAAGATTAGAGTTACATTTCACGAGCTTCATAGTGAAACTAGGTGTTGCTTGATTCCTAAAACACCATGGGAATGTGATATTTTTTTTTTTTTTGCTTAGATTCTCCATCTTATAGTCACTTTCTCTATAATTTTCAAACCCCTTCCATGGGAGGTGTTGGTGGAAGACTATATTTCTCTATCACAAGATTTCTTTTTCTCATGTACTATTGGGAACTCCATTAATAATTACGTAATTTTTTTGAAATAAAGCTCTTTTTGCAACTTTTTGAGCATCTACATATTTCTAAGATCTATGTCTATGAAGAATCCATGAACGTAATAAATTGGCTTAAAGGAAAACTAGTTTGAAGAATCGCAAATTTATGCCCAGATATCATAACATTTTGATCAAATCAAGTAAATTTACTTATTCATCTTTCTCATTTATTACTTATTTATCTTTCTCATATCTATATTTTTCGTAACAAAAGTAAGAAATTGATGATCTTTCCAAAAAGAAATTAACACTCGCTTATGGTGAGTGAAAAATGCAAGAGTTTAATAAAGTTATTCACAAGTTTCTCCCTGTGGGCATAACTAAATATACATAGCAGTATCTTATAAATTTTTTTAAGAAAATATCAGTTTTGGAATATGTTTATAGCTTTTCATGGATAGATCATAGCTTTAGAGTAAAGCAAGAGTTTTTATGACAGATTCGGAATACAATAATATATGTACTTATCTCATTAATTTATCTATATATATATATATATATATATATATATATATATAAATTTGCAATGTCTCATTATTTTTTATGTTCGCATTTTTTTTTAATTTGTCATCGATAACTAAATAGAGGAATAAGATAAATTTGTATCTACTGAATAAGTATTATTCTTTATAAATAGCTCCTATGCCCAAAATATCAAATGAAATTTAAATGAATAATCACCATCATAAAAACTAAACGCTACAAAAAGCAGCCGCTTAATGTTTTCGTGCCTAGGGCAACGAAATAGTATTGGCTTAAAATACACATTATTTTAATTAATAAAATATCAGAATAAAATAAAAGACATCATTCCCTAAATTCAAAACAAGATCGCTGCGATAATGGCAGCCTTATTTAGTAATGAATCTCATTATACAATCTCAAATTATCCATGCGCCCTTCAAGCTGAACGACAAGGAGGAAGAGGCGAACCACAGAGAAAGGCATTGTGGCTGTATGTAGAAGCAGGGAATGAATCCAATGGTTGCCCTCGTGGAATCATGCCACACAGACGGTTGAAGCTCAAATTCAACTCACTCAGACCCTTCAGTTGGACCATCTTCTCCGGAATGGTTCCCTTTAGTTGATTATTTGATAGATCAAGGAATTCGAGATTTGGCATATCACCCAACGATTCGGGTATGCTATGAGTAAGCTTACTGTTTGAAATGTGAAGAAAATCTAGGCTTGAATTCCCACCAAAAGAATTGGGTAGTTGGCCTGCGAAATTGTTGAACGATATCTGCAACGCGTGGAGTTTTGGATGATTGCCTAAGCAGTCGGGGATGTCACCGGATAGGCTATTTTTGTTCAGAACAAGGGCTTGAAGCTGGGAGGACTCGGGAATACAGGGGATATTCTCGATGAGTTTGTTTTGGGACAGATCAATGGTTATAAGAGATGTTAACTTCGTTAAGGACACTGGAATAGATCCTGTCAATAGATTCTGATCCAAAGCCAATTTATAAAAATTAGCGCTCAACAAACCCAGTGATTCTGGGATGCTTCCACTCAAACGATTGTTACTTGTTGGGAATTTATGAAAATTCCATAATAGACAGACAACAAAAATGCTCTGTTTTTATACTCTGTTTTAACACAGAAAACTCAGAAAAACAGAAAAAAAATCGTTCTCTGCCCTAGTGTTGCAGCAGCGTAGTTTGGTGTTGCAGCAACGCTATAACTGGTGTTGCAGCAACGCAAAAAAAAATATTTTCTGAAAACTGAATTTCAACAGTGCACAGCAAAAGGGTAGTTGTATTCATGTATAATACTTCCTCTAACAGAGGGATTTCTACAAGGCTACTTTAAAGACAGTTCAAAACTTAAAAAAAGACTTCAAGCTGTAAACTGAAAATACATTCTGTGTCTGCACTGTTGTACATTACAGAAAACAAAATACTCTGTCTCCTCTAAAAAATCAACAGGCTGTTTTTCACTGCTGTGTCTGCACTCTGTATTGCTGTGACTGCACTCTGTATTGCTGTGACTGCACTCTGCATTGCTGTGACTGCACTCCTGTGCATTTACAAAACACTCTGTTTCTGGTCAGAACTAATGTTGCTGTAACACTCTGTTTCAGCTCAGAACGCTGCTGTAACACGCTGTTTTTTTCCTTGAAACATTTTACACTGCTGTGTGTAAATTACATTCATACATTCACGCTGCTGGATACAAAAAAAAAAATTGCACTGCTGTGCATTACAAAGAGAGCTCTGTCTCTGTTCCAAAAAAAACTAACACACTGCTGTGTCTACATTACATTTTTCAGATTCAACAGAAAACTGAACTTCACGTTTTTTTACTTGCCGTAAAAGCAAAACTATACCTGTGAATTAAAATAAAATAAAATTAAAAATCCTACCTACATTTACCAACTACAGCAATAAATTACCATCATTTCGTGAGTGACCACCATTCCGTAATAAATTGTTGTGTAATGGTTGATTCAGGAAAAGACTGGAGTTGCGGCTATTTAATGGCAGATTCATCAATGCAGAGGTATGGCTGTTGATTCATTAGTACATGAATATGGCAAAGGACAGACCCTGCAGTTGAAAATAATATTTCAACACTCCCCTTTAGTTTCAACTGCTGGGTTATCACTCATACCCAGACATTTCCTCAAAAATTCAAAACTTTTCTGTCCCAAAGGCTTGGTTAGAATGTCTGCAACCTGCTCCTGAGTTTTGCAATGTACTAAGACAATTTCTCCATTATTTACCAACTCTCTGATATAATGAAACCTTGTGTCAATGTGTTTCATTCTCTTATGAAACACAGAATTTTTGGATAATGCAATAGCAAAATTGTTGTCACAATAAATCACAGTTCCTTTTACCTGCTCTTGGCCTAAGCTCCTTAACATCCTTCTCATCCAAACTGCTTGACATGCTGCTGCTGTAGCTGCCACGTACTCTGCTTCTGCTGTAGACAATGCCACAATTGGCTGTTTCTTGGAAGCCCATGAAATGGCTCCTGAACCCATATGAAAAACATAACCGGAAGTGCTTTTCCGATCATCTACACTTCCAGCCCAATCACTATCAGTGTATCCAACTAAATTTGAACATTCTGAAGTAGTATATAAAATTCCAAACCTTTTGGTACCTTTGACATACCTCAGAATTCTTTTTGCTGCCTGCCAATGTGCTTCCTTTGGCCTCTCCATGAATCTGGAAATTAAACTAATAGAAAACATAATGTTAGGCCTAGTAGCTGTTAAATACATAAGGCTTCCAACAATACTCTTGTACAAACTAGGATCAAAATCCTTGCTGCTGTCCTCTCTGCTGAGTTTTAATCCCATTACTGTGGGAGTGATCACTGCTTTGCATTCTTGCATGTTAAATCTGCCCAACACTTGATTTACATATCTAGCTTGTGAGATAAAAATTCCTTTTTCATTTTGATCTACTTCTATGCCTAAGAAGTATCTCAAGAAACCCATGTCAGTCATTTCAAATTCCTCTTTCATGACTGATTTAAAATTCTCAATGAGCTGATCATCATTACCTGTGAAAATAACATCATCAACATATAAGACAACAATTAAAATTTTACCATCTTTTTCTTTGATGTAGACGGTGGGTTCTCCTTCACACTTGTCAAATTCATTATCCAATAGATAAGAATCTATCCTGTTGTACCATGCTCTTGGCGCTTGCTTCAGCCCATAAAGAGCTTTCTTCAATCTGCACACTTTGTGCTCTTCACCTTTCTTCTCATAGCCTAGAGGTTGTTCAATGTAAACCTCTTCCTTTAACACTCCATTTAGGAATGCTGACTTCACGTCCATTTGGTAAACTTTCCACTTGTTTTGAGCTGCTATGAACAGCACTGCTCTCACAGTTTTCATTCTTGCAACCGGTGCGAAAGTCTCCTCATAATCTCTCCCATATTGCTGCTTGTACCCTTTGACAACCAGCCTTGCCTTGTGTCTTTCTATTTTACCTTTAGCATTGCTCTTGGTCTTGTAAACCCATTTCACTCCAATGACTTCTTTGCCTTTTGGTAGCTCAACCAAATCCCATGTTTTGTTTCTCTTTATGGCATTCATCTCCTCATCCATGGCTTCTATCCATTTCTTATCTTTAATTGCATCTTTGAAATTAATAGGGTCTTCAACATGACAGTATAAAGCAAATAAAGAATTCATACCTTCATTTGCTGCTTCTTGTTCATAAATTTCATTTAAATTTCTGAACTTCTTACCTCTTTCATTTGGTGTATAAGTGCTTGAAGAAGCACTTGAATTTCCTCCTTGTGGTGTGCTTGAAGAAGCACTTTCATTTCTTCTCACGGGTGTCTCTTGCTGTTCTGTTGTTGGCGCTGCTGTTTGGGGTGTTTCAGCCATTTCCTCATCATCATCATCATGAGACAAACAGTTTTTAACATTCACTGTTTTCTCTATGCTTCCATCCCAAGCTTCCTCCTCAATGAACTGAACATCTCTGCTGACAAAAAATTTCTTGGTAGATGGGATATACAACCTGTAAGCTTTGGATTCCTCACTGTATCCAATGAAGATACATTTCTCCCCTTTGCTGTCCAACTTCTTCCTTAGCTGATCTGGTATGTGTGCATAGGCCACACATCCAAAAACTTTCAAGTGCGTGACACCTTGCTTTCTCCCACTCCATGCTTCTTCCGGCACTTTGTTCAACACTGCTTTTGTAGGACACCTGTTCAAAATATACACTGCACAATTTACAGCTTCAGCCCAATAATCATTTGGCAAATGCTTTGCCTTCAGCATGCTCCTCGCCATATCCATGATGGTCCTATTCTTCCTTTCAGCAACTCCATTTTGCTGCGGAGTGTACCTTGATGTAAACTATTTGTGAATTCCATTTTCTCTACAAAATCTTAGGAATTCCTTGGAGATATACTCACCTCCTCTATCAGTTCTCAAAACTTTTATATGCAGCCCGCTTTGGTTCTCCACAAGTGCTTTGAAATTTCAAAATTTCTGAAACACTTCACTTTTGTTCTTAAGAAAATATACCCAAGTTTTTCTTGTAAATTCATCAATAAATGTTAGGAAATATTGGCTGCCTGCTAATGATGGAGCTTGCATCGGTCCACATAAATCTGAGTGGATGATCTCTAAGGGTGCCTTTGCCCTTATGCTTTTACCTGATGGAAAACTTTCTCTATGTTGTTTCCCCAAAATGCAACCTTCACAAAGGCTGTCTGGTTTCTCTATCAATGGCAATCCTCTTACCATTCCTTTTCTGCTTAACAAGTTTAGACCTCCAAAATTGAGATGTCCAAATCTCAAGTGCCACAACCAATTTTCATCCTTTGGCACGCTTTGGAAAGCCTCTTGTGTCACTGCTGCAATTTCTTCTTTATTTTTCAAATCTGCTCTTATTCTAAGAGGGAACATTCTGTTCCTTGTCATCTTCACTTCAGCAATGCATCGCTTGCTGGGTGCTCTGTCCATGATGGTGCATACATCATTCTTAAAGAAAACATTGTACCCCTTATGGACAAGCTGTCCAATACTCAAGAGGTTACACCTCATTCCAGGGACATAGTAGACATCTGCTATGGTTTTCTTTTCTCCTTGCTTTGTAAATATTTTTACCTCTCCTTTTCCCATAACAGAAATTTTGCTATCAGTTCCTAGTGTGACTTCTGATTTCACATTTTTATCTAGGGCAGAAAAGAAGGCTATGTTTCCTGTCATATGGTTGCTGCAACCTAAGTCTAAAAACCATATGTCTTCACTGTTTGTTTCAGCCATATTACAAGCTAACAGTACATTATTTTGGCTGATATTTTCACTAGTAATGTTTGCATTAGATCTATTGATCATATCATGTTGTTTCTTCTTACATTCACTGGCATAGTGCCCATATTTTTTACAATAATAGCATTGGACATTGGATTTTTCATACCTTTGTCCTTGAGCATGATGTTGTCCTCTTTGTTGGCTGCTGCCATGGCCTTGGTTCTGATTTGGATTGCTGCCTCTTCCTTGAGCATTTGATGGGTTGTTCCTTCCACCTCTGTTTTGACTTCTGCCCCTTCCTCTCTTGTTTCCTCTGCCTTGACCTCTTCCTCTACCAAAAGACATCTGGGTCTTGAAGGCTTGCTCTAGAGATGATTTTTCATTTCTACTCAACCTCTGCTCATGTGTTATCAGTGATGCATGTAGCTCATCAACTGAAAAGTTTGAGAGATCCTTTGTCTCTTCAATGGTGGTGACAATCACATCAAACTTTGAGGGTAAGACCCTCAATATTTTCTCCACAATCCTCCTTTCTTCAATGGTTTCTCCATGAGTCCTCATCTGTGTGATCAGACCAATCACATGTGTGAAGAATGAGTCAATGTTGTCTGACTCCTTCATGTTCAGATTCTCAAAATCCTTCCTCAGCAATTGTAGTTTTGTTGTCTTCACTCTCTCCATGCCTTGATAGGCTGTCTTGAGAGTTTTCCATGCTTCATTGGATGTCTTAGCTGCTGCTATTCTTGGAAATACACTCTGTTCCACTGCTTGATACAACAATACAATGGCTTTTGCATCCTTCTTCCTATTGCTCTTCAGCAGATCTTTCTCTCCCTGAGTTAAGTTGTTAAATTGATTTTCATCTGCTGGTTCTGCAAACCCAGATTCAACTAATTCCCATAAATCTTGAGAGATAAACACGGCTCTCATGGTTATGGCCCAATAGTCATAGTTTTTCCCATTAAACTGTGGGAGCTGGGTGTTAAACATACCCATACTAGTGCTGGTGCTAGCCATTCTTTCAATACTTGACTGTGTAAAAAAAATCACTGACTGTCTTCACTCTGCTGGTGAAGCTGCTACAGCAATAAACCCTTCCTTCAGCTTCTTTGACACTTCAAAGAGCCTGGACTAGCTCCGATTCCATGTTGGGACTTTATGAAAATTCCATAACAGACAGACAACAAAAATGCTCTGTTTTTATACTTTGTTTTAACACAGAAAACTCAGAAAAACAGAAAAAAAATTGTTCTCTGCCCTGGTGTTGCAACAACGTAGTTTGGTGTTGCAGCAACGCTGTAACTGGTGTTGCAGCAACGCAAAAAAATTATTTTCTGAAAACTGAATTTCAACAGTGCACAGCAAAAGGGTAGTTGTCTTCATGTATAATACTTCCTCTAACAGAGGGATTTCTACAAGGCTACTTTAAAGACAGTTCAAAACTTAAAAAAGACTTCAAGCTGTAAACAGAAAATACATTACTGTGTCTGCACTGTTGTACATTACAGAAAACAAAATACTCTGTCTCCTCTGAAAAATCAACAGGTTGTTTTTCACTGTTGTGTCTGCACTCTGTATTGCTGTGACTGCACTCTGTATTGTTGTGACTGCACTCTGCATTGCTGTGACTGCACTCCTGTGCATTTACAAAACACTCTGTTTCTGGTCAGAACTAATGTTGTTGTAACACTCTGTTTCAGCTCAGAATGCTGCTGTAACACGCTGCTGTAACACGTTGTTTTTTTCCTTGAAACATTTTACACTGCTGTGTGTAAATTACATTCATACATTCACGCTGCTGGATACAAAAAAAATTCTGCACTGCTGTGCATTACAAACAGAGCTTTGTCTCTGTTCCAAAAAAAACTAACACACTGTTGTGTCTACATTGCATTTTTAAGATTCAACAGAAAACTGAACGTCACGTTTTTTTTTTTACTTGCCGTAAAAGAAAAACTATACCTGTGAATTAAAATAAAATTAAATTAAAAATCCTACCTACATTTACCAACTACAGCAATAAATTACCATCATTTCGTGAGTGACCACCATTCCGTAATAAATTGCTGTGTAATGGCTGATTCAGGAAAAGACTGGAGTTGCGGCTGTTTAATGGCAGATTCATCAATGCAGAGGTATGGCTGTTGATTCATCAGTACATGAGTATGGCAAAGGACAGGCCCTGCAGTTGAAAATAATATTTCAACATTACTTGCCAACAGCTCTGCACGCATTGACATATTTCCTAACGAGGATGGAATCTTACCCGTCAGCAAATTATTTTGTATGTGTAGTGTTGTTAGCTGCTTCAGATTTCCCATGGAGTCCGGAAGGGGACCTGAGAGCGTATTGTTGTTCATGGTCAACACGGACAGGAGTCTCAGATTTCCAATGCTTGATGGAATGAAACCAGAGAGCCGATTCGAATCCAAGTACAAAGAAGTTAAATTCCATTGCTTTCCAATGGATTCCAGAATAGGACCGGCAATCAAGTGTCCGGTGAGAGACAGCGACTGTAGACTGAGCAGTTGGCCAATGTCAGAAGGAATCAAACCGGTGAGTTTTTTGTTATCCAGAGTAAGATGGTTCAAGGCTGAAAGGCGAGAAATAGAAGCTGGAACTATTCCACCTATATTTTCCACCTCATAAGGGTAAATGTGCGAAGGTATGACAGGTTCCCGATGGATTCTGATATGCTTCCACTCATGTAAACGCTAGTGTTGCCTGCGCCCATGGGATCCCCATCAAGAATGAGGCTCACCACCCGACCGCCATTGTTATCGTAGTAACACATAAACGAATGCTAAGATTTCTGACCTGGGTTTCTCCATTGCGAAGCCAAGGAAATTGCAGAGGGTAATCAGAAACTTCTGAGCCCTGAGCATGAACTTTATGAACCCCACATTGCAAGAGAATCGAATCGAGTCGGTATTTAAATGATGAACGTGCTTTGTATGTTAGGGTTTCATCTTTGTATTTTAGGGTTTCGGATACAAACTAGTCGTCGGTCAGCTTTGATTATCAAAGAACGTTAAAATCCGGAAAACAAAGATGCCGAAAAGGATCGTCCAAGTGTTTTAGGGTTTTGTGCCACGTTGGAATTTGGTTATTCAATTTTTACTCGGCAGTGCTGGTTTGGAGCTACAATTTTCACAATTCTCAAAATCATAATGAAATTGTAACCTATTTAAATTAGGCACTTTAAGAACATTTTTTTCACTGGAAAAAACAATTACCCAGCCTTTCGACTCATCATTTCGTGACGTGATTCTCATTGGAAATTTAATAATTTAATTTTTTGACTAATCATTTTTTTAACCATGAGATTTTCATTGGAAATTTAATAATTTAATCTTTTGACTAATCGTTGTTTTAATATTTATTTGACGTGATTTGCATTGGAAATTTAATATTTAAAGCATTTTATGAACTTTACGTTTCAAATTCCAATTCCATAGTATAGATGTTGTATTAAAGCATTTTGCAGTATAGATGTTGTATTAAAGCATTCTCTAGACTTTACGCCTGAAATTCGGTAGTATAGATGTACATTTGTGCATTTACTAGTCGAAGCCATTCTTTATCACTTTATATTTTTTTATCACTTTATATTTTTCTTTCATAGCGATATATGTTATTTAAGTCACCTGGGTATTGCACTCGCCTAGTCCACACCATCCCTTAACATTACTAGCTTTTTGCTCAAGGAATTTCGAATGGGTGACCTCCACATCAAGGAGACTTAAAAGTACACCCCATCACCCTCTATACCCGAGCTGGACAATTTAATTGTAAATTTTATTATTTAAATTATTTTTTAAACTTATATTCTAAACAAAAATAATAAAAATCTTTAACAACTATAATATATTTTATGGTTGTCTCTACTTTTTGTTTGATGATAAATTTTCCCAATATTTAAAAATATATTTTAATCAACACATTTAAATTCCATAATATTTTATTGTTTTATTTTAATATATTTGAACATCTTATATTTATAAAAAAATATTCCAATTTAAATTTTAAACTACAAAGACTATTTTAGAATTTAACATGTATTCAAATCTTTGACTATGACCAATTTTCCTACCTCTTATGTTGATTTATGCACCATGATACTCTAAAGGTATATCCTAGACTATGTTTTTTCTTCGTATTATGCAATATTAAATATTTATTTATCCACCATGATCTGCGTACCATCACTATTTTTCGATGTATAGGGAGATTTTTTTTGAAAGGGAAGGTTCAAATAGGGCATTTTGACTTCCAGATGAGGAATAACACATGTAATGTCCTTGTCCAGTGTCGACTTTACCTGTAACACTCATAGCCCACGCTAGGAAATTTCCATCCTTTGTTGGTGCAACCACATCCAATAACCCTTTATCAATTGGTATGGGCAAATTTTCCTTTATATTCATTAATTCGAGCATGTCTCTAGCCTCCATCCAAAGCATAATTCTGTGTCAATACTAAAAAACCTTATGACCTGGTATCTACCCTTTCATTATATTCCCAACATGGTGATATACACATCTAAATGGAATTTACTTCTTTCACACAACAATTATAATTTACAGGAAACAATTAAAATTAATACATAACATAGAAAAGGGTTCATAAGAAATTGCAACATAACTAAGTGAATGTTACAAAAATACTTATATGTTCAATGTCAAACTAGCTACAAAATTTGATGTTCCTCCCAGTCATAGGCCATGGTGTTCATTATGTGAAATCAATCGGTCACCCTCGAGCTAGGGCCTCAACACCATGGGGCAATTACTTGTCCAAACAGAGGTACATGTCTAGTATGATCAACCAGCGAAGGTACCAAACCCAAAAAACGGCCAACCTATAGGCTTACGCCCACCATTAGTCTGCACCCAAGCATCACACACCCTTTTCCCGCCTGCAATCCCTTGGGTTGTGTCACCACCTGTAGTGTGTATTATTCTTAACATGAATGGTCTCAACTTTATGTATCTAGGAGATCTTTCTACCCTTCAGTGTCTTCAAACTCTTGCATCATATGCTGGTAGCCTCCAACCTCAAAGTTGACATACCCCATCATCCTCCACCTACGGAGTGCACACCCATCTTTGCACCCGCAATACCTCAGACTGTGTCACCACTTCCAAGGAATATTACTTCTAGTCAAGGATGGTTTCAATTTTTGGGCTCCTGTAGTTCGTGCTGCCATCCTTGGTTGTCCATTCTCATTCCCCATAGCTAACTACCTCTCAAGGAAAACATGCTTCTTTCATGTGCATGAATTTTCTTTTTGAAATTTGGCACCCCATAAAGTCACTTATGGACTTAGGTTATTTTCATGTGCCCCCCTTTTTAATTATTTCTAACTCATATTAGTCTTTTTTATTTTTTTATGGAGTCTTTCCCCTCTATACAATTTTTTTCTAATTCGGTTTGCAGCTATTATGTGTTTATTAGTATGCATAAGTTCAACATATTTTCAAAAATTATGCACTCTAGACTCATAGCATATAAAATCATATACACATAAACACACTGGGCTCAAAACATATGCACAAACATACACATGGGTGCATTTCCCCCAAAAAGTGATTCTCAGCTAATTAGTCTAATTAATATGTTTTAACTTAGCACCCTAAGTTTTACATGTACATGTTATTTACAATACAAGTATTGAGTAAGGTTTTTACATTCCCCCCCTCTTATTTATGCGATATCATTAGTGCAATATATGTACACATATATTCATTGTGATTAAACAAAAATATGAGGGTATTATTCCCTCAATATATCTTCATGCTTCCATGTAGCATCCTAAAGACTTAAAAGGATCCATAACACCTTTGACATGGAAATGGATCGATTCTAAATTACCTTAACCTTATTTTCTAAAATTCATACTAGTTGGATCTCGAAGGCTCCTTGGGCTCCATTTGAACCATATTCCAATCAATTACATTATTAGTATATGTGAATTGCTTTTTAAGTAATTAAATATGAAACACATTACGAATATGCATGGATGTTGACAATGTAATCCTATATGTGGTTGGACCAATGCTCTCTAGGATCTCGAGTTGTCCACAATATTTAGCGGCCAAATTTGCATAACTACCCAATTTTAATGAAATTTTCTTTGTCTTCACTTTTAAGAAGTCATGATCACCAAATTTAAATTCCCTTTTAACCTATTCTTATGAGCATGGCTTTTCTATCTATCATGGGAAGCCTTCAAATTTTGTTTAATTTTTACGCTTGTTATTTTGTTTGTCTAAGCAAATATGGACCAACAATGGCCATGTCCACAAGATTATCCTAATTCATGGGGGTATTACATTGTCTACCAAAAAGGTTTCAAATAGACTCACCTTCAAAGATATTTGATACCCATTATTGTAAGAAAGTTCCACCAAATGTAGGTAGTCTTCCCATTTCAATGGGGATAATTTTTTTCAAGAGAAAGGTTTGAGCAGGATGTTTTCTCGATTTAACTTGTTATTTAGCCATGAAATATTAATCATAATATTCTATTATTTTACTAACAATTTATAGATAAACTTTTCTTTCTAAATTTATAATTTAAATCTAAAACAATATGTAATTTTAAATGTAAATACTGAAAATTGATCTAAGTGATTTATAAATATTTATGTACTTTATGAAGTTTTATTTTAAAATAATTAATAAGAAAAAACAATTTTATGAGATAAAAAAATAGGGTTCACTTTTTTCCATGTTTTTCCAAACAAAAAAAACCATGGATCTTCTTCTTATTTCTTTAAATAGTTTAACCTAACTTTATAGAATAAAAATATTTTTCCTTAAACATCACCAAGATTTTATATAAATACATAAAATGCTTAAAAAATTGAATACTTTTCCAAAAGCATTGGTAGACACTCTATGATATACATGTACATTTAAAAATAAATTTCCATCTTTAAACTTTTTCCTTATGTCTGTTATGCCAATAATGATCAAGGCTACACTTCTACATACTCATCAATTTTGAACATTTGGACCATTGCACATAGTGGATACTTCTCTTCTCTTTCCTCATATCTCTCTTCTCTTATGCATTATGGATAAAGAACATGAGTTGCATAGACAAGAGAATGATTTGTAGCAAGAATAGATACAGTAGGGGGCGCAACATGCACAAACAAAATAAAATTGTGCCCATACAAGCTATAGATCCATCCCAACAGCTGGCATGGAGCAGACAAGGTGAACAGTTTTGTTGATCGCATGAAAGGGAATTTCGGAGCATGTATGTCATTGTGCGCATGCATGTGATCCCATCTATTTGACACACTCACCAAGGCGAAGACAAGAAGCAAGTCCGATTGGAGCCGAATATGTATTCCGACAAGTTGTTGCACACAACCATTAGCACATGCTTGGAGATCATCATAGACACTATGCAACAACATGATACCGGTTCAGTCACACCTAGGATGACCATGCACATGCTATAAGAGGAGTTGGACAAAGGATACATATCAGTGTACCTAGATGCAACGGATGCAAGAGTTCAATTTTAGCAGGATGTCACCATTGAGTTTATGGACACCATCACGGACAACCAAGGTTGGCATCAGTTTGCCACCATCGACCATCACAAGGATGTCAAAAAGTTGGTCCCACCACAATGGTTCGTGTGTTAGGGATGTTTTTCATGGCTTCCTCAAGCCATTTTATCTCACATGGGTAAATGTGCAGATTGTAAGTAATGTCTTATCAAGTGGAAGTTCAAGTGTCGATAGTTGAATGTAATAGTCATAGAGTAGTTGAAGAGTCATAAGGGTAGATGAGCAGTCACAAAGGGGAATGTCAAGGGTCACCCCACCCTTTGCAATTTATAGTACCTCATAAATCATTGTAGAGGCTTTTGGTCAGCCAAGCTTCCAATAGGAGTATCTTAGAGAAAGCTTGGACATTATTGTAACAAGCCTTGGCTTCTCCACTGTGCAAAGCTAATATATCTCTTTGAAGGAGCAGGGGTAGTGACTGTAATGTTCCGCTGTCGGAACTAGTGGTTGGTCATGGTTGTATTGTATGACTAGAACTTTCACTTCTTAATATAACAGAGCAAACACATTTCATGCATATGTCGTATTGTATTTCAACTATCTTGTTTACTTTAAATGATATAGGTATTTTCTTGCTTACACATGCATCTGTAGCTATTTTCCGTATATGTATGAATGAATCTTATTGAAACGTGTTGTTGGTTTAACCATCACTTTGGATTGCTAGCTTACTTGCCTTCCAATTTGTGATGCATCATTGCTCGCGTGTTCCCTTCTTAACTTCATGCTTTCACAGGTTTCCAGGGGTGTACTCACCTCACCCTTTGTGTGTTAGAACCATTCATGCACCTTCCTTGACTTGCTACATATGTCATACCCTTGCTACCAATAGGGACATCTTACTTGCCTCTACATGCAACTGCAGTCAAGGCGATACCATACGACCCACTGCTGGGACTCCTACATCAAATGGTTTGAGGTCTAGTTGGGACTTCTTACCGGGGAGATCCCTTGACATGTTGGCGGGTCCAGCATTGTCAACATTTTGGCACTAGAAGGAGGGCCAGATGACAAGCTAAGTCCTCACATTTGTTTTTAATCTTTTCATATCTATCATGACTAACTACAAAGTTTCTCTTCCGGGGTGTATGTCTTATTGAAATGACTTCATTATCTTGAAGAAGCTCTCAGATAACTTGTCACATAATACGTACGATGGTGGACGCTACATAGCCTTGGTCAGGCATGTGGTCGACGTTGTAGGCTCATGCGAAAGACATGGAATCTTTGAATAATACATGACGTGCATGTTGTTTGTCTACACACTTCAAGGTCACCCAATGCACTGGTGTTCCATGCTGCCTGAAAAATCTATTCATTCTCTTTCTCATCTGGTCGCAGAGATAGACCATGCTTTCAATCACTTTAACCACAAAGCACTCAACAAAGAAATTCTCGAATTATGAAAAGCACCTGATGAATCTGTTGAACAGTTTCACACACACTTTTGTAATCTTGCGTAGTGATTTCCCGAAGATGAAATTGATTGGGAATTTCCTGATGGAATATTTGAGTATCTTCTTCACATATCCGAAATTCCACTATTCTTGAAATCATCCGAACCCCGCATAACACACATCAGTGATGGATATGAGAAATCAAAAGTAGGCACAGTTGTTGTCACAAGCGACTGTCTGCCTTCAGCACATCAAACAGCCACCACCACAGGGTGATGTGGGAGATGATGCACCATTAGGGGAATTTTGAGGTCTAAAATGGGACTCCTAAGTAAATTATAAAATAATAGTGGAAATAATAAAATAAGAATACATTACCTCATCAAATTTTAGAGGGAAAAAAAGAAAAACTATTTTCTCAACTCATATTTTCAACTTATATCCTTATGGGTTAGCTCAAATTTCAAGTGGGAACACTCATTGGATGCATAATTTGATTCCTCATCCAAGGAGTACCCATGTTGCATACTTTCGATGGACCCTGCTACACAAAAAATTAGAAATACATGAAAAACATGATTGCAATAACGTTTTTTCATGTATTTCTCATTTTTCATGTAGCAGGGAACATCAAAAGTATGCAACATGCGTACTCCTTGGATGAGGAATTAAAATTTTGCATACAATGAGTACTCCTGCTCGAAATCTGAGTAAAACCTTAGGGAGATAAATTGAAAAAGTAGTTTTATTGTTTTAATATCTTTTTTATCTTTTTACCTTTTTACCCCAAAAATGTTGAATCGTACCCCATGGTTGACATCGTCATCTTGAATCCTATTGGTTCTTATAAATTTTATTTTGGTTGTAAATTTTTCTTAGGAGGCCCATTTTAGACCTCAAAAGTTCTATAATGACACATCTGTTGAACTGTCACATCCTCCCACCCCACTTGCTCTTGATATCTGCATAGTTTTAACTTGCAAGCCTATCGGTTGTCATGTGGATTCATTCCCTCAACCTCAGTCCCCACATTATGTTAATCCTCTAGACTGTATTGTCTTGTGTTCTTCCATTCCAGACCCCTCACCTATTGTGAACGAGGATCAAGTTGTTGATGTAGTTAGTGTTATGCAACCAACCTACACCATCATTCATTATGAGTGTGTGCAGGAATATAAATAATAGCCTGAGGTTAAGGATGACTCCCTTTCATACACACCTCACCCGCTCTATCTTGACATCCCTTGTGATTCTTCCACTGCTGATTTCCCCTGTGAAAACTCATTTCCAGATGTTTCTACTTCTGATCATTCATAGGACACGTTGGATGTCATTATTTCATTACATTATAGAGAGGACACATCTTCCTCTAAAAATATATCCAATCTGTCATTTGTCATTTTTGAAAACACAGAGGGTGAACATCCTTGCTTTACATCTACCCCTCTGAACAATTCATCAAATCATGAGGATGTTGTTAAACATGCAAAATTTTCTGATCATGATTGTTGTGATCTTTCTACTTCTTCACCCGATCAACATGTTGATTCACTCATTGTTAATCTATCTAAGCCACTAGTCTAGGATGATCTATTTGTCGATGAAGCCAAAACTCAGCAGAATATTAAGGCACTTCAACCTGAGTTGATGGTTATGTCTGGCCCTCACTGTCCTGAGGTTGGCTTCACTTTTGATCAGGAAATTATTGAAACAATCAAGTCTTCTCATCTCTCTCTCTTCTTTGCATTCAAGATCAATCTAACACTCAGATTTCACTTCCTCCACTCAAACTACACGATCCCATCGCTCATGCATTGGAGGAATCTTACACAGCAAGCACACTTGCACAATGTAAGTGGTCTACCTTTCTCATGTTTTCTTTCATGTCACAATTGAGAATGCATACACTCAACATATGCACGTAGTGTAGCACAACACCATGGCAAGTCTGCAGAGTGCATGTCATGCACTTTCACTCATTTTGGTTCTGTGGACACTTGTAAGCTCCGAGTGTATTTGTCTTCATCATTATATCTTTCATGTTTTCTATTTTACACAAGTGTGTTGTTCGCAAACCATGCCTTCACCAACATCGGTCGACCAATGTAACAGTGGTTGCATTGGAAGTATCACTTCATGTGAGACGATGCATGCACTGTTAGCTTAGGAGTAGGAGTAGTGTTTTCTTTTGAGTTGTTTTCTTGCATGCATGTTTTCTTCTTTCTTTGTGTGTTTTATTTCTTTCTTGTTTGTTTGGTTACTTGCTTTGGATACATATTTTCTTCTTCTTCTTTCTTTTCATTTTATTTTGTTTGCTTGTTTTTTTTTAGGTTATTTTCGCATGGAACGTTTGTGACTCTTGAAACAATATGGGTGAAGTACAAGAGGACTTGTACAACTATAATTACTTGGTTATCTATCATCCTACATCTTATGTAAGAACTTCTTGTCTTCAGTCCATGATACATCAATGGAAAATACATACTCTTTGAAGTGAAGCTTGGTGAAAACACAACTCTTGCATGCGAACTAGTATCACCTACTATAGTCAGTTGTTTTTGGGTTAATCCTTTTCAGCTCATTCAAGTAGAGTAAGGTGAGTGGGAAAACCTTATCAAGCACGTCAGAGGTATATACGAACTACTTCTCTAAAGGAGAAACCTCTTCTGCTCTCAACAAGAGGGGATCCCTCTTCCACCTCTAAAATGAATAAGTGCTATGCACGGTTATGAAAAAATGAAAAAATTAAAATGAACAAGGTGAAAGAAGAGAAAGGATTCCTATGCAGAGAGGCAACGCAAGTAAATCCGTTAGGGTATAGATTATGCATCGCTTGTCCTTGAAAACAATTAAATATCCCCTTTCAAGGAGCTGCCCTACACTCAACAAATTATGTGCTAGACCAGGAACATATAAAACATCATTAATGTGCTTTGGTTTTCCTTGCTTTGTCTTCACAACAATTGTTCCCTTATCTTCAGCTTCAACTCGCTTGTAATCTCCCAATAGTACATCAAATTTTGTAGATTCATCTATCTCTACAAATCCATCTTTTTTTCCTGTCATGTGATTGCTACAACCACTATCCATAAGCCACACCTCTTTGGAAACATTATTAGTTGTATTAGAAGCCAAGAATAAATTGCCAACCTCTTCTTTTTCTTCAGAAAAATTAGCTTCTTGTGTTTGTTTTTCCAAACAATTTCTTTCATAATGGCCAAAACTTTTACAACAAAAACATTGAACTTGGGATTTATTAAATATTTTACCTCTATCACTTTCATCATTACCTCTTCCTTTGTTGTATGCAAAAAAAAAAAATCTTCCTTGACCTCTACCACCTCTGTATGTTTGTCCTCTTCCTCTTCGTCTTCCAAAAGTGTTATGGCTTTCCTCATGAGAGGAACCACTTTTGTCTTTCAAAATGTTTCCTCTTGCTTGAAAAGCTTGCTCAATAGATTTTTCAGAAGATCTATTGATTCTTTTCTCATGAGATTGGAGAGACCCCATTAGCTCATTCATAGAAAACTGAGTTATATCCTTAGACTCCTCAATAGCAACAACAACCCCATCAAATTTTGCAGGCAAACTTCTTAAAATCTTCTCAACAATTTTTTGATCTTCTAAATCTTATCCATAAGAGCTAATTTCATTCACTATCCCCATAACTCTAGTGAGAAAATCTTGAATAAATTTAGAGTTTTGCATGCGAACAACACACACTTTACATATAAATCAACTCTCTTAACCTAGCTCTGATACCATGTTAAATCTAGCAAGAGCATGCATATGAAAACATAAACAAAACCAATGAACAAAAATAAGAGAAGTCTGATTCTCAATCCATGAGCTAAACTCTCATTGGAATCTCATATCTTCATAGGATCAATGAATACATTATTATATAGCCCACATATTTCTAATTTCATTATCCATTATCTGACTAATCTACTACCCCTAATAATTTGCTGAATGATAACTCACTACATCTATAAATTTTCTATCCTAATTCTGATAACTCAGAACACAAAATTTGTTGGCTAATTTGTCAGCAATTACATAGCGTTATTTTAAGCATTATCCTCAACAATAAAATCATATACACATAAACACACCGGGCTCAAAACATATGCACAAACATACACTTGGGTGCATTTCCCCCAAAAAGTGATTCTCAGCTCATTAGCCTAATTAATATGTTTTGAGTCACCACCCTAAGTTTTTCATGTACACGGTATTTAAAATACAAATATTGGGTAGGGTTTTAACATCCCCCCCGCCTCTTATTTATGCACTATCATTAGTGCATTATCTGTACACATATATTCATTAAGATTAAACAAAAATATGAGGGTATTCATTCCTCAATATATCTTCATGCTTCCATGCAGCATCCTCGAGACTAAAAAGGATCCATAAGACCTTTGACATGGAAATGGATCGATTCTAAATCACCTTAACCTTATTTTCTAAAATTCATACTAGTTGGATCTGGAAGTCTCCCTTGTGCTCCATCTAGACCATATTCCAACCAATTGTATTATTAGTATATGTGAATTGCTTTTTAAGTAATGAAATATGAAACACATTATGAATATGCATGGATGTTGACAATGTAATCCTATATGTGACTAGACCAATCCTCTCTAGGATCTCTAATGGTCCACAATATTTAGCTGACAACTTTGCATAACTACCCAATTTTAATGAAATTTTCTTTGTCTTCACTTTTAAGAAGTCATGATCACCAAATTTAAATTCCCTTTTAACCTATTCTTATGAGCATGGATTTTCTATCTATCATGGGAAGCCTTCAAATTTTGTTTAATTTTTACACTTGTTATTTTTTTTCCCTAAGAAAGTATGGAACGACAATGGCCATGTCCACAAGATTATCCTAATACATGGGTGTATTACATTTTCTACCATATAAGGCTTCAAATAGACTCACCTTCAAAGATCTTTGGTACCCATTATTGTAAGAGAGTTCCACCAAATGGAGGTAGTCTTCCCATTTCGATGGGGATAATTTTTTTCAAGAGAAAGGTTTGAGTAGGACATTTTATCGATTTAACTTGTTATTTAGCCCTGAAATATTAATAATAATATTTTATTAACAATTTATAGATAAATTTTTCTTTCTAAATTTATAATTTAAATCTAAAACAACATGTAATTTTAAAATTTTAAATGTAAATATTGAAATTTGGTTTAAGTGGTTTATCAATATTTATGTACTTTATGAATTTTTATTTTGAAATAATTAATAGGAAAAAACAATTTTATGAGAGAAAAAAATAGGGTTAAGCTTTTTCCATGTTTTTCGAAACAAAAAAACCATGGATCTTCATCTTATTTCTTTAAATAGTTTAACCTGAGTTTATAGAATAAAAATATTTTTCCCTAAACATCACCAAAATTTTATATAAATACATAAAATGCTTAAAAAATTGAATACTTTTCCAAAATCATTGTTATACATTCTATGATTTACATGTACATTTAGAAATAAATTTCCATCTTTAAACTTTTTCCTTATCTCTAATATGCCAATAATGATCAAGGCTACGCTTCTACATACTCATCAATATTGAACATTTGGACCGTTGCACATTGTGGATACTTCTCTTCTCTTTCCTCCTATCTCTCTTCTCTTATGCATTATGGATAAAGAAGGCTCTTAAGGAGGATTTGTTGATGTCGAGGATTATCTTTTCTTAGATAACTATTGGTGAGCTTTGACAGATGCATGATAAATTACACAAGTTGCGACATGATCATACATAATAAGTTCACACATATAATGTCCAACATCTATGAATTAGACACATGATATTTGGGAACATAATTCATCACCAATTGGTTGTAAAGCATAGACATTCCTCCCAGCCATAGGCCAAAGTACTCTAGAACTCTCAATAGCGGGTGACCTCGGAGTTGGGGCCTCACTCCACAGGGTTGAAGTCTCTCCTAGAGTCAATTTCATCATGCGTTCAATATTGATTCAATTATTATACTAGATGCCAACTTTAGAAACCTTCTGAGCCACAATGCCATATCCCTCACCTTACACAACCAAGAGAGTGCACCATTTCACTAACTCTATAGTCCATTACAATATCCCACTACTCCATCTTGGGATTGAAGTGCAAACTAATTAGCAAATTTCAAAAAATGGTAGCTTTAGGATTTTCAACTTCCATTGGAAGGCCCTCGGGCACTCCCTCAACCTTACGTTGGGAATTTATGCCCAACACTTTCCCTTCTACCTAATATTACCCCAAGAAACTAGGGAACTTTAGCCGTGGAACTTTAATAAGGTTTTCCATGTCTAGTTATGAGGTCATAGTGTTGGCTTCAATTAGACTCTTACCTTCGAATATGTATCCTAATCCCAATCCACTAGCCACAATTTCCCCAACATGTAACTTTCCTACTTAAATCAAGAACTTCACATAGTATATTTTACTCATAGATCAATTCCTCTGGTTACTCAAAGAAAATATGGGTTTATTTGGACAAGGTCAATGAGAGGGACAAGGAAATGACAACTCTTTGTTTGCATGTTTGAAACAATACTTGCCTTACAACCTCAATACTTCATCATCTCTTCTATCTTCATAATATAGGTTTTATATGTCTAACTAACTTATGGGATTTCATGTTGTGAAGACTTAGTCATGGGTTCCACTGCCCCATGAAATTCACCTTATGGAGCTCTATCCCTCCATTCTTGTCTCTAGCTTGATATGAAAAAACAATATTTTTATAACTCTTTATAGCATGTGCTTAGGGACATGGGCCTTAACTTTAGTTCTTCTTTGGCCTCAAAACACATAACATAGGCACATACGCCAAAAAAAGAACTTAAATTACCAACTAAATAGAGATATTCACAATATAATATGAGGTTATTATCGGTGTTACATTAAGAGAATATGACATGGCCCACTTGAAAGTGTCCCCAACAATTTAAGGATAAATAACATATTACGATGGAATAGTTTACCCAAGGGGATATAATCACAATCTTGTTATTCTTAAGAATCTGTTTGAAAATTATTATATGTCAGAGAATCCATACATGAAGGAAAACATTTACTACTAGCACATTGATTGATAGCTTCATCAATGAATGGGCTAATACAATTATCATTTTCGAAATCTTCGTTAACATCCCTACACTAAATAAAAACTTTAATCACACCTTATTTGCTTTAGGATATGATGGGATTTACGACCAATTTGGTCAAGGGAATTGAATAATAAAAAAATTATTAAGAAACTTTTCTAAATGTTCTTTCCTTCTTCATATCGATTAGTCAGAGCCTTCCCCAAGTAGGCTTATAGATATCATATGTCTTCATCTCATGTTTGATAAACCCAACATCAATGCCTAGAATTCGCTCATCGCTCCAAGTGAAAACAAAATGAAATTCCTTAAATAAGAAACAATCTACACTTATTAATATGTTTTCATTGTTAAGGCTTTGTGAGTTACGAATTTCCCAAGAAGACATATGGTCGAAACCTTGTGTTCATGTATAGCTCCCGACGTTGGAAAATGTGGTGTTAATTATAGAGCTTTTTTTTTGGATACGCACCTGGATATTAGGGTTGGTGGTTAGCAAGTAAGCCTGATGGTACCTAGGGAGACTGAAAGCTTGAGCACACCTTATTCCCTCATGCATAGATTGCCCTGGTAAGGTATTTAGTCCATGGCATTGTGGTGCCTAAATTGTTAAGAGACCAATGGATAGATTGCCTTGGTCAGGAATATAGTCCATGTCATTTCCATTCCTAAATTTTTTCATGGTTCATATAGTTGAGATCTTCCTTGTACTTGTATATGATGAATACCTACCTAGTTAAGAGGGAGTGTTGGAAAATGTAACTAGGTTCAGTTTTCATTTAATGTATTTGAGTCATATTATAATATCTTGTGAAAAGAACAAATAAAAGAGTTATAATTATTATTATTATTATTATTGTGACTTATTAAAGTAGGGGTTTCATGCTTGGGATACCATGTTTTAGGTCAAAGTCCCCATTAAGGAATTATACAATTTATTGTCAGTCAATAGAGTCATTGTACTTTTAAAGAGGCCCTTCTTGGGATTTTGAATCATCTAAAAATGTTAAGTATTGAGTCAAATGTAATTTATGTATCCTCCACATAAAGTTCGGCGTGGAAGAGATCAAGTCGGACTAAGGACACTAATTACACCTGACATGAAACTCATAAATACAAGCAACTCGAATTCATTTGGATCACTTCATCTCAAGCAAGTTTGATATCTCTAAGGAAGCTGGGAAGTGCAAAGTACGAATCTGGGAAGCGAAAGGAAGTGCGATTTGGGTGGAGTTTAAGGAGAAGAAGAAAAATAAAATTTTGGTGCATCTCTCTCTCTCTCTCTCTCTCTCTCTCTCTCTCTCTCTCTCTCTCTCTCTCTCTCTCTCTCTCTCTCTCTCTCTCTCTCTCTCTCTCTCTCTCTCTCTCTCTCTCTCTCTCTCTCTCTCTCTCTCTCTCTCTCTCTCTCTCTCTCTCTCTCTCTCTCTCTCTCTCTCTCTCTCTCTCTCTCTCTCTCTCTCTCTCTCTCTCTCTCTCTCTCTCTCTCTCTCTCTCTCTCTCTCTCTCTTTGTTTCAAGCCCTAGATTAGGAGATCAAAGTCTTTCAAATTTTGTTGATGTCGAAAGATGCCTGACGCTGAAAGATGCTATATAGTCGAAGTTGTTGGAAGAGAGGTCCAAGATTTGGGAGGCTGAATTGGTGTGGAGTGAAGGTTCAGTATTTGTCTAGGGTGAAGAGTCCCAAATAATACTATTGAAAGGAATAGAATTTTGACTGAGTTTTCCACTATAGGGGATTTTTCCCTGTTATAGTGCCTACATCTGGTGTCCATTGTTTTATTTTCTTTCGCTTTGGTAATTTTTTGATTAACTAAAAGATAAGATATAAATAATCGTAATAAAAAATCAAGAACATCACAAGTGATTATCAAGAATAAGAAAATCTTTCTGCCTTTTTGATTTTCTAACGTCCTTGAATCATTTCTACCTTTTTTGACATACATTTTGCATTCGATAGCTCTATGTCCAAATTCATTGCTTAGATAACAATAACCATAAAAATGATTTTTGTACGAAGTAAATGAATTCAACATTTTCTTTGTCTTACATTCTCCTTCAATATGTCCAGGTTCATAGCAAGAAAAACAGTTGATATCTGTCGAAGGAGAAAATAATATCCTTTTGAGATCTTCCAATTTTTCTCAATTTATCTCAAGTAGCAAGTGAAATTTTTCCAAATAACCATTTCTTCATATCATTCTTTCACTCTTGATGTTGCCTCTTTTTTTTTGTTTTCTTCTTTACAAATCTTGTTTTATCTACCTTCTTGTTATGCAGGTATATTTAGTGCTACCTCATTATCCTTTATGGTTGCATTTTTTTGAGTTCTTTATGGAGAGAACCTCCTCTTCTAGTTGAATATATCTCAGACTCTAATCTTTCACATTGTACCTCTTTCTCCATTAGCTTTCTAGTCATCATCCTTTCTATTCTCCTTGCCTCTTCAATTTGTGTCTTCACATTAACAATTTATTCCTTGTACTCATGCTCTCTCTCATCACATATCTGCATAAGTTTATTCAAGTCTTTGGTTTTATTCTTCAATCTTTCTATTTGAGTCAAGGCTATGCCAAGATTAGCTTGTTATTCAACTATATTTTCTTCTTGGAAATCAGGTCGATTCACACTAGCATAGACCTCATTTGACTGAACACTTTCCTTTTTATAGAGATTTTTCTTATTCTTCTTTCTCTTCTCTTTTTCTGTATTAGCGCTACTAGTCTCTCCTTCATGAATGAGCTGGAACCTATCCCATATTTCTTTAGAAGAATTTAAATCTATTATTGTATCAAGATCGTTATTATGAATATTATTATAATTAACACATTTTTCCTTAGCATTCCACTATTTCTCTTGCGCAGAGGGAGAGTCTTTATAGTAATCATCACATAATAGTTTCCGTACACCAAGTCCATAACATTTCAGTTCATATTTTACTTATCTCTGCATTCATGAAAGTGTGTTTCACTTAGCACATGTCCACCTTGATAATCCATGACTTCACCAAATCTACCTTCAACATGTTAGGCTTACAGATAAGGAACCGACTGTAATACCAATTGATGAAAACTTGAATAAAATGATATGGGGGTTGAATCAACTTAGTACATTCATTGACATTAATTTGATTTGCTTTAAGCACATTAACTAAAGCAATAAATGAGCAGGTTGAAATATAATGACTAACATGTTTAATATGCAAACAACAAATAATAAGTAAACCAAAAACATCACATAAATACATAATAACAACACATATGGACACTAGATATAAGTGGAAACCCATAAGGGGAGAAAACCATGAGTTTTTTATTGTTGTGATGCAAAGGCAAGCTCCTACACCCTTACTACATTTGATTTTCTTTAGGCTCCAACCTGTAGGAGACTTCTACCTGAACTATTTTGCAAGCTACAACATGCATGGAATATCCAACTCCCATATGTTTATGTGGGATACAAACTACAAGAGGCTCCTACCTCAACAGGCTCCATCCTGATATTTCTTAAGCAACAATTTTAAAGGAGACCATAATCCTTATTATGAATATTATTATACATAACACATTTTTCCTTAGCATTCCACTGTTTCTCTTGTGCAGAGGGAGAGTCTTTATAGTAATCATCACATAATAGTTTCCATACACTAGGTCCATAACATATCAGTTCATATTTTACTTATCTCTGCATTCATGAAAGTGTGTTTCACTTAGCACTTGTCCACCTTGATAATCCATGACTTCACCAAATCTACCTTCAACATGTTAGGCTTACAGATAAGGAATGGACTGTAGTACCAATTGATGAAAACTTGAATAAAATGATATGGGGGTTGAATCAACTTAGTACATTCATTGACATTAATTTTATTTGCTTTAAGCTCATTAACTAAAGCAATAAACGAGCAGATTGAAATATAATCACTAACATATTTAATATGCAAACAAAAAATAATAAGTAAACCAAAAACATCACATAAATACATAGTAACAACACATATGGAAACTAGATATAAGTGGAAACCCATAAAGGGATAAAACCATGAGTTTTTTATTGTTGTGATGCAAAGGCAAGCTCCTACACCCTTACTACATTTGATTTTCTTTAGGCTCCAATCTATAGGAGACTTCTACCTCAACTTTTCTGAAAGCTACAACATGCATGGAATATCCAACTCCCATATGTTTTATGCAGGATACAAACCACAAGAGGCTCCTACCTCAATAGGCTCCAGCCTGATATTTCTTAAGCAACAACTTTAAAGGAGACCATAATCCCCTCATACAAAATGAAACGAATATGTTGGTTTACCTGGTCATCAATTCTACATATCTCCTTCTTTATTACTTCCTCTTATCCCATCCAAATATATTTCACATCAGTTTCATGTGTGCCAGGTAACCCCACTCAAGTGATGGTAGCATATGGATCCCAGTCTTGGCTAGACAATTGGAGAATAAGGGAGGAGATGGTCTTACAAAATTAAGATAATATTAAAAATATTATTAGTGCCAAATTTAAGGAAGAATTGTGAGTAAATAAAGAGTTGGAGGGAAAAAGGAAACTACAATACTATAAGGAGGTGATCAACCCCAATCTCTAAAACCAAAGTTATCTCTTTGTCTTGACTATTGTTAAGAATAAAGTAAACTTTTCCAAGATTAGAGTTACATTTCACAAGCTTCATATTGACTAGGTGTTGCTTGATTCCTAAAACACCATGGGAAGGTGATTTTTTTTTTTTGCTTAGATTCTCCATCTTATAGTCACTTTCTCTATAATTTTAAGAATATTTGTCATATTACCAACCTTTTTGATTTTTTAACTCAACAAAAGATAATTTATGGGCCTACTTTGATGGATTATACAACTTTCCCCTTCCATGGGAGGTGTTGGTGGAAGACTATATTTCTCTATCACAATATTTCTTTTTCTCATGTAGTATTGGAAACTCCACAAATAATTATGTAATTTTTTTGAACTAAAGCTCTTTTTGCAACTTGTTGAGCATCTACATATTTCTAAGATCTATGTCTATGAAGAATCCATGAACGTAATAAATTTGTCTTAAAGGAAAACTAGTTTGAAGAATCCCAAATTTATGCCCAAATATCATAACATTTTGATCAAATCAAGTAAATTTACTTATTCATCTTTCTCATATCTTACTTATTTATCTTTCTCATATCTATATTTTTTGTAACAAAAGTAAGAAATTGATGATCTTTCCAAAAAAAAATAACACTCGCTTATGGTGAGTGAAAAATGCAAGAGTTTAATAAAGTTATTCACAAGTTTCTCCCTGTGGGCATAACTAAATATACATAGCAACATCTTCTTATTTTTTTTAAGAGTATGAGTTTTGGAATATGTTTATAGCTTTTCATGGATAGATCATAGCTTTAGAGTAAAGCAATATTTTTTATGATGGATTCAGAATACAATAATATATGTAGTTATCTCAACACTTTATATATATATATATATATATATATATATATATATATATAATATATATATATATATATATAATATATATATATATATATATATATATATATATATATATATATATATATATATATATATTATATATATATATATATATATATATATATATATATATCTATATATATATTAATTTGCTATATCTCATTATTTTTTATAGTCCCTTTTTTTTAGTTTGTCTTTAATAACTAAATATAGGAATAAGATAAATTTGTATCTACTGAATAAGTATTATTCTCTATAAATAGCTCCCATGCCCAAAATATCAAATAAAATTTAAATGAATAATCACCATCATAAAATCTAAACGCTACAAAAAGCAGCCGCTTAATATTTTCATACCCAGGGAAACGAAATAGTATTTGCTTAAAATACACATTATTTTAATTAATAAAATATCAGAATAAAATAAACGAAAACATTCCCTAAATTCAAAACAAGATCGCTGTGATAATGGCAGCCTTATTTAGTAATGAATCTCATTATACAATCTCAAATTTTGGCATGCAGACTAATCCATGCGCCCTTCAAGTTGAACGACAAGGAGGAAGAAGCGAACCACAGAGACAAGCATTGTGGCTGTATGTAGAAGCAGGGAATGAATCCAATGGTTCCCCTCATGGAATCATGCCACACAGACGGTTGAAGCTCAAATTCAACTCACTCAGACCCTTCAGTTGGACCATCTTCTTCGGAATGGTTCCCTTTAGTTGATTATTTGACAGATCAAGGAATTCGAGATTTGGCATATCACACAACGATTCGGGTATGCTACCAGTAAGCTTATTATTTTAAATGTGAAGAAAATCCAGGCTTGAATTCCCACCAAAATAATTGGGTAGTTGGCCTGTGAAATTGTTGAACGATAACTGCAACGAGTGGAGTTTTAGATGATTGCGTAAGCAGTCCGGGATGTCACCGGATAGGCTATTTTTGTTCAGAACTGTTGGAATTTAATTCCAACTGCAACATAAACAGCTGGATAGAAATCCGATTTGCTGTAGATATTCCAGACTGTTGGATGCCTCAAAGTCGTGCTTGATATTTTTCACATTACTATGCATTAAATTTTCAGAATTAAATTCCCCTGTAACAGTCGACTTCATTTCTTCAAAAAGGAATCACCGCTTGCTGCATCCAATACGCAGATAAGCTTTAGAAGATATTTTTATTATCTTATTGTTTAAAGTCAAATATGTTTTTAACATATAAATGTAATGAACAGCAGTTCTTTTTTATGTTAGAAGAATGTTAGAGAGTTTTTTTTTGTAACGCATAGCAGTGCTGAAACTGTAATTTTCTGAGATAGTGAAAAATTGGTTTGTGGAACTAAAGCGTTCCTGTTGTAATCCCTCTGTCAAGAGGAATATGCTCTTCAGCATAGTCTCTTGTGAAAATCCCTCTATGTAAGGAAGATGTTTTTGTAACAGTTGGTTTATTGTTAATGAATACAAGTTTTTTTTGTGTGTTGTTGAAACACTGTAAGCAGAAAATAGTTTCTCGGCATCAAAACAGAGTGTTGTTGAAACACCAATTTCAGCGTTGCTAAAACACCGTTACTGAAACACTGCATTCAGAAATTGACGAAACTGCGTCGCTGAAACACCGTATTCTGCAAACTATTTTTTTTTTGCTGTGTTAAAACAGAGTATTGTTCTGTTTTGTTCAGTTTTGTTCGAAATTATCATAAATTTCCATCATGGTATCAGAGCTGGTCTAGGCACTCAGTGAGTCAAAAACAGAGTTTTTTTTTCACTATAGGAGCTGTAAGAAGCTTATTGAGAATATTTTCTCCAGCAGAGAAAGATTTTTTCTTGTTTTTAATTATACAATCAGTATCTCTTCTTTACTTATACAGGTTAAGATGGCAGATGTTGGAACTGGTTTGACAAATTCCCAACTGCCACAGTTTAATGGGAAAAATCACAGTTATTGGTCCATAACAATGAAAGCATTGTTTGCTTCTCAAGGAATATGGGAGCTGGTTGAAACTAGCTATGCTGAACCTGCAGATGCAACAGCATTGGCTGCTTTGACAGTAGCAGAAAGAGACCAGTTGAAGAGTGACAGGAAGAAGGATGCCAAAGCCCTCTTTTTTCTCTTCCAATCAGTACATGAAAGTGTTTTTCCACGGATTGCAGCAGCAACAAAATCCAAGGAGGCATGGGATATTCTCAAAACTGCCTATCAAGGCATGGAGAAGGTGAAGACTGCAAAGTTGCAGATGTTGAGGAGAGACTTTGAAACACTCAGCATGAAGGAATCTGATACAATAGATTCATTCTTCACTCAGGTTATTGGGTTGATAACCCAGATAAGGTCTCATGATGAGATTCTTGAATAAAGAAGGATTGTAGAGAAGATCTTAAGAAGTTTACCCTCAATGTTTGAAGCTATTATGGTAGCAATAGAAGAAACAAAGGATCTCTCACAGTTCACAGTAGATGAACTGAGTTCTTCTCTTATGTCTCATGAACACAGACTGAGTAGAGGAACAGATTCCTCTTTTGAGCAAGCATTCAAGACTCAGATGTCTTTTGGCCAAGAAAAAGGTCGAGGCAGAGCAAATAACAGAGGTCGTGGAAGAAGCCAAAACAAAGGCAGAAATAATCCTGCAAGAACAAGCGGAAGGAGCTGCAATCAGAACCAAGATGAAGGTTCAAGCAAACAGCAAGCTCATGGACAAAGGTATGACAAATCCCAAGTCCAATGTCATTATTGTAAGAAATATGGGCACTATGCCAACGAATGTAGAAAAAAACAAAATGACATGAATAGTAGGCAGAATGCTAATTTTGCAAATGAAGAAGATAAGAATCCAAAGATTGTGTTGTTAACATGTAACATTGCACAAGACAAACAAGAAGATTTTTGGTTCTTAGACTCAAGTTGTAGTAATCACATGACTGGAAATATTGCAATGTTTGCCAATCTAGATGAAAGTGTGAAATCTGAGGTAACAACGGGAACTGATAGTAAGATATCTGTCAAGGGTAAGGGAGGAGTCAGTGTCTGAGCAAGAAATGGAGAACAGATGATTGTCCCAGAGGTATACTATGTACCTGGTCTGAAATGTAATCTTTTGAGCATTGGACAGCTCATTGTCAAAGGTTACAATGTGTTCTTCAAAGATGATATGTGTACAATCAGAGACATACCTCCAAGTAAGAAGATCATTGCACAGGCGCAGATGACCAGCAATAGAGTGTTTCCTCTCAAACTCAGGGCAGATTTGAAGGAAGGAAGAACTATTGCAGCTGTAACACAAGAAGTCTTTCAAGAACAAGTGAAAGATGAGAATTGGTTGTGGCACTTGAGATTTGGACATATCAATTTTGGAGGCTTGAATCTATTGCACAGAAAGGGAATGGTAAAGGGATTGCCATTGATCGAGAAACCAGACAGCCTTTGTGAAGGCTGCATCTTGGGCAAGAAACACAAGGAAAGCTTTCGAGCAGGAAAGAGTATAAGGGTAAAAGCACCCTTGGAAATTGTTCACTCTGATGTGTGTGGACCGATGCAAATACCATCATTTGCCGAAAATAAATATGTTTTAACTTTCATTGATGATTACACCAGAAAGACATGGGTGTATATGCTGAAATAGAAGAGTGAAGTGTTTAAGAAATTCCGCCACTTCAAAACTCTTGTTGAGAAGCAGTGTGGGCATTATATCAAAGTGCTCAGAACAGATAGAGGAGGAGAGTACATCTCCAAAGACTTTCTACATTTTTGCAGAGAGAATGGCATACAAAAGCAGTTCACCGCGAGGTATACACCTCAGCAAAATGGTGTTGCCGAAAGGAATAATATGACCATTCTTGACATGGTCAGAAGTATGCTGAAGGCAAAACACTTGCGGCATGAGTATTGGGCAGAAGCTGTCACTTGCGCAGTTTACATCTTGAATAGATTCCCAACTAAAGCTGTCATGAACAAAATACCAGAAGAAGCATGGAGTGGTCAAAAGCAAACTGTCACTCACATGAGAGTATTCGGTTGTGTAGCATATGCACATGTACCGGATCAGCTAAGGAAGAAGCTTGACAGTAAGGGGGAGAAGTGTGTCTTTATTGGCTATTGTGATGAGTCAAAAGCATACAAACTCTATAATCCATCCACCAAGAAATTGATAGTAAGAAGAGATGTGCAGTTCATTGAAGATGAAGCTTGGGATGGAAGCTTAGAGAAGACAGTGAATGTGAAGACAATTGTGTCTCACGAAGAAGAAGAGGAAGGGACAGCAGCAAATAATCCTTCCTTGGTGGCTCCTCCTCCACCACAGCAAGTACAAAAAACCACACCACAAGATGGAATTCAAACAGCCTTGAGAAGTCAAGGAAGTGCTTCTCCAAGCACACCACAGGGATCAGTAATACCCTCAAGTTCGGATGGAACTCCAAGCACACCAAGAAGACCAAGATTCAGAAATTTGAATGAGATTTATGAGCAAGAAGAGGTAAGTAACAATACCGGTCTGAATTCATTATTCGCTTTATATTATCATGTTGATGACCCAGTTCATTTTGAAGATGTTGTAAATGAAGATAAATGGATTGAAGCAATGAATGAAGAAATTGGTGCAATTGAGAAGAGTAAAACATGGGAGTTAGTGGACCTCCCTGAAGGCAAAGATGCCATTGGAGTTAAGTGGGTCTATAAGACCAAAAGCAATGCTGAAGGCAAGATTGACAGGCATAAAGCAAGACTTGTTGTGGAAGGCTAAAAGCAGCAACAAGGCAAAGACTATGATGAAACCTTTGCACCAGTAGCAAGGATGGAAACAGTCAGAACAGTGTTGTCTATTGCGGCACAACACAAATGGAAGATTTATCAGATGGATGTTAAATCTGCATTCCTGAATGGAGTGTTAAAAGAAGAGGTTTATGTTGAACAACCTCCAGGTTATGAAGTTGAAGGCCAAGAGCATAAAGTCTGCAAACTGAAGAAGGCTCTTTATGGGCTGAAGCAAGCTCCAAGAGCATGGTACAACAAAATAGATGCTTATCTGATTAAGAATGGGTTTGATAAGTGTGATGGTGAACCCACACTCTACATAAAGGAGAATGAAGGTAAGATTCTTATTGTTGTTTTATATGTAGATGATTTGATTTTTACTAGCAATGATGCTTCTCTCATTGTTGATTTTAAAGCAGTCATGAAAAGTGAATTTGAAATGACTGACTTGGGCTTCTTAAGATATTTTCTTAGAATTGAAGTAGACCAAAGAGAAAATGGTGTTTTCATTTCTCAAGTTAAATAAGTAGAAGCAGTGTTGAAGAGATTTAACATGCAGAACAACAAGGCAGCTGTGACTCCAATAGTAATGGGGTTGAAATTGACCAAAGAAGATAGCAGCAAGGATTTTGATCCAAAATTGTGCAAGAGCATAGTTGGCAGCCTTATGTACTTGACTGCAACTAGGCCGGACATTATGCACGCTGTGAATTTAATCTCCAGATTTATGAAAAGACCGAAAGAGAATCATTGGCAGGCAGCGAAGAGGATTCTAAGGTATGTGAATGGAATGAAGGGGTTTGGTATTTTATACTCCTCTTCCGAAAGTTTCATGTTGACAGGTTATACTGGCAATGATTGGACTGGAAGTGTTGATGATAGGAAAAGCACATCGAGATATGTGTTTCATATGGGATCGGGAGCCATCTCATGGGCTTCCAAGAAGCAGCCAGTTGTGTCTTTGTTAACAGCAGAGGCAAAGTATGTGGCAGCAATAGCAGCAGCATGCCAAGCAATGTGGCTGAGAAGAGTTCTCAGAGATTTGTGTCATGAACAAGAATAGGGCACAACCATTTACTGTGACAATAGCTCAGCAATAGCATTGTCTAAAAACTTTGTTTTTCATAAAAGGACAAAACACATAGACACCAAATTTCACTTCATACGTGAATTGGTTAACAATGGTGAGATTGTTTTGCAGCACTGTAGAACAGAGGATCAGTTAGCTGACATCTTGACAAAACCATTGGGAAAGAAAAGTTTTTATCATTTCAGGAAATGCCTAGGTATGCAGAAAAACCCAGCAGTTGAAATTAAGGGGGAGTGTTGGAATTTAATTCCAACTGCAACATAAACAGCTGGACAGAAATCCAATTTGCTGTAGATATTCCAGACTGTTGGATGCCTCAAAGTCGTGCTTGATATTTTGCACATTATTGTGCATTAAATTTTCAGAATTAAAGTCCCCTGTAACAGTCGACTTCATTTCTTCAAAAAGGCATCACTGCTTGCTGCATTCAATACGCAGATAAGCTTTAGAAGATATTTTTATTATCTTATTGTTTAAAGTCAAATATGTTTTTAACATATAAATGTAATGAACTTTTTTATGTTAGAAGAATGTTAGAGAGTTTTTTTTGTAACGTACAGCAGTGCTGAAACTGTAATTTTCTGAGATAGTGAAAAATTGGTTTGTGGAACTGAAGCATTCTTGTTGTAATCCCTCTGTCAAGAGGAAGATGTTCTTCAGCATAATCTCTTGTGAAAATCCCTCTATGTAAGGAAGATTTTTTTGTAACAATTGGTTTATTTTTAATGAATACAAGTTTTTTTGTGTGTTGCTGAAACACCGTAAGCAGAAAATAGTTTCTCGGCATCAAAACAGAGCGTTGTTGAAACACCAGTTTCAGCGTTGTTGAAACACCAGTTTAAGCGTTGCTGAAACACCGTTGCTGAAACACTGCATTCAACAATTGACGAAATTGTGTTGCTAAAACACCGTATTCCGCAAACGATTTTTTTTTTCCGTTGTGTTAAAACAGAGTATTGTTCTATTTTGTTCATTTTTGTTCGAAATTATCAGAAATTTCCATCAAGAAAAAGGGCTTGAAGCTAGGAGGACTTGGGAATACTGGGGATACTACTGGTGAGTTTGTTTTGGGACAGATCAATGGTTATAAGAGATGTTAACTTCGTTAAGGACGCTGGAATAGAACTTGTCAATAGATTTTGATCCAAAGCCAATTTATAAAAATTAGCACTCAACAAACCCAATGATTCTGGAATTCTTCCACTCAAACGATTGTTACTTGCCAACAGCTCTGCAAGCATTGACATATTTCCTAACGAGGATGGAATCTTACCCGTCAGTAAATTATTTTGTATGTGTAGCGTTGTTAGCTACTTCAGATTTCCCATGGAGTCCGGAAGGGGACCCGAGAGCATATTGTTGTTCATGGTCAACACGGACAGGAGTCTTAGATTTCCAATGCTTGATGGAATGAAACCAGAGAGCCGATTCGAATCCAAGTACAAAGAAGTTAAATTCCGTAGATTTCCAATGGATTCCGGAATAGGACCGGCAATCAAGTTTCCAGTGAGAGACAGTGACTATAAACTGAGCAGTTGGCTAATGTCAGAAGGAACAGAACCGGTGAGTTTGTTGTTATCTTGAGTAAGATGGTTGAAGGGTGAAAGGCGAGAAATAGAAGCTGAAATTATTCCACCTATATTTTTCCACCTCATAAGGGTAAAGGCGCGAAGGTATGACAGGTTCCCGATGGATTCTGATATGCTTCCACTCATGTAAACGTTAGTGTTGCCTGCGCCCATGGGATCCCCATCAAGAATGAGGCTCACCACCCAACCGCCATTGTTATTGCAGGACACGCCCTTCCATTTGCAGCAATCATTTCCCGTCCATGATTTAAGAGCTCCGCTCGGATCCTCCACGATACCGACTTTGAAAGCAAATAAAGCAACACGGTTTTGTTCTACACATTGTTCTATCTTCTGTCCATGGCATGAGTTTAAGGACATCAGTAGTAACACAGAAATGAATGCTAAGATTTCTGACCTGGGTTTCTCCATTGCGAAGCCAAGGAAATTGCAGAGGGTAATTAGAAACTTCTAGGCCCTAAGCATGAACTTTATGAAACCCACATTGCAGGAGAATCGAATCGTGTCGGTATTTAAATGATGAACGTGCTTTGTATGTTAGGGTTTCATCTTTGTATTTTAGGGTTTCGGATACAAACTAGTCATCGGTCAGCTTTGGTTATCAAAGAATGTGAAAATCCGGAAAACAAAAATGCCAAAAAGGATCGTACAAGTGTTTTAGGGTTTTGTGCCAAGTTGGAATTTGGTTATTCAATTTTTACCCGGGAGTGCTGGTTTGAAGCTAAAATTTTCACAATTCTCAAAATCATAATGAAATTGTAACCTATTTAAATTACACACTTTAAGAACATTTTTTTTCGCTGGAAAAAGCAATTACCCATCCCTTCGACTCATCATTTCGTATAAACTTACGACGTGATTTTCATTGGAAATTTAGTAATTTAATCTCTTGACTTATCATTTTTTTAACCATGAGATTTTCACTGGAAATTTAATAATTTAATGTTTTGACTAATCGTTTTTTTAATATTTATTTGACATGATTTGCATTGGAAATTTAATATTTAAAGCATTTTCTGAACTTTACGTTTCAAATTCCAATTCTATAGTATAGATGTTGTATTAAAGCATTTTCTAGACTTTATGTCTGAAATTCGGTAGTGTAGATGTCGTGCATTTACTAGTCGAAGCCATTCTTTATCACTTTATATTTTTGTTTCACAGTGATATATGTTATTTAAGTCACCTGGGTATTGCACTCGCCTAGGCCACACCATCCCTTAAAATTACTAGCTTTTTTCTCAAGGAATTTCGAATGGGTGAGATCCACATCAAGGAGACTTAAAATTACACCCCATCACCCTCTATACCCAGGTGGACAATTTAATTGTAAATTTTATTATTTAAATTATTTTTTAAACTTATATTCTAAACAAAAATAATAAAAAAATTTAACAACTATAATATATTTTATGGTTGTTTCTACTTTTCATTTGATGATAAATTTTCCCAATATTTAAAAATATATTTTAATCAACACATTTAAATTACATAATATTTTATTGTTTTATTTTAATATATTTAAACATCTTATATTTATAAAAAAAATATATTCCAATTTAAATTTTAAACTACAAAGACTAATTTAGAATTTAACATGTATTCAAATCTTTGACTGTGACAAATTTTCTTACCTCTTATGTTGATTTATGCACCACGATATTCTAAAGGTATATTGTAGATTATGTTTTTTCTTTGTATTATGCAATATTAAATATTTATTTATCCACCACCATGATCTGTGTACCATCACTATTTTTCAATGTATAGGGAGATTTTTTTTGAAAGGGAAGGTTCAAATAGGGCATTTTAAATTCCAGTTGAGGAATAACACATGTAATGTCCTTGTCCCGTGTCGACATTAACTATAACACTCATAGCCCACGCTAGGACATTTCCATCCTTTTTTGGTGCAACCACATCCAATAACCCTTTAAAAATTGGTATGGACAAATTTTCCTTTATATTCATTAATTCCAACAATGTCTCTAGCCTCAATCCAAAGCATAATTCTGTGTCAATACTACAAAACCTTATGACCCTGTATCTACCCTTTCATTATATTCCCAACATGGTGATATACACATCTAAATGGAATTTAGTTCTTTCACACAACAATTATAATTTACAGGCAACAATTACAATTAATACATAACATAGAAAAGGGTTCATAATAAATTGCAACATAACTAAGTGAATGTTACAAAAATACTTATATGTTCAATGTCAAACTAGCTACAAAATTTGATGTTCCTCCGAGTCATAGACCATGGTGTTCATTATGTGAAAGCAATCGGTCACCCTCGAGCTATGGCCTCAACACCATGGGGCAATTACTTGTCCAAATAGAGGTACATGTCTAGTACCATCAACCAATGAAGGTACCAAACCCAAAAAACGACCAACCTATAGGCTCATGCCCACCATTAGTCTGCACCCAAGCATCACACACCCTTTTCTCCCCTACAATCCCTTGGGTTGTGTCAACAACTTTAGTGTGCATTATTCTTAACATGAATGGTCTCAACTTTATGTATCTAGGAGATCTTGCTACCCTTCACAGTCTTCAAACTCTTGCATCATACACTGGTAGCCTCCAGCCTCGAAGTTGACATACCCCATCATCCTGCACCTAAGGAGTGCACACCCATCTTTGCACCTACAATCCTTCAGACTATGTCACCACTTCCAAGGAATATTACTTCTAGTGAGGGATGGTTCCGATTTTTGGGCTCCTGTAGTTCGTGCTGCCATCCTTGGTTGTCCATTCTCATTCCCCATAGCTAACTGCATCTCTAAGAAAACATGCTTCTTTCATGTGCATGAATTTTCTTTTTGAAATTTGGCACCCCATAAAGTCACTTATGGACTTAGGTTATTTTCATGTGCCCCCCTTTTTAATTATTTCTAACTCATATTAGCCTTTTTTATTTTCTTATGGAAACTGTCCCCTCGATACAATTTTTTTCTAATTCGGTTTGCAGTTATTATGTGTTTATTAGTATGCATAAGTTAAACATATTTGCAAAAATTAGGAACTCTAGACTCATAGCATATAAAATCATATACACATAAACACACCGGGCTCAAAACATATGCACAAACATACACATGCGTGCATTGCCCCCAAAAAGTGATTCTCATCTCATTAGCCTAATTAATATGTTTTGACTTAGCACACTAAGTTTTGGATGTACATGGTATTTACAATACAAGTATTGGGTAGGGTTTTTACATCCCCTCCCCTCTTATTTATGCGTTATCATTACTACAATATATGTACACATATATTCATTATGATTAAACCTACCTCATTATCCTTTATGGTTGCATTTTTTTGAGTTATTTATGCAGATAGCCTCCTCTTCTAGTTGAACAGATCTCAGACTCTAATCTTTCACATTGTACCTCTTTCTCCTTTAGCTTTCTACTCATCATCATTTCTATTCTCCTTGCCTCTTCAATTTGTGTCTTCACATTAACAATTTATTCCTTGTACTCATGCTCTCTCTCATCACATATCTGCATAAGTTTATTCAAGTCTTTGGTTTCATTCTTCAGTCTTTCTATTTCAATCAAGGCTATGCCAAGATTAGCTTGTTCTTCAACTATATTTTCTTCTTGGAAATCAGGTTGATTCACACTAGCATAGATCCCACTTGACTGAACACTTTGCTTTTTATAGAGAATTTTCTTATTCTTCTTTCTCTTCTCTTTTTCTGTATTAGCACTACTAGTCTCTCCTTCATGAATGAGCTGCAACCTATCCCATATTTCTTTAGAAGAATTTAAATCTATTATTGTATCAAGATCCTTATTATGAATATTATTATACATATAACACATATTTCCTTAGCATTCCACTACTTCTCTTGCACAGAGGGAGAGTCTTTATAGTAATCATCACATAATAGTTTCCGTACACCAGGTCCATAACATATCAGTTCATATTTTACTTATCTCTGCATTCATGAAAGTGTGTTTCACTTAGCACATGTCCACCTTGATAATCCATGACTTCACCAAATCTACCTTCAACATGTTAGGCTTACAGATAAGGAACCGACTGTAATACCAATTGATGAAAACTTGAATAAAATGATATGGGCGTTGAATCAAATTAGTACATTTATTGACATTAATTTGATTTGCTTTAAGCTCATTAACTAAAGCAATAAATGAGCATATTGAAATATAATTACTAACATATTTAATATGCAAACAACAAATAATAAGTAAACCAAAAACATCACATAAATACATAATAACAACACATATGGACACTAGATATAAGTGGAAACCCATAAAGGGAGAAAACCATGTGTTTTTTATTGTTGTGATGCAAAGGCAAGCTCCTACACCCTTACTATATTTGATTTTCTTTAGGCTCCAACCTATAAGAGACTTCTAACTCAACGTTTCTGCAAGCTACAACATGCATGGAATATCCAACTCCCATATGTTTTATGAGGGATACAAACGATAATATGCTCCTACCTCAACAGCTCCAACCTGATATTTCTTAAGCAACAACTTTAAAGGAGACCATAATCCCCTCATACAAAATGAAATGAATATGTTGGTTTACTTGGTCAGCAATTCTACATATCTCCTTCTTTATTACTTCCTCTTATCCCCTTCAAATATATTTCACATCAGTTTCATGTGTGCCAGGTAACCCACACTCAAGTGAGGGTGGCATATGGATCCCAGTCTAGGCTAGACAATTGGAGAATAAGGGAGGAGATGGTCTTACAAAATTAACATAATATTAAAAATACTATTAGTGCCAAATTTAAGGAAGAATTGTGAGTAAATAAGTAGTTGGAGGGGAAAAAGAAACTACAATATTATAAGGAGGTGATCAACCCAAATATCTAAAACCACAGTTATCTCTTTGTCTATTGTTAAGAATAAAGTAAACTTTTCCAAGATTAGAGTTACATTTCATGAGCTTCATAGTGGAACTAGGTGTTGCTTGATTCCTAAAACACCATGGGAAGGTGATTTTTTTTTTTTGCTTATATTGTCCATATTATAGTCACTTTCTCTATAATTTTCAGAATATTTGTCATATTACCAAACTTTTTGATCTTTTAACTCAACAAAAGATAATTCATGGGCCTACTTTGATGGATTATACAACTTTCTCCTTCCATAGGAGGTGTTGGTGGAAGACTATATTTCTCTATCCCAATATTTCTTTTTCTCATGTAATATTGGAAACTCCACAAATAATTATGTAATTTTTTAGAAATAAAGTTCTTTTTGCAACTTGTTGAGAATATACATATTTCTAAGATCTATGTCTATGAAGAATCCATGAATGTAATAAATTGGCTTAAAGGAAAACTAGTTTGAAGAATCACAAATTTATGCCCAAATATCATAACATTTTGATCAAATCAAGTAAATTTACTTATTCATCTTTCTCATATCTTACTTATTTATCTTTCTCATATCTATATTTTTTGTAACAAAAGTAAGAAATTGATGATCTTTCCAAAAAAAAATTAACACTCGCTTATGGTGAGTGAAAAATGCTAGACTTTAATAAAGTTATTCACAAGTTTCTCCCTCTGGGCATAACTAAATATACATAGCAACATCTTATAATTTTTTTAAGAGAGTATTAGTTTTGGAATATGTTTATAGCTTTTTATGGATACATCATAGCTTTAGAGTAAAGCAATAGGTTTTATGACGGATTTGGAATACATTAATATATGTACTTATATCAATACTTTATATATATATATATATATATATATATATATATATATATATATATATATATATATATATATATATATATATATATATATATATATGCGCTATGTCTCATTATTTTTTATAGTCCCTTTTTTCTTGAATTTGTGATTGATAACTAAATATAGGAATAAGATAAATTTGTATCTACTGAATAAGTATTATTCTTTATAAATAGCTCCCATGCCCAAAATATTAGATAAAATTTAAATGAATAATCACCATCATAAAAACTAAACGCTACAAAAAGCAGCCGCCTAATATTTTTTGCTGAAAATACACATTATTTTAATTAATAAAATATCATAATAAAATAAAGACAGCATTCCCTAAATTCAAAACTAGATCGCTGCGATAATGGCAACCTTATTTAGTAATGAATCTCATTATACAATCTCAAATTTTGGCATGCAGACTAATCCATGCACCCTTCAAGCTGAACGACAAGGAGGAAGAGGCAAACCACAGAGACAGGCATTATGGTTGTGTGTAGAAGCAGGGAATGAATCCAATGGTTCCCCTCGTGGAATCATGCCACACAGACAGTTAAAGCTCAAATTCAACTCACTCAGACCCTTCAGTTGGACCATCTTCTCCGGAATGGTTCCCTTTAGTTGATTATTTGACAGATCAAGGAATTTGAGATTTGGCATATCACCCAATGATTCGGGTATGATACCAGTAAGCTTATTGTTTGAAATGTGAAGAAAATCCAGGCTTGAATTCCCACTAAAAGAATTGGGTAGTTGGCCTGTGAAATTGTTGAACGATAACTGCAATGAGTGGAGTTTTGGATGACTGCCTAAGCAGTCGGCGATGTCACCGAATAGGCTATTTTTGTTCAAAACAAGGGCTTGAAGCTGGGAGGACTCGGGAATATAGGGGATATTCCCGGTGAGTTTGTTTTGGGACAGATCAATGATTATAAGAGATTTTAACTTTGTTAAGGACGTTGGAATAGATCCTGTCAATAGATTCTGATCCAAAGCCAATTTATAAAAATTAGCGCTCAACAAACCCAGTGATTCTGGAATGATTCCACTCAAATGATTGTTACTTGCTAACAGCTCTGCAAGCATTGACATATTTCCTAATGACGATGGAATCTTAACCGTCAGCAAATTATTTTGTATGTGTAGCATTGTTAGCTGCTTCAGATTTCCCATGGAGTCCGGAAGGGGACCCGAGAGTGTATTGTTATTCATGGTCAACACGGACAGGAGTATCAGATTTCCAATGCTTGATGAAATGAAACTAGAGAGCTGATTCGAATCCAAGTATAAAGAAGTTAAATTCCGTAGATTTCCAATGGATTCCGGAATAGGACCGGCAATCAAGTTTCTGGTGAGAGACAGCGACTGTAGACTGAGCAGTTGGCCAATGTCAGAAGGAATGGAACCAGTGAGTTTGTTGTTATCCAGAGTAAGATGGTTCAAGGCTGAAAGGCGAGAAATAAAAGCTGGAATTATTCCACCTATATTTTTCCACCTCATAAGGGTAAAGGTGCAAAGGTATGACAGGTTCCTAATGGATTCTGATATGCTTCCACTTATGTAAACTCTAGTGTTCCCTGCACCCATGGATCCCCATCAAGAATGAGGCTCACCACCCGACCGCCATTGTTATCGCAGGACACGCCCTTGCATTTGCAGCAATCATTTCCCGTCCATGATTTAAGAGCTCCGCTCGGATCTTCCACGATACCGGCTTTGAAAGCCAATAATGTTGGGAATTTCTGATAATTCCAAACAAAAACTAAACAGAACAGAACAATGCTATGTTTTAACACAGGATCTTAACACAGGGAAGCAAAAATTGTTTTCTGAAGAACAGAGATCACACATATAAACAAAACCTTCATATTCATTAAATAAAAACTGCCATTACAAATTTTGAGGGATTACAACAGGAACACTTCAGTTCCACAAAAAAAAAAATTACTCTATCTCTCCAGAAAATTTTACACTGCTGTGTGTAAAAATTTTCTTTACATTCACTGCTGTGTGAAAACTTTTCCATCCATTTATGCTACTGCATATACCATTACATATTCGTCCTCTTAACAAAAGAAAAACATTACATTTGCTGCTACAAATTTCACATTCTATGTTCAATGAACACTTACAGTCGCGCTTTACCCACAGACCGACGGTCAAACAAAAAATTTTACTTCATGTCAACTCCATGGTGTAGGCCTGTACATCAACTTTGGTTTCAATCGACAGTGGTCGGCCTTGTTATCAATCGGACGGTTGCAATCAACATCGCACGACCTCTTCATACCGATCTTTATGCTCCGAGAAAAAACTTGTTTTGGAAAAACTGCCCAAGGACATGTCAGCTGATGATTGTTCGGTAAAAACTGCCCTCCGGAGAATACCATTGTTCGGTAAAAAGCGGTGCGGGAAAAAGATTGGCGATTTCCTGGAAAATAACGTGGCAGTGGAAATTATATTTCAACACTCCCCTTTAACTTCAATTGCTAGATTATCAGTCATGCCCAAACATTTCCTCAAAACTCAAAACTTTTCTACCCCAATGGTATGATCAGAATGTCTACAACCTGCTCCTGAGTTCTCCACTGTTGTAAAACAATTTCTCCATTGTTTACCAATTCCCTGATGTAATGAAACTTTGTGTCATTGTGTTTTGTTATTTTATGAAACATAGCATTCTTGGATAATGCAATAGCTGATCTATTGTCACAAAAAATCACAGTTTCTTTTGTTTGCTCTTGGCATAAACTCCTTAACATCCTTCTCATCCAAACTGCTTGACATGTTGCTGCTGTAGCTACCACATATTTTGCTTCTGCTGTAGACAATGCTACAATAAGCTATTTTTTAGAAGCCCATGAAATGGCTCCTAAACCCATGTGAAAAACATAACCGGATGTGCTTTTCCGATCATCTACACTTCCAGCCCAATCACTATCAATGTATCCAATTAAATCTGAACATTCTGAAGTAGTATATAAAATGCCAAACCTTTTAGTACCTTTAACATACCTCAAAATCCATTTTGCTGCCTGCCAATGTGCTTCTTTTGGCCTCTCCATGAACCTGGAAATCAAACTAACAGCATACATTATATCCGCCCTAGTTGCTGTCAAATACATGAGGCTGCCAACTATGCTCTTGTACAAACTAGGATCAAAATCCTTGTTGTTGTCCTCTTTGCTGAGTTTTAATCCCATCACTGTGGGAGTGATTGCTGCCTTGCTCTCCTACATATTAAATCTTTCCAGCACTTCATTAACATATTTCGTCTGTGAGATAAAAATCCCATTTCCATTTTGTTCTACTTCTATTCCTAAGAAGTATCTCAGCAAACCCATGTCAGTCATTTCAAATTCTTCTTTCATGACTGTTTTGAAATTTTCAATAAGATAATCATCATTACCTGTGAAAATAACATCATCAACATATAACACAACAATTAGTAATTTACCATCCTTTTCTTTGATGTAGAGGGTGGGTTCTCCCTCACACTTTTCAAATCCATTTTCCAGTAGATAGGAATCTATCCTACTGTACCACGCTCTTGGTGCTTGCTTCAGCCCATAAAGAGCTTTCTTCAATCTGCATACTTTGTGCTCTTGGCCTTTCTTTTCATAGCCTAGAGGTTGTTCAATGTAAACCTCTTCCATTAACATTCCATTTAGGAATGCTGACTTTACGTCCATTTGGTAAACTTTCCACTTGTTTTGTGCTGCTATGAACAACACTCCTCTCACTTTTTCCATTCTAGCAACCGATGCAAAAGTTTCTTCATAGTCTCTCCCATACTGCTGCTTATATCCTTTGACAACCAGTCTTGCCTTGTGTCTTTCTATTTTGCCTTCACCATTACTCTTGGTCTTGTAGACCCATTTAACTCCAATGACTTCCTTTCCTTTTGGTAGTTCAACTAAATCCCATGTCTTGTTTCTTTCTATGGCATTGATTTCCTCATCCATAGTTTCTATCCATTTCCTATCCTTAATTGCTTCTTCGAAATGAACAGGGTCATCAACATGACAATATAAAGCAAATAAAGAGTTCATACCTTCATTTGTTGCCTCTTGTTCATAAATATCATTTAAATTTCTGAACTTCTTACCTATTTCATTTGGTGTACAAGTGCTTGAAGAAGCACTTGAATTTCCTCCTTGTAATGTGCTTGGAGAAGCACTTTCATTTCTCCTCAAGGGTGTCACTTGCTGCCCTTGTGTTGGTGCTGTTGTTTGGGGATGTATTTCAGCCATCTCCTCATCATCTTCATCATGTGACAAAGAGTTTTTAACATTCACTGTCTTCTCTATGCTTCCATCCCAAGCTTCCTCGTCAATGAACTGAACATCTCTACTCACAATAAGCTTCTTGGTGGATGGGTTATACAACCTGTAAGCTTTGGATTCCTCATTGTATCCAATGAAAATACATTTCTCCCATTTGTTGTCCAACTTCTTCCTTAGTTGATCTGGAATGTGTGCATAAGCCACACATCCAAAAACTTTCATGTGGGTGACTCCTTGCTTTCTCCCACTCCATGCTTCTTCCGACACTCTGTTCATGACTGCTTTTGTAGGGCATCTATTCAAAATGTATGCTGCACAATGTACAGCTTCAGCCCAATAATCATTTGGCAAATGCTTTTCCTTTAACATACTCCTCTCCATATCCATGATTGTCCTATTCTTTCTTTTGGCAACTCCATTTTGCTACAGAGTGTACCTAGTGGTACACTGCTTTTGAATTCCATTTTCTCTACAAAAACGTAGAAATTCCATGGAGATATACTCACCTCTTCTATCAGTTCTTAGAACTTTTTTATGCAGCCCGCTTTGGTTTTCTACAAGTTCTTTGAAATTGCGAAATCTTTCAAACACTTCACTTTTGTTCTTTAGGAAATAAACCCAAGTTTTTCTAGTAAAATCATCAATAAATGTTAGTATGTAGTGGCTGCCTGCAAGTGATGAAGTTTGCATCAATCCACATAGATCTGAGTGGACAATCTCTAAGGGTGCTTTTTCCCTTATGCTTTTTCCAGATGGAAAACTTTCTCTATGTTGTTTCCCCAAGATACAACCTTCACAAAGGCTGTCTGGTTTCTTTATCAATGGTAATCCTCTTACCATTCCTTTTCTATTCAACAAGTTAAGACCTCCAAAGTTGAGATGTCCAAATCTCAAGTGCCACAACCAATTTTCATCATTTGGTTCGCTTTGGAAAGTCTCTTGAGTCACTGCTGCTATTTGTTCTTTATTTTTTAAGTTTGCTTTCATTCTAAGAGGGAACATCCTGTTCCTTGTCATCTTTACTTCAGCAATACACTGTTTGCTGGGTTTTTTATCCATGATGGTGCATACATCATTCACAAAGAAAACATTGTAACCCTTTTGAGTAAGCTGTCCAATACCTAAGAGGTTACGTTTCATTCCAGGAACATAATAAACATCTGCTATGGTTTTCTCTTCACCTTTCTTTGTTAAGACATTTACTTCTCATTTTCCCATAACAGAAACTTTATTATCAATCCCTAGTGTGACTTGTGACTTCACACTCTGATCTAACATAGAAAATAGGGCTATATTTCATGTCATATGGTTAATGCAACCAGAATATAGGAACCATACATATTCACTCTTTTCTTCAGCCATATTACAAGCTAAAAACAAAATTATTTTGGCTGATATTTTCTCTAGTGAAATTTGCATTAGTTCTATTACTCATATCATGCTACTTCTTCCTACATTCATTTGCATAATGCCCATATATTTTACAATAGTGACATTGGACATTGGATTTATCATACCTTTGTCCTTGAGCATGATGTTGTCCACTTTGTTGACTGCTGCCTTGGCCTTGGTTCTGATTTGGATTGCTACCTCTTCCTTGAGCATTTGCTGGACTGTTTCTTCCACCTCTGTTTTTGCTTCTGCCTCTTCCTCTCTTCTTTCCTCTGCCTTGACCTCTTCCTCTTCCTCTGCCAAAGAACATCTAGGTCTTAAAGGCATGTTCTAGAAATGAGTTTTCATTTCTACTCAATCTCTGCTCATGTGTTATCATTGATGCATGTAGTTCATCGACTAAGAAGTTTGTGAGATCCTTTGTCTCTTATATGGTGGTGACAATCACATCGAACCTTTAGGGTAGGATCCTCAATAGTTTCTCCACAATCCTCCTTTCTTCAAGAATCTCTCCATGATACCTTATCTGTGTGACCAAACCAATCACATGTGTGAAGAATTAGTCAATATTATCTGACTCCTTCATGTAGAGAGTCTCAAATTCTCTCCTTAGCAACTGTAGTTTTGTTGTCTTCAATTTCTCCATGCCTTGAGAGGCTGCCTTGAGAGTTTGACATGCTTCTTTGGATCTCTTAGTTGTTGCTATCCTTGGAAACACACTTTCATGCACTGCTTGATACAAAAAGTAGATGGCTCTAGAATCCTTTTTCTTATTGCTCTTCAACAGATCTTTCTATGCCTGAGTTAAATTATTAAACTCATTTTCATCTGCTAGTTCTTCAAAACCATCCTCAACAAATTCCCATAAGTCTTGGGAAGCAAGCAAAGCTCTCATAGTTATTGCCCAATAGTCATAGTTTTTCCCATTAAATTGTGGGAGCTGAATATTACAGATACCCATGCTAGTGCTGGCTCCAGCCATTCTTGCACTCTCAACTATGATTCAAAATACTTGACTGTGTATTTAAAATAGCTGACTGTCCTCAACAGTAACACAAAACTAACTTGAGAAACTCCTTGGATTTTTATGACTGAGTCTTCACTCTGCTGGAGAAGCTACTGCAGCAAGAAATCCTTCCTTCAGCTTCTTTGACACCTTCAAAGAGCCTAGACAAGCTCTGATACCATGTTGGGAATTTCCGATAATTCCAAACAAAAACTGAACAAAACAGAACAATGCTCTATTTTAACACAGGATCTTAACACAGGGAAGCAAAAATTGTTTCCTTAAGAATAGAGTTCACACATATAAACAAAACTTTTGTATTCATTAAATAAAAATTGTTGTTACAAACTTCTTCCTCTCTCAGAGGGATTACGACAGGAACGCTTCAGTTCCACAAAAAATAATTTACTCTATCTCTCCAGAAAATTTTACACTGCTGTGTGTAAAAAATTTCTTTACATTCACTGCTGTGTGAAAATTTTTCCATTCATTTATGCTGCTGCATATACCATTACATATTTGTCCTCTTAACAAAAAAAGAATTACATTCGCTGCTGCAAATTTCACATTCTATGTTCAACGAACACTTACAGTCGTGCTTCTGTGTGCTTCCCCCTTACATTACAATGAACAAAACAAAAATGATATTACATACCTCTTGGACCATTCTCCCGTAAAATAAAATACAATAAAATTAAATACTTTTACCAATAATCTACCAATCAAATTTAAATTTCATTTAATTGCTTTACTCACAAACCAGTGGTCAAACAAAAAAATTTACTTCACGTCAACTCTATGGTGCAGGCCTATACATCAACTTTGGTTTCAATCGACGATGGTCAGCCTTGTTATCAATCGGATGGTTGCAATCAATATCACACGGCCTCTTCATACCGATCTTTATGCTCCGGGAAAAAACCTGTTTTGGAAAAACTGTCCAACCACGTGTCAGCCGATGATTGTTATCGCTGCCCCCCAGAGAATACCATTGCTCAATGAAAAGCGGTGTGGGAAAAAGTCTGGCGGTTTCCTGGAAAATAATGCGGAAGTGGAAATTATATTTCAACAAATAAGGCAACACGGTCTTGTTCTACACATTGTGCTATCTTCTGTCCATGGCATGAGTTTAAGGACATTAGTAGTAACAAAGAAAGGAATGCTAAGATTTCTGACCTGGGTTTCTCCATTGCGAAGCCAAGGAAATTGCAGAGGGTAATCAGAAACTTCTGGGCCCTGAGCATGAACTTTATGAAACCCACATTGTAGGAGAATCGAATCGAGTAGGTATTTAAATGATGAACGTGCTTTGTATGTTAGGGTTTCATCTTCGTATTTTAGGGTTTCGGACAAAAACTAGTCGTCGGTCAACTTTGATTATCAAAGAACGTTAAAATCTGGAAAACACAGATGTCGAAAAGGATCGTCCAAGTGTTGTATGGTTTTGTGCCAGGATGGAATTTGGTTATTCAATTTTTCCCCGGCACTGCGAGTTTGAAGCTACAATTTTCACAATTCTCAAAATCATAATGAAATTGCAACCTATATAAATTATGCACTTTAAGAACATTTTTTTTCGTTGGAAAAAACAATTACCTAGACCTTCGACTCATCATTTCGTATAAACTTACGACGTGATTTTCATTGGAAATTTAATAATTTAATCTTTTGACTATTAATTTTTTTAACCATGAGATTTTCATTGGAAATTTAATAATTTAATCTTTTGACTAATCGTTTTTTAATATTTATTTGACGTGATTTCCATTGGAAATTTAATATTTAAACCATTTTCTGAACTTTACATTTCAAATTCCAATTCCGTAGTATAGATGTTGTATTAAAGCATTCTCTAGACTCTAGGTCTGAAATTCGGTAGCATAGATGTTGTATTAAAGCATTCTCTAGACTTTACGTCTGAAATTCGGTAGTATAGATGTCGTTCATTTACTAGTTGAAGCCATTCTTTATCACTTTATATTTTTGTTTCAAAGCGATATATGTTATTTAAGTCACCTGGGTATTGCACTCACCTAGTCCACACCATCCCTTAACATTACTAGCTTTTTGCTCAAGGAATTTCGAATGGGTGACCTCCACATCAAGGAGACCTAAAAGTACACCTCATCACCCTCTATACCCCAGCTGGACAATTTAATTGTAAATTTTATTATTTGAACTATTTTTTAAACTTATATTCTAAACAAAAATAATAAAAAACTTTAACAACTATAATATATTTTATGGTTGTCTCTACTTTTTGTTTGATGATAAATTTTCCCAATATTTAAAAATATATTTTAATCAACACATTTAAATTACATAATATTTTATTGTTTTATTTTAATATATTTAAACATCTTATATTTATAAAAAAATATATTCCAATTTAAATTTTAAACTACAAAGACTATTTTAAAATTTAACATGTATTCAAATCTTTGACTATGACCAATTTTCCTACCTCTTATGTTGATTTATGCACCACGATATTCTAAAGGTATATTGTAGACTATGTTTTTTCTTTGTATTATGCAATATTAAATATTTATTTATCCACCATGATCTGCGTACCATCACTATTTTTCGATGTATAGGGAGATTTTTTTTGAAAGGGAAGGTTCAAATACGGCATTCTAACTTCCAGTTGAGGAATAACACATGTAATGTCCTTGTCCAGTGTCGACTTTACCTGTAACACTCATAGCCCACGCTAGGACATTTCCATCCTTTGTTGGTGCAACCACATCCAATAACCCTTTATCAATTGGTATGGACAAATTTTCCTTTATATTCATTAATTCCAGCAATGTCTCTAGCCTCCATCCAAAGCATAATTCTATGTCAATAATGCAAAACCTTATGACCCGGTATCTACCCTTTCATTATATTCCCAACATGGTGATATACACATCTAAATGGGATTTACTTCTTTCACACAACAATTATAATTTACAAGCAACAATTAAAATTAATACATAACATAGAAAAGGGTTCATAGAAATTGCAACATAACTAAGTGAATGTTACAAAAAGACTTATATGTTCAATGTCAAAAGAGCTACAAAATTTGATGTTCCTCCCAGTCATAGACCATGGTGTTCATTATGTGAAAGCAATCAGTCACCCTCGAGCTAGGGCATCAACACCATGAGGCAATTACTTGTCCAAATAGAGGTACATGTCTAGTATGATCAACCAACTAAGGTACCAAACCCAAAAAACGGCCAACCTATAGGCTTACGCCCACCATTAGTCTGCACCCAAGCCTCACACACCCTTTTCTCGCCTGCAATCCCTTGGGTTGGTTCGCCACCTTTAGTGTGTATTATTCTTAACATGTATGGTCTCAACTTTATGTATCTAGCTGATATTTCTAACCTTCAGATTCTTCAAACTCTTACATCATACGCTGGTAGCCTCCAACCTCAAAGCTGATATAACCCATCATCCTCCACCTAAGGAGTTCACACCCATCTTTGCACCTGCAATCCCTCAGATTGTGTCACCACTTCCAAGGAATATTACTTCTAGTTAGGGATGGTTTCAATTTTTGGGCTCTTGTAGTTCGTGCTGCCATCCTTGGTTGTACATTCTCATTCCCCATAGCTAACTGCCTCTCAAGGAAAACATGCTTCTTTCATGTGCATGAATTTTCTTTTTGAACTTTGGCACCCCATAAAGTCACTTATGGACTTGGGCTATTTTCATGTGCCCCCCTTTTTTATTATTTCTAACTCATATTAGCCTTTTTTATTTTCTTATGGAGGCTTTCCCCTCCATACAATTTTTTTCTAATTCGGTTTGCAGCTATTATGTGTTTATTATTATGCATAAGTTAAACATATTTGCAAAAATTAGGCACTCTAGACTCATAGCATATAAAATCATATACACATAAACACACCAGGCTCAAAACATATGCACAAACATACACATGGGTGCATTGCCCCCAAAAAGTGATTCTCAGCTCATTAGCCTAATTAATATGTTTTGAGTTAGCGCCCTAAGTTTTACATGTACATTGTATTTATAATACAAGTATTGGGTAAGGTTTTTACATCCCCCCCCTCTTATTTATGTGCTATCATTAGTGCAATATATGTACACATATATTCATTATGATTAAACAAAAATATGAGGGTATTCTTCCCTCAATATATCTTCATGCTTCCATGTAGCATCCCCAAGACTTAATAGGATCCATAACACCTTTGACATGGAAATGGATCGATTCTAAATTACCTTAACCTTATTTTCTAAATTTCATACTAGTTGGATCTGGAAGGCTCCCTTGGGCTCCATCTGAACCATATTCCAATCAATTAGATTATTAGTATACGTGAATTGCTTTTTAAGTAATGAAATATGAAACACATTACGAATATGCATGGATGTTGACAATGTAATCCTATATGTGATTGGACCAATGCTCTCTAGGATCTCTAATTGTCCATAATATTTAGCTGCCAACTTTGCATAACTACCCAATTTTAATTAAATTTTCTTTGTCTTCACTTTTAATAAGTCATGATCACCAAATTTAAATTCCCTTTTAACCTATTCTTATGAGCATGGCTTTTCTATCTATCATGGGAAGCCTTCAAATTTTGTTTGATTTTTACGCTTGTTATTTTGTTTCTCTAAGAAAATATGGACCAACAATGGCCATGTCCACAAGATTATCCTAATTCATGGGTGTATTACATTTTCTACCATAAAAGGCTTCAAATAGACTCACCTTCAAAGATCTTTGATACCCATTATTGTAAGAAAGTTCCACCAAATGTAGGTAGTCTTCCCATTTCGATGGGGATAATTTTTTTCAAGAGAAAGGTTTGAGTAGGATATTTTCTCGATTTAACTTGTTATTTAGCCATGAAATATTAATAATAATATTCTATTATTTTATTAACAATTTATAGATAAATTTTTCTTTCTAAATTTATAATTTAACTCTAAAACAATATGTAATTTTAAAATTTTAAATGTAAATATTGAAAATTGATTTAAGTGATTTATAAATATTTATGTACCTTATGAAGTTTTATTTTAAAACAAATAATAAGAAAAAACAATTTTATGAGATAAAAAAATAGGTTTAAGTTTTTCCATGTTTTTCCAAACAAAAAAACCATGGATCTTCTTCTTATTTCTTTAAATAGTTCAACCTAAGTTTATAGAATAAAAATGTTTTTCCTTAAACATCACCAAAATTTTATATAAATACAAAAAATGCTTAAAAAATTGAATACTTTTCAAAAACCATTGATAGACACTCTATGATATACATGTACATTTAAAAATAAATTTCCATCTTTAAACTTTTTCCTTATGTCTTTTATGCCAATAATGATCAAGGCTACACTTCTACATCCTCATCAATTCTGAACATTTGGACCATTGCACATAGTGGATACTTCTCTTCTCTTTCCTCCTATCTCTCTTCTCTTATGCATTATGGATAAAGAACAGGAGCTGCATAGACAAGAGAATGATTTGTAGCAGGAATAGATATAGTAGGGGGCGCAAAATGCACAAACTAAATAAAATTGTGTCCATACAAGCTATAGATCCATCCCAACAGCTGGCATGGAGCAAACAAGGTGAACAGTTTTGTTGATCGCATGAAAGGGAATTTCGGAGCATGTATGTCATTGTGCGCATGCATGCGATCCCACCTATTTGACACGCTCATCGAGGCGATTACAAGAAGCAAGTCCAATTGGAGCTGAATATGTATTCTGACAAGTTGATGCACACGACCACTAGCACATGCTTGGAGATCATCATAGACACTATGCAACAGCATGATACCGGTTCAGTCGCACCTAGGATGACCATGCACATGCTATAAGAGGAGTTGGACAAAGGAGACATATCAGTGTACCTAGATGCAACGGATGCCAGAGTTCGATTTTACCAGGATGTCACTGTTGAGTTCATAGACACCATCATGGACAACCAAGGTTGGCATTAGTTTGCCACCATCAACCATCATAAGGATGTCAAATAGTTGGTCCCACCACAATGGTTCGTGTGTTAGTGTTATAGACATTTTTGTGCCTTACAGCTATAAGCATGAAATGTCCATAATCCAAGGGATCCAAAGTCCCTAAAGATGTTGTTACAGCTCCTAAAGGAACAAGGTCAACCAATGACAGCTCCTCCCAGAAGTTCTCCACCAGAAACTGCTCAAAACTAGTCAAATCAGGATTAATTCAGAAGATCCACTAGCTGCCTGCGTTGCAAAGCACCCAAGTACACTAGCTAGGTGCGTTGCAACACACTTGAATGCACTACCCAGGTGCGTTGAGCGGGAAATTACAAGTGGAAGAGTCATTCAACGAGGTGGAAAGACCATGGAAGCTTCCAGAATCTTCTCCAATGACACTTGCCTCACTGAATTCGACCAAGTGATGAGTAAGAGGCTCTCAGTCTCCAAGTGGAAGCAAGAACTGACAGAGAGAAGCCACAAGTCAAAACATAAGCTGAATCATCCTCTCTGCTTACATCTATATATGGATCCCTCATCCCAGAGATCCAGAGGCTGAAATTTTGTACTTTGCAGAGAATTGTTGTTGGTTTGAGGTTGAGATTAGTACATTGGGTGATTTATGCTTTGTTGGAGGAGAGGAAGGGATTCCTTTGCTGGGAGGTAGATGTTGGATCGGGACTCACTTGGTTGTATCTCCTCTTGGACTTTCTTATCATATCAATAAAATTATTTGAGTTTCTCCTACATGCTGTGTATCAATGATGTTTTGTTATATTTACATGTTTAGCTTAATCTGATCCTGAGCTTTTTATGAATGTATATCTATATCTTCGTGTAGTTTCTCTCTCTTGTGATCTTGCAGGAATTCGGTGAATCTGGGCCGGTAAGGGAGCAGGGAGCTAGGAACTATTGAAGAGAGGAGCGATTGGATCAACAAACTAGCGAAAGACACAGGTTAGTTACATCCTTTCTCCTCATTTACATTTCATAAAGAAGAATACTCAAGTAGTTTTCCTTGTTTGTTGCTAAGGCACTATCACACCTTAGAGTGGGATAGGGGCGTTCTGAATAGATACTTTTCCCAACAACAGTTAGGGATGTTTTTCATGGCTTCCTCGAGCCATTTTGTCTCACACGGGTACATGTGCAGATTGTATGTAATGTCTTGTCAAGTGGAAGTTCAAGTGTCGATAGTTGAATGTAATAGTCATAGAGTAGTTGAACAGTCATGAGGGTAGATGAGCAGTCACAAAGGGGAATGTCAAGGGTCACCCCACCCTTTGCAATTTATAGTACCTCATAAATCATTATAGAGGCTTTTGATCAGCCAAGCTTCCAATAGGAGTATCTTAGAGAAAGCTTGGACATTATTGTAACAAGCCTTGGCTTCTCCACTGTGCAGGGCTAGTATATCTCTTTGAAGGAGCAAGGGTAGTGACTGTAATGTTCTACTGTCGAAACTAGTGGTTGGTCATGATTGTATTGTATGACTGGAACTTTCACTTCTTAATATAACAGAGCAAACACATTTCATGGATATGTCATATTGTATTTCAACTATCTTGTTTACTTTAAATGATATAGGTATTTGTTTGCTTACACATGCATCTGTAGCTATTTTCCGTATATGTATGAATGTATCTTATTGAAACATGTTGTTGGTTTAACCGTCACTTTGGATTGCTAGCTTACTTTCCTTCCAATTTGTGATGCATCATTGCTCGCGTGTTCCCTTATTAACTTCAGGCTTTCACAAGTTTCCAGGGGTGTACTCACCTCACCCTTTGTGTGTTAGAACCGTTCATGCACCTTCGTTGACTTGCTACATATGTCATACCCTTGCTACCAATAGGGACATCTTACTTGCCTCTGTATGCAACCGCGGTCAAGGCGATACCATACGACCCACTACTGGGACTCCTACATCAAATGGTTTGAGGTCTAGTTGGGACTTCTTAACAAGGAGATCCCATGACATGTTGGCGGGTCCAGCATTGTCAACATTTTGGCACTAGAAGGAGGGCCAGATGACAAGTTGAGTCCTCACATTTATTTCGAATCTTTTCATATCTATCATGACTAACTAAAAAGTTTCTCTTCCAGGGTGTATGTCTTATTGAAATGACTTCATTATCCTAAAGAAGCTCTCAGATAACTTGTCACATAATACGTACAATGGTGGATGCTACGTAGCCTTGGTCAGGCACATGGTCGACATTGTAGGCTCATGCGAAAGACATGGAATCTTTGAATAATACATGACTTGCACATTGTTTGTCTACACACTTCGAGGGCACCCAATGCACTGGTGTGCCATGCTGCCTGAAAAATCTATTCATTCTCTTTCTCATATGGTCGCAGAGATAGACCATGCTTTCAATCACTTTAACCACAAAGCACTCAACAAAGAAATTCTAGAATTATGAAAAGCACCTGATGAATCCATTGAACAGTTTCACACACGCTTTTGTAATCTTGCATAGCGATTTCCCGAAGATGAAATTGATTGGGAATTTATTGATGAAATATTTGAGTATCTTCTTCACATATCTAAAATTCCACTATTCTTGAAATCATCTGAACCCCACACAACAAACATCAGTGATGGATCTGAGAAATCAAAAGTAGGCACAGTTGTTGTCACAAGTGATTGTCTGCCTTCCACACATCAAATAGCGCCACCACCATGGGGTGATGTGGGAGATGATGCACCATTAGGGGAATTTTGAGGTCTAAAATGGGACTCCTAAGTAAATTATAAAATAATAGTGGAAATAATAAAATAAGAATACATTACCCATTCTTGTCTCTAACTTGATATACAAAAATAGTATTTTTATAACTCTTTATAACATGTGCTTAGGGACATGGGCCTTAACTTTAGTTCTGCTTTGGCCTCAAAACACAACATAGGCACATATGCCAAAAAAAGAACTTAACTTACCAACTAAATAGAGATATTCACAATATAATATGAGGTTATTATCGGTGTTACATTAAGAGAATATGACACAGCCCACTTGATAGTGTCCCCAACAATTTAAGGATAAATAACATATTATGATGGAAAAAGTTACCCAAGGGGATATAATCACAATCTTGTTATTCTTAAGAATCTATTTGAAAATTATTATATGTCAGAGAATCCATACATGAACGAAAACATTTACTACTAGCACATTGATTGATAGCTTCATCAATGAATGGGATAATACAATTATCATTTTTGAAATCTTTGTTAACATCCCTACAATAAATACAAACTTTAATTACACCTTATTTGTTTTCGAATATGATGGGATTTGCGACCAATATGGTCAAGGGAATTGAATAATAAAAACATCATTAAGAAACTTTTCTACATTTTCTTTCCTTCTTCATATCGATTAGTCAGAGCCTTCCCCAAGTAGGCTTATAGATATCATGTGTCTTCATCTCATGTTTGATAAACCCAGCATCAATGCCTAGAATTTCCTCATCGCTCCAAGTGAAAACATAATGAAATTCCTTAAATAAGCAACAATCTACACTTATTAATATGTTTTCATTGTTAAGGCTTTGTGATTTAAGCATTTCCGAGGAAGACATATGGTCGAAACTTTGTGTTCATGTATAGGTCCTGACATTGGAAAACATGGTGTTAATTATAGAGCTTTTTTTTTTGGATACGCACCTGGATCTTAGGGTTGGTGGTTAGCAAGTAATCTTGATGGTGCCTAGGGAGACTGAAAGCTTTAGCCCACCTTATTCCCTCATGCATAGGTTGCCCTGGTAAGGAATTTAGTTTGTGGCGTTGTGGTGCCTAAATTGTTAAGAGAGAAATGGATAGATTGCCCTGGTCAGGAATATAGTCCATGGCATTTCCATGCCTAAATTTATTCATGGCTCATATAGTTGAGATCTTCCTTGTACTTGTATATGGTGAATACCTCCCTAGTTAAGAGGGAGTGTTGGAAAATGTGACTAGGTTCAATCTTCATTTAATGTATTTGAGTCATCTTATAATCACTTGTGAAAAGAATAAATAAAAGAGTTATTATTATTATTGTGACTTATTAAAGCATGGGTTTCATGCTTGGGCTACCATGTTTTAGGTCAAAGTCCCCATTAAGGAATTATATGATTTACTGTCAGTCAATAGAGTCATTGTACTTTTAAAGAGGCCCTTCTTGGGATTTTGAATCATCTAAAAATGTTAAGTATTGAGTCAAATGTAATTTATGTATCCTCCACATAAAGTTCAGCCTAGAATAGATCAAGTCGGATTAAGGACACTAACTAGACCTGACATGAAACTCATAAATACAAGCAACTCGAATTCATTCGGATCACTTCTTCTCAAGAAAGTTTGATATCTCTAAGGAAGCTGGGAAGTGCGAAGTACGAATCTGGGAAGCGAAAGGAAGTGCGATTTGGGTGGAGTTTACGGAGAAGAAAAAAAATAAAATTTTGGTGCATCTCTCTCTCTCTCTCTCTCTCTCTCTCTCTCTCTCTCTCTCTCTCTCTCTCTCTCTCTCTCTCTCTCTCTCTCTCTCTCTCTCTCTCTCTCTCTCTCTCTCTCTCTCTCTCTCTCTCTCTCTCTCTCTCTCTCTCTCTCTCTCTCTCTCTCTCTCTCTCTCTCTCTCTCTCTCTCTCTCTCTCTCTCTCTCTCTCTCTCTCTCTCTCTTGTTTCGAGCCCTAGATTAGGAGATCAAGTCTTTCAAATTTGTTGATGTCGGAAGATGCCTGATGCTGAAAGATGCTACATAGTCGAAGTTGTTGGCAGAGAGGTCCAAGATTTGGGAGGCTGAATTGGTGTGGAGTGAAGGTTTGGTATTTGTCTAGGGTGAAGAGTCCCAAAGAATACTATTGAAAAGAATAGAATTTCGACTGATTTTTCTCTTGTAGGGGGGTTTTTCCCTGTTATAGTCTCTCTCTCTCTCTCTCTCTCTCTCTCTCTCTCTCTCTCTCTCTCTCTCTCTCTCTCTCTCTCTCTCTCTCTCTCTCTCTCTCTCTCTCTCTCTCTCTCTCTCTCTCTCTCTCTCTCTCTCTCTCTCTCTCTCTCTCTCTCTCTCTCTCTCTCTCTCTCTCTCTCTCTCTCTCTCTCTCTCTCTCTCTCTCTCTCTCTCTCTCTCTCTCTCTCTCTCTCTCTCTCTCTCTCTCTCTCTCTCTCTCTCTCTCTCTCTCTCTCTCTCTCTCTCTCTCTCTCTCTCTCTCTCTGTTTCGAGCCCTAGATTAGGAGATCAAAGTCTTTCAAATTTTTTTGATGTCAGAAGATGCCTGATGCTGAAAGATGCTACATAGTCGAAGTTGTTGGCAGAGAGGTCCAAGATTTGGGAGGCTGAATTGGTGTGGAGTGAAGGTTTGGTATTTGTCTAGGGTGAAGAGTCCCAAAGAATACTATTGAAAAGAATAGAATTTCGACTGATTTTTCTCCTGTAGGGGGGTTTTTCCCTGTTATAGTGCCTACATTTGGTGTCCATTGTTTTATGCTCTTTCGCTTTGGTAATTTCTTGATTAACTAAAATATAAGATATAAATAATCGTAATAAAAAATCAAGAACATCACAATTAATTATCAAGAATAAGAAAATCTTTCTGCCTTTTTGACTTTCTAACATCCTTGAGTCATTTCTACCTTTTTTGACATACATTTTGCATTCGATAGCTCTATGTCCAAATTCATTGCATAGATAACAATAACCATAAAAATGATTTGTGTACGAAGTAAATGAATTCAATATTTTCTTTGTCTTACATTCTCCTTCAACATGTCCAAGTTCATAGCAAGAAAAATAGTTGATATCTGTCGAAGGAGAAAATAATATCCTTTTGAGATCTTCCAATTTTTCTCAATTTATCTCAAGTAGCAAGTGAAATTTTTCCAAATAACCATTTCTTCATATCATTCTTTCACTCTTGATGTTGCCTCTTTCTTTTATTTTCTTCTTTACAAATATTGTTTTATCTACCTTCTTGTTATGCAAGTATATTTAGTGCTACCTCATTATCCGTTATGGTTGCATTTTTTTGAGTTCTTTATGGAGACAACCTCCTATTCTAGCTGAACAGATCTCAGACTCTAATCTTTCACATTGTACCTCTTTCTCCTTTAGCTTTCTACTCATCATCCTTTCTATTCTCCTTGCCTCTTCAATTTGTGTCTTCACATTAACAATTTATTCCTTGTACTCATGTGCTCTCTCATCACATATCTGCATAAGTTTATTCAAGTCTTTGGTTTCATTCTTCAATATTTCTATTTGAGTCAAGGCTATGCCAAGATTATCATGTTCTTCAACTATATTTTCTTCTTGGAAATCGGGTCGATTCACACTAGCATATACCTCATTTGACTGAACACTTTCCTTTTTATAGAGATTTTTCTTATTCTTCTTTCTCTTCTCTTTTTCTGTATTAGCACTACTAGTCTCTCCTTCATTAATGAGCTGCAACCTATCCCATATTTCTTTAGAAGAATTTAAATCTATTATTGTATCAAGATCCATATTATGAATATTATTATACATAACACATTTTTCCTTAGCATTCCACTATTTCTCTTGCGCAGAGGGAGAGTCTTTATAGTAATAATCATATAATAGTTTCCGTACACCAGGTCCATAACATATCAGTTCATATTTTACTTATCTCTGCATTCATGAAAGTGTGTTTCACTTAGCACATGTTCACCTTGATAATCCATGACTTCACCAAATCTACCTTCAACATGTTAGGCTTACAAATAAGGAACCGACTGTAATACCAATTGATGAAAACTTGAATAAAATGATATGGGGGTTGAATCAACTTAGTACATTCATTGACATTAATTTGATTTGCTTTAAGCACATTAACTAAAGCAATAAACGAGCAGATCGAAATATAATGACTAACATGTTTAATATGCAATCAACAAATAATAAGTAAACCAAAAACATCACATAAATACATAATAACAACACATATGGACACTAGATATAAGTGGAAACCCATAAAGGGAGAAAACCATGAGTTTTTTATTGTTATGATGTAAAGGCAAGCTTCTACACCCTTACTACATGTTATTTTCTTTAGGCTCCAATCTATAGGAGACTTCTACCTCACTTTTTTGCAAGCTACAACATGCATGGAATATCCAACTCCCATATGTTTATGTGGGATAAAAACCACAAGAGGCTCCTACCTCAATAGGCTTCAGCCTGATATTTCTTAAGCAACAACTTTAAAGGAGTCCATAATCCTTATTATGAATATTATTATACATAACACATTTTTCCTTAGCATTCCATTGTTTCTCTTGCGCAGAGGGAGAGTCTTTATAGTAATCATCATATAATAGTTTCCGTACACTAGATCCATAACATATCAGTTCATATTTTACTTATCTCTGCATTCATGAAAGTGTGTTTCACTTAGCACATGTCCACCTTGATAATCCATGACTTCACCAAATCTACCTTCAACATGTTAGGCTTACAGATAAGGAACGGACTGTAACACCAGTTGATGAAAACTTGAATAAAATGATATGGGGGTTGAATCAACTTAGTACATTCATTGTCATTAATTTGATTTGCTTTAAGCTCATTAACTAAAGCAATAAACGAGCAGATTGAAATATAATGACTAACATATTTAATATGCAAAAAACAAATAATAAGTAAACCAAAAACATCACATAAATACATAATAACAACACATATGGACACTAGATATAAGTCGAAACCCATAAAGGGAGAAAACAATGAGTTCTTTATTGTTATGATGCAAAGGCAAGCTCTTACACCCTTACTACATTTGATTTTCCTTAGGCTCCAACCTATAGCAGACTTCTACCTCAACTTTTCTGCAAGCTACAACATGCATGAAATATCCAACTCCCATATGTTTTATGTGGGATACAAACCATAAGAGGCTCCTACCTCAACAGGCTCCAGCCTGATATTTCTTAAGCAACAACTTTAAAGGAGACCATAATCCCCTCATACAAAATGAAACGAATATGTTGGTTTACCTGGTCATCAATTCTACATATCTTCTTCTTTATTACTTCCTCTTATCCCATCCAAATATATTTCACATCAGTTTCATGTGTGCCAGGTAACCCCACTCAAGTGACGGTGGCATATGGATCCCAGTCTTGGCAAGACAATTGGAGAATAAGGGAGGATATGGTCTTACAAAATTAAGATAATATTAAAAATATTATTAGTGCAAAATTTAAGGACGAATTGTGAGTAAATAAATAGTTGGAGGGAAAAAAGAAACTACAATATTATAAGGAGGTGATCAACCCCAATCTCTAAAACCACAGTTATCTCTTTGTCTTGACTATTGTTAAGAATAAAGTAAACTTTTCCAAGATTAGAGTTACATTTCACGAGCTTCATAGTGAAACTACGTGTTGCTTGATTCTTAAAACACCATGGGAAGGTGAATTTTTTTTTTTGCTTAGATTGTCCATCTTATAGTCACTTTCTCTATAATTTTAAGAATATTTGTCATATTACCAACCTTTTTGATTTTTTAACTCAACAAAAGATAATTGATGGGCCTACTTTGATGGATTATACAACTTTCCCCTTCCTTGGGAGGTGTTGGTGGAAGACTATATTTCTCTATCGCAATATTTCTTTTTCTCATGTAGTATTCGGAACTCCACAAATAATTATGTAATTTTTTTGAAATAAATCTCTTTTTGTAACTTGTTGAGCATCTATATATTTCTAAGATTTATGTCTATGAAGAATCCATGAATGTAATAAATTGGCTTAAAGTAAAACCATTTTGAAGAATCACAAATTTATGCCTAGATATCATAACATTTTGATCAAATCAAGTAAATTTACTTATTCATCTTTCTCATATCTTACTTATTTATCTTTCTCATATCTATATTTTTTGTAACAAAAGTAATAAATTGATGATCTTTATAAAAAACAATTAACACTCGCTTATGGTGAGTGAAAAATGCAAGAGTTTAATAAAGTTATTCACAAGTTTCTCCCTGTGGGCATATACATCTTATAATTTTTTTTAAGAGAGTATCAGTTTCGGAATATGTTTATAGTTTTTCATGGATACATCATAGCTTTAGAGTAAAGCAATAGCTTTTAGTTTTTATGACGGATTCAGAATACAATAATATATGTACTTATCTCTATACTTTATATATATATATATATATATAAATTTGCTATGTCTCATTATTTTCCATAGTCCCTCTTTTTTAATTTGTCATTGATAACTAAATATAGGAATAAGGTAAATTTGTATCTACTGAATAAGTATTATTCTTTATAAATAGCTCCCATGCCCAAAATATCAAACAAAATTTAAATGAATAATCACCATCATAAAAACTAAACTCTACAAAAAGCAGCGGCTTAATATTTTCGTACCCAGGGCAACGAAATAGTATTTGCTTAAAATACACATTATTTTAATTAATAAAATATCAGAATAAAATAAAAGACAGCATCCCCTAAATTCAAAACAATATCGCTGCGATAATGGCAGCCTTATTTAGTAATGAATCTCATTATACAATCTCAAATTTTGGCATGCAGACTAATCCATGCGCCCTTCAAGCTGAACGACAAGGAGGAAGAGGCGAACCACAGAGACAGGCATTGTGGCTGTATGTAGAAGCAGGGAATGAATCCAATGGTCCCCCTCGTGCAATCATGCCACACACATGGTTGAAGCTCAAATTCAACTCACTCAGACCCTTCAATTGGACCAGCTTCTCCGGAATGGTTCCCTTTAGTTGATTATTTGACAGATCAAGGAATCCGAGATTTGGCATATCACCCAACGATTCGGGTATGCTACCAGTAAGCTTATTGTTTGAAATGTGAAGAAAATCTGGGCTTCAATTCCCGCCAAAAGAATTGGGTAGTTGGCCTGCGAAATTGTTGAACGATAACTGCAACGAGTGGAGTTTTGGATGATTCCTAAGCTGTCGTGGATGTCACCGGATAGGCTATTTTTTTTCAGAACAAGGGTTTGAAGCTGGGAGGACTGAGGAATATAGGGCATATTCCTGGTGAGTTTGTTTTGGGACAGACCAATGGTTATAAGAGATGTTAACTTCGTTAAGGACGCTGGAATAGATCCTGTCAATAGATTCTGATCCAAAGCCAATTTATAAAGATTAGCGCTCAACAAACCCAGTGATTCTGGAATGCTTCCACTTAAATGATTGTTACTTGCCAACAGCTGTGCAAGCATTGACATATTTCCTAACGATGATGGAATCTTACCCGTCAGCAAATTATTTTGTATGTGTAGCATTGTTAGCTGCTTCAGATTTCCCATGGAGTCTGGAAGGGGACCTGAGTGCGTATTGTTGTTCATGGTCAACACAGACAGGAGTCTCATATTTCCAATGCTTGATGGAATATAACCAGAGAGCTGATTTGAATCCAAGTACAAAGAAGTTAAATTCCGTAGATTTCCAATGGATTCCGGATTAGGACCAACAATCAAGTTTCCAGTGAGAGACAACGATTATAGACTGAGCAGTTGGCCAATGTCAGAAGGAATTGAACTGGTGAGTTTGTTGTTATCCAGAGTAAGATGGTTCAAGGCTGAAAGGTGAGAAATAGAAGCTGGAATTATTCCACCTATATTTTTCCACCTCATAAAGGTAAAGGTATGAAAGTATGATAGGTTCCCGATGGTGTTGGGAATTTTTGATAATTCCAAACAACAATGAACAGAGAATAATGCACTGTTTTGCTTTTAGCACAGAGAAACTAAAAATTGTTTTTGTTGAAGACAGATGTGTTCATTAATAACGCTGACCGTTACAAAAAAGTCTTCCTCCAACAGAGGGATTGCACCAATAACTCTTCAGATGCAATTCCAAAAATTTTACTCTATCCCTACTTAAAAATTAACACTGCTGAAACACTGCTATGTCTGCACTGTTGTGCATTACAAAAAAAATGCTCTATCTCTACTGGAAAATACACCACTCTGTTCCATCTTACTTTGCACTGCTATGCATATTCAACAACACCAAAAAAAATTACCTTCGCACTGTTGTGTTTTTCATTTCACATTCTCACAAAAAAAACTATGTTTCTATGTTGCTGCGTATTACATAATCCAGAACAACAAAAAAAAATGACTTTTCGTTTTTACTTCCATGCATTAAAAAAATTAAAACCTTTACCTACATTCAACAACCGTAGTACGTTTATATTAATTACATTTAACATGGCGATTTTTTTTGTTTTAACCGTAGATTACGGTTGTCTGCAATATCGCACAGAAGATCCAAGGATAGGCAGCAGTGAAGTACCATTACTCTCATGAGCTACCATAACCGTTGATCTTGCCCTCAATAATCGGACGGCTAACAGTCAATCTTGCATGGCCCTTTCTATCTGAATTTTACCCGCCGGGGAAAGCTGTACTTGCAAAACCACTCAGGGCATGTGGTAGCTGTTGATTGTGATCACTGCCCTCAGAGAAATACCATCGTTCAGCGAAAAGCGGTGCGGGGAGTTTTGGCGGTTTTGACCTGCAGTTGAAATCAGTATTTCAACACTCCCCTTTAATTTCAACTAGTGGGTTATCAGTCATACCCAGACATTTCCTCAAAAACTCAAAACTTTTCTGCCCCAATGGTTTGGTCAAAATATCTGCAACCTGCTCCTTAGTTCTGTAGTGTTGTAAAACAATTTCTCCATTGTTTACCAATTCCCTGATGCAATGAAACTTTGTATCAATGTGTTTCGTTCTCTTATGAAATACAACATTCTTGGGTAATGCAATAGTTGAGCTATTGTCACAAAAAATCATAGTTCCTTTTGCTTGTTCTTGGCATAAGCTCCTTAACATCCTTCTCATCCAAATTTCTTGACACACTGCTACTGTAGCTGCCACATATTCTGCTTCTGCTATTGACAATGCTACAATAGGCTGTTTTTTAGAAGCCCATGAAATGGCTCCTGAACCCATGTGAAAAACATAACCGGATGTGCTTTTCCGATCATCTACACTTCCAGCCCAATCACTCTTAGTGTGTCTAATTAAATATGAACATTCTGAAGTAGTATATAAAATGTCAAACCTTTTAGTACTTTTAAAATACCTTAGAATCCTTTTTGCTGCCTGCCAATGTGCTTCTTTTGGCCTCTCCATGAATCTGCAAATCAAACTAACAGCATGCATTATATCCGGCCTAGTTGCAGTCAAATACATGAGGCTGCCAACTATGCTCTTGTACAAACTAGGATCAAATTCCTTGCTTTTGTCCTCTTTGTTGAGTTTTAATCCCATCACTGTGGGAGTGATTGCTGCTTTGCTCTCCTGCATACTAAATCTTTCCAACACTTTATTAACATATTTCGCTTGTGAGATAAAAATCCCATTTCCATTTTGTTCTACTTCTATTCCTAAGAAGTATCTCAGCAAACCCGTGTCAGTCATTTCAAATTCTTCTTTCATGACTGTTTTGAAATTTTCAATAAGATAGTCATCATTACCTGTGAAAATAACATCATCAACATATAACACAACAATTAGTATTTTACTATCCTTTTCTTTGATGTAGAGGGTGGGTTCTCCCTCACACTTTTCATATCCATTTTCGAGTAGATAGGAATCTATCCTACTATACCACGCTCTTGGTGCTTGCTTCAGCCCATAAAGAGCTTTCTTCAATCTACACACTTTGTGCTCGTGGCCTTCCTTTTCATAGCCTAGAGGTTGTTCAATGTAAACCTCTTCCATTAACACTCCATTTAGGAATGTTGACTTCACTTCCATTTGGTAAACTTTCCACTTGTTTTGTGCTACTATGAACAGCACTGCTCTCACGGTTTCCATTCTAGCAACCGGTGTAAAATTTTCCTCATAGTCTCTCCCATACTGCTATTTATATCCTTTGACAACCAGTCTTGCCTTGTGTCTTTTTATTTTGCCTTTATAATTACTCTTGGTCTTTTAGACCCATTTAACTCCAATGACTTCCTTTCCTTTTGGTAGTTCAACTAAATCCCATGTCTTGTTTCTTTCTATGGCATTGATCTCCTCATCTATAGCTTCTATCCATTTCCTATCCTTAATTGCTTCTTCGAAATGAACAGGGTCATCGATATGAAAATATAAAGCAAACAAAGAGTTCATACCTTCATTTGATGCCTCTTGTTCATAAGTGTCACTTAAATTTCTGAACTTCACACCTCTTTCATTTGGTGTACAAGTGCTTGAAGAACCTGAATTTCCTCCTTTTGGTGTGCTTGGAGAAGCACTTTCATTTCTCCTCAAGGGTGTCTCTTGTTGTCGTTGTGTTGGCGTTGTTGTTTGGGGATGTATTTCAGCGATCTCCTCATCATTTTCATCATGAGACAAAGAGTTTTTAACATTCATTTTTTTATCTATGCTTCCATCCCAAGCTTCCTCCTCAATGAACTGAACATCTCTACTCATAATAAGCTTCTTGGTGGATGGGTTATACAACCTGTAAGCTTTGGATTCCTCAGTGTATCCAATGAAAATACATTTCTCCCCTTTGTTGTCCAACTTCTTTCTTAGTTGAACTGGAATGTGTGCATAAGCCACACATCCAAAAACTTTCATGTGGGTGACTCCTTGCTTTGTCCCACTCCATGCTTCTTCCAGCACTCTGTTCATGACTACTTTTGTAGGGCATCTATTCAAAATGTACGCTGCACAATGTACAGCTTCAGCCCTATAATCATTTGGCAAATGATGTGCCTTTAACATACTCCTCGCCATATCCATGATTGTCCTATTCTTCCTTTCGGCAACTCCATTTTGCTACGGAGTGTACCTAGTGGTAAACTGCTTATGAATTCCATTTTCTCTACAAAACCGTAGAAATCCTTTGGAGATATACTCACCTCCTCTATCAGTTCTTAAAAATTTGATATGCAGCCCACTTTGGTTTTCTACAAGTGCTTTGAAATTGCAAAATCTTTCAAACACTTCACTTTTGCTCTTCGGGAAATAAACCCAAGTCTTTCTAGTAAAATCATCAATAAATGTTAGTATATAGTGGCTACCTACAAGTGATGGAGTTTGCATCAGTCCACATAGATCTGAGTGGACAATCTCTAAGTGTGCTTTTGCCCTTATGCTTTTCCCATATGGAAAACTTTCTTTGTGTTGTTTCCCCAATATACAACCTTCACAAAGGTTGTCTGGTTTCTCTATCAACGGTAATCCTCTTACCATCCCTTTTCTATTCAACAAGTTAAGACCTCCAAAGTTGAGATGTCCAAATCTCAAGTTCCACAACCAGTTTTCATCTTTTGGTTTGCTTTGGAAAGCCTCTTGTGTCACTGCTGCTATTTCTTCTCCATTTTCTAAATCTGCTTTCATCCTGAGAGGGAACATCCTGTTCCTTGTCATCTTCACTTCAGCGATACATTGTTTGCTAGGTGTTTTATCCATGATGGTGCATACATCATTCACAAAGAAAACATTGTACCCCTTTTGAACAAGCTGTCCAATACTTAAGAGATTACATTGCATTCCAGGAACATAATAAACATCTGATATGGTTTTCTTTTCACCTTTCCTTGTTAAGACATTTACTTCTCCTTTTCCCATAACATAAACTTTATTAACAGTCCCTAGTGTGACTTGTGACTTCACACTCTGATCTAACATAGAAAACAAGGCTATGTTTCCTGTCATATGGTTACTGCAACCAGAGTCTAGGAACCATACACCTTCACTCTTTTCTTCAGCCATATTACAGGCTAAAAACAAATTATTTTGGCTGATATTTTCTCTAGTGAAATTTGCACTAGTTCTATTATTCATATCATGTTGCTTCTTCCTACATTCATTTGCATGATGCCCATATTTTTTACAATAGTGACATTGGACATTGGATTTATGATACCTTTGTCCTTGAGCATGATGTTGTCCACTTTGTTGGATGTTGCCTTGGCCTTGGTTCTGATTTGGATTGCTGCCACTTCCTTAAGCATTTGTTGGATTGTTTCTTCTACCTCTGTTTTGGATTCTGCCTCTTCCTCTCTTCTTTCCTCTGCCTTGACCTCTTCCTCTTCCAAAGAACATTTGTGTCTTAAAGGCATGTTCTAGAGATGAGTTTTCATTTCTACTCAATCTCTGCTTGTGTGTTATCTGTGATGCATGTAGTTCATCAACTGAGAAGTTTGATAGATCCTTTGTCTCTTCTATGGTGGTGACAATCACATAGAACCTTGAGGGTAGGATCCTCAACAGTTTCATCATAATCCTCCTTTCTTCAAGAATCTCTCCATGAGACCTTATCTGTGTGACCAGACCAATCACATGTGTGAAGAATGAGTCAATATTATCTGACTCCTTTATGCAGAGAGTCTCAAAATCTCTCCTCAACAATTGTAGTTTTGTTGTCTTCACTTTCTCCATGCCTTGATAGGCTATCTTGAGAGTTTTCCATGCTTCTTTGGATCTCTTGGCTGCTGCTATCCTTGGAAACACACTCTCATGCACTGCTTGATACAAAAAGTAGAGGGCTTCATAATCCTTCTTGTTATTGCTCTTCAACAGATCTTTCTCTGCCTAAGTTAAATTATTAAAATCATTTTCATCTACTTGTTCTTCAAAACCATCCTCAAAAAATTCCCATAAGTCTTGGGAAGCAAACAAAGCTCTTATAGATATTGCCCAATAGTCATAGTTTTTTCCATTAAATTGTGGGAGCTGAGTATTACAGATACCCATGCTAGTGCTGGCTACAATCATTCTTGCACTCTTAACAATGCTTCAAAATACTTGTCTGTGTATTTAAAATAGCTAACTGTCCTCAACAGTAACATAAAAACTAACTTGAGAAATACCTTGGATTCTCTCTTGACTAAGTCTTCACTCTGCTGGAGAAGCTGCTGCAACAAGAAATCCTTCCTTCAGCTTCTTTGACACCTTCAAAGAGCCTGGACAAGCTTTGATACCATGTTGGGAATTTCTGATAATTCCAAACAACAATGAACAAAGAACAATGCTCTATTTTGCTTTTAACACAGAGAAACTAAAAATTGTTTTTGCTGAAGACAGAGTTTCAGCAACACACACAAAAGGAAACTTGTGTTCATTAATAACGCTAATTGTTACAAAAAATTCTTCCTCCAACAGAGGGATTGCACCAAGAACTCTTCAGATGCAGTTCCAAAAATTTTACTCTATCCCTGCTTAAAAATTAACACTGCTGAAACATTGTTGTGTCTGCACTGTTGTGCATTACAAAAAAAATGCTTTATCTCTGCTGGAAAATACGCTTCTCTGTTCCATCTTACTTTGCACTACTCTGCATATTCAACAACACCAAAAAAAATTACCTTCGCGCTGCTGCGTTTTTCATTTCACATTCTCACAAATAAAAAAAAAACTATGTTTCTACGTTGTTTCGTATTACATACTCCAGAACAATAAAAAAAATGACTTTTCGTTTTTACTTGTATCGTAAAACAAACGACTTTTGTGCATTAAAAAAAATTAAAACCTTTACCTACATTCAACAACCGTACGTTTATATTAATTAAATTTAACATGGTGATTTTTTTTGTTTTAACCGTATTTTACGATTGTTTGCAATATCGCATGGAAGATCCAGGGACAGGCAGTAGTGAAGTACCCTTACTCTCATGAGCTACCATAACTGTTGATCTTTCCCTCAATAATTGGACGGCTGACGGTCAATCTCACACGGCCCTTTCTGACTGAATTTTACCCACCGGGGAAAGCTGTACTTGCAAAACCACTTAGGGCACGTGGCAGCTATTGATTGTGATCGCTGCCCTCGGATAAATACCATCATTCAGCGAAAAGCTGTGCGGGGAGTTTTGGCGGTTTTGACCTGCAGATGAAATTAGTATTTCAACAGATGGATTCTGATATGCTTCCACTCACGTAAACGCTAGTGTTTCTTGTGCCCATGGAATCCCCCTCAAGAATGAGGCTCACCACCCGACCGCCATTGTTATCGCAGGACACACCCTTCCATTTGTAGAAATCATTTCCCATCCATGATTTAAGAGCTCCGCTCGGATCCTCCACGATACCGGCTTTGAAAGCCAATAAGGCAACAGAATCTTGTTCTACACATTGTGTTATCTTTTGTCCATGGCATGAGTTTAAGGACATCAGTAGTAACACAGAAATGAATGCTAAGATTTCTGACCTGTGTTTCTCCATTTCGAAGCCAAGGAAATTGCCGAGGGTAATCAGAAACTTCTGGGCCCTAAGCATGAACTTTATGAAACCCACATTGCAAGAGAATCGCATCGAGTCGGTATTTAAATGATAAAGGTGCTTTGTATGTTAGGGATTCATCTTGGTATTTTAGGGTTTCGGATACAAACTAGTCATCGGTTAGCTTTGATTACCAAAGAACGTTAAAATCTGGAAAACACAGATGACGAAAAGGACCAGTCCAAGTGTTTTAGGGTTTTGTTCCAGGTTGGAATTTGGTTATTCAATTTTCACCCGGCAGTGCTGGTTTGAAGCTACAATTTTCACAATTCTCAAAATCATAATGAAATTGTAACCTATTTAAATTACGCACTTTAAGAACATTTTTTTCACTGGAAAAAATAATTACCCAGCCCTTCGACTCATCATTTCGTATAAACTTATGAGGTGATTTTCATTGGAAATTTAATAATTTAATCTTTTGACTAATCATTTTTTTAACCATGAGATTTTCATTGGAAATTTCATAATTTAATCTTTTTACTAATCATTTTTTTAATATTTATTTGTCGTGATTTCCATTGGAAATTTAATATTTAAAGCATTTTCTGAACTTTACGTTTCAAATTCCAATTTTGTAGTATAGATGTTGTATTAAAGCATTTTGTAGTATAGATGTTGTATTAAAGCATTTTCTAGACTTTATGTCTGAAATTCAGTAGTATAGATGTCATGCATTTACTAGTCTAAGCCATTCTTTATCACTTTATATTTTTGTTTCACAACGATATATGTTATTTAAGTCACCTGGGTATTGCACTCGCCTAGGCCACACCATCCCTTAACATTACTAGCTTTTTGCTCAAGGAATTTCGAATGGGTGACCTCCACATCAAGGAGACTTAAAAGTACACCCCATCACCCTCTATACCCTAGGTGGACAATTTAATTTTAAATTTTATTATTTAAATTATTTTTTAAACATATATTCTAAACAAAAATAATAAAAAACTTTAACAACTATAATATATTTTATGGTTGTCTCTACTTTTTGTTTGATGATAAATTTTCCCAATATTTAAAAATATATTTTAATCATCACATTTAAATTACATAATGTTTTATTGTTTTATTTTAATATATTTAAACATCCTATATTTATAAAAAAAATACATTCCAATTTAAATTTGTAACTACAAAGACTAATTTAGAATTTAACATGTATTCAAATCTTTGACTGTGACCAATTTTCCTGCCTCTTATGTTGATTTATGCACCACAATATTCTAAAGGTATATTGTAGATTATGTTTTTTCTTCGTATTATGCAATATTAAATGTTTATTTATCCACAACCATGATCTATGTACCATCACTATTTTTCAATGTATAGGGAGATTATTTTTGAAAGGGAAGGTTCAAATAGGGAATTTTAACTTCTAGTTGAGGAATAACACATGTAATGTCCTTGTCCAGTGTCGAATTTTCCTGTAACACTCACAACCCATGCTAGGACATTTCCATCCTTTGTTGGTGCAACCACATCCATTAACACTTTATCAATTGGTATGGACAACTTTTCCTTTATATTCATTAATTCCAACAATGTCTCTAGTCTCCATCCAAAGCATAATTCTGTGTCAATACTACAAAAACGTATGACCTTGTATCTACCCTTTCATTATATTCCCAACGTGGTGATATACACATCTAAATGAAATTTACTTCTTTCACACAACAATTATAATTTACAGGAAACAATTAAAATTAATACATAACATAGAAAAGGGTTTGTAAGATCTTGCAACATAACTAAGTGAATGTTACAAAAGTACTTATATGTTCAATGTAAAACTAGCTACAAAATTTGATGTTCCTCTCAGTCATAGACCATGGTCTTCATTATGTGAAAGCAATCGGTCACCCTCGAGCTAGGGCCTCAACACCATGGGGCAATTACTTGTCCAATTAGAGGTACATGTATAGTATGATCAACCAAAGAAGGTACCAAACCCAAAAAACGGCCAACCCATAGGCTTATGCCCACCATTAGTCTACACCCAAGCATCACGCACCCTTTTCTCGCCTGCAATCCCTTGGGTTGTGTCACCACCTTTAGTGTGCATTATTCTTAACATGAATGGTCTCAACTTTATGTATCTAGGAGATCTTTCTACCCTTTGGAGTCTTCAAATTCTTGCATCATACGCTGGTATCCTCCAGCCTCAAAGCTAACATACCCCATCATCCTCCACCTAAGGAGTGCACACCCATCTTTGCACCTGCAATCCCTCAGATTGTGTCACCACTTCCAAGGAATATTACTTCTAGTCAGGGATGGTTTCAGTTTTTGGGCTCCTGTAGTTTGTGCTGCCATCCTTGGTTGTCCATTCTCATTCCCCATAGCTAACTGCCTCTCAAGGAAAACATGCTTCTTTCATGTGCATGAATTTTCTTTTTGAAATTTGGCACCCCATAAAGTCACTTATGGACTTAGGTTATTTTCATGTGCCCCCCTTTTTAATTATTTCTAACTCATATTAGCCTTTCTTATTTTCTTATGGAGTCTTTCCCCTAGATACAATTTTTTGCTAATTCGGTTTGCAGCTATTATGTCTTTATTAATATGCATAAGTTAAACATATTTGTAAAAATTAGGCACTCTAGACTCATAGCATATAAAATCATATACACATAAACACATCGGGCTCAAAACATATGCACAAACATACACATGGGTGCATTGCCCCCAAAAAGTGATTCTCAGCTCATTAGCCTAATTAATATGTTTTGACTTAGCACCCTAAGTTTTACATGTACATGGTATTTACAATACAAGTATTGGGTAAGGTTTTTACATCACCCCCCTCTTATTCATGCGCTATCATTAGTGAAATATATGTACACATATATTCATTATGATTAAACAAAAATATGAGGGTATTCTTCCCTCAATATATCTTCATGCTTCCATGTAGCATCCTCAAGACTTAAAAGGATCCATAACACCTTTGACATGGAAATGGATTGATTCTAAATTACCTTAACCTTATTTTCTAAAATTCATACTAGTTGGATCTGGAAGGCTCCCTTGGCCTCCATTTGAACCATATTTCAATCAATTACATTATTAGTATATGTGAATTTTTTTTCAAGTAATGAAATATGAAACACATTACGAATATGCATGGATGTTGACAATGTAATCCTATATGTGATTGGACCAATGCTCTCTAGGATCTCTAATTGTCCACAATATTTAGCTACCAACTTTGCATAACTACCCAATTTTAATGAAATTTTCTTTGTCTTCACTTTTAAGAAGTCATGATCACCAAATTTAAATTCCCTTTTAACCTATTCTTATGAGCATGGCTTTTCTATCTATCATGGGAAGCCTTCAAATTTTGTTTAATTTTTACGCTTGTTATTTTGTTTCTCTAAGAAAGTATGGACCAACAATGGCCATGTCCACAAGATTATCCTAATTCATGGGTGTATTACATTTTCTACCATAAAAGGCTTCAAATAGACTCACCTTCAAAGATATTTGATACCCATTATTGTAAGAAAGTTCCACCAAATGTAGGTAGTCTTCCCATTTCGATGGGGATAATTTTTTTCAAGAGAAAGGCTTGAGTAGGATATTTTCTCGATTTAACTTGTTATTTAGCCATGAAATATTAATAATAATATTATATTATTTTATTAACAATTTATAGATAAATTTTTCTTTCTAAATATATAATTTAAATCTAAAACAATATGTAATTTTAAAATTTTAAATGTAAATATTGAAAATTGATTTAAGTGATTTATAAATATTAATGTACTTTATGAATTTTTATTTTAAAATAATTAATAAGAAAAAGAAATTTTATGAGATAAAAAAATAGCGTTAAGTTTTTTCCATGTTTTTCCAAACAAAAAAACCACGGATCTTCTTCTTATTCTTTAAATAGTTTAACCTAAGTGTATAGAATAAAATATTTTTCCTTAAACATCACCAAAATTTTATATAAATACAAAAAATGCTTAAAAAATTGAATACTTTTCCAAAAGCATTGACAAACACTCTATGATATACATGTACATTTAAAAATAAATTTCCATCTTTAAACTCTTTCCTTATGTCTGTTATGCCAATAATAATCAAGGCTACACTTCTACATACTCATCAATTTTGAACATTTGGACCATTGCACATAGTGGATACTTCTCTTCTCTTTCCTACTATCTCTCTTCTCTTATGCATTATGGATAAAGAACAGGAGCTGCATAGACGAGAGAATGATTTGTAGCAGGAATAGATACAGTAGGGGGTGCAACATGCACAAACGAAATAAAATTGTGCCCATACAAGATATAGATCCATCCCAACAGCTGGCATGGAGCAGACAAGGTGAACAATTTTGTTTATTGCATGAAAGGGAATTTCAGAGCATGTATGTCATTGTGCACATGCATGCGATCCCACCTATTTGACACACTCACCGAGGCAAAGACAAGAAGCAAGTCTGATTGGAGCCGAATATGTATTCCGACAAGTTGATGCACACAACCACTAGCACATGCTTGGAGATCATCATAGACACTATGCAACAGCATGATACCGGTTTAGTCACACCTAGGATGACCATGCACATGCTATAAGAGGAGTTGGACAAAGGAGACATATCAGTGTACCTGGATGCAACGGATGCAAGAGTTCGATTTTAGCAGGATGTCACCATTGAGTGCACGGACACCATCATGGACAACCAAGGTTGGCATCAGTTTGCCACCATCGACCATCACAAGGATGTCAAAGAGTTGGTCCCACCACAATGGTTCGTGTGTTAGGGATGATTTTCATGGCTTCCTCAAGCCATTTTGTCTCACATGGGTACATGTGTAGATTGTATGTAATGTTTTGTCAAGTGGAAGTTCAAGTGTCGATAGTTGAATGTAATAGTCATAGAGTAGTTGAAGAGTCATGAGGGTAGATGAGCAGTCACAAAGGGGAATGTCAAGGGTCACCCCAACCTTTGCAATTTATAGTACCTCATAAATCATTGTAGAGGCTTTTGGTCAGTCAAGCTTCCAATAGGAGTATCTTAGAGAAAGCTTGGACATTATTGTAACAAGCCTTGGCTTCTCCACTGTGCAGAGCTAGTATATCTCTTTGAAGGAGCAGGGGTAGTGACTGTAATGTTTCGCTGTCAGAACTAGTGGTTGGTCATGGTTGTATTGTATGACTGGAACTTCCACTTCTTAATATAATAGAGCAAACACATTTCATGAATATGTCGTATTGTATTTCAACTATCTTGTTTAATTTAAATGATATAGGTATTTGTTTGCTTACACATGCATCTGTAGCTATTTCCTGTATATGTATGAATGAATCTTATTCAAACGTGTTGTTGGTTTAACCGTCACTTTGGATTGCTAGCATACTTGCCTTCCGATTTGTGATGCATCATTGCTCGCGTGTTCCCTTCTTAACTTCATGCTTTCATAGGTTTCCAGGGGTGTACTCACCTCACCCTTTGTGTGTTAGAACCGTTCTTGCACCTTCATTGACTTGCTACATATGTCATACCCTTCCTACCAATAGGGACATCTTACTTGCCTATGCATGCAATCGCGGTCAAGGCGATACCATACGACCCACTTCTATGACTCCTACATCAAATGGTTTGAGGTCTAGTTGGGACTTCTTAACAGGGAGATCCCCTGACATGTTGGCGGGTCCAGCATTGTCAACATTTTGGCACTAGAAGGAGGGCCAGATGAAAAGTTGAGTCCTTACATTTTTTTTGAATCTTTTCATATCTATCATGACTAACTACAAAGTTTCTCTTCCAGGGTGTATGTCTTATTGAAATGACTTCATTATCTTGAAGAAGCTCTCGGATAACTTGTCACATAATATGTACGATGGTGGAAGCTATGTAGCCTTGGTCAGGCACGTGGTCGCCATTGTAGGCTCATGCGAAAGACATGGAATCTTTGAATAATACATGACTTGTACGTTGTTTGTCTACACACTTCAAGGGAACCCATGGACTAGTGTGCCATGCTGCCTGAAAAATATATTCATTCTCTTTCTCATCTGGTCGCAGAGATAGACCGTGCTTTCAATCAATTTAACCACAAAGCACTCTACAAAGAAATTCTGGAATTATGAAAAGCACCTAATGAATCCGTTGAACAGTTTCACACACGCTTTTGTAATCTTGCATAGTGATTTCCCGAAGATGAAATTGATTGAGAATTTCTTAACAGAATATTTGAGTAACTTCTTCACATATCTGAAATTCCACTATTCTTGAAATCATCTGAACCCCGCACAACACACATCGGTGATGGATCTGAAAAATCAAAAGTAGGCCCAGTTGTTGTCACAAGTGACTGTCTACCTTCAGCACATCAAACAGCGCCACCACCACAGAGTGATGTGGGAGATGATGCACCGTTAGGGGAATTTTGAGGTCTAAAATGGGACTCCTAAGTAAATTATAAAATAATAAAATAATAATACATTACCTCATCAAATTTTAGAGGGACAAAAAGAAAAAACTATTTTCTCAACTCATATTTTCAACTTATATCCTTATGGGTTAGCTCAAATTTCAAGCGGGAACACTCATTGGATGCATAATTTGATTCCTCATCCAAGGAGTACCCATGTTGCATACTTCCGATGGACCCTGCTACACGAAAAATGAGAAATACATGAAAAAAATGATTGCAATAATGTTTTTTCATGTATTTCTCATTTTTCATGTAGCAAGGAACATCGAAAGTATGCAACATGGGTACTTCTTGGATGAGGAATTAAAATTTTGCATCCAACGAGTACTCCTGCTCGAAATCTGAGTAAAACCTTAGGGAGATAAATTGAAAAAGTAGTTTTATTATTTTAATATTTTTTTATCTTTTTACCTATTTACCCCAAAAATGTTGAATCATACCGCATGGTTGACATCGTCATCTTGAATCCTGTTGGTTCTTATAAATTTTATTTTGGTTGTACATTTTTCTTAGGAGGTCCATTTTAGACCTCAAAAGTTCTATAATGACACATCTATTGAGTTGTCACATCCTCCCATCCCACTTGCTCTTGATATCTGTGCATATTTAACTTGCAAGCCTATTGGTTGTCATGTGGATTCATTCCCTCAACCTCAGTCCCCACATTCTGTTGATCCTCTAGACTATATTGTCTTGTGTTCTTCCATTCCATACCCCTCACCTATTGTGAACGAGGATCAAGTTGTTAACGGAGTTGGTGTTATGCAACCAACCTGCACCATCATTTATTATGAGTGTGTGCAGGAATATAAAGAATAGCCTGAGGTTAAGGATGACTCCCTTTCATACACACCTCACCCACTCTTTCTTGACATCCCTTGTGATTCTTCCACTGCTGATTTCCCCTATGAAAACTCATTTCTAGATGTTTCTACTTTTGATCATTCATAGGACACGTTGGATGTCATTTTGTCATTACATTGCAGAGAGGACACATATTCCTCTGAAAATACATCCAATCTGTCATCTGTCATTTCTGGAAACACAAAGGGTGAACATCCTTGCTTTACATCTACCCCTCTGAACAATTCATCAAATCATGAGGATGTTGATAAACATCCCAAATTTTCTGATCGTGATTGTTGTGATATTTCGACTTCTTCACCCAATCACCATGTTGATTCACTCGTTTTTAATCTGTCTAAGCCACTAGTCTATGATGATCTATTTGTTGATGAAGCCGAAACCCAGTAGAATATTGAGGCACTTCAACCCGAGCTGATGGTTATGTCAGGCCCTCACTGTCCTAAGGTTGGCTTCACTTTTGATAAAGAAATTATTGAAACAATCAAGTCTTCTCATCTCTCTCTGCTTTGCATTCAAGATCAATCTAACACTCAGATTTCACTTCCTCCACTCAAACTACACGATCCCATCGCTCATGCATTGGAGGAATATTACACAGAAAGCACACTTGCACAATGTAAGTGGTGTAACTTTCTCATGTTTTCTTTCATGTCACAATTAAGAGAATGCATACACTCAACATATGCACGTAGTGTAGCACAACACCATGGCAAGTCTGCAGAGTGCACGTCATGCACTTTCACTCATTTTGGTTCTATGGACACTTGTAATCTCGGAGTGTGTTTGTATTCATCATTATATCTTTCATCTTTGCTATTTTGCACAACTGTGTTGATCGCAAACCATGCATTCACCAACATGGGTCGACCAATGTAATGGTGGCTGCATTGGAAGTATCACTTCACGTGAGACGATGCATGCACTGTTAGCTTAAGAGTAGGAGTAGTGTTTTCTTTTGAGTTGTTTTCTTGCATGCATGTTTTCTTCTTTCTTTGTTTGTTTTATTTCTTTCTTGTTTGTTTGGTTACTTTCTTTGCATACACATTTTCTTCTTCTTCTTTCCTTGCATTTTATTTTGTTTGCTTGTTTTTTTCTTTAGGTTAGTTTCGCATGGAACGTTTGTGACTCTTGAAATAATATGGGTGAAGTACAAGAGGACTTGTACAACTATCAATACTTGGTTATCTATCATCCTACATCTTATGTAAGAACTTCTTGTCTTCAGTCCATGATACATCAATGGAAAATATGTACTCTTTGAAGTGAAGCTTGGTGAAAACACAACTCTTGCATGTGAACTAGAATAAGGTGAGTGAGAAAACCTTATCAAGCATGTCAGAGGTATATAAGAACTACTTCTCTAAAGGAGAAACCTCTTCTGCTCTCAACAAGAGGGGATCCCTCTTCCACCTCTAAAATGAATATGTGTTATGCACAGTTATTAAAAAATGAAAAAATTAAAATGAAAAATTAAAATGAACCAGGTGAAAGAAGAGAAAGGCTTCGTACGCAGAGAGGCAAGGCAAGTAAATCCGTCGGAGTATTGACTAGGCTCGCTGGCAGCAAAGCGATGCTTGCGTTCCTGCGTGACTCCACCAGGGTACTTGTGCTACTGCATCTTTAAAACATCTTGGTTCTACTTCAATTTGAGACTTCAAAGAAAAATTAGTATAACCATATATTTCATTTAAATATTTTGTCCTTTTTGCAGGAGGACTTGGACTTGATACAGGACTTGAAGTAGCAGAAGTTGATGGAGTGGATGTGGCCTCTGAAGTATTTTGATTACTCGATGGATTTGCAGAAACAAAAGATTCATCTTCTTGTACAACAATACTTGGAGTTTGTTGCTGCACATCATGATTCCATTACCATTCTTCTTTCTCATCAAATAACACATCATGGCTAATCATTAATCTTTTAGTTTCTACATTGTACAATCTATAACCTTTGTTTTCCTCACAATATCCCATAAAAATTCATTTCGCACTTTTATCATCAAGCTTTCTTCTCTTTTCAGCAGGAACATGAGCATATGCAATGCAACCAAAGACTCTTAAATGAGAAATATTGGGTTTTCTTCCACACCATGCTTCATAAGCAGTAATATTTTGCACACTTCTTGTTGGGCATCTATTAATTATATAAACAGATGTAGCTACATCTTCAGCCCAAAAAATGTTTGGAAGGTTTTTACCTTTCATCATGCTCCTAGCCATCTTAACAATTTTTCTATTCTTACATTATGCAATGCCATTCTGTTATGGAGTATAACTAGCTATGAATTGCCTTTGAATGCCATTCATTATACAATAAGAATCAAACTTATTAGAAGTGAATTCTCCCCCTCTATCTGTGCGTAATGTTTTTAGACAATAACCACTTTGCTTTTCCACAAGAGATTTAAATTGTTGAAATATGACAAATGCATCAGATTTTCCTTTAATGAAATATACCCATGTTCTTCTACTAAAATTATCCACAAATATAATGAAATACTTATTTTTATTGAGAGGCAAGGTTTGCATAGGACCACATATATTTTCACGCACTAGTTCCAGTGGTTTACTTGCTCTCCATGATTTTCCTACTAGAAATGAAACTCTATGTTGCTTACCAAGAATACACCCTTCACAGACTTTATCATTGGAACCAATAAGTGGTAACCCTTTGACCATTTTCTTGTTATATAACAATTTCAAGCCTTTTATATTCAAATGTCCATACCTTATGTGCCATAGCCAGGAACTATCATCATAAGCAACATTTAATGTTGTACTTTCTTCACAAGGGAGATTGAAAGCAAAAATTCTGTTTTGCAACATATTAGTCTTAGCAATAATTTTACTGTGATCATTTTTATCATAGATTATGCATTGCTTGTCCTCGAAAACAATTAAATATCCATTTTCAAGGAGATGCCCTACACTCAATAAATTATGTGCTAGACCAGGAACATATAAAGCATCATTAATGTGCTTTGGTTTTCCTTGTTTTGTCTTCACAACAATTGTTCCCTTACCTTCAGCTTCAACTCGCTTGTCATCTCCCAATAGTACATCAAATTTTGTAGATTCATCTATCTCTACACATCCATCTTTTTTTCCTATCATGTGATTGTTGCAACCACTATCCATAATCCACACCTCTTTGGAAACATTATTAGTTGAATTAGAAGCCAAGAATAAATTGCCAACCTCTTCTTTTTCTTCAGAAGAATTAACTTCTTGCGTTTGTTTTTCCCAACAATTTCTTTCATAATGGCCAGATCTTTTACAACAAAAACATTGAACTTGGGATTTATTAAATCTTTTACCTCCATCACTTTCATCACTACCTCTTCCTTTTTTGTATGCAGAAAAAAATCTTCCTCGACCTCTGCCACCTCTGTATGTTTGCCCTCTTCCTCTTCGTCTTCCAAAAGTGTTATGGCTTTCCTCATTAGAGGAACCACTTTTGTCTTTGAAAATGTTTCCTCTTGCTTGAAAAGCTTGCTCATTAGATTTTTTAGAAGATCTATTGATTCTTTGCTCATGAGATTGGAGAGACCCCATTAGCTCATTCGTCGACAACTGAGTTAGATCCTTAGACTCCTCAATAGCAACAACAACCCCATCAAATTTTGCAGGCAAACTTCTTAAAATCTTCTCAACAATTTTTTGATATTTTAAATCTTATCCATAAGAGCTAATTTCATTCACTATCCCCATAAATCTAGTGAGAAAATCTTGAATAAATTTAGAGTTTTGCATGTGAACAACACACACTTTACATATAAATCAACTCTCGTAACCTATCTCTAATACCATGTTAAATCTAGCAGGAGCATGCATATGAAAACATAAACAAAACCAAATAACAAAAATAAGAGAAGTCGGATTCTCAATCCATGAGCTAAACTCTCATTGGGATCTCATATCTTCATAGGATCAATGAATACATTATTATATAGCCCACATATTTCTAATTTCATTATCCATTATCTGACTAATCTAGTGCCCCTAATAATTTGTTGAATGATAACTCACTACGTCTATAGATTTTCTATCCTAATCCTGATAACTCAGAACACAAAATTCGTTGGCTAATTTGTCAGCAATTACATAGCTTTATTTTAAGCATTATCCTCAACAATAAAATCATATACACATAAACACACCGGGCTCAAAACATATGCACAAACATACACATGGGTGCATTGCCCCCAAAAAGTGATTCCCAGCTCATTAGCCTAATTAATATGTTTTGAGTCACCACCCTAAGTTTTGCATGTACATCGTATTTACAATACAAGTATTGGGTAGGGTTTTTACATTCCCCCTGCCTCTTATTTATGCCTATCATTAGTGCATTATTTGTACACATAGATTCATTATGATTAAACAAAAATATGAGGGCATTCTTCCCTCAATATATCTTCATGCTTCCATGTAGCATCCTCAAGACTGAAAAGGATCCATAACACCTTTGACATGGAAATGGATCGATTCTAAATCACCTTAACCTTATTTTCTAAAATTCATACTAGTTGGATCTAGAAGTCTCCCTTGGGCTCCATCTAGACCATATTCCAATCAATTGTATTATTAGTATATGTGAATTGCTTTTTAAGTAATGAAATATGAAACACATTACAAATATGCATGGATTTTGACAATGTAATTCTATATGTGACTGGACCAATCCTCTCTAGGATCTCTAATGGTCCACAATATTTAGCTGCCAACTTTGCATAACTACCCAATTTTAATGAAATTTTATTTGTCTTCACTTTTAAGAAGTCATGATCACCAAATTTAAATTCCCTTTTAACCTATTCTTACGAGCATGGATTTTCTATCTATCATGGGAAGCCTTCAAATTTTGTTTAATTTTTATGCTTGTTATTTTTTTTCTCTAAGAAAGTATGGAACGACAATGGCCATGTCCACAAGATTATCCTAATTCATGGGTGTATTACATTTTCTACCATATAAGGCTTCAAATAGACTCACCTTCAAAGATCTTTGGTACCCATTATTGTAAGAGAGTTCCACAAAATGGAAGTAGTCTTCCCATTTTGATGGGGATAATTTTTTTCAACAGAAAGGTTTGAGTAGGACTTTTTATCGACTTAACTTGTTATTTAGCCATGAAATATTAATAATAATATTGTATTATTTTATTAACAATTTATAGATAAATTTTTCTTTCTAAATTTATAATTTAAATCTAAAACAACATGTAATTTTAAAATTTTAAATGCAAATTTTGAAATTTGGTTTAAGTGATTTATCAATATTTATGTACTTTATGTACTTTATGAATTTTTATTTTGAAATAATTAATAAGAAAAAACAATTTTATGAGAGAAAAAAATAGGGTTATGTTTTTTCCATGTTTTTCCAAACAAAAAACCATGGATCTTCATCCTATTTCTTTAAATAGTTTAACCTAAGTTTATAGAATAAAAATATTTTTCCCTAAACATCACCAAAATTTTATATAAATACATAAAATGCTTTAAAAATTGAATACTTTTCCAAAAGCATTGTTATACATTCTATGATTTACATGAACATTTAAAAATAAATTTCCATCTTTAAACTTTTTCCTTATCTCTATTATGCCAATAATGATCAAGGCTACGCTTCTACATACTCATCAATATTGAACATTTGGACCATTGCACATTGTGTATACTTCTCTTCTCTTTCCTCCTATCTCTCTTCTCTTATGAATTATGGATAAACAAGGCTCTTAAAGAGGATTTTTTGATGTCGAGGATTATCTTCTCTTAGATAATTATTGGTGATCTTTGACAGATGCATGATAAATTACACAAGTTGCTACATGGTCATACATAATAAGTTCACACATATAATGTCCAACATCTATGAATTAGACACATGATATTTGGGAACATAATTTATCACCAATTGGTTGTAAAGCTTAGAGATTCCTCTTAGCCATAGGCCAAAGTACTCTAGAACTCTCAATAGCCGGTGACCTCGGAGTTGGGACCTCATTCCACAAGGTTGAATTCTCTCCTAGAGTCAATTTCATCATGCATTTAATATTGATTCAATTATTATACTAGATGTCGACATTAGAAACCTTATGAGCCACAATGCCACATACCTCACCTTACACAACCAAGAGAGTGCACCATTTCACTAACTCTATAGTCCATTACGATATCCCACTACTCCATCTTGGGATTGAAGTGCAAACTAATTAGCAAATTTAAAAAAATGGTAGCTTTAGGATTTTCAACTTCCATTGGAAGGCCCTCAGGCACTCCCTCAACCTTATGTTGGGAATTTATGCCCAACACTTTTCCTTCTACCTCCAATCTTACCTGAAGCAACTAGGGAACTTTAGCCATGGAATTTTAATAAGGTTTTCCATGTCTAATTATGAGGTCATAGGGTTGGTTTCAATTAGACTCTTACCTTTGAATATGTATCCTAATCCCAATCCACTAGGCACAATTTCCCCAACATGTAACTTTCCTACTTAAATCAAGAACTTCACATAGTATATTTTACTCATAGATCATTTCCTCAGGTTACTCAAAGAAAATATGGGTTTATTTGGACAAGGTCAATGAGAGGGACAAGGAAATGACAACTCTTTGTTTGCATGTTTGAAACAATCCAAGTATCAATAATAAATATTACTTGCCCTACAACCTCAATACTTCATCATCTCTTCTATCTTCATAATCTAGGTTTTATATGTCTAACTAACTTATGGGATTTCATGTTGTGAAGACTTAGTCATGGGTTCCACCGCCCCATGAAATTCACCTTATGGAGCTCTATCCCTCCATTCTTGTCTCTAACTTGATATGCAAAAACAATATTTTTATAACTCTTTATAACATGTGCTTAGGGACATGGGCCTTAACTTTAGTTTTGCTTTGGCCTCAAAACACATAACATAGGCACATACGCCAAAAAAAGAACTTAACTTACCAACTAAATAGAGATATTCACAATATAATATGAGGTTATTATCGGTGTTACATTAAGAGAATATGACATGGCCCACTCGAAAGTGTCCCCAACAATTTAAGGATAAATAACATATTATGATGGAAAAAGTTACCCAAGGGGATATAATCACAATCTTGTTATTCTTAAGAATCTATTTGAAAATTATTATATGTTAGAGAATCCATACATGAAGGAAAACATTTACTACTAGCACATTGATTGATAGCTTCATCAATGAATGGGCTAATACAATTATCATTTTTGAAATCTTTGTTAACATCCCTACAATAAATACAAACTTTAATTACACCTTATTTGCTTTCGAATATGATGGGATTTGTGACCAATTTGGTCAAGGGAATTGAATAATAAAAACATCATTAAGAAACTTTTCTACATTTTCTTTCCTTCTTCATATCGATTATTCAGAGCCTTCCCCAAGTAGTCTTATAGATATCATATGTCTTCATCTCATGTTTGATAAACCCAACATCAATGCCTAGATTTTCCACATCGCTCCAAGTGAAAACATAATGAAATTCCTTAAATAAGCAACAATATACACTTATTAATATGTTTTCATTGTTAAGGCTTTGTGAGTTAAGCATTTCCTAAGAAGACATATGGTCGAAACTTTGTGTTCATGTATAGGTCCCGACATTGGAAAATGTGGTGTTAATTATAGAGATTTTTTTTTTGGATACACACCTGGATCTTAGGGTTGGTGGTTAGCAAGTAAGCCTGATGGTACCTAGGGAGGCTGAAAGCTTGAGCCCACCTTATTCCCTCATAAATAGATTTCCCTGGTAAGGAATTTATTCCGTGGCATTGTGGTGCCTAAATTTATTCATGGTTCATATAGTTGAGATCATCCTTGTACTTGTATATGATGAATACCTCCCTAGTTAAGAGGGAGTGTTGGAAAATGTAAGTGGGTTCAGTCTTCATTTAATGTATATGAGTAATCTTATAATCACTTGTGAAAAGAATAAATAAAAGAGTTATTATTATTATTATTATTATTATTATTATTATTATTGTGACTTATTAAAGCATGGGTTTCATGCTTGGGCTACCATGTTTTAGGTCAAAGTCCCCATTAAGGTATTATACGACTTACTGTCAGTCAATAGAGTCATTGTACTTTTAAATAGGCCCTTCTTGGGATTTTGGATCATCTAAAAATGTTAAGTATTGAGTCAAATGTAATTTATGCATCCTCCACATAAAGTTCGGCCTAGAAGAGATCAAGTCGGACTAAGGACACTAATTAGACATGACATGAAACTCATAAATACAGGCAACTCGAATTCATTTGGATCACTTCATCTCAAGCAAGTTTGATATCTCTAAGGAAGCTGGTAAGTGCGAAGTACGAATCTGGGAAGCGAAAGGAAGTGCGATTTGGGTGGAGTTTATGGAGAAGAAGAAAAATAAATTTTTGGTGCATCTCTCTCTCTCTCTCTCTCTCTCTCTCTCTCTCTCTCTCTCTCTCTCTCTCTCTATCTCTTTGTTTCGAGCCCTAGATTAGGAGATCAAATTCTTTCAAATTTTGTTGATGTCGGAAGATGCCTGATGCTGAAAGATGGTACATAGTTGAAATTGTTGGAAGAGAGGTCCAAGATTTGGGAGGCTGAATTGGTGTGGAGTGAAGGTTTGGTATTTGTCTAGGGTGAAGAGTCCCAAAGAACACTACTGAAAGGAATAGAATTTTGACTGAGTTTTCCCTTGTAGGGGGGTTTTTCCCTGTTATAGCGCCTACATCTAGTGTCCATTGTTTTATGTTCTTTCGCTTTGGTAATTTCTTGATTAACTAAAAGATAAGATATAAATAATCGCAATAAAAAATCAAGAACATCACAAGTAATTATCAAGAATAAGAAAATATTTCTGCCTTTTTTATTTTCTAACATCCTTGAGTCATTTCTACCTTTTTTGACATATATTTTGCATTCAATAGCTCTATCTCCAAATTCATTGCATAGATAACAATAACCATAAAAATGATTTGCGTACGAAGTAAATGAATTCAATATTTTCTTTGTCTTACATTCTCCTTCAACAAGTCCAGGTTCATAGCAAGCAAAACAATTGATATCTATCGAAGGAGAAAATAATATCCTTTTGAGATCTTCCAATTTTTCTCAATTTATCTCAAGTAGCAAGTGAAATTTTTCCAAATAACCATTTCCTCATATCATTCTTTCACTCTTGATGTTGCCTCTTTTTTTTTTTCTTCTTCTTTACAAATCTTGGTTTATCTACCTTCTTGTTATGCAGGTATATTAGTGCTACCTCATTATCCTTTATGGTTGCATTTTTTTGAGTTCTTTATGGAGACAACCTCCTCTTCTAGTTGAACAGATCTCAGACTCTAATCTTTCACATTGTACCTCTTTCTCCTTTAGCTTTCTACTCATCATCCTTTCTATTCTCCTTGCCTCTTCAATTTGTGTCTTCACATTAACAATTTATTCCTTGTACTCATGCTCTCTCTCATCACATATCTGCATAAGTTTATTCAAGTCTTTGGTTTCATTCTTCAATCTTTCTATTTGAGTCAAGGCTATGCCAAGATTAGCTTGTTCTTCAACTATATTTTCTTCTTGGAAATTAGGTCGATTCACACTAGCATAGACCTCATTTGACTGAACACTTTCCTTTTTATAGAGATTTTTCTTATTCTTCTTTCTCTTCACTTTTTCTGTATTAGTGCTACTAGTCTCTCCTTCATGAATGAGCTGAAACCTATCCCATATTTCGTTAGAAGAATTTAAATCTATTATTGTATCAAGATCTTTATTATGAATATTATTATACATAACACATTTTTCCTTAGCATTCCATTGTTTCTCTTGCGTAGAGGGAGAGTCTTTATAGTAATCATCACATAATAGTTTCCATACACTAGGTGCATAACATATCAGTTCATATTTTACTTATCTCTGCATTCATGAAAGTGTGTTTCACTTAGCACATGTCCACCTTGATAATCCATGACTTCACCAAATCTACCTTCAACATGTTAGGCTTACAAATAAGGAACGGACTGTAACACCAATTGATGAAAACTTGAATAAAATGTTATGGGGGTTGAATCAACTTAGTACATTCATTGACATTAATTTTATTTGCTTTAAGCTCATTAACTAAAGCAATAAACGAGCAGATTGAAATATTATAACTAACATATTTAATATGCAAACAAAAAATAATAAGTAAACCAAAAATGTCACATAAATACATAGTAACAACACATATGGACACTAGATATAAGTGGAAACCCATAAATGGAGAAAACCATGAGTTTTTTTATTGTTGTGATGCAAAGGCAAGCTCCTACACCCTTACTACATTTGATTTTCATTAGGCTCCAACCTATAGGAGACTTCTACCTCAACTTTTCTGAAAGCTACAAAATGCATAGAATATCCAACTCCCATATGTTTTATGCGGGATACAAACCACAAGAGGCTCCTACCTCAATAGGCTCCAGCCTAATATTTCTTAAGCAACGACTTTAAAGGAGACCATAATCCCCTCATACAAAATGAAACGAATATGTTGGTTTACCTAGTCATCAATTCTACACATCTCCTTCTTTATTACTTCCTCTTATCCCCTCCAAATATATTTCACATCAGTTTCATGTGTATGTGTGCCAAGTAACCCCACTCAAGTGACAGTGGCATATGGATCCCATTCTTGGCTAGACAATTGGAGAATAAAGGAGGAGATGGTCTCACAAAATTAAGATAATATTAAAAATATTATTAGTGCCAAATTTAAGGAAGAATTGTGAGTAAATAAAGAGTTGGAGGGAAACAAGAAACTACAATATTATAAGGAGGTGATCAACCCCAATCTCTAAAACCACAGTTATCTCTTTGTCTTGACTATTGTTAAGAATAAAGTAAACTTTTCCAAGATTAGAGTTACATTTCACGAGCTTCATAGTGAAACTAGGTGTTGCTTGATTCCTAAAACACCATGGGAAGGTGAATTAGAATATTTCTCATATTACCAACCTTCTTGTTTTTTTAACTCAACAAAAGATAATTCATGGGCCTACTTTGATGGATTATACAACTTTCCCCTTCCATGGGTGGTGTTGGTGGAAGACTATATTTCTCTATCACAATATTTCTTTTTCTCATGTAGTATTGGAAACTCCACAAATAATTATGTAATTTTTTGAAATAAAGCTCTTTTTGCAACTCGTTGAGCATCTACATATTTCTAAGATCTATGTCTATGAAGAATCCATGAACGTAATAAATTGTCTTAAAAGAAAACTAGTTTGAAGAATCACAAATTTATGCCTAGATATCATAACATTTTGATCAAATCAAGTAAATTTACTTATTCATCTTTCTCATATCTTACTTATTTATCTTTCTCATATCTATATTTTTCATAACAAAAGTAAGAAATTGATGATCTTTCCAAAAAAAATTAACACTCGCTTATGGTGAGTGAAAAATGCAAGAGTTTAATAAAGTTATTCACAAGTTTCTCCCTGTGGGCATAACTCAATATACATAGCAACATCTTATAATTTTTTTTAAGAGAGTATCAGTTTTCGAATATGTTTATAGCTTTTCATGGATACATCATAGTTGTAGAGTAAAGCAATAGTTTTTATGACGGATTCAGAATACAGTAATATATGTAGTTATCTCAATACTTTATATATATATATGTATATATATATATATATATATATATATATATATATATATATATATATATATATATATATATATATATATATTAATTTGCTAGTCCCTTTTTTTTTTAATTTGTCATTAATAACTAAATATAGGAATAAGATAAATTTGTATCTACTAAATAAGTATTATTCTCTATAAATAGCTCCCATGCCCAAAATATCAAATAAAATTTAAATGAATAATCACCATCATAAAATCTAAACGCTACAAAAAGCAGCGGCTTAATATTTTCATACCCAGGGCAATGAAATAGTATTTGCTTAAAATACACATTATTTTAATTAATAAAATATTAGAATAAAATAAAATACAGCATTCCCTAAATTTAAAACAAGATCGCTCCGATAATGGCAGCCTTATTTAGTAATGAATCTCATTATACAATCTCAAATTTTCGCATGCAGACTAATCCATGCGCCCTTCAAGCTGAACGACAAGGAGGAAGAGGCGAACCACAGAGACAGGCATTGTGGCTGTATATAGAAGCAGGGAATGAATCCAACGGTTCCCCTCGTGGAATCATGCCACACAGACGGTTGAAGCTCAAATTCAACTCACTCAGACCCTTTAGTTGGACCATCTTCTCTGGAATGGTTCCCTCTAGTTGATTATTTGAGAGATCAAGGAATTCGAGATTTGGCATATCACCCAACGATTCAGGTATGCTACCAGTAAGCTTATTGTTTGAAATGTGAAGAAAATCCAGGCTTGAATTCCCACCAAAATAATTGGGTAGTTGGCTTGCGAAATTGTTGAACGATAACTGCAACAAGTGGAGTTTAGGATGATTGCCTAAGCAGTCCGGGATGTCACCGGATAGGCTATTTTTGTTCAGAACAAGGGCTTGAATCTAGGAGGACTCGAGAATACAGGGGATATTCCCAGTGAGTTTGTTTTGGGACAGATCAATGGTTATAAGAGATGTTAACTTCGTTAAGGACGCTGGAATAGATCCTGTTAATAGATTCTGATCCAAAGCCAATTTATAAAAGTTAGCGCTCAACAAACCCAGTGATTCTGGAATGCTTCCACTCAAATGATTGTTACTTGCCAACAGCTCTGCAAGCATTGACATATTTCCTAACGACGATGGAATCTTACCCATCAGCAAATTATTTTGTATGTGTAGCATTGTTAGCTGCTTCAGATTTCCTATGGAGTCCGGAAGGGGACCCGAGAGCGTATTGTTGTTCATGGTCAACACGGATAGGAGTCTCAGATTTCCAATGCTTGATGGAATGAAACCAGAGAGCCGATTCGAATCCAAGTACAAAGAAGTTAAATTCCATATATTTCCAATGGATTCCGGAATAGGACCGGCAATCAAGTTTCCGGTGAGAGACAGCGACTGTAGACTGAGCAGTTGGCCAATGTCAGAAGGAACGGAACCGATGAGTTTGTTGTTATCCAGAGTAAGATGATTCAAGGTTGAAAGGCGAGAAATAGAAGCTGGAATTATTCCACCTATATTTTCCCACCTCATAAGGGTAAAGGTTCTTGGGAATTTTTCTGAGAAAATTCCAAAAACAAAATCACAGAACAGAGAACAATGCTCTGTTTCCTCCACAGGATCTTTAACACAGCGGAAACTTTGAAAAATTTCTGAGCAGACAGATATTTACACACATGAAAATGAACTTTGCATTCATTAATAAAATAACTGTTGTTACAGACTTCTTCCTCTCTCAGAGGGATTACACAGGAACATTTGAGTTCTACACAAAAATTACTTTGTCCCTCCTTTTAAAAGGATTTACACTGCATTAAAAAAAATTCTATCTCTACGAAAGAGATCAACACACTGCTGTGTGGAAATTTCACAAAAAATTTTCTCACGCTGTTGCGTTCTATTTTTACTTCGCACTACTGTGCATTACAATTCTCTTCATTTACACTGCTGTGTATATTTTCATACGCGCTGCTGCGTTCTTCCTTCTTCTCTCACTTTTTTGACAAAAAAAACATTACTTACATATATGACAATAAAAAGGACTTACATACGTTTTCACTTTCCATGATGCCGTAAAACAAAAAACAATAAAATTAAATGATTTTACCAGCTTTTACTTGTGCCCATACTTCCGCTGAAATGAAATTAAAATCCTTACCAAAACTTACCAACCCAAAAATGGAGCACAAAAATGGAGCACAAGCATATTAGTGCGATCTGTGATATGCGATCGGATCGCATTGCAACATCGCAATCGCAGAAAACACAGCACATAACGGAGGGTGACAGGATGAGTTTGCGATTGCGATATGCGATAGATCGCATCGCAAATAAAATAAAGCTGTAGTTGAAATTATTATTTCAACACTCCCCTTTAATTTCAACTGCTGGGTTATCAATCATACCTAGACGCTTCCTTAAAAACTCAAAACTTTTCTGGTCTAATGGCTTGGTCAGAATGTCCGCAACCTGTTCTTGAGTGCTGCAATGTTGTAAAACAATTTCTCCGTTGTTCACCAATTCTCTGATGTAGTGAAACCTTGTATCAATGTGTTTCGTTCGCTTGTGAAACACAGAATTCTTGGACAATGCAATAGCTGAACTATTGTCGCAAAAAATCACCGTTGTTGTTGCCTGCTCTTGGCATACACTTCTTAACAGTCTCCTCATCCAAACCGCTTGACACGTTGCTGCTGTAGCTGCCACGTACTCTGCTTCTGCTGTAGACAACGCCACAATGGTCTATTTCTTGGAAGCCCATGAAATCGCTCCTGAACCCATGTGAAAGAGATAACCAGATGTGCTTTTCCGGTCATCTCCACTTCCAGCCCAATCGCTATCGGTGTAGCCAACCAAATCTGAATTTTCTGAAAAAGTATACAAAATGCCAAACCTTTTTGTACCTTTGACATAGCTCAGAATTATTTTTGTTGCTTGCTAATGTGCCTCTTTTGGCCTCTCCATGAATCTAGAAATCAAACTAACAGCAAACATTATGTCAGGCCTAGTTGCAGTTAAATACATAAGGCTGCCAACTATGCTCTTATATAAGCTAGGATCAAAATCCTTGCTGCTGTCCTCTTTGCTGAGTTTTAATCCCATTACTGTGGGAGTGATTGCTGCTTTGCACTCTTGCATATTAAATCTGCCCAACACTTCATTTACATATCTTGCTTGAGAGATAAAAATTCCATTTTCATTTTGATCTACTTCTATTCCTAAGAAGTATCTCAGCAAACCCATGTCAGTCATTTCAAATTCTTCTTTCATGACTGATTTGAAGTTTTCAATGAGGTAGTCATCATTACCTGTAAAAATAACATCATCAACATACAATACTACAATTAAAATCTTACCATCCTTTTCTTTAATGTAGACGGTGGGTTCTCCCTCACATTTTTCAAATTCATTTTCCAGTAGATAGGAATCTATCCTACTGTACCACGCTCTTGGTGCTTGTTTCAGCCCATAAAGAGCTTTCTTCAATCTGCAAACTTTGTGTTCTTGGCCTTTCTTCTCATAGCCTAGAGGCTGCTCAATATAAACCTCCTCCTTTAACACTCCATTTAGGAATGTCGACTTCACATCCATTTGGTATACTTTCCATTTGTTTTGTGCTGCTATGGACAACACTGCTCTCACAGTTTCCATTCTTGCAACCGGTGCGAAAGTCTCCTCATAGTCTCTCCCATACTGCTGCTTGTACCCTTTGACAACCAACCTTGCCTTGTGTCTTTCAATTTTTCCTTCAGCATTGCACTTGGTCTTATAGACCCATTTAACTCCAATAACTGCTTTACCTTTTGGTAGCTCAACTAAATCCCATGTCTTGTTTCTCTCTATGGCTTTCATCTCCTCATCCATAGCTTCTATCCATTTCGTATCTTTAATTGCATCTTCGAAATGAATAGGATCATCAACATGACAATACAAGTAAAATAAGGAATTCATTCCTTCATTATAAATGTCACTTAAATTTCTAAACTTCTTACCTCTTTCACTCGGTGTGCAAGTGCTTGAAGATGCACTTGAATTTCCTCCTTGTGGTGTGCTTGGAGAAGCACTCTAACTTCTTCTCAAGGGTGTTCCTTGTTGTCCTTGTGTTGGCGCTGCTGTTTGGGGATGTATTTCTACCATCTCCTCATCATCTTCATCATGAGACAAATAGTTTTTAACATTAACTGTTTTCTCTATGCTTCCATCCCAAGCTTCCTCCTCAATAAACTGAATATTTCTGCTCACAAAAAACTTCTTGGTGGATGGGATATACAACCTGTAAGCTTTGGATTCCTCATTGTATCCAATGAAGATGCATTTCTCCCCTTTACTGTCCAAATTCCTCCTCAGCTGATCTGGAATGTGTGCATAAGCCACACATCCAAAAACTTTCATGTGGGTGACTCCTTGCTTTCTCCCACTCCATGCCTCTTCCGGCACTTTGTTCATCACAGCTTTTGTAGGACACCTATTCAAGATATATGCTGCACAGTTTACGGCTTCAGCCCAATAATCATTTGACAGATGCTTTGCCTTTAGCATGCTCCTCTCCATATCCATGATGGTCCTGTTCTTCCTTTCAGCAACTCCATTTTGTTGTGGGGTGTACCTTGCTGTAAACTATTTGTGTATTCCATTTTCTCTGCAAAACCGTAGGAATTCCTTGGAGATATACTCACCTCCTCTGTCTGTTCTCAAAACTTTAATGCACAGCCCACTTTGATTTTCCACAAGTGCTTTGAAATTTCGGAATTTTTCAAACACTTCACTTTTATTCTTCAAGAAATAAACCCAAGTCTTTCTTGTAAAATCATCAATGAATGTTAGAAAATATTGGCTGCCAGCTAAAGATGGGGTTTGCATTGGTCCACATAAATCTGGGTGGACAATCTCTAAGGGTGCTTTCGCCCTTATGCTTTTCCCTGAAGGAAAACTTTCTCTGTGTTGTTTTCCCAATATGCAGCCTTCACAAAGGCTGTCCGATTTCTCTATCAATGGTAATCCTCTTACCATCCCTTTTCTGCTCAACAGGTTAAGACCTCCAAAGTTGAGATGTCCAAATCTCAAATGCCACAACCAATTTTCATCCTTTGGTTGGCTTTGGAAAGCCTCTTGGGAAACTGCTGCAATTACTTCTTTGTTTTTCAAATCTGCTCTTATTCTGAGAGGGAACATTCTGTTCCTTGTCATCTTCACTTCAACAATGCATCGCTTGCTGGGTGCTCTATCCATGATGGTGCATACATCATTCTCAAAGAAGACATTGTAGCCCTTTTGAACAAGCTGTCCAATACTCAAGAGGTTACATCTCATTCCATGAACATAATAGACATCTGTTATGGTTTTCTTTTCACCTTGCTTTGTAAATATTTTAACTTCTCCTTTACCCATAACAGAAATTTTGCTATCAGTCCCAAGTGTGACTTGTGACTTCACACTTTGATCTAAAGCAGAAAACAAAGCTATGTTTCCTGTCATATGGTTGCTGCAACCGAAGTCTAGAAACCATATGTCTTCACTATTTGTTTCAGCCATGTTACAAGCTAACAGCACATTATCTTGGCTGACATTTTCTCTAGTAATATTTACATTAGATCTATTATTCACATCATGCTGCTTCTTCCTACATTCACTGGCATAATGCCCATATTTTTTACAGTAATAACATTGGACATTGGATTTTTCATACCTTTGTCCTTGAGCATGATGTTGTCCTCCTTGTTGGCTGCTGCCTTGACCTTGGTTCTGATTTCGATTGCTGCCTCTTCCTTGAGCATTTGTTGGACTATTCCTTCCTCCTCTATTCTGGCTTCTGCCTCTTCCTCTCTTGTTTCCTATGCCTTAACCTCTTCCTCTTCCAAAGGACATCTGGGTCTTGAAGGCTTGCTCTAGAGATGAGTTTTCATTTCTACTCAACCTCTGCTCATGTGTGATCAGTGATGCATGAAGTTCATCAACTGAAAAGTTTGAGAGATCCTTTGTCTCTTCTATGGTGGTGACAATCAAATGAAACCTTGAGGGTAGGCACCTCAATAGTTTCTCCACAATCCTCCTTTCTTCAAGTATCTCTCCATGAGATCTTATTTGTGTGACTAGACCAATTACTTGAGTGAAGAATGAGTCAATATTGTCTGACTCCTTCATGCATAGGTTCTCAAAATCTTTCCTCAGCAACTGCAGTTTGGTTGTCTTCACTTTCTCCATGCCTTGATAGGTTGTCTTGAGAGTTTGCCATGCTTCTTTGGATGTCTTAGCTACTGCTAACCTTGGAAACATGCTTCCATGCACTGCTTAATACAAGAAGAAGAGGGCTTTTGAGTCCTTCTTCTTGTAACTCTTCAACAGATCCTTCTCTCCCTGAGTTAATCCATTAAACTCATTTTCATCTGCTGGTTGTTCAAAACCATCCTCAACTATTTCCCATAAGTCTTGGGAAGCAAACAAGGCTTTCATTGTTACTGCCCAATAGTCATAGTTTTTGCCATCAAATAGTGGGAGCTGCATACCCATGCTATTGCTGGTGTTGGTGCCAGCCATTTTTGCACTCTTAACTTTGCTTCAAAATACAGTCAAGTATTTAAGAGAAATACCTTGGATTCTTTTGCCTGAGACTTCACTTTGCTGGAGAAGTTGCTGTTGCAAAAGGAACCTTCCTTTAGCTTCTTTGAACCCTTCAAAGAGCCTAGACTAGCTCTGATACCAGTTATTGGAAATTTTTCTGGTGATTTCAAACTCAAAGGACCAGATAACAACGCTCTGATGCCACTGTTGGGGATTTTTCTGTCAAACTCCCAAAAACAAAATAAACTGGACACAGAGAACAATGCTCTGTTTCCTCCACAGGATCTTTAACACAGCGGAAACTTTAAAAAATTTCTGAGCAGACAGAGATTTACACACATGAAAACGAACTTTGCATTCATTAATAAAATAATTGTTGTTACATACTTCTTCCTCTCTTAGAGGGATTACACAGGAACATTTGAGTTTAACACAAAAATTACTCTGTCCCTCCTTTTAAAAGGATTTACACTGCATTAAAAAAAACTTATGTCTCTGCGAAAGAGATCAACACACTGCTGTGTGGAAATTTCACATCAAATTTTTCTCACGCTGCTGCGTTCTATTTTTACTTCGCACTGCTATGCATTACAATTCTCTTCATTTACACTGCTGTGTATATTTTCATACGCGCTGTTGCGTTCTTCCTTCTTCTCTCACTTTTTTGACAAAAAAAACATTACTTACATATATGACAATAAAAAGGACTTACATACGTTTTCACTTGCCATGCTGCCGTAAAATAAAAAACAATCAAATTAAATGATTTTACCAGCTTTTACTTGTGCCCATACTTCCGTTGAAATGAAATTAAAATCCTTACCAAAACTTACCAACCCACAGTAAATTCCATTTACTGTTTTACTGACATTTATTGGTGGTAAAGAAAATTTTACTTCACGTCAAATTCATTTGGTGCAGGCTTGTACTTCAACCATTGACTTCATTTAGATCGCATCGCAGAATCCCATTTGGCGGAACACAAAAATGGAGCACAAGCATATTAGTGCGATATGCGATCGGATCGCATTGCAACATCGCAATCGCAGAAAACACAGCACATAACGGAGGGTGACAGGATGAGTTTGTGATTTGCGATATGCGATAGATCGCATCGCAAATAAAATAAAGCTACAGTTGAAATTATTATTTCAACAAAGGTGCGAAGGTATGACAGGTTCCCGATGGATTCTGATATGTTTCCACTCATGTAAACGCTAGTGTTGCCTGCGCCCATGGGATCCCCATCAAGAATGAGGCTCACCACCCGACCGCCATTGTTATCGCAGGACACGCCCTTCCATTTGCAGCAATCATTTCCCATCCATGATTTAAGATCTTCGCTAGGATCCTCCACGATACCGGCTTTGAAAGCCAATAAGGCAACACGGTCTTGTTCTACACATTGTGCTATCTTCTGTCCATGGCATGAGTTTAAGGACATCAGTAGTAACACAGAAACGAATGCTAAGATTTCTAACCTGGGTTTCTCCATTACGAAGCCAAGGAAATTGTAGAGGGTAACCAGAAACTTCTGGGTCCTGAGCATGAACTTTATGAAACCCACATTGCAGGAGAATCGAATCGTGTCGGTATTTAAATGATGAACGTGCTTTGTATGTTAGGGTTTCATCTTCGTATTTTAGGGTTTCCGATACAAACTAGTCGTCGGTCAGCGTTGGTTATCAAAGAACGTGAAAATCCGGAAAACACAGATGCCGAAAAGGATCGTCCAAGTGTTTTAGGGTTTTCTGCCAGGTTGGAATTTGGTTATTCAATGTTTACCCGGCAGTGCTGGTTTGAAGCTACAATTTTCACAATTGTTCAAAATCATAATGAAATTGTAACCTATTTAAATTACGTACTTTAAGAACATTTTTTTTCGCTGGAAAAAACAATTATGTGGTGATTTTCATTGGAAATTTAATAATTTAATCTTTTGACTAATCATTTTTTAACCATGAGATTTTCATTGGAAATTTAATAATTTAATCTTTTGACTAATCATTTTTTTAACCATGAGATTTTCATTGGAAATTTAATAATTTAATCTTTTGACTAAGCATTTTTTTAATATTTATTTGATGTGATTTGCATTGGAAAATTAATATTTAAAGTATTTTCTGAACTTTACGTTTCAAATTCCAATTCTGTAGTATAGATGTTGTATTAAAGCATTTTCTAGACTTTATGTCTGAAATTTGGTAGTATAAATGTCGTGCATTTACTAGTCGAAGCCATTCTTTATCACTTTATATTTTTCTTTCACAACGATATATGTTATTTAAGTCACCTGTTATTTAAGTCACCTGGGTATTGCACTCGCCTAGGCCACACCATCCCTTAACATTACTAGATTTTTCCTCAAGGAATTTCGAATGGGTGACCTCCACATCAAGGAGACTTAAAAGTACACCCCATCGCCCTCTACACCACAGGCGAACAATTTAATTGTAAATTTTATTATTTAAATTATTTTTTAAACTTATATTCTAAACAAAAATAATAAAAACTTTAACAACTATAATATATTTTATGGTTGTCTCTACTTTTTGTTTGATGATAAATTTTCCCGATATTTAAAAATATATTTTAATCAACACATTTAAATTACATAATATTTTATTGTTTTATTTGAATATATTTAAACATCTTATATTTATAAAAAATATATATTCCAATTTAAATTTTAAACTACAAAGACTAATTTAGAATTTAACATGTATTCAAATCTTTGACTATGACCAATTTTCCTACCCCTTATGTTGATTTATGCACCACAATATTCTAAAGGTATATTGTAGATTATGCTTTTTCATCGTATTATGCAATATTAAATATTTATTTATCCACCACCATGATCTGCGTACCATCACTATTTTTCAATGTATAGGGAGATTTTTTTTGAAAGGGAAGGTTGAAATAGGTCATTTTAACTTCCAGTTGAGGAATAACACATCTAATGTCCTTGTCCAGTGTCGACTTTAACTGTAACACTCATAGCCCAAGCTAGGACATTTCCATCCTTTGTTGGTGCAACCACATCCAATAACCCTTTATCAATTGGTATGGACAAATTTTCCTTTATATTCATTAATTCCAACAATGTCTCTAGCCTCCATCCAAAGCATAATTTTGTGTCAATACTACAAAACCTTATGACATGGTGATATACACATCTAAATGGAATTTACATATTTCACACAACAATCATAATTTACAAGCAACAATTAAAATTAATACATAACATAGAAAAGGGTTCATAAGAAATTGCAACATAACTAAGTGAATGTTACAAAAATACTTATATGTTCAATGTCAAACTAGCTACAAAATTTGATGTTCCTCCTAGTCATAGACCAGGGTGTTCATTATGTGAAAGCAATCGGTCACACTCGAGCCAGGGCCTCAACACCATGGAGAAATTACTTGTCCAAATAGAGGTACATGTCTAGTATCATCAACCAAGGAAGGTACAAACCCAAAAAATGGCCAACCTATAGGCTCACGCCCACCATTAGTCCGCACCCAAGCATCACACACCCTTTTCTCCCCTGCAATTCCTTGGGTTGTGTCACCACCTTTAGTGTGCATTATTCTTAACATGAATGGTCTCAACTTTATGTATCTAGGAGATCTTGCTACCCTTCATAGTCTTCAAACTCTTGCATCATATGCTGGTAGCCTCCAGCCTCGAAGCTGACATACCCCATCATCCTGCACCTAAGGAGTGAACACCCATCTTTGCACCTGCAATCCCTCAAAATGTGTCACCACTTCCAAGGAATATTACTTCTAGTCGGGGATGGTTCCAATTTTTGGGCTCCTGTAGTTCGTGTTGCCATCCTTCGTTGTCCATTCTCATTCCCCATAGCTAACTGCCTCTCAAGGAAAACATGCTTCTTTCATGTGAATGAATTTTCTTTTTGAAATTTGGCACCCCATAAAGTCACTTATGGACTTAGGTTATTTTTATCTGCCACCCTTTTTAATTATTTCTAACTCATATTAGCCTTTTTAATTTTCTTATGGAGTCTGTCCCCTCAATACAATTTTTTTCTAATTCGGTTTGCAGCTATTATGTGTTTATTAGTATGCATAAGTTAAACATATTTGCAAAAGTTAGGCACTCTAGACTCATAGCATATAAAATCATATACACATAAACAGACCGGGCTCAAAACATATGCACAAACATACACATGCGTGCATTTCCCCCAAAAAGTGATTCTCAGCTCATTAGCCTAATTAATATGTTTTGACTTAGCACCCTAAGTTTTGGATGTACATGGTATTTACAATACAAGTATTGGATAGGGTTTTTACATCTGCCCCCTCTTATTTATGCGCTATCATTAGTGCAATACATGTACACATATATTCATTATGATTAAACCTACCTCATTATCCTTTATGGTTGCATTTTTTTGAGTTCTTTATGGAGACAGCCTCCTCTTCTAGTTGAATAGATCTCAGACTCTAATCTTTCACATTGTACCTCTTTCTCCTTTAGCTTTCTACTCATCATCCTTTCTATTCTCCTTGCCTCTTCAATTTGTGTCTTCACATTAACAATTTATTCCTTGTACTCATGCTCACTCTCATCACATATCTGCATAAGTTTATTCAAGTTTTTGGTTTCATTCTTCAATCTTTCTATGTTAGTCAAGGCTATGCCAAGATTAGCTTGTTCTTCAACTATATTTTCTTCTTGGAAATCAGGTCGATTCACACTCGCATAGACCCCATTTGACTGAACACTTTCCTTTTTATAGAGATTTTTCTTATTCTTCTTTCTCTTCTCTTTTTCTATATTAGCACTACTAGTCTCTCCTTCATGAATGAGCTACAACCTATCCCATATTTCTTTAGAAGAATTTAAATCTATTATTGTATCAAGATCCTTATTATGAATATTATTATACATAACACATTTTTCCTTAGCATTCCACTACTTCTATTGCACAGAGGGAGAGTCTTTATAGTAATCATCACATAATAGTTTCCGTAGACCAGGTCCATAACATATCAGTTCATATTTTACTTATCTCTGCATTCATGAAAGTGTGTTTCACTTAGCACATGTCCACCTTGATAATCCATGACTTCACCAAATCTACCTTCAACATGTTAGGCTTACAGATAAGTAACCGATTGACATTAATTTCATTTGCTTTAAGCTCATTAACTAAAGAAATAAATGAGCATATTGAAACATAATTACTAACATATTTAATATGCAAACAATAAATAATAAGTAAAACAAAAACATCACATAAATACATAATAAGAACACATATGGACACTAGATATAAGTGGAAACCCATGAAGGGAGAAAACCATGAGTTTTTGATTGTTGTGATGCAAAGGCAAGCTCCTACACCCTTACTACATTTTATTTTCTTTAGGCTCCAACCTATAGGAGACTTCTACCTCAACTTTTTTGCAAGCTACAACATGCATGGAATATCCAACTCCCATATGTTTTATGCGGGATACAAACCATAAGAGGCTCCTACCTCAACAGGCTCCAGCCTGATATTTCTTAAGCACTAACTTTAAAGGAGACCATAATCCCCTCATACAAAATGAAACGAATATGTTGGTTTACCTGGTCATCAATGCTACATATCTCCTTCTTTATTTTTATTTTTCTAAATAAGACTGAGCTAAATTATATTACAGCAAGAGCAAAATTACATCAACAGTATTACAACAGGGCCGAGGCCCTGTAAAACTTGTCCTGGGACAGACAGTAAACTCGAGAGTATTCATACCAGGATTACAAAAGCTAGAAACCAGAGTGACACTTATGTAACCGACACATGGACTGAAGCAACAGAAACACATGGAGGACACTGACACCATAACAGAAGTAACAGATAACCGACACCATATGTGGTCGCGAAGGGAGCGGACAGAGAGAAAAAATCATGCAGTGAAACCTGGAGCGTGAACTAGTCTTCTTCCGTAGTCTGCGGTTCATCCTCCATCTTGCAACAGGGAGGCTGGAGAATAGCCTTACCAGCATTGCGCTGCACAGGCTCACTCGGGCCGGCTCCAGGATCATGAACAGGCCTCAGCATATCAATGGCCGGAAATTCCATGTCCACAGTGGGAACAACCACAGGAATACGCGGAGGGTTGGCACGAGGAGCTTCATCATCACCCCACGGATTGCTACAATGCTCCACTGAAACAGTTACGAAGAAGGTGGAATTGGACAAAGTACATGGAAGGCGATATCTTACCATTGGGTGCTCAGTGTGCCCGCATTCCATTCTCTCCGGAGGTTCCGCTACTCTTCCTCTGACTGGTGGCCTTCCTCTCGGTCTTCTGCGTTCAGAGGATTCTTCAATTGAGGAAGAGGGAGAAGGGGCTCTTCCACTGTAACTGCCACGCCTACTTGTGCCCCGTTGACGTTCACGCTGCATACTGAAAGTGAGCGGATGGCGAGTGTTCACACACAGATTGTCCCTCTGAACCAAACGCCCAATTCCCCAACCAGACTGCGGATGGAAGGTTTGCAGCACCGCCAATCTCCCAGGTGCACGACCAGACTGCCCGGAAGCTCTCCAATTGCCCCAATCTATGGCCCCTGAACCATCACAGTCGCTCTCAGAGCCTGAATCAGAGCCGAAACAATGAGCCTTCGCCACTTCCCTCAAGACCAGAATAGGAGCAGACGAGAAATGCGGGAGAATGTCCGAGAACTTCCAGCTATGAAGCGCCATGTATCGTTTCTCAATGCACGCAGTGAATGCCGAGGGGACATCTCTGCAGCGAACCACAACTGCCCTCCTTAAATGCTGCATGCCGGAATGGTTAAGGCATGTCCTCTGGGTATATGTGGCTTGTCCGGGCGGACACCTTCCCTGCTGACAAGCCATGAGCCCTGTAAATCTAACAGCCACCTGCATCCGGGGCATATCTCCTTCTTTATTACTTCCTCTTATCCCCACCAAATATATTTCACATCAGTTTCATGTGTGCTAGGTAACCCACACTCAAGTGACGGTGGCATATGGAGCCCAGTCTTGGCTAGACAATTGGAGAATAAGGGAGGAGATGGTCTTACAAAATTAAGATAATATTAAAAATATTATTAGTGCCAAATTTAAGGAAGAATTGTGAGTAAATAAAGAGTTGAAGGGGAAGAAGAAACTACAATATTATAAGGAGGTGATCAACCCAAATATCTAAAGCCACAGTTATCTCTTTGTCTTGACTATTGTTAAGAATAAAGTAAGCTTTTCCAATATTAGAGTTACATTTCATGAGCTTCATAGTGAAACTAGGTGTTTCTTGATTCCTAAAACACCATGGGAAGGTGAATTTTTTTTTTTGCTTAGATTGTCCATCTTATACTCACTTTCTCTATAATTTTCAGAATATTTGTCATATTACCAACCTTTTTGATCTTTTAACTCAACAAAAGATAATTCATGGGCCTACTTTGATGGATTATACAACTTTCTCCTTCCATGGGAGGTGTTGGTGGAAGACTATATTTCTCTATCACAATATTTCTTTTTCTCATGTAATATTGGAAACTCCACAAATAATTATGTAATATTTTTGAAATAAAGCTCTTTTTGAAACTTGTTGAGCATCTACATATTTCTAAGATCTATGTCTATGAAGAATCCATGAACGTAATAAATTGGCTTAAAGGAAAACTAGTTTGAAGTATCACAAATTTATGCCGAGATATCATAACATTTTGATCAAATCAAGTAAATTTACTTATTCATCTTTCTCATATCTTACTTATTTATCTTTATCATATCTATATTTTTTGTAACAAAAGTAAGGAATTGATGATCTTTCCAAAAAAAATTAACACTCACTTATGGTGAGTGAAAAATGCAAGAGTTTAATAAAGTTATTCACAAATTTCTCCCTGTGGGCATAACTAAATATACATAGCAACATCTTATAATTTTTTTAAGAGAGTATCAGTTTTGGAATATGTTTATAGCTTTTTATGGATACATCATAGCTTTAGAGTAAAGCAATAGTTTTTTTAAATTTGTCATTGATAACTAAATATAGGAATAAGATAAATTTTTATCTACTGAATAAGTATTATTCTTTATAAATAACTCACATGCCCAAAATATCAGATAAAATTTAAATGAATTATCACCATCATAAAAACTAAACGCTACAAAAAGAAGCTGCTTAATATTTTTTGCTAAAAATACACATTATTTTAATTAATAAAATAAAAGACAACATTCCCTAAATTCAAAACTAGATTGTTGCAATAATGGCAGCCTTATTTAGTAATGAATCTCATTATACAATCTCAAATTTTGGCATGCAAACTAATCCATGCGCCCTTCAAGCTGAACGACAAGGAGGAAGAGGCGAACCACAGAGACAGGCATTGTGGCTGTATGTAGAAGCAGGGAATGAATCCAACGGTTCCCCTCGTGGAATCATGCCACACAGACGGTTGAAGCTCAAATTCAACTCACTCAGACCCTTCAGTTGGACCATCTTCTCCGGAATGGTTCCCTTTAGTTGATTATTTGACAGATCAAGGAATTCCAGATTTGGCATATCACCCAACGATTTGTTGGGGAGTTTTTTGTTAAAATCCCAAAAACAAAATAAAGTGAACACAGAGACAATGCTCTGTTTCTCTCCAAGATCTTAGCACAGGGAAGCTTTAATTTATTTCTGAGAACAGAGTATTACACACCCATAAAGAGATTTGTATTCATTAAAGTAAAATTCTTGATACAAAATTCATCCTCTTTCACTCAGAGGGATTCACCAAAAAAATATTTCAACAACAAAATATTACTCTGTCTCCTCCTGAGATTTTACACTGCTGTGTGTGAAAATCTCATTTTCATTTGCTGCTGTAAAAACAGACTTTTACATATACTGCTGTAATAAAAATTCACATTATGCACTTTGCATATTACAAAAAAAAACTTCCAGCACTCAAAACATTACTTGCCCTGTTCTAGTTTCACTTCAACTTCATCTTTTTCACTATTGTACATTCTTACCATTACATTTCATATATAATACATGGTCAACGAATCAACCAAAAAAAATGCACACAAGTTTACATTGCGTGTATTTTTAACAAAATGACCATACCTATCTTTTAATTTGCCATACCTCCGTGCATAAAAAAAAATATTAAAATTGAAAGTCTTTTACCTATATTCTACCAACCGGAGTAAATACCATTGATTACTTTACTGAAGTAAACGGCGGCAAAACTCACGTATACATGTCGTTACACTATCGCAGGCGGAAACCGGACTTGAAAGTATATGCACGGGAGATTTGGGATTCTATCGGGTCCGGCACATCGCATAGCGCGCATATATGAAAGTGTTGAGCACCCTTGGTTTCCCCGATAGCGAAATGCCGATTTGCGACCCGCCGATGCGATATCCACCGATGCGATGGATATTAACTTAAGCTTGGAAAACATTGAAAACACGGGAAAATGGCCGCTGGCGGAACAAAAAAAAATATACAGCAGAGCATTATATAACCGTCGGGTCCGGTTATCGAATCGCAAATATATATGTGCGAAAGGTCCTGCCCCCTTTTTGAAAGCGCCAATGCGACACGCCGATGCGATATCGGCGATCGCTCATCGCAAAATATAAAAGCCCAGACCTCTTTGTAAGTCCTCCATTGCGACTCGCCGATGCGATATCGGCGATCGCTCATCGGCGATGTCTTGTGCCCCGATCCTTGGTGAAGCGCACGGTTATTGTCTTAATGCTGCTGCACGGCTCAACTGTTGCGCAGTTGAAATTACATTTTCAACACGATTCGGGTATGCTACCAGTAAGCTTATTGTTTGAAATGTGAAGAAAATCCAGGCCTGAATTCCCGCCAAAAGAATTATGTAGTTGGCCTGCGAAATTGTTGAATGATAACTGCAATGCGTGGAGTTTTGGATGATTACCTAAGCAGTCGGGGATGTCACCGGATAGGCTATTTTTGTTCAGAACAAGGGCTTGAAGCTTGGAGGACTTGGGAATACAGGGGATATTCCCGGTGAGTTTGTTTTCGGACAGATCAATGGCTATAAGAGATGTTAACTTCATTAAGGAACAAACCCAGTGATTCTGGAATGCTTCCACTTAAACGATTGTTACTTGCCAACAGCTCTGCAAGCATTGACAAATTTTCTAACGACGATGGAATCTTACCCGTCAGCAAATTATTTTGTATGTGTAGTTTTTTTAGCTGCTTCAGATTTCCCATGGAGTCCAGAAGGGGACCCTAGAGCATATTGTTGTTCATGATCAACACGGACAGGAGTCTCAGATTTCCAATGCTTGATGGAATGAAACCAGAGAGCTGATTCGAATCCAAGTACAAAGAAGTTAAATTCCATAAATTTCCAATGGATTCCGAAATAGGATCGACAATTAAGTTTCCAGTGAGAGACAGCGCCTATAGACTGAGCAGTTGGCCAATGTCAGAAGGAATCGAACCGGTGAGTTTGTTTTTATCCAGAGTAAGATGGTCCAAAGCTGAAAGGCGAGAAATAGAAGCTGGAATTATTCCACCTATTTTTTTCCACCTCATAAGGGTAAAGGTACGAAGGTATGACAGGTTCCCAATGGATTCTGATATGCTTCCACTCATGTAAATGCTAGTGTTTCCTGCGCCCATGGGATCCCCATCAAGAATGAGGCTCACCACTCGACCGCCATTGTTATCGCAGGACACACCCTTTCATTTGCAGCAATCATTTCCCGTCCATGATTTAAGAGCTCTTCTCGGATCTTCCACGATACCAGCTTTGAAAGCCAATAATGTTGGGAATTTCTAATAATTCCAAACAAAAACTGAACAGAACATAATAATGCTCTGTTTTAACACAGGATCTTAACACAGGGAAGCAAAAATTGTTTTCTGAAGAACAGAGTTGACACATATAAACAAAACCTTTGTATTCATTAAATAAAAACTATTGTTACAAATTTCTTCCTCTCTCAAAGGGATTACAACAGGAACGCTTCAGTTCCAAAAAAAAAAAATTACTCTGTCTCTCCAGAAAATTTTACACTGTTGTGTGTAAAAATTTTCTTTACATTTACTGCTTTGTGAAAATTTTTCCATCCATTTACGCTGTTGCATATACCATTACATATTCGTCCTCTTAACAAAAGAAAAACATTACATTCGTTGCTGCAAATTTCACATTCTATGTTCAACGAACACTTACAGTCGTGCTTTTGTGTGATTCCCTCTTACATTACAATGAACAAAACAAAAATGATATTACATACCTCTTGGACCATACTCCCGTAAAATAAAATACAATAAAATTAAAGACTTTTACGAACAATCTACCAATCACATTTAAATTTCATTTAATTGCTTTACTCATAGATCGGCGGTCAAACAAAAAATTTTACTTCATGTCAACTCCATGGTGCAGGCCTGTACATCAACTTTGGTTTCAATCGACGGTGGTCGGCCTTGGTATCAATCGAACGGTTGCAATCAATATCACACAGCCTCTTCATACCGATCTTTATGCTCCGAGAAAAAACCTGTTTTGGAAAAACTACCCAACCACATGTCAGCTGATGATTGTTATCGTTGCCCTCCGGAGAATACCACTGCTCGGTGAAAAGTGGTGCGGGAAAAAGACTGGCGGTTTCCTGGAAAATAATGTGTCAGTGGAAATTATATTTCAACACTCCCCTTTAATTTCAACTGCTAGATTATCATTCATGCCCAGACATTTCCTCAAAAACTCAAAACTTTTCTTCCCCAATGGTTTGGTCAAAATGTCTGCAACCTGCTCCTGATTTTTGTAGTGTTGTAAAACAATTTCTCCATTGTTTACCAATTCCCTGATGTAATGAAACTTTGCATCAATGTGTTTCATTCTTTTATGAAATACAACATTCTTGGATAATGCAATAGCTGAGCTATTGTCACAAAAAATCACAGTTCCTTTTGTTTGCTCTTGGCATAAAATCCTTAAAATCCTTCTCATCCAAACTGCTTGACATGTTGCTATTGTAGTTGCCACATATTCTGCTTATGCTGTAGACAATGCTACAATAAGATGTTTTTTAGAAGCCCATGAAATGGCTCCTCAACCCACGTGAAAAACATAACCTGATGTGCTTTTCCGATCATTTACACTTCCAGCCCAATCACTATCAGTGTATCCAATTAAATCTGAACATTCTGAAATAGTATATAAAGTGCCAAACCTTTTATTACCTTTAACATACCTCAGAATCCTTTTTACTGCCTGCCAATGTGCTTCTTTTGGCCTCTCCATGAACCTGGAAATCAAACTAATAACATACATTATATCTGGCCTAGTTGCTGTCAAATACATGAGGCTGCCAACTATGCTCTTGTACAAACTACGATCAAAATCCTTGCTGTTGTCCTCTTTGCTGAGTTTTAATCCCATCACTGTGGGAGTGATTGTTGCCTTTCTCTCCTGCATATTAAATCTTTCCAACACTTCATTAACATATTTCACCTATGAGATAAAAATCCCATTTCCATTTTGTTCTACTTCTATTCCTAAGAAGTATCTCAGCAAACCCATGTCAGTCATTTCAAATTCTTCTTTCATGACTGTTTTGAAATTTTCAATAAGATAATCATCATTACCTGTGAAAAGATAGGAATTTATCCTACTGTACTACTCTCTTGGTGCTTGCTGCAACCCATAAATAGGTTTCTTCAATCTGCATACTTTGTGATCTTGGCCTTTCTTTTCATAGCCTAGAGGTTGTTCAATGTAAACCTCTTCCATTAACACTCCATTTAGGAATGCTGACTTCACATCCATTTGGTAAACTTTCCACTTGTTTTTTGCTGCTATGGACAGCACTTCTATCACTGTTTCCATTCTAGCATCCGGTGCAAAAGTTTCCTCATAGTCTCTCCCATACTACTACTTATATCCTTTGACAACCAGTCTTGCCTTGTGTCTTTGTATTTTGCGTTCAGCATTACTCTTGGTCTTGTAGACCCCTTTAACTCCAATGACTTCATTTCCTTTTGGTAGTTCATCTAAATCCCATATCTTGTTTCTTTCTATGGCATTGATTTCCTCAACCATAGCTTCTATCCATTTCCTATCCTTAATTGCTTCTTCGAAATGAACAGAGTCATCAACATGACAATATAAAGCAAACAAAGATTTTATACCTCCATTTGTTGCCTCTTGTTCATAAATGTCACTTAAATTTCTAAACTTCTTACCTCTTTCATTTGGTGTACAAGTGCTTGAAGAAGCACTTGAATTTCCTCTTGTATGTGCTTGGAGAAGCACTTTCATTTCTCCTCAAGGGTGTCACTTGCTTCCCTTGTGTTGGGGCTACTGTTTGGGGATGTATTTCAGCCATCTCCTCATCATCTTCATCATGTGACAAGGAGTTTTTAACATTCATTGTCTTCTTTATGCTTCCATCCCAAGCTTCCTCCTCAATGAACTGAACATCTCTACTCACAATAAGCTTCTTGGTGGATGGGTTATACAACCTGTAAGCTTTGGATTCCTCAATGTATCCAATGAAAAGACATTTCTTCCCTTTGTTGTCCAACTTATTCCTTAGTTGATCTCGAATGTGTGCATAAGCCACACATCCAAAAACTTTCATGTGGGTGACTCCTTGCTTTCTCCCACTCCATGCTTCTTCTGGCACTCTGTTCATGACTGCTTTTGTAGGGAATCTATTCAAAATGTATGTTGCACAGTGTACAGCTTCAGCCCAATAATAATTTGGCAAATGCTTTTCCTTTAACATACTCCTCGCCATATCCATGATTGTCCTATTCTTTCTTTCGGCAACTCCATTTTTCTGCGGATTGTACCTAGTGGTAAACTGCTTTTGAATTCCATTTTCTCTACAAAAACGTAGAAATTCCTTGGAGATATACTCACCTCCTCTATCCGTTCTTAGAACTTTGATATGCAGCCCGCTTTGGTTTTCTACAAGTGCTTTGAAATTGCGAAATCTTTCAAACACTTCACTTTTGTTCTTTAGGAAATAAACCCAAGTTTTTCTAGTAAAATCATCCATAAATGTTAGTATGTAGTGGTTTCCTACAAGTGATGAAGTTTGCAACGGTCCACATAGATCTGAGTGGACAATCTCTAAGGGTGCTTTTTCCCTTATGCTTTTCCCATATGGAAAACTTTCTCTGTGTTGTTTCCCCAAGATACAACCTTCACAAAGGCTGTCTGGTTTCTCTATCAATGGTAATCCTCTTACCATTCCTTTTCTATTCAACAAGTTAAGACCTCCAAAGTTGAGATGTCCAAATCTCAAGTGCCACAACCAATTTTCATCCTTTGGTTCCTTTGGAAAGCCTCTTGAGTCACTGCTGCTATTTGTTCTTTATTTTTTAAGTTTGCTTTCTTTCTAAGAGGGAACATCCAGTTCCTTGTCATCTTTACTTCAGCAATACATTGTTTGCTGGGTTTTTATCCATGATGGTGCATACATCATTCACAAAGAAAACAGTGTAACCGTTTTGAGCAAGTTGTCCAATACTTAAGAGGTTACATTTCATTCCAGGAACATAATAAACATCTGATATGGTTTTCTTTTCACCTTTCCTTGTTAAGACATTTACTTCTCCTTTTCCCATAACAGAAACTTATTAACAATCCCTAGTGTGACTTGTGACTTCACACTATGATATAACATAGAAAACAAGGCTATGTTTCCTGTCATATGGTTACTGCAACCAGAGTCTAGGAACCATACATCTTCACTCTTTTCTTCAGCCATATTACAGGCTAAAAACAAATTATTTTGGTTGATATTTTCTCTAGTGAAATTTGCACTAGTTCTATTATTCATATCATGCTGCTTCTTCCTACATTCATTTGCATAATGCCCATATTTTTTACAATAGTGACATTGGACATTGGATTTATCATACCTTTGTCCTTGAGCATGATGTTGTCCACTTTGTTGGTTGCTGCCTTGGCCTTGGTTCTGATTTGGATTGCTGCCTCTTCCTTGAGCATTTGTTGGACTTGTTAGACTCCGTCTTGTATGTCAAATGTGAGATTGATTCTTCTTCAAAACCCTGTTTTGAAGAAGAAATCATTAAATGTGTTTTTTAGAATATGTATCAAATTCTCCAGCGCTTCAAATGGCAGTGGTTTCATCAACTCCTATCCCTGCAAGCAAACAAAGAAAAATCCCTCATTCAAAATCAGCAAATTTAAAAAAGGGAATTAGAAAACAGAGTTTGTAATAATGTGTTGGAGCATAATTGGCAAAGAATATTGCAAAGAGGATTTCATCAGATGGTGGCGGTGTTCGCACCATTGATTATGGACAAATATGAAAGGCGCCCACTTCTAATGATTGTTGTAGGAAGAATGCACAAACTGCTTCACTTTTGAAGAAACAAGCTGAACAATTAGCTGAGATGGAAGTTCTTTATAAGGAAGAACAAGTCCTTAGAGAGCGATACTTCAACATGATGGAAAATATGAAAGGTAAGATCAGATACCTCAAAATTTTTATACTCAAAAAAGGTCTGGATATTGGGCTTCTGATTGGCCAAGCTCATTAGCGCAGAGGCATAGAACATGAGTGACACCCAAAAGCTGTAGTGTATTTATAGACCTTGGAGCCAAAGCTCCACCAATAAAGAATCTGTAACATGTGATGGCCGCTCTGAGTCGGCAGCTTGAGAGACCAAATCCATCCTTTCCAAAAGGTGTTCCAACCTCACCTTTAATTTATAATTGTCTATGACATTTTGTGAATCCCCTCCTTCAAAAAAAAAAACTGGTGTTGAAATTCATTCCATGGCAAAGTTTAAGCACTTCCGTTCCAAGCATTTCATTCCAATGTTCTAGTTCCTTGCTCAGCTCACTATCAAACTTTGCAATCTTGTTCAAATCCTTCAATTTAACTGTCAGGCGCATACTGTGAGATGAATCATTATTTCCTTTTGAATATTTTCCATGATAGTTCTCTTGAAAAAATGGTGACATTTCTAAGTTATCCCTATAAGGTGATTTTGAAGCATGGATCAGACTTAAAGGAGTTCACTGTCGTGCACAGCCAAATGATGGTTTCATGAGAATTCTTATGGATCTAGATAAGAAACTGTATGGAAAACCTTCTATGGATTGGCAACGAAGGAAGCCTATCATGATGAGTTGCCCAATTTGTGGCAAGATTGTAAGTGTTAGTAGCAGTTCCCTGAAACTTCATTTGCAAAAGTCACATCGGCGGCTATCGACGGGAAGTGTGGATAGCGTAGAAGTAAAAGAATTACAACGGATTCTTGATTCTGTTATAATTGGTTGCTAATAAGAAGTTTTCCAAGTAATTAGTCTTAAAGAAGTTTTGGCTTTATGTTATCTTTGACCAGGAAGTGCTTTTAGTGTACATGAACTTGCCTTGACACTTTATGCACATAAGCTTCATGTACCTGAGCTTGCTCTTTGTTATTGTGATCGTATCTATCTTGCTGTCACCTTAGTTATAAATGTTAAGATGAAAAGCATTCCAGGGGCACTACATCAACCAGATCAGAGAGCATCTTTCAATATTTATCTCACACTCCTGCAAGTGTATCTCAATCCACAGAAATCAACAAAGGAATTTGATAGAACTATTGCTACCCTTACTTCATTCAGAGGACCAGTAACACATAAATATTTGGTTTTCGAAAGATTTTGTGTACATATTGTCAACAGACATCTCTTGAAACTACATAGAGCCAACATATCAGTGATATATGGTTCGCATTATCTTCATGGTGTCGGTATATGCGACAATGTCATCCATGTTTCTGGTGATGGGCGATAAATTAATTTACTTTTAGCCGAATCAGGAAATATATGAGGCATGGGTCATATATAATTTTCTTTCTCTATTTTAGCAAGCAGAAACAGCTTACAAAGGTGTGGGGAAATCAAGTGCGTTCTGCCCTTGAGGAAGAAGGGCGCCACAAGGATGCTGAATTTAGAGTAAAAGATGTTCAGTACATAGATGCTGCGGAGGTCAAGCTTGTGTAATGTCTTGTTGGAAACATTGTTGTAGACATCTCCTGTAATCAGATTGGAGGACTTTGTCCCCCTTTGCTTTCTTGAGCGGGTTAATCGGTTGATTGGGAAGAAAAAACTTATTCAAACGTAGTATTATACTTGTTAAAGCATGGTGCTATTATGAAAGCCGTATTCTTGGAAGCTCATCATGGACTTATTTCTACATATGCTCTGGAGACTTTGGTCCTTTATATTTTTCATCTTTTCCATGCAACACTACGGGGTCCTCTGGAGGTTTTATTAGGTTTCTGGATTATTTTAGCAAGTTCGATTGGGACAACTATTGTGTCAGCATACAGGGTCCAGTTCCTATAGCTTCTCTTCCACGAATAGCTGCTGAACCACCTCAAACAGATGGAGGCAAACTGTTGCTTAGCAAGGATTTTCTAGAGAACTGTCTGCAGATGTACTCAGATGTTCCGAATGGTCATGACAGTAACAGTCGTCCATTTAGCTCCAAATTTTTGAACGTAGTAGATCCATTACGTGAAAATAATAATCTTGGGCAGAGTATGAGCCAAGCAAACTTCTATCGTATAAGGAGTGCATTTGGATATGGAGCTCGCAAATTGGCACAAATTCTACAGTCTCCTCAAGAAAAGATAGCCGGTTAAATAGGTGGCAGTTTGACCCATATTTTAGCAATTTCCGTAAAGTGGCAATGCATATCCGGAAATTTGAGAGCAGTTGCAAAGTGGCATTCATAGGTTCGTTTGCCTATTTCTGTCTTCACGCTGGAATAATGGAAGGCTTTCTATCTTTAAGAGCAAATGGAGGATTATGTTCTATCTTCATGGCTTTAGTTGAAACAGCGCCCCTGTTTTGGGGGTCGATCTGTTGTTTTTTCTAGAATAGTTTATTTAATGTATTAAAATAATCATTTGTGAGATTAGTGAGGGGGAGAGAGAGTTCTGAGAGCTGGTGGAGAACAGAGAGCTTCCATTGTACAGTCTTTGACAGAGATTTTAATGAAAATACACAGCTCTGGCTTCTGAGATTCCTGTGGTATGAAATTTAACATTTGTGTCCTCTTTTGTTTTCATATGTAGCCTGTTATGTGTTTATGTCATTTCATGATCGTTTCCATTTGAACATATGAAGTGTTAAGGTAGAATTCATATTTTGTATGCTCTGCCTTTAAGTTTGTTCATATTTAATGTTTTCTTCTGTTTGACAAGGATTCATCTTCTATGCCCTTGTTAGCTCCTCAGTAGTCTTGCCATTCCATTTAATCTCAACTTGATGTTAGAATTTCTTGCCTACCTTGCCTCAGGAGATAATCTGTGTTTGTAATTACATTTCTCTGTTCAAGTTGTTTCTTTGCCCCATGCAACCCAGAAAAACCCCATCATTTTATTAAAACCCCTTTTTTATCAATTTACTAGCCTAAAATCAGTGTTCTTATTTGGTCATCTCCGCCCTTTGAAGACCTTTCACCGAGATAGACCCGGAGAGAGCCCTCTCCTGCCCCGTAGGGCTAGCTACGAGGCTAAGTGGTTTGATGTTGCCTTGGATTTTGTCCTTTTCAGCCTGAGGCCAAATTCAAGCGCTAACAGGACTGTTTCTTCCACATCTGTTTTGGCTTCTGCCTCTTCCTCTCTTCTTTCCTCTGCCTTGACCTCTTCCTCTTCCAAAAAACATCTGTGTCTTAAAGGCATGTTCTAGAGATGAATTTTCATTTCTACTCAATCTCTGCTCATGTGTTATCAGTGATGCATGTAGTTCATCAACTGAGAAGTTTGATAGATCCTTTGTCTCTTCTATGGTGGTGACATTCACATCGAACCTTGAGGGTAGGATCCTCAATAGTTTCTCCATAATCCTCCTTTCTTCAAGAATCTCTCCATGAGACCTTATCTGTGTGACCAGACCAATCACATATGTGAAGAATGAGTCAATATTATCTGACTCCTTCATGCAGAGAGTCTCAAATTCTCTCCTCAGCAACTGTAGTTTTGCTGTCTTCACTTTCTCCATGCCTTGAGAGGCTGTCTTGAGAGTTTGACATGCTTCTTTGGATCTCTTAGCTGCTGCTATCCTTGGAAACACACTCTCATGCGCTGCTTGATACAAAAAGTAGAGGGCTTTAGAATCCTTCTTCTTATTGCTCTTCAACAGATCTTTCTCTGCCTGAGTTAAATTATTAAACTCATTTTCATCTGCTGGCTCTTCAAAACCATCCTCAACAAATTCCCATAATTCTTGGGAAGCAAGAAAAGCTCTCATAGTTATTGCCCAATAGTCATAGTTTTTCCATTAAATTGTGGGAGCTGAATATTACAGATGCCCATGCTAGTTCTGGCTCCAGCCATTCTTGCACTCTCAACTATGCTTCAAAATACTTGACTGTGTATTTAAAATAGCTGACTTTCCTCAACAGTAACACAAAACTAACTTGAGAAATACCTTGGATTTTTTTTTACTGGGTCTTCACTCTGCTGGAGAAGCTGCTGCAGCAAGAAATCCTTCCTTCAGCTTCTTTGACACCTTCAAAGAGCTTGGACAAGCTCTGATACCATGTTGGGAATTTCTTATAATTCCAAACAAAAACTGAACAGAACAGAACAATGCTCTATTTTAACACAGGATCTTAGCACAGGGAAGCAAAAATTGTTTTCTGAAGAATAGAGTTCACATATATAAACAAAAACTTTGTATTCATTAAATAAAAACTGTTGTTACAAACTTCTTCCTCTCTCAAAGGGATTACAACAGGAACGCTTCAGTTCCACAAAAAACAATTTACTCTGTCTCTCCAAAAAAATTTACACTGCTGTGTGTAAAAAATTTCTTTACATTCACTGCTGTTTGAAAATTTTTCCATTCATTTACGCTGCTGCATATACCATTACATATTCGTCCTCTTAACAAAAAAAAAACATTACATTCGCTGCTGCAAATTTCACATTCTATGTTCAACGAACACTTACACTCGTGCTTCTGCATGCTTCCCCTTACATTACAATGAACAAAACAAAAATGATATTACATACCTCTTGGACCATACTCCCGTAAAATAAAATACAATAAAATTAAAGACTTTTACCAACAATCTACCAATCACATTTAAATTTCATTTAATTGCTTTACTGACAGACCGGCGGTCAAACAAAAATTTTACTTCACGTCAACTCCATGGTGCAGGCCTGTACATCAACTTTGGTTTCAATTGACGGTGGTCAGCCTTGTTATCAATCGGACGGTTGCAATCAATATTGCACGGCCTCTTCATACTGATCTTTATCATCCGGGAAAAAACCTATTTTGGAAAAACTGCCCAACCACGTGTCAGCCGATGATTGTTATCGCTACCCTTCGGAGAATACCATTACTCAGTGAAAAGCAGTGCGGCAAAAAGACTGGTGGTTTCCTGGAAAATAACGCGGCAGTGGAAATTATATTTCAACAAATCAGGCAACACGGTCTTGTTCTACACATTGTGCTATCTTCTGTCCATGGCATGAGTTTAAGGACATCAGTAGTAACATAGAAACGAATGATAAGATTTCTGACCTAGGTTTCTCCATTGCGAAGCCAAGGAAATTTCAAAGGGTAATCAGAAACTTCTGGGCCCTGAGCATGAACTTTATGAAATCCACATTGCAGGAGAATCGAATCGAGTCGGTATTTAAATGATGAACGTGCTTTGTATGTTAGGGTTTCATCTTTGTATTTTAGGGTTTCGAATACAAACTAGTCATCGGTCAGCTTTGATTATCAAAGAACGTTAAAATCTGGAAAACACAGATGCCGAAAAGGATTGTCCAAGTGTTTTAGGGTTATGTGCCAGGTTGGAATTTGGTTATTCAATTTTTACCTAGTAGTGCTGGTTTGAAGCTACAATTTTCACAATTCTCAAAATCATAATGAAATTGTAACCTATTTAAATTACTCACTTTAAGAACAATTTTTTCGCTGGAAAAAACGATTACCTAGCCCTTCGACTCATCATTTCGTATAAACTTACGACGTGATTTTCATTGGAAATTTAATAATTTAATCTTTTGACTAATCATTTTTAACCATGAGATTTTCGTTGGAAATTTAATAATTTCATCTTTTGACTAACCGTTTTTTTAATATTTATTTGACGTGATTTCCATTGGAAATTTAATATTTAAACCATTTTCTGAACTTTATGTTTCAAATTCCAATTCCGTAGTATAGATGTTGTATTACAACATTTTGTAGTATAGATGTTGTATTAAAGAACTCTCTAGACTTTATGTCTGAAATTTGGTAGTATAGATGTTGTATTAAAGCATTCTCTTGACTTTACGTCTAAAATTCGGAAGTACAGATGTCGTGCATTTACTAGTCGAAGCCATTCTTTATCACTTTATATTTTTGTTTCACAGCGATATATGTTATTTAAGTCACCTGGGTATTGCACTCGCCAAGTCCACACCATCCCTTAACATTACTAGCTTTTTGCTCAACGAATTTCGAATGGGCGACCTCCACATCAAGGAGACTTAAAAGTACAACTCATCACCCTCTATACCCCCGCTGGACAATTTAGTTGTATATTTTATTATTTAAAATATTTTTTAAACTTATATTCTAAACAAAAATAATAAAAAACTTTAACAACTATAATATATTTTATGGTTGTCTCTACTTTTTGTTTGATGATAAATTTTCCCAATATCTAAAAATATATTTTAATCAACACATTTAAATTACATAATATTTTATTATTTTATTTTAATATATTTAAACATCTTATATTTATAAAAAAATATATTCCAATTTAAATTTTTAACTACAAAGACTATTTTAGAATTTATCATGTATTCAAATCTTTGACTATGACCAATTTTCCTACCTCTTATGTTGATTTATGCACCACGATATTCTAAAGGTATATTGTAGACTATGTTTTTTCTTTGTATTATGCAATATTAAATATTTATTTATCCACCATGATCTGCGTACCATCACTATTTTTCGATGTATAGGGAGATTTTTTTTGAAAGGGAAGGTTCAAATATGGCATTTTAACTTCGAGTTGAGGAATAACACACGTAATGTCCTTGTCCAGTGTCAACTTTACCTGTAACACTCATAGCCCACGCTAGGACATTTCCATCCTTTGTTGGTGCAACCACATCGAATAACCCTTTATCAATTGGTATGGACAAATTTTCCTTTATATTCATTAATTCCAGCAATGTCTCTAGCCTCCATCCAAAGCATAATTCTGTGTCAATACTACAAAACCTTATGACCCGGTATCTACCCTTTCATTATATTCCCAACATGGTGATATATACATCTAAATGGAATTTACTTCTTTCACACAACAATTATAATTTACAGGCAACAATTAAAATTAATACATAACATAGAAAAGGGTTCATAAGAAATTGCAACATAACTAAGTGAATGTTACAAAAAGACTTATATGTTCAATGTCAAACAAGCTACAAAATTTGATGTTCCTCCCAGTCATAGACCATGGTGTTCATTATGTGAAAGCAATCGGTCACCCTCGAGCTAGGGCCTCAACACCATGGGGCAATTACTTGTCCAAATAGAGGTACATGTCTAGTATGATCAACCAACAAAGGTACCAAATCCAAAAAACGGTCAACCTATAGGCTTACGCCCACCATTACTCTGCACCCAAGCATCACACACCCTTTTCTCGCCTGCAATCCCTTGGGTTGTGTCACCACCTTTAGTGTGTATTATTCTTAACATGAATGGTCTCAACTTTATGTGTCTAGCTGATCTTTCTACCCTTCAGAGTATTCAAACTCTTGCATCATACGCTGGTAGCCTCTAGCCTCAAAGCTGACATACCCCATCATCCTCCACCTAAGGAGTGCACACCCATATTTGCACCTGCAATCCCTCAGACTGTGTCACCACTTCCAAGGAATATTACTTCTAGTCAGGGACAGTTTCAATTTTTGGGCTCCTGTAGTTCATGTTGCCATCCTTCGTTGTCCATTCTCATTCCCCATAACTAACTACCTCTCAAGGAAAACATGCTTCTTTCATGTGCAAGAATTTTCTTTTTGAACTTTGGCACCCAATAAAGTCACTTATAGACATAGGTTATTTTCAGGTGCCCCCCTTTTTAATTATTTCTAACTCATATTAGCCTTTTTTATTTTCTGATGGAGTCTTTCCCCTCATATTTTTTTTCTAATTTGGTTTGCAGCTATTATGTGTTTATTAGTATGCATAAGTTAAACATATTTGCAAAAATTAGGCACTCTAGACTCATAGCATATAAAATCATATACACATAAACACACCGGGCTCAAAATATATGCACAAACATACACATGGGTGCATTGCCCCCAAAAAGTGATTCTCAACTCATTAGCCTAATTAATATGTTTTGACTTAGCACCCTAAGTGTTACATGTACATGGTATTTACAATACAAGTATTGGGTAATTTTTTTACATCCCCCCCTCTTATTTATGCGCTATCATTAGTGCAATATATCTACACATATATTCATTATGATTAAACAAAAATATGAGGGCTCCATTTGAACCATATTCCAATCAATTACATTATTAGTATATGTGAATTGCTTTTGAAGTAATGAAATATGGAACACATTACAAATATGCGTGGATGTTGACAATGTAATCCTACATGTGATTGGACCAATGCTCTCTAGGATCTCTAATTGTCCACAATATTTAGCTGCCAACGTTGCATAACTACCCAATTTTAATGAAATTTTCTTTGTCTTTACTTTTAAGAAGTCATGATCACCAAATTTAAATTCCCTTTTAACCTATTCTTATGAGAATGGATTTTCTATCTATCATGGGAAGCCTTCAAATTTTGTTTATTTTTTACGCTTGTTATTTTGTTTCTCTAGGAAAATATGGACCAACAATGGCCATGTCCACAAGATTATCCTAATTCATGGGTGTATTACATTTCCTACCAAAAACGTTTCAAACAGACTCACCTTCAAAGATATTTGATACCCATCATTGTAAGAATGTTCCACCAAATGTAGGCAGTCTTCCCATTTCGATGGGGATAATTTTTTTCAAGAGAAAGGTTTGAGTAGGATATTTTCTTGATTTAACTTATTATTTAGCCATGAAATATTAATAATAATATTCTATTATTTTATTAACAATTTATAGATAAATTTTTCTTTCTAAATTTATAATTTAAATCTAAAACAATATGTAATTTTAAAATTTTAAATGTAAATATTGAAAATTGGTTTAAGTGATTTATAAATATTTATGTACTTTAAGAAGTTTTATTTTAAAATAATTAATAAGAAAAAACTATTTTATGAGATAAAAAATAGGGTTAAGTTTTTTCCATGTTTTTCCAAACAAAAAACCATGGATCTTCTTCTTATTTCTTTAAATAGTTTAACCTAAGTTTATAGAATAAAAATATTTTTCCTTTAAACATCACGAAAATTTTATATAAATACAAAAAATGCTTAAAAAATTGAATACTTTTCAAAAAGCATTGTTAGACACTCTATGATATACATGTACATTTAAAAATAAGTTTCCATCTTTAAACTTTTTCCTTATGTTTGTTATGCCAATAATGATCAAGGCTACGCTTCTACATACTCATCAATTTTGAACATTTCGACCATTGCACAATACTTCTCTTCTCTTTCCTCCTATCTCTCTTCTCTTATGCATTATGGATCAAGAACAGGAGCTGCATAGGCGAGAGAATGATTTGTAGCAAGAATAGATACAGTAGCGGGCGCAAAATGCACAAATGAAATAAAACTGTGCCCATACAAGCTATAAATCCATCCCAATAGCTGGCATGGAGCAGACAAGGTGAACATTTTTGTTGATCACATGAAAGGGAATTTCGGAGCATGTATGTCATTGTGCGCATGCATGCGATCCCACCTATTTGACACACTCACCGAGGCGAAGACAAGAAGCAAGTCCAATTGGAGCTAAATATGTATTCCGACAAGTTGATGCACACGACCACTAGCACATGCTTAGAGATCATCATAGACACTATGCAACAGCATGATACTGGTTCAGTCACACCTAGGATGACCATGCACATGCTATAAGAGGAGTTGGACAAAGGAGACATATCAGTGTACCTGGATGCAACGGATGCCAGAGTTTGATTTTAGCAGGATGTCACCATTGAGTGCATGGACACCATCACGGACAACCAAGGTTGGCATTAGTTTGCCACCACAATGGTTCATGTGTTAGGGATGTTTTTCATGGCTTCCTCATGCCATTTTGTCTCACATGGGTACATGTGAATATTGTATGTAATGTCTTGTCAAGTGGAAGTTCAAGTGTCGATAGTTGAATGTAATAGTCATAGAGTAATTGAAGAGTCATGAGGGTAGATGAGCAGTCACAAAGGGGAATGTTAAGGGTCACCCCACCCTTTGCAATTTATAGTAGCTCATAAATCATTATAGAGGCTTTTGGTCAGCCAAGCTTCCAATAGGAGTATCTTAGAGAAAGCTTGGAAATTGTTGTAATAAGCCTTGGCTTCTCCACTGTGTAGAGATAGTATATCTCTTTGAAGGAGCAGGGGTAGTGACTGTAATGTTCTGTTGTCGGAACTAGTGGTTGGTCATGGTTGTATTGTATGACTAGAACTTTCACTTCTTAATATAACAGAGCAAACACATTTCATGCATATGTCTTATAGTATTTCAACTATCTTGTTTACTTTAAATGATATAGGTATTTGTTTGCTTATACATGCATCTATAGCTATTTCCGTATATGTATGAATGAATCTTATTGAAACATGTTTTTGGTTTAACCGTCACTTTGGATTGCTAGCTTACTTTCCTTCCAATTTGTGATGCATCATTGCTCGCGTGTTCCCTTCTTAACTTCATGCTTTCACAGGTTTCCAGGGGTGTACTCACCTCACCCTTTGTGTGTTAGAATTGTTCATGAACCTTCGTTGACTTGCTACATATGTCATACCCTTGCTACCAATAGGGACATCTTACTTGCAACTGCGGTCAAGGCGATACCATATGACCCACTACTGGGACTCTTACATCAACTGGTTTGAGGTCTAGTTCGGACTTCTTAATGGGGAGATCCCCTGACATGTTGGCGGGTCCAGCATTGTCAACATTTTGGCACTAGAAGGAGGGCCAGATGACAAGCTGAGTCCTCACATTTATTTTGAATCTTTTCATATCTATCATGACTAACTACAAAGTTTCTCCTCCAGGGTGTATGTCTTATTGAAATGACTTCATTATCTTGAAGAATCTCTCGGATAACTTGTCACATAATACGTACGATGGTGGAAGCTACGTAGCCTTGGTCAGGCACGTGGTCGATGTTGTAGGCTTATGCGAAAGACATAGAATCTTTGAATAATACATGACTTGAACGTTGTTTGTCTACACACTTCGAGGTAACCCAATGCACTGGTGTGCCATGCTGCCTGAAAAATCTATTCATTCTCTTTCTCATTTGGTCGCAGAGATAGGCCATGCTTTCAATCACTTTAACCACAAAGCACTCAACAAAGAAATTCTATAATTATGAAAAGCACCTGATGAATCCATTGAACAGTTTCACACACGCTTTTGTAATCTTGCATAGCGATTTCCCGAAGATGAAATTGATTGGGAATTTCTTGATGGAATATTTGAGTATCTTCTTCACATATCCGAACTTCCACTATTCTTGAAATCATTCGAACCCCACACAACACACATTAGTGATGGATCTGAGAAATCAAATGTAGGCACAGTTGTTGTCACAAGTGACTGTCTGCCTTCCGCACATCAAACAGCGCCACCACCACAGAGTGATGTGGGAGATGATGCACCATTATGGAATTTTGAGGTCTAAAATGGGACTCCCAAGTAAATTATAAAATAATAGTGGAAATAATAAAATAAGAATACATTACCTCATCAAATTTTAGAGGGAAAAAAAGAAAAAAATATTTTCTCAACTCGTATTTTCAACTTATATCCTTATGGGTTAGCTCAAATTTCAAGTGGAAACACTCATTGAATGCATAATTTGATTCCTCATCCAAGGAGTACCCATGTTGCATACTTTCAATGGACCCTGCTACACGAAAAATGAGAGATACATGAAAAACATGATTGCAATAACGTTTTTTCATGTATTTCTCATTTTTCATGTAGTAGGGAACATCGAAAGTATGAAACATGGGTACTCCTTGGATGAGGAATTAAAGTTTTACTCCTGCTCGAAATCTGAGTAAAACCTTAGGGAGATAAATTGAAAAAGTAGTTTTATTATTTTAATATTTTTTTTTATCTTTTTACCTTTTTACCCCAAAAATGTTGAATTGTACCCCATGGTTGATATCGTGATCTTGAATCCTATTGGTTCTTATAAATTTTATTTTGGTTGTACATTTTTCTTAGGAGGCCCACTTTAGACCTCAAAAGTTCTATAATGACACATCTGTTGAACTGTCACATCCTCCCACCCCACTTGCTCTTGATATCTGCGCAGATTTAACTTGCAAGCCTATTGGTTGTCATGTGGATTCATTCCCTCAACCTCAGTCCCCACATTTTGTTGATCCTCTAGACTGTATTGTCTTGTGTTCTTCCATTCCAAACTCCTCACCTATTGTGAACGAGGATCAAGTTGTTGACGGAGTTGGTGTTATGCAACCAACCTGCACCATCATTCATTATGAGTGTGTGCGGGAATATAAAGAATATCCTGAGGTTAAGGATGACTCCCTTTCATACACACCTCACCCTCTCTATCTTGACATCCCTTGTGATTCTTCCACTGTTGATTTCACCTGTGAAAACTCATTTCTAGATGTTTCTACTTCTGATCATTCATAGGACACATTGGATGTCATTCTGTCATTACATTGCAGAGAGGACACATCTTCCTCTAAAAATACATCCAATATGTCATCTGTCATTTCTGAAAACACAGAGGGTGAACATCCTTGCTTTACATCTACCCCTCTGAACGATTCATCAAATCATGAGGATGTTGATAAACATCCAAAATTTTCTGATCGTGATTGTTGTGACCTTTCTACTTATTCACCTAATCACCATGTTGATTCACTCGTTGCTAATCTTTCTAAGCCACTAGTCTACGATGATCTATTTATCGATGAAGTTGAAACCCAGCAGAATATTGAGGCACTTCAACTTGAGCTGATGGTTATGTCAGGCCCTCATTGTCCTAAGGTTGGCTTCACTTTTGATCAGGAATTTATTGAAACAATCAAGTCTTCTCATCTCTCTCTGATTTGCATTCAAGATCAATCTAACACTGAGATTTCACTTCCTCTAGTCAAACTAAACGATCCCATCGCTCATGCAGTGGAGGAATCTTACACAGCAAGCACACTTTCATAATGTAAGTGGTCTACCTTTCTCATGTTTTCTTTCATGTCACAATTAAGAGAATGCATACACTCAACATATGCACGTAGTGTAGCACAACACCATGGAAAGTCTACAGAGTGCATGTCATGCACTTTCACTCATTTTGGTTCTGTGGACACTTGTAAGCTCGAAGTGTGTTTGTCTTCATCATTATATCTTTCATGTTTGCTATTTTGCACAATTGTGTTGTTCGCAAACCATGCCTTCACCAACATGGGTCGACCAATGTAACGGTGGCTGCATTGGAAGTATCACTTCACGTGAGACGATGCATGCACTATTAGCTTAGGAGTAGGAGTAGTGTTTTATTTTGAGTTGTTTTCTTGCATGCATGTTTTCTTCTTTCTTTGTGTGTTTTATTTCTTTCTTGTTTGTTTGGTTACTTGCTTTGCATAGACATTTTCTTCTTCTTCTTTCTTTGCATTTTATTTTGTTTGCTTGTTTTTATTTGTAGGTTAGTTTCGCATGGAACGTTTGTGACTCTTGAGACAATATGGGTGAAGTACAAGAGGACTTGTATGACTATCAATACTTGGTTATCTATCGTCCTACATCTTATGTAACAACTTCTTGTCTTTAGTCCATGATACATAAATGGAAAATACATACTCTTTGAAGTGAAGCTTCGTGAAAACACAACTCTTGCATGCGAACTAGTATCACCTACTATAGTCAGTTGTTTTTGGGTTAATCATTGTTAGCTCATTCAAGTAGAGTAAGGTGAGTGGGAAAACCTTATCAAGCACGTCAGAGGTATATACGAACTACTTCTCTAAAGGAGAAACCTCTTCTGCTCTCAAAAAGAGGGGATCCCTCTTCCACCTCTAAAATGAATAAGTGTTATGCACGGTTATGAAAAAATGAAAAAATGAAAATGAAAAAATAAAATGAACAAGGTGAAAGAAGAGAAAGGCTTCCTACACAGAGAGGCAACGCAAGTAAATCTTCCAGGGTATTGACTAGGCTCGCTGGCAGCGGAGCGATGCTTGCATTCCTGCGTGACTCCACCGGGGTACTTGTGCTACTGGATCTTTAAAAAATCTTGGTTCTACTTCAATTTGAGACTTCAAAGAAAAATTAGTATAACCATATATTTCATTTAAATATTTTGTCCTTTTTGGAGGAGGACTTGGACTTGATATAGGACTTGAAGTAGCAGAAGATGATGGAGTGGATGTGGCCTCTGAAGTATTTTGATTACTTGATGGATTTGCAAAAACAAAAGATTCATCTTCTTGCACAACAAAAATTGGAGTTTGTTGATGCACATCATGATTCCACTGCCATTCTTCTTTCTCATCAAATAACACATCATGGCTAATCATTAATCTTTTAGTTTCTAGCTTGTACAATCTATAACCTTTGGTTTCCTCACAATATCCCATAAAAATGCATTTCACACTTAGCAGGAACATGAGCATAGGCAATGCAACCAAAGACTCTTAAATGAGAAATATTGGGTTTTCTTCCACACCATGCTTCATACGTAGTAATATTTTGCACACTTCTTGTTGGGCATCTATTAAGTATATAAATAGATGTAGCTACAGCTTTGGCCCAAAAAATGTTTGGAAGGTTTTTACCTTTCATCATGCTCCTAGCCATCTTAACAATTGTTCTATTCTTACGTTCTGCAATGCCATTCTGTTATGGAGTATAACTAGCTGTCAATTGCCTTTGAATGCCATTCATTTTACAATAAGAATCAAACTTATTAGAAGTGAATTCTCCCCCTCTATCTGTGCGTAATGTTTTTAGACAATAACCACTTTGCTTTTAGACAAGAGCTTTAAATTGTTGAAATATGACAAATGCATCAGATTTTCCCTTAATGAAATATACCCATGTTCTTCTACTAAAATTATCCACAAATATAATGAAATACTTATTTTTATTGAGAGACAAGGTTTGCATAGGACCACATATATCTTCACACACTACTTCCAGTGGTTTACTTGCTCTCCATGATTTTCCTACTGGAAATGAAACTCTATGTTGCTTACCAAGAATACACCCTTCACAGACTTTATCACTGGAACCAATAAGTGGTAACCCTTTGACCATTTTCTTGTTATATAACAATTTCAAGCCTTTTATATTCAAATGTACATACCTTATGTTCCATAGCTAGGAACTATCATCATAAGCAACATTTAATGTTGTACTTGCTTCACAGGGAAGATTGAAAGCAAAAATTCTGTTTTGCAACATATTAGTCTTAGCAATAATTTTACTGTGATCATTTTTATTATAGATTATGCATTGCTTGTCCTTGAAAACAATTAAATATCCCTTTTCAAGGAGCTGCCCTACACTCAACAAATTATGTGCTAGACCAGGAACATATAAAACATCATTAATGTGCTTTGGTTTTCCTTGTTTTGTCTTCACAACAATTGTTCCCTTACCTTTAGCTTCAACTGGCTTGTCATCTCCCAATAGTACATCAAATTTTGTAGATTCATCTATCTCTACAAATCCATCTTTTTTTTCTGTCATGTGATTGCTACAACCACTATCCATAAGCCACACCTCTTTGGAAACATTATTAGTTGAATTAGAAGCCAAGAATAAATTGCCAACCTCTTCTTTTTCTTCAGAAAGATTAACTTCTTGTACTTGTTTTTCCCAACAATTTCTTTCATAATGGCCAAATATTTTACAACAAAAACATTGAACTTGGGATTTATTAAATATTTTACCTCCATCATTCATAGACAACTGAGTTAGATCCTTAGAGTCCTCAATAGCAACAACAACCCCATCAAATTTTGCAGGCAAACTTCTTAAAATCTTCTCAACAATTTTTTTATCTTAAATCTTATCCATAAGAGCTAATTTCATTCACCATCCCCATAACTCTAGTGAGAAAATCTTGAATAAATTCATATTTCTGCATGCGAACAACACACACTTTACATATAAATCAACTCTCTTAACCTAGCTCTGATACCATGTTAAATCTAGCAAGAGCATGCATATGAAAACATAAACAAAACCAATGAACAAAAATAAGAGAAGTCTAATTCTCAATCCATGAGCTAAACTCTCATTGGAATCCCATATCTTCATAGGATCAATGAATACATTATTATATAGCCCACATATTTCTAATTTCATTATCCATTATCTCACTAATCTACGTCCCCTAGTAATTTGTTGAATGATAACTCACTACATCTATAAATTTTCTATCCTAATTCTGATAACTCATAACACAAAATTTGTTGGCTAATTTGTCAGCAATTACATAGCTTTATTTTAAGCATTATCCTCAACAATAAAATCATATACACATAAACACACCAAGCTCAAAACATATGAACAGACATACACATGGGTACATTGCCCCCAAAAAGTGATTCTCAGCTCATTAGACTAATTAATATGTTTTGAGTCACCACCCTAAGTTTTGCATGTACATGGTATTTACAATACAAGTATTGGGTAGGGTTTTTACATCGCCCCCGCCTCTTATTTATGCACTATCATTAGTGCATTATCTGTACACATATATTCATTATGATTAAACAAAAATATGAAGGTATTCTTCCCTCAATATATCTTCATGCTTCCATGTAGCATCCTCAAGACTGAAAAGGATCCATAACACGTTTGACATGGAAATGGATCGATTCTAAATCACCTTAACCTTATTTTCTAAAATTCATACTAGTTGGATCTGGAAGTCTCCCTTGGGCTCCATCTAGACCATATTCTAATCAATTGTATTATTAGTATATGTGAATTGCTTTTTAAGTAATGAAATATGAAACACATTACGAATATGCATGGATGTCGACAATGTAATCCTATATGTGACTGGACCAATCCTCTCTAGGATCTCTAATGGTCCATAATATTTAGCTGCCAACTTTGCATAACTACCCAATTTTAATGAAATTTTCTTTGTCTTCACTTTTAAGAAGTCATGATCACCAAATTTAAATTCCCTTTTAACCTATTGTTATGAGCATGGATTTTCTATCTATCATGGGAAGCCTTCAAATTTTGTTTATTTTTTACGCTTGTTATTTTTTTTCTCTAAGAAAGTATGGAACGACAATGGCCATGTATACAAGATTATCCTATTTCATGGCTGTATTACATTTTCTACCATATAAGGCTTCAAATAGACTCACCTTCAAAGATCTTTGGTACCCATTATTGTAAGAGAGTTCCACCAAATGGAGGTAGTCTTCCCATTTCGATGGGGATAATTTTTTTCAAGAGAAAGGTTTGAGTAGGACATTTTATCGATTTAACTTGTTATTTAGCCATGAAATATTAATAATAATATTGTATTATTTTATTAACAATTTATAAATAAAATTTTATTTCTAAATTTAAAATTTAAATCTAAAACATGTAATTTTAAAATTTTAAATGTAAATATTGAAATTTGGTTTAAGTGATTTATCAATATTTATGTACTTTATGAATTTTTATTTTGAAATAATTAATAAGAAAAAACAATTTTATGAGAGAAAAAAATAGGGTTAAGTTTTTTCCATGTTTTTCCAAACAAAAAACCATGGATCTTAATCTTATTTCTTTAAATAGTTTAACCTAAGTTTATAGAATAAAAATATTTTTCCCTAAACATCACCAAAATTTTATATAAATATATAAAATGCTTAAAAAATTGAATACTTTTCCAAAAGAATTGTAATACATTCTATGATTTACATGTACATTTAAAAATAAATTTCCATCTTTAAACTTTTTCCTTATCTCTCTTATGCTAATAATGATCAAGGCTACGCTTCTACATACTCATCAATATTGAACATTTGGACCATTTCACATTGTGGATACTTCTCTTCTCTTTCCTCCTATCTCTCTTCTCTTGTGCATTATGGATAAAGAAGACTCTCAAGGAGGATTTTTTGATGTCGAGGATTATCTTTTCTTAGATAATTATTGGTGAGCTTTGACAGATGCATCATAAATTACACAAGTTGCTACATGATCATACATAATAAGTTCACACATATAATGTCCAACATCTATGAATTAGACACATGATATTTGGTAACATAATTTATCACCAATTGGTTGTAAATCTTAGAGAGTCCTCCCAGCCATAGGCCAAAGTTCTCTAGAATTCTCAATAGCGGGTGACCTCGGAGTTGGGGCCTCACTCCACAGGGTTGAAGTCTCTCATAGAGTCAATTTCATCATGCATTCAATATTGATTCAATTATTATACTAGATGCCAACTTTAGAAACCTTCTGAGCCACAATGCCACATCCCTCTCCTTACACAACCAAGGGAGTGCACCATTTCACTAACTCTATAGTCCATTACGATATCCCACTACTCCATCTTGGGATTGAAGTGAAAACTAATTAGCAAATTTCAAAAAATGGTAGCTTCAGGATTTTCAACTTCCATTGGAAGGCCCTCGGGCACTCCCTCAACCTTATGTTGGGAATTTATGCCCAACACTTTCCCTTCTACCTCCAATCTTACCCCAAGCAAGTAGGGAGCTTTAGCCGTGGAATTTTAATAAGGTTTTCCATGTCTAATTATGAGGTCACGGGGTTGGTTTCAATTAGACTCTTACCTTCGAATATGTATCCTAATCCCAATCCACTAGCCACAATTTCCCCAACATGTAACTTTCCTACTTAAATCAAGAACTTCACATAGTATATTTTACTCATAGATCATTTCCTCAGGTTACTCAAAGAAAATATGGGTTTATTTGGACAAGGTCAATGAGAGGGACAAGGAAATGACAACTCTTTGTTTGCATGTTTGAAACAATCCAAGTATCAATAATAAATATTACTTGTCTTACAACCTCAATACTAAATCATCTCTTCTATCTTCATAATCTAGGTTTTATATGTCTAACTAACTTATAGGATTTCATGTTGTGAAGACTTAGTCATGGGTTCCACCGCCCCATGAAATTCACCTTATGGAGCTCTATCCCTCCATTGTTGTCTCTAACTTGATATGCAAAAACAGTATTTTTATAACTCTTTATAACATGTGCTTAGGGACATGGGCCTTAACTTTAGTTCTGCTTTGGCCTAAAAACACATAACATGGGCACATACGCCAAAAAAGGAACTTGACTTACCAACTAAATAGAGATATTCAAAATATAATATGAGGTTATTATCGGTGTTACATTAAGAGAATATGACATGGCGCACTTGAAAGTGTCCCCAACAATTTAAGAATAAATAACATATTATGATGGAAAAAGTTACCCAAGGGGATATAATCACAATCTTGTTATTCTTAAGAATCTATTTGAAAATTATTATATATCATAGAATCCATACATGAAGGAAAACATTTACTACTAGCACATTGATTGATAGCTTCATCAATGAATGGGCTAATACAATTATCATTTTTGAAATCTTTGTTAACATCCCTACAATAAATACAAACTTTAATTACACCTTATTTGTCTTCGAATATGATGGGATTTGCGACCAATTTGGTCAAGGGAATTGAATAATAAAAACATCATTAAGAAACTTTTCTACATTTTCTTTCCTTCTTCATATCGATTATTCAGAGCCTTCCCCAAGTAGGCTTATAGATATCATATGTCTTCATCTCATGTTTGATAAACCCAACATCAATGCCTAGAATTTCCTCATCGCTCCAAGTGAAAACATAATGAAATTCCTTAAATAAGAAACAATCTACACTTATTAATATGTTTTCATTGTTAAGGCTTTGTGAGTTAAGCATTTCCCAGGAAGACATATGGTCAAAACTTTGTGTTCATGTATAGGTCCTGACGTTGGAAAATGTGGTGTTAATTATAGAGCTTTTTTCTTTGGATACGCACATGGATCTTAGGGTTGGTGGTTAGCAAGTAAGCCCACCTTATTCCCTCATGCATAGATTGCCCTGGTAAGGAATTTAGTCCGTGGCATTGTGGTGCCTAAATTGTTAAGAGACCAATGGATAGATTGCCCTAGTCAGGAATATAGTCCATGGCATTTCCATGCCTAAATTTATTCATGGTTCATATAGTTGAAATCTTCCTTGTACTTCTATATAATGAATACCTCCCTAGTTAAGAGGGAGTGTTGGAAAATGTAACTAGGTTCATCTTCATTTAATTTATTTGAGTCATATTATAATCACTTGTGAAAAGAATAAATAAAAGAGTAATTATTATTATTATTATTATTATTATTATTGTGACTTATTAAAGCATGGGTTTCATGCTTGGGCTACCATGTTTTAGGTCAAAGTCCCCATTAAGGAATTATATGATTTACTGTCAGTTAATAGAGTCATTGTACTTTTAAAGAGGCCCTTCTTGGGATTTTGAATCATCTAAAAATGTTAAGTATTGAGTCAAATGTAATTTATGTATCCTCCACATAAAGTTCGGCTTAGAAGAGAACAAGTCGGACTAAGGACACTAATTAGACCTGACATGAAACTCATAAATACAAGCAACTCGAATTCATTTGGATCACTTCATCTCAAGCAATTTTGATATCTCTAAGGAAGCTGGGAAGTGCGAAGTACGAATCTGGGAAGCGAAAGGAAGTGCGATTTGGGTGGAGTTTAAGGAGAAGAAGAAAAATAAAATTTTGGTGCATCTCTCTCTCTTTGTTTCGAGCCCTAGATTAGGAGATCAAAGTCTTTCAAATTTTGTTGATGTCGGAAGATGCCTGATGAGGAAAGATGCTACATAGTCGAAGTTGTTGGAAGAGAGGTCCAAGATTTGGGAGGCTGAATTGGTGTGGAGTGAAGGTTTGGTATTTGTCTAGGGTGAAGAGTCCCAAAAAATACTATTGAAAGGAATATAATTTTGACTAGGTTTTCCCCTGTAGGGGGGTTTTTCGCTATTATAGTGCCTACATCTGGTGTCCATTGTTTTATGTTCTTTCGCTTTGGTAATTTCTTGATTAACTAAAAGATAAGATATAAATAATCGTAATAAAAAAACAAGAGCATCACAAGTAATTATTGTGAATAAGGAAATCTTTCCGCCTTTTTTATTTTCTAACATCCTTGAGTCATTTCTACCTTTTTTGACATACATTTTGCATTTGATAGCTCTATGTCCAAATTCATTGCATAGACAACAAAAACCATAAAAATGATTTGTGTATGAAGTAAATGAATTCAATATTTTCTTTGTCTTACATTCTCCCTCAACATGTCCAGGTTCATAGCAAGAAAAATAGTTGATATCTGTCGAAGGAGAAAATAATATCCTTTTGATATCTTCCAATTTTTCTTAATTTATCTCAAGTAGCAAGTGAAATTTTTCCAAATAACCATTTCTTCATATCATTCTTTCACTCTTGATGTTGCCTCTTTCTTTTGTTTTCTTCTTTACAAATCTTGTTTTATCTACCTTCTTGTTATGCAGGTATATTTAGTGCTACCTCATTATCCTTTATGGTTGCATTTTTTTGAGTTCTTTATGGAGACAACCTCCTCTTCTAGTTGAACAAATCTCAAACTCTAATCTTTCACATTGTACCTCTTTCTCCTTTAGCTTTCTACTCATCATCCCTTCTATTCTCCTTGCCTCTTCAATTTTTGTCTTCACATTAACAATTTATTCCTTGTACTCATGCTCTCTCTCATCACACATCTGCATAAGTTTATTCAAGACTTTGGTTTCATTCTTCAATCTTTCTATTTGAGTCAAGGCTATGCCAAGATTAGCTTGTTCTTCAACTATATTTTCTTCTTGGAAATCAGGTCGATTCACACAAGCATAGACCTCATTTGACTGAACACTTTCCTTTTTATAGAGATTTTTCTTATTCTTCTTTCTCTTCTCTTTTTCTGTATTAGCGCTACTAGTCTCTCCTTGATGAATGAGCTGCAACCTATCCCATAGTTCTTTAGAAGAATTTAAATCTATTATTGTATCAAGATCCTTATTATGAATATTATTATACATAACACATTTTTCCTTAGCATTCCACTATTTCTCTTGCGCAGAGGGACAATCTTTATAGTAATCATCACATATTAGTTTCCGTACACCAGGTCCATAACATATCAATTCATATTTTACTTATCTCTGCATTCATGAAAGTGTGTTTCACTTAGCACATGTCCACCTTGATAATCCATGACTTCACCAAATCTACCTTCAACATGTTAGTCTTACAGATAAGGAACCAACTGTAATACCAATTGATGACAACATGAATAAAATGATATGGGGGTTAAATCAGCTTAGTACATTCATTGACATTAATTTGATTTTCTTTAAGCACATTAACTAAAGAAATAAACGAGGAGGTTGAAATATAATTACTAACATGTTTAATATGCAAACAACAAATAATAAGTAAACCAAAAACATCACATAAATACATAATAACAACACATATGGACACTAGATATAAGTGGAAACCCATAAAGGGAGAAAACCATGAGTTTTATATTATTGTGATGCAAAGGCAAGCTCCTACACTCTTACTACATTTGATTTTATTTAGGCTCCAACCTATAGGAGACTTCTACCTCAACTTTTTTGCAAGCTTAAACATGCATGGAATATCCAACTCCCATATGTTTTATGCGGGATACAAACCACAAGAGGCTCCTACCTCAACAGGCTCCAGCCTGATATTTCTTAAGCAACAACTTTAAAGGAGACCATCATCCTTATTACGAATATTATTATACATAACACATTTTTCATTAGCATTCCATTGTTTCTCTTGTGCAGAGGGACAGTCTTTATAGTAATCATCACATAATAGTTTCTGTACACTAGGTCCATAACATATCAGTTCATATTTTACTTATCTTTGCATTCACCAAAGTGTGTTTCACTTAGCACATGTCCACCTTGATAATCCATGACTTCACCAAATCTACCTTCAACATGTTAGACTTACAAATAAGGAACGGACTGTAACACCAATTGATGAAAAATTGAATAAAATGATATGGGCGTTGAATCAACTTAGTACATTCATTGACATTAATTTGATTTGCTTTAAGCTCATTAACTAAAGCAATAACTGAGCAGATTGAAATATAATGACTAACATATTTAATATGAAAATAACAAATAATAAATAAACCAAAAACATCACATAAATACATAATAACAACACATATGGACACTAGATATAAGTGGAAACCCATAAAGGGAGAAAACCATCAGTTTTTTATTGTTGTGATGCAAAGGCAAGCTCCTACACCCTTACTACATTTGATTTTATTTAGGCTCCAACCTATAGGAAACTTCTACCTCAACTTTTTTGCAAGCTACAACATGCATGGAATGGCCAACTCCCATATGTTTTATGCGGGATAAAAACCACAAGAGGCTCCTACCTCAACAGGCTCCAGCCTGATATTTCTTAAGCAACAACTTTAAAGGAGACCATAATCCCCTCATACAAAATGAAATGAATATGTTGGTTTACCTGGTCATCAATTCTACATATCTCCTTCTTTATTACTTCCTCGTATCCCCTCCAGATATATTTCACATCAGTTTCATGTGTGCCAGGTAACCCCACTCAAGTGATGGTGGCATATGGATCCTAGTCTTGGCTAGACAATTGGAGAATAAGGGAGGAGATGGTCTTACAAAATTAAGATAATATTAAAAATATTATTAGTGCCAAATTTAAGGAAGAATTGTGAGTAAACAAAGAGTTGGAGGGAAAAAGTAACTACAATATTATGAGGAGGTGATCAACCCCAATCTCTAAAACCACAGTTATCGCTTTGTGTTGACTATTGTTAAGAATAAAGTAAACTTTTCCAAGATTACAGTTACATTTCACAAGCTTCATAGTGAAACTAGGTGTTGCTTGATTCCTAAAACACAATGGGAAGGTGAATTTTTTTTTTCTTAGATTGTCCATCTTATAGTCACTTTCTCTATAGTTTTCAGAATATTTGTCATATTACCAACCTTTTTGATTTTTTAACTCAACAAAAGATAATTCATAGGCCTACTTTGATGGATTATACAACTTTCCCCTTCCATGGGAGGCGTGGTGGAAGGCTATATTTCTCTATCACAATATTTCTTTTTCTCATGTAGTATTGGAAACTCCACAAAAAATTATGTAATTTTTTTTAAATAAATCTCTTTTTGCAACTTGTTGAGCATCTACATATTTCTAAGATCTATGTCTATGAAGAATCCAGGAACGTAATAAATTGGCTTAAAGGAAAACTAGTTTGAAGAATCACAAATTTATGCCCAGATATTATAACATTTTGATCAAATCAAGTAAATTTACTTATTCATCTTTGTCATATCTTACTTATTTATCTTTCTCATATCTGTATTTTTCGTAACAAAAGTAAGAAATTGATGATCTTTCCAAAAAAAATTAACACTCGCTTATGGTGAGTGAAAAATGCAAGAGTTTAATAAAGTTATTCACAAGTTTCTCCCTGTGGGCATAACTAAATATACATGGCAACATCTTATAATTTTTTTTAAGAGAATATCAGTTTTGGAATATGTTTATAGCTTTTCATGGATACATCATAGCTTTAGAATAAAGCAATAGTTTTTATGACAGATTCGGAATACAATAATGTATGTACTTATCTCAATACTTTATATATATATAGATGTTAATTTGCTATATCTAATTATTTTTTATAGTCCCTTTTTTTTAATTTGTCATTGATAACTACATATAGGAATAAGATAAATTTGTATCCACTGAATAAGTATTATTATTTATAAATAGCTCCCATGCCGAAAATATCAAATAAAATTTAAATGAATAATGACCATCATAAAAACTAAACGCTACCAAAAGCAGCCGCTTAATATTTTCGTACCCAGGGCAACGAAATAGTATTTGCTTAAAATACACATTATTTTAATTAATAAAATATCAAAATAAAATAAAAGACAGCGTTCCCTAAATTCAAAACAGGATAATGGCAGCCTTATTTAGTATTGAATCTCATTATACAATCTCAAATTTTGGCATGCAGACTAATCCATGCGCGCTTCAAGCTGAACGACAAGGAAGAGGTGAACCACAGAGACAGGCATTGTGGTTGTATGTAGAAGCAGGGAATGAATCCAACGGTTCCCCTCGTGGAATCATGCCACACAGACGGTTGAAGCTCAAATTCAACTCACTCAGACCCTTCAGTTGGACCATCTTCTCCGGAATGGTTCCCTTTAGTTGATTATTTGACAGATCAAGGAATTCCAGATTTGGCATATCACCCAACGATTCGGGTATGCTACCAGTAAGCTTATTGTTTGAAATGTGAAGAAAATCCAGGCTTGAATTCCAGCCAAAAAAATTGGGTAGTTGGCCTGCGAAACTGTTGAACGATAACTGCAACGAGTGGAGTTTTGGATGATTGCCTAAGCAGTCGGGGATGTCACCAGATAGGCTATTTTTGTTCAGAACAAGGGTTTGAAGCTGGGAGGACTCGGGAATACAGGGGATATTCCCGGTGAGTTTGTTTTGGGACAGATCAATGGTTATAAGAGATGTTAACTTCGTTAAGGACGCTGGAATAGATCATGTCAATAGATTCTGATCCAAAGCCAATTTATAAAATTTAGCGCTCAACAAACCCAGTGATTCTGGAATGCTTCCACTCAAACGATTGTTACTTGCCAACAGCTCTGCAAGCATTGACATATTTCCTAACGACGATGGAATCTTACCCGTCAGCGAATTATTTTGTATGTGTAGCGTTGTTAGCTACTTCAAATTTCCCATGGAGTCCGGAAGGGGACCCGAGAGCGTATTGTTGTTCATGGTCAACAGGGACAGGAGTCTCAGATTTCCAATGCTTGATGGAATGAAACCACAGAGCCGATTCGAATCCAAGTACAAAGAAGTTAAATTTCGTAGATTTCCAATGGATTCCGGAATATGTTGGAAATTTCTGGTAATTTCAAACACAAAAGAACAGAGAAAATGCTATGTTTTTGCCAGAGGATCTTTAGCACAGGGAAGCTAAATTATTTTCTGCGAGCAGAGATTTTTCACACCAAAAAAAAAAATTATATTCATTGATAAATAATGCCTATTACATATTTCTTCATTTCTCTCAAGGCACTCACCAATAACTTAAAAAAAAAATTACTCTGTCTCCATAAAAAAAAAATTACACTGCTGTGTAAAATTCTCATTCACTGCTATGTGGAAAACTTTTACATTCACTGCTGTAAAATAAAAATTTTCTTACATACAACTTGATTACATTCGCACTGCATTTCAATGCATTTCAATCTCCCAACAAAACAAATCACCAACAAAAAATTTTATATGCGCTACTGCACATTTCAAAATGCCTGCACAGAAAAATTAACCCCTGCTCTTCTCTTTTTCGCACTGTTGTGCTCCCCTTTTTCATTGCACATACCAATGAACACTAAAAAAAACATTACATATACCAAAACCAAAAAACTTAACTATGCGTTGACTTACCCATACCTATCTTTAAATTTGCCATACTTCCGTGCAAAAAAAAAAATATTAAAACTGAAAACATGTCACCTACAATCTACGAAACAAAATAAATCACATTAATTCCTTCACGTGGGTGGTCAAACAAAAAAGTTCAAGCAGGTTGAAATGATCCTGGTTCGTTGATTTAATCAGACGTATATCGCTTGCCTAAGTCGCACAAACTTTACCGGCCAAGGAATGGGCAGTATTCGAGCCGTATACTTGACACGCGTCGCTTGGTCGGGGTGATCGGAGGCCCTCTGAAAAATACCTCTTTGTGCGAAAGATGGTGCGGGAAGATACCGGTGGTTTTTTGAATTAAATGTTGCGGGACTGTTCAGCTGTTACGGCAGTTGAAATTACGATTTCAACACTCCCCTTTAATTTCAACTGCTGAGTTATCAGTCATACCCAGACATTTCCTCAAAAATTCAAAGCTTTTCTGGTCTAATGGCTTTGTCAAAATGTCTGCAACCTGTTCCTGAGTCCTGCAATGTTGTAAAATAATTTCTCCATTGCTTACCATTTCCCTGATGTAATGAAACCTTGTGTCAATGTGTTTCGTTCTCTTATGAAACACGGAATTCTTGGATAATGCAATAGCTGAGCTATTGTCACAAAAAATCACTGTTCTTTTTTCCTGCTCTTGGCCTAAACTCCTTAACATCCTTCTCATCCAAACTGCTTGACATGTTGTTGTTGTAGCTACCACATATTCAGCCTCTGTTGTAGACAACGCTACAATAGGTTGTTTCTTAGAAGCCCATGAAATGGCTCCTGAACCCATTTGAAAAACATAATTGGATGTGCTTTTCAGATCATCTACACTTCTAGCCCAATCACTATCAGTGTATCCAACTAAATCTGAACATTCTGAGACAGTGTATAAAATGCCAAACCTTTTTGTACCTTTAACATACCTCAGAATTCTTTTTGCTGCCTGCCAATGTGCTTCCTTTGGCCTCTCCATGAATCTGGAAATTAAACTAACAACAAACATTATGTCCGACCTAGTTGCAATTAAATACATAAGGATACCAACTATGCTCTTGTACACGCTAGGGTCAAAATCCTTGTTGTTGTCCTCTTTGCTAAGCTTTAATCCCATCACTGTGGGAGTGATTGCTGCCTTGTTGTCCTGCATATTGAATCTCTCCAATACTTCATTAACATATTTTGCTTGTGAAATAAAAATCCCATTTTCATTTTGATCTACTTCTATTCGTAAGAAGTATCTCAGCAACATTTCAAATTCTTCTTTCATGATTGATTTGAAATTTTCAATGAGGTAGTCATCATTACCTGTAAAAGTAAGATCATCAACATATAACACAACAATTAAAATTTTACCATCATTTTCTTTGATGTAGACGGTGGGTTCTCCCTCACATTTGTCAAATCCATTTTCCAATAGATAGGAATCTATCCTACTGTACCATGCTCTTGGTGCTTGCTTCAGACCATAAAGAGCTTTCTTCAATCTGCAAATTTTGTACTCTTGCCCTTTCTTTTCATAGCCTAGAGGTTGTTCAACATAAACCTCTTCCATTAACACTCCATTTAGGAATTCTGACTTCACGTCCATTTGGTAAACTTTCCACTTGTTTTGTGCTGCTATGGACAGCACTGCTCTCACTGTTTCCATTCTTGCAACTGGTGTGAAAGTCTCCTCATAGTCTCTCCCATACTGCTACTTGTATCCCTTGACAACCAGCCTTGCTTTGTGTCTTTCTATTTTGCCTTCAGCATTACTTTTGGTCTTGTAGACCCATTTAACTCCAATGACCTCTTTACCTTTTGGTAGTTCAACCAAATCCCATGTCTTGTTTCTTTCTATGGCATTGATCTCCTCGTCCATAGCTTCTATCCATTTCTTATCTTTAATTGCATCTTCGAAATGAGTAGGGTCATCAACATGACAATACAAAGCAAACAAGGAATTCATTCCTTCATCATAAATATCACTTAAATTTCTGAATCTTTTACCTCTTTCATTTGGTGTGCAAGTGCTTGAAGATGCACTTGAATTTCCTCCTTGTGGTGTGCTTGGAGAAGCACTTTCATTTCTCCTCAAGGGTGTCCCTTGATTTCCTTGTGTTGGTGTTGCTGTTTGGAGATGTATTTCAGCCATCTCCTCATCATCTTCATCATGAGGAAAATAGTTTTTAACATTAACTATTTTCTCTATGCTTCCATCCCAAGCTTCCTCTTCAATGAACTGAACATCTCTGCTCACAAAAAACTTCTTGGTGGATGGGATATACAACCTGTAAGCTTTGGGTTCCTCACTGTATCCAATGAAAATACATGTCTCCCCTTTGTTGTCCAACTTCTTCCTTAGCTGATCTAGAATGTGTGCATAAGCCACACAACCAAAAACTTTCATGTGAGTGACTCCTTGCTTTCTCCCACTCCATGCTTCTTCCGGCACTTTTTTCTATCAATGGTAATCCTCTTACCATTCCTTTTTTACTCAACAAGTTAAGACCTCCAAAGTTGGGATGTCCAAATCTCAAGTGCCACAACCAATTTTCATCCTTTGGTACGCTTTGGAAAGCCTCTTGTGTCACTGCTGCTATTGCTTCTTTATTTTTCAAATCTGCCCTTATTCTGAGAGGGAACATCATGTTCCTTGTCATCTTCACTTCAGCAATACATCGTTTTCTGGGTGCTCTATCCCTGATGGTGCATACATCATTCTCGAAAAAAACATTGTACCCCTTTTGAACAAGCTATCCAATACTTAAGAGGTTACATCTCATTCCAGGAACATAATAGACATCTTCTATGGTTTTCTTTTCACCTTTCTTTGTAAATATTTTTACTTCTCCTTTTCCCATAACAGAAATTTTACTATCAGTCCCAAGTGTGACTTGTGATTTCACATTTTGATCTAAAGTAGAAAACAGGGCTATGTTTCCTGTCATATGGTTACTACAACCGGAATCTAAAAACCATATATCTTCACTGTTTGTTTCAGCCAAATTACAAGCTAACAGCACATTATCTTGGCTGATATTTTCTCTAGTGATATTTGCACTTGATCTATTAGTCATATCATGCTATTTTTTCCTACATTCATTTGCATAATGCCCATATTTTTTTACAGTAATAACATTGGACATTGGAATTTTCATACCTTTGTCCTTGAGCATGATGTTGTCCACTTTGGTTGCTGCTACCTTGGCCTTGGTTCTGATTTGGATTGCTGCCTCTTCCTTGAGCATTTTCTGGACTGTTTCTTCCACCTCTGTTTTGGCTTCTGCCTCTTCCTCTCTTGTTTCCTCTGCCTTGACCTCTTCCTCTTCCAAAGGACATCTGGTTCTTGAAGGCTTGCTATAGAGATGAGTTTACATTTCTACTCAACCTCTGCTCATGTGTTATCAGTGATGCATGAAGTTCATCAACTGAAAAGTTTGAGAGATCCTTTGTCTCTTCTATGGTGGTGACAATCACATCAAACTTTGAGGGTAGGATCCTCAATATTTTCTCCATAATCCTCCTTTCTTCAAGAACTTCTCCATGAGTCCTTATTTGTGTGACCAGACCAATCACATTTGTGAAGAATGAGTCAATATTGTCCGACTCCTTCATGCATAAATTCTCAAAATCTCTCCTCGGCAACTGTAGTTTTGTTGTCTTCACTTTCTCCATGCCTTGATAGGTTGTATTGAGAGTTTTCCATGCTTCTTTGGATGTCTTGGCTACTGCTATCCTTGGAAACACACTCTGGTCCACTGCTTGATACAAAAATACAAGGGCTTTTGAATCCTTCTTCCTATTTCTCTTCAACAAATCCTTCTCTGCCTAAGTTAATCTATTAAACTCATTTTCATCTGCTGGTTCTTCAAAACCATCATTAACTAATTCCCATAGATCTTGAGAGGCAAACAGGGCTCTCATGGTTATTGCCCAATAATCATAGTTTTTCCCATTAAACTGTGGGAGCTGAGTATTAAAAATACCCATACTAGTGCTGGTGCTGGCCATTCCTTGCACTCTAAACTATGCTTCAAATATTTGACTGTGTATTTAAAAACACTGACTGTTTCTTTAGCAGTAACACAAAAAACTAATCTGAGAAATACCTGGATCCTTTTGCCTGAGACTTCACTCTGCTGGAGAAGTTGTTGCAGCAAAAAACTCTTTCCTTCAGCTTCTTTGACACCTTCAAAGAGCCTGGATCAACGCTGATACCATGTTGGAAATTTCTGGTAATTTCAAACACAAAAGAACAGAGAAAATGCTATGTTTTTGCCACAGGATCTTTAACACAGGGAAGCTAAATTATTTTCTGAGAACAGATATTTTTCACACCAAAAAAAAACTTTATATTCATTGATAAATACTGCCTGTTACATATTTCTTCCTCTCTCTCAGAGGGATTCACCAAGAACTTAAAAAAAAATTACTCTGCCTCCATAAAAAGAATTTACACTGCTGTGTAAAATTCTCATTCACTGCTATGTGAAAAACTTTTACATTCACTGCTGTAAAATAAAAATTTTCTTACATACAACCTGATTACATTCGCACTGCATTTCAATGCATTTCAATCTCCCAACAAAACAAAATTTACATAACTCTTTTTCACTGCTGTGTAAAAAAATACAATTTACTTTTACTGCTGTAAAAGTCTTCTGGTTTCATTTACTCTGCTCAGGCTGCTGCGTTCTTCACTTGCTTCACATTACTTGCATATCTTCACCAACAAAAATTTTATATGCGCTGCTGCACATTTCAAAATGCCTGCACAGAAAAATTAACCCCTGCGCTTCTCTTTTTCACATTGTTGTGCTCCCCTTTTTCATTACACATACCAATGAACACTAAAAAAACATTACATATACCAAAACCAAAAAACTTAACTATGCGTTGACTTACCCATACCTATCTTTAAATTCGCCATACTTCCGTGCAAAAAAAAATATTAAAACTGAAAACATCTCACCTACAATCTACGAAACAACATAAATCACATTAATTCCTTCACGTGGGCGGTTAAACAAAAGTTCAGGCAGGTTGAAATGATCCTGGTCCGTTGATTTAATCGAACGTATATCGCTTGCCTAAGTCGCACGAACTTTACCGGTTGGTGAATGGGCGGTATTCAAGCCGTATACCTGACACGCGTCGCTCGGTCGGGGGATCAGAGGCCCTCTGACAAATACCGCTTTGTGCGAAATATGGTGCGCGAAGATACCGATGGTTTTCTGAATTAAATGCCGCGAGACTGTTCAGCTGTTACGGCAGTTGAAATTACGATTTCAACAGAATAGGACCGGAAATCAAGTTTCCGGTGAGAGACAGTGACTGTAGACTGAGCAATTGGCCAGTGTCAAAAGGAATAGAACCGGTGAGTTTGTTGTTATCCAGAGTAAGATGGTTCAAGGCTGAAAGGCGAGAAATAGAATCTGGAATTATTCCACCTATATTTTTCCACCTCATAAGGGTAAAGGTGCGAAGGTATGACAAGTTCCCGATGGATTCTGATATGCTTCCACTCATGTAAACACTAGTCTTTCCTGCGCCCATGGGATCCCCATCAAGAATGAGGCTCACCACCTGACCGCCATTGTTATCGCAGGACATGCCCTTCAATTTGCAGCAATCATTTCCCGTCCATGATTTAAGAGCTCCGCCTGGATCCTCCATGATACTGGTTTTGAAAGCCAATAAGGCAACACAGTCTTGTTCTACACATTGTGCTATCTTCTGTCCATGGCATGAGTTTAAGGACATCAGTAGTAACACAGAAACGAATGCTAAGATTTCTAACCTGGGTTTCTCCATTGCGAAGCCAAGGAAATTGTAGAGGGTAATCAAAAACTTTTGGGCCCTGAGCATGAACTTTATGAAACCCACATTGCAAGAGAATCGAATCGAGTCGGTATTTAAATGATGAAGGTGCTTTGTATGTTAGAGTTTCATCTTTGTATTTTAGGGTTTCGGACACAAACTAGCCGTCGGTCAGCTTTGATTATCAAAGAACGTTAAAATCCGGAAAACACAGATGCCGAAAAGGACCAGTCCAAGTGTTTTAGGGTTTTGTGCCAGGTTGGAATTTGGTTATTCAATTTTTACCCGGCAGTGCTGGTTTGAAGCTACAATTTTCACAATTCTCAAAATCATAATTAAGAACATTTTTTTTCGCTGGAAAAAACAATTACCCAGCCCTTCGACTCATCATTTCGTATAAACTTACGACGTGATTTTCATGGGAAATTTAATAATTTAATCTTTTGACTAATCATTTTTTTAACCATGAGATTTTCATTGGAAATTTAATAATTTAATATTTTGACTAATCATTTTTTTAATCTTTATTTGACATGATTTGCATTGGAAATTTAATATTTAAATCATTTTCTAAACTTTACGTTTCAAATTCCAATTCCGTAGTATAGATGTTGTATTAAAGCATTCTGTAGTATAGATGTTGTATTAAAGCATTTTCTAGAGTTTGCGTCTGAAATTCGGTAGTATAGATGTCGTGCATTTACTAGTCTAAGCCATTCTTTATCACTTTATATTTTTGTTTCACAATGATATATGTTATTTAAGTCACCTAGGTATTGCACTCGCCTAGGCCACACCATCCCTTAACATTAGTAGCTTTTTGCTCAAGGAATTTCGAATGGGTGACCTCCACATCAAGGAGACTTAAAAGTACACCCCATCACCCTCTATACCCCACAGTTGGACAATTTAACTGTAAATTTTATTATTTAAATTATTTTTTAAACTTATATTCTAAACAAAAATAATAGAAAACTTGTAACAACTATAATATATTTTATGGTTGTCTCTACTTTTTGTTTGATGATAAATTTTCCCAATATTTAAAAATATATTTTAATCAACACATTTAAATTACATAATATTTTATTGTTTTATTTTAATATATTTAAACATCTTATATTTATAAAAAAAATATATTCCAATTTAAGTTTTAAAATACAAAGACTAATTTAGAATTTAACATGTATTCAAATCTTTGACTGTGACCAATTTTCCTACCTCTTATGTTGATTTATGCACCACTATATTCTAAAGGTATATTGTAGTTTATGTTTTTTCTTCGTATTATGCAATATTAAATATTTATTTATCCACCACCATGATTTGCGTACCATCACTATTTTTTAATGTATAGGGAGATTTTTTTCGAAAGGGAAGGTTCAAATAGGGCATTTTAAATTCCAGTTGAGGAATAACACATGTAATGTCCTTGTCTAGTGTCGACTTTGCCTGTAACACTCACAGCCCATGCTAGGACATTTCCATCCTTTGTTGGTGCAACCACATCCAATAACCCATTATCAATAGGTATGGACAAATTTTCCTTTATATTCATTAATTCCAACAATGTCTCTAGCCTCCATTCAAAGCATAATTCTGTGTTAATACTACAAAACCTTATGACCCTGTATCTACCCTTTCATTATATTTCCAACATGGTGATATACACATCTAAATGGAATTTACTTCTTTCACACAACAATTATAATTTACAGGAAACAATTAAAATTAATACATAACTTACAAAAGGGTTCATAAGAAATTGCAACATAACTAAGTGAATCTTACAAAAATACTTATATGTTCAATGTCAAACTAGCTACAAAATTTGATGTTCCTCCCAGTCATAGACCATGGTCTTCATTATGTGAAGCAATCGGTCACCCTCGAGCTAGGGCCTCAACACCATGAGGCAATTACTTGTCCAAATAGAGGTACATGTCTAGTACCATCAACCAACAAAGGTACCAAACCCAAAAAACGACCAACCTATAGGCTCACGCCCACCATTAGTCTGCACCCAAGCATCACACACCATTTTCTCCCCTGCAATCCCTTGGGTTGTGTCACCACCTTTAGTGTGTATGATTCTCAACATGAATGGTCTCAACTTTATGTCTCTAGGAGATCTTGCTACCCTTCAAAGTCTTCAAACTCTTGCATCATACACATGTAGCCTCCAGCCTCGAAGCTGACATACCCCATCATCCTGCACCTAAGGAGTGCACACCCATCTTTGCACCTGCAATCCCTCAGACTATGTCACCACTTCCAAGGAATATTACTTCTAGTCAGGGATGGTTCCAATTTTTGGGCTCCTGTAGTTCATGCTGCCATCCTTCGTTGTCCATTCTCATTCCCCATAGCTAACTGCCTATGAAGGAAAACATGCTTCTTTCATGTGCATGAATTTTCTTTTTGAAATTTGGCACCCCATAAAGTCACTTATGGACTTAAGTTATTTTCATGTGCCCCCTTTTTAATTATTTCTAAATCATGTTAGCCTTTTTTATTTTCTTATGGAGTCTTTCCCCTCGATACAATTTTTTTCTAATTCGGTTTGCAGCTATTATGTGTTTATTAGTATGCATAAGTTAAACATATTTGCAAAAATTAGGCACTCTAGACTCATAGCATATAAAATCATATACACATAAACACATCAGGATCAAAACATATGCACAAACATACACATGCGTGCATTGCCCCCAAAAAGTGATTCTTAGCTCATTAGCCTAATTAATATGTTTTGACTTAGCACCCTAAGTTTTGGATGTACATGGTATTTACAATACCAGTATTGGGTAGGGTTTTACATCCCCCCTCTCTTATTTATGCGCTATCATTAGTGTAATATATGTACACATATATTCATTATGATTAAACCTACCTCATTATCCTTTAGGTTGCATTTTTTTGAGTTCTTTATGGATACAACCTCCTCTTCTAGTTGAACAGATCTCAAACTCTAACCTTTCACATTGTACCTCTTTCTCCTTTAGCTTTCTACTCATCATCCTTTCTATTCTCCTTGCCTCTTCAATTTGTGGCTTCACATTAACAATTTATTCCTTGTACTTATTCTCTCTCTCATCACATATCTGCATAAGTTTATTCAATTCTTTGGTTTCATTCTTCAATCTTTCTATTTTAGTCAAGGCTATGCCAAGATTAGCTTGTTCTTCAACTATATTTTCTTCTTGGAAATCAGGTCGATTCACACTAGCATAGACCCCATTTGACTGAACACTTTCCTTTTTATAGAGATTTTTCTTATTCTTCTTTATCTTCTCTTTTTCTGTATTAGCACTACTAGTCTCTCCTTCATGAATGAGCTGCAGCCTATCCCATATTTCTTTAGAATAATTTAAATCTATTATTGTATCAAGATCCTTATTATGAATATTATTATACATAACACATTTTTCCTTAGCATTCCACTGCTTCTCGTGCACAGAGGGAGAGTCTTTATAGTAATCATCACATAATAGTTTCCGTACACTAGGTCCATAACATATCAGTTCATATTTTACTTATCTTTGCATTCATGAAAGTGTGTTTCACTTAGCACATGTCCACCTTGATAATCCATAACTTCACCAAATCTACCTTCAACATGTTAGGCTTACAAATAAGGAACCGACTGTAATACCAATTGAGGAAAACTTGAATAAAATGATATGGGGGTTGAATCAAATTAGTACATTCATAGACATTAATTTGATTTGCTTTAATCTCATTAACTAAAGCAATAAATGAGCATATTGAAATATAATTACTAACATATTTAATATGCAAACAATAAATAATAAGTAAACCAAAAACATCACATAAATACATAATAACAACACATATGGACACTAGATATAAGTGGAAACCCATAAAGGGAGAAAACCATGAGTTTTTTATTGTTGTGATGCAAAGGCAAGCTCCTACACTCTTACTACATTTGATTTTCTTTAGGCACCAACCTATAGGAGACTTTTACCTCAACTTTTCTGCAAGCTACAACATGCATGGAATATCCAACTCCCATATGTTTTATGCGGGATACAAACCACAAGAGGCTCCTACCTCAATAGGCTCCAACCTGATATTTCTTAAGCAACAACTTTAAAGGAGACCATAATCCCCTCATACAAAATGAAACGAATATGTTGGTTTACCTGGTCATCAATTCTACATATCTCCTTCTTTATTACTTCCTCTTATCCCCTCCAAATATATTTCACATCAGTTTCATGTGTGCCAAGTAATCCACACTCAAGTGACGGTGGCATATGCATCCCAATCTTGGCTAGACAATTGGAGAATAAGGGAGGAGATGGTCTTACAAAATTAAGATAATATTAAAAATATTATTAGTGCCAAATTTAAGGAAGAATTGTGAGTAAATAAAGAGTTGGAGGGGAAAAAGAAGCTACAATATTATAAGGAGGTGATCAACCCAAATCTCTAAAACCATAGTTATCTCTTTCTCTTGACTATTGTTAGGAATAAAGTAAACTTTTCCAAGATTAGAGTTACATTTCATGACCTTCATAGTGAAACTAGGTGTTGCTTGATTCCTAAAACACCATGGGAAGGTGATTTTTTTTTTGCTTAGATTGTCCATCTTATAGTCACTTTCTCTATAATTTTCAGAATATTTGTCATATTACCAACCTTTTTTATCTTTTAACTCAACAAAAGATAATTCATGGGCCTACTTTGATGGATTATACAACTTTCTCCTTCCATGGGAGGTGTTGGTGGAAGACTATATTTCTCTATCACAATATTTCTTTTTCTCATGTAGTATTGGAAACTCCACAAATAATTATCTAATTTTTTTGAAATAAAGTTCTTTTTGCAACTTGTTGAGCATCTACGTATTTCTAAGATCTATGTCTATGAAGAATCCATGAACGTAATAAATTGGCTTAAAGAAAAACTAGTTTGAAGAATCACAAATTTATGCCCAAATATCATAACATTTTGATCAAATCAAGTAAATTTACTTATTCATCTTTCTCATATCTTACTTATATATCTTTCTCATATCTATATTTTTTGTAACAAAAGTAAGAAATTGATGATTTTTCCAAAAAAAATTAACACTCGCTTATGGTGAGTGAAAAATGCAAGAGTTTAATAAAGTTATTCACAAGTTTCTCCCTATGGGCATAACTAAGTATACATAGCAACATCTTATACTTTTTTTAAGAGAGTATCAGTTTTGGAATATGTTTATAGCTTTTTATGGATACATCATAGATGTAGAGTAAAGCAATAGTTTTGATGACGGATTTGGAATACAATAATATATGTACTTATCTCAATACTATATATATATATATAAATATATATATATATATATATATATATATATATATATATATATATATATATATATATATATATATATATATAGATATAGATATATATATATATATATAGATATAGATATAGATATATATATGCGCTATGTCTCATTATTTTTTATAGTCCTTTTCTTTTTAAATTTGTCATTGATAACTAAATATAGGAATAAGATAAATTTGTATCTACTGAATAAGTATTATTCTTTATAAATAGCTCTCATGCCCAAAATATCAGATAAAATTTAAATGAACAATCACCATCATAAAAAAACTAAACGCTACAAAAAGCAGCCGCTTAATATTTTTTGCTGAAAATACACATTATTTTAATTAATAAAATATCAGAATAGAAGAAAAGACAGCATTCCCTAAATTCAAAACAAGATCGCTGCGATAATGGCAGCCTTATTTAGTAATGAATCTCATTATACAATCTCAAATTTTGGCATGCAGACTAATCCATGCGCCCTTCAAGCTGAACGAAAAGGAGGAAGAGGCGAACCACAGAGACAGGCATTGTGGCTGTATGTAGAAGCAGGGAATGAATCCAACAATTCCCCTCGTGGAATCATGCCACATAGACGGTTGAAGCTCAAATTCAACTCACTCAGACCCTTCAGTTGGACCATCTTCTCCGGAATGGTTCCCTTTAGTTGATATTTTGACAGATCAAGGAATTCCAGATTTGGCATATCACCCAACGATTCGGGTATGCTACCAGTGAGCTTATTGTTTGAAATGTGAAGAAAATCCGGGCTTGAATTCCCACCAAAAGAATTGGGTAGTTGGCTTGCGAAATTGTTGAACGATAACTGCAACGAGTGGAGTTTTGGATGGTTGCCTAAGCAGTCAGGGATGTCACTGGAGAGGCTATTTTTGTTCAGAACAAGGGTTTGAAGCTAGGAGGACTCAGGAATACAGGGGATATTCCCGGTGAGTTTTTTTTGGGACAGATCAATGGTTATAAGAGATGTTAGCTTCGTTAAGGATATTGGAATAGATCCTGTCAATATATTATGATCCAAAGCCAATTTATAAAAATTACCGTTGAACAATCCCAGTGATTCTGGAATGCTTCCACTCAAACAATTGTTACTTGCCAACATCTCTGCAAGCATTGACATATTTCCTAACAACGATGGAATCTTACCCGTCAGCAAATTATTTTGTATGTGTAGCATTGTTAGCTGCTTCAGATTTCCCATGGAGTCCGGAAGGGGACCCGAGAGTGTATTGTTGTTCATGGTCAACACGGACAGGAGTCTCAGATTTCCAATGCTTGATGGAATGAAACCAGAGAGCCGATTCGAATCCAAGTACAAAGAAGTTAAATTCCGTAGATTTCCAATGGATTCTGGAATAGGACCAGCAATCAAGTTTCCTGTGAGAGACAGCGACTGTAGACTGAGCAGTTGTCCAATGTCAGAAGGAATGGAACCGGTGAGTTTGTTGTTATCCAGAGTAAGATGGTTCAAGGCTGAAAGGCGAGAAATAGAAGCTGGAATTATTCCACATATATTTTCCACCTCATAAGGGTAAAGGTGCGAAGGTATGACAGGTCCCCGATGGATTCTGATATGCTTCCACTCATGTAAACGCTAGTGTTGCCTGTGCCCATTTTTGGGAATTTCTGATAATTCCAAACAAAAATGAATAGAGAATAATGCTCTGTTTTAACATAGGATCTTAACACAGGGAAGCTAAAATTGTTTTCTGAGAAGAAGAGAGTTTTTCACACACATAAAAACTTTATATTCATTAATAAATACTGCCTATTACAAACTTCTTCCTCTTCCTAAGGGATTACACCAGGAACGCTTCAAATGCAGTTCCAAAAACCTTCACTGTCTCTCATAAAACAAATTACTCTGTCTCAGCTGTATATTTTCACACTGCTGTGTGTAAACAAAAATCTTACATGCTCATGCACTGCTGCATTTCCCATTACATCTCATATTTAACAAAAAAAAAAAATACCTTTGCACTGTTGCGCATTCCCCTTTTTGTTTTCACAACGGACAACAACAAAAAACTTCACGCTGCTGCGTGCTTCCCTTGCATATGCAATTAACAACAACAAAACAAAAATGATATTTCATATGCAGCCCGCTTTGGTTTTCTACAAGTGCCTTGAAATTGCAAAATTTTTCAAACACTATACTTTTGTTCTTCAGGAAATAAACCCAAGTTTTTCTAGTAAAATCATCAATTAATGTTAGAATATAGTGGTTTCCTGCAAGTGATGGATTTTGCATTGTTCCACATAAATCTGAGTGGACAACCTCTAAGGGTGTTTTTTCCCTTATGCTTTTCCCAGATGGAAAACTTTCTCTGTGTTGTTTCCCCAAGATACAACCTTCACAAAGGCTCTCTGGTTTCTCTATCAATGGCAATCTTGTTACCATTCCTTTTCTATTCGACAAGTTAAGACCTCCAAATTTGAGATGTCCAAATCTAAAGTGCCACAGCCAATTTTCATATTTTGGTTCGCTTTGGTAAGCCTCTTGAGTCATTGCTGCTATTTCTTCTCCATTTTTTAAATAATCCTTCATTCTGAAAGGGAACATCCTGTTCCTTGTCATCTTCACTTCAGCAATACATCGTTTGCTAGGTTTTTTATCCATGATGGTGCATACATCATCCACAAAGAAAACATTTTACCCCTTTTGAGAAAGCTGTCCAATACTTAAGAGGTTACATTTCATTCCAGGAACATAATAAACATCTTCTATGGTTTTCTTTTCACCTTTCTTTGTTAAGACTTTTACTTCTCATTTTCCCATAACAGAAACTTTATTATCAGTCCCTAGTGTGACTTGTGACTTCACACTCTGATCTAACATAGAAAACACTATGTTTCCTGTCATATGGCTACTGCAACCGGAGTCTAGCAACCATACATCTTCACTCTTTTCTTTAGCCATATTACATGCTAAAAACAAATTATTTTGGCTGATATTTTCTCTAGTGAAATTTGTATCAGTTCTATTATTCATATCATGCTGCTTCTTCCTACATTCATTTGCATAATGCCCATATTTTTTACAATAGTGACATTGGACATTGGATATATCATACCTTTTTCCTTGAGCATGATGTTGTCCACCTTGTTGGCTGCTGCTTTGGCCTTAGTTCTAATTTGGATTGCTGCCTCTTCCTTGAGCATTTGTTGGACTGTTTCTTCCACCTCTGTTTTGGCTTCTGCCTCTTCCTCTCTTGTTTCCTCTGCCTTGACCTCTTCCTCTTCCAAAGAACATATGGGTCTTAAAGGCATGTTCTAGAGATGAGTTTTCATTCCTACTCAATCTCTGCTCATGTGTTATCAGTGATGCATGTAGTTCATCAACTGAGAGGTTTGTGAGATCCTTTGTCTCTTCTATGGTGGTGACAATCACATCGAACCTTGAGGGTAGGATCCTTAATAGTTTCTCCATAATCCTCCTTTCTTCAAGAATTTCTCCATGAGGCCTTATCTGTGTGACCAGACCAATCACATGTGTGAGGAATGAGTCAATATTATATTTCTCCTTCATGCAAATATTCTCAAAATCTCTCCTCAGCAACTGTAGTTTTGTTGTCTTCACTTTCTCCATGCCTTTATAGGTTGTATTGAGAGTTTGCCATGCTTCTTTGGATCTCTTGGTTGCTGCTATCCTTGGAAACACACTCTCATGCACTGCTTGATACAAAAAGTAGAGGGCTTTGGAATCCTTCTTCTTATAGCTCTTAACCAGATCTTTCTCTGCCTGAGTTAAATTATTAAACTCATTTTCATTTGTTGGTTCTTCAAATCCATCCTCAACAAATTCCCATAAGTCTTGGGAAGCAAGCAAAGCTTTCATAGTTATTGCCCAATATTCATAGTTTTTCCCGTTAAATTGTGGGAGTTGAGTATTAAAGATACCCATGCTAGTGCTAGCTCCAACCTTTATTGCACTCTCAACTATGCTTCAAAATACTTGACTGTGTATTTAAAATAACTGACTGTCTTCAACAGTAACACAAAAAACTAACTTGAGAAATACCTTGATTGAGTCTTCACTCTGCTGGAGAAGTTGCTGCAGCAAGAAACCTTCCTTCAGCTTCTTTGACACCTTCAAAGAGCCTGGACAAGCTCTGATACCATGTTGGGAATTTCTGATAATTCCAAACAAAAATGAACAGAGAATAATGCTCTTTTATAACACAAGATCTTAACACAGGGAAGCTAAAATTGTTTTCTGAGAAGAACAGATTTTTTCACACACATAGAAACTTTATATTCATTAATAAATACTTCCCGTTACAAACTTCTTCCTCTTCCTGAGGGATTACACCAGGAATGATTCAAATGTAGTTCCAAAAAACCTTCACTGTCTCTGACAAAACAAATTACTCTGTCTCAGTTGTATATTTTCACATTGGTGTGTGTAAACAAAAATCTTACATGCTCACGCGGTGCTGCTTTTCCCATTACATCTCATATTCAACAAAAAAAAAATACCTTCGCTCTACTGTGCATTCCCCTTTTTGTTTTCACAACGGACAACAACAAAAAACTTCACGTTGTTGCATGATTCCCTTGCATATGCAATTAACAACAACAAAACAAAAATGATATTTCATATTTCTTGTCCCATACTCCCGTAAATAAAAAATAATAAACTTAAAAACTTTACCAACGTTTACCAATCACGTTAAATTCATTAATGTTTCATTGACAAAAGCCGGCAGTCAAACAAGAATTGCACTTCATGTCAAGTTGTGGTGCAGGCATGTATCAACTGTTGATCTCATCGGACGGTTGACAAACCATATCGCGCGGCCTTTTCTGCTGAAGTTTACGCTCTGGGAAAAAAATGCTTTCACAAAACTGTTGTCCACGTGTCTATTGTTGGGTGTTATCATTGCCCCTCTGGAAAATACCACCATCTCATGAAAAGTGGTGCGATAAACACTGGCAGTTTTCCTGAATTAAATGTTGCAGGTGAAATTAGTATTTCAACACCCATGGGATCTCGATCAAGAATGAGGCTCACCACCTGATCGCCATTGTTATCGCAGGACACGCCCTTCCATTTGCAGCAATCATTTCCCGTCCATGATTTAAGAGCTCTGCTCGGATCCTCCACGATACCGGCTTTGAAAGCCAATAATGTTGGGAATTTTTGATAATTCCAAACAAAAACCGAACAAAACAGAACAATGCTCTGTTTTAACACTGGATCTTAACACAGGGAAGCAAAAATTGTTTTCTGAAGAACAGGGTTCACACATATAAACAAAACCTTTGTATTCATTAAATAAAAACTTTTGTTACAAACTTCTTCCTCTCTCAGAGGGATTACAACAGGAACACTTCAGTTCCACAAAAAAAAAATTACTGTCTCTCCAAAAAATTTTACACTTCTGTGTGTAAAAATTTTCTTTACAATCACTGCTGTGTGAAAATTTTTCCATTCATTTACGCTGCTACATATACCATTACATATTCTTCCTCTTAAAAAAAAGACATTACATTCGCTGCTCCAAATTTCACATTCCATGTTCAACGAACACTTACAGTCGCGCTTCTGCGTGCTTCCCCCTTACATTACAATGAACAAAACAAAAATGATATTAGATACTTCTTGGACCATACTCCCGTAAAATAAAATACAATAAAATTAAAGACTTTTACCAACAATCTACCAATCACATTTAAATTTCATTTAATTGCTTTACTGACAGACGAGCGGTCAAACACAGAATTTTACTTCATGTCAACTTCGTGGTGCAGGCTTGTACATCAACTTTGGTTTCAATCGATGGTGATCAGCCTTGTTATCAATCGGACGGTTGCAATCAATATTGCATGGCCTCTTCATACCGATCTTTATGCTTCAGGAAAAAACATGTTTTGGAAAAACTGCCCAACCATGTGTCAGCCGATGATTTTTATCGTTTCCCTCCAGAGAATACCATTGCTCGGTGAAAAGCGGTGCGGGAAAAAGACTGGTGGTTTTCCGGAAAATAACGCGACAATGGAGATTATATTTCAACACTCCCATTTAATTTCAACTGTTGGATTATCAGTCATACCCAGACATTTCCTCAAAAACTCAAAACTTTTCTGCCCCAATGGTTTGGTCATAATGTCCGCAACCTACTCCTGAGTTCTACAGTGTTGTAAAACAATTTTTCCATTGTTTACCAATTCCCTGATGTAATGAAACTTTGTGTCAATGTGTTTCGTTCTTTTATGAAACACAGCATTCTTGGACAATGCAATCGTTGAGCTATTGTCACAAAAAATCACAGTTCCTTTTGTTTGCTCTTGGCATAAACTCCTTAACATCATTCTCATCCTATTTGCTTGACATGTTGCTGTTGTAGTTGCCACATATTCTGCTTCTATTGTAGACAATGCTACAATAGGCTGTTTTTTAGAAGCCCATGAAATGGCTCCTGAACCCATGTGAAAAACATAACCGGGTGTGCTTCTCCGATCATCTACATTTCCAGCCCAATCACTATCAGTGTATCCAATTAAATCTGAACATTCTGAAGTAGTATATAAAATGCCAAACCTTTTAGTACCTTTAACATACCTCAGAATTCTTTTTTCTGCCTGCCAATGTGCTTCTTTTGGCCTCTCCATGAACCTGGAAATCAAACTAACAGCTTACATTATATCTGGCCTAGTTGTGGTCAAATACATGAGGCTGCCAACTATGCCCTTGTACAAACTAGGATCAAATCCTTGTTGTTGTCATCTTTGCTGAGTTTTAATCCCATCATTGTGGGAGTGATTGCTGTCTTGCTCTCCTACATATTAAATCTTTCCAACACTTCATTAACATATTTCGCCTGTGAGATAAAAATCCCATTTCCATTTTTTTCTACTTCTATTCCTAAGAAGTATCTTAGCAAACCCATGTCAGTCATCTAAAATTCTTCTTTCATGACTGTTTTGAAATTTTCAATAAGATAATCATCATTACCTATGAAAATAACATCATCAACATATAACACAATAATTATTAATTTACCATCCTTTTCTTTGATGTAGAGGGTGGGTTCTCCCTCACATTTTTCAAATCCATTTTCCAGTAGATAGGAATCTATCCTATTGTACTACGCTCTTGGTGCTTGCTTCAGCCCATAAAAAGCTTTCTTCAATCTGCATACTTTGCGCTCTTGGACTTTTTTTTTGTAGCCTAGAGGTTGTTGAATGTAAACATCTTCCATTAACACTCCATTTAGGAATGCTGACTTCACGTCCATTTGGTAAACTTTCCACTTGTTTTGTGCTGCTATGGACAGCACTGCTCTCCTGTTTCCATTCTAGCAACCGGTGCAAAAGTTTCCTCATAGTCTCTCCCATACTGCTACTTATATCCTTTGAGAATCAGTCTTGCCTTGTGTCTTTTTATTTTGCCTTCAGCATTACTCTTGGTCTTGTAGACCCATTTAACTCCAATGACTTCCTTTCCTTTTGGTAGTTCAACTAAATCCCATGTCTTGTTTCTTTCTATGGCATTGATTTCCTAATCCATAGCTTCTATCCACTTCCTATCCTTAATTTCTTCTTCGAAATGAACAGGGTCATCAACATGACAATATAAAGCAAACAAAGAGTTCATACCTTCATTTGTTGCCTCTTGTTCATAAATGCCACTTAAATTTCTAAACTTCTTACCTCTTTCATTTGGTGTACAAGTGCTTGAAGAAGCACTTGAATTTCCTCCTTGTGATGTGCTTGGAGAAGCACTTTCATTTCTCCTCAAGGGTGTCACTTGCTACCCGTGTGTTGGTGCTGCTATTTGGGGATGTATTTCAGCTATCTCCTCATCATCTTCATCATGTGACAAACAGTTTTTAACATTCACTGTCTTCTCTATGCTTCCATCCCAAGCTTCCTCCTCAATGAACTGAACATCTCTACTCACAATAAGCTTCTTCTTGGATGGGTTATACAACCTGTAAGCTTTGGATTCCTCACTGTATCCAATGAAAATACATTTCTCCCCTTTGTTTTCCTACTTCTTCCTTAGTTGGTCTAGAATGTGTGCATAAGCCACAAATCCAAAAACTTTCATGTGGGTGACTCCTTACTTTCTCCCACTCCATGCTTCTTCCGGCACTCTGTTCATGACTGCTTTTGTAGGGCATCTATTCAAAATCTACGCTGCACAGTGTACAGCTTCAGCCCAATAATCATTTGTCAAATGCTTTGCCTTTAACATACTCCTCGCCATATCCATGATTGTCCTATTCTTTCTTTCGGCAACTCCATTTTGCTGCGGACTGTACCTAGTGGTAAACTTCTTTTGAATTCCATTTTCTCTACAAAAACGTAGAAATTCCTTGGAGATATAATCACCTCCTCTATCAGTTCTTAGAGATTTTATATGCAGCCCACTTTGGTTTTCTACAAGTGCTTTGAAATTGTGAAATCTTTCAAACACTTCACTTTTGTTCTTCAGGAAATAAACCCAAGTTTTTCTAGTAAAATCATCAATAAATGCTAGTATGTAATGGCTTCCTACAAGTGATGAAGTTTACATCGGTCCACATAGATCTGAGTGGACAATCTCTTAGGGTGCTTTTGCCCTTATGCTTTTCCCAGATGGAAAACTTTCTCTGTGTTGTTTCCCCAAGATACAACATTCACAAAGGTTGTATGGTTTCTCTATCAATGGTAATCCTCTTACTATTCCTTTTCTATTCAACAAGTTAAGACCTCCAAAGTTGAGATGTCCAAATCTCAAGTGCCACAACCAATTTTCATCCTTTCGTTCGCTTTGGAAAGCCTCTTGATTCACTGCTGCTATTTGTTCTTTATTTTTTAAGTCTGCCTTCATTCTGAAAAGGAACATCATGTTCCTTGTCATCTTTACTTTAGCAATGCATTGCTTGCTGGGTTTTTTATCCATGATGGTGCATACATCATTCACAAAGAAAACATTGTAACCCTTTTGAGTAAGTTGTCCAATACTTAAGAGGTTACATTTCATTCCAGGAACATAATAAACATCTGCTATGGTTTTCTTTACACCTTTCTTTGTTAATACATTTACTTCTCCTTTTCCCATAACAAAAACTTTATTATCAGTCCCTAGTGTGACTTGTGACTTCACACTCTGATCTAACATAGAAAACAGGGCTATGTTTCCTGTCATATGGTTACTGCAACCGGAGTCTAGGAACCATACATCTTCTCTTTTTTCAACCATATTACAAGCTAAAAACAAATTATTTTGGCTGATATTTTCTCTAGTGAAATTTGCACTAGTTCTATTACTCATATCATGCTGCTTCTTCCTACATTCATTTGCATAATGCCCATATTTTTTGCAATAGTGACATTGGACATTGGATTTATTATACCTTTTTCATTGAGCATGATGTCGTCCACTTTGTTGACTGTTGCCTTGGCCTTGGTTCTGATTTGGATTGTTGCCTCTTCCTTGAGCATTTGCTGGACTGTTTCTTCCACCTCTGTTTTGGCTTTTGCCTCTTCCTCTCTTGTTTCCTCTGCCTTGACCTCTTCCTCTTCCAAAGAACATCTGGGTCTTAAAGGCATGTTCTAGACATGAGTTTTCATTTCTACTCAATCTCTGCTCATGTGTTATCAGTGATGCATGTAGTTCATCAACTGAGAAGTTTGTGAGATCCTCTATCTCTTCTATGGTGGTGACAATCACATCGAACCTTGAGGGTAGGATCCTCAATAGTTTTTCCACAATCCTCCTTTCTTCAAGAATCTCCCCATGAGACCTTATCTGTGTGACCAGACCAATCACATGTTTGAAGAATGAGTCAATATTATCTGACTCCTTCATGCAGAGAGTCTCAAAATCTCTCCTCGGCAATTGTACTTTTGTTATCTTCACTTTCTCCATGCCTTGATAGGCTATCTTGAGAGTTTGCCATGCTTCTTTGGATCTCTTAGCTGCTGCTATCCTTGGAAACACACTCTCATGCACTGCTTGATACAAAAAGTAGAGGGCTTTAGAATCCTTCTTATTATTGCTCTTCAACAGATCTTTCTCTGCCTGAGTTAAATTATTAAACTCATTTTCATCTGCTGGTTCTTCAAAACCTTCCTCAACAAATTCCCATAAGTCTTGGGAAGCAAGCAAATCTCTCATAGTTATTTCCCAATAGTCATAGTTTTTCCCATTAAATTTTGGGAGCTGAGTATTACAAATACCCATGCTAATGTTGGCTCTAGCCATTTTTGCACTCTCAACTATGCTTCAAAATACTTGACTGTGTATTTAAAATAGCTGACTGTCCTCAACAGTAACACAAAGCTAACTTGAGAAATACCTTGGATTTTTTTTTACTGAGTCTTCACTCTACTGGAGAAGCTACTGCAGCAAGAAATCATTCCTTCAGCTTCTTTGACGCCTTCAAAGAGCCTGGACAAGCTCTGATACCATGTTGGGAATTTCTGATAATTCTAAACAAAAACTGAACAGAACAGAACAATGCTTTGTTTTAACATAGGATCTTAACACAGGGAAGCAAAAAATGTTTTTTGAAGAACAAAGTTCACACATATCAACAAAACCTTTGTATTCATTAAATAAAAATTGTTGTTACAAACTTCTTCCTCTCTCAGAGGGATTACAACAGGAACGCTTCAGTTCCACAAAAAAAATTTACTCTGTCTCTCCAGAAAATTTTACACTGTTGTGTGTAAAAATTTTCTTTACATTCAGTGCTGTGTGAAAATTTTTCCATTCATTTACGCTACTTCATATACCATTACATATTCTTCCTCTTAACAAAAAAAAAACATTACATTTGTTGTTGCAAATTTCACATTCTATGTTCAACGAACACTTACAGTCGCGCTTCTACGTGCTTCCGCCTTACATTACAATGAACAAAAAGAAAATGATATTACATACCTCTTGGACCATACTCCCGTAAAATAAAATACAATAAAATTAAAGACTTTTACCAAGAATCTATCAATCACATTTAAATTTCATTTAATTGCTTTACTGACAGACTGGCGGTCAAACAAAAAAATTTACTTCATGTCAACTCCATGGTGCAGGACTGTACATCAACTTTGGTTTCAATCGACGGTGGTCAGCCTTGTTATCAATCGGACGGTTGCAATCAATATCACACGGACTCTTCATACCGATCTTTATGCTCCGGGAAAAAACCTGTTTCGGAAAAATTGCCCAACCACGTGTCAGTCGATGATTGTTATCGCTTCCCTCCAAAGAATACTATTGCTCGGTGAAAAGCAGTGCGGGAAAAGACTGGTGGTTTCCTGGAAAATAACGCGGCAGTGGAAATTATATTTCAACAAATAAGGCAACACAGTCTTGTTCTACACATTGTGCTATCTTCTGTCCATGGCATGAGTTTAAGGACATCAGTAGTAACACAAAAACGAATGCTAAGATTTTTGACCTAGGTTTCTCCATTGCAAGGCCAAGGAAATTGCAGAGGGTAATCAGAAACTTCTGGGCCCTGAGCATGAACTTTATGAAACACATTGCAGGAGAATTGAATCAAGTCTGTATTTAACTGATGAGCGTGCTTTGTATGTTAGGGTTTCATATTTGTATTTTAGGGTTTCAGATACAAACTAGTCGTCGTTCAGCTTTGATTATCAAAGAACGTTAAAATCCGGAAAGCACAGATGCTGAAAAGGATCGTCCAAGTGTTTTAGCGCTTTGTGCCAGGTTGGAATTTGGTTATTCAATTTTTACCCGGCAGTGCTGGTTTGAAGCTACAATTTTCACAATTCTCAAAATCATAATGAAAATGTAACCTATTTAAATTATGCACTTTAAGAAAAAAAAAATCGCTGGAAAAAACACTTACCCACCCCTTCAACTCATCATTTCATATAGACTTACAACGTGATTTTCATTGGAAATTTAATAATTTAATCTTTTGACTAATCGTTTTTTTAATAAATATTTGAAGTGATTTGCATTGGAAATTTAATATTTAAAGCATTTTCTGAACTTTACGTTTCAAATTCCAATTCCGTAGTATAGATGTTGTATTCAAGCATTTTGTAGTATAGATGTTGTATTAAAGCATTCTGTGGACTTTACGTCTGAAATTCGGTAGTATAGATGTTGTATTAAATCATTCTCTATACTTTAGTAAGAAAATTTGGTAGTATAGATGTCATGCATTTACTAGTCGAAGCCATTCTTTATCACTTTATATTTTTTTTTCATAGCGATATATGTTATTTAAGTCACCTAGGTATTACACTCGCCTAGTCCACACCATCCCTTAACATTACTAGCCTTTTGCTCAAGGAATTTTGAATGGGTGACCTCCACATCAAGGAGACTTAAAAGTACACCCTATCACCCTCTATACCCCAGCTGGACAATTTAATTGTAAATTTTATTATTTAAATTATTTTTTAAACTTATATTCTAAACAAAAATAATAAAAAACTTTAACAACTATAATATATTTTATGGTTGTCTCTACTTTTTGTTTGATGATAAATTTTCCCAATATTTAAAAATATATTTTAATCAACACATTTAAATTACATAATATTTTATTGTTTTATTTTAATATATTTAAACATCTTATATTTATAAAAAAATATATTCCAATTTAAATTTTAAACTACAAATACTATTTTAGAATTTAACATGTATTCAAATATTTGACTGACCAATTTTCCTACCTCTTATGTTGATTTATGCACCACGATATTCTAAAGGTATATTGTAGACTATGTTTTTTCTTCATATTATGCAATATTAAATATTTATTTATGCACCATGATCTGCGTACCATCACTATTTTTCGATGTATAGGGAGATTTTTTTTTAAAGGGAATGCTCAAATAGGGCATTTTAACTTCCAGTTGAGGAATAACACATGTAATGTCCTTGTCCAGTGTCGACTTTCCCTGTAACACTCATAGCCCACGCTAGGACATTTCCATCCTTTGTTGGTGCAACCACATCCAATAACCCTTTATCAATTGGTATGGACAAATTTTCCTTTATATTCATTAATTCCAGCAATGTCTCTAGCCTCCATCCAAAGCATAATTCTGTGTCAATACTACAAAACCTTATGACCTGGTATCTACCCTTTCATTATATTCCCAACATGGTGATATACACATCTAAATGGAATTTACTTCTTTCACACAACAATTATAATTTACAGAGAACAATTAAAATTAATACATAACACAGAAAAGGGTTCATAAGAAATTGCAACATAGCTAAGTGAATGTTACAAAAATACTTATATATTCAATGTCAAACTAGCCACAAAATTTGATGTTCCTCCCAGTGATACATTCTGACCTATGTGGACCCTTTCTAGTGACATCTCTTGGTGGCTACATATAGTACATGATCTTTATGGATGCCTTGTCTCGTAAGACATGGATATTCTTCTTGAAGCACAAGGACCAGGCATTTGATATATTCAAGGACTTCAAGGCGCTAATAGAAAATCAAACAAGGAAAACAATCAAGGTCTCTAGGTCTGATAATGGAGGAGAATTCATTTCAAATGAGTTCATTGAATTTTGTAAGAAATAAGGAATCAAGAAGGAGACCATTGTGCCTTACAACCCCGAACAAAATGGACTAGTTGAAAGAAAGAACAAGACCGTGATGGGATCTTCCCAAGCTATGTTGCATGATCAAAAGTTGCAAAAGTTTCTATGGGGAGAAGCTCCTAACACAATAGTGTATGTTCCAAATAGGACTTCTCATCAAGCCTTGGTGACAGGACTCTCAAAGAAGTTTTCACAGGTGTAAATCTTGATGTTGGTCATTTGAGGATCTTTGGCTGCCCCGTCTACTTTGATGTGCCGAAGGAAAAAAGGAACAAGTTGGAAGCTTCTTGAAAGAAAGGTATGTTTGTTGGTTACTGTGAGAATTCTAAAGCTTATAGAATATGTCCATGGTCAAAGGAATATAGATTTTAGCAAGGATGTGACATTTGATGAAGATATTGCTCTTCGGAAAGCAATGGACTCTCCTCCCCATGTCAATGTTGAGAAGAAGGATGATGCCATGGATATTCTAGAAGAACCTTCTATGCATGGGTCCAAGTTTGACACTATCGATGATCCCTTGGAACCCATGGACCCCTTGGATCCCCCTTCATTTGATCCTCCTTCCAAGAAAAGACCAGTGTGGCTTCAAGATACCTTACAAGATGTTGAGAGACATGTTTCTCCTAGAGAAACCTTCACGGAAAGCAAGAAGCCATTATCAGGGATATGTTGTGGCTAAGAGAAACGTCATACAGGGTGAACCACACACCTTTGAAGAAGCAATGAATGAACAGGTACGAAAAGATGTTATGGTCGAAGAATATGAATCTATCATGAAGAACGATGTGTAGGAAGTGATGTCGAGACCCGAAGAGAAGTCCGTTGTGACTTCTAAATGGTTGTACAAGATCAAGCAAGGAGCAGATGGAAGTATCAAGAAATATAAGGCGAGGTTCAGGGCTATAGATTTCTCCCAGAAAGAGGGAGAAGATTATGATGACATTTTTGCACCAGCTATCTGCTACACCACCATTTGATCTATTGTGGATCTTGTTGCTAGCCAGGGTTGGACTCTTCACCAAATGGATGTGAAGATCACATTTCTACATGGCATTCTCCAAAAAGAAGTATATGTTGAGCAGCCACAGGGCTTTGAAGTACATGACAAGAAGACCCATGTGTGCAAGTTGAAGAAATCACTCTATAGATTGAAGCAGGTCCCGAGGGCTTGGTATGTCCGCACTAATAGCTACCTGATGACGCTGGGATTCACAAGTAGCAATGTCGACCTGAACCTCTACTTCAAAGTTGTCCAAGGTATGCCTCAGATTTCAGTATTATATGTTGATGATTTATTATTGACAGGTGGAGAGCCTCTTATTCTCGAGTATAAAAGGGAGTTGGCCTCTGAATTTGAGATGAAATACCTTAGATTGACGCACTACTACCTAGGCTTAGAGGTGTGGTAGACACCTGGTGAGATTTTCCATTTCATAAGGGAAATATGTTGTAAAGCAAAGGGGGGAATTTGGTAAAGTAGAATGTAAGTTCATGGCCACAGTGATGAAGATGAACTTCAAGAAGTTATGTGGAGAAGTTGCAGGACCTAACTTGCGAATCCCTTTGACAATTGGTCGGGGCATTGATGTTCCTAGTGAACACTCGATCAAACATACGTTTTGCAGTTAACACTTTGAGTCAATTTATGATCAAGCCTCTACATGCACACTAGGTCGTTGCTAAGCATGTGTTGAGATACTTACATGCGACGATTAATCTTGGTCTAAGATATATTGTCAGAGATATGAAACTTCACGGATACATGGATGTTGATTAGGTCGGAAATGTTATTGACAAGAAGAGCACATTAGGGTGTTGTTTTAGCCTTGGTTCTATCATGATATCTTGGATGAGCAGGAAGAAAAAGTTTGTTGCTCTTAGCACGACTGAGGATGAGTACATTGTTGCTAGCATGGTTCGCTATGAGGTAGTATGGTTGACAAAGCTCTTTGAAAAGTTGTTTGAGTAGGTTCTAGATACAACAGTGATATATTGTGATACCAGGAGTGGGATCCAATTTTCTGAGAATCTCGTGTTCCATGACATTGAGATTAGATACCATTATATTTGGGATATGGTGTAGAGAGGAGCCATAAGACTCCATCACATTTTGGCTAATGAGAAGATAGCCGACATACTTACCAAAGCTTTGTTGAAAGGGAAGTTCTTAGTCTTCAGAGAGAAACTTGGACCGATGGATGTGACCCTCCCGGGCAAGGGTCGTGGATGATCGAGAACATTGAGTTATGCTCTTTCCCCCAATTTGAGCTCCCAGGGAGGTAATTGAGTCGTAGAGCTCCTAGGGTTGAGCGATATATGGACAATAGGTGTGTGTGATCCCTACCCTTTGTGGTAGGTCGGGTATCTCCCTTATTGTCACTAAAGGGTGTGTGTGATCCTTGTCTTTTATGACAAGTTAGGTATCTCCCCCTATGAGGTCTAGCAAAGTATACCCTAGTTGGCATCCTACACACAAGATGGGCTTGTTGGGATTGTTGTAGATCTAACCCGGAAATACTATAGATCTGATATAAAAATATAAGATAATGTAAGTAAACCCAAAGATAATATGAAATGATTCTTTATAGATCAAACCCTTAAGGTAGGGCAACACCATACATTCACTCCTTAAAGAAGGAGAACACTCCACAAGCCATATGCATGTTCATACAATAATACTTCACTTCATATCTCTCCATGTGGAGTCTCTAGCCTCTATATAGGCATCATACATACAATACCATGCATCATTACCATGGTTCCCTCATACCATCAACTAATACCATGGGCCCATTACATTATTATTAACTGCTTGTGGTCCCTTACATGACATGGGTTAACCACCTTATTTATTACTATGGCCCATCCCATTATTACATTATTACCTTGGGTACCTCCCTTGGTACCCCATATTATCCCCCCTAGGTATAGAACATTCCACCCCCCTAAGCATGTTTCGTCCCCGAAACATGGGAAGAACACAAATAATAAGATCTACTCAAAAGAGTAGTCCATTGATACCATGCACGTGCATCTAGCCATCCAAGAGAAAGGTGAACCCTCGATCTCGCTGGTGCCTCGCTCGCTTGAGATGGAAGTTGACCGTGGCAGCTCTTCTGTGTTGATGTGTAGTAGGTGGATCGTCTCTCCTTTCTATCCGTCATGTGACTACTTGGTTTCCATCTTGATGGTTGTCTTGCGGGGTGATGTGGGTGATGATGTGTTGAAGTTTTAACCCACAATGGCTTCTGCTTGACTTCACCCTGTTGTGGTGCCTGTTGTGATGTCTTCTTTTTCAATATGACTTCAACCACTGAGCCCTCCTCTGATGTATCATCACCTGTAACCTTTTCTTCTGCAGCCTCTGTTTGTGTTTGATTGTCGATCATCAAAGGCTCATCATCTGATATGTCAGTCCCTTGAACATCTTCTGTTTCAGCCTCCATGTGCTCTACCTGTTTATGGATGGAAATATCTTGTAATGTAATTTTCTTCTTTTTATACCATAGCTTCAGGAATTTCTTCTGCACATTAATATTGATAGTACCCACGGATTCCATCCAAGGATATCCCAAAACAACATCCATATTATCCATCTCCGAAGCATAAAAATCACCATGCAATACATATTTATCCATAGAAATCTTCAAATCCTTGTACACTTGAACATCCTTATTATCAACCTGTGTATGTTCAATTTGTTTCGCTGGGACTTGCAATTTTTTTGCCAAATTAACACTGATAAAATTATGTTTACAACTAGAATTGATAGAAACAATGATCTTCTCTTTCTGAAGCAATCCATGAATCTGAAATAAGGATATACCAGTAGAAATTAACCCCTTATGTGTCTCATTCTCCTTTTTCCTAGCCCGAGACCATTTGTCTAAAAGGACTTTTTCAAATTCTGCATCTGAGAGTTTGTTCAACTGTTTGTTATCAAGTGAGAAATTCCATTTTTGAGCCTCGCCTCTCATATTAAACAGCATTTGAAACTTCCAAAATATCCCATATGTGGACTTGTATCTTTGTATGCATTCCTCAATAGTAGGACCATCATCTTTTCCTGTAAAATATAGAACCTTGCTAGAAGCCATGAAGAGAGTTTTGAAAAAAGTCACTTACTTGGCGAAAATTTTGAAATGGCCACAAATCCGTCAATATTGCTCAGAGTTTCTATTATACCCTGTTTTTAGAAATGGAACAATCATTCTGCATCTGCCCATGTGATAGAAATCCTAATTCAGACACTGGAATTTCAGATCTGCGCTGCTACTCTCCCGCCGTCACCCAAAATTTCTGCAAAAAGAGCTAATTTTAAATCAGCGATATCTCCCTCATCCGGACTCCGATTCGACTGATTTTTTTTTTGAAATCAGGTTTTTTTTCTCAAAGATTCCAGATCTACAATTAGATTTTGCAGATCTAGTGCCAATACTTCTAGATCTACACCGCAAATTCGCTGCCCCAAAAATTTGTCTGCAACCCTACTGATTTTTAAATCAGCGATATCTCCTTTATCCGGACTCCGATTCAACTGATTTTTTTTTGAAATTGGGTATTTTTTCCTAAAGAATCCAAATCTGCAATTAGATTTTGCAGATCTTGTACCAAGATTTCTAGATCTGATATGCAAACTCGCCGCCCCAGAAACCCTGTAAAAATGGAAAAAAAAAATCTCCACGGTCTGCCCAAGAAAGTGCTCTGATACCACTTGTTGTAGATTTAACCCGGAAATACTATAGATCTGATATAAAAATATAAGATAATGCAAGTAAATCCAAAGATAATATGAAATGATTCTTTATAGATCAAACCCTTAAGGTAGGGCAACACCATACATTCACTCCTTAAAGAAGGAGAACACTCCACAAGCCATATGCCTGTTCATACAATAATACTTCACTTCATATCTCTCCATGTGGAGTCTCTAGCCTCTATATAGGCCTCATACATACAATACCATGCATCATTACCATGGTTCCCTCATACCATCAACTAATACCATGGGCCCATTACATTATTATTAACTACTTGGGGTCCCTTACATGACATGGGTTAACCACCTTATTTATTACTATGGCCCATCCCATTATTACATTATTACCTTGGGTACCTCCCTTGGTACCCCATATTATCCCCCCTAGGTATATAACAGGGATTGCTACCCATCTGGCCAATGGGTGAGGTAACTTGTGTGTGTGTGAGATCCTTACTATTGGTAAGTCGGGTATCTCCCCCAAGTTGAGGATGTAGGTTTTCTACCACTTGGCTCTTGAGGGTCAGGGTAGGAAGATAAGTTGATGGTGGAATGGATGTGATCATTACCTCTCACAGTAAGTTGTATCTCGCCCATGGTCATTGGATAATGGGATGGTTGTGATCCTTACCTCACATGGTAAGTTGTATCACCCATTGTTATTGGATATAGGTTGGTATATTGATCTTCCCTATGATGATTCTTCTTCTTTAGATTCGAGAGTGTTCCATAGATGAGTAGATGATGATGATGCAACGATGATGATGACAATACATTTGAGATGAGATTTATGATGCAGTCGAAAATTCCTTCCTAGTTGAGAGGGAGTGTCGAAATTTGGCAGCTTGGGGACAAATTCCCTCCTTTTGGAAGCCCTCCTCACCCTTTGGGGACCCTTTTAGCCCTTGGAAGAATTTAATTTGCTCAAAAAAAAATTATTTTTAATATGAAACCCACAAGTTCACAACAGTACAAGTCGACCTGGGCAAGGAAATTCGACCTCCTCAACCACATATTATCATTTGGAGGCATCATCAACACATCACATATTCTCTTGATTGGTTTGTACAACTCTGAAATCGCAAGTTCGAGTTCAGGTGTGCAAGGAGAGAGAGGCATTTATGTTTTGACCAACATTGACTTTATGTTTGACACTATTTTGACAAGTGTTGGCTAAGGAGGAATTGACTACATTTGACTTGAATTTTGACCTATTTTGGGAGTCTGAGTTGACTAGGTTTTAGACCGAATTTTTTTGGGCATGTTGACTGACTTTGAACACAAATCAATTAGGCTTTGACCACGGACCCTTCTCTCTCGTTTGAATAGGGTTTTGAGGCTACTTTGATATGGTTTTACTGAAGGAAGGTGTTCACATACTTTGACTAGTTGACCAAGTTCTTTGAAGGTTGATTTGACCGCTAACCATTCACCGGTTAAGACTACTTTTACTATTGTTGACTTCGACCAGAATTTGCAAATTCGACAGTTTGGGCTCATCTTTGACTGGATATGAGATAGTTGGTTTGGATAATCAAGACTTTGACCTTTGACTCATTGTTGATGTACTTGGACATTGTATCTCTCTGTTGAACATTTGATGACAATATAATAGAAGAAGAATTTGGAAAGGGTTTTCTCCCTTGTGGGGTTTTTCCCTGCTCTTTGACCAAATCTTGTGTTTGTATTGTTCTTGGTTGTCTTCTATTATGCATTTGGTTTATTGTTCAATCTACAATTGCTTATTGTTGCTAGATGATTGAAATCATATTGGATAATTGAATGTGAATTGAAGAAGAATTGTAATGTGTGATTGTTACAACATAGAATATTGGAAAATTAACAGCAAGTGTCGAGTTAGCCCTCCAAATTATGTCATTTTTTTGTCACCCAATCTGTTTAGACATCCCTGTCTTTAGAAGCTGTCACAGAGATAGAAAGCCTCAGAAACCTCACATAACTTCAAAAATGCAATGCCATAAATAACTCAAACATCACAAGAATATAGTGCTACAGAAATATCAGATAGGATAGAAGTACAGTTCCATAAGCAACTCATATGCCACAATGAGATAGGTGTTATATGAAGCTCACATCATTACAGGAAAAGGTGCCACAGGAAATTGCATCATCCCAAAGAAATATAGCCTCAAAAAATTCATATTTATGCTTCAAAGAATCTCGCACTTTTGCCTAAGGAATGTCGTCCTTCTTGCCTCAGATCAAATCATCGACAGGTGAATTTGATGGAGACAAATTGGCTCTACTTATGGTTGTTTGTTCATGCAAAGGGACATGACTGCTAGGCAAGTTGAGTTGTCTTTTTGAGGGCCGACTTGGTCTAGTTTGACACATAAAAAATATTTTTTTTTTTAATTCAAGTCTCTTTCTTTTAAATGTCCATATGGAACATGACTAAAATAATTTTTTTGACTGAAATAAATTATTTTTTATATTTTTACAACATCATACATTATGAAGACCGAACATAGATATAATTTCAACAAGTTGTGGTTCTCATTTGAGGGCCAAGTTTTGTCCCTATGAAGGTCATGTTTAGTGTTGAGTATCATTGTTTGAAGGAAAAGTTTCGCGTGATGGGTTTTGATATTTGAAGATCCAATTTAAGCTAATTTTAAGGCCAAGTTCAAGCTTCATTTCAAATCCAAGTTCTGGTGTATTGATATCTGAGTTTGGGTTGGAGCATACAATTATTGTAAGTTGGTGTTTACTGAGGACTGGGGTCCTCATCTTCTTGACAAGTTGGAGCCCACAATTTTTGTAAGTTGGTGCATACAAACGATTGATGTCCTCACAAAATATTGTAATAAATTAAAGATTGTTTTAAAGCATTTCTTCTTCAAATTTGATTTTCACTTTAATCTTTGTGTTCATACATTGTGGATGATTGGTTATGTGATCTTAATTCAGTTTGAAGATTATCTAAGTGAAAATTTGTCAAAAGTAACGAAATATTAATTCACCTCCCTCTTACTATTTCCAACAAACATTGCACCTTAAAAATGATAAGAAACCAATAATTACAGTCATCTTCAAGGGGGAGGTTGAAATCACGATTGCCATTACACCAAAACCCGCAGGTGTTAGTAAACAGACACATTGCTAGAGTTAACGGATCCACGCAAGGCGGTTAAGAACATGTCACGAAACACACGGGGAGCATGTTGGAAAATGTAACTATGTTCAGTCTTCAATAATGTATTTGAGTCATTATGTAATGTACTTCTCAAAAGAATAAAGAAAATGATTATTATTATTATTATTATTATGACTTATTAAAGCATGAGTTTCATGCATGGGTCACCATGTTTTAGGCCAAAGTCCCTATTGGGGACTTCTAGAATTTATTCTGAGTCTATAGAGTTATTGTACGTTTAAAGAGACCCTTCTTGGGCTTTTGAATCATGTAAAAAGGTTAAGTATTGAGTCAAATATGAATTATGTAACCTCCACACCATATCGGCCTAAGAAAAGATCAAGTCGGCCTAAGGACCCTATTCGACCCCACAAAAAGCCTATAAAAGGAAGGTCACTGAATTCATTTGGAGCATCATTCTCTCATCAAAATCGAACTCTCTTGTTACTGGGTAGAAGTGTGAAGTTCTCTTGTAGCTGGGAAAAGGTGCGAAGTCTATTGTTGGGAAGCCGAAGTGAATGTGAGTTTGGGGAAGTCTAAGGAGACAAGGAAAACCAAAATTTTGGTGTCTCCCTATCTCTGTTTCGTGCCCTAGATTAGGAGATCGAAGTCTTCCGAGTTTCACTGTTGTCGGAAGTCGTTAGTTGTCGTAAGTTGTTGCATAGTCGATTTCGCTGGGAAGAGGTCGAAACTATGGAAAGCTGACATGGTGTGGAGGGAAGGTCTGGTCTTGGTCTAGGGTGAAGGGTCTCAAAGAATACTATTGCAAGGAAGAATTATCGTGATTGGGTTTTCCCCTTCAAGGGGGTTTTGCCCTAGCATGTGCCTACATCTGGGGTTTATTGTTTTATGTGTTGCTGCTTTTGGTAATTGTTATGAAACCAGCTCAAGAAAAATATAGAAAAGATAGATCAACGCCTTAGAATTCAGCCTCTTCGAGGGGGCAACCTCCTTTACATTACATAAATGAACAATTCTTCAATGATTCAAATGACAAAACCTCATTTCTATATATAGGAGTGTAAGGAGTTACAATATAACCCAGCTGACCTAACAATAATAATATAAAGCCACAAAAATAACAATAGAGGGATTCTATGGGGCACAGTAATAACAATATGGGGATAATAGGGGCACAACAATATTAATAAGGGGTACAACTACAATAGTAATGGGGTAATCACTAGTATTATAGGGACCCAACATGACCCTCCTTCAAAAAAGTGTTGTCCTCAACGCTTGAGAAATTCTGGATGCTTCTGTATAAAATTCTCATCCTCCCATGTGGAACCTTTAGCGGATAAGTTCTTCCACTGAAGATAAGATACTCCGAAATTGATCGATTTCGTAGCTGTCGAGTTCTTGTTTCTGTGACTGCTTCCGGTTCCAATATAATTTTTCCTTCCTCGTCAAGATCTCACAATATTGTTTGAACTGGGATCTTGTCGCCTATAACCTTCTTTAAATATGAAACATGGAAAACTGGGTGCAATCGAGAAGCTGCAGGAAGCTCCAATTTGTATGCCATAGTACCAATCTTTTGCAACACCTTGTATGGACCATAATACTTTGGTGATAATTTATTATCCTTCTTAGCTTGCTTGAGGGACATTTGTTTATATGGTTGTAGCCGTAGGAATACCCAATCACCTACATCAAAACTTCTTTCACTACAATGTTGATCTGCCTGTTGCTTCATTCTATTCTGTGCCAACACAAGGTTATCCTTTAAGAGTTGGAGGACTTGTTGTTGATGTTCAATGTGATGTTCCACTGCTTGACCCTTAGAATTTTCTCTTAAATATGATGTGATGGATCGTGGCTGATACCCATAAAGTGCCATAAATGGGGTCATTTTTATTGTTGTATGGAAGGAAGTGTTATACCACCATTTAGCCAGAGGCAACCATTTGACCCATTGTGTATGTTTATCAAATACAAAGCAACGAAGATATCCTTCCAAACATTTGTTTACTATCTCAGTTTGCCCATCAGATTGAGGATAATAAGATGAGCTATGAGCTAACTGAGTACCAAGACAAGAAAATAATTTTGTCCAAAAATTTCCAGTGAAAATGGGATCTCTATCACTTACAATAATCTTTGGGTTTCCATGTAGCTTTTGAATTGTTTCCATGAATGCAGTAGAAACTGTACTGGCTTTAAATGGATGTGATAATGCACAAAAGTGTGCATACTTGGTAAGTCTGTCAACTAGCACCATGATGACACTCTTTCCCTCAGACTTGGGTAAACCTGTGATAAAATCCATTGAAACCTCCTCCCGACGTTGGCTTGGAATGGATAAAGGTTGTAATAGACCTGGTGTCTTAATTGTTTCAACTTTAATTTGGTGGCAAACCAAACATTCTGCCACAAACTTTTGAATATCTGATTTAAGGCCATCCCAAAAAAATTCCTTCTTAACCTTGTGGTAAGTTTTTAAAAATCCTGAGTGCCCTCCTAATGGAGAAGTGTGCAATTCCATAAGAATATTTTGTTTTAGCTGGGAATTCTTACAGAGGTATAAGCGATCTTTGTACCATAACGAATCATTTTGCCAGCTAAATGTATCAGACATACTGGAATCTTGTTGTAACTTTCGAATAAGTGCCCACACTTCTTCGTCATTCTTCCATTCCTCCCTTGCTTCGTTTATCCAATCTGGTTGGATAATAGAAATGGCACACAACAATGTTTCCACATCCTCATCCTTTCTTGAGAGTGCATCTGCCACCACATTTTGCTTCCCTTTTTTGTAGATGATTTCAAAGTCATAACCCAACATCTTTGTGACCCACTTTTGTTCGTCTTCAGAGGATAATCTTTGTTCTAAAAAGTATTTAAGGCTATCATGATCCATTTTTACCTTGAAGTGTCTTCCCATTAGGTAGAGTCGTCATTTCTTAAGTGCATGGAGTATTGCCAACATTTCCTTCTCATAAATAGCTTAGTGTAAAAACTTTCCCTTGATTGGACGACTTTCAAAAGCAATGGGTCTTTCATCTTGCATTAAAATAGCACCAATTCCATTTCCTGAAGCATCACATTCCACAATAAAGGTTTTTGTGAAGTCCGGTGTAGCTAAGACCGATGCTTGGCACATTGCCTCTTTAAGATGTTCGAATGCCCTTGTTGCTTCTGGAGTCCATGAAAATGCATCTTTCTTCAATAATGTTGTTAGAGGTTGTTGGGTCCCTATAATACTAGTGATTACCCCATTACTATTGTAGTTATACCCCCTATTTATATTGTTGTGCCCCTATTACCCCCATATTGTTATTTCTGTGCCCCATAGAATCCCTCTATTGTTATTTTTGTGGCTTTATATTATTATTGTTAGGTCGGTTGGATTATATTGTGACTCCTTACACTCCTATATATAGAAAGGAGGTTTTGTCATTTGTATCATCCAAAAATTGTTCATTTATGTAATGTAAAGGAAGTTGCCCCCTCGAAGAGGCTGAATTCTAAGGCGTGGATTTATCTTTTCTTGAGCTGGTTTCATAACATTTGGTATCAGAGCTTTGGATTCTAGGGTTTCGCTGCTCCAAACAAGTCATCGTGGCATTTTCACTATAACTTGTTTTCTATGACGTTTCAGAAGTCGCAAAAAAAACCCATTTGAGAAGAATTGGCGTTGAACCTTGAGTCCGAATTTCAGAGCTTTTCGCGCGATATTTTCGGAGATATGATCTGAGGAAGTTGGCCTTTTGCAGACTCCTGAATTACATTCAAAACAGGTGACCTGGGGAAAATCGTCATAACTCTCTCTCTGAGGATCGGATTGAAATTTCGTAAAAAGGTACAGAAACAGGACGGACTGTAGTTTCTTGTATGTGTGTTTCAGATTCAAAGGTTGAAACAGTGACTCATGGCACGTTGTACAAGTTCGCTCTACTAAACCAGTCTAAAAGCAAGTCACTGTGGGAGATTTCACATAACTCTTCCTTGGAGAATCCAATTTGGCTCAGACTTGTGCCATTGGAAAGAGGACGCAGAAGGCTACTGCAGGTAGCAATTTTAGAATTGGATGATCTGAAATTACAGAGATACATCAGATTCAATATCAGACTTCTATAAAGTGAAAAAAGGTGTGTAGTTTTTTTTTTTAATTTTGTGTAAGCTTGGTTTAACGGAATTCAAAGGGCATAGTAAAACATTATTATCGGTAACTGATGCCCCGAGGAAAGAAAATGCAAACACCTAGTAAGGAACCTGAAAGCTCTAGCATGACTCATGAAGAAGAGGAAGAAATGCTACATGATATATCAAAATTACAAGAACAAGTCCAACAAATGTCACGCTCACAAAAGCTAACAGAAGCTGAGATAAGTGGCGTGGAATCTAAGGTAAATGGCGTGGAATCTAAGACAAAGGGCATGGAAGCTAAGATGGATGGCATGGAAGCTAAGGTGAATGGCATGGACGCTAAAATTGATGGCATGGATGATAAGATGGATGAATTGAAGAAGTTGCTACAAGAAAGGGTCACTAATGGTGAAAAGGTAGTAAAGGAAACTCATGATGAGAATAAAATAAATGTTAATCATGATTCCATAGACTCTAATGTTGGATCGAAGACTCACCATGTTCCAAAAATCGATATGAGGAAGTTTGATGGCAAGGATCCCGCCACATGGATATTACAGATGGAGCAATTCTTCGATCTCAATAATGTGCAAAACACACAAAAGGTACGTATGGCAACTTTATATTTGGAACCAAATCAGTTTGTATGGTATCAATGGCCTTGTTCTCGTAAACAATTTATCACTTGGGCAATTTTTACGGAAGAATTGATAGCACATTATGAGGATACAAAAAGCAACACTTTTTTTAGCCAATTGATAAGTCTCAAACAAAAGGGTTCAATAATGGAGCACATTGAGAAGTTCCAAAAATTGAACATAAGGGTAAAAGATATTCCAGAGGAGCATAGGATTGATGTGTTCATAGGGTCTTTAAAGGATAATATCCAACATGATGTGCGCCTTTGGGAACCTGATTCATTAGAGAAGGTATTCAGGTTAGCAAGAAAAATGGAAAGCAAAATTATGGCAACTAGGAAGCATACCGTTCACAACTATAAAGACGGAAGTGTTGTTGCCCATAGTCTTCCACAACCTACAAGGTTGACACCACAACAATTGGAAGAAAAGAGAGCAAAAGGGCTTTGTTACAATTGTGATAGCAAATACACAAAAGGTCATAAGTGTGCTGAGAAGAAATTATTCTACATAGATTGTGAAGAGGAAGAAGAAAAGGAGAAAGAAAGGTCAAAAGAAGAGGATATATTCCAGGAACAAAGCCTAGATGAAGAAAAAATAAATCCGACCATATCTTGTAATGCATTGGCGGGAATTACCACTCCTCAAACCATCAAGATAGAAGGACAAATCAAGAAGAAAAAAGTAATAGTGTTGATTGATTCAGGAAGCACCCACAATTTTAGTCATTGTAGGGTAGCAAAAGAATTGAATTGCTTCCTATATCCAGCACCAGAGTGTCAACTGATGATTGTAAATGGAGGAACAATAAATTGTTCTGGAAAGTGCCATAATATCAAGCTATCCATGGGAGAATATGTATTGACTAGCCCAATGCTTTCCATTCCAATGGGAGGTGCTGATGTTGTACTAGGAGTCCAATGGCTACAATCCTTGGGTACAATAGCTTTTAATTTTCAAGAACTTTTCATGAAATTTTCTGTGGAAGGAAAGGAAGTTGAATTAAGGGATATTGCAGGGAAACCAGGAAAGATAATCAGCTCTAATGGCATGACAAAGCTTCTAAAAAAGGAGCAAAGAGGTGTAATTGCACAATTATGTTCGCTAAATATTTCCACATTGGAATCATCTATTTCTCCAGATCTCCAAAAAGTCCTGGACAATCATTCCAAGGTATTTGAGACTCTCAAAGGTCTCCCACCTATGCGTGATCATGATCATGCTATTCATCTGATTCCAGGAAGTGTTCCTCCAAACATCAGGCCATACAGATATCCATATGTCCAAAAAAGTGAAATTGAACGTATGGTTGCAGAAATGCTAGAGGCTGGTATAATTCAACCGAGTCAAAGTTCTTTCTCAGCTCCAGTGGTATTGGTGCACAAGAAGGATGGATCATGGCGCATGAGTCCAGATTATAGGGAGCTCAACAAGCTCACTATTAAAGATAAGTTCCCCATTCCTGTTATTGATGAATTACTGAATGAATTGCATGGATCAATTTACTTCACTAAGTTGGATCTTCGTTCGGGATATCATCAAATTAGAATGAAGATTGAAGACATTCCGAAAACAGCATTTAGAACTCATGACGGTCATTATGAATTTTTGGTCATGCCTTTTGGCCTTACCAATGCACCTTCAACATTTCAAGGTTTGATGATTCCAATTCTCAAACCATTCCTTAGAAAATTTTTGTTAGTATTTTTTGATGATATACTAATCTACAGCAAGTCTTGGAAGGATCATGTTGAACATGTTGACAAGGTGCTACAACTATTGGAGGAGAAACAATTATATGCAAAAAGATCCAAATGTTTCTTTGGAGTCCAGGAGGTGGAATATTTGGGTCATATTGTATCTCATGAAGGAGTTAAGGTAGACCCTAGCAAAAATAAAGCCATTAAGGAATGGAAAATCCCCACATCCATAAAGCATCTGCGAGGATTTCTTGGGTTGACAGGGTATTATCGCAAGTTCGTTAAGAATTATGGGAGAATAGCAGCACCTCTAACAACATTATTGAAGAAAGATTCATTTTCATGGACTCCGGAAGCAACAAAGGCCTTTAAACATCTTAAAGAGGCAATGTGCCAAGCACCGGTCTTAGCTACACCGGTATAACACTTCCTTCCATACAGCAACAAAAATGACCCCATTTATGGCACTTTATGGGTATCAACCACCATCCATCACATCATATTTAAGAGAAAATTCTAAGGTTCAGGCAGTGGAACATCACATTGAACATCAACAACAAGTCCTCCAACTCTTAAAGGATAACCTCGTGTTGGCACAAAATAGAATGAAACAATAGGCAGATCAACATCGCAGTGAAAGAAGTTTTGATGTAGGTGATTGGGTATTCCTACGGCTACAACCATATAAGCAAATGTCCCTAAAGCAAGCTAAGAAGGATAATAAATTATCACCAAAGTATTATGGTCCGTACAAGGTGTTGGAAAAGACTGGTACTATGGCATACAAATTGGAGCTTCCTGCAGCTTCTCGATTGCACCCAGTTTTCCATGTTTCATGTTTAAAGAAGGTTATAGGTGACAAGCTCCCAATTCAAACAATATTGCCAGAACTTGACGAGGAAGGAAAAATTATATTGGAACCGGAAGCAATCACAGAAACAAGAACTCGACAGCTACGAAATCGATCAATTTCAGAGTATCTTATCAAGTGGAAGAACTTATCCGTTGAAGACTCCACATGGGAGGATGAGAATTTTATGCAGAAGTATCTAGAACTGCTCAAGCGTTGAGGACAACACTTTTTTGAAGGAGAGGGGCATGTTGGGTCCCTATAATACTAGTGATTACCCCATTACTATTGTAGTTATACCCCCTATTTATATTTTTGTGCCCCTATTACTCCCATATTGTTATTTCTGTGCACCATAGAATCCCTCTATTGTTATTTTTGTGGCTTTATATTATTATTGTTAGGTCGGCTGGATTATATTGTGACTCCTTAGACTCCTATATATAGAAAGGAGGTTTTGTCATTTGTATCATCCAAGAATTGTTCATTTATGTAATGTAAAGGAGGTTGCCCCCCTCAAAGAGGCTGAATTCTAAGGAGTGGATTTATCTTTTCTATCTTTTCTTGAGCTGGTTTCATAACAGAGGTGCTGCTATTCTCCCATAATTCTTAACAAACTTGCGATAATACTCTGTCAACCTGCGAAATCCTCACAGATGCTTTATGGATGTGGGAATTTTCCATTCCTTAATGGCTTTAATTTTGCTAGGGTCTACCTTAACTCCTTCATGAGATACAATATGACCCAGATATTCCACCTCTTGTACTCCAAATAAACATTTGGATCTTTTTGCATATAATTGTTTCTCCTCCAATAGTTGTAGCACCTTTTCAACATGTTCAACATGATCCTTCCAAGACTTGTTGTAGATTAATATATCATCAAAAAATACTAACACAAGTTTTCTAAGAAATGGTTTGAAAATTGAATTCATCAAACCTTCAAATGTTGAAGGTTCATTAGTAAGGCCAAAAGGCATGACCAAAAATTCATAATGACCCTCATGAGTTCTAAATGTTGTTTTCAGAATGTCTTCAATCTTCATTCTAATTTGATGATATCTTGAACGAAGATCTAACTTGGTGAAGTAAATTGATCCATGCAATTCATCCAGAAATTCATCAATGACAGGAATGGGAAACTTATCTTTAATAGTGAGCTTGTTGAGCTCCTTATAATCCGGACACATGCGCCATGATCCATCCTTCTTGTGCACCAATACGACTGGAGCAGAGAAAGAACTTTGACTTGGTTGAATTATACTAGCCTCTAGCATTTCTACAACCATACGTTCAATTTCACTCTTTTGGGCATAGGGATATCTGTACGGCCTGATGTTTGGAGGAACACTTCCTGGAATCAGATGAATAGCATGATCATAATCACGAATAGGTGGGAGAGCTTTGGGAGTCTCAAATACCTTGGAATGATTGTCCAAGACTTTTTGGAGATCTGGAGAAATGGATGATTCTAGTGTGGACACATCTAGCGAACATAATTGTGCAATTACACCTCTTTGTTCCTTTTTTAGAATCTTTTTCATACCGTTAGAGCTGATTATCTTTCCCAGTTTCCCTGCAATACCCCTTAATTCAACTTCCTTTCCTTCCACAGAAAATTACATGAAAAGTTCTTGAAAATTAAAAGCTATTGTACCCAAGGATTGTAGCCATTGGACTCCTAGTACAACATCAGCACCTCCCATTGGAATGGAAAGCATTGGGCTAGTCAATACATATTCTCCCATGGATAGCTTGATATTATGGCACTTTCCCGAGCAATTTATTGTTCCTCCATTTGCAACCATCACTTGACACTCTGGTGCTAGATATAAGAAGCAATTCAATTCTCTTGCTACCTTACAATGAATAAAATTGTGCGTACTTCCTGAATCAATCAACACTATTACATTTTTCTTCTTGATTTGTCCTTCTATCTTGATGGTTTGAGGAGTGGTAATTCCCGCCAATGCATTACAAGATATGGTCGGATTCATTTCTTCTTTATCTAGGCTTTGTTCCTAGAGTATATCCTCTTCTTTTGACCTTTCTTGCTCCTTTTCTTCTTCCTCTTCACAATCTATGTAGAATAATTTTTCTCAGCACACTTATGACCTTTAGTGTATTTGCCATCACAACTATAACACAACCATTTTGCTCTTTTTTCTTCCAATTGTTGTGGCGTCAACCTTATAGGTTGTGGAAGACTAGCGGCAACAACACTTCCGTCTTTATAGTTGTGAGTGGTATGCTTCCTAGTTGCCATAATTTTGCTTTGCATTCTTCTTGCTAACCTGAATGCCTTCTCTAATGAATCAGGTTCCCCAATGCGAACATCATGTTGGATATTATCCTTTAAAGACCCTATGAACACATCAATCATATGCTCCTCTGGAATATCTTTTACCCTTATGTTCAATTTTTGGAACTCCTCAATGTGCTCCATTATTGAACCCTTTTGTTTGAGACTTATCAATTGGCTAAAAAAAATGTTGTTTTTTGTATCCTCATAATGTGCTATCAATTTTTCCGTAAAAATTGCCCAAGTGATAAATTGTTTACGAGAGCAAAGCCATTGATACCATACAAACTGATTTGGTTCCAAATATAAAGTTGCAATACGTACTTTTTTTGTGTTTTGCACATTATTGAGATCGAAAAATTGCTCCATCTGTAATATCCATGTTGCGGGATCCTTGCCATCAAACTTCCTCATATCAATTTTTTGAATATGGTGGGTCTTTGATCCAACATTAGAGTCTATGGAATCATAATTAACATTTCTTTTGTTCTCATCATGAATTTCCTTTACTACCATTTCACCATTAGTAACCCTTTCTTGTAGCAACGTATTCATATTTATCTTCAATTCTTCCATGTATGTCTTCAAATCTATCTTCAAATCATCCATCTTAGCTTCCACGTCATTCATCTTAGCTTCTACACCTTTCTTTAAACAATCCATTTTAGCGTCTACGCCTTTCTTTAAACCATCCATCTTAGATTCTTTTCTTTTTTGTGCAAGGGACAGTTGTTGCACTTAGTCTTGTAATTTTGATATATCATGTTGCATTTCTTCCTCTTCTTCATGAGTCATGCTAGAGCCTTCAAGTTCCTTACTAGGTGTTTGCATTTTCTTTCCTCAAGGCATCAGTTACCGATAATAATGCTCTACTATGCCCTTGAAATTCCTTCAAAATAAATTTTCAAACCAAGTTTAAGCAAAAATTTAAGAAAATCTCCACATTTTTTTTCACTTTGTAGGAGCTCGATGTTGCCTCCGATGTATCTCTGTATTTTCCAATCATCTAGATCTGACTTTGTGACCTGCAGTAGCCCTCTGTGTCCTCTTTCCAATGCCACAAATCTGACCCAAATTGGATTCTCCAAGGAAGTGTTATGCAAAATCTCCCACAGTGACTTGATTATAAACTAGTTCAGTAGAGCGAACTTGTACGACGTGCCACGAGTCACTGTTTCGACCTTTGGATCTGAAAATGCATACAAGAAACTACAGTCCACCCTCTTTCTGTACCTTCTTATGAAATTTCAATCTGATCCCTAGAGAGAAAGTTATGACGCTTTTCCCCAGGTCACTTGTTTGGAATGTAATTCAGGAATCTGCAAAAAGACCAACTTCCTCAGATCATATCTTCGCAAATATAACGCGAACAGCTCTGAAATTCGGACCCAAGGTTCAACGCGATTTCTTCTCAAATGGGTTTTTTTTGCAACTTCTGAAACGTCTTAGAAAAAAAGTTATAGCGAAAATGCCACGATGACCTGTTTGGAGCAGCGAAACCCTAGAATCCAAAGCTCTAATACCAAATGTTATGAAACCAGTTCAATAAAAAGATAGAAAAGATAGATCAACGCCTTAGAATTCAGCGTCTTCGAGGGGGCAACCTCCTTTACATTACATAAATGAACAATTCTTCAATGATTCAAATGACAAAACCTCCTTTCTATATATAGGAGTGTAAGGAGTCACAATATAACCCGGCCGACCTAACAATAATAACAATAAAGGGATTCTATGGGGCACAGTAATAACAATATGGGGATAATAGGAGCACAACAATATTAATAAGGGGTACAACTACAATAGTAATGGGGTAATCACTAGTATTATAGGGACCCAATAGTAATTGCGTGATGAACTAAAGAAAGAAAATATAAAGAATCGTAATACTAAGAAACATCACAAGTAATTATCAAGAACAAGAAAAATATTTACTATCTTTCTGATTTTCCAACATGGTATCAGAGCTTTGGTGAAGAAGGAAGAAAAAGGCAGTCTCGAGCACTTGATCCATTCATATGTACTATCTTAGGAAAGGAGTCTATTATATTCAAGGAAGATGTCTAACTCAATCAACGGTGAGAACAAACTTGACGGAACATCTAACTTTAGATCCTGGTAGAAGAGGATTGACCTAATCCTCGAGAAGAACAAGTTGTTAGACTTGGTAAAAGGAAATGTAAAGAAGCCTACAAAAGTAGCCAGTGATGCCGACAAAGCAAAATACATGGAATTGGAGTTGGTGGCCATGACTCTGATGGTAGAAGGGATAAATGAAAATCTTGTCCCATTCATAGCTAACATTGATCATGCTCAGGAGATGTATGAAGGCTTGTCGAAGTTGTTTACTATTAGGAATATTGGGATGACTAAAGAAGATGTTGTGGCAACCTTCTCTGTGAAGATAAGTATTTCATGTCTTTTCAATTTTGGGTTCATGTACTCATTCAGTTTTGATTATATTGAATATTAATCAAATTTCTCCATCTATTGTCTTGATTAGGGAAAACATTTGCAAGAAGGAGAATCTCTCAAGACAAGGTTAGTGAAGAAACAAAGGTATGCTTTGAATACATTGATTGAAAGGATTATTCATTTGATGATCTATTACTAACTTTGTTATGACTAGTTGAATTGAATCTTAGTGATTCTTGTTTGGGTGATTCATCTCTTGATAAATCTACCCACCCCACTCTTAACTGTTTTGGTAGAACCCTAGACAGGTTTTGGAAAACCCTAACCAAAGGGTATGCTAATGTGAATGTCTGAAACCCTAAATTGTTTAGGGATGTTGTGAAATGTTAGTTGAAGTTTTATTGATGATGTCTTGTTTGGGATTTTGGTATGATCAGGAAATCCTAACTTGTTAGGGTTGAGTGATAAGGTCTAAAATCCTTAGACCCTTTGAAGTTTTGGTAATGTAGGGTTTGCTATGTTTCTACATTAGAACCCTAGCTCATTAGGATTTGGTGGAATGTGTGAGCAAGACCCTTATATTGTCTTAGAATTGATTTACTTGATATGTGTGTGTTTGTCAGATCAAACCCTAAGTGTAATCAAGATGGTTGTGTGTCTAACTCTTTTTGATATTTGTGGAGTTGGGTTTGACTAACACATGATGTGAGATATATTTGCATGATGATGAAATCTAGGCATATATATAGATATGTCCTTTTTGTTGAAGAAAGTGTAACTAGGTTCGGTCTTCATGACATTGTAATTATGAATTTTGTAAAATGAATTTATTATTCCTTGCTGCATGGGTTTCATGAGCAAGAGGTCTATTTATTTAGTGGCTCCCATTGAGAGCATTAGGATGTCAAAGAGTCAATGCCATGTGTTATGTAAACAAGTCTAGAACAACCCTCCAAGACAAGCACAATCCTCCTGAAGACATCAACAAGCTAAACGATGTAAATCTCAGACATGTCGGCCCACAAATGAATTAAAAGGACAGTCATGTTGGCTTAATTAAAGACAAAATGGTTCACACTTATGTCAGCTTATTTATGGAGGCATAACCACTATATATACCTCGTTGAACTTCGCAGAAGAGAGAAACAGAACTCAGACATCTTTGATATTTCGAACATCCTGCAACTTCAGATGAGGAGCAGAGATATCTTCGCATACATCTCTTGGGTCTCGGTCAAGCGCAGTGGTATAGGGTCTCGGATGAGGTGTAAGAACACAAGTCTCTATAAACTTCAGGTATAATTACAATAAGTAATTACAGTGTGATATTCTCGATGGTAGCACTCTCGACTATGAAGTTCTTAGTGCAGGAAGAGAATCACAGTCACGTTCTTGGCATAGTTATGATAATGAGGATCTCAATGATACACTCAGCATGCTCTCTAAACAAGTTACAATCTCCATATGGTTGTGATAAGAAGAAGCTCGATGATCCCACAATGATGCATTCTCATACTAAACACAATCATGATTTCAGTAATGTAGTGTTCATGATCTCAGTCATAATGAGGACAAGATCATGATCTCAGTGCAACTCTCACACAGTATAGAAGCCTTGTTGACATGGTGAAGATCTCAAGTAAGAGTGCAACAATGATCTAAGTGAAGGAGCAGTTATGGTGCAACGCTGATGACGATCTCAGCAATGACAAAGAAGAGGATTGGTGTCTTGGTCTTGGAGTAGCATAGTAGGTCAAGGGTCATGGTCTTGGTATTCGTCAATTGGAATCTCTATAAGAAGAATCTTGTGCAGGTTTTCCTCTCCAAGAGGGAGAGGTTTTGGCCCTGACAAAAAGCCAACATTGTGTGTTCTTGTCTCTTTGTTTTTGATAACTATTTGATGAATATAATAAGACACACTCTAATAAGAACAAGTGAAGATTATGCTAAGAAGAAAAATTAAAATACCTCACAAGTACTTATCATGCTAGAAGAATCACATTAACTCTAATTTCCCTAGATTCTTCAACACTTTTGATGTCCTAGGTTGGCCTAGGTCAAATGTATTTATGGTATTGGACATATGATATGCTTATGTTTGGTTATGAATTCCTAGATATGTGTACTGACCTAGTCATTGATGGTCATGAGTTTTAGGATTTAATGAAAGTCCTTGTCAGAGATTCTAGGATGATGATATTTGGAAATCTAGGGTTTTGGATTTAAACCTTAGTCGAAGTAGAAATATCTTATATATGATGACTATATGATAATTTGAGATTTGTTAAAGATTGTTGAAATTTGAATTTTTGGTTGAGTTTGATGATTGCTCGGAAATCTAGGGTTTTCAAACTAACCCTAGTAGTAGTTGGTCACGCTAGTGACTGATTGATGGTTGATTGAAAATCTAGGGGTTTGAAACTAACCCTAGTGGAAGCTGGTCAGGTTAATGACTAAGTTGTGATTGACTTTGATTGATTCTTTTGTATGAAATCTAGGATTTGTATGAATTCCTAGTGAGAAGTCTAACATATGTATTTTGAAAGGTTGTTAAATACTTTAGATATGTATGTTTGTCTGAATTGTTTCTAGGGTTTGCTATATGTTGTAAGGTATGTCATACCTTTGGAAGACACATTGAAACCCTAGATGGAATGAATGTTGTTATGGAGTCTACGGTGTATGACAAAGTCCCTAGCAAGAAGTTGAAGAGTATATATCTCTGTTTATAATTTTGGGTATCTGATATGTATAAATATGAAATGCTTCCGTGATTTTGATATAGCTAACTTCATGCTTCCATAGATTTGGTTGTACTTGCTATCTAAGTTGTGTAGGTACACAATCTTCAACTTGGTGAAGATGCTCGATGTGACAAGCAAGTTGTGCTAGTACACAATCTTCAACTTGGTGAAGATACTCGATGTGACAAACATGATGGGGATGATTATAACTCTGATGAAATGGTTGGAATCCATGAAAGATTCTCCGATGTCGAAAAGAAGAAGTAGAACTCCCTAAGTTAAGAGGGAGGTCGAATGGAAGGAATCTCCCTAATGTGAGAGGATGGTTGAGAATATTCCTTATATAGGAATGATTAGATCTTCTCCCTTTAAGAGGGAGTGACAGATATGATTCTTTGCTTCATGTGTCATGACCAGGACTAATAGCCATAAGTTTTAGTGGAGGTCATGAGTAGGAGAAGGAAATTGGAGAATGCATTTTGAAGTGTTTCTAAAAGAAGAAAAGTAAGATCTGATTGAAGAATATGTTGTTGCATATGAAGTAGGATGAAATAACTGAGGAATGTTCTACCAAAGATTGGTTGATAGTCTCGCTATGGAAAGTTGAGAAGCAACATTTGTTGTTTGAAGGACCCCAGAGGTTTGTATTTGAGTATGTAGATGTTAAAGTATGTTATTGATTGAGGTTGTGTTTGTACAGGTAAATATCTCGAAGGATTTGATAGCATGTCTATTACCAATCAGTTTGATTGGGAGAGATTGATCATTATTGATCTGTTGGATCAAGGTTTGTTGAGGTTTTGTGAGTGAAGCATTGCCTTCGAGGACATCTGGCCGACACATTGTGTTGATGTCTAGAAGTTGGAAAGATGGTGTTGATCATCGAGCTCTGTTTTGGATACACACCTAGATTTTTGGGTTGATGGTTAGCAAGTAAGCTTGAGGATACCTAAAGGGGCTGAAAGCTTGAGTCCTTCTTAGTCCCACCTGGATAGATTGCCTTAGTCAGGAATCTAGTCCTTGGCATTGTGATGCCTAAACTATTGAGTGATTGTTCGAATAGATTTCCCTGGTCAGGAATCCAAACCATGGCATTGTGGTGCCGAAAGTTCTTCATGGTTCATATAGTTTGAGATCTTCCACTATACGTGTACATTATGAATACCTCCCTAGTTAAGAGGGAGTGTTGGAAAATGTAACTATGTCCTGTCTTCAATAATGTACTTGAGTCATTATGTAATGTACTTGTCAAAAGAATAAAGAAAAATATTTTCATTATTATTATTGTGACTTATTAAAGCATGGGTTTCATGCTTGGGTCACCATATTTTAGGTCAAAGTCCCCATTGAGGACTTCTAGGATTTATTCCGAGTCTATAGAGTTATTGTGCATTTAAAGAGACCCTTCTTGGGCTTTTGAATCATGTAAAAAGGTTAAGTATTGAGTCAAATATGAATTATGTAACCTCCACACCATGTTGGCCTAAGAGAAGATCAAGTCCGCCTAAGGACCCTATTCGACCCCACAAGAAGCCTATAAAAGGAAGGTCATCGAATTCATTTGGAGCATCATTCTCTCATCAAGTTCGAGCTCTCTTGTTGCTGGGCAGAAGTGCGAAGATCTCTTCTCGCTGGGAAAAGGTGCAAAGTCTGTTGTCGGGAAGCTGAAGTGAATGTGAGTTTGGGGAAGTCTAAGGAGACAAGGAAAAACAAAAATTTGGTGTCTCTCTCTCTCTGTTTCGTGCCCTAGATTCGGAGATCAAAGTCTTCCAAGTTTCACTGTTGCCGAAGTTGTCAGTTGTCGTACGTTGATGCATAGTCGAAGTTGCTCGGAAAAGGTCGAAATTTTGGGAGGTTGACATGGTGTGGAGGGAAGGTCTGGTCTTGGTCTAAGGTGAAGAGTCTCAAAGAATACTATTGAAAGGAAGAATTATCTTAACTGAGTTTTCCCCTCAAGGGGGGTTTTCCCCTGGCATGTGCCTACATCTAGTGTCTATTGTTTTATGTGTTGTTGCTTTTGGTAATTGTTTGATGAACTAAAGAAAGAAGATAGAAATAACCGTAATAATAAGAAACATCACAAGTAATTATCAAGAACAAGAAAATCTTTACTACCTTTCTGATTTTCCAACAAAGTGTTGGTTTATCCAATGTCCAACAATCTCCCCCCATCACGAGCCGGGTGTGATTTGAACTCAAGACCTTTGGCTTTGATACAACTTGTTGGAATCACGATTTCCATTACACCAAAATCTACAGGTGTTAGTAAACAGACACATCACTAGAGTTAACAGATCCACAAGAGGCGGTTAATCACATGACACGAAACACATGGGGAGTGCAGGCTTATACAATGTCCAACAGGGGAAACCTCATTTCACAATGAACACAATGTGCAAGACAATATTTGATGATTCTAAGACTAGGTCTCCTTAGTACATATATAGGAGACAAAGGGTACAATTATAATAAAATGGGACCATGAGAAGTTATAACCTAGATAACAATATAATAATAGAAATGTAATCACTCAATATGTAAGGCCTAATGAGGTGGTTTTAAGGTTAACATGGGACTTATATAGAGCTTAACATATGGGGTCTAAGACACACTTGAGTATTTGTCCTCTTGTCTTGGTGGTTGAAGTATAAACATCATGAAGATTGCTTAGATGAGCATCAAATTAGGGAATATAAAGCCTTGCAAGGAATGTAGGGAGGCTAATCTTAAAGAAATTAACCTATGTATTACAAAGTAGATCATATACTAAGCCAAGGGTAAGGAAATGAAACCATAACATATTCACCCCCAAATTAAAATATTTTGTTAGCATAAAATGTATGCCAAATACAGGATAACAGGTAAGAGTCCGGGATAATATCTATCACAGAAAATTATATGGCTGCTTAAATGGAGCCCACAATGAACAAATGTTCAAAACCTTGCAAACTGAAGCAGTACTTGCCGTGATAACAGTGACAAGTGATACGGAGAAAAGGATGACAATTCATGTTTCGTTGAAGAATTTATTGTCAAGTTAGTGGTCAGCAAGCTGACTCAATTTCTCCCTGTTCATAACAATACAAATAATATGCTCTGTCCAGACATGTCACGCACTAAATACTCCTAATTTTGGCAATCCTAACAAGCAGCAGTCAAAAGGAAATACATGATTTCATTGTCGCTTCCAAAATAGAGATGAATTTCTCCCTGTTCATAACAATACAAATAATATGCTCTGTCCAGACATTTCACGCACTAAATACTCCTAATTTTGGCAATCCTAACAAGCAGCAGTCAAAAGGAAATACATGATTTCGTTGTCGCTTCCAAAATAGAGATGAAAGTGGTGTGAATGGATCCTCTGCGATGATGAGGTAGAAAAGGAAATAAGCTGTAAACAATAGCCAATTCTTTTTAAATGGAAAGCGAAGAAGAAAAGCCCTAGATGGACATGAAAATTTTCTAAAGAATACATGACATATATCGAAGTTCCTCAGATTTTAAAACGAGATTGTTGCTTCATGTTAAATTGGCTTGAAGACTTCCCATTCATCGTATTATACTAGTCCAACTGTAATATATATGACTACCAGACACTAAACCACTTCTACACGTAAACGGACAATGGCTTTCTCCAGCAATATAAATAAGGCCTATTTCACATTGCTCATTAACTTTAGAGTAGGTGCTTATGAGATTTGGTAATTTTCCACTGTCTTACTATATTAAGGTTAAGGTCAGCTAAAGTTTGATAGCTCTAGGCGAATTTATTCCTCTCTTAAGGATCCTAAATGGAAGTTAAAGAATCTACATAAGGCTACTTAAATTTGCTTTGATCTTATTGTTTTGATTTAATTTAGTCTGGAATAGTTGATCATGCTAAATCACCCTAATCCTTGCACCAAATTCTGCTGAGCCTATGGCAAAATGTCAATAACAGCGAAAAGTGTGATCTTGTAGGTAAAATTGTATCGATCTGGTACTTGACCTTCAACTCTGCAAAAGTGGGTAGTACATCATTTTAAGTGCTCAATCTACAGTTGCAACAAAGGGAAAGAAAAGGATTAGGAAGGGGAGTAAGAGTTGATGCAGATAGCTGAATGAAGGAAGACTGAGGCAGGGATCAACAAAGGAGATAAGGCATTAATGGTTAACCCCATAATGGATAAGGGGCTAGTGAGTCAGCGACATGTGTCTTAAAACCGTTTAACAAAGGAGATAAGGGATTAATGACATGTCCTATAATGGTTAAATGGGGATAGAGATTCCTCCCTTGTGGGGGGGTTTGGGATGTCTCGTCTCTTGTTAAGGCATATGTTATTGGTATATCTGGCTTGTAGGCTGTTGGATATACTCTTGGTGTTATAAGGACAGCTGGAAGGTTTGATCCTGGGCCTCGCCCAGATTACTCCAAAATATTACTGATTCACCATGGTTAAATAAAAAAATAGAAGATGATTAAGAATTTATCCTTGCCTATGAGCTAAGAACCTAAGACAGATGAAAAAGGCCATAACTTGAGTCAACCATGAAAGCTTTTAATCTATATGCAAGAGATCACAATTTTTTAATGACTGATTATCAGTCATATCAAGTTTTCTAATGAATAATTATGAGGCATATGCTGGTACAAAAATCTTATTCAAGCTTTATGGAATGAATCCCAGAAGCAATTTCTTTTTCTCTAGGGTCACCATCCTCTAGAGTAACACCCTTTGGATCTTCGGCTACCAAAAGTGGTAACACACCATTTGTACTCCATGCATGTGCAACACGATCCCTGGCAGAGCTCCCAAGTGTGATTGCAAATAATGCATCAAAACCTCCTGCACCAGGAACACCTGCCAGAAGAACACCTTCCATATTCATGGTGATGTCTAAAATACGAGTCTGAGGTTCAGGTTCAATCTGCATAGAAAAATCATAAGAGAAAACCACCATCAACATGTATCCTTGGGTCATATTGATAAGTATTAATGGATACTGTCTAAGCAATCATTGATAATAACTACTGACAAAAATGATTACAAGTATCTACATAGACATCTCTAGCAATGTTTCTTGATAAACATTCCTATGCACTTACAACGAGGGTTAGATGACAGCTCTATCTGTCTAATAAATCAAAGTACAAAAAAGATAGGACCTGTTTCAAATGATAACTCATGGTAATTGCAGTGAAAGAAACAGAGTAGAGGTACATACTGGAACTCCTGCGGCTTCTCCAATCCGTCTCAAAGTACTTCTAACCTCCAACAGAGCTTGCCTTGCTCCCAACAGGGCTTTGACAACTGTTTGTTCACTAGAACCATAGTTTTCATTGTCCATCCACTGCATGGAACAGTTAAGCACAACTGAGACCTCTGGATGAAATTTTTCGATAAAAGTAACAATAATATCAAATGCTTGAATAGGGAATTTCAGAGGCATAAATCTAGACCTAAGAACAAAGAAAGGAAAGGGGAGATAATGGTGAGATCTATCAGATTTTGGCACCATTTTTATTCAATAGCCTGAAGATCCCTACTCAAGGAAAATGATGGGTGGAGTTGGAACCTCCACCAGAAGCAGTGATCCTGAGGCACATGGAGAAAAAAAGATGGCAAGGATCCTCCTCTAGTACTGCAGCTGCTTGTTATTGATGATTTTTCGCTTTTGTTCTTTCTATGGCCTGATGGTGTACTTTGCATGTTTCAAAATTTATCACAAGGGCAACAATTTTGCACACCATTTTACTGCAACAAGTATGTAATGATTTGATGAACGATATTTTTAACCACAAAAAAGAGAAGTTTTATTAACCATATGGCAACCAATATAAATGTTTTCAAATAAGTTAAAAGCTGTTTGTGTTGTTTGTTATAGCTAATTTAATCATGCAATTGATAAAGGAAAGATCCAAACATGTGCCATGAAATCCATAGTGGGCCCCATTGTGAAAAATAAATCCTCGACCTGTAAGTTTGCCTATTTGCATAACATAGTAGGTATTCTTAATTCTATAAATATAGCATGTGAAATTTCCTGACCATTACATTAGTGTATGGAAATTATTAATGAGCACTTGGAAAATATCACCACTTCCTTCATCTGACATGAATATCATTGCCTGCACAAATAAGGCATCATATCAGCTCATTTTTTTGGACATGGATATTGGGAAGGCAAGTCCTGGATTCTTGGTTGGGAACTTGGCAGTCTTAAAGTTGTTATGTTTTGCTTCTGTTGTAGCATGATGTAAAGGCAGAATGATAATAGCCACATTGTTGAGAAATCTAGGGGCAGCAAGATAGGTGATTTCTCTTACTTTGATAACTGCTTGTGATGTATTTTTGCTTATCTTAATTAGATTCTTCTTCAACTTAATTATTATTGTGTTCTTTTCATCAAACAACTACCAAACCATAAAGAACAATGAGACAAAAGGACACAAGATATAGGCGATCAGCCAGGGCCAAAACCTCTCCAGTTGAGAGGAAAACCCACAAGAATTCTTCTCTTCTTATGGAATCTTCAATTGACAAATTCCAAGACCTATGACCCTTGACCAAGACCCTCCAAGACCAAGTACCTTAACGAGCTTTCCTTCTACCAATTCCTCAGCAACTCCTGTGATTTCAACTTCCAACAAATTCTTCTCCCCAACAATTCTTCTACAACTTCGACCCCTCTAGCAGATTCTTTTGCAACTTCGTCCAACAGATTCTACTGCAACTTTGACCACTCCAGCAGATTCACAGCTTCAACCTAGTTGCAGCGTCACAGCTTCGATGCATCTGGACAACTTCGATGCATCTTCCCAGCTTCGATGTATCTTCACAGCTTCGATGCAGCGTCAGAATTTCGTCTTGCCCAATAATTGTCGAAACCCTAACACAAGAGAGAGAGAGAGAGGCCCAAAACTTCAATCTTGTTCTTCTTGTTCTTCTTCATCCTTTTCTAGCTTCTATCTTAAGGAGATCGAACGTGTTTGTGAGTGTGTCCAAATGAGGTCGAGTTCCTTTTTATATATAGGCTTTTGAGGGGTACGAATTGTTATCTTTAGGCCGACTTGTCCCTTCATGTAGGCCAACTTAATCTTTGCGCCATGACGAGGTCTTGGAGGTTCTTTTGACTCAAACTTTGACTCAAATATTTTTTCTTTAGAATATGTAACATGCCCAAGAAGGGTCTTCCATACATGACAATGACTCAATTGACATGTAGATTAAATAACAAGCCCTAGAATCTCTCAATGGGAGCTTGACCTATAAAATAAATTTCTTTTGAGCAAGAAACCCATGCCTCAAGGACAACAATAACAAATTTATTTCTCTTTACGTCAAGTACATAAAATCATGATTACATATGTCATTATGAAGACTGAACCTAGTTACATATTTCAACACTCCCTCTTACCTAGGGAGATATTCATAATCCATACAAGGTACTTGGACATTCTTAATCTGAAGAATTCTCATAAGAAGAGTCGGATTGGTAAGCCATCTGTTTAGCATTACATCAACCAACATTTCACATAGAAAGGCCTTGACTAACAACTCTATCTCTCCACAAGATCAGAGCACAATGCTGGAGAGAAGAATGACTGATAGACACCATCATCATTGTCTCTCAAGGTACATACCCCACCCGGGTGTTCACAGGTTATGTCCTTCGAGGACTATTCTTATCTTGGATTCACAGTCCTCAAAGAATATCATTCCTCTACGACTACTCTTATCTTGAATGCCCTACCTCATCTTTAAAGAGTATCGGATACCAGATGCTTACCCAATCCTCCATTCTTTCTTCACAATATGAAGACAAGAATGACGTGTCTATCTTTCCCTCTTCAACTAGGGAGGATATACCCATTCCTATAGAGGAATGTACCCAAGCTCCCTCTTGACCAGGGACTTGTCCAAGCTCCCTCTTAACCAGGAACTTGTTTTCCAACAACAGCGCTTTGGTGGAGATCATGGTACTATCAGCTGCTAGGAGAGCTCCTCCTTTTGATGTCAAGAATTTCATCTTTATCATCATGGAGCCTTCATCTTTTGGGATTTCTTCATAGGGCATCGACCATCCATCACTTTCCTTCACGAACCATGTCAGTCATGCCATCATTTTCATCAGAAAGTGATCTTCTAATCCACCTTTGGATTTTCTTTATACAACTACCTACCTATTTCAAGTCATGTTTTCTTTAGGCTCTTTCATCCGACCACATGAGTGCTAGTTGTAGGTGACATCTACAACTCTCTTTTGGTAGCCCTGTATCAATCCATCCAAATGTTGTTCAAAAATCAAAATGAACATTAAATCAAAATTACCTTTTGTGATGGCCTTACATCATGACATCTGCGTGCTTGCAACATCAACATCTTGTACATTTATAAACACATCTCCAAGACTTTCAATGTCAAGGGTCTCCTTTCTTTACAGACCTTATCAGGGTCTTCATGCCTTCTCTATTGAGATGTCATGGTCAATTCTTCTAGTCATCGGAGGTTGATTTCCTTTTCTATGTGACCATAGTTGCACTTTTCATGATCTCTACTTTCTTTCTTCACATATTGCTCCCCAGGAACTTCCATCCATAGTTCCTTCATTTTTGTCAACCATTTCATATTCCATATGAGGACATATTATGTTGATTATATCTAGACAATAAGTGAACCATGCCTTCATGCATCTTTCCAAAGAAGGAGATACCTTGTCTTTGATCATGCTCATGAGATAGAGCATTTACCCATGCAACCATATGACAACATGACTCAATCAAATACATGCATACATACCTCTTTCCTTCTTTTGTTCATCTAGGCCTCCTTTAGCAGCTCCCCTTCTTTCATTGAGAGTATTTCGACCATCTTGACATGCTACACTCCTTTGTCACCATACCATTATTCTTCCAAACAATGAATCCCATACAAGGTGGAATTTTTCGTGAGACACCTGCTTCTTCCAAGAGAGGTGAACCTTCTAATGAAGATTCCAATGGAGGATCTTGATTATCCTCATCCTGCAAATGCTCCTTCCTAATGATGATGATGATGTATGATGAACTCTATGCTAGATGACTTTCTTCTACCCATAAGTACTACTTATGCTTTCAATGAGGTTACCAAGAGCTCCTTCCTTCTTCTGATGACTGCTATAGACTTCTACTTCAGCTATCTTTCAAGCTTTTTATAATGATGTCATGAGCTCTTGCTTCAATTGTATGCTATTATTATGCCATCCACTAAAAAGATGGATCCTATTATGCTTATAATGTTTCCTACCATGATAGTTGTATTTTACTAAAACTGAAAAGAATTTGGTGGAGGAGATTATCTCAATCATAGTAGAAATCTTCTACTTCCTACTTATATTTCTTCTTTTCAGCTTCTTCCACTTCTTCGGTGACACAGGATTCTTCCCTTCCTCTTTTTTTGTTTTCCTTCTTGAGTTTAGGTTAGTTTCTAGTGTAGTGCCCATATTCATGACAGCCATAGATTGGATTTTCGACATATCCTTCTTGATCTTTTTCTGAGAACCAAACCTTCCAAATTTTCCTTTCTTCCTAGCCATGGCAGCAAACGCTTGAACTTTCTCGTTTGATCCTACATCGCCTTTTGCCTTCAGCCTGGTTTCTTCAATCTTACACAATCACCAAAGTACACGGAATGGAGTAGCTTCCTTCTTTCCATAGAGACTTCATGTAAAGTTGCCCCATTTCTTTGGTAATGCATTGAGCACTATGGTGGTTATTTCTTTATCAGACATTATTTCTCCCAACTCTTGTAGTTGGTCTCTTATTTCTAACACCCTCATAAAGTATGAGGCTATTCCATCTTCCTTTGAAATCTTCATTTTCTATAGCTCATTTCTTAAGGATATCACTTCTCCAACAGTACTTATGGAGAACAATTCTACTAGTTTCTCATATATTTCTTTTGATGTCTCCAATTTTGATAAATAAGGTATGAGGGGATCCTTGATAGATTCTATAAGAATCCTTTGAGCCCTTACTTCCCCCTTCATATATTTTGCTAAGGCTTGTGCTTCTTCCTTTGGAGGTTTAGTGATTGAACCCTTAAGTAAGTATAGTGATTTGTTTAATTAAATCTTATTATGGAATGAGCTTATTAATTAATGGATTTAATAAATTCATTAAATTTTATCATAGAAATTTGGACTTAATACATTCATGAAATTCATGATAGTTAGGTACTTAATTTATTATTAATTCATTTATCCATATTTAGACACTCTTCATAACCAATAAGTAGTTATACTAGTGCAGTGCATGCAATGCATGCATATGTAGCTATCATATGCATGCCTCGTATGTATGCTAATAATAATGTTCTATCTGTAATTCGAGAAGGTCATTACATACACCTTCAAAAAACTTCGTCCCCAAGTTATGTTTTTAGAGCACATCAATAATTTAGTGATTAGTATAATTGTGTGTTGCATCCCGTAATTAAATTTTCGTTTGATGTGAGGACACTTTAAAATTGAGTTTTGAACATTTATAAGTTTGCAACTTTAATAGTCATGCCCTGCCCCATCCGAGCTCCCAAGCTATTCTAGAATCATCCTATCCTTTCCACTCCTCTCGGCTACCTGCCACCAGTAGTTTCCTTTATGATTTGTTTGGCAGTCATTGTCTTCATTATTTTACAATGTTTTCTGTTTTATATATTAAATGACTTGTAACTTTATTATAATGAATTTATTAAATAAGTTTTATGATGATGGACATCAATACCCAATGTCTCACAAATATTATCTATATATATGATTATACACATTAATGTCAATTATTTGTCCAAATCTTATATATCACAAACCACATATATGTGATATTATTCATTAAAGTCAATAAGTTTCATTGAATAATTAATAAATTATTATATTTCCATTTGAGTTTAATTCAATTATACATTCGGTGTTATACCAAAGTAAGTATAGTGGTTTGTTTAATTAAAGCTTATTATGGAATGAGCTTATTAATTAATGGATTTAATAAATTCATTAAGTTTTATCATATAATTTTGGACTTAATACATTCATGAAATTCATGATAGTTAGGTACTTAATTTATTATTAATTCATTTATCCATATTAAGACACTCTTCATAACCAATTAGTAATTATGCTAGTGCAATGCATGCATATGTAGCAATCATATGCATGCCTCGTATGCATGCTAATAATAATGTTGTATATGTAATTCGAGAAGGTCATTACAAGATGCTTCTTGATGACAATATCTTCAACTTCATGCCTTCTTTATTTTTGATAATGATGTCAATAGAAGGTGTCTTCTTTGATGAAGATGTCTTCCTTCAAAAGTGATCCTTCAAAAAGAGGGAGATCACCTTGATTCCTTCATGATGATGACAACACCCTTTCTTGCTTACCTTTCACTTCAAGATGCTTCAATGAGTAGTCCTTCTTTGAGTGGAGGTAGGGTCTTGTAGATCTCTTCTTTGTAATGATGATGTGAGCTTCTCAAGAGTGCTTGAAGTGGTCCTTCTTGAAGATTGATGCTCTTGATGATTTTCTTGTGCTTCGACCTTGAGTGTCCTTCTTTGAGCTGCTCTTTCTTGCCTTGTCACATTAGCTCTGAAACCATGTTGAGAAATCTAGGAGCAGCAAGATAAGTGATTTCTCTTACTCTGATAATTGTTTGTGATGTATTTTTGCTTACCTTAGTTAGATTTCTCTACAACTTAATTATTATTGTGTTATTTTCATCAAACAGCTACCAAACCATAAAGAATAGTGAGACAAGAGGACATAAGATATACGCGATCAGCCAGGGCCAAAACCTCTACAGTTGAGAGGAAAACCCACAAGAATTCTTCTCTTCTTATAGAATCTTCAATTGACGAATTCCAAGACCTATGAGCCTTAACCAAGACCCTCCAAGACCAAGTACCTTGACGAGCTTTCCTTCTACACGTGCCTCAACAATACTTCTGCAACTTCGACTTCCAGTAGATTCTTCTACCCAACAATACTTCTGCAACTTCAACCCCTCCAGCAGATTCTTTTGCAACTTCGTCCAACAAATTCTACTGCAACTTCGACCTTTCACAGCTTCAACCTAGCTACAGCTTCACAGATTCAATGCAGCTTCAGAATTTCGTCTTGCCCAATAACTATAGAAATCCTACCACAAGAAAGAGAGAGAGGCCCAAAACTTCGATCTTGTTCTTCTTTTTCTTTGTCCTTTTCCAACTTCTATCTTAAGGAGATCGAACTTGTTTGTGAGTGTGTCCAAATGAGGTTGAGTTCCTTCTTATATATAGGCTTTTGAGGGGTACAAATTGCTATCTTAGGCCGACTTGTCCCTTCATATAGGTTGACTTGATCTTTGCACCATGACGAGGTCTTGGAGGGTCTTTTGACTCAACTTTGACTCAAATAATTTTTCTTTACAATATGTAACATGCCCAAGAAGGGTCTTTCATACATGACAATGACTCAATTGACTTGTAGATTAAATAACAAGCCCTAGAAGCTCTCAATGAAAGCTTGATCTATAAAATAAATTTCTTTTGAGCATGAAACCCATGCCTCAAGGACAACAATAATAAAATCATTTTTCTCTTTACATGAAGTACATAAAATAATGATTACATATCATTATGAAGACCAAACCTAATTACATATTTCAACCCAAAGATGGTGAATGATAGTTGGGATGAAGGGCTACCTTGTACCATTGATTCTAGGCAAGAAGCAACATAGGAAGTAAAATAATAAATTCATTTTTCTCTTTACATCAAGTACATAAAATCATGATTACATATCATTATGAAGACCGAACCTAATTACATATTTCAACACAAAGATGGTGAATGATAGTTGGGATGAAGGGCTACCTTGTACCATTGATTCTAGGCAAGAAGCGACATTGAAAGTAAAATAATAAATTCATTTTTCTCTTAACATCAAGTACATAAAATCATGATTACATATTGTTAAATTTGGACAACTAGGTCCAAACTCCATGTTCTGATGCTCAGATTAAGAGGCTAATATTTTTGTTGGATTCCTCTCTCTGAGAGGTGTAAAATCCATATAAAAATAGTCTTAATCCGATGAGCAGAACTTATATTTTGAGTTTATTATTCTTAATAAATTATATGTGCAAGGTCAGCCAGTTTTGTAATGTAGGCTCACATGCCCAACCGATGTGTCACACACCCTCATTGATGGATATATATACAGGAAAAGTTGGAGAGAATTTGATCACAACACAACTCACATCTTCCTCTCTCATCCTAAAAGTACGAGCTACCTGGAGGACGAATTTCAGCCACACGTGGGAAGGACGAAGAGGATTTTTCTGCTGCTAGGATTTTTCTGCTGCTAGGGTTTCTGCTGCTAGGGTTTCGCGGAAGTTTGACCAGCGTTGACTTTGGTCAACGCTTGGTCCAAACAAGCTGAAAACTTGTGGGAGGTTCGATTTTTGAAGGCCGTACTACCTGGCACAAAAATCGAGGTCAAAGGGTTGACCGTTTTGCTACTGCGTTGACTTTTAGCTTGCTGCCCCTGCGTTGACTTTTCAGGACAGCGTTGACTTTTGTAGAACTGACTTGGGTTGACTCATCTACTGGTTGGAGGGTTGTTGTGACACATGCTGGGCTGGCTGACCAAAGGAGACTTTGTTGGTTGAAGCATCCTGTTGACCGCCGAAACGAACACATACATTTTTCTTGTTTCTGATTTGTCTTTTGTAAGATCTGCTTATATGTTCTATCTGCATTTTGCTTATCTACTTGTATGATTGCTGTGAGAAAAGTGAAATTGCTCTTAGCATAGAACATCTACAAAACTTTACATGGTATCAGAGCTGAGGAGAAGACAAACTCTATCTATAGCAATCATCATCGAAGGAAATGGATTCCTCTAAGCTTGAATTCAGGGAGAATGACAAGCTGACTGGAAGTGATGACTTCCATGCCTGGAAGATGTTATTAGATCTCAAATTAGAAGATCATGATCTCCTAGATCATGTGACAGGGAAGATTCAAGAACCTCCATCAAATGCCTCTGCTGTTGTTAAACACAAGTATAAGAAGGGAGAAATCAGAGCAAACTGCTGATTAGGGAATCCATAAATAAGAGTCTGGTTGCCTACATATCTGAACTAGGCACATCCAAGGAGATGTATGACAAACTGATACTTATGTTCCGAGTAAACAATGTGAACCAAGTGCTATTCCTCAAGAACAAGTTGAAGAATATGAAGAAGGGCCGAGACGAGTCTATTCAAACTTTCTTTATGAAGTTGACCGAAACCAGGAACAATCTGCTAGCTATTGGGGAGACAATAGCTGATCGTGAGATGGTTCTCACCGCACTTGGAGGACTTCCATATGAATGGCAAGTATTCACAACTACCATTCTCAACAATAATACCATCCCTAACTTTGATGAGCTTCTGTCTAAATGTATGCAAGAAGAAACAAGGATGAAGGAATTTGATAATGAAAGAAATGCTCCCTATGTTGCTCATTCCCGAAAGAAGAACTCTGGTGGTTCCAAGGACAAAGGAAGGACTAAGACTCAAAAGAAGAAGGGTAAATGTTTCACCTGCCATAGGACTGGACACTATGCTAGAGAATGCCCCTTCCAGAAGAATTCTCCCGATAGTGACGACAACAACAACAACCGAAGGAATGGGAATCGAAGAAATGACAAATCCAAAGGAAAGAGGAAGGCTCACTTTGAAGGAAACAATCCACCTTCTAAAAGGACCAGAAATACCAGGTATGAGGAGTCTAATGTTGTTAATAAAAGAAATGAGTATATTCTAATATCTGCTCTCTCAGCTGCATCTCCGCCCGACACTATGGATGTCTGGCTAATCGATAGTGGTGCCTCAAGACACATCACCGGATTCAAGGAAGCACTTTCTGACATGGTTGAAAGGGATACTAATCTAGAAATTATCCTTGGGGATAATGCCACTTATCCTGTGAAAGGGACCGGGACTGTGACCCTCCACTTGTCTCAAGGACAAGTCCTCCATCTACAAGATGTACTCTATGTATCCAAATTGAAGAAAAACCTTGTGTCTGTATCTGCCATGGAAGACAAAGGTTTCAATGTAACTTTCTCTGATGGAAAGGTACTCATGTGGAAGAAGAGCTTCAAGGAAGCTATCTCAATTGGTTTTAGAGTTGGTACACTCTACCAGGTTGGAGGGAGTCCGTTGGGAGCTATGACTTGTGATACTATCCGTCAAACCGAACTATGGCACCGAAGATTTGGACACCTTCATTACAAGGCTCTTCCCGAAGCAAGGAAGGTGGTGACAGGGATGCCTGATTTTGGAAATAATCATAAAGGTGTATGTAAGGGCTGTGCTGAAGGAAAACATACAAGGGGACCTTTCCCCTCAAGTGTCACAAAGACATCTGAGATATTGCAACTGGTCCATTCTGATCTTTCCGGTATGTTGCCTGTAACATCCCTGGGGGGATGTTCTTACTATATGACATTTACTGATGACTTCTCTCGCAAAACCTGGATATACTTCTTGAAGAAGAAGGATGAGGCTTTCATGTGGTTCCGTACCTTCAAAGCCTTGGTGGAAAATATGACCGGAAAGAAGATCAAGATTTTGAGGACTGACAATGGCACTGAATATGAGTCAAATGAGTTCAAAGACTTTTGCAGAGAAGCTGGCATTAAGAGGGAGACTACCACTACATATACTCCTGAGCAGAATGGTGTTGCTGAACGCAAGAATAGGACTATTGTGGAAGTTGCCCGTGCCATGCTATGTGACCAGGGTCTTCCAAAGTTTCTGTGGGGAGAAGCTGCAAATACTGTTGTGTACATTCAAAACCGATGCCCTCATTCCGCTTTGGACTCCAAAACTCCCGAAGAGGTTTTCTCTGGTAAGAAACCTGATGTCTCACATTTTAGAATTTTTGGATGTCCTGTCTATTTTCATGTGCCGAAAGAAAAGAGAAGTAAGCTGGATGCTACTGGGAAGAAAGGAATGTTTGTGGGCTACAGTAAGACTTCTAAGGCATATAGAGTCTATGTACCTGGTCAAAGGGAAGTAGAGATAAGCCATGATGTCACTTTTGACGAAGATGCTTCCCTGAAGAAAGTAGTAGATCTTCCTAGATCTGAAGAAAACCATGAAGAAAGACCTGGAAATCTGGAAGAACCCCAGGATGAGACTATGCCTGATGTTGAAGGGCCAATGGACCCTTTTGATCCTTCCCCTTCTCGAGGAAAGAGGCCATCATGGCTCAGGGACACCCTCGAAGATGCTGAGGGTCATGCTGCCCCAAGGGGAACATTCCGAGAAAGCAAGAAGCCGTGTAGATACCAAGGGTATCTAGCTGCCATGAGTACTATTATACAATCTGAACCTGGATCTTTTGAGGAAGCCATCAAGGATCAAGTCTGGAAGGATGCTATGCATGAAGAATATGAGGCTATTATGAAGAATGATGTCTGGGATGTGGTCCCGAGACCGAAGGACAAATCTGTTGTCACCGCTAAATGGCTCTACAAGATTAAACATGGATCTGATGGGAGTGCTGAAAAGTTTAAGGCAAGATTTGTTACCCGGGGCTTCTCTCAAAAGGAAGGAATTGACTATGACGATATATTTGCACCTGTGGCTCGATATACCACCATCCGATCCATCATAGCCCTTGCTGCTACGCAAGGATGGAGTCTTCATCAGATGGATGTCAAGACCGCTTTTCTGCATGGTGCAATAAAGGAAGAGGTGTATGTAGAACAACCTCTGGGATTTGAAGTTCAAGATCGAGACACTTATGTCTGCAGGTTGAAGAAAGCCCTCTATGGGTTAAAGCAAGCACCCAGAGCTTGGTATGAGAGGATGGATAGTTACTTGATGAAGCTGGGCTTCACTCGAAGCAATGCTGATCCAAACCTTTACTTTAAGGTTGAGGAAGGAAAGCCTCTCATTCTAGTGCTGTATGTGAACGACCTCTTCCTGACAGGTGATGACCCTCTCATTCATCAATGTAAGAGGGAGCTTGCTGCTGAGTTCGAGATGAAAGACCTAGGATTGATGCACTATTTCCTAGGCCTGGAGGTCTGGCAGAGACCTGGAGAGATTTTCCTTTCTCAAGGAAAGTATATTGTGAAGCTTCTGGAAAGATTTGGGATGGTGGACTGTAAGTCCGTGTCGACACCAATGGAACTCAACTTTAAGAAGTTGAGTGGCAGCGCTGCAAGGCCTATCTTGGCCAATCCTACTGAGTATCGTCAACTCATAGGAGCTTTGATGTTCTTAGTGAACACCCGTCCGGACATATGTTTTGCAGTGAATACTTTGAGTCAACAGATGGTTGAGCCTCATCATTTTCACTGGGTTGGTGCCAAGAATCTTTTGAGATATCTTCGGGGCACGATAAACCATGGGCTGAGATACACTGCCGGGAGTGTGATACTCCGGGGATATACTGATGCCGATTGGGCTGGCAGTGTGGTGGATCGTAAGAGCACATCTGGATGCTGTTTCAATCTTGGTTCTGCTTCGATCTCATGGATGAGCAGGAAGCAGAAGTCGGTGGCTTTGAGCACCGCGGAGGCCGAATACATTGCTGCTAGTATGGCCTGTTGTGAAGCAGTTTGGTTGAGGAAGCTCTTTAGTGAGCTGTTCCAACATGTGCTAGATACCACTGTAATACTCTGTGATAATCAGAGTGGGATTCGTATGACTGAGAATCATGTGTTCCACGACCGATCCAAGCATATTGATATCAGGTACCACTTTATCCGGGATATGGTACAGCGAGGCGCCGTAAGGCTCGATCATATAGGAACTGATGAGCAGGTCGCGGATATTCTCACTAAGCCCCTGGGGAAGGTCAAGTTCCTAACCTTCCGTGAGAGTCTTGGTGTCGTGGAAAGACCCTATGATGTGGGTCCTGTTGGACGATGAGCTCTGGGAGCTCTGGGGGGTTTTGGGGATAGCTTCTCGAAGCTATAAGCACTCATAATGCTTCTGCCCCACCCTTGTGATTATTGAGCTGGTTCACCACTCATTTAATCTGTGCCCCGTATGCATCCTACCCATTGAGTTCAGGGCTCATGGGAAGTACCTCTCATTTGGCCAATGAGGTGTGGAAAAGCTAGAGACTATTAGCAAAGACTGATGGACGCATCAGAGATTGCCGTACTCTCTATCTAGGATGGCATGGTCCAACCACTTGATCTGGGATCAAGATTTGTGAGGTCTGGGACCTCTGGACTGATTATGTCAGTCAGGGAATGATGTCTTTGTGACTGACCCACTTCTGTTCTGAAATAAAGAAGCCAGCAAAGCAAGTTTCGGCGGGATGACTCACGATGTTAATTGCACTAATAGATGGAGTTCTCCCTAGTTGAGAGGGAGTGTTAAATTTGGACAACTAGGTCCAAACTCCATGTTCTGATGCTCAGATTAAGAGGCTAATATTTTTGTTGGATTCCTCTCTCTGAGAGGTGTAAAATCCATATAAAAATAGTCTTAATCCGATGAGCAGAACTTATATTTTGAATTTATTATTCTTAATAAATTATATGTGCAAGGTCAGCCAGTTTTGTAATGTAGGCTCACATGCCCAACAGATATGTCACACACCCTCATTGATGGATATATATACAGGAAAAGTTGGAGAGAATTTGATCACAACACAACTCACATCTTCCTCTCTCATCCTAAAAGTACGAGCTACCTGGAGGACGAATTTCAGCCACACGTCGGAAGGACGAAGAGGATTTTTCTGCTGCTAGGATTTTTCTGCTGCTAGGGTTTCTGCTGCTAGGGTTTCGCAGAAGTTTGACCAGCGTTGACTTTGGTCAATGCTTGGTCCAAACAAGCTGAAAACTTGTGGGAGGTTCGATTTTTGAAGGCCGTACTACCTGGCACAAAAATCGAGGTCAAAGGGTTGACTGTTTTGCTACTGCGTTGACTTTTAGCTTGCTGCCCCTGCGTTGACTTTTCAGGACAGCGTTGACTTTTGTAGAACTAACTTGGGTTGACTCATCTACTGGTTGGAGGGTTGTTGTGACACATGCTGGGCTGGCTGACCAAAGGAGACTTTGTTGGTTGAAGCATCCTGTTGACCGCCGAAACGAACACATACATTTTTCTTGTTTCTGATTTGTCTTCTGTAAGATCTGCTTATATGTTCTATCTGCATTTTGCTTATCTACTTGTATGATTGCTGTGAGAAAAGTGAAATTGCTCTTAGCATAGAACATCTACAAAACTTTACACATATCATTATGAAGACCGAACCTAATTACATATTTCAACACAAAGATGGTGAATGATAATTGGGATGAAGGGCTACCTTGTACCATTGATTCTAGGCAAGAAGCGACATAGGAAGTAAAATAATAAATTCATTTTTCACTTTACATCATGTACATAAAATCATGATTACATATCATTATGAAGACCAAGCCTAATTACATATTTCAACACAAAGATGGTGAATGATAGTTGGGATGAAGGGCTACCGTGTACTATTGGTTCTAGGCAAGAAGCGAAATAGGAAGTAAAAATGGATACCATGTCAATAATCAGGTTAAAAGTTTTCATTCAAGTGGTAAGAATTCAAGAATATACAATATTCAACTAACAACAGCCAAAAGAAGATGATAACTAATTCTTTTAGCAAATGCTGAACATTCCACAAAGAAAGAAAAATGACAACTAGTAGGGGAAAAATGTCCTTATTCTAAAAAAAAATGCATTCCAAGCTTCTGTAATTGCCCAATAAAAGCATACATATGACAAATTAAGCCAGCATCACCATTAAGAATGCTTCTTCTATTATTGCATCTAAGTTGAAAAATAAAAAATTATCAGAAATTTATAATTGAAAAATGCCCCATGACTAGGGAAAATATAAGTGCACTATCAATCAGGTTGTCTGGAAACATTGTCAACATAGCAGGAAGGAACCACAAAACAGTATCAAAGCAAACTAGGCAAATTCTCTTTAATCATAACCTTCAAGGTAAAATTTGAATAATGAATATATATTTGTCATGAAAGTTGTCGAGTCTATAACTAGTGAAAATTTTATTTTGTACACCATTCTAGAAGGAAAAACATGCTTATTACTCCCAAGATTAGAATGGTTGAGTTGAACACCTAGGAGTCAATTCTAAGTTTCTCTTTAGGGATTTTGTGTTTGTGTGGGTGATGTTTCCTAATTTCTTGAAATCTTGAAAGTGTCATTCAATTATCCATGACATGTTGGAAACTCATCCCATTGTCTCCATTCCAATTTTAAGGTTAGAAATGGTTCAGGCTTCAAGTTAGGAAAGTTATTGTCAACTAAGATGTGATGTCAAAAAATAACAAGGGTTAAGAGCATATGACTTGTTGGATGTAAATCCTCAACATTCGCATTTGATCTAATAAAAGTAAGAATTTTGACTTCCTAAAAATTCAAATGGCTATTGTAGTCAAGCTATGTGATAGGTGTGTTGAGTTCATGTTAAATTTAGGTATGTTCTATGCTTAGAGCAATTTATTTCAATTTTCATAGTTAGCTCAATATCTTTTCCAGATTAGCAATCACATCAGCATTAAAGTAAACTACAGATAGAACATAAACATAAGTCGTAGAAGACATGGCAAGACAAGAGGACACAAGATGTGGCGCTAGCCAGGGACAAACCCCAATGTGGGGAAAACCTTGATCAATTCTTCTTATATGTTCTTCAATAGTTCAGCAAAGAGAGAGAGAGAGAGATAGTACATTTACAACATAAGTCAACACTTCAACTTTCTAGATAAGAGAATCGGTCATCTCTACATGAGATCAGTTGAAGACATGCTGCTTCAATTGATTCTCCAAGGTGACTCCTTCACCTATCATTGTGTTGCATCTCGTCCATGTGCTGCACCTCACCGTGCTGTGCCATGATACAACATCATACCATGTTCCTGAGTTGCACCACGCTGCTCCACTGCTGAGCTGTACCTCATCACGCTGTACACAACTTGCTGCTCTTAATCATCATGCTGCACACATCATGCCGCTGCACCTTATCATCACGCTGCACTCGTCACTGTGTTGCACTCAATCACTGAGCTGCTCTCATCACAGTGTTGCTCCCATCACAGTGCTGCTCCCATCACTGAGTTGCACCCAATGTTGCACCCATCATGCCATTGCACTCACCAGTCTTAGCTGCTTGCTATGGCTTACAGCCTAGCAGAGCAGCTAGACTCCTTTAACAGGACCAAGGTGCAGTCACCTAACAGTCCTTGTAATCTGCCCAGATTTGACTGCAATGGATCTCCAAGGAAATATCATTACCTTTACAATTCAGAGTAGCCTTCAAGCCCTAAACAATGGCTGAACTATGTCTATGCTCACTTCTTATTACAGTGGCATTCAAGTGGCATACAACAGTCCTTAGAACATAATTATGACAGCCTATAGAGTGGCTGATATCCTTCCAGCAAGAGCTCACTCAAACCTCCTACCAGCAAGCAGTTCAGCCCTTTAATTTGACCCCTGAAACAGCTCTCAAATGTACATGTTGATCAGTCTCTTTCTTGCTGTGGTTGAGGTTCTTTTGACTGCTGAAATAGGCCTCCTATGACTGCGATCAGACCTTCCTTTCACAGCAGCTATACCTCTCCCTTAATGGCTGCTAGGACTCTCCTACTGCAGCTAGAACATCTTTTAAAGACAGCGTTTAGGGCTGCCTTGATTTAGATCAGCAGTTTAGGAAGTAGGGCTTCCTCATGACAGAAAAGTCTTTTACAAGTTAAGACCTCCTTTGACTGCGTCCTTGATTCTTTTAGCATAGTGGATGAGGGCATGGCATATCCCTCTTAACAGCGTCCATAGGGCTGCAAACGTCCTCCTAATTTCTGCAGCTAGGGCTTCCTCTAGGGCTCCTTGGATAGCATTGAAACTCCCTTAGACAGAAGACCCTTTTCTTGGCTGTGTTGCGGGCTTACACTTTTACTGCCCCTCTTGACTGCGGCTAGGGCACGTCCAAGACTATTCCTTCTCATGGCTTCAGATCTAGGGCATGCCTTCTCCATGACATCGTTGAGTTAGGGCATCCTCTCCATGACTGCGTTTTAGGGCATCATATTCATTACTGCGTTTTAGGGAATCATATTCATTACTGCGTTTTAGGGCATCTTCTCCATTAGGGCAGCATTGTCTTCTTAGGATCTCTACTCCCACCAAAACCCAAGACAGGTGGAGAGGAAGAGATCACAAGAAGTGTGTTTATAAATGACCTTCAAGGCACCTCTTTTTATACTAAAACGTTGAGCACAAGTGGGGGCAATTTGGTCGCTGTCCGACCTTGATGAATTGTCTCATAACACAAATAAATTCATATCTCCATGAATACTTGTCGGAATCGGATGATCTTTAGATCAATCCTACACCTCTCGATGAGAGGGATCCATGAAAAATATCAGCTTCCATAAATAAGATGACCCACATGGAGATTGGCCCTAGTTGCGAATTTTAACAGTTCACCACATCTTTCATTAATCTAGTCTAAGTCACCGTATTCAAGCAAAATTTTCAAAAAGAAACAAAATTTGCCAAATCTTAAACCTTGGTGAATGTAACAGTGAATTTAATGATGGATATAATTATTTTAATAAAACTCATTAAATAGTCATTAAGATCCATTTAGTTTTTGTTTATTTATTAAATTTGAACACAAATTCAAACCAGGCAACTTAGGTTATTGTAATAAAGGTCCATGCTACATCTCCTTGTCTTGTCTTATCTATGTCGTAAATGAGAAAGATAGAATGAAAATGTCAGAAAGACGATTCTTTTTTCCAATGAAAGAAGTCTACTCATTTTATTTCATAAATGATTACTCAGACAGAACATAACAACTTTCAGCATGTCTCAACTACAAAGGCAGTGTTCTAGAGGATCGCTCATACAAGAAAGACTAGAATATGTCATGCAATAGCTATTGAGGACAGTTCATAGAGAAGTTGTAAACCTCACTTCAGGGTCAACAGTAGATTTTCTTCAATCTTGAAAACAAATCCAAAACCTCAAGTTCCACTCTAGGTAGAGGGGCGAAGTTACCCACCCTTCCCTTCATAATGGACTTACTCAAATTCATGTGCCATTACCCACAAAGGGGATGCCATAGATATCAAGAAGTAATGGAAAATAAAGAGTGTCACCCTGTAACCAAACAGAGAGTCAAGAAGCTCAAATCCAATCATTACCCAAGAGTAGTTCAAAACAAGTAAATCCTAGCCTCAGCCTTACCAAGAGCTAGGTGTTGAAATATGTACTAGGTTCGGTCTTCATAATGACGTGTATTTAATGTAATGAGAAAAATAAATTTATTATTATTGATCTTGAGGCATGGGTTTCACACTCAAGGGAAATTTATTTTTAGGTCAAGCTCCCATTGAGAGATTAAAGGGCTTGTCATTGAGTCTACAAGTCTAGGGAGTCTTTGTCATGTATGAATGACCCTTCTTGGACATGTTACATATTGTAAAGAAAATTATTTGAGTCATAATAGAATCAAAATGACCCTTCAAGACATTGTCAAATGCAAATTATCAAGTCATCCTACAAAGGAGCAAGTCAGACTCTCTGGAAGATGATGTCAGCCTATTAGGGCTGCCAAGGAAGCCTATATATAGAGGCATCCAGCCTCATTCCAAAGGGAATCAATCAAGCATCGATCTCATCACAAGAAGCTCGATCTAAAGTGCATAACATAGCGAAGAAAGGAGAAGACAAGTCGATGAAAAAGGAGTATTTTCTAAAGTCGATTCTTAGGTAATGTGAAAAATTCTGAATCTACACATCATAAATCCTACTGCAATCACTGGTTTATTATCTCCTACTTGTTTTTACATTCAACAGGTTATTTAATTATTAAACAGCGATGAAAACACTATTGCAGACTACACATACAGATCATGAACTGAAAGTAGAATGAGACAAATACACAAGGGACACCATTATTTTTGGACAAACGTCCTCAGAAAAACCCAATGCGGGAAAACCGGTGCTATAGCTCTGAGGGTTTTCTATTATTAAGCAATAGTTCTGAATACAACTCTGGATGCCCCTCAGCAATCCAGTTATAGAGATAAAAATATACTAGCAGAAATCTAAGTGAGATTACCTCACTTCACCCAACAAACTCTCTTCGTTCCAGCAGTTGGACTAGTTGTCCCCTGCTACAACTGTGTTGCCCCTTCGCAGTAGCTCCGTGGAGCACATTGGGACACTACGTCAGCACTGTGCTGCCTCCTCTGCCTCGTGGAGCTCTGACGTCAGCCTTCTCGACTAATCTTGCTGCTCCCTAGTTGAATTCAAATTTCTGCTGGAGGGTGGTTGTACCCCAGCACTAGAAATGCATTGGCCCTTCTTAGCCCAGCTTCAGTCTGCGTTGCCTCCTCTGAAGTCTCTTTGCCTCTTTCTGCTGTGTATTCAAGGTCCTGGAGAAGATCCTCCAACCTCAACTATCCCTGCCCCTCTGCTGCAACATATCACTTGTTCGATTTTCTCAGCAAACCTCACCCCAGAAAAATCGAACTGACTAATCTCTCAAGTATGTCTCCAACTGACCCTCAAGCCTCCTCTTACACTTTTCCCGTTGATGAATCAACGACCGAGATTAACTTATTAAGTCCCTAATCAACAGCTAAGATTAAAACAGACTTGATCCGCATCACCTAGAAGTTTCTCATTCATATTCTTGTTAATACCGATTAATATTTTTATTTTCCAAAGTTTAGACTTAGGAACCCATTAAAAATATTAATTATTTTAATAACTCCTCATCCAAGTGGAATTTCTCCAAACGATTTCTGGGTTTTGGAGATCTCATGTATTCTAGCCCCTCCACAAAATTTCAGAGCTAGAGCACATCTGATGCTACCCAAAATCAACAGGTAATCTCTCACACGTGCGGGTTGTAGTTAGGGAATTTCATCACCTACAGAGAATCAGAACTACAATGAGTCAAGGAACCAAACAAAGGATGGAAGAAGCACTTATATGCAAGTTGAGTCATTGGAGAAGGAACTGCTGCCCAAGCGAAGGAGAAGAGGAGTTGTCTTCACCATGATTCTGCCTCACGTGCAAGCTAGAGTTACTGCAGGAAGAGTTGAGAATCACAGTCAAGGTGCAGGTCCAAGTTTATGATGAGAAGACATATTTGAAGCAAAGAGACTTGGGTTGACTTTGCTAGAAGTCAAGAAGAATTGTGACTTGGTCTTAGAGGGGTCATTTGGTCAAGGGTCTAGGTCTTGGAATTCATCAATTGAAGATTCTATAAGAAGAAGAATTCTTGTGGGTTTTCCTCTCAGATTGGAGAGGTTTTGGCCCTGGCTGATCTCCTACATCTTGTGTCCTTTGTCTTATTATTATTTATGGTTTGGTAGTTGTTTGATGAATGAGAACTCTAATAAAAGAATAAGCTAATCTAAAGAAGTCAAAATACATCACAAACCAATGTTGCGTGAAACGAGGACAAAGCGGGGATTTTTTTGGAAGCGGATCCGCAGAAGCGTCATTTTCCAAAAATCTAGGAAGTGCAGCATCTCGGAAGCGTCTACTATATATATACATTTTTTTTATTTTTTCGCATTTATATTAAAAAAACTTCCAAAATGCCAAATTAGTTGTAGAAGACATGAAAACATTCATATTTTTACATAAATCAAGATAGATATTGCATCCATTGTACATCAATGATTAATTATTCCAACATCAACCATCCAGAATCTAGATTCCTCTTCTCTTGTCTAGCCTTTGCCTCTACTTCGATTCTCTATGGATATTAGTCAACATTACCCAATTTTGATCAAACGGCCTAATCCAAGCCTTATATTGTGGTAGAGAAAGCTTAACATGCCTGATCAATGATTTGACTTGAGTGAAGGGTACATTTTTGCTAAGGCCATGACAAAGGAGTTCAACAATCAACAACACCAACACTCGGGTACATATAGGGCTTGGTGCTCTTGATTAAATGTCAATCACATGCCCTCATACTTGATATAATCCAATGAAATGCCACAATCCCATTGACCCTGAAAATTGTTAAATCTGTTGAATTTTGAATGGGATATGAAATTCTATTTTCTCCATATGAAGTCTAATTAGGTTGGAACCACTCTCAAATATCCTGAGTCATTTCATGGTAATGTAAAAAATTAAAGTAAAAAGATGAAAATGAAAGAGAAGGGAGAATGTCACTTTTACTTTAAGAATTTAACATTACCCTCAGGGAGCATCTAGGAAGCGTCTAGGGAGCATCAAGGGGCACATTGGGAGTATTCAGAAAGCATAGTTCCTCACATAATAGTTCGAAATTTCAAAAATAAAAAACAAAAAAAGCCTCGCAGAACCATGTGAACCATCTCCCTTCTCTCGATCCACGACAGATACACGCCTGAACCTCTGCAGATCCGCAACCAATCCTTTCTAGATCCGTGGATCGAGCAGCTGGAACCACAGATCGAGCCCCCACAGACACATTTTTCCAAGAATCACCAAAAAATGGCGGATCCGTTCTACTGTAGGATTGTTGGCGGATCCGTATGGAATGCAGTTCTGCCTCCTGATCCTTAGGGGGGGACAATTACTACAACAATGTCACAAACAGTTATCAAGAAGAGTAATCACATCCACTTGTTGCCCCTAGATTTCTCGACATGGTATCAGAGCTAAGGCAACAGTCAAGGAAGGGAAGCTAAAAGAAGGACGAGATTTCTTAATTGTTTTGGGCTAATTTTCTCCACTCGTGCGAAGAAATCAGAGCTTCAAGCTGCTGCAAGAAAAGTCGAGTTGCAGATCCATCAAAGTGCTAAGGATTGGGGTAAATAAGGATTGTTTTGAGGACCAAGTTCAAAAAGAGAGCTTGATAAAATTATGGGCACAAAATTCTGATCTCAAAATAGCAAGGAAATGACATTGAGCTACATATCTCTCTCAAGATAGTGAAAAGAACCAAAGATAAGCGAAGTTATGGGCTACAATATTAGCTCTTCACAAAGTGAGTAGACCTTCAATCTATGTGCATAAAATAATAACTTTTGAAGAACACCATATCACTGTCTCAAGAGGCCGAAGGCCTAATTCAATTATTTCAAAGCAATCTGAGTCCTTTGGCAAGAAGAGTGAACCTTTGGGCCTTGAAGAAAAGGACTATTATACAACACCTCAAGAAGCAGCAATCACAGAAAAAATTTATAGGCATCCTCGGAGAAGGATCGAACTCCTTAAGAAGGTCAAGAATCTCATATTTCTATCACTAAAGTGCATATCCCGAATTTATGGTGAAACAAATCTCTGTGGCACTAAAAGTGCAAGCACGAATCATGCTTGTTCTGTATTGAACAATCATGATAATCATTTACACATTCTGAAAAAGTGATCTATAGGCAGTAGACAAAAACAACAAGAAGAATCTCTACTGTGAAGTTCTCTAACAAAGAAGTCTTGTAATTGTCAACATAGCAAAAAAGAACTCTTGGAAAAGCAGGTTCCATCAAAAGAGCATATATAATTGAAGCCTCATTAAAAGAAAGCCTTGAAGACAGCAAAGGGTCAACAAAGATCATAGTACCTTTGTAAAGGAACCATGGCATCCTAGAGTATTGGGCACCACAGTTAGGTATCCATGAGGTTGTGAAAATTCTATAACTGCAACAACTAATTTATTTTACCTACTTATTTCTGAATAAGTTATTTACGAAAATCCTTCAGTAAACATTAAAATAAATTTTGCTGCAGATATCATACCATAATACAAAAACAAACACATGCACAAGAATCAACACATCGACATAGATATTTTGGACAACAGTGCCAGGAAAAACCCAATGTGGGAAAATTAGTGCAGTAAGGGAGGATTTTATTATTTAGCAATTCTTCAGTACAACTGGGTGCCAAACTGGCTTATCCAAAAGACAAAAAATTCTCCAGCACTTCTCCCAGTCTCAATGTCAGGGTTGCTGACATCTGTGTAGCTCCTAGACCCTCTGCGCCAACTCCTGCCTCTCTATCTCAGCATTGGGCCTCTTTGCATCACCCACGCAGGCCCTCCAGTGATTGCGCAGTCTGTTGCCTCTGCGTCTGTCTCTCCAACCTCTGCGATGATCTTCTGGTGTTTTTCCTGAGTCTTTGTTCTGTACCCGCTGCCTCCTGCTACTTTCAGACCACTAGTTCGAATTTCTCAGCTAACCCCGCTCCAGAAATCAAACTGATTGGTCTCCCTCATTGTGTTCTCTAACTGACCCTCAAGCCTCTTATTATACTTTTCCTGTTGGTCCTTCAACGGCCGAGATTAAATATCTAATCAACGGCTAAGATTAGATTTGGCTTGATGCATGACTTTTGGAACCTTCTAACCCAGTTTTATATTAATACCCATTAATATTTTATTTTTCCTAAGTTTAGACTTAGGAACTCCATTAAAAATATTAATTATTCTCCCAAACTGGTTAGAATCTACCCAAACCATTTCTGGGTCTTGGAGATTTCATGTGCTTTAGCCTCTCCACCAATTTTCATGGCTAGAGCACATCCGATGCTACCCCAAATCAACACTCCCTCTTAGTGAGGACTATGCTCTAGTAATACTCCTCACTGAGTATCACACTGATTATCCGGCACCGGTACCTGTGTTGATGCTAGGCCTCCCTGCCCAACATCCTCTGCATTGTTGCATCCTGTACTGTTGCCCATGGCTCTGCCACTACCACTGTTGCATCCGTACGACAACTCCCTCTGTATCCGTGTTGTTGCTGGTCATTCTTCCCAACACTACATCTGCACTGCATCTCATCATGTTGCATCGTGCCACTGTTAATTGCTATTGCACTGCAACATCATACCCATTTCGGCTACTGAAATGGATTCTTTATCATCCCCATCTCCCTGAAATAATCAAACTTTGTTCTTCCAAGGGCCTTGCTGAGGATGTCTGCCACCTGTTCTCCTACAGGAGTGTAGCTCAGCTATACAGCTCCTCGTTGGACACAGTCTCTAACAAAGTGACACCGGATATCAATATGATTTGACCGATCATGAAACACTGGATTCTCAAAGAGCTTGACGCAACTCTGATTATCGCACATGATCCTGGTTGCCTCCATCTTTCTCCTGAATAGGTTCATTAGTAGTTTTCTAATCCATATGGCCTCACACGAAGCTATGCTCGCAGCCATATATTCCGCCTCAGATGAGCTCAAAGCTCCAGATTTCTATTTCCTACTGCACCAGGAAGTCATTCCTAATCCAATGTTGAAACAATACGCAGAGGTACTTTTCTAATCCATTGAACTTCCTGCCCAATCTGTATCAGTAAATCCACTCAATCTGATATCCTTACTCCTGGTGTAAAAGAGTCCATAATTGATTGTTCCCTGTAAATACCTGAGAACATGTTTGGCTGCTGCCTAGTGCACCCTCTTCGGCTCCACCATGAACTGACTGAGGGTGTTGACAGCGTAGCAAATGGCTGGCCTGGTATTGACCAGATACATCCGGGACCCTATGAGCTGCGTGTATAAGGTGGGATCAACATCCTTGTCTTCTGATGCATCAATCTTCTTCTAGTTGGTGATCATTAGAGTAGCCATGGGTCTACAGTCCTCCATCCTGAATCTCTTCAGGATTTCTATAGCATATCTCCCTTGCCCAAGGAAGATCTCCCCCTTTTGCTGCCAAACTTCCAACCCCAGGAAATAATGCATTCGTCCCAAATCCTTCATGTCGAATTTTGTGGCTAGATTCTTCTTGCAGTCCCCGATGAGCCTGGATGATCCTGTCAGGAAGAGATCATCCACATATAATACTAAGATTAGAGGCTCATTCTCTACAACCAAATAGTAGAGATTTGGATCTGCATCACTCTTGACAAATCCCATCTTCTGCAAGTAGCCATCAATTCGACCATACCATGCTCTAGGTGCTTGTTTCAGCCCATACAAGGCTTTCTTCAATCTGCATACATGAGACTTCTTCTCATGTGTCTCAAAGCCCTCTGGTTGTTCAATGTATACCTCTTCTTCTATCACTCCGTTCAAAAATGATGTTTTGACATCCATTTGATGAATCTCCCACCCCATCTGTGCTACAAGAGATATCACATTTCTAATAGATGTATACTTGGCTACCGGGGCGAAGGTCTCTTCGTAGTCAATTCCTTCCTTCTGAGAAAACCCCTTAGCTACAAAGTTGGCTTTGTATTTCTCAACACTGTCGTCTGCAGCGTATTTGATCTTGTAGATCCATCTCGAACCTACCACTGATATGTCTTGAGACCTTGGCACTACCTCCCAGACATCGTTCACCATTATGGAGTTGTACTCCTCTACCATCGCATCCAACCAAACCTAATGTTGAGCTGCCTGCTGAAAACTAGCAGGCTCCCCATCCTAAGCTACTAATGCCTGATATCTATCTGGTTGTTTTCGCTCCCTCTTATTGTTCCTTGGCGCACCGACGAAGTCCTCTGCATCTCGCAGAATCTAACAAAGTTCCCTGCTGCCAACAGATGCTTCTATTAGCTCCTCCTCATCATGTGATTCTTCCTGATCTGAGGAAGAATTCTTTACTTCCGTTGGTTGAAGAGGTTTGACCAACAGTTCCTCTTTTGACTGCTCCTCGGAAGGCATTTCTCAAGATTTTCTGAAAGCCCTGTCCTCCATGAACTTTACATCTCATCGAACTACTACCTTCCTGCTCCCTGGAAGATAGATTTTGTATGCCTTAGCATTCTCGCTATATCCACTAGATATCCTTTCTCTGCAGTTTGATCTAGCTTCTTCCTCTTTTCCTTGGGTATGCAGCAACATGCTAAGCTCCCAAATATCCTAAAATGACTGACTTCAGGCGTCTTCCCTGTGAAGACTTTCTCTGGAATAATCTTGCCCACTGCCAGATGAGGAGTTCTATTCTGAACATAGACTGTTGTGTTGCATGCTTCTGCCCACAGGAATTTTGGCATATCCTGATCATACATCATGGCCCTAGCTGCTTCTACAATAGTCTTGTTCTTCTTTCTGCTACTCCATTCTACTCCAGATTGTAGGGGTTGTCCACTCTCTTTTAATGCCCTCCTTAGCACAAAAATCATTGAAGTCCTTATCGACATACTCTCCACCATTATCTAAGCGCAAAACTTTTATTTTCTTCCCAGTCAGATTCTCCACCAGAGTCTTGAACTCTTTGAATCAACAGAAAACCTCATCCTTGGTTTTTAGAAAATAAATCCAAGTTTTCCTTGAGTGACCATCAATGAAGGTGAGGAAGTACTCGGCACCACTAAGAGCTTTAGTGGACATGGGTCCGCATATATCTGAGTGCATCAATCCTAGTACACTCTTGGCCCTGTTTTTACTTCTAGGAAATGTTGTTTTGGCATACTTTCCTAGAGCACATCATCTGCATACATCATCTCGTTCTGTATTAAAGATCTGAACCTCCTATTACAGTGCTCCTGAGAATTCTCAGAGCCCCATGGTGCAAATGTCCCATTCTTCTGTGCCATAGTTCGTTCAAATCCTTGTCTCCATGACTACCTATTAGTGCCATTGGTGATTCTAGTTGTAGTTTGTACAACCTATTACCTTTGATCCCGATCTACACTTTTTTTCCAGCTCGGGTGTATGACGTATACTTTCTCCTTGATGAAGAAAACGTCATAGCCTTTGCCTTGAAGTTGCGACACAGAAAGTAAGTTCATCCCCAATCCTGGTACATGCAGCACATTGGTAGCACGGAACCGCTCTCCCATTTCTGTTTGAAAAACTATGGTACCCCTCCCTACTGGAGTACACTTTGCCTTATTCCTCATGGTGATCTAAAAGTTCATCTTCTCCCGATAATCTGAGAAACATTCCCGGATTCCCATCATATGCCAAGAAGCTCCACTGTCTATATACCATACCTCTGATGATGCAGAGCTAGTCACATAAGTCACTTCTTCTTCCAGCCTAGAAGCCAACATAGAGAAATCGAAATTACTGTCTCTTGTGCAATTTTTTGAAAATCTGTGCGAGTCTCCTGACGTAGATTTCTCTGCATCATGGTCTCGACCCATAATTGATTTTCCCTTCCTCTCTCTGATTATTCCCTCTGATACCATGTGAAAATTCTATCACTGCAACAACTGATTTATTTTACCTACTTATTTCCCAATAAGTTATTTACGAAAATCCTTCAGTAAACATTAAAATAAATTCTGCTGCAGATATCACACCATAATACAGAAACAAACACATGCACACGAATCAGCACATCGACAAAGATATTTTGGACAACAATCCCTGGAAAAACCCAATGTGGGAAAACAGGTGTAGCAAGGGAGGATTTTATTATTCAGCATTTCTTCAGTACAACTGGGTGCCAAACTGGCTTACCCAACAGAGAAAAAATTCTCCAGCACTTCTCCCAATCTCAAAGTTAGGCTCGCTGACCTCTGCGTAGCTCCCAAACCCTCTGTGTCAGCTCCTGGCCCTCTGCGTCAGCACTGAACCTCTCTGCGTCACCCACGTAGGCCCTCCAGTGACTGCGCAGTCTGTTGCCTCTGCGTCTGCCTCTCCAACCTCTGCGTTGATCTTCTGGTGTTGTTCCCGACTCTCTATTCCGTACCCGTTGCCTCCTGTTGCTCTCCAGACCACTAGTTCGAATTTCTCAGCTAACCCTGCTCCAGAAATCAAACTGACTAGTCTCCCTCATTGTGTTCTCCAACTGACACTCAAGCCTCTTCTTATACTTTTCCTGTTGGTCCTTCAACGGTCGAAATTAAATTTCTAATCAACGGCTAAAATTAGATTTGGCTTGATCCATGACTTTTGGAACCTTCTAACCCAGTTTTATATTAATACCCATTAATATTTTATTTTTCCTAAGTTTAGACTTAGGAACTCCATTAAAAATAGTAATTATTTTAATATCTCCCGAACCAGTTAGAATCTGCCCAAACCATTTCTGGGTTTTGGAAAACTCATGTGCCTTAGCCTCTCCACCAATTTTCATGGCTAGAGCACATCCGATGCTACCCCAAATCAACAGAGGTATGTATGATATTTTCCTTTTATTTTTAAGTGTCCATTATAAGATGTTGTATGGTTAAAATTATAGCTCCAGGGTTTGTATTTAGAACTTGAAATGGAACATAAGAAACCCTAGTAATGAGAAACCCTAGTCTTAAGGTACTTGTTCCCTATTATTAGAGTTCTAGGGTTTGTTAAAATTCTAGGACATGGGATAAACCCTAGAATGACATGAAGAGAAAATAATATGATCTAGGGTTTGAACTTAAGAAACCCTAGGATGACCTCTTGATTGCATAAAACCCTAGAAAGATAACTTGACATCATGTTTTGGTATTGTATACTTTTCTTGGGGTGCTTGTCAATAAATATTGCATGTACAAGAAGTAAAGATGGATGACTTGAGCCTTTGTTTTAAGAAGCATGATGGAAGAAGGGAACTATACGGACCCTTGGGCACTATTCATGATGTAATTATGATACTTCGAAGGAGTAGGTGGAAGACCTCTACCATGGTTAAAGAATTTGTTGGGTCCCTATAATACTAGTGATTACCCCATTACTAATGTAGTTATACCCCTTATTTATATTGTTGTGCCCCTATTACCCCCATATTGTTATTTATGTGCCCCATAGAATCCCTCTATTGTTATTTTTGTGGCTTTATATTATTATTGTTAGGTCGGCTGGATTATATTGTGACTCCTTAGACTCCTATATATAGAAAGGAGGTTTTGTCATTTGAATCATCCAAGAATTGTTCATTTATGTAATGTAAAGGAGGTTGCCCCCTCGAAGAGGCTGAATTCTAAGGCGTTAATCTATCTTTTCTATCTTTTCTTGAGCTGGTTTCATAACATTTGGTATCAGAGCTTTGGATTCTAGGGTTTCGCTGCTCCAAACAGGTCATTGTGGCATTTTCGCTATAACTTTTTTTCTGTGACGTTTCAGAAGTCGCAAAAAAAAACCCATTTGAGAAGAAATCGTGTTGAACCTTGGGTCCGAATTTCAAAGCTTTTCGTGCGATATTTGCGGAGATATGATCTGAGGAAGTTGGTCTTTTTTCAGACTCCTGAATTACATTCAAAACAGGTGACCTAGGGAAAATCGTCATAACTTTCTCTCTGGGAATCAGATTGAAATTTCGTAAGAAGGTACAGAAAGAGGACGGACTGTAGTTTCTTGTATATCTTTTTCAGAACCAAAGATCGAAAATTGTACACGTGGCACTTCATACAAGTTCGCTCTTCTGGAAAGGCCTATAATCATGTCATCTTGGGAGATTGTGCATAACTCTTTTTTGGAGAATCCAATTTGGATCAGACTGGTGGCATTGGAAAGAGGACACGGAGAGCTACTACAGGTCACAAATTCAAAACTAGATGATTGGAAAGTACAGAGATACATCAGAGGCAATATCGAGCTCCTACAAAGTGAAAAAAGGTGTGTAGATTTTTTTTTAATTTTTGCTTAAGCTTGGTTTGAAAATTTATTTTGAAGGAATTCAAAGGGCATAGTAGAGCATTATTATCGGTAACTGATGCCCGAGGAAAGAAAATGCAAACACCTAGTAAGGAACCTGAAAGCTCTAGCATGACTCATGAAGAAGAGGAAGAAATGCTACATGATATATCAAAATTACAAGAACAAGTGCAACAAATGTCACGCTCACAAAAGTTAACAGAAGCTAAGATAAATGGCGTGGAAGTTAAGATGAATGGCATGGAAGCTAAGATGGACAATTTGAAGATAGATTTGAACACAAATTTGAAGACAAGCATGGCAGATTTGAAGACAGATTTGACAAATTTTCTACAAGAAATACTTACTAATGGTGAAAAGGTAGTAAAGGAAACTCATGATGAGAACAAAAGAAATGTTAATCATGATTCCATAGACGCTAATGTTGGATCGAAGAATCACCATATTCCAAAAATCGATATGAGGAAGTTTGATGGCAAGGATCCCGCCACATGGATATTACAGATGGAGCAATTCTTCGATCTCAATAATGTGCAAAACACACAAAAGGTACGTATGGCAACTGTATATTTGGAACCAAATCAGTTTGTATGGTATCAATGGCTTTGTTCTCGTAAACAATTTATCACTTGGGCAATTTTTACGGAAGAATTGATAGCACATTATGAGGATACAAAAAGCAACACTTTTTTTAGCCAATTGATAAGTCTCAAACAAAAGGGTTCAATAATGGAGCACATTGAGGAGTTCCAAAAATTGAACATAAGGGTAAAAGATATTCCAGAGGAGCATAGGATTGATGTGTTCATAGGGTCTTTAAAGGATAATATCCAACATGATGTTCGCCTTTGGGAACCTGATTCATTAGAGAAGGCATTCAGGTTAGCAAGAAAAATGGAAAGCAAAATTATGGCAACTAGGAAGCATACCACTCACAACTATAAAGACGGAAGTGTTGTTGCCCCTAGTCTTCCACAACCTACAAGGTTGACACCACAACAATTGGAAGAAAAAAGAGCAAAAGGGCTTTGTTACAATTGTGATAGCAAATACACAAAAGGTCATAAGTGTGCTGAGAAGAAATTATTCTACATAGATTGTGAAGAGGAAGAAGAAAAGGAGCAAGAAAGGTCAAAAGAAGAGGATATACTCCAGGAACAAAGCCTAGATGAAGAACAAATAAATCCGACCATATCTTGTAATGCATTGGCGGGAATTACCACTCCTCAAACCATCAAGATAGAAGGACAAATCAAGAAGAAAAAGGTAATAGTGTTGATTGATTCAGGAAGCACCCACAATTTTATTCATTGTAGGGTAGCAAAAGAATTGAATTGCTTCCTATATCCAGCACCAGAGTGTCAAGTGATGATTGCAAATGGAGGAACAATAAATTGCTCTGGAAAGTGCCATAATATCAAGCTATCCATGGGAGAATATGTATTGACTAGCCCAATGCTTTCCATTCCAATGGGAGGTGCTGATGTTGTACTAGGAGTCCAATGGCTACAATCCTTGGGTACAATAGCTTTTAATTTTCAAGAACTTTTCATCAAATTTTCTACGGAAGGAAAGGAAGTTGAATTAAGGGGTATTGCAGGGAAACCAGGAAAGATAATCAGCTCTAATGGCATGACAAAGCTTCTAAAAAAGGAGCAAAGAGGTGTAATTGCACAATTATGTTCGCTAGATGTTTCCACATTGGAATCATCTATTTCTCCAGATCTCCAAAAAGTCCTGGACAATCATTCCAAGGTATTTGAGACTCCCAAAGGTCTCCCACCTATGCGTGATCATGATCATGCTATTCATCTGATTCCAGGAAGTGTTCCTCCAAACATCAGGCCGTACAGATATCCCTATGTCCAAAAAAGTGAAATTGAACGTATGGTTGCAGAAATGCTAGAGGCTGGTATAATTCAACCGAGTCAAAGTTCTTTCTCAGCTCCAGTAGTATTGGTGCACAAGAAGGATGGATCATGGCGCATGTGTCCGGATTATAGGGAGCTCAACAAGCTCACTATTAAAGATAAGTTCCCCATTCCTGTCATTGATGAATTACTGGATGAATTGCATGGATCAATTTACTTCACCAAGTTGGATCTTCGTTCGGGATATCATCAAATCAGAATGAAGATTGAAGACATTCCGAAAACGGCATTTAGAACTCATGAGGGTCATTATGAATTTTTGGTCATGCCTTTTGGCCTTACCAATGCACCTTCAACATTTCAAGGTTTGATGAATTCAATTTTCAAACCATTCCTTAGAAAATTTGTGTTAGTATTTTTTGATGATATACTAATCTACAAGTCTTGGAAGGATCATGTTGAACATGTTGACAGGGTGCTACAACTATTGGAGGAGAAACAATTATATGCAAAAAGATCCAAATGTTTCTTTGGAGTCCAGGAGGTGGAATATTTGGGTCATATTGTATCTCATGAAGGAGTTAAGGTAGACCCTAGCAAAATTAAAGCCATTAAGGAATGGAAAATCCCCACATCCATAAAGCATCTGCGAGGATTTCTTGGGTTGACAGGGTATTATCGCAAGTTTGTTAAGAATTATGGGAGAATAGCAGCACCTCTAACAACATTATTGAAGAAAGATTCATTTTCATGGACTCCGGAAGCAACAAAGGCCTTTGAACATCTTAAAGAGGCAATGTGCCAAGCACCGGTCTTAGCTACACCGGACTTCACAAAAACCTTTATTGTGGAATGTGATGCTTCAGGAAATGGAATTGGTGCTGTTCTAATGCAAGATGAAAGACCCATTGCTTTTGAAAGTCGTCCAATCAAGGGAAAGTTTTTAAGCAAAGCTATTTATGAGAAGGAAATGTTGGCAATACTCCATGCACTTAAGAAATGGCGACCCTACCTAATGGGAAGACACTTCAAGGTAAAAACGGATCATGATAGCCTTAAATACTTTTTAGAACAAAGATTATCCTCTGAAGAGCAACAAAAGTGGGTCACAAAGATGTTGGGTTATGACTTTGAAATCATCTACAAAAAAGGGAAGCAAAATGTGGTGGCAGATGCACTCTCAAGAAAGGATGAGGATGTGGAAGCATTGTTGTGTGCCATTTCTATTATCCAACCAGATTGGATAAACGAAGCAAGGGAGGAATGGAAGAATGACGAAGAAGTGTGGGCACTTATTCGAAAGCTACAACAAGATTCCAGTACTTCTGATACATTTAGCTGGCAAAATGATTCGTTATGGTACAAAGATCGCTTATACCTCTGTAAGAATTCCCAGCTAAAACAAAAGATTCTTATGGAATTGCACACTTCTCCCTTAGGAGGGCACTCAGGATTTTTAAAAACTTACCACAGGGTTAAGAAGGAATTTTTTTGGGATGGCCTTAAATCAGATATTCAAAAGTTTGTGGCGGAATGTTTGGTTTGCCAACAAAATAAAGTTGAAACAATTAAGACACCGGGTCTATTACAACCTTTATCCATTCCAAGCCAACGTTGGGAGGAGGTTTCAATGGATTTTATCACAGGTTTACCCAAGTCTGAGGGAAAGAGTGTCATCATGGTGGTAGTTGACAGACTTACCAAGTATGCACACTTTTGTGCATTATCACATCCATTTAAAGCCAGTACAGTTTCTACTGCATTTATGGAAACAGTTCAAAAGCTACATGGAAACCCAAAGATTATTGTAAGTGACAGAGATCCCATTTTCACTGGAAATTTTTGGACAGAATTATTTTCTTGTCTTGGTACTCAGTTAGCTCATAGCTCATCTTATCATCCTCAATCTGATGGGCAAACTGAGATAGTAAACAAATGTTTGGAAGGATATCTTCGTTGCTTTGTATCTGATAAACAGACACAATGGGTCAAATGGTTGCCTCTGGCTGAATGGTGGTATAACACTTCCTTCCATACAGCAACAAAAATGACCCCATTTATGGCACTTTATGGGTATCAACCACCATCCATCACATCATATTTAAGAGAAAATTCTAAGGTTCAGGCAGTGGAACATCACATCGAACATCAACAACAAGTCCTCCAACTCTTAAAGGATAACCTCGTGTTGGCACAAAATAGAATGAAACAACAGGCAGATCAACATCGCAGTGAAAGAAGTTTTGATGTAGGTGATTGGGTATTCCTACGGCTACAACCATATAAGCAAATGTCCCTAAAGCAAGCTAAGAAGGATAATAAATTATCACCAAAGTATTATGGTCCGTACAAGGTGTTGCAAAAGATTGGTACTATGGCATACAAATTGGAGCTTCCTGCAGCTTCTCGATTGCACCCAGTTTTCCATGTTTCATGTTTAAAGAAGGTTATAGGCGACAAGCTCCCAATTCAAACAATATTGCCAGAACTTGACGAGGAAGGAAAAATTATATTGGAACCGGAAGCAGTCACAGAAACAAGAACTCGACAGCTACGAAATCGATCAATTTCAGAGTATCTTATCAAGTGGAAGAACTTATCCGCTGAAGATTCCACATGGGAGGATGAGAATTTTATGCAGAAGTATCCAGAACTACTCAAGCGTTGAGGACAACACTTTTTTGAAGGAGAGGGGCATGTTGGGTCCCTATAATACTAGTGATTACCCCATTACTATTGTAGTTATACCCCTTATTTATATTGTTGTGCCCCTATTACCCCCATATTGTTATTTCTGTGCCCCATAGAATCCCTCTATTGTTATTTTTGTGGCTTTATATTATTATTGTTAGGTCGGCTGGATTATATTGTGACTCCTTAGACTCCTATATATAGAAAGGAGGTTTTGTCATTTGAATCATCCAAGAATTGTTCATTTATGTAATGTAAAGGAGGTTTCCCCCTCGAAGAGGCTGAATTCTAAGGCGTTGATCTATCTTTTCTATCTTTTCTTGAGCTGGTTTCATAACAGAATTACCGTCAGATAAGAAAGCATTGTAAAGCATGATAGGATGCATCATTTTAGGGGATGGCATCATAATAGCATACAATTGAAGCAAGAGCTCGTGACATCATCATAAGAAGCTTGAAAGATAGTTGAAGTAGAAGTCTATGGCAGTCACCAATAGAAGGAAGTAGCCCTTGGTAACCTCATTAGAAGCATAAGTAGTACTTATGAATAAAAAGAAAGACATCTTATATAGACTCATCATACATCATTCAAAAGGAGCATTTGCAGGATGAGGATAATCAAAGTCCTCCATTAGAATCTTCATTAGAAGGTCCATCTCTTGGAAGAATCAAGTGTCTCGCTGAGAATACCACCTTGATGGGATTCACTATATGGAAGAATGATGGTATGATGACAAAGGAATGCAGCATGTCGAGATGACTGAAATAATCTCAATCAAGGTAAGGAAGTTGTTGAAGGAAGTGTAGATGACAAAAGAAGGAAAGAGGTATGTATGCATATGTTTGATAAGTTAGGTTATGTCATCATATAGTTGCAAATAATTGGGATAGATACTCTACTCCATGAGTATGATCAAAGGAAAGGGTTCTCTTCTATGCACGAAAGAATGGTTCACATATTCACTAGATGAAATCAACATAATATGTCTTCATATGGAATATGAGGTGGTTGACAAAGATGGAGGAACTATGGCTAGAAGTTGTTGGGAAACAATATGCCAAGAAAGAAAGAAGTGATCATGAAAGATGTAACTACGATCACATGATGACTAAAAGGATTGGCCATGATATCTCCATGGGAAAGATATGAAGACCTTGGGAAAGTCTGGAAAGAAAGAAGACCCTTGACAATTAAATATCTTGGAGATGTGTCAATATGTATGCAGGATGTTGATTTTGTAACAAGTAGATGTCATGATGAAGGGCCATCACAAAAGGTAATTTTGATTTGATGTTCATTTTTTATTTTAAACTATATCTGGATGAGCTAATACAGGGCTACCGAAAGACAACTGTGGGTGTCGGCTACAACTAAGTACTCATGTGGTGGGATGAAAGATCCTGAAGGAAACATGATAGGGAAGAGGTAGCAGTATGAAGAAAAGCCAAATATGGTCTAGTAGATCACTTTCCAATGAAAGGGAGAATGACATGACTAACATGGTTCGAGAAGGAAATTGATGGATGGTCGATGCCCTACAAAGAAGTCCCAAAAGATGAAGGCTCCATAATTTTAAAATGAAGTTCATGACATCAAATGGAGGAGCCCTACAAGCAGCAGAAGGTCACATAATCACAAGTCCCTGGATAAGAGGGAGCTTGGGTACATTCCTTTTGTGGGAATGGGTACATTCCTTCATAGGAATGGGTATATCCTCCCTAGTTGAGAGGAAGAAATAAGCACATCATTCTTGCCTTCACTTGGGGAGAAAGAATGGAGGATTGGGTAAACATCTGGCATTCGATACTCTTTAAGAATGTGGTAGGGCATCCAAGATAAGAGTAGTTGTAGAGAAACGATATTCGTTGAGGACAGGGCTGCCAAGGAAGCCTATATATAGAGGCATTTGGCCTCATTCCAAAGGGCATCAATCTCATCACAAGAAGCTCAATCTAAAGTGTAAAACATAGCGAATAAAAGAGAAGAAAAGTCAAGGAAAAAGGAGTATTTTCTGAAGTCTATTCTTGGGTAATCTCTCACACGTGCGGGTTGTAGTTAGGGTATTTCATCACCTACAGAGAATCAGAACTACAGTTAGTCAAGGAACCAAATGAAGGATGGAAGAAGCAATTATATACAAGCGAGTCATTGGAGAAGGAACTACTGCCCAAGCGAAGGGGAAGAGGAGTTGTCTTCACCATGATTCTACCTCACGTGCAAGTTAGGGTTACTGCAGGAAGAGTCGAGAATCACAGACAAGGTGCAGGTCCGAGTTTATGATGAGAAGACAAATTTGAAGAAAAGAGACTTGGGTTGACTTTGCTAGAAGTCAAGAAAAATTGTGACTTGGACTTGGAGGGGTCATTTGGTCAAGGGTCTAGTTCTTCAAATTCGTCAATTGAAGATTCTATAAGAAGAAGAATTCTTGTGGGTTTTCCTCTCAGATTGGAGAGGTTTTGGCCCTGCCTGATCGCCTACATCTTGTGTCCTTTATCTCATTGTTATTTATGGTTTGGTAGTTGTTTGATGCATAAGAACTCTAATAAAAGAAGAATTTAATCTAAATAAGTAAAAATACATCACAAACAATGATCAAGAAGAGAAATCACCTACACTTGTTGCCCATAGATTTCTCAACACTAGGGTCACAAGACCTACCAAAACTCTAGGAGACCACAATCTAGGGATGAATTATACTAGGCTTTGAGGCAATTTCCTCTCAAACCACAAATGTTATCCATCAAAACTACATCCTCATGGTGAGTCACCACCAAATTGAGAATAGTTGACACCAACCATAGAATGTCGAACTCACCCTTGAAATGTCAAGCAAGGTCACCACTAAGGCTTCTTAGAAGCGGAAGTGGGAGCAACAATTTTCAGAAGCTTCTGGGTTGGGAGTGAATCTAGAATGATTTTTATAAAATATATATTTTGATGCATATATGTCAACAAAAGCATGTAGAATGATGAATTAGTTATAAAAAGCATAAAAACATGGATTAAACCATATAACATCAATCATATAGTAGTTATAATCTTCATCAACCACATCCACAAGTTACAACATCTTGATTCTCATGATTCATCAATATTAAAGTTTCAAAGTTTCAAAATTCAATATATAACATTTGTCATCACTAAAAATGGTACTTATAACCATTATCAAACTATAACAAAGAATATCAAACATGAAATGAAACGTTTCAACTTTCACGAAGCATCATATTCATAATTCATTACCAATGAGTTATAATTGCCAACTTCAAACTTCAAACTTAAATTGTCATATATTGTTTACAAAAAATACCATAATAAATATGAAACAATCAATAGTTATAAAAAGTACTAGAAACTAGAAAAGACAAGTAAATCTATTATCTACTACATTTTCCTCTTGCCACGAGAAATTTCTAATTTCTTTTCTCGTGGTTTATTGGGAGTCTCCTCTCGCATAGTCGAATGACCACATCCAAAACTAGAAGGCACATGACCTCCACGTGAGGCTGTTGATGGAGGCAGAAAAGCTGGTGCAACTTGAGCACTGCTAGTGGATGATGGGGGTGGCATGGTTGTTGATGTTGTTGTTGCTGCTTCATCCTCATCCTTCAAAATTTTTGCTTCCATTTATTCCAAATGTAAGGCTCCATCCTCAAAATTGTCCTCCTATGGGTTGTTGTCCCAAGTGACATATCCTCTATTATATCGAGCCTAGTCACTATAATGTGTCAACAACCTCAAGTTGTAGTGTACATAAACCAAGCTTTCTGCCCGATTTTCATTGAGACAATTTCTTTTGACATTGTGGATGAAGCTATAGGTGCTCCAACACCTCTCTGCAGAAGAAGTATTTACCACCTGCGAAAGCACTCTAACTACCAATTTTGCCAAAGGCCCCCAGGAGCTATACATGTTCCACCACTCAACAGGATCCATTCTATCTTTATCATCAATAGCATGCAAAGAACCAAACACTCAAGTTTAACTGAAATATTTGCTTAATTTTCCACATACTCTAACACACTTCTCCCTGTCAGGGACCAACTTGTCTAATGCTACCATATAACCATTTTGTGCCTCTGGATCTATATGGGGTTTTCTCCTAACCCCACCCACAGGTGCAGGTTTGGGCAACCAAGATGGAGAGTAGTATTTTCGCATAAGGACATACACAAGGCATGGAGTGGAACATTAAGATTATCCCACCTTTTGACCACATGTTTGTGAATATGATCACATAAGATGGGATCTTTCGGCTCAACAATATCTTTTATTTTCCCTGGCATTCTATCCATCTGCTCATACACCTTCCCAATCACTGGCGCATTTGTATGTGCAAAACAAATCATGTTATAAATGGGCTTGGTGAACTACAAAACAATCCTTACACCTATCCAAAATTGACCATCAAGAACAGTGTCCTCTACCTCTTGAAAATCTTCACTGTTAGATGTCATTGCAACCTTGTCCTTTAATACCTTCCATGATTCACTTGATACCATGCTAGCCAATGCCTCTCTTACCTTCAAAAGATGCCTGAAGGTGATGTAATAGCTAGCAAATCTAGTCTTTGCTATTTTCAATAGCTCCAACCTTGAGTAACAACAAAAAAGGCCATGGGTATTGCTATGATTGTTAATGAATCTTATCATTTTATTGCCTTTCTTGTACAATGAAGCAATCCATTTCTATTGAGGCTCCGTTACATTAATAATATCATGCATCAAAAGGTTCATTGTGTGAACCAAACACCTAGACCAAAATATGTTGGGGTATCTATCCTCAATAATTGCTCTCGTTGCCTTACAATTAGAAGCATTATCAATGATGACTTGGATGACATTGTATGGCCCAATACTTTCAATTGTTTGAGTTAATGGTTATGCAATGTTGATGTTGGTCCTAAGCTTATCTAAGTATTCATGAGATGAAAGGAAGATTGCACTAGTAGCAGACACACTAAGAACACTCAATGACTTGCCTTTTACATTTGTCAAACCATCAAATACAATGGATACCCCATATTCATTCCAGGAATTTGTGAATTTCCCAAAGCATTTTTATTGACTTTTTCACAGTCAAGTCCCATGGTTCTAGCTTTGTCATACCTAGGGCTCTTGCATCCTTTAGGCGCATCATTGATGGCAGCAACCATTTCATGCCACCAAGGCAAGTGAAGAACATTGAATGGTATGACACATGCATAGAAAAACCAGAAAATTTTTGCATCCACATCATCCTTACAACCTTGGTTAAGAAGTTTTGATATTGTTTTACGCCTTAAAGGGATGTTTGTGCCTGTGGCTGCAAATCCACTACCATGGGTGGATGTTGATGGAGTTCTTGCAGTTTCTCTATGTGTGCTAGTGGTGTCATGTTCACCCTTTGATCTTTTTGATTGGTATTGTGCTTCCTCCTCTTCCCTTATATATTTGGTTCTTTGTTGTGTTGACACATTTGCACAAGTTTTGATTCCTATTTGTTTATTCCCATCCCATGCCATTTTCCCAAAAAAACTTTCTGGCACGAGTATATGAACCTGTGTAAGTAGAATTGCAATGGGGGCATACAAATTTAGTGGTTCCACCCCCTTTCCCTCCTCCAAGCCTTGTGACATATTTCCACAAGGGTGTTTGGGAAAAAAGTAGGGAGAAGAGAAGAAGAACATCTAGATTCCAGATTCATTGAACATTCAAGATATTTTTACACAAATGTTACATGGAAAAAAAAAGAATGGGATTAGACCCTACCTCTTTGGCTCTCCAACAATCTCCCTTCAATCTCCCAAGCTTGCAAGCTCCAATAATCTCCCACGAGCTCCTCAAGTTCAAATCTTCTCAATGTCTCTCTCACACATGAAATGCACTCAATCTCTCTTTCTCACAAATGAAATGGTGATAATGAGGGAGGACAGGAGGCCTTTCATTGTTTTTAACCTCCCATTTCCCTCAAAAAAATTGCCACTATTCCCTTGGCTATGCACAGGTTTCATGACACGTGAGCGATTTTTTTGAACGGAGCAATTGGGGAACGAAACGGAAGCTTTAAAAATCACTCCTAGAGGAATGGGGAGCGATACGAGAGTGATTGCTCGTTGATCACTCCTTGGAAACCAAAGAGTAAATTTTTTAATCGAGAGAGTGCTCCCGAAATTGGCTCCCAAACGCGAGCGAATAAGGAGCGCACTCAAGGGGTCGCTCCCCTAGCGCTTCTGAGTAGAGTGCGATTTGGGAGCGGATTCGAGGGGGAGGGAGGACACTCCCCTACAGCCTCGGTCACTACCCAACAAGTTTCCCTCATTATCGTATTGAAGTAGAACCACCATAAAAACCCTATGAATGCCAAGCAAAATCAGAGTCACCAAGCAATGAATGAATCACCGAAAAGACCCCATGAGCTGTTAATTTTTCAAGGATCTTCTAAACTGATAATTACCTCTTATGATTTCTTAATTTGATCTTTCTTTCATTCACATTCATCATAAAGCAATTACACAAAAGATCTTCAACATTAGTCAATAGGATCATGAAGAGACAGCCAAACAAGAGACACAAGATATTTTATCCTGGGAAAACCCACAATGGGGGAAAAACCCATCAACCTTTTCCTTAGAGAAATTGTTCAAATCAACAAGAGATACATCTAGTCCTTAGAATATAAAATAAGATCAAAATTAATCATATATGATCGAGGTCAAACCTCATCAACAAGAAATAAGTAGCTCACAAAATTGGTCTACCCAGAAGATATTGATTCTGCCCAAATTTGGTCTTATTCCCAAATATATGCATGCTTCAAATTCGACACTCTCTCAAGATATATGTCTAGTATAGATTCAACCCTCTACCAAGATGTATGACTGCTACAGATTTGGCCCTTTTCCAACACATAAGATTGCTACAGATTCATCCCTTTGCCAAGACATAAGACTACTATAGATTCAGCCCTTTCAGAGATGATTTGCTTGTATTAGGTTTGTCCAAAAGCTTTTTTTCCTTAGATTCGATCTACTTATGAGATGACTATCTCTCTGTCTCAAAAAACTCTCCAATGTGATTTGAATTAGTTGAACAAAGATGATCTGAATTACACTTTGAAGGAGGCTGAATGGTCTTTATAATAGAGGTTAGATGAACCCGAATAGACATGACTCTAGGGCTAAGCCGCCTTGAAGCCGACCTTACTTTTGGAGGCAAAAATACATAATTTTAAAATCCAAATTTCCCTCTTTTTGAAGATGACATGAAGAACATATCTTGAATTTATTATTACATTTATTTGGAGGGCTAGATTAACAATTATGAAGACCGACCATAGCTACAAAATTCAACCTCCCTCTTAGCTAGTGAGGTATTCATAATGACTATCTAGATGTTCTCATGTTGACAAATTTCATTAAGAAAAGGTTATAACAATTCATCAACGTTAACATCATCCAATTATCATAATCTGATCAACAAATTTGACACGTGGTAAATCAACAACATCAACATTATCCAATTACCATAATCTAGTCAACAACTGCGACACATGGTAAATCATCAACAACAACAAGTTACCATAATTATGATCGGTGCCTCTGACCTATGGTATATCCTCACCACAAAACCTGGTCGGTACTCCTAACACATGGCACATCATTAGCATCAACTAGTAACCATAATTTTGGTCCATCTAACACATGGTTTACTGGCTAGTATTGGTTCACCATCATTCCGGTCAATATCTTTGACACATGGTGAATCTCCAAAGCCCATACTCTATCTGAATAATTTCGGGCCTGATGCTAAATGAGCTCACTCAACCTATCTGGAGAGTAATTTGAGCCTGATGTTGAAAGGCACCCACTCAACTGAGTAATTCTAGGCCTCTAGGACCATTCTTCCTAATTTGGTCAACATACTTGATACCGGAACAATGATTGTCCTCTACTGGGCAATTCTCCCTAATCTAGTCCACATACTTGACACAACGAGAATGTTTGTCCCTGATGTTATCACTCTAGACCATTTTCCATGATCCTGATTCCTAGTCAACCTAACCCAGGGAGAATGACTTTCCTGGATGCTACAATTTCATCACTCCCTCTTGCTGAGAGAGACATTAATTACTCCAAGCATGCCCTCGAAGTATAAAGGCGTCATCCTGGGACATAATCGTTGTCAACAATCTTCTTGACTGTATAATAGGACTGAAGCCACGTTGCTTCCTTCTTTACCATGTCTTAGTACTAGATCTTACTATGTACTTCAACTTGTCATCGTGATCGTCACCTGCACCTAATCAAGACAATCCTACAAGTAGCCTCTGAAGCCATATTGCTTCTCAACTTGCCAATCCAGCTACAATATACTCAGCTTCTGCAATGTTGAGTGTGACAGATGACTGCTTCCTTCTCATCCAAGAACTCATAATGAAGCCTAAAGCAATGAACTCTTTACGTCTGTTGCACTCTCTAAATCTATAAATCCTTGCAGTTGTACTTCATTGTTTGAGGAATATCTCAAACCATAATTGACCATGCCATGACCAACTATACTATTACCCACCACCAGTGGGTGATCCCATAGGAGAAATTTTCTCCTAGATGTGTCTCCATTCAATAGCCAGCAACCCTTGACAGCCACCAGTGTAGTCGATGTTGTGTCAGATGTCTCCGCTCCTTGATCCAGTCACATGTCCCCTCGTCCATCTGTCGAGATCGTATGTTTGAAGGTGGGCCATCAAATCCTAAAGGTACGATTTTTCATTATACAATTGGGTGGTTATGCTTGTTTTTCTTAGGTACACTTGGGTATGGATTACTAGGTGACTTGGAAGGAGGAAGGGTTTTGACTGTAGTTTTGCTCCCTTACCTTAACTAGGGGGTTAATCCTCAACCCCAGTTCTGTGAGATCTCCCCAACTGGCTTACAACTTTAGGATGGGAACTACTTAGGAAACATCGATTTTGGTAACCTGGTCCTGTTTTCCTATTCAATATTTTTCACTTCCCTCCGCACATTACATGTCCTATTTCATCATCTTCCCTCTCTAGGTCCACATGATCACTGGGTCTACACGGCTCTAGTATCCCCCTCCCCTTGTCCACATGTCTTGGGTCGGGGCCTGGAACGATGCCCCAAAGGTTGTTGCAACTAAAAAAAAGATAAAAGCATAATATGGCCACATACAAAAGGAAATAAAACACAAAATGCAAAAGATGGCCAGGGAAAATAAATTTAGCATGTGGGCGAAAGCCAAACATGAGCTCTACCCCCTATCATTATGGCCATCACCCTAGTTCCTATTGAAGGAAATGTAACTAGGTTCGGTCTTTATAAATGTACTTTTGATATTTGTATTTATTCAAGAAAAGAAATATTATTTTATTATATTTGTCAAAGAGTTTCTTGCTCAGTGAAATAGGTCTAGCACATGTTAAAGTGTTATCGATGAGTCAAAGAGTCAAAAGAAATTATGGAAGACCTTAAGGGCATGTTACACTATGTATACCTATGTATTAGAGTCAAAGAATATACCTCCAAGCAAAGTCAAGTCTCCTCCATGCAATGGCACCATCAAAAGAAGCAATCCAAAATAAATAGAGCAAGTCGGCCTAAAGGAGGGACATGCCTCTATATATAGAGGTTGTCCATTCCTCCAACATCAAGCTCACTCACCTCTGAAATCAGCGAAAGTAGAAGACAGAAAAGGAGAAAAGAAAACGCAAGTTTAAGGAGCCTCTAGTAATGCGAAGAAGGACAAGTCATCACCGAGGGTTAAGGACTATTTCTAGGGTAAAACACAGCCACACATGTGAGAAAAAAAAGGTCTATCTGCGGTCATAACAACAGAAACTCACAGTTAACATATCTCACCATTTGGGCTAGTAAACTAGGCCTATAAGGCCTCCTACTCAAGCGAAGAAGGGCACTCAAGCGAAGGAGAAAAGAGCCTATAACATCAAGTAAACCTCACACATGTGCGAGAATTTAGGGCTGCAGGACAGTCATATCAAGTCTACACCTACACCTTGAAGAAGGAGCTCATTTGGTCAAGAAGAAGGAAGGGATCATCACAAGGAAAGGGACTCATCAAAAGGTGTCTCTTCTAGAACAAGTGCAACAAGGTCTATCAACAATTGAAAGAAGAACGAAGTGCCGGAGCTTCAATAAGAGAAATTTACTGAAGGGTTTTCCTCTCAAGAGGAGAGGTTTTGGCCTTGGCAGAGAGCCAACATCTTATGTTCTTGTTCTTATGTTTTTGGTAGCAATTTGATGAACTACACACACATGCATTAATAATAAGAAGAAGAAGATTAAGCTAACAAGACAAATTGTAAAAAGACTTCACAAATTGTTATCAAATCAAGAAGAATCATACTACACCATCATTGCCCTTAATTCTTCAACAGTTCCTAGGGCCCCTATGAGCATCCCTTGCATCATTAAGGAAACCATGTATGTCCCAACCCTTAGTCGGCAATGAACTTCCCCACCTTAAGGGAGTAATCACTGCTATATCATACACTTCATGCTCTCATCCCATGGAACCCTGAGTAGTAAAATAAAAGAAAAATCATTAAAAGGCAAAAGGCAAATACAGAAGGGTGGAAAAATAAAGAATGGCGTAACTCATGTACCACGATTACTCCTTCCTACATTCATACACCCAAATATGTGGACATCCCTCATCTTTACCACCCTTGAGCCCATGTCATTTGGCCTTGAGACCCCTGTGTCCCAATACACCTCATCATTATTCACATGACACCTACCACTTGAAGGATGTACCTTGGACATGTCCTTCCCTTTAGGGGTTGGAAACACCTAATAGGGTGGTTTATTAACTACTCCTACCAAGGGAGGTAACACCATTACATGCTTAAAGCCCCAAATTTGGAAGAGAAACCGACTATTAAGTGTCCATTTCTACCCTTGATCTAATGAATTATTGTATCAGGTGAGGAGGCGCATTGGATCTTATATAGGATTGGAAGTTGGTTTCACTTTGGGCTTGGCCTCCCTATACGAGATCCAAGCCGACCAAAGGATCATATTGACAATTGTAGGGGAAGCGTCAAGAGCCATGGGTTTCCATCATGTGAGAGAGCATTGTATCATGCCATGGGCAACCTCAGCACCTTCAGCAGCTTGTTCATTGCCCCACATTATATGAGAGATGATGCACTTGGACCAACAGTGCCCCCAGTCGGCTTAGCATTGTATACAGGGTTTGGCAGTTGATTTGAGGCCTAGAGGAGGTTTGTCTCATCCTTGATACATGGGAGGGCAAGCACCATCCTTCATGCCCTCATATGGAGTAGTCTACAGGCTTATTCGTCATCAGGAGACCCATGATACCATCACTTGTGCCCCAAAGCCACTTTGGAGTTGTCACCTAGTTCGAATTCGAATTTGAGTTCGACGACTTTGAAGTTCGACAAAAATTCGATAGTGGAAATTTTTAGGATAAAATTCTGCATTAAATTCGACATACTAAGAAACTTAAAATATATATATATATATATATATATATATATATGAGAAATGAAAAAAAATAATGTAACCAAACTCATGAACCTCAAAGACAAGGTCAGTCACTGGCAACAACTATTCAATTTCGAAATGACAATAGGTGAATAAGCCTAATGGCGATGGACATTCACTACTATAACTTATTAACAAGCCTACGTAGTTGGAGATTTCGTGTCCAAAGTCTAGACAAGTTTTAACTTTTATACTCAAAAGTTAGTTGGGACTCTGAGACAAGTTTCAACTTTTATGATTTACCTCGAGTCTGGAGGGAAAGAGGAAAAAATTTCCTTCTCACCGACCCGTGAGGATCCCGTTCATCCTCAGGTGTAATGAAAACCGTGGGTCCCAACAAAACCATGTCGATTGCATAAAACCATGAAAACTCTAAACCACGTGCTTAAAACATGCTTTTGCCACATTTCAACACCACCACTGAATTTTTATCATGCACAAATTTGATTCGAAATTATTCGTGCCCCCTTCAAATTTGGCAAATTTCGAATTTTTTGCTTGAAAATCGTTGAATGCGGTGACACATCTTTGGAGCACCACATGATGTTTTACTTGGAGATCAAGGGGCCACCCCCTTTGACCATCATTCATGGAGCCCTCTTCTTCATCATGGTACTTGAGGACTTGATTAGGCCTTCCAACAACCCTCCTACACCATTGCTACATCATTTCGGCTTCATTTTGGATGGCTTATCTTATACTTCATGAGCTATTTGGTGGGCTTCTCACCAAAGTGATGTTATTTTGCACATTAACATATTTCTAAGGGCATTTTAGGCTAATTCGAACTCTTAGAGGCAATAAAGTGAGACCTCACTTGTATCAAATATCATGATCACAATTGGGTCTAATTCTCTTGAGGAATTTCACACTTTTCTCTTGGTTGTCTATTGGAGATCTCTTGATACATTTCGATATATTTGGAGTTGAAATTTCATTCTTTCTTGGAGCCATCTTCTTGATCTTGGATTGGATATATCTCTTGTTATCTTGTAAGTAATCTTATTGAAGATTTTTGCATGAAAAATGTCTAATGTGTGGAATTGTTGCAACTAGCTAATTCTTTTTTGCCCTAATTTATTGAATATCATTGTAAAGAGTTTTAGATTGTGAAATTGCACATGTTACTCATTGAATAACAAGTGGATGAATTTTCCTAGTGGATTAAAACTAGTTTTTCTTCCATGGAAATCCAAAGATCTAGGGTGGATAAATGTTAAAGAGTAACTACTAGGGCATCACTTTTTAGCCTCCTTGAAGACAATTTTAGCCAAATTTCAAATCACATATACTCCATAGCCCAAGGGTAAGGCACTAATCCAAGAAAATTTGGTGATCACCCTCTTTATCCTTCTCTTTTTCTCCTCTTTCTAAATTTCGGCCCTAACCCTAGACAACCAGCTAGGGCTTCCTGCGAATTGCATTGGAGGGGTGATTTTGAAAATTTGTTTGGACAGGCTACTACGTTGGTGTCCCCTCTAGTGATCCTCCAATTTTGAGTCCATTCCCACAGTCGATTTGTGAGAAAACTCATGCCCTGGTTTCATCTTTCGAAGTTATCTTGAATGTCTAAGGTTGCAGCCTTCTTGAGGGTCTTTTGCACATAAACTCAAAGGAAGTTAATCATTCTTGACCCTTTCTCTATCCTTGTCTAACCTAGTGATCACATTGGAGTTTTTCCTCTCACGATTACTCAAAAATCCCAGGTCTCGCTTGGATTTCCTTCTAGGTCTCTCTAGTGGAGCTAAAACCCTATTTGGAAATGAAATCATCTTACAAACTCCCTAAAGAGGTCTTACCTCATCTTGGAAGTCTTGGTCCTAGGCATACTCATCATTTTTTAATACCCCTAACCCTAAGCCTAGGTCTTCCTCATTGGTCTTTCTTGGAGATCCTTTAACTTCTCTTGAAGCCTTGATCCCTAATTGAGCCTCTCCTTTGAATAGGCCTTGGAAATCAAGAAATATCTTATGATCGATCCCATCGTTTTAGGTTATTTCCTCATCCCGGGACTCCTCCCATCGGTGCAAGTCTGTAAAGAGCAGGGGACACTGATTGAGGTGACAGTTGGTCTTTGTCCCATTGTTGTCACTTGGTCTAATAGTTGTCCCCGTTGAGAAATATAGGGCATAGCAAGTAGGAGATTTCTCTTCTAGAGATAACTCCTTGCGAATGATTTTTACTTCTTTAGATTAGGATCTTCTCTTTGCTTAGATTATTATTGTGTTCTTCTTCATCAAACAGTTACCAATGTATTAAACAATAAAGAGACAAGAGACAGAATGTAGGCGAACAGCTAGGGCCAAAACCTCTCCAACTTGAGAGGGAAACCCAAACAAATTCTTCTTCTTATAGAGACTTCAATTGAGTCAATGATAGTCAAGCTTCTTCCTTCTCCCACCACTTCGAATAACCTTCGGATTTCGGTCCTTGATTCAGATATGCACTTTTCAGCGCTTCTTTAGAAGCACCAGATTTGATACTTGAGAGACTTTGACCTTCAAACTTCTTCACTTGAGATGGAGACTATCCTTCCTCAACTCAGTTTGAGGATTCACTTGATTTCTTCCCAAATCTGCTTTCCCAAAATGACTGAAATGCCTCTGCCTTTTCCTGCAGTAGACAGTCCTACAATCTCGCACGTGTGGAGAGATTAGCCCCAAAACAGATTTAAAATTTGATTTGGCTTCTTGTTCTTTCTTCTACGCTTGGATGGAAGCTCTTCTTGTGATATTCGCACCTTTCCCTACTTCAGATTGCTTGAACGAATTTCTTTTTTTCAAATGGAGGTCGAGCTGCCTATTTATAGTGGTTTGCCCATGAGAAATAAGCCAACTTGCTAGTCTTCTAGGCCGACATGTCATTTGGAGTAGCTTCATTATTTCATTTAAGGCCGACTTGATGGAGATGCTTGAGCTTGGTCTTGGAGAGTCTCTTCGACTCTTTCAATGACTCACACATATTTGTAACATGCCCAAGAAGGGTCTTCCATACATGACATTGACTCAATAGGAAATTCTACCCAGTTAGAGAGATATTAAAATAATTAATATTTTTAATGGGGTTCCTCAATCTAAACTTAGGAAAATTGAAATATTAATGGGCATTAATATACAACTGGGTAAGAATGTTCTAAATGACATGGATCAAGCCAAATCTAATCTTAGTCGTTGATTAGAGACTTAATCTTGGTCGTTGAAGACCCAACAGGAAAAGTATAAGAGGAGGCTTGAGGGTCAGTTGAAGATACACCAAGTTTGATCAGTCAGTTCGATTATCTGGAGCAGGGTTTGTTGAGAAAATTCGATCAAGTGATCTGATGCAGCAAAGGGCAGTGAGTACATAGCAGAGAGGTAGAGATAGTGCCTGAGGGTCAGCGCAGTGACAAAGAGGCTACGTAGAGGCAGCCAGAGCTACGCAGAGGAAGCTAGAGACTGCGCAGAGTCTGAGGGGCCTGTGTGGGTGATGCAAAAGGCCAGAGAGATAACGCAAAGAGGCAGAAGGCTGACGTAGAGGCTTCAGGAGTGACATTGAGGCTAGCAGGGATGACACAGAGCCTAGGACAAGCACCGGAAGGTTTTTCGTGGGATAGTCTAGTGCTAAGAAGCTGAATATCTGTCTCTAAGAAAAGGTATTACTGCCGTGTAACAATCTCTGTTGGGTGAGCCAGTTCGGCACCCTAGTTGTACTCAAGATTCTGCATAATAAGAAAACCCTCAGAACTGTTGCACCGGTTTTCCCAAGTTGGGTTTTTCCGGGGACGATTGTCCAAAAATAACGGTGTCCCTTGTGTGTTTGTTCCAGTATTTCAGTTGATGATCTGTATATGAGTTAAGGCTGCATTTGTGTTTATTTTCAGTATTTATATGTATAAATAACTTGTTAATGGAATAAACAAGTAGGTGAAATAAACTAGATAATTCAGTAGGGATTTCTAACAGGTCAGACTTAGAAATTTCAACAGTATGCTCCACTCTCTCCGTCAAGGTGTCAACTGGTGCTATCAAAGAGGTCTCCAACAATGGTGACTCATGTGCCACACTGGGTATATCGATGTGCCCCTCACCATCCTATGTGTCCTCCTGCTCAACCTTCTCCTTGAGCTTCTAACATCTAAAGCTCAGTCTCCACCAACAGCAACGCCCCTGGTCTCACCCTCTAACTGCTCGCGTCTATAAGATGATCTCGTCCTTGACCCATGCTTCTCCTTTGGCTCATCCAGAAAATGAGGCATGGTAGGACAACCAAATTGGCCATACGTATGGGTGTTGTATTGTTGGGTTGTGCATGCATGCACATGGCTTCTCTATTGGGTATGACTCAACATCCCCACCATTTGTTGCATCCTCTCTAGGAACTGTTGGTTTTCCTCCTCAATTGTTGGTTCTACCTCATCAACTCCTCCATGATCCCCTGTGTACTCTTCCCTTTTTGTGTCATTGGAGTGCCCATAAATTCACCAGTCACTATGCATGCATGGCCAAAACCTCCATGATCTTGCTAGCTCCCCCACAGCTGGCCAAGATCATGCTCTAATACCACTATAATATTCCAAATAGAAATTTTACAAGGATAATCAAATACATGCACAAAAATAACAACACAATAATATTCAACAAACACCCATGAACAGAAAAATGCTCCAGAACACCCAAAATGGCCAAATTTATTATAAATAAATTGGAGTACAATAAAATTGAAAGGAGTGCACCTGGTCTTCCTCAAGGCAAGCTACAAGCCCCAAGTGACCAATCTCCTAATGCATGTTGATTTGGGGTGGCATCAGATGTGCTCTAGGCACGAAAATTGATGGAGAGGCTAAAGCACATTAGATCTCCAATACCCAGAATGGTTTGGGCAGAATCCAACCACTTTGAGAGATATTAAAATAATTAATATTTTTAATGGAGTCCCTAAGTCTAAACTTAGGGAAAATAAAATATTAATGTGAATTAATATAAAACTGAGTTAGAATGGTCCAAAAGTCATGGATCAAGCCAAATCTAATCTTAGCCGTTGATTAGGGACTTAATCTCGGTCATTGAATTGTCAACGAGAAAAGTATAAGAGGAGGCTTGAGGGTCACTTGGAGAACACACCGAGTTGATCAAGAATTCGATTTTTTGGGGCAGGGCTTGCTGAGGAAATCGAAAGAGTGATCAGAGTTGCAGCTGAGGGGCAGTGAATGCAGTAGCAGAGAGGCAGAGATAGTACTGGGAGCATCAGCGCAGAAGCCGGGAGAGGGTTGACGTAGAGCCAGCTAGAGGCCACACAGAAGCAGCCAGAGGCCACAAAGAGCCTCCAGAGGCTAACGCAGAGCCCCAAGAGGCTGACGTTGGGCCAGATAGGCTGACGCAAACCCCAGAGGTTGACGCTAGGAGATTTCGTGGGGCAGAATGGGGCTGATATCTGTCTCCGATTGAGAGGTACTACTGCTGAGGGCATTCTCTGTTGGGTGAGCCATTTCTAGCACCTTGATTGTATTCTGAAACTGCTTAATAATAAAAACCTCAGGTAGCTGCACTGGTTTTCCCGCATTGGGTTTTTCTGGGGACATTAGTCCAAAAATAACGGAGTCACTTGTGTGCTTGTTTTTCCTTCAGTTGATGATCTGTATGTGTTAAGACTGTACGTGTATTTATTTTCAGTATTTACATGGTAAATAACTTGTTAATTAACAGAACAAGTAGGAAGAGAAAAATCAGAAAGTACAGGAAGGATTTCTAACAGTTAGACTTAGAAATTCCAATATGGTATCAGAGCGTGGATGCAAATCACAAGATAACTGAGGGCATCACCCGAGCAGAGCAAGAGCAGCAGAAACAGCTGTCCCAAGTGACAGAAGTTGTTCCTAGTAGAAAAGCAACAAGGAAGGGGTGACGCAATGCCTACGTCATCAGTTCGCACAGGGAAGAGGATCAGCGCAGTGGTAGAGAGGAGCATACCTGACATATGCAGTGCTCGGTCATCTTTCTCAGTGAGGAAGGATTGATGCCTGTGGCTAGGAGGTGCGGATTTTGCTGGTGCCAGGATTGTGCAGAGCCTAGAGGCTCTAACCTTCAGTTTGCTGGGGCATAGGAGGTTGTGGGTAAGTTGCGGAGTGAAGCTGGTGGGGTACTGTGGTCAGAACAGTACCTAACAGGGCAAGACCAAGGAGGAGGGAGTTGTTGCCGAGGATTTCTGGCCAAGAAATCTATACCAGTGGTGCAGTTGCACTAATGATCGAAGTGGGGGCATCTCGACATTGGCAGAGGGGTTTCCAGGAGGGAAATCAAGGCTTAAAGGGAGTCACACCGAGAACTTCCACGAGGGAAGTAGAGAGACTCAGAAGAGTCGAAAGAGGAGCAGCGAAATGGCATTGAACGGGGTATGAGATCAGGACAGACTGGACGGAGCCTCAAACTTCGTAGTCTGGAAGGCCAGGATCTTGTCCGTTCTAGATAGGAATCATCTCAAGCACTTCGCCTTGAACACGATAGCGATCCCAGTTGACCCGGATGAAAACAAAAAGTACCAAGAGGCAATGGCGAGGGCCAAGAACATCACCCTTGACAAGGTCAAAGACCATGTAGTACCACATATTGCTAAAAAGGACACGACAAATGCGATGTGGGAGGCCCTATCGAAATTGTATCAGCATACTTCCATGCAGAGGAAGATGCTACTAGAAAATCAGTTGCGTTCATACTAGATGCAGAAGGGAGAACAGATAGACACCTACCTTGGTCGATTGAAGGAGATCCCAGATCAGCTGACTTCCATAAGGGCCATGTCAGATGAGGAGATGATGGTGAGGACTGCATTGAACGCAATCTCAGAGGATTGGGAGGTGTTTGTCCAGAGCATACTGGGCAAGTCGACCCTTCCAAATTAGGAGGAATTGTGGGTGGCTCTTCGTCAAGAAGAGATCAGAAGGCTAACCAAGGCAGGAGGCAGTGGTAAGGGGGTCAGAATCAAGAAGGAGGAAGAGGAGGATGTTTCCCTAGCATCTGAGGGAAAACAGGAGAAACGAAAGAAGAAGGACCTCTCCAAGGTCAAATGCTTCCATTGTGGGGAACTGGGTCACTATGCGAGCCAGTGTTTGAGGAAGAAGAGCAAGGGAGAGGCTTTTGAGACCAAGGTTGCGCCAACAAGGGCAGAGAAAGAAGTGGAGACAGATGATGACTGTGCCATGAGTGCTCATACGCCACTTGAGAGGAAGTGGGGAGACATCGAGCTGTAGTCAGACGAACTACAGGCGATGAGGGGTAGGATCCTCAAGGTACCCAACCTCTTGAATTATAACTTGCTACGGGAGACCCGAAGAGGAGTACCAAGACTAGCGGATGTCGATAGAGACGGATGCGGATGGAGCGACAGAGCGAGCTACAGTGCAGGAGTCCCTGGACAGCGTCAGGCAGTAGTGCGATATACACAGAGTTGTTGCAGCAGTGCAAAGGTCAGAGAGGGAGCACTTGTCAGTGACAAAGGGAGCTTCAACATCGGGAATGTTTCTAGCTTGACGAAGATGTCAGAATTGGGAGATCAGTTGCTTCTCAGTAACTGAGTTGCAGTGCAGCAGTTAGCAGTGGCAATGCTATGGGCAGCACAATGCAACATGATGAGAGGGGTTGTAGTGCAGATGCAACAGTGGCAAAGGCAAGGCCATGGGCAGCAGCACGAATGCAGAGGGAGCTGCCATACAGATGCAACAGTGGTAGTGGTAGGGCCATGGGTGGCAATACATCATGCAACAGTGCAGAGGATGTTGGGCAGTAGGCCTAGCATCATCACAGGGACCAATGTCAGATGATTAGGGTGATGCTCAGTGAGGAGTATTACTAGAGTATAGTCCTCGCTAAGAGGGAGTGTTGATTTGGGGTAGCATCGGATGTGCTCTAGCCACGAAGATTGGTGGAGAGGCTAAAGAACATGAGATCTCCAACACCCAGAAATGGTTTGGGCAGAATCTAACCAGTTTGGGAGATATTAAAATAATTAATATTTTTAATTATTTTAGTCATTGATTAGGGACTTAATCTCGGTCGTTGAATTTTCAACGACAAAAGTATAAGAGGAGGCTTGAGGGTCACTTGGAGAACACACCGAGTTGATCAAGAATTCAATTTTCTGGTGCAAGGCTTGCTGAGGAAATCAAAGGAGTGATCAGAGTTGCAACAGAGAGGCAAAGATAGTACTAGGAGCATCAGCGCAAAAGCCGAGAGAGAGTTGATGCAGAGCCAACTAGAGGCCACGCAAAAGCAGTTAGAGGCCACGCAAAAGCAGTTAGAGGCCACGCAGAGCCTCTAGAGGCTGACACTGGGCAGACGCTAGGCTAGAGAGGCTGACGCAGACCCTAGAGGTTAACGTTGGGAGATTTTGTGGGGCAGATTGGGGCTGATATCTGTCTCCAACTGAGAGGTACTACTGCCGAGGGCATTCTCTGTTGGGTGCACTATTTCTGGCACCCAGAATGTAGTTTGAAACTGCTTAATAATAAAACCCTCAAATAAATACACTGGTTTTCCCGCATTGGGTTTTTCCGAGGACATTAGTCCAAAAATAACGGTGTCACTTGTGTGCTTGTTTTTCCTTCAATTGATGATCTGTATGTGTTGAGAGTGTACTTGTATTTATTTTCAGTATTTACATGGTAAATAACTTGTTAATTAACAAAAAATGTAGGAAGAGATAAATCAGAAAGTACAGAAAGGATTTCTAATAGTTAGACTTAGAAATTCCAACAATGCCCAACTACTGCAATGTAATGACCCATCTTTAATATAAACAGCACAAGAATATTAGCATGTATACAATGCATGCATATGATAGCTACATATGCATGTATTGCATATACTGCACTATTATATATATTCTAAATTAACTATAAATGTTGAATATCACGACACTGCTTCAGATAGAAGTTACACCCTCACCCATTACCAAGCATATTGCTTAAATGCATCATAATTAAGGAGAAAATACCCTAAATAATTTCAATAATATAAATTTAAAAGTATAAAGTAAATTTGGTTATAAAGAAATAAATGTAAAATTTAAGTTAATTATAAATATGGTTATATATTTATATATCCCATAATATTAATAAATTATTAAAATGTGAAATTTAAATCAAAATAAAATAAATATTATAAACTAAGGGCATTTAAAGAAAACTAATAAAAAAATCCTAAAGGTAAACTAATACACGTCAATATCCCTGTAGCTTTGGACAAATAGAGTTACACGTTACAAAGGGGGGAAGGTGTCACCATGTAGGAAGCGGTGACTGCCAAGAAATGTTATACATAGACGGAAGAGGAGCATGAAAAAAGGAGAAAAGGGGGAAAATATACAGAGAATGGGAAAAAAATAAATTTGTTTGAGGGATGAGCCAAGGGCTCGATTTTGGATCTGAATCTTCCGTTGTTCTTGGAGTTTTGGGCATGGGGGCCAAAGGACTTCCATTTCGAAGTCCTCTGGATCTGGGAACCGCAGAGGTTGATCCCAGATAGGCAGGGAGGAATCGGTTGGTTTGGTAATGGAACCAGAAAACTCGGAGCAACGTGGACCGACACCAGATGGGAGAATCAGGTACGCAATTGCATTTAATTTGATAGAATTAATCTGATAGAATTTTACAAGAAATTTGTCCATCTTGTTGAATTTTAATAACAGTCCTTACATGCAATAATTTGTCCCTCCAGAAATCTGCACTGACCCAGTTTTTGTACATTGATGGCTGACTTGGCACCCTAATTTGGCCCCTCAAAACTGCCCAGAAAAATTTGTAAATGTGGGGATGTGATCCTTGTCAAAAACCTAGAAAAATCTATTAAGGCTTTTCTCTAGTTTTGACCCTCCAAATTCGACCCCAAATAGCTTGGCCCTCCTCAAATACTAGAACGCTTCACCTATAGAAGAAAATGATGAATTGTTGCTCCAAAATGTTAGTAAACTCCCCACAATCTCCCTCCAAATGAAATTCAAGCAACTCAGTCCCTAAATGCTCCAACCGACACTACACACAACAATCACCCAAGAGAATTGTGCAGGCCTGTGAGAGATGACGCAATAGCAAGCTTCAGCAATTCATACAACAGTGAAGGACTCCCTTTTGCCTCCCAAAATCTCCCTCCTCTGGGTGGAATATGATCAAGAACACCCCTGCAGCAACAAAGACCCCAACTTCCGGCACCAATCCTCCTGATATTGATTTGGGGTAGCATCGAATGTGCTCTAGCCACGAAAATTGGTGGAGAGGCTAAGGCACATGAGATCTCCAATACCCAGAAAGGGCTTGGACAGATTCTAAACAGATAAGGAGATATTAAAATAATTGATATCTTTAATGAAGTCCCTAAGTCTAAACTTAGGGAAAATAAAATATTAATGTGAATTAATATAAAACTATGTTAGAATGGTCCAAAAGTCATGGATTAAGCCAGATCTTATCTTAGCCATCGATTAGGAACTTAATCTCGGTTGTTGATTTGTCAACGAGAAAAGTATAAGAGGAGGCTTGAGGGTCACTTGGAGAACACACTAAGGGAGACCAGTCAGCTCAATTTCTAGAGCGGGGTTAACTGAGATATTGAACCAGTGGTCTGGTGAGAAATTAGGAGGCAACAAGTACGGAGTAGAGAGACGGGATCAGCCACTGGAGATCAGCGCTGAGGTAGGAGAGGCAGACACAGAGGCAACAGAAGACTGCGCAGTCACTAGTTGGGCCTGCGTGGGTGACGCGGAAAGGCCCGGGGCTGATGCAGTCAAGCAGGGGTTGACGCAGAGGGTTTGAGAGCCATGCAGAGATCATCCAGGCTGACGCTGGGATTGGGAGAAGTGTTGGAGAGTTATTTCTCTCTGTGGGTAAGCCAGTTTGGCACCCTGTTGTACTGAAGAATTGCTGAATAATAAAATCCTCCCTTGCTGCACTGGTTTTCGGGTTTTTCCAGGGACTGTTGTCCAAAACATTTGTGTCAATGTCTTAATGCTTGTGCATATGTTTGTTTTTGTATTACGGTGTGATATCTGCGGCAGTATTTATTTTAATGTTTATTGAAGTAATTTCATAAATAACTTATTGTGGAATAAGTAAGAAAAATAAATCAGTTGCTGCAGTGATAGAATTTTCACATGGTATCAGAGCAAGTAATCAGAGGGAGAAAGGGAAAATCAGTTATGGCTCGAGACCACAATGCAGAGGTATCCACATCAGGGGACTCACACAGATTTTCAGAAGATTGCACAAGAGAAAGAGATTTCGATTTCTCTATGTTGGTTTCCAAGCTGGAAGAAGAAGTGGCATGTATGACTAGTGTTGCATCATCAAAAGTATGGTATATAGACAGTGGAGCTTCGTGGTATATGACGGGAACCAGGGAATGTTTCTCAGAATATCAAGAAGGGAAGATGAACTTCCAAATCACCATGGGGAACAAGGCAAAGTGTACTCTAGTAGGGAAGGGTACCATAGTTTTTCAAACAGAATCAAGAGAACGGTTCTGTGCTACAAATGTGTTGCATGTACCAGGATTGGGGATGAACTTACTTTCCGTGTCGCAACTACAAGGCAAGGGCTATGACGTCCCGAGCTGGAAAAAGAAAGTGCAGATCAGGATCAAAAGTAATCGGTCATATAGATTGCAACTAGAACCACCAATGGCACTAATAGGTAGTCATGGAGACAAGGACTTGAACGAACTATGGCACAGAAGAATGGGTCACTTGCACCATGGAGCTCTAAGAATTCTCAGGAGCACTGTAACAAGAGTTCTGGATTTGAGTACGGAACGAGATGATGTATGCAGGGGATGTGCTCTAGGAAAGTATTGCAAGGCAGCATTTCCTAGGAGAAAACACAAGGCCAAGAGTGTACTAGGATTCATACACTCTGATATTTCTGAACCTATGTCCATCAAAGCTCTCAGTGGTGCCGAGTATTTCCTTACCTTCATTGATGACCACTCAAGGAAAACTTGGATTTATTTTCTCAAAACCAAGGATGAGGTTTTCTGTCGATTCAAGGAGTTCAAAGCTCTGATGGAGAATCTGACTCGGAAGAAAATAAAAGTTTTGCACTCAAATAATGGTGGAGAATATGTCGATAAGGACTTCACTGATTTTTGCGCTAAGGAGGGCATCAAAAGAGAGTGGACAACTCCATATAATCTGAAGCAAAATGGGGTAGCAGAAAGAAAGAACAAGACTATTGTAGAAGCAGCTAGGACCATGATGTATGATCAAGATATGCCAAAATTTTTGTGGGCAGAAGCATGCAACACAGCAGTCTATGTTCAGAACAGGACTCACCGGGCAGTGGGCAAGATTACTCCAGAGAAAGTCTTCACAGGGAAGACATCTAAAGTCAAACATTTCAGAATATTTGGGAGTTTAGCATATTGCCGCATACCCAAAGAAAAGAGGAAGAAGTTGGATCAAACTGCGGAAAAGCGATATCTGGTAGGATATAGCGAGAACGTTGAGGCATACAGAATCTATCTTCCAAGGGGCAGGAAGGTAGTAGTACAACAAGATGTAAAGTTCTTGGAGGACAGGGCTTTCAGAAGATCTCGCGAGATGCCTTTTGAGAAGCAGTCGAAAGAGGAGCCGCTGGTTAAGCCTCTTCAACCAATAGAAGTAAAGAATTCTTCCTCAGGACAGGAAGATTCTCAGGCTGAGGAGGAGAAGCAAACAGAAGCAACTGCTGGCAAAGGAAGAACTAGCAGGGAACTTCGTCAAATTCTGCGAGATGCAGAGGACTTCATCGATGCGCCAAGAAACAATAAGAGGGAGCGAAAACAGCTAGATAGATATCAGGCATTAGTAGCTCAGGATGGAGAGCCTGCCAGTTTCAAGGAGGCAGCTCAACATCAAGTTTGGCTAGATGCGATGGTAGAGGAATACAACTCCATAATGGTAAATGATGTCTGGGAGGTGGTGCCAAGGCCTCAAGACAGATCAGTGGTAGGTTCAAGATGGATCTACAAGATCAAATATGCTGCAGACGGCAATATTGAGAAATACAAGGCTAGGTTTGTGGCTAGGGGTATGCTCAAAAGGAAGGGATTGACTATGAGGAGACCTTCGCCATAGTAGCCAAGTATACATCTATTAGGACCGTGATATCTCTTGCAGCCCAAATGGGATGGGAGTTCCATCAGATGGATTTCAAAACGGCATTTCTAAACGGGGTAATAGAAGAGGAGGTATACATTGAACAACTAGAGGGCTTTCAAACTCATGAGAAGAAGTCTCATGTATGCAGATTGAAGAAAGCTTTGTATGGGCTGAAACAGGTACCGAGAGCATGCTATGGTCGAATAGATGGCTACTTGTAGAAGATGGGGTTTGTCAAGAGTGACACGGATCCGAATCTCTATTATCTGGTTGTAGAGAATGAGCCGCTAATATTAGTATTGTATGTGGATGATCTCTAACAGGATCATCCAGACTCATTGGGGACTGCAAGAAGAATATAGCCACATAATTTGATATGAAGGATTTGGGACGAATGCACTGCTTCCTACGGTTGGAAGTTTGGCAGTAGAAGGGAGAAATCTTCCTTGGGCAAGGGAGGTATGCTATAGAAATCCTGAAAAGATTCGGGATGGAGGACTCTAGACCTATGGCTACACCAATGATCACCAACTGGAAGAAGATTGATGCATCAGAAGACAAGGATGTCGATCCCACCCTATACAGGCAGCTCATAGGGTCCCTAATGTATTTGGTCAATGCTAGGCCAGACATTTGCTACGCTGTCAACACCCTCAGTCAGTTCATGGTGGAACCGAAGAGGGCGCACTGGGCAGCAGCCAAACATGTTCTCAGGTATTTACAAGGAACAGTCGATTATGGACTCTTGTACACCAGGAGTAAGGATATCAGATTGAGTGGATTTACTGATGCATATTGGGCATGAAGTTTAGTGGATCGGAAAAGTACATCTGGGTACTGTTTCAACATTGGATCAGGAATGACCTCCTGGTGCAGTAGGAAACAGAAGTCTGTGGTTGTGAGCTCATCTGAGACAGAATATATGGCGGCAAGCACAGCTTCATGTGAGGCCATATGGCTTAGAAAACTGCTTGTGAACCTATTCAGAAGGAATATGGAGGCGACCAGGATCATGTGCGATAATCAGAGTTGCATCAAGCTCTCTGAGAATCCAGTGTTTCATGATAGGTCGAAGCATATTGATATCCAGTGTCACTTTGTCAAGGTCTATGTCCAACGAAGAGTTGTACAGTTGAGATACACTCCTACAGGACAACAGGTGGCAAACATCCTCACCAAGGCCCTTGGAAGGACAAAGTTTGACTACTTTAGGGAAAAGATGGGGATGGTAAAGAACCTGTTTCAGTAGCAGAAATGGGAGTGATAACAGCAAGGATGCAGAGGGAGTTGCAGTGCAGATGCAGTGTTGGGAGAAAGGACCAGCAGCAGCATGGATGCAGAGGGAGTTGCCATACAGATGCAACAGTGGCAGTAGCAGAGCCATGGGCAGCAGTATAGGATGTAGCAGTGCAGAGGATGTTGGTCAAGGAGGCTTAGCATCAGCACAGGGACCGACGCCGGATGATCAGGGTGATACACAGTGAGGAGTATTACTAGAGCACAATTCTCGCTAAGAGGGAGTGTTGATTTGGGGTAGCATCGGATGTGCTCTAGCCACGAAAATTGGTGGAGAGGCTAAAGCATATGAGATCTCCAATACCCAGAAAGGGTTTGGGCAGATTCTAAACAGTTTGGGAGATATTAAAATAATAAATATTTTTAATGAAGTCCCTAAGTCTAAACTTAAGGAAAATAAAATATAAATGTGAATTAATATAAAATTGTGTTAGAATGGTCCAAAAGTCATGGATCAAGCCAGATCTTATCTTAGCCGTTAATTATGAACTTAATCTCGGCCGTTGATTTGTCAACGAGAAAAGTATAAGAGGAGGATTGAGGGTCACTTGGAGAACACACTGAGGGAGACCAGTCAATTCAATTTCTGGAGCGGGGTTAGCTGAGAAATTGAACCAGTGGTCTGGTCAGCAATCAGGAGGCAGCAAGTACGGAGCAGAGAGGCAGGATCAGCCACTGAAGATCAGCGTTGAGGCAGGAGAGGTAGATGCAGGGCTTTTCAGGCAGACGCAGAGGTAGTAGAAGACTATGCAGTCACTAGTTGGGCCTGCGTGGGTGACGCAGAGAGGCCCAGGGCTGACACAGTCAAGCAGGGGCTGACGCGGAGGGTTGAGAGCCACGCAGAGTTTACTCGGGCTGACGCTGGGATTGGGAGAAGTGTTGGAGAGTTATTTCTCTCTGTCGGTAAGCTAGTTTGGCACCCTGTTGTACTGAAGAATTGTTGAATAATAAAATCCTCCCTTGCTACACCGGTTTTCCCACATTGGGTTTTTCCAAGGACTGTTGTCCAAAATATCTGTGTCAATGTGTTAATGCTTGTGCATATGTTTGTTTCTGTATTACGGTGTGATATATACAGTAGTATTTATTTTAATGTTTATTGAAGTAATTTCATAAATAACGTATTGTGTAATAAGTAGGAAAAATAAATCAGTTGCTGCAGTGATAGAATTTTCACACCCAATGACTGCATGGCCTCTCCCTCTGCGTCCCATTTAAACCAGAATGGTGTAGTTTTGTTTGATGCCTCTCTCCCAGCCTCCAAATAAGATAGAAATCCTTCCTAAGGTGGCACTCAAGGTCCACCGAAGAGAAGGTTGAGCTTCACTCCTTCGGAAGCTCTTGTGCTACGCAGCACTTGTAACTCAAGAGAACAGCTAGAGTAACAATGGATAATCAAATGTCAAAAAGCCCCAAAAATGAGAGCCTCACCTCCAATTTATAGCTAGCCATCCCTCATGCTCCTTGTGGGCTCCACCCATCAAATTCCCTCTCTAACCCAATTCGAATTCCTCCAAGGGGTGTGTATTCCCTTGGAGTGGCCCCCACTCTCCACTTCCCATTGAATTTCTTATCTTTTCTAATGTTTGGGAGTGGCATCTTTATAAATTTTCTTTTTTCACCCATTTTTCCTAAGTTTATATGCCAAATATTTATTAGCTGCCAAAAATTGCAAAATTGAGAATTCCCTTGGCAAAATTATTAATTGGGGATGTTGACCACTATGTGTCAATGACCCATAGCAGTACACTCCCTTTTTCGCAAAAGGGATAGCGCCTGATCGATGTGTTCCTGCCATCTAGCTATCATCATCAGCCTGCTTGTCATGTTATAATGTAAACCCAGTCTGCATGTGTATGATGTAAATAATCTCAGCAGATCCATGTCGTGTTTGTAATCACCTAGGTAAACCTACATTTCTGGTAACGATCTACATTCCGGGACGTTTTTTGTCTCACCGATCCATTCTCGGATGGTCGACAAAGTTTTCCTTCAACCTTACCCCAAATTTGGAATGGATTTTGTCACTAGAATCTTAGGGGAGTCCTAGTGTTCTAGATCGAGTCTATGTAAAAGTGATTTGGGAATAATCCTAACTATTTGGTTAGGTTATTTTATTACAAATTGTTTGATCTACTATATTATATTTGTGTCGCAGAACTAGGTAGTCTGTGAGGGTCTTTTGCAAATGGGTTTTCCCCCTTGAGATGCAAAAAATGTAAAAATCATGACGTAAAGTGTCTTGAAGGTTAGAAAAATAATTTATCCCCTCATAGGTCCTAGGTCCTAGGTAAATTTAAATTTTCCAGAGGCAAAATTCGTGTCCTTTAAAAAATTAAATCTTAACAGGTCCAGGGACTAAGGTTAATGGATTATTTTGCTAAATTTTATGCCTTGGATCCTTGGGGTTAAGTCAAAGTCAAAATTTTGAGGAAATTAAAGAAAAATTTTAATTTTTGAATTTATTAAAATGCATTTAATTGAAAAATTCGAAATTTCCTCAATATTGAAAATTTCGACGGATGAGATTAAAAAAAATTTTGATCCTCATCAACGGTTGAGATTGCTTTGACAAGGATCACTCGAACTAGCCGTTGGAGGATTTATCTTTAAATAGGAGGTCATTTTGTCAGTCAGATTCATCTGATCCTTTGATCGTGTACTAAGCGAAAAGCTCTCTCTTGTAATCTTTTTATCAGCAATAAAGAAAGACTTTGGGGTTAAATTTCACCGATGTTACTCTTCATGGAAATGTTGTAAGATGTATTATTTTCGTGCGTAATTTCTTTCTTGCCATTAATAATAGCTTCTGAAGAGCGGCTTGAGTACAAGTATCTTGCTCAGTTGCTGGAGTTTGAATGATAATTTAAGTTTTGAATATAACAGCAAGTATCTCTATTTATCTTAATTTTATTGTCATTTTCTCGCTCTATGTTGATAAATAAATTGAGTTTTATAGGAAATCCTTGATTATTAGATCATCGGGCGTTTTGGAAAGTTCTCGGTTGAACCAGCCAACTCCCGATCCATGTTTTCTGAAGAGCCCAGCTTAAATTTGATCCCGGGCTTATCATACGATATTTTTATGGGTGATGCAAAAAGGGTTTTGAGCTCAGTACCTCCTCTAAAATTCAAAAAATTTAATTATTTTCTGTGCTAAATCGATAGATCTGGTTGTTGAGAGCCTCAGATCATCAGATCTGGGAGCGGAGTCAGACTCATACTCCTTAGATCTGATAGATCTTCTATTTATGTACATAGATCTGTAGCTTTTTTCAGTTTTCTAACTTGGATTTTTTTTGGGGGTTTTAGTTTTTTGGGTCATTGTATATATCGTTTGGGTGTTTCTTGTTGTCCTGTAGCTGCAGATCTAAAGCAGAAAGTTGTGCAGAGTCTAGATCTAGGCCCTGAAGGGTAAGATCTGGATCTTTGGAGGTCCATTAGCATCATTTTTTGCAGGGAATTTATTTATTTTCAGATCTGGAAATTTCATAAGGGTTTCAAAGAAATCTGGAGCAGAGCAATTCAAAAATTTAATTAAGATTTCTGGAAAAAAATTTGAGGTTCTGTTGGAAGTTCTGGGCCACCATTTTGCAGGTTGATTGGCTGCCTAGGGTTTCCTGAGCAGAAAAATTTCGAATTTGTTTTTACTGTTGTTTTCTAGAGAATTTCGAAATTATTTTTATTTTAAGAGTTTTAAATCTGAATTTTTTTATGAGATCTGGAAAATCTTGGGTTTCTTCCTGTGTTTTTCTATCTATCCTCCCCGCAGTGACCTTCAAAACACTCTGCCACTGCCATAGCTTATCTGCCCCTCAAATCCGTGATTTCTCCTCCATAAATTAAATCCATTCTCTTCCATGTTGCCCTATTCTCCCATCGAGCTTCTTCTCCATTCACCATTGGATCTTTTCTCTAGTTTCATTTTCCCTCACCTCTAATGCGCATCTCCCTCAATGCTGGCCATCCACACTACCTTCTCCAGTTCTGTGTTAACCCTTCTCTCAGCTCCTCCTTTTACTCTCGATCTCCTCATCCGTCCCTCCTCATTCCTCCACGCAGTCCTCATTCCTTAGCTTCAGTCCACTCTCAGCAAATCCGCGCTGCCATTCCTCTCTCACATCTGGCTTCCCCTCCTTCCCGTTGCTCACTTCTAAATCTCCCATCTTCCATCGCTCCTCTTTGCTGTACAAAAGCTTTTCTTTCGCTCCTCGGCTCTCCTCCATTTATTCGCGCAATCAACCTCCCCGCATACCTGCAAAACAAACAGCAAAAGCCCCTGCAATTTTCCTTATCAAACCCTCACGCATCCATTAATGCTGCCTTCACTGACCTGCAGCCTCCTCTTGCTGTCTTCCGCCGTCCTAGCCTGCGTGACAAACAAAAACAGTTCAATATTTATTTTTTTATGCGTTGGGTTGGTCAGTTCTCTTTCTTTTATTTCATTTGTATTTTAAGTAGGAGTTAGGGTTAGCATATATATAATTCTTTTTTTTAGATTTCATTCGATCTTAGGCTTAGGTTAAGCTATGCGTTTTCATTTGATTTTTTGTTTTGGTTATGTTTTAGCTTTGATTTTATTGTTTCAAATTCATTTGGTTTTACTTTTCGACTTGTGGTTTTATTTTGATTTGATTTTTTAGTTTTATTTCTATTTTTGTCTAGTTTCGATTTCACATCTCTTTTTCTTTTTTATGACTTTCCGATTTTTATTTTTGATTTGAATTTTTCGAATTTCATTTATTTTCATAAAAATAAAAAAATCTAAAAATTATAAATCATAAAAATCATAACATAAGATTATAAAAAAAAATCATAAAAATTTAAAAACTTCTAAAATTTAAATCTTTAAAAAAAAAATAACATTTAAAATCCTAAAAAAAATTAAAAAGTCTAAAAATTTTAAAATTTTGGTGTCGAATTTAAGAACAAAATAATTTAAAGGATTTACGCTTAGATATCAAAATTTTTAATGTGGCTCATGGCACGTTAAAAATTTCGATATTTTAACCCTTTGATTTGTTTTTCACATTAAATTAGGTTCCTAAGGAATAATTAAAAAAAAATTAACCTAAAGTTCCTTAGTGTTATTTGGTCATTAAATGCATTTTTATGATTTTGCTATGGTCAAAGTACGATGAGCATTTCGAAGTTATATTGACTATTGGGGAAAACTAATTGAATCTAGATCTTGGTGATTAACAATAGTCGTCTTAAATCTGGAATATCTTGTGTGATACAGCGTTGGGCGTTTTTTGTGGATTATTTATGATTGTCACTTTTCGTCACATATTGAAAATCGTTCTGAATAGCTTGTTTTATTGATGGTTAGTTCAAATATCGAAGGCACTGGTCTATAATTGTTTCTATCTTGTGGTCATGTCTTGTTTACATTGGCGTTTAATCTATTCATCTGATTTAATCGTTTAGATTCATCAAGTTGTCCATCATTAAAATCTCCCAGAGCCCGTGATCCACAGGCTTTCTCATCCATTTACCTTAGGGACTACCCCCCTTGACTTGTCTAGGAGAGAGTCTAAACGGAGTAAGGATCAGGAGTGACAACCCTTACTCTGAGCGATGTCGCGGTGCCCAAACACTATGTGCGACAACATTTTTTGGCACCGTTGCCAGGGATAGAGTTTTTCTGTCCTTGGTTTCTCGACATCGTTTTAATCATCTCATCTTTTCTGCCATTCATTAGCCTGACAAGCGACAACATTTCCTAGCATCATTTGATCTTTTTATCGCCCTATCTTTCATCATCTCGTTAATCGTTTCATCTGCACCTTTAGCACCTGGACATTTCGGTTCGTTTCTTGTTTGGGTGGCAACTCCACTTCTTCCATTTATTATTTCTTAGACAAGAAGCCCTCCCTTATATCCGGTTGTTTGTTGCCTTTTGGATCCTAGAGTTAGATTCATGTTCAAGTGGCGACTCCACTTCTTTCTTTTCTAAAAGAATTTCTACTAGAAGCTCGCTTCTTGTGGATCTCTTGATTTTCTTGAGCAGAGGTCTCTCTCTATCATCCATTTGGTCCCTCATTATTCATCATGGATTATTCGTTTACCCCGTGTCATTTTACTGATGTTCTCCATGATATTCCGGAAGTGGCCATTCATAAATTGTCTTTGTTCTCAGGTGGTGATTCAGTGGTTGTTAGAAAGCATCTATGCAGGGTTACTCGTACAATGCTCATATATTGTACTTCTCCCCAGTATGATCATGAAGATGTCAAAATGCATCTATTTGCCTTTTCTTTAGAGGGTGATGCTTTGAATTGGTTTAATAATTGTCCTGAAGATTCTTTCGCTTCTTTACAAGACATCGTCAATGCTTTTAAAGATAGATATGGTTATCAAGGTAGCTCGCCTTGTGCCCCTAAAATTATGCAACAGAATGAAAGTGATTTTGTGAAGGATCACGCTGTCAATGAAAGATTTCAAGACAATTCTCCATATCAAAATGTGCCATCCACCTGTACCGTTGCAGATCAAATCCATGATAGTGGAAAAGCAGGAACAAGTTATCAAATCAGTGTCGACCATGAAAGGGAAAATGATAAGCAAATTATAGAAGAACTAAAGCAGTTGGTTAAAGACATGCAGTTCAGTCAAACGCAGCTAGTAAAAAATATGGAGCTTAATCAAGAAAAATTTGTAACTAATTATGTCAAGGATATGAGAACTCTATACACCCACCTGAAAAAGCGAGATAAGGAAATGGAAACCATGAAAGCTAATCATGACAGGGAAATTAATTCTATGCAAAACAAGTTATTAAATATGGATGAAGAAATGACCATCATGACATTCGATTATAATAATCAGTTGGCTACCATGCAGGGAAATCATAAGAAAGAGATAAACTATATGCGAAATTGTTTTGTGGGCATGAAAGCAAAGAATGAAAAAGAAATAAAAGATGTGGAAGATGGTCAGATATGTCTTCAGAACAAATTATTAACCATGGAGGACGACCATGCCAACGAAGTCAATGCCATGAAGGTTGAACACTCTAGCCAGATGGATGCCATAACAATATAGGTACAGAAATTTCAGCGTCGGTCAGAGGATGAAAGAAACAAGGAGACATCGACAGATCAGAAGCCTCCTTATCTGCTGCAACAAGCTCCATCTTATTATGAGGAGGTCACTTGTTCCATTGAAAAGTGGTTAATTGAAGGTGACTCGAATAAAATTGAAAATGATGAGGATCAGGTTGATGCTCACATGGTTAATCCACCAATCATAGAAGATCAAGTTATAACTCATGACACATGTGAGACTGATCCATCATTCTTGACAGAGCAGATGCAGAATGAAGAGAGACATGTCATGCATATCTTACATACTTCATCTGAGAGTTTTGAAACAAAATGTTCCACATCGTCAGTAATACACCCTGCCACAAAGAAAAAGTGCAAGAGAAAGAAAATGAGAAAGTGATTTGATGCATCAGATGGCCACAAACAGCTTGATTTTTGGATAGGAAAAAGTCCTACCTTATGCAGAATTGGACATGGCACATCCGAGAAACAGCCAACAGATTTGTCTGAAAGCAGGCAAATGCTCAGTATACACTATATTGAACACATCTGATGCCATGGGGCATCTTTGTATTGTATTTCTAACCTTATGCCTTTTTATTTCAGTATTTCATTTTGTAGTTAGATTTGTGTTTTTCATGTTAATAAATGAAGAGCTTATATCTTTCATGTGCTTAATGCTATATGATGATTTTTGGATAGACGCTACTTATGTTTTGTTGTGTGTTGCGTGGATGTAGATTCTGGATTCTCACATTCCTCCAGGGCAGCAACGTATCCCCAAGTAGAGCCAGATGTTGACCACTACGTGTCAACGACCCATAGCAGTACACCCCCTTTTTCGCAAAAGGGATAGCGCCTGATCGATGTGTTCCTGCCGTCCAGCTATCATCATCAGCCTAATTGTCATGTTATAATGTAAACCCAGTCTGCATGTGTATGATGTAAATAATCTCAGCAGATCCATGTCGTGTATGTAATCACCTAGGTAAACCTACTTTTCTGGTAACGATCTACATTCCGGGAGGTTTTTTGTCTCACCGATCCATTCTCGAACGGTCGGCAAAGTTTTCCTTTAGCCTGAGCGCAAAGCTGGAATGGATTTTGTCACTAGAATCTTAGGGGAGTCCTAGTGTTCTAAATCAAGTCTATGTAAAAGTGATTTGGGAATAATCCTAACTATTTGGTTAGCTTATTTTATTACAAATTGCTTGATCTGCTAGATTATATTTGTGTCACAGAACTGGGTAGTCTATGAGGGTCTTTTGCAAATGGGTTTCCCCCTTGAGATGTAAAAAATGTAAAAATCATGATGTAAAGTGTCTTGAGGGTTAGAAAATTAATTTATCCCCTCATAGGTCCTAAGTCCTAGGTAAATTTAAATTTTCCAGAGGCAAAATTCGTGGGTCCTTTAAAAAATTAAATCTTAACAAGTCCAGGGACTAAGGTTAATTAATTATTTTGCTAAATTTTATGCCTTGTGTCCCTGGGGTTAAGTCAAAGTCAAAATTTTGAGGAAATTAAAGCAAAATTTTAATTTTTGAATTTATTAAAATGCATTTAATTGAAAAATTCGAAATTTCCTCAATATTTAAAATTTCGATAGATGCGATTAAAAGAAATTTTGATCCTCATCAACAGTCGAGATTGCTTTGACAAGGATCACTTGAACTAGCCGCTGGAGGATTTATCTTTAAATAGGAGGTCATTTTGTCAGTCAGATTCATCCGATCTTTTAATCTTATACTAAGCAAAAAACTCTCTTGTAATCTTTTTATCAGCAATAAAGAAAGACTTTGGGGTTAAATTTCCCCAGTGTTACTTTTCATGGAAATGTTGTAAGATGTATTATTTTCGTGCGTAATTTCTTTTTTTGCCATTAATAATAGCTTAAGAAGAGCGATTTGAGTACAGGTATCTTGCTCAGTCACTAGGGTTTGAATGATAATTTAAGTTTTGAATATAATAGCAGGTATCTCTATTTATCTGAATTTTATTGTCGTTTTCTCACTCTATGTTGATGGTTAAATTGAGTTTTGTAGGAAATCCGTGATTATTAGATCATCCAACATTCGGGGAAGTTTTCGGCTAAACCAGCCAACTCCCGATCTATGTTTTCTGAAGAGCCCAGCTTAAATTTGATCCTGGGCTTATCATACGATATTTTTAGGGGTGATGCATAGAGGGTTTTGAGCTCAGTACCTCTAAAATTCAAAAAATTTAATTTTTTTCTGTGCTAAATCGATAGATCTGGTTGTTGAGAGCCTCAGATCATCAAATCTGGGAGCGGATTCAAACTCATACTCCCTAGATCTGATAGATCTACTATTTATGTACATAGATCTGTAACTTTCTTCAGTTTTCTAACTTGGATTTTTTTTTGGGTTTTAGTTTTTTGGGTCATTGTATATGTCGTTTGGGTGTTTCTTGTTGTCCTGTAGCTGTAGATTTGAAGCTGAAAGTTGTGCAGAGTCCAGATCTAGGCCCTGGAGGGTGAGATCTGGATCTCTGGAGGTCCATCAGCATCATTTTTTGCAGGGAATTTATTTATTTTCAGATCTGGAAATTTCATAAGGGTTTCAAAGAAATCTGAAGCAGAGCGATTTAAAAATTTGATTAAGATTTCTGGAAAAAAAATTGAGGTTCTATTGGAAGTTCTGGGCCACCATTTTGCAGGTTGATTGGCTGCCTAGGGTTTCCTGAGCAAAAAAATTCGAATTTGTTTTTACTGTTGTTTTCCAGAGAATTTCGAAATTATTTTTATTTTAAGAGTTTTAAATCTGAATTTTTTTATGAGATCTGGAAAATCTCGGGTTTCTTCCTGCGTTTTTTCTGTCTATCCTCCCAGCAATGACCTTCAAAAACCTCTGTCGCTGCCATAGCTTATCTTCCCTTCAGATCCGTGATTTCTCCTCCAGAAATTAAATCCATTCTCTTCCATGTTGCCCTATTCTCCCATCGCGCTTCTTCTCCATTCACCATCAGATCTTTTCTCTGGTTGCATTTTCCCTCACCTCTGATGCGCATCTCCCTCAACGCTGGCCATCCACGCTACCTTCTCCAGTTCTGTGTTAACCCTTCTCGCAGCTCCTCCTTTTACCCTCGATCTCCTCATCCGTCCCTCCTCAATCTTCCACGCAGTCCTCATTCCTTAGCTTCAGTCCACTCTCAACAAATTCGTGATGCCATTCTCTCTCGCATCTGGCTTCCCCTCCTTCCCGTTGCTCACTTCTAAATCTCCCATCTTCCATTGCTCCTCTTTGTTGTACGAAGCTTTTCTTTCGCTCCTCAGCTCTCCTCCATTTCTTCGCGCAATCAACCTCCCCACATACCTGCAAAACAAACAGCAAAATCCCTTGCAATTTTCCTTATCAAACCCTCACACGTCCATCAACATTGCCTTCGCTGACTTGCAGCCTCCTCTCGCTGTCTTCCGCCATCCGAGCCTGCACGACAAACAAAAACAGTTCGATATTTATTTTTTTATGCGTTGGGTTGGTCAGTTCTCTTTCTTTTATTTCATTTGTATTTTAAGTAGGAGTTAGGGTTAGCATATATATAAAAAAAAAATAGATTTCATTCGATCTTAGGCTTCGGTTAGGCTATGCGTTTTCATTTGATTTTTTGTTTTGGTTATGTTTTAGCTTTGATTTTATTGTTTCAAATTCATTTGGTTTTACTTTTCGACTTGTGGTTTTATTTTGATTTGATATTTTAGTTTTATTTTTATTTTTGTCTGGTTTTGATTTCACATTTCTTTTTCTTTTTTATGACTTTCGGATTTTGATTTTTGATCTTATTTTTATTTTCGATTTGATTTTTTTGAATTTCATTTATTTTCATAAAAATATAAAAAAATCTAAAAATTATAAATCCTAAAAATCACAACATTAAAAAAAAGCATAAAAATCTAAAAAACTTTTAAAATTTAAATCTAAAAAAAAGAAAAAAAACATTTACATTTAAAATCCTAAAAAATTAAAAAAAAGTCTAAAAATTTTAAAATTTTGGTGTCGAATTTAGGAACGAAATAAATTAAAGTATTTACGCTTAGACATCAAAATTTTTAATGTGGCTCATGGCCCATTAAAATTTTCAATATTTTAACCCTTTGATTTGGTTTTCACATTAAATTAAGTTCCTAAGGAATAATTTAAAAAAAATTAACCTAAATTTCCTTAGTGTTATTTGGTCATTAAATGCATTTTTATGATTTTCCTATGGTCAATGTACGATGAGCGTTTCGAAGTTATATTGACTATTGGAGAAAACTAATTGAATCTAGATCTTGGTCATTAATAATAGTCGTCTTAAATCTGGAATATCTTGCGTGATACAGTGTTGGGCATTTTTTTGTGGATTATTTATGATTGTCACTTTTCGTCGCATATTGAAAATCGTTCTAGATAGCTTGTTTTATTGATGGTTAGTTCAGATATCGACAGCACTGGTCTATAATTGTTTCTATCTTGTGGTCGTGTCTTGTTTACGTTGGCGTTTAATCTATTCATCTGATTTCATCGTTTAGATTCATCAAGTTGTCCATCATTAAAATCTCCTAGAGCTCGTGCTCCACAAGGTTTCTCATCCATTTACCTTAGGGACTACCCCCCTTGACTTGTCTAGGAGAGAGTCTAAACAGAGTGAGTAAAGATCAGGAGTGACAGCCCTTACTCTGAGCGTTGTCGTGGTGCCTAGACACTCTGTGCAACAACAGGGGACATTACAATCCCATAAACCTTTTCCTTAGAGAAATTGTTCAGATCAACAAGAGATACATCTAGTCCTTACAGTCTAAAACAAGATCAAAACTAATCATAGACAATCCAGGTTAAACCTGGTCAAACAAAGATTACTGCTCACAAAATCGGTCTGCACAGAAGATATTGATTCTACCCAGATCTGGTCTTCTGTCCAGATATATGTATGCTTCAGATTCAGCCCTCTGTCAAGGTATATGTCTGGTACAGATTCGGCCCTCTGCCAGGATGTATGACTGCTACAGATTCGGCCCTTTGCCAAGACATTAGAGTGCTACATACTCAGCCCTTTGCCAAGACATAAGACTGCTACAGATTTGGCCCTTTCAGAGATGATTTGCTTGTATTTGTTTTGTCCAGAAGCTTGTTTTCCTTAGATTCAATCTGCTTATGAGATGACTATCATTCTGCCTCAGGAAACTCTCCCATGTGATCCGGATTGGTTGAATAGAGATGATCCGAATTACACTTTGAAGTAGGCCAAATGGTCTTTGTATAGAGGTTAAATGAGCCTGAATAGACACAACTCTAGGACTGGGCCAACTTGAAGCTGACCTCACTTTTGGAGGCATAAATACATAATTTTAAAATTCAAATTTCACACTTTTTGAAGCCAACATGAAGAACATGTCTTGAATTTATTATTACATTTATTTGAAGGGCTAAAACAACAATTATGAAGACTGACCATAGCTACAAAATTCAACATGAGCATTGAGCAAAAGAACCTTGCCTCCGAACAGAAGTGCCAAAGCTCCTTTGCATCACCACTATATGGACGTATGTGGGAGCTTGAATAATGTAAACCATGTGTCTTATACCCTCTATTGAAATCATCATCATCCACCTGCACCAAAACCCTAAACCACTCTACACTCCAAAGTCGTCACACCACCAAAGCCATTTTCAAGAGAGAGAGGTTGTTGTTATCTCTATGAATTTCACGTTTTATCATCCTATAGCATTCATGAAGCAACTACAGAAAGAGGGAAAATAGTGATCTGAATATAGATATCTAAGTGCATAATGCCATGTGCCTTCCATGATCAACTATGGAAAAATAATCTGCATTTAAGTCTTGGTTTAATAGTTGAACTTCGTAAGGAATCACGTACTTTGATATGATAAGACAATGTAATTAGAACAAAAAGTAAGCATTTTAAGTTGAAACTAGGTTATCCATTTGCCAATTTCACATGAATGTGGATGTTTATGAGCACCATGAAACCTTGATATTTACCTTTTCAGCTAAAATCCTGCTACAGTTCTCTAAAACATTTTGATAAATCTGTTCCTGCTCTTGGGAGATATTTTTTAACAAGAGTAATTCTCTCTCCACAGCCGCATTTGCTTCTGCTAACTTTTTCCAAATTACTTGAGAATTTTGGGGATCTTTCTTCCTCCATGATTGAACTGCACCTACCATAGATGGAGTACAAGAGCCACCATATCCTGGTTCCCCCAATATCTGAAAAAAAATAGTTTCATCAAAGATTCATCAAGAGTCAAGACAAAAAAATCAGCTACAAAACAAAATCTATTCAAGATCTGATTAAGATTTCCTTGAGTTGTTCATATAAAGAGAATATCTATTCTTAATAAATATTAATGTATGTAGGATCCATTCTTAAACTGGTCTAAGAATGTAATTACCCATCAAAGGTCTCTTACATGAAATCTAACCAGCATTTTACATTTTGTGTTATGCATCAGCTGCTCAGCAAATATATCTTAAGCTAATTCAAAGTTCAATGAGACTCACCAGAGACATATATGGTGGTAAAGCATACTCAATCCTTTCATTGTCCCATGTACTTGATTTTATCTCACTCATAGCCTGCAAGAATGACTTACTTTCCCTGCTAACCTGCAGATATTGGAAACCAGATAGTAAGTCTGTGAACATGGTTTAAATTAGCTGCTGTGAACCAAGGTTACTTGGGAGCGGGAGCAGGGAGCGACATTTTCAAAAGCTCCCGGCTTGGGAGCGAATCAGGGGCGAATTTTTATATAATATATATTTTTAATATTTTGATGCATATATGTCAATAAAAGCATGTAGAATGATGAATTAGATATAAAAAGCATACAAACATGGATTGTACCATAAAACATCATTCATCTAGAAGTTATAATCCTCATCAACCACGTCCACAAGTTAGTAACATACAACATATCGAGTCTCATGATTCATCAATCCTAGAGTTTCAAGCTTTCAAAATTCGATATATAACATTTATCATCATTGATCATTAAATTTGTAACTTGTACTTGTAACCATTACCATTACCAAGTAACCAAAAGATAACAAAGAATATCTAACACGAAATGAAATGTTTCAACTTTCAACTTTCACGAAGCATCATATTCATAATTCATTACCAATGAGTTATAATTACCAACTTCAAACTTCAAACTTAAATTGTCATATATTGTTTACAAAAAATATCATAATAAATATGAAAGAATCAACAGTTATAAAAACTACTAGAAACTAGAAAATACAAGTAAATCTATTATCTATTGCTAATGCTTGGGCCTCTTGCCGCCATGAGAAATGTCTAATTTCTGAGAAAGCATGTAGAATGATTAATTAGTTATAAAAAGCATAAAAACATGGATTAAACCATATAACATCAATCATCTAGTAGTTACAATCTTCATCAACCACAAGTCAACAAGTTACAAGTTTTGATTTATATAGCATGTAAGGGTGCACATAACCAAAATGGCATCGAGTGCAATCCATCTCTGAACTGAAAATACATCAACAAATGGGCTCTAGATGGCCTCCATCATCCAAAAAAATCATGCAACAACAAATAACTACATATCATCAAAATCATTGCCTATCTTGGGATCCTTGTCATTAATATCACCCTCTGAGCATTAACATAAGATAGAAAAAACGTACAATGTCAAGTCAAGATTTTGAGAGTGATGGCTACATTTTTAGTAGGGTCATGATAGAGGAGTTCAACAACCAATGTCACTAACATCAAGGTACATACAGGGATTGGTGCTCTTGACGAGTTCCATACCCTAGCACATGGCAAAATCCAATGGAAACATTTCAATTCCCCAATCCTGAAATCCTGAAAAACTGACAAGTCTGTTGGATTTTGAGTGAGATCTAAAATTCTACTTTCTCCATATGAAATCCAATGAGGTCGGACCCACTCTCAAACATCCTGAGTCATTTCATGGTAATGTTAAAAAGTTAAGTAAAAGGATGAAAATGAAAGATAAAGGAGAATGCCACTTTTACTATAAGAATTTAACATTACCATGAATTACATATCAATATTAGGGCCATAGGCTTGATCATTAGGCTGCCCTGTTGAGAAATTTGGGGGCAGCAACATAGGATGATTTATCTTCTTTGATAATTGTTTGTGGTGTATTTTTACTTCACTTAATTACCTTCTTCTTTTACTTGTTTATTATTAGTGTTTTCTTCATCAAACAACTACCAACCCATAAAGAACAATAAGACAAAGGACACAAGATATAGGTGATTAGCCAGGGCCAAAACCTCTCCAAATGTGAGAGGATAAACTACAAAAATTCTTCTTCTTATAGAATCTTCAATTGACGAATTCCAAGACCAAGACCCTTGACCAAAACTCCTCCAAGACCAAGTCAAACCTTGCCTTTTTGTGATCAAGTCAAAGTCAACCTCTTCTTGATGTTGTTGCAATATCTCCTTCGTCCTTAACCTTCGGTCTTGCAACACTAATCTGAAATTTTCGACCTCTCTTTTGTTGAAATATGTAACTAGGTTCGGTCTTCATAATGACATATGTAATCATGATTTTCTCTTTGAAGATATTGTCAACAAGGAGTATCTTCACAAGTAAGTACCTTTATGTCCACTTCTGAATCTATCAAAATGACTTCATTTTCCAAGGAAAGCAACACATTGGTTGGGTCATCAAACTTTCTTGCATAGAAGAAGAGGAATGATTTGATCCTCATAGAAAATGAAGTTGTCAGTCATGTTAAAGGTTCAATTACTAAACTTCCAAAGGAAGAAGTGTTGAGAAATCTAGGGCATTATCATTAGGTGATTTCTCTTCTATTAGTGACGACTTGTGAATGCTTTTACTTGTTTAGATTAGGCTCTTCTTCCTGTTAGATTATTAGTGTTCTTCTTCATCAAACAGTAACCAATGCATGAACATAAATACACAAGAGACACATAATGTGGGCTATAAGCAAGGGCCAAAACCCCTCACTCTTTGGGAGGAAAACCCGCACAAATTCTTCTTATAGAGATTCCAATTGATGAATACCTAGACCAAGACCCTTGACCTATTAGCCACTCCAAGACCAAGACACTAGTTCTCATGATTGTCTTCTCTTCCTATTGACTCCTCTTCCTCTTTGATCTTCTGAGGATTGAGACATTGACACCACTAAGTGTGGAAATTTCTGAATCTAACACATCATAAATCCCTACTGCATTATCTGGTTTATTATCTCCTACTTGTTCTTTCCATTAACAAGTTATTTATTAATATAAATACCGAAATAAACACAAATGCAGCCTTCACACATATACAGATCAACAACTGAAATAACTGAGACAACATAAGGGACAACGTTATTTTTGGACAATCGTCCCCGGAAAAACCCAATGCGGGAAAACCAGTGCAGCAGATGAGGGTTTTATTATTATGCAGTTTTCTGAATAAAACTAGGGTGTCAGAAATGGCTCACCCTTCAAAGATTTTCCTTGGCAAAAGTACCTTGCTCCGGAGACAGACATTCCGATTGATCAGCAACCGAATGATGAGCCCCACAGTAACTTCGACTATTCCTCAGCTGGACAGCGAAAGTTGCTCCAAGCTTCTCTCTGGAACTGTGTCACCCTCTAGGGACTGTGTAACCCTCTATGGCTCAACGTCTGCCTCTCAGCTCTCAGTCTGCCCCACGAAAACACCATAGCGCAGCTCTTTCTGCCCAGTGTCAGCTCTGCTAGCCTCTGTGTCTGCCTGCGTCAGCTTCTCGGCCTCCTACGTCCTCAACGTTGGCCCTCCAAGCTTCTGCGTCAACCTAGGTTGCCTCTACGTTGTCTCTCCGACACTCTCTCTGCCTCTCTTCTATGTATTCTCAGGCTTCTGCCGAACTGCCCCTCGCTCCAACAGATCACTAACTCAATTTTTCAACAAACCCTGCCCTAGAAAATCGAATTGACTGATCAATTTGGTGTGTCTCCAACTGACCCTCAAGCCTCCTCTTATACTTTTCCTATTGACGATTCAACGGCCGAGATTAAGTCCCAAATCAACAGCTAAGATTAGAACTGGCTTGATCCTCGTCTCTTCGAACTTTCTCATGCATATTATATTAATACACATTAATATTTAATTTTCCTAAATTTAGACTTAGGAACTCATTAAAAATATTAATTATTGTAATATCTCTTCATCCAGATGGAATTTCTCCAAACGATTTCTGGGTCTTGGAGATCTCATGTGCCTTAACCGCTCCACCAATTTTCATGGCTAGGGCACATCTGGCGCTACCAAAAATCAACACTCCCTCTTAGTGAGGAATGTGCTCTGGTAATGCTTCACCATGGAAACATCACACTAATCCTCTGCACTGGTACCTTTGTCGATGCTTGGCCTACTGCCTCTCATCCCCTGCACTGTTGCTTCCCGTATTACTGCCCATGACACTGCCACTGCCACTGCTACATCTGTACAGCAACTCCCTCTCAATATGTTGCATCATGTTGCCCATAGCACTACCATTTCTAACTGCTGCACTGCAACTCAGTTACCGAGAAGTAAGTAACTGATCTTCTCCCAAATACTGACATCCTGGTCAGACTGGAAGCCCCATGACGCTGAAGCTAAGTTGCACGAAACGGGGAAACGAGTACGAGTTTCCAAAACAGGCACGGGTACAAAACGTGACCACCCCAAATTTTGGAAACGGGGAAACACAATATATATATATATAGATATATACTAGGACATTTAAGAAATATGTGCAATCATAAAGCATATATGATACATTCTAATTTATTACATTATGATTAAAATTGTCAATGCATAAACTATAAGTCTCTAAATTTACATCACATTTACTCATGAATGATCACATAATGAAAATAGCAATATCCAAAATCAGCCACGTGAATTTCTAATTTCTTGTCTCGTGTTTGATTGGGATTCTCCTCCTACATAGTCGAACGACCTTAGCGCTCTTAATTAAATACAAGTTCCATACCCTAGTACACTACGTGCTCTTTATTAGTGGGAGTCTCCCCTGCATAGAGGGCTTGGTTCTCTTGATTAAATACAAGTTCCATACCCTAGTACATGACAAAATCCAATGGAAACATTGCAATCCCCCCAATCCTAAAATCCTAAAAAACAGATAAGTCTGCTAGATTTTGAGTGAGATCTAAAATTCTACTTTCTCCATATGAAATCCAATGAGGGCGAAACCACTCTCAAACATCCTGAGTCATTTCATGGTAATGTTAAAATTTTAAGTAAAAGTGACATTTTCCTTTCCTTTATTTTTCATTTTCATCCTTTTACTTTAAGAATTTAACATTACCATGAACTGCATATCAACACTAGGGCCATAGGCTTGAAATTAGGCTGCCCCACGCAAAAAAATCCTCTTTTATATCACTTGAGAGGCATCTAGAAGCATCCAGAAGATATTTCAGTCGTCCAATAAAAAATTACAAGCAAAAAAATAAAAATAAAAATATAAGAAAAAGTCAAGTTAGAAGAGGAAACTCCGTCGTATGGCCTAGAAACTCGTTTCCGGCCGTACTGGCCACGTTTCCTCCTCGAGAAACAGGCCAGTACGGCCAAAAACGAGTTTCCATGCCATACATACAAGTTTCCTCGTTTTTGTTTCGTTTCCGACCGGAAACGGACCCTTCTCCAACGTTTCCTGCAACTTAGTGCTGAAGCTACCTCAGTTGCTATCTTGTGCTCCCTCTACTGCCACTGCGTTGTTGCAAACACCCCTGTGCCTCTTGCACTGCTGCAACCTCCACTGCACTGCCTCAGATTTCTGCACTCTAGCCTTGCCTTGCTACTCCATCACACTTTGCTCCACCCAACACCTATCATCATGCTACTATCGTTAAGGGCTCTCGTAGCCAGATGTGATCCAAGAGTTTGGGTACCTCAAGGATCCTACCCCTAGCATGTAGACCTCCTAACTGCAACTCGATGTCACCCCACCTCTTCTTTAGAGGTGCATGAGCACTCAGGGCATAATCGTCATCAGTCTCGACCTCTTTCTCCGCCTTAGCTAGAGTTGCCTTTCAATCAGAAGCTTCTCCCTTGCCTTTCTTCCTGGGACACTGGGATGCATAATGACCCAGCTCCTCACAATTGAAGCACTTGATCTTGGAGATATCCTTCTTCTTCCTCTTCCCTTGTTGTCCCGCAGATACTAGAGCCGCATCCTCCTCCTCCTCTTTCTTGACTCAAACTCCCTTACCACTACTCCCCGCCTTGGTCATCCTCCTGATCTCTTCCTGTCAAAGAGCTGCCCACGTCTCCTTCCAACCGGGAAGAGTAGCCCTGCCCAAAATACTTTGGACAAATGTCTCCTACTCCTCAAAGACTGCATTCAGGGCAGTCTTGACCATAAACTCTAGATCGGGTGTAGACCCCACAGAAGTAAGTTAGTCGCGAATCTCCTGCAACCTGAGAAGGAATGGATTTATCTGCTCTCCCTTACGCATTTGATATGACCTCGGCTGATTCTCCAATAGCATCTCCCACTACACGAAAGAGCCCTGGTATAAGGTGGTCAGGGTGTCCCACATCTCCTTTGCTGTGTTTTTCTCAGCAATATGTGGTATGACATGATCTTCGACCCCGTCTAGGATCATGCACTTCGCCCTCGCCATCGTCTCCTCATACTTCTCATTCTCAGCTAGGTCAACTGGGATAACCACTTCTTTCAAGGCAAATTCCTTGCTGTCATGTCAATCCCGGACTGCCAGGATCCTGGCCTTCCAAATGACAAAGTTGGAAGCCTCGTCCAACCTATCCTAATCCCTCAGTCCGTTCACTGCCATTTCAGCTCCTCTTCTAAACTCCCTCTAAGCCCTGATTTCCCTCCTGGAAATCCTCTGGCCGGTTGCTGAACCGCTCCTCTCCAATCCTCCTTGCAACTGCAACTCGGATCTGGATTCCTTGGCTAAAAATCCGTCAAGGTAGTGATTCCCTCTACCTTGGTTCCGTCTCCTTAGACATTGTTTCATACTGACAAAACCAGAGTCTCACCAGCTCCTCAAATCACAATCTGCACAACTCCCTTAGCCCCGGCAACCGAAGAATCTGAGCCCTTTTGGCTCTCCACAATCACAGTGAGAGTTGGATCAACTCCTGCCTCCTCCTAGTCACAGCGTCAATCCTACTTAACTGAGAAAGATAACTTGGAACTGCATAGGCCTAATCTGCCCCCCTCTGCCTCTGCGCTGGCCTGGACAGCTGACACAGCTACTGCGCGGGCTCCTCCCAGCTATTGCATCTTCCTCTCCTGGCTCAGAATGCTGAGGTCACCTTCTTTGCACTGTGTCACTCTTCCTTCTACGTCTCTAGCTCTGGAACAGCACTGTCTCTTGGGACAGCGGCTTCTTTGCTACAAACTCTCAAATTTCCAAGTTGATGCCTTCAGTCGCCTATGATCTGCAATCACTCTAATACCATGTCGAAATTTATGAACCTAACACATCAGAAATCCCTACTGCATTATCTGGTTTATTATCTCCTAATTGTTCTTTCCATTAACAAGTTATTATTAATATAAATACTGAAATAAACACAAATGCAACCTTCACACATATACAGATCAACAACTGAAATAACAGAGACAACACAAGGGACACCGTTATTTTTGGACAATCATCCCCAGCAAAACCCAATGCGGGAAACCCGGTGCAGCAGATGAGCGTTTTATTATTATGCAGTTTTCTGAATACAACTAGGGTGCTAGAAATGGCTCACCCTTCAGAGATTTTCATTGGCAGAAGTACCTTGCTCCGGAGACAGATATTTCGGCTGATCAGCAACTGGATGATGAGTCCCACAGTAACTTCAACTGTTCCTCAGCTGCACAATGAAAGTTGCTCCAAGCTTCTCTTTGGAACTGCGTCACCCTCTATGGCTCTGCGGTTGCCTCTCAACTCAGTCTGCCCCACGAAAACACCACAGCGCAACTCTTTCTGCCCAGCGTTAGCTCTGCTAGCCTCTGCATCAGCTTCTCAGCCTCCTGCGTCCTCAGCACTGGCCCTCCAAGCCTCTGCATCAGCTCTGGTTGCCTCTGCGTCAGCTCTAGCTGCCTCTGCGTCAGCCCAGGCTACCTCTGCATTGTCTCACTGGAACTCTCTCAGCCTCTATGCTATGTATTCTCGGCCTTCTGCCGAACTACCCCTCGCTGCAATAGATCACTAACTCGATTTCTCAGCAAACCCTACCCCAGAAAATCGAATTGACTAATCAATTTGGTGTGTCTCCAACTGACCCTCAAGCCTCCTCTTTTCCCGTTGATGATTCAATGGCCGAGATTAAGTCCCTAATCAATGGCTGAGATTAGAACTGGCTTGATCCTCCTCTTAGAACTTTCTCTCCCATATTATATTAATAGACATTAATATTTTAATTTTCCCAAGTTTAGACTTAGGAATTCATTAAAAATATTATTTATTTTAATATCTCTTCATCCAAGTGGAATTTCTCCAAACGATTTCTAGGTCTTGGAGATCTCATGTGCCTTAGCCTCTCCACCAATTTTCATGGCTAGAGCACATCTGAAGCTACCAAAAATTAACACTAAGATCTCATCTATATCTCTTCTCTTGAGACCTTCTTACTATCATCATCAACGAATTGTGGTTGTACCAAACTATTATGTCCTCAAGACTGTATCTCTGATCCAAGAAAGAGAGACCTTTGAACTTGTCTTTGTATCTTTGATCCGAATTTCCTTACTGTGGTTAGCCTAGAAAATATCCTCGTTGTCTCTTCCTTCTCTAGCCGAGTTCCATCTGAACTGAACCTTACCTACTGAACTGTGGTATCCGAACTGTGCCTTCTACATTGAACTGTGGCACTGATCCTTCATACGAATCTCAGAAGGTATTCTGAACTTGTCCCTTTATTAGGCCACTGAAATCCGAGCTTGTCTTCTATTACTGCCATCCGAAAAATCAAAGATAGATAACCGAACTTCATTATGTTATTACCCATCCGAAATCACAGAGATATGCAAAGATCTCACTATGGAAATGCAAAGTGTGTTCACGCCTATATATAATGGTTTCCATTTATAAATAAGCCAACATGATTTCTCAAATAGATGTGTCTCCATATAGGTTGAACCAACATGAGTTTCTTATGCATCTTGAGGCTGACATCAAAAGGAGGATTAGTGCTTTTGTCGTTGAAGGGCTTTCTAGACATTTTATAGACTCATATACCTTGTTATTTCCCCAAGAAGGGTTCTTCATACATGACATTGACTCTTTGACTCTAATGACAAATCCTAAGGTTCTCAATGGGAGCCATATAAATAAAATCCCTTGCTCATGAAACCCATGAAGCAAGGTATTACAAAACTAATTTTATTCTCTTCATTTCATCATTTACAAAGATCATAATTACATGTCATTATGAAGACCGAACCTAGTTACATTTTACAAGAAGAAGCTCAAGCACATGCAAATATATGAAAGGGGAAGTAAGGGCTCAAAGGACTCCCTCTGAAGCTCTGCGTTGCCTCTGCGTGAGCTTACGCTTGCCAGCTTGGCCTTTGCACTGCCTCTTCTGGATCTCTCGCTGCCTCCTCTGTGATGTATTCTTGGATCAGGAAATCTCCCTCTAGAACTCTCCCTGCCTCTCATTGCAAGAAATCTCCTCGATCAATTGTCTAGCAACTGTTGCACTGCCCTCTCTGAGAAATTCGATCTCTTGATATCTCTATCGACGTGTTTTCCAAATTCCCATTAAGCCTCTTCTTATAATCCTCTCATTGATCAACCAACAACCCAGATTAGATTCTAATCAATGGCTCAGATCATTTTGGCTTGATCCTTGTCTTCTTCTAGAAGTTTCACCCCCAGTTTAATTAATACCCTTTAATTATTTTAATTTCCTAAGTTTAGACTTAGGCATCCATTAAAATTAATTAATTATTTTAATAAAACTGTCTTTGGGTGGAATTTCCCAAAACGATTTCTGGGTATTCTGGAATACATGTGTCCTAGCCTCCCTGCAAATTTTGAGGCTTACAGCACATCCGATGCTATCAGAAATCAACAACTACGCCCCTTGGCTTCACTAGAAATTAGCCTAGACGAAGGAGTTGAGATTTGAGTGAAAGCTTCTCAACTCGAGAATTGCCCCCAAGGCCACACCAAGTGGATTAAATATTTTATCCACGTTAGCATAAATGTGGAGTAGGCGGCAACAGAGATCATGATAGATGGGGAGATGGTAAGTATGGCCCTAAATGGTTTCACTAAGCCATGGGCTCCTTTCTTTGAGGGCATTGTGGCACAAGAGAAACTTCCTGATTGGGGCAGACTGTGGGATGATCTCATCCAGGAAGAGATTTGGGAGGAATCTTTGTCAACAAGCCACCAAAGGGGCGATGATGAGAATCTTGCTCTTGCTAGTTAGGCAAGGAAGGGGAAGGGGAAGGTCAACAAGGATACAGATGGAGAGGCTACTTCACAAGTTAGAAAGAAAGAAGATCTGAGCAGAGTAAAATGCTTTGTGTGCCACGAGTGGCCATTATGCCTCATAGTGTTCGAACAAGAAGAAGAGTAAGGGAAAGGTGCAGCAGGTTGCAACATCTACAGATACTCAAGTCAATGAGTTTGTTGCAAGATTTGAGGAGTTCTCATTGGTGTCTTGCCTTTCTAGCACTATAGTCAAGGGTGCATGGTTTGTGGACAGTGTTACTTCTAGACACATGAAGGGAGTGTTGACCACTACCGGTCAACTACCCATGCAGTACACCCCCTTTTTTTGCAAAAAGGGGTAGCACCTGATCGACGTGACCGTGCCATCCTGCAGTCATCAACAGCTTGATCGATTTATGTTGTAAACCCAGTCTGCATATATGAAATGTAAATAATCTTAGCAGATATGAGTCGTGTATGTAAATTGCCTAGGTGGACCTAACTTTCTAATGGTAATCTACGTCCCGGAAGGTTTTTCGTCTCACCGATCCATGATCGGCAGAGTTTTCCTTCAGCCTGACCCCAAAGCCGGGATGGATTTTGTCATTAGAATTTTAGGAGAATCCTAGTGTGTTAATCTGCTAGATTATAGTTGTGTCGCAGAACTGGGTGGTTTATGAGGGTCTATGATAAAGGGGTTTTCCCCCTTAAGATGTAAATTGTAAAAGTCATGATGTAAAGTGTCTTGAGGGTTAAAAAATGTTTTAAATCCCCTCATAAGTCTTAAGTCCTAGGTCCTAGGTGTTTTTTCCAAAGGCTAAGTTCGAGGATCCATTTAGAAAATGAATTAGAAAATTAAAAAATTTAATAAAAAACTGAAAAATGAAAAAAAAAAAAATTATAAAATAAAGCAAAAACCCTAAAAAATAATAAAATAATAATATTTTGAGTAAATACATGCAAAATTTCATTTTTTTATGAATTAATAATTTCGACGGATGAAATTAAGAGATGTCTTGATCCTCATCAACGGTCGAGATCATTTCGACATGGATCACTCGAACTAGCCATTGGGATCTTTTCCTTTAAATAGAGTCTAGGAGTCATTTGAGATCATTCGATCTGTGAGTCTTGTGCTGAAGAAGCTCTCTTGTAATCTGTTTCTGGTTAATAAAAGAAGACTTTGGGGTTCAAATCTTGCTGGTGTTACTCTCTGGAAGTGCTGTGAGATGCTTTAGTTTTTGCATATGTTATTTTTCAGCCATTAATAACAGCTTATTTTTAGAGTATTGTGAGCACAGGTATCTTGTTCACTTGCTAGGGTTTGAGTGGTGTTAGGGTTTCTGAAGTAATGGCAGGTATCACATTGCTTTTTGAGATCTAGCATCATTTTTGCTCTCTTTACTGATGGTTGATTTAAGCTGTGCAGAAAACCCTTACTGATGAAGATTGGTGGGCGTTTGGGGAAGTTCTAGGCTGAACCAGCCAACTCCCACAGGCTCTTCCTTGCAGAGCCCAGCTAATTTTTACCCTGGGTTAATCATTTAAGTTTACTTTTCTGGTTTGCATGAGAGATTTTTCGAGCCTTTCCACAGTAAAGTTGAAGTTTCTAATATTCTGAAAATATTACTGCTATTATTGCTAAATCTGGCTGTTAAGGGGCCAAAATCTGTAAATTAATCAGTGTTTTGGGGTTTTCAAATTTTGTTTTATGCATGTTGCGGTTTTTCTTCTCTCTTGCAGGTCACAGGTGCTACAGATCAGAGAAAATCTAGATCTAATTGGAGAGGTTTCATCGGCTTCTGGGTTATCTTCTTTTCGTATTAGCTCCGCACTGTTCATCAGCTGTTTATTCATATTGTTGCTACTCCTCTCCATCTGCAAAATACACAGCCAGGCCTGCCACACATTTATTCAACGTTTTCTGGCGTGTATCCTTCAGCATATACCATTTATGGCCTTATCGCACCTCCAGATAGCAGCAATGTCCTGCCCTTCATACCTGTAAAGCTGCGTGTGGTTGCTGCTCGGTAAAATTTCACAGGCCTGCATGCGTTTCAGGGTCCTTTCTTGGCCGCCGTCGAGGGTATCTGCAGACAGGTAAGAGAAGCGTAGGTGGAGAACCTTTCACGTGAGCTATTTCTCTCCATCAAACGCCAGGTAATGTTCCCAAATCGAATCCAGAAACCGATTGATATGAGAGGCGTATTTTCTATAGCATCGTTTTGATTTTCCACGTGAGCAGTAATTTTCATCGTGGTTTCAGTTTATTCTGATAGTGTGAGTCTATCTGCGTCTTGGCGTTTAGGGTAAATCGATTCTCAGTCTTTGATTCAGCATAGTTTTTGCAAAATAAAAACAAAAATCGATATTCATTTTTTCGGTTGGGTTCATAAGTCTGTTATCGTATGCGGTGGTCCATCATCGCATTCTCTGTGTATTTATCTGCACAAAAAGGAGGGCCGACCCAAAAACGCCGTCGTCACCCCATAGCAAGATCGCATTCCTTTCGTTGTCTGTCTTCTCAGCATCCTCACGCCATCAAAACCTGCAGAAAGCGCCCATCCTGTAGCTTCATCCCTCCAGCCTGCGGCAAGATCCGTCGTCCCATCTCCATCCACGATTTTCTGCAATCACCACCGCCGTCAAGCATCGGTCGATCTACAAACCAGGTTATCGATTTCCTTTGCATATTGCAATTTCTAACTAACATGAATGCGTGAGTCGATTTCCCATATGCGTGAGTTGATTTTTTCATTTACGTTTCATTTAGTGTAGAAGTTATAAAAAAAAAAATTCATAAAAAATTTTCGTTTAGATTTTAGTTATAGTTTTATTTTTAGGTTTTAGATTTAAATTTATCGTTTTTAGTTTACGTTTTCCCCTTTTTTATTATTAAGACTTAACTCAATCAATTTTTGAAATCGATTTTATTTCCTATTGTTTTTATTTAACGTAGAATTTTGCTAGAAATTTTGATTAGGCATTATTTTAAAGCTTTTATGTAGATGTCATTTTTTCTATAGTTTAGTTTAGATTCAAGTTTTGTTTAGATTTTATTTTTTTTAGGTTTTAAGTTTTTCTTTTAAAAAATCATAAAAAACAAAGTGTTCTAGATTTTAATTCATTTTAAGTTTTATTTTTATAAAAAATATTAAAAAAAAAGGGGGAAAAGAAGAAAATTTTCTTTTAAGTATAGATTTAGATCTAGCATAAAAAGTATTGTGGGAAATTTTGCCAGTTTCAGTTTTTCTCGGGAAATCATCACGTCATACTTTTTCACGCTGAGATTTAAATGTATGTGGAATGAATGTTTATCATTTTAGACAATTCTGCGCATAAATGATCATCTTAAAGATTTGCTGCATATGATATCTGGTTAATGATTTATAATTGCGTGGTTGTTTAAGGCACTGATCGAAATTTTCTTAATTGTTAGATATCGTTTGTTGAGATTTGGTCATTGCACGATCTTTATGGTTATTTGATGATAAATGATTGCTGTTCATGGTTTATAATTTTATATTATCTAGCAAGTAATCGTTTAAACATCACTCTCATAAGGCACTGGTCCGTTAAATTAATAAGATCATTTTAGTGCTTCGTGTCTCCCAACCCAACTGTTTGGCAGTTGGTCTTCATCATCTCATAGGGTCTACCCCCCTTAGCCGTGGGAGATAGGCTTAAACGGAGAGATCGGGGATCAGAGTGACAGCCCCCGGTCTGAGCGTTGTCGTGTCAATCTGTGCGACAACATTTTTTGGCGTTGTTGCCGAGGATAGAGTTTTTCTATCCTTGGTTCTTTCATTTCAAGCTTTTTCGTGTTTAACTTCTTGTTCAAGTGGCGACTCCACTTCATATATTATCTTCAAGAGTGTATACTAGAAGACATCCAAGCAGTCTGTGCAACCCTACTCCTGATCCTGAAAAGGTCTTCAGGGTACGATTACACAAACTCTCTTTTCGTACACTTCTTGATAACCTTGGACAAGAAGCCCTCTCTGATATTCATTTGCTTTTTAAAGGTCAAGTTAGGCACAGCATCATGAATATGTATGCCCCTTGCAATTTTTCTAACATTCCAGGGTATCCCAATGCTATTCCATCAGTTGGGATAGATAAATTGCCTAACTTTCAGGGAGATAATGCTATTAGTGCAAATTCGCATCTAAGAGACTTTAGTATATGGATGGCTAAATATGCAAGGTCTCCTGATTTTGATCATGAAGATGTTAGAATGACTCTTTTCATTTTAACTTTGGGGGGTGATGCTCATGAATGGTTTACTGAAAAACCCCAGAATTCATTTGATTCCTTAGAATCGATCGTTAATGCATTTAAAGAAAAATATGGAGATAAGAGAGAAGGAAGACACCTCGTAAAAGCTATTAGCCTAATAAAAAAGAGAGAGGATGAAACTGTTGAAGAATTTAATAAAAGGTTTAATGGTATTGTCAGAGAATTACCTCAAGACTATAAACCTACAGACAAAACTCTCCAAGATTTTTACATTGATGCCTTTAGTCCTGAGCCATCTTATGAATTAAGGTGTGCTAAACTTAATGACTATAGAGATTGCCAAGCCTTAGCTATAGAGCTTGAAAAGGACAAGGCCGCATATGGGAAGTCTGAGATCCCAGGTTTCGATAGGGCTGCTACGAAACTAAAAGAACCTAAGGGAAAAGCAGTCCAAGAACCTGAAAGTGAGCTTGTTCTCAAGTTGCTTCAAAAAATTGAAACTATGGAAATTAATCATAATAAGGAGATAACCACTTTGCAGAATAGGTTGATTCAAATGGAAAGATCGCAAACGCAGAATTTTCAACCTCGAAACAATAATAATAGAAATAACAATTGGCAAAGGAAGGGTCAAACTAGTGAGCAGAGACCTCCTAATCCGCTGACTAATTTGGTTGATAATGCTCCTCCTTATTGTCGGGTTTGTGATGCTCTTCATGAAGAAGCCACTTGTCCCATCGTTAGAAGGATCTTAGATAATGGAATGTTTGGGACAGGTGATCAAATAAACGTAGTAGGAAGCAAGTTCCCTTTGCATATGAATGATTGGATAGAAGTCAAGGAAAGGAGTTATGATGTTATGAATCCTTCATCTGCTTTTAGTATAAATAACCTTGAAAATGAAGATGACATTTTGGCTAGGTTATATGGCGAGAAACCCTCTCCTGAGAAAATTTTGGAAATTGCTAGAGATAAGGGTTTGGCCTATCAGAGAAGGGATAAAGATCAAAGCGGGAATCAAATTCCCACTCGAACTTTAAACCCTGGTGTAAACTCTGGAATAGATGTCGATTTGGGAAGTTGGTATAACAATGCTAAAATCTGGGTTCCTGTCTCCGAGATTGCTAAAATCCCTTCCCAAAGAGACAAGTTAACTAAAGCGATTCAAGGTCCTCAAGTCAATACTTCTCAACAGAAGACTCGGGAAGTTGGCTATCATGATGCTCCCATATATCTGCAAAGCTTAGATGCTGATAACAAAGATCACCAGCCTTTTTTCATCACCTTATTAGTTAATGGGTATAAATTGAATAATTGCATGTTGGACTCTGGTGCACCTGCTTGTGTAATGACTAGAAGGGTCATGGAACAGCGTAACTTAAGAGTTTCTAGACCCTATTATAACATATGCGCCTTGGATTCTAAGAAAATCGAAGTACATGGTTTAATCAAAGATTTGCAAGTTCATCTTTCAGTTTACCCAGACATCATGGTTGTCATGGATATTGTTGTTGTGGATGTGCCTGATGCCTGGGGTATGCTGTTATCTAGAAAGTGGGCCTCTGATCTAGGAGGAAGTATTCAAATGAATTGGTCATATGCCATGATTCCTTCTCCTAGTGGTGATGGTTTTGTAAGACTAAATAAAGAGCCCGAAAGAAAATTTCATGTTGAAGATCCTAAGAGACCTCATAACGAAATAATCAAAGAGCAATCTGACATTGGGAACTACGCCATCATGTCTAATTTTATAATTCCTCCCGATGATAAGATTAGGGGTCTCAAGGATAAAGTTTGGTATATGTACTTTGATGGTGCATCATCTAGGGCTGGTAAAGGTGCGGGAATAGTGCTTAAATCTCCCCTTGGTCACATTTTCAAGTTTGCCTATCGATTAGAATTTGAGGCAACCAACAATGTCACTGAATATGAGGCCATATTGTTGAGTCTTGAATTGGCCAAGTCCTTGAAGGTTAGATTGCTTAGCATTAAAGGAGATTCTGATTTAGTTATCATGCAGCTTAAGAATAAATTCACATGCAGAAATCAAAGATTAAGAAACTACAGAAATGTTGTGTGGGATACTATGGGGCATTTTGATGCCCTTGACCTCGAAGCAATTCCAAGAGAGCAAAATAGTTTGGCGGATGAACTTGCCGTGGCTGCTACTACTTTCCAGTTGTCGGATGAACTAATTAATGATAAGATTAAGATGGAAGTAATATTCAGACCATCTGTTCCAGACAACTCAGAGCATTGGCAAGTTTTTAATGACGAAAAACAAGTCATTCGTTTCCTTAATAGTTTAGATGAGTTTGAGGATTTCCGGATAGTTTCTGAGGAGGAGGGAGTTTTAAATCATGAGCATATCATAAATCCTACTCCTAGGAATGTGGTTGCTCTAGAGCAACATTTTGATCGGGATGATGCTACGAAGCTGAAAGAAGAAAACAAGATGGACCCAAGCGAATATCTCGAGATTAATATTGGTACTTCTGAAAACCCGAAAATGGTTAAAATTGGTAAAGGTACTAGTTTGGAGGAAAGAAAGAAGTTAACTAATTTACTTCGCGAATATCGAGATGTTTTAGCCTTTTCTTATGATGAATTAAAGGGCTATAGGGAAGATGTCATGGAGCATACTATCCCCTTAAAGGATGAAAATGCTAAACCCTTTCGTCAGAAACTTAGGCAAATTAATCCTAAGCTAGCCCCCTTGGTCCAGAAAGAACTTGCAAAAATGCTTGCAGCAGGGATCATCGCTCAAACTAGGCATTCGACATGGTGTTCGAATTTGGTGATTGTTAGGAAAAAGAATGGTACAATAAGACTTTGTGTCGATTTTAGAAACCTTAATCTAGCATGCAAAAAAGATAATTACCCTTTGCCAAACATGGAAACTTTGTTGCAAAGAGTAACCGGCTCTGGAATGATGTCGCTGCTAGATGGTTTTTCTGGGTATAATCAAGTTTGGGTTAAGAAGGAAGATCAACATAAAACCACTTTCACAACTCCATGGGGTACTTTTGAATACATTAGAATGTCGTTTGGATTAACAAACACTGGGGCTACTTTCCAAAGGGCTATGGATTATGCCTTCAAAGGGTTAATCAGGAAAATTATTGAAATTTATCAAGATGATCTTACTGTTTTCTCTAAAGATGGTATCAGTCATATAGATCATCTTAGGCAAGTCTTTGATAGATGTAGAGAGTATGGGATTTCTTTGAACCCGGCTAAGTCTGTTTTTGGGGTAACGGAAGGGAAACTATTGGGCCATATTATTTCGAAGGAAGGAATCAAGATTGATCCTGAAAGAATCGAAGCAATCCAAAAGATTCCTCTCCCACATAATCTTAAATCCCTTCAGTCTTTCCTTGGAAAGATAAATTTTATTAGAAGATTCATCCCAAATTACGCAGAAATAGCCAAGCCTATTCAAAATCTTCTGAAAAAAGATGCAAAATTTGTTTGGCAAGAAAACGGCAAAAAGGCTTTCCAAGAAATCAAATATGCTATCGCAAAAGCTCATGTCTTAGTGAGTCCTGATTAGTCCAAGGATTTCATGATTTTTTCTTTCGCTTCCGAGGATACCATTGCCGGTGTCTTACTTCAAAAGAATAAAGATGGTCACGAGCAGCCTATTGCTTTCATGAGTAGAGCACTTCAAAACTCCGAATTGAAGTACAATACCATGGAAAAGCAGGCCTATTCCCTGGTTAAGTCTCTTAAGCACTTTAAAACTTATGTGGGTTATTCTAAAATCATTGCTTTCGTCCCACATTCTGATGTTAAGGACATATTAACTCAAACCAATTGCTTAGGGACTCGTGCTAGGTGGGTTACTAAAATACAGGAGTATGATTTGGAAATCAGACCCACCAAGTTGATCAAAGGCCAGGGCTTAGCTCAGATGTTAACTGAAAGTAATGAAAAGACTCTTGGTTTGTTCTGTCTTAGCGATCTATCTTCGCCAGAATTGAAAAGATTAGCAGAGCATGAATGGTATAAGGACATAGTTTATTACTTAACTAATCTTGCATGTCCTAACCATTTAGTTGCTCATAAGAGAAGGGCTCTTAGACTAAAAGCCACTAAGTATTGCCTTATGAAGGATGGCCTTGGGAGAAATCCTGAGGGCTTAGTGCTTAGGTGTGTTGATGACGTTGAGTCCAAGAAATTAATTTCTGAGTTTCATTTAGGATTTTGTGGTGGTCATTATGCTGCTAGAACTACCGCCCACAAAATCCTGAGAGCTGGCTATTATTGGCCTTCAATCTTTTCTGATGTGCACAAGTTTGTTAGAGCCTGTCAAGCCTGTCAACTATTCACTGGGAAACAGAAGCTTGCTGCCCTGCCTCTACAACCTGTCATTGTAGAGGCACCTTTTCAGCATTGGGGTCTGGACTTCATAGGGAAGTTCCATGAAAATTCTAGCAATGGCTACTCATGGATTTTGACTGCTACGGATTATTTTAGTAAATGGGTTGAAGCCATTCCTGCTAAGAATGCCACTGAAAAGGTTATTATGGATTTCATTGAAAATAATATCATTACTAGATTTGGTGTCCCCGCTAAGATCACTACTGACAATGCCAAGGCTTTTGTTTCAAGTATGGCATTGTCTTCTCTCATTCGTCAAATTACTATCCTCAGGGTAATGGTTTGGCTGAATCAAGTAACAAAAATCTCATAACCATTATCAAGAAGATAGTAGGAGATAATAAGAGATCCTGGGACAGCAAAATCAAGTATGCTTTATGGGCAGATAGAATCACTAAGAAAAAGGCTACTGGTAAATCTCCCTTTGAATTAGTTTATGGCTTGGATGTTACTTTACCTGTGCACCTGAAGTTGCCAGCTTATCAGCTTCTCCAGAATTTTTCTACTAATAAAGATGTTGTTCAGAATAGAATAGATCAGATTGTCGAGTTAGATGAAGCTCGTAGGACAGCTTTTGATGCCATATGTAAAAATCAATCTAACATTAAGAAAAGCTTTGATAAATGCTCTCGATCTAGATCTTTGCAGGTGGGAGATATGGTATTGCTTTGGGATCGCAAAAATGAGAAACCAGGAAAACATAAGAAGTTTGACAGTTTGTGGCTGGGACCGTACATCATTAGAGACATAGCTAGACCAAACTCATTCCACTCGAGCAGATTGGATGGCGAACCACTTGATTTACCAGCGAATGGCCAAATGCTCAAGCTGTTCTTCAGAGATGATATCTGATGCCATGGGGCATCCTTTGTATTGTATTTCTATCCCTACTCCTTGTCTTTTCAGCATTTCATTTTTGTCTTAGGATTAGATTTACTTTTCATGTTACTAGATAGTTAATAAATGAAGAGCTTTTATCTTTCCTGTGCTTAATGTATATGATGATTTTTGGATGGACGCTACTTATTTTTATCTGTGTGTTGCGTGGATGCAGATTCTGGATTCTCACATTCCTACAGTGCAGCAACGTGTCCCCAAGTAGAGCCAGATGTTGACCACTACCGGTCAACTACCCATGCAGTACACCCCCTTTTTTTGCAAAAAGGGGTAGCACCTGATCGACGTGACCGTGCCATCCTGCAGTCATCAACAGCTTGATCGATTTATGTTGTAAACCCAGTCTGCATATATGAAATGTAAATAATCTTAACAGATATGAGTCGTGTATGTAAATTACCTAGGTGGACCTAACTTTCTAATGGTAATCTACGTCCCGGAAGGTTTTTCGTCTCACCGATCCATGCTCGGCAGAGTTTTCCTTCAGCCTGACCCCAAAGCCGGGATGGATTTTGTCATTAGAATTTTAGGAGAATCCTAGTGTGTTAATCTGCTAGATTATAGTTGTGTCGCAGAACTGGGTGGTTTATGAGGGTCTATGATAAAGGGGTTTTCCCCCTTAAGATGTAAATTGTAAGAGTCATGATGTAAAGTGTCTTGAGGGTTGAAAAATGTTTTAAATCCCCTCATAAGTCTTAAGTCCTAGGTCCTAGGTGTTTTTTCCAAAGGCTAAGTTCGAGGATCCATTTAGAAAATGAATTAAAAAATTAAATAAATAACTGAAAAAATAAAAAAATAATAAATAATAAATAAAAAAATAATAAATAATAAAAAATTATAAAATAAAGCAAAAACCCTAAAAAATAATAAAATAATAATATTTTGAGTAAATACATGCAAAATTTCATTTTTTATGAATTCATAATTTCAACGGATGAGATTAAGAGATGTCTTGATCCTCATCGACGGTCGAGATCATTTCGACATGGATCACTCGAACTAGCCGTTGGGATCTTTTCCTTTAAATAGGGTGCTAGGAGTCATTTGAGATCATTCGATCTGTGAGTCTTGTGCTGAAGAAGCTCTCTTGTAATCTGTTTCTGGTTAATAAAAGAAGACTTTGGGGTTCAAATCTTGCTGGTGTTACTCTCTAGAAGTGCTGTCAGATGCTTTAGTTTTTGCATATTTTATTTTTCAGCCATTAATAACAGCTTATTTTTAGAGTATTGTGAGCACAGGTATCTTGTTCACTTGCTAGGGTTTGAGTGGTGTTAGGGTTTCTGAAGTAATGGCAGGTATCTCCATTGCTTTTTGAGATCTAGCATCATTTTTGCTCTCTTTACTGATGGTTGATTTAAGCTGTGCAGAAAACCCTTACTGAAGAAGATTGGTGGGCGTTTGGGGAAGTTCTAGGCTGAACCAGCCAACTCCCACAGGCTCTTCCTTGCAGAGCCCAAGCTAATTTTTACCCTGGGTTAATCATTTAAGTTTACTTTTCTGGTTTGCATGAGAGATTTTTCGAGCCTTTCCACAGTAAAGTTGAAGTTTCTAATATTCTGAAAATATTACTGCTATTATTGCTAAATCTGGCTGTTAAGGGGCCAAAATCTGTAAATTAATCAGTGTTTTGGGGTTTTCAAATTTTGTTTTATGCATGTTGCGGTTTTTCTTCTCTCTTGCAGGTCACAGGTGCTACAGATCAGAGAAAATCTAGATCTAATTGGAGAGGTTTCATCGGCTTCTGGGTTATCTTCTTTTCGTATTAGCTCTGCACTGTTCATCAGCTATTTATTCATATTGTTGCTACTCCTCTCCATCTGCAAAATACACAACCAGGCCTGCCACACATTTATTCAACGTTTTCTGGCGTGTATCCTTCAGCATATACCATTTATGGCCTTATCGCACCTCCAGATAGCAGCAATGTCCTGCCCTTCATACCTGTAAAGCTGCGTGTGGTTGCTGCTCGGTAAAATTTCACAGGCCTGCATGCGTTTAAGGGTCCTTTCTTGGCCGCCGTCGAGGGTATCCGCAGACAGGTAAGAGAAGCGTAGGTGGAGAACCTTTCACGTGAGCTATTTCTCTCCATCAAACGCCAGGTAATGTTCCCAAATCGTAAATTATTCGAATGTCAGGTAAAATCCAGAAACCGATTCATATGAGAGGCGTATTTTTTATAGCATCGTTTTGATTTTCCACGTGAGCAGTAATTTTCATCGTGGTTTCAGTTTATTCTGATAGTGTGAGTCTATCTGCGTCTTGGCGTTTAGGGTCAATCGATTCTCAGTCTTTGATTCAGCGTAGTTTTTCTCAGTTTTAGGTTTTGCAAAATAAAAACAAAAATCGATATTCATTTTTTCTGTTGGGTTCATAAGTATGTTATCGTATGCGGTGGTCCATCATCGCATTCTCTGTGGATTTATCTGCACAAAAAGGAGGGCCGACCCAAAAACGCCGTCGTCACCCCATAGCAAGATCGCATTCCTTTTGCTGTCTGTCTTCTCAGCGTCCTCACGCCGTCAAAACCTGCAGAAAGCGCCCATCCTGTAGCTTCATCCCTCCAGCCTGCGACAAGATCCGTCGTCCCATCTCCATCCACGATTTTCTGCAATCACCACCGCCGTCAAGCATCGGTCGATCTACAAACCAGGTTATCGATTTCCTTTGCATATTGCAATTTCTAACTGACATGAATGCGTGAGTCGATTTCCCATATGCGTGAGTTGATTTTTTCATTTACGTTTCATTTAGTGTAGAAGTTATAAAAAAAAAATTCATAAAAAAATTTCGTTTAGATTTTAGTTATAGTTTTATTTTTAGGTTTTAGATTTAAATAAATCGTTTTTAGTTTACGTTTTCCCTTTTTTTATTATTTAGACTTAATCAAATTTTCAAATCGTTTTTTTATTTCCTATTGTTTTTAGTTAACGTAGAATTTTGTTAGAAATTTTGATTAGGCATTATTTTAAGGCTTTTATGTAGATGTAATTTTTTATAGTTTAGTTTAGATTCAAGTTTTGTTTAGATTTTATTTTTTTTAGGTTTTAAGTTTTTCTTTTAAAAAATCATAAAAAACAAAGTGTTCTAGATTTTAATTCATTTTAAGTTTTATTTTTATAAAAAATATATAAAAAAAGGGGTAAAAGAAGAAAATTTTCTTTTAAGTATAGTTTTAGATCTAGCATAAAAAGTATTGTGGGAAATTTTGCCAGTTTCAGTTCACGTCATACTTTTTCATGCTGAGATTTAAATGTATGTGGAATGAATGTTTATCATTTTAGACAATTCTGCGCATAAATGATCATCTTAAAGATTTGCTGCATATGATATCTGGTTAATGATTTATAATTGCGTGGTTGTTTAAGGCACTGATCGAAATTTTCTTAATTGCTAGATATCGTTTGTTGAGATTTGGTCATTGCACGACCTTTATGGTTATTTGATGATAAATGATTGCTTTTCATGGTTTATAATTTTATATTATCTAGCAAGTAATCGTTTAAACATCACTCTCATAAGGCACTGGTCTGTTAAATTAATAAGATCATTTTAGTGCTTCGTGTCTCCCAACCCAACTGTTTGGCAGTTGGTCTTCATCATCTCATAGGGTCTACCCCCCTTAGCCATGGGAGACAGGCTTAAACGGAGAGATCGGGGATCAGAGTGACAGCCCCCAGTCTGAGCGTTGTCGTGTCAATCTGTGCGACAACAGGGAGCACAGGGACTTTTCACCAATTTATCGAAGGATGACTCAGATGTACATGTGGAGCTTGGTAACAATGCCATGTATGGTGTGGAGGGAGTTGGGACCATTCAATTTCAGCTGGAGTCAAGATGACCTCTGGAGGTGACAGATGTATTGTATGTTCCAGGGATAACAAGGAATTTACTCTCTGTCTCAGCCATGGAAGACAAGGGATATGTGGTCTATTTCCGAAATGGACAGGCACTTGTCAAGCCGACAGCCTGGTTATTTTCACTGTAACACTAAGGTTACTTATGGCCTTCATTGTCTCGTATCACATCATAATAGCAGAGTTGTTTGGTGAACTCCCTCATCTTATAGCAGAATTGTTTAGTGACCTATCTCCCTAGTTTTATCAGCTGGAACTATTTGCAGTAAGTTGTAACATTAACCTTTTATAGTTATTTCCAGACATTAATATAGTTTCATTTCACTTCAGATCACTGCCAGCTTGTTTGACTGGGATTCCTTCTAAAAAATCATAGTCACAATATTGGGACATTATATAGTATTAATGGCACTAAGAGTCCTTTCAAGGTAGTACACGCATGCAAGGTTCTTTTGTGTGTGTGGATGATATTGTGTGTGTGGATGATAAAATAATCTTTAATTGTGTATATGAGAGAGAGAGAGAGAGAGACCTGAGCAGGAGAAAGAATTTCTGGAGAAAATCGAACATAGCGCTGACTCCCAAACACAGCAGCACTCACATCAAATCCACTGCCTACTTTTCCTTGTGCTATACAATGTGCTGTCTGAGATACTGCATGTACCAAATCCAAGTCCGTATCCAACATCTTATCTGAATATGTTGCACAAGCTGTACTAGGCAGTTTAACAGCACCAAGATAATGAAGGAGACCTGCAACAACAGCTGTTGTCATAGCAGCTGACGAACCCAGACCAGTCTTTGATACTTCTGGTGTACATGTCATTTTCGATGACGGATCTGATTTGTCTAGATTATTTATGTTCATATTAATTGATGAGAAGGCTGGAAGTGAAGCTAATGTCCCTGTAGTTAAGGGTAATCCCTGTGCAACAATCTGCAAAATAATCGAAAAGAAAACTATTATCAATGAATCATGCTTCCTATATTGGCATACAACAAGAATAATTGGAAATAATAAGAATCACACCGTGTGTTTAATGGCATCATATTTAATTGCACATCATTTAATAACAAAATAAAGGATTAAGAACCAGGAATTGTGCTGCATCTTCTAGGAATTCTTTGTTGTATATGAATTACTCTACTTTTTGTTACCAAAGTAAGAACATATAAAATCTCTGTAATTTGAAAAATTAACATCCTCCAATCAAGCTACCATTACTAGGCAATCAGACAGATCAGATCGTGAGAAGAAAATGCAATTATCAATAACAGGGAGTAACAGACTGTTACATGCCAAAGCTTAAAGTATTCCTAATTTCTATGTACCCACACTCCGCAATCCCTAGCAGCCTATTCTGAACCAGTGGCAAAAAGGGTTCATTATACATTATATATCACCATGTAAAGATATGTGGAAGATGCAAACAGTTGGGTCATTCCAGAGAATGGATCACTCTTCATGAGTCATACAATCCCTACAAGGTTTTTATTTTCTATGTTCTCCGTAATTCATTTTTGTTGCTGCTATATATGATTGTGCTTATGTGAGTGTGCATAGAGTTGGATTGCGTATATAATATCCATATCTTAACCTCTCGTCTCCATTCCTTCCATGCCACTTTGAATCTCATAACTGAGAAGATTTTCAAAATATTTATGTGTTTGAGCATGGTTGATTCACATATAACATCCAGTGTCATTGTCGCAGTGGAATCACACATAACAAGGGGTTCCATCTGTCAACAAAAAAAAAGTGTTTTCAGCTGCTGTGCTATGCGGGGCATATCTATGCTGCTAAGTTGCATGATATGCGGAAACAGGAACGCGCTGGAAACATGACCCCCCAGAAATCAGGAAATGGGGAAACATGGTGTGTGTGTGTGTGTACATATATATTATATATATGTAAGTTAACAGGAAACAGAAACAGATATGGATCTGGATTCGGATCCGGAAATGGATCCACCATGTTTTTGAAAAGCCAGGATCCAGATACAATGGGGAAATGCCAAGTACAAAAAATACAATAATATTTTTTTAATTTAAAAAAAAAACATATTCAAAGTAAAAAATCAATACCATTCATGAAACAAAACATTAGAACTGAACTCATTAGATAACTTAGAAATCTGAAAACTGAAATCATTATGCATCATGCTTTATACAAAAAGGATAACTGTAAATACAAAATTGAGTATCTCATCAATGATCACTCTATTGATATGATGATGTGGAGTAGGTCTAACTACATGTCGAAAAATGGGTCTACATGCTCATCATTTGAATATTTCAACTCTACATCATGATCAACTTGTCATCTTCCATGAAATTAGCCTCAAAATATAAAAATTCCCATCTAGTTAAAATGGTAAATGAATGTTAGACACTATTTGAGAACATGCTATAGTCTATGTATCATATTGTTCTAAGAGGAATCTTTATCTAGAGTTGGATGGGATTGATCTAATTAAATTATTATTGACAAAATCATCCTTTGTACACTATATATGATTATCCATGTATTGTATGTAATGTTCCTTCCTAAATTTTCCTAATGTTTGGAAAATAAATTTTTGACAATTTTGATTAATGCTAGCTCAAGTCAAATTTTGGTGGAAAACATTGGAGAAATACTTTATTTGTATGCTAGTGGAATATGGGGCCCACATGAAGTACGCACTTGGGGAAGAAGGAATTCGAATTCCTTGAGGCAAATCGAATTGGTGGAGGGACCCACAAGGAATGCATGGCAAGCAATTATATAAGGGAAGAATGAGGGAGCAATGGGGGTCTTCTGTCTATTTGAAAATCGAATTTGCCTTAGTTGTTCAGCTGAGCCAATATTGTGTTGTTCAACAAGTTATTTAATTAAATAAACAGTGATGTAAACACTACTGCAAACTACACTGACATACAGATCATAAACTGAAACAATAGATGAGACAAACACACAAGGGACACCGTTATTTTTGGACAACACGTCCCCGGAAAAACCCAATGCGGGAAAAACGATGCAACAAATAGAGGGTTTGTATTATTAAGAAAGCAGAATCTGAGTACAACAGGTTGCCTCTCACACCAGCTAACCTTACAGAGAAATCACGGCAACAAGAAATACATTTGAGGGTTTACCTCACTCCTCAAGTCACAGTTGATCCAATGAGTGATCTGACACCCTCCCGGCAACCACTGCGAAGTCCCTATGCAATCACTACGTGGGCTAGTGTCTTGCCTCTAGAGAGTTGCATCTCTTCTTCTGCTGGATCAATTTGCTGGATGAAGACTGTTGTTCAGCCCTCCCGGCTCAGAACCTCGCTTCTCTAGCAAAATCTCAGATTACTAACGAATACTCTGCACTACCATTGTAAGAGCCCCTCTGGACTGCGTGAGCCCCTTCTGGGCTATGTAGGCCTCTGCGCTGCCTCCCTGATGCTCAAGCTGCCTCTTTGCTACGTACTCTTTGGCTCGGAACCTTCTCTCCGATCCAAATCTCTACTTTTGCCCCTCCCACTGCAACTCAGATCACTGGTTCAATTTTCTCACCAAGCCACGCCCCAAAAAGATCAAACTGACTGATCAACTTGGTGTATCTCCAACTGACACTCAAGCCTCCTCTTATACTTTTCCTGTTGATGAATCAACACCCGATATTAAGTCTCTAATCAACAGCTAAGATTAAATTAGACTTGATCCTTGTCTCTTAGAAGCTTCTCACCCATATTTTCATTCATACCCATTAATATTTTTATTTTCCTAAGTTAGACTTGGGAACTCCATTAAAAATATTGATTATTTTAATAAAATACAATCCCGGTGGAATTTCACGAAACAAGGTCTTGGAAATCTCATGTGCTCTAGTGCCCCTCCACAAAATTTCGAAGCTAGAGCACATCCAATGCTACCCAAAAATCAACAAGGTGTTCCCAGATAGTGAGCCTGAGGAGTAGGAGGTCGAGACAGTAGAGGAGTCTAGAGATGAGGGAGAACCATCATTAGGAGGGCCGCCACCACCACCTAGAGGAGGACCATTTGACACAACCGAGCGAGTCCTTGCTTCACTTTGGGGTGTGCCGAAGTATTTGACACTCAGGATCAAGGGGACCATATAGGGGCAACGTGTGTCAGTTCTGGTTGACAGTGGGGCCACCAACAATTTCATTGATGCCTGGATGGTGGAGCGTAGGGGCATCCAGACAGCTACATTTGAGGGGTTCTCAGTTTTGGTACCTAGAAACTGGACCATGCATTGTACTAAGTATGTCCCCGGGGTTACCTTGAAGATGGGGAAGTACTCACTCACTAATCATTTCTTCATGGTTGATGTCCCAGACACCAATGTGGTGTTGGGTGTACAATGGTTGTACACATTGGGGAAGGTCACTACTGATTGGCAGAAGCTAGAGATGGAGTTCAAGGGGCCAGATGGGAAGCTTGTATTGCTGAGGGGAATGCACTCTTATCCCCCTCAGATAGTTTCAGCCCACTGGATGGATGCAAATTTACGACATGGAGATGTGGAGTGGGAGTTGCGAATTTCTGAGTTAGGGACATGGGCGCAGGCTACACACCCAAATATACTAGCCTTATTGGAGAGGCACCAAGGGGGTTTTGGGGATGTTCCACCAGGTAGACCGCCAGACCGTGGATTTGAGCACACCATTGAGCTGGAGGAAGGGGTGACCGCAGTCATCACCACCCCTTATAGGCACCCAAAGGCCTATAAGGATGAGATAGGGCGGGCCATTTAGAAGTTGTTGAGATTGGGACACATTAGGCCTAGCTTGAGCCCATTTGCTTCTTCTGTGGTGCTGGTGGAGAAGAAAGATGGGACGTTGCGCATGTGTATCAACTACCGATCTCTCAATAAGAAGACCTTGAAGAACAGATACCCCATTCCACGCATAGATGAGTTGATGGACGAGCTTAGAGGAGCTAAATACTTCTCTAAGATAGATCTGCATTCGGGGTATCACCAAATCCGCGTGAGGGAGCAGGATGTCCCAAAGACTGCTTTTCGCTGCCATTATGGACATTTCGAGTTCTTGGTGATGCCCTTTGGGCTAACACTCCAGCTACATTCCAGTCTTGTATGAACCACGTGTTCTGTGGGAAGTTGAGATGCTTTGTCCTGGTTTTCTTCGATGACATACTCATTTACAGCAGGACATGGGAGGAGCACCTTCAGCATTTGGAGGAAGTGCTTCGCATACTTGAGGAGTAGCAACTGTATGTGAAGATGTCCAAATGTGAGTTTGGATTAACAAAGATGTTGTACCTGGGGCATGTGATTGGGGAAGATGGAGTGAAGGTGCATCAAGAGAAGATTCGGGCTATACTAGATTGGCCCACACCCAAGAACGTGACAAAGTTGAGGGGGTTCCTAGGCATTTGTACATATTACAGGAGATTTGTCAGAGGGTTCTCACAGCTTGTAGCACCTCTTACGGATTTGACAAAGAGGGGAGCTTTTGAGTAGCGTAGGTGGCAAACGAGGCTTTTGAGTGCCTCAAGAGGGTCATGAGCAGTTGCCCGGTCTTAGCCTTGTCGGATTTCACACGACCCTTTTGTTGAAGAATCTAGGGCAAGTGTGGTTAATGTGCTTCTTCTAGCATGATAACTACTTGTGAGGTATTTTAATTTTTCTTCTTAGCACAATCTTCACTTGTTCTTATTAGAGTGTGTCTTCTTATATTCATCAAATAGTTACCAAAAACAAAGAGACAAGAACACAACATATTGGCTTTCTGCCAAGGCCAAAACCTCTCCCTCTTGGAGAGGAAAACCCGCACAAAATTATTCTTATAGATATTCCAATTGACAAATATCAAGACGATGACCCTTGACCTTCTAAGCCACTCCAAGACCAAGACACCAATCCTCTTCTTTGTCACTACTGAGATCATCATCATTGTACTGCTAAGATCTTCATTACTGTTGCCATCACTGAGAAAATCACTGTTGCATCTTCATAGAGATCTTCACCATATTAACGAGCTCATCATATCGTTCTTCATTATGACCTTGGTTCATGTAATGCTCTGAGATCTTCATCATGACCTTGTCTTCAATAGGATTATGATCAAGACTATTATGTCAAGAACATGACTATTTCAAGTATGTTGATTGAGTATTATGTCGAGACAGTATGTATGCTGAGACAGTGTGTGTCACTGTGAGGACTATTCATGAGGTATACCGAGATCATGACTATATGCCGAGACAGAGACCTAGGACTTTATTTATTGCACCTATGCCGAGAATCTACCTTTGTGGCATCCATCCGAAATTGTCTCATTGTTTTTCCATCCGAACTGCGAGGATCTCAAACCTGTACCCATCCTATAACCATCCAAAAGTCACGGAGAATCTGAGTCTCTGTGCTCACCCAAAGTTGCAGAGAAGTCCGAATTGGTGCCCTCTTGTAATGCGGATTGCAGACCCTGTACCCAACCGAATCATCTCAGATAAATGCGAGTTCTTGTTCTGCTCTTTTGCGGTGACCCTAGCTGGGTATATATAGTGGTTATGTTTCCATATTAAGCCAACTTGACTAAGTGAACCATTGTGTCTCTTATATGAACCGACATGACATATATATATATATATATATATATTGAGGTCCGCATAATGTTCTCTTCATCGTTTTGCTTGATGCCTTCTTCAAGAGGATTGTGCTTGTCTTGGAGGGCTAATCTAGCCACTAGGTAGACTCATATACATTACATATATGCTCAAGAAAAGCTCTTTATACATGTCTTTGACTCTTTGACTCTCCTAGACCTATGAAACGAGCAAGAAACTCATTCTTATAATTTACAAAAATAATATTTCTTTTTCTTGAAAAGTACAAAGATCAAAATTACATTTGTAAATATTGAACCTAGTTACACTTTCTTCAAGACTCCCTCTTAACTAGGGAGGTATTTATAATGGTACTTGGTGTTGAAGTTTCTAAGTTTACTTAGTTTAGAAACCCTTCATGCACTTTTTCTGATTTATTCCTACCTACTTGTTATTTTTCTTTAACAAGTTATTTACAAATTAAACACTGAAAATAAACACCAGTGCATGCTCAACATATTACAGATCAGCAACTAAAAGAAACAAGAACAAACACACCACATGACACCATTATTTTTAAATCGATGTCCCCGGAAAAACCCAATGCAGGAAAACCAGTGTAGCTATCTGAGGGTTTTCTTATTAAGCAATATCAAAGTACAATCTGGGTGCCGAAACTGGCCTACCAACAGAGAATTTCTTTAGCAGCTATACCTCACAGTTTGAGAGAAATCTCTTGGCTGAAACCTCAGAAAATCGTTCTGGCAGCTCCTCAGCACAAAATTGCTTTGCAACCCCAGCGTCTGCCCAATCTAGACTATGTCAGCCCCTCTCTGTCTCACGCTGGCCCTGCATCAGCCTTTCTTGGCATGTGTCAGCCCCAGGAGGCCCTGCATCAGCTTCCTGGGCCTCTGCGTCAGACACGTTGGCCTCTCTCGTGCTTTGCGCAGTACTTGGTTGCGTCTGCGTGGCCCTACGTGAGCCCTTGCTAGCTCTGCGTCACTCTCCTTGGTTGTTGCGCTATTCTCCCGGCACAATCTTTGCCTTCTTTGTTTCTCTGTACTCAATGCCCCCCAGCTGCTCTCCCAATCACTGATTCTATCTCTCTTAGCAAACCCAGCTCTAAAGAATAGAATGATTGATCACTTTGGTGTGTTCACCAAGTGACCCTCAAGCCTCCTCTTATACTTTTCCTGTTGACATCTCAACAGCCGAGATTAAGTCCCTAATCAACGGCTAAGATTGGATCTAGCTTGATCCATGTCTTTTGGACTACTCTAACACAGATTCATATTAATACACATTAATATTTTATTTTCCCTAAGTTGAGACTTAGGGACATCATTAAAAATATTAATTATTTTAATATCTCCTGATCTGTTTAGAATCTGCCCAAAACCTTTATGGGTATTGGAGATCTCATGTGCCCCAACCTCTCCACCAAATTTCGTGGGTAGAGCACATCCGATGCTACCCCAAATCAACACTCCCTCTTAGCGAAGACTATGCTCTAGCAATTCTCCTCACTGAGTATTACTCTGATCATCCGGCATCGTTACCTGTGCTGATGCTAGGCCTTCCTGCCCAACATCCTCTACACTGCTGCCCATGGTTCTACCACTGCCACTGCTGCATGTGTACGACAGCTCCCTCTACATTCGTGTTGTTGATGGTCCTTCCTCCCAGCGCTGCATCTGCACTGCACCTCCTCTGATCATGTTGCATCGTGCTACCCACTGCTGCACTGCAACTCAGTAACTGAGAAGTAAGTAACTGATCTCCCAACTAGCCTCCCTGTTGGGCTAGAAACACCCACTAATGTTGAAGCTCCCTCTGTCGCTTACAAGTGCTCCCTCTCTCTGACCTCTGCGCTGCTGCAGCAACTCCCTACATCTCGCACTATTGCACACCTCGTTGTGCCTCCCTGCATTGGTGCAACACCCTTGTGCCTCTCGCACTGCTGCAGCCTACTAGCTCTGCGCTATCTCAGGACTCTTGCACTGTAGCTCTCTCTATCGCTCCATCCGCATCTGTCTCTACCCACTCAGCTAGTCCTGCTACTCCTCGTCGAGGCTCCCACAGCAAGGTCTAATCCAAGAGGCTAGGTACCTCAAGGATCCTGCCCCTTGTCGCCTGTAGTCTGCCTGACTACAGCTTGATGTCTCCCCACTTCCGCTCAAGTGATGCATGTGCACTCATGGCACAGTCATCATCTGTCAAAACTTCCTTCTCTGCCCGCGCTGGCGCTGCCTTAGTCTCAGAAGACTCTCCCTTAATTTTCTTCCTTGGGCACTGGGTCACATAATAACCCATCTCCCCACAGTGGAAGCACTTGATCTTGGAGAGATCTTTCTTCTTCCGCTTCTCCTGCTTTCCCTCAGATGCTAGGGCCACATCCTCCTCCTCCTGCTTGACCTTGATCCCTTTGCTGCTACTACCTGTCTTCGACTGTCGTCTGATCTCTTCCTGGCGAAGAGTTGCCCACATCTCGTCCCAAGGTGGGAGAGTCCCTCTGCCCAAGATACTCTAGACAAACACTTCCCAATCTTCTGAGACAACATTCAAGGTTGTCCTCACCATAAGTTCCTGATCTGGTGTCGCTCCTATAGCAGTCAACTGGTCTCAGATCTCATTCAGTCCTCCGAGGAAGGTGTTAATCGATTGACCCTTCTTCATCTGATACGACCTCATCTGGTTCTTGAGCAGCATTCTTCTTTGCACAAAAGTATGTTGGTACAGGTTCTTGAGAGCCTCCCACATCTCAACTGTCATTTCCTTCTCGGCTATATGTGGTACCACATGATCCTTGACCCTGTCAAGGATAATGCACTTGGCCCTCGCCATCGCCTCTTCGTACTTGTCGTTATCATTGGGGTCGACTGGGATAACTATAACCTTCAAGGCGAAGTTCTTGACACAATTCCTGTCAAGCACTGATAAGATTTTGGCCTTCCAGACTGCGAAGTTCGATGCTCCGTCCAGTCTATCCTGGTCTCTTACCCCGTGTAGTGCCATGACGCTCCTCTACTTCCCTCCTGGAAGTTCTCTGTTCAACTCCTCTGAGTCTCTACTTCCCATCTGGAAGTTCTCTTTTGGACTCCCTCTGAGTCCTGATTTCCCTCCTGGAAATCCTTCTATCACTTGTCGAGATGCCCCCTACTTTGATCGTCTTGTGCAACTGCACTGTTGATCCAGGTTCCTCGGCTAGAAACCCTTGGTAACAACTCCTCTGGCCCTGCTCTGTCAGGTACTGTTCTGACTACAGTACCTCACGAGCTCCACTCTGCAATATTTTTGCAGCCTTCTAGACTCTAGCAACTGCCTCTGTGTGAACTGTGTCAGCCCCTCTCTGCCTCACGCTAGCTCTACGTCACCCCAGATGGGTCTGTGTCAGCCCCGGGATGCCCTGCGTCAGCCCTCTGGCCCTCTGCTTCAGCAACGCTAGCCTCTCTGAGGCTCTACGCAGTGCCCGGCTTCTTCTGTGTGGCTCTGGCTAGCTCTGCGTCACACTTCTTGGCTTTTGTGCTGCTAGAAACAGATTCTGTCACCTCGGGACAATTGTTTTCTGCTACTATTGCTCCACTCGGCTGATGTCTTTTAGTCCTCCTGAAATATGCAATCACGCTCTGATACCATGTTGAAGTTTCTAAGTTTACTTAGTTTAGAGACCCTTCATGCACTTTTTCTGATTTATTCCTACCTATTTGTTTTTTTTCTTAATGTTTCTTTAACAAGTTATTTACAAAGTAAATACTGAAAATAAACACCAGTGCATGCTCAACATATTACAGATCAGCAACTAAAAGAAACAAGAACAAACACATCACATGACACCATTATTTTTGGACCAATGTCCACGGAAAACCCAATGCGGGAAAACTGGTGCAGCTATCTGAGGGTTTTCTTATTAAGCAATATCAGAGTACAATCTGGGTGCCGAAACTGGCCTACCCAACAAAGAATTTCCTTAGCAACTATACCTCACAGTTTGAGAGAAATCTCCTGGCTAAAACCCCGGAAAATCCTTCCAGCAGCTCCTCAGCACAAAACTGCTCTGCAACCCCAGTGTCTGCCCAATCTGGACTGCATCAGCCCCTCTGTCTCACGCTGGCCCTGTGTCAACCTTTCTTGGTCTGCGTCAACCCCAGGAGGCCCTGTGTCACCTTCCTGGGCCTCTGCGTCAAACACGTTGGCCTCTCTGATGCTCTACGCAGCACTTGGTTGCCTCTGCATGGCCCTGCGTGAGCCCTTGCTGGCTCTGCGTCACTCTCCTTAGCTGCTACGCTGCTCTCTCGGCACAATCTCTGCCTTCTCTGTTTCTCTGTACTCAATGCCCCTCAGCTACTCTCCTGATCACTGATTCTATCTCTTAGCAAACCCCGCTCTAGAAAATAGAATGACTGATCACTCTGGTGTGTTCTCCAAGTGACCCTCAAGCCTCCTCTTATACTTTTCCTGTTGACATCTCAACGCCAAGATTAAGTCCCTAAACAACGACTAAGATTAGATCTGGCTTGATCCATGTTTTTTGGACTACTCTAACACAGATTCATATTAATACACATTGATATTTTATCTGAGGGTTTTCTTATTAAGCAATATCATAGTACAATCTGGGTGCCGAAACTGGCCTACCCAACAGAGAATTTCCTTAACAGCTATACCTCACAGTTTGAGAAAAATCTCCTGGCTGAAATGTTAAGTTATGGTATGTTCTATGCTTATAACAGTTTACTTCTTTCTCTTATTATATTCCACAGATTAGCAATCACATGTACATAAAGTAAAGTGTAGATAGAACATTAAACGATCGACAGAAAACAAGCCAAGACAAGAGACACAAGATGTGGCGGCTAGCCAGGGACAAACCCCATTATGTGTGGGGAAACCCTTTGATCAAATATTCTTTTATCTTCAATAATTCAGCAAAGAGAAATAGTACAATAAATCTTATTTATATCAGCAGTAGCAAACCCTAGATCAGCAGCATCAGCATTAGTGGCTTCATCATCAAACTAGGGCAGACGATATCTCACAAACCAACCGTCGGATCGGCTTGATTCCACCACCAAAAGTTGCGGCTTCTAGAGGAGGTTCAGATGAACCTACAGCGCAGTGCAGATCAGGAGATCTTTTGGTCCACGCAGGTCAAACTTTACTTCTGCATTTGCAGCTTCAGTTTCAACAGCTTCCTTCAAACTAGGGCAGTCGATATCTTGCAAACTGTCCATCGGATTGACTTGATTCCACCACCAAAAGTTGTGGCTTTTAGAGGAGGTTCAGATGAACCTACAACGTAGTTCAGATGAGGAGATCTTTTGGTCCACGCAGGTCAAACTTTACTTCTGTAGTTGCGGCTTCAGTTTCAGCAGATTCCGGCTACACGTGTGAGGGAGAGACCCTTTTCTGCATAGTAGAGAGAGACAGATGTGATGAGATGAGTGAGTCCAAATGAGGAAAATTCCTCCTGTATTTATACACAACGTTGGTGTTTGAATAGATGCGACTGTTGGGCTTCTGAGCCTACATGAGTTGTAGGTCGGCTTGATAATAATTCCATAATCAAAAGAAATTCATATCTCCATGAATACTTATTGGAATCGGATGATCTTTATATCAATCCTACACCTCTCGACGAGAGAAATCTAATAAAAATATTATCAGCCGTGAATAAGATGACCCACATGAAGTTTGGCCCTAGTTGCCAATTTTAACACTCCCTCTCAACTAGGGAGAACTTCATCTGCAATCTGTCTGTCAGTCACTACTATTCATCCATCAAATGCACTGACCCTTGCCCTGCTCTGCTCTATTCTGCCTGTTCTGCTTTGTCTTGTTCTGCCCTGTACTGATCTGTACGTCTCTGCTCTATTATGCTCTGCTTTGCTTTTGTCTGAATTATGAAGAAGAAGAAATGATCGAGGATGTATCATACTGACTCAAAGTCAGTCTCAGAGTATGTACCACTAGTCTTAGACCAGTCTCAACCGACCCGAAGTCAATGTCATAGTATGTACAACTCCTACCACTGGTCCCAGACCAGTAACATCCTCCACTAACTCAAAGTCAGTCTCAAAGTGCGTACCATTGGTCCCAAACCAGTCTCAACCGACCCGAAGTCAGTGTCATAGAATGTACCACTCCTACCACTGGTCCCAGACCAGTATCAATGATCCCAGATCAATGGAGGTCATCCTAGCGTAGGGAGTACGGTAGATACAACTTTGCGTCCTTCAGTACTACTATGGTCCCTAACTTCATTTCCTTGCTCATTGATCACTTAAGAGGTACTTCCCATGAGTCCCAAACTGCATGGGTAGGATGTCTCGATTGGAGAACTTAATCAATCCCGTCCTCACAGGAGAACACATCAATCCAGGACTCACAGGAGAACACTTCAATCCTGCTACAATCACCATGGAGAACACATCAATCCAGGCCTCACATCTTCGACAGTGTATCTTAACCCATTAGTAATTGTGCCACGAAGATATCTCAGAAGATTCTTGGCATCAATCCAGTGAGGCTCAACCAAATATGAGCTCACAATGCTAACTGCAAAACATATGTTCGGACAGAAGTTCAACAAGAACATCAATGCGAATGAGTTTATGAAACTCAGAGGCATTTCCCAAATCTGGTCCGACATCACTACCATATAACTTCTAAGAGTTCAGATCCTCGAGGTAGTCACAGGCTTGCCGTCCAACATACCAAATCTTTTCAGAATCTTCACCACATATTTTACTTGAGATAGGAAAATTTCCCTTGGCTTCTGCCACACTTCAAGTCCTTGGTTCTTCATTTCAAATGTAGAAGCCAACTCCCTCTTACATTTGTGAATGAGAGGATATGCACCTGTTAGAAAGAAGTCATCCACATACAACACCAGTATAAGAGGCTTGTTATCTTCAACCTTAATGTAAAGGTTAGGATCGACTTCACTCCTAGTGAATCCCAGCGTCATAAAGTAGCTATCGATCCTCTCATACCATGCTCGGGGTGCTTGCTTCAGCCCATAGAGAAGCTTCTTCAACCTGCATATATGAGATTTTCAATCATAAATCTCAAATCCTTCGGGTTGCTCCACGTAGACCTCTTCTTTGATCGAACCGCGTAAGAACGCGGTCTTGACATCCATCTGATGTAGGTTCCATCCTTGTGAAGCCACAAGGACTATGATCAAGCGGATGGTCGTATATCTAGCAACAGATGCAAATATCACGTCAAAGTCGATACCTTCCTTCTGGGAGAAACCACGAGCAACAAAATGAACCTTATACTATTTTGTACTTCCATCTGCTGCAGCTTTATCTTGTAAAGCCATTTTGAAGTAACAATTGTCTTGTCCTGGGGTCTGGCAACTACTTCCCAGACATCATTCTCCATAATGGTCATAGCATCCTTCCATACTTGATGCTTGACGGCATCTAAGAATGATGAAGGCTTATTTTGTATGATTGTGCTCATACTGGTCAGGTATCCCTGATACCTGTTGGGTTTCTTACTTTCACGGAAGGTTCCTCGAGGTGCAGCATGTCTTTCAATATCATCAAGTATCTCCCTAAGCCATGAAGGCCTCTTCTTGGAAGAGAAAGGCTCAGGTGGATAAGTAGGATCCATCGGTTCTTCCACAGCAGGCATTGTTACATCATCTACCCATAGAGGCAGCTTCCACAATCGTACGGTGCCACACCATTCTGCTCTGGAGTATGTGGTGTAGTAGTCTCCCTCTTAATGCCAACCTTAGGTATGCCTAAGTGAACCAACTATAATATATCGGAGGTCTTGCTTAGGCTTGAGGGGAATGGTCCCCTTTTGAGCTTTCCTTTGGCACATCCTGAACATACACCTTCTTATTCTACTTGGAATTCGGGCATCCCTATTACCATATGTCTTACACCGGGTAGATCTTTGTAATGAAGGTGGGAAAACCTCCTATGCCAAAGTTCGGACTGAAGAGTTATGTCACAAGACATGACACCTAGCAGACTTCCACCGACCTGATATAAAGAACCGAAACCCAAGAGTAAAGGCATATTTAATATTATTTTTCCATATAAATACCTTGCCATCACTGAAGGTTACCTTGAAGCCTTTGTCTTCCATTGCCGAGATGGACACCAAGTTCTTTCGGAGGTCAGGTGCATTTAATACATCCTGAAATTTCTAGCCTTCTTGAATGGTTGTCCTCTTCCTTGATTTCCAGCATTCCTTTTACTTTTGCTAATGAATTTTCCATCCCTTTGATTACCATGAGAGGGATTTTGATCATCGTCATGATGAGAGTCCTTTCTATCAAGGCATTCCCTTGCATAGTGACCTGCTTTATTGCAAATGTAACATCGTCCTTTTCTTCCACCCTTAGGTCCAGCGTTTCCTTTTGATTTAGTCCCGGAATTATTTATTTTCTTAGCATGAGAAGAAAAGGCAGTAGGAGGACCTTTAGGCATGGGCATTTCTTGCTCTTCTACCCTTGTTTTTTCTTGAATGCATCTAGCCATTAATTCCTCGAAACCAGGAATTACATTATTGTTCAGAAGATTAGTCCTGAACATGTACCATTCGGATGGTAATCCTCCAAGAGTTGTGAGTGCCATTTCCCTATCAGTAATAGTCTCCCCAATAGATAGGAGATCGTTCTTGATCTCAGTGATTCTTAAGAAATATGCTTGCATACTCTCATCTTTACCCTTCTTAATTTCCTTCAACTCATTTCTAAGAAACAAAACTTGATTCGCATCATTGACTTTAAATAAACTCATCAGCCTATCGTAGATTTCCTTGGAGGTGTCCAGTTCAAAGATGTAGGCCAACAAGTGCTTGTTGATAGAGTCCCGGATGATCTTCTTTGTTTTGACTTCTCCGTTTTTCCATTTGTTCCAGGCAGCAGCGGATGCATTTGATGGAGGCTCAACAATATTGCCTCTCACATGGTCCAACACTCCTTGATCTTTTAGGGTTAGATCAATAGGCATCTTCTATCCGTGATAGTCTGCTTTCTCACGGAGCTTGTCTTCGGCAGGAAAGAGTGTTGAGGACCTCATAGTTCTTTTAGGATAGCCTTGCCAATCTTCTCTTCAGTGATTGCTCTTGCTCTTGCTCGGGCTTTGTCTTCACCTCAGCTCTGATAACAGTTTACTTCTTTTTCTTATTATATTCCACAGATTAGCAATCACATGTACATAAAGTAAAGTGCAGATAGAACATTAAATGATTGACAGAAAATAAGCCACGACAAGAGACACAAGATGTGGCGGCTAGCCAGGGACAAACCCCACTATGTGTGGGGAAACACTTTGATCAAATCTTCTTTTATCTTCAATAATTCAGCAAAGAGAAATAGTACAATAAATCTGATTTATATCAGCAGTAGCAAACCCTAGACCAGCAGCATCAGCATTAGTGGCTTCATCATCAAACTAGGGAAAACGATATCTCACAAACCGACCGTCAGATCGGCGTGATTCCACCACCAAAAGTTGCGGCTTCCAGAGGAGGTTCAAATGAACCTACAGTGCAGTTAAGATGAGGAGATCTTCTGGTCCACGTAGGTCAAACTTTACTTCTGTAGTCGCAGCTTCAGTTTCAGTAGCTTCCTTCAAACTAGGGTAGTCGATATCTTGCAAACCGTCCGTCAGATTAACTTGATTCCACCACCAAAAGTTGCGGCTTTTAGAGGAGGTTCAGATGAACCTACAACGCAGTTCAGATGAAGAGATCTTCTAGTCCACACAGGTCAAACTTTACTTCTGCAATTGCAGCTTCAGTTTCAGCAGATTCTGACTTCACATGTGTGAGGGAGAGACCCTTTTCTGCACAGTAGAGAAGAGACTCTTTTCTGCGCAATAGAGAGAGAGAGAGATGTGATGAGATGAGTGAGTCCAAATGAGGAAAAGTCCTCCTGTATTTATACACAACGTTGGTGTTTGAATAGATGCGACTATTGGGGCTTCTGAGCCTACATGAGTTGTAGGTCAGCTTGATAATAATTCCATAATCAAAATAAATTCATATCTCCATGAATACTTATTGGAATCGGATGATCTTTATATCAATCCTACACTTCTTGGCGAGAGGAATCTAATAAAAATATTATCAGCCATGAATAAGATGACCCACATGAAGTTTGGCCCTAGTTGCTAATTTTAACATGCAACCCCGGAAAATCGGACAGCTCCTCAGCACAAAACTGCCCTACAACCCCAGCGTCTGCCCAATCTGGACTGCGTTAGCCCCTCTCTGTCTCACGCTGGCCCTGCGTCAGCCTCAGGAGGCCATGCATCACCTTTCTTGGCCCTGCGTAAGCTCTTGTTGGCTCTGCGTCACTCTCCTTGGCTGCTACGCTGCTCTCTCGACACAATCTCTGCCTTCTCTATTTCTCTGTACTCAATGCCCCTCAGCTGCTCTCCCGATCACTGATTCTATCTCTCTTAGCAAACCCCGCTCTAGAGAATAGAATGATTGATCACTCTGGTGTGTTCTCCAAGTGACCCTCAAGCCTCCTCTTATACTTTTCCTATTGACATCTCAACGGCCAAAATTAAGTCCCTAATCAACGGCTAAGATTAGATCTGGCTTGATCCATGTCTTTTGGACTACTCTAACACAAATTCATATTAATACACATTGATATTTTATTTTTCCTAAGTTTAGACTTAGGGACTTCATTAAAAATATTAATTATTTTAATATCTCCTGATATGTTTAAAATCTGCCCAAACCCTTTCTAGGTATTGGAGATCTCATGTGCCCCGACCTCTCCACCAATTTCGTGGCTAGAGCACATCCGATGCTACCCCAAATCAACACTTGGTCATTCTCAATCTGAAGAATTTCTCACAAGAAGAATCGAATTGGTAACCTCTGTTATAGCATCATAGTAACCAACATTGTTTCCACAGCAAGGCCTTGACTAACAACTCTATCTCTCATTAGATTAGACCACGCACAATGTTGGCGAGACCAATGACTATAGACACCTTCATCATTGTCTCTCAAGGCAAATACCCACCCGAGTGTTCACTGAGTATGACCTTCTAGGACTATTCTTATCTCGGGTTCCCAACCCTCAAAGAATATCAGTCCTCTTGCCTATTGTTATCTTGGATGCCCTACACATCCTCAAAGAGCATCGGATACCAGATGATTACCAACCGTCCATTCTTTCTTCCCAATTGAAGACAAGAATGTTGTGTCTATCTCTCCCTCTCAACTAGGGAAGATATGCCCATTCTTGTAAAGGAATGTACCCAAGCTCCTTTTGAACAGGAACTTGCCTAAGCTCCCTCTTAATTAGGGACTTGTCTGAGCTCCCTCTTGACAAGGGACTCTCCTTTCCATCAGCGACTTCTTCTTCGTGGGTCCTCCAACTGCTTGATCAACTTCTTTCCTTGATGTCATGAAATTCAGTTGAGCTCCTTCCTTGTAGGGCATTAGCCATCGATCACTTTCCTTCTGGATTCGTCATGTCATTTCTCTCTTCATGGAAAGCGACCTTCTTGGTACATATCTGTAACCTTCTTCATATGGCTACTTCTTTTCTCTTCATGCTTCTTTCAGGAATTTCCATCCATCACATGAATGTTGGTTGTACTTGTACTTACAACTCTTGTTCCAGTAGCCCTGCATGAACTCATCCAGATATTATTCAAGAAATCAAAGCATAACATTAAATCAAATCGTACCTTTCGAGATGACTCTTCATCATGACATCTTTCTGTAGGTATCAGCATCCTGCATACATGTTGACACATTTCCCAAAGATATACATTGTCAAGGGTCTCTATCTTTTCCAGACTTCCATCACAGTCTTCACATCTTCCGAGAGATTTCTTAGTCAAGTCTTCTTGGTCTTTTGGATGTTGATTGCCATCGTGGTTGCATATTTTACGATCTCTTCCTTCCTCACACATTCCATTCTCAGGGGTTTCTAATCAGAGTTTTGTAATCGTAGTCAACCACCTCATACTTTATATGAGGACATATTATGTTGATTTCATCTAGTGCCACTTATGCCTTTTTGCATCTTTTAAGAGGAGGAGATCCTTTCCCTTGATCATGCATCTTAAGATAGAAGTGATGATCTATATTACCTGCAACCATACGACATGACATTATAAAATTAAATATATGCATACATACCTCATTTTACCTTTAGGTCATCTAGGCTTCTTCCAACAACTTCCTTGATTGAAGTATCTTCAATCCCTTGATCTGCTTCTTTTCTTATGTCACCATAACATCATCCATGAATATCATAAGTTGGAGTTTTATATGAAAAACTTGCTTCCTCTCCAGATTACTGAATGCTCCGATAAGTATTCCATCAGAGAATCTCGAGGATCTTGCATAGCCTCATCTGGCAGATGTTTCCCTTTTGACTTGATGTATGATGAGACCTGTCCTGGATGACTTCTTTCTTTCGTTCAATGTCTAATGAGGTTTCCAAGAGTTATGTCCTTCATGTTTGACTACCATGGATTTTGTTCTCCATGATGCCCATGGTGATGCCATGAGCTCTTGCTTCTAATGCTTTCATGATGCCATGATGCATCTTATTATCATGGTCATATCTAAACATTTAGGAGCTTATGATAGGACCCCTTTTGCGAGGGAGGCCATCTTAATTATAGTGGAGATCTGTTGCTCCCTCTTTCCTTGGCCCTTTTCTTCAGCTTCGTCCATCTTTCCGGTGATATGAGCTTCTTTCCATATTCTTTCCATAACATTGAATCTTATACTATTCTGTCTTATTTGAGGACCAAACAGTCCTTTCCTTTCTGCATATGATTGTGTCCTTCAACACTTTTGCCTTCAAATTGTCTTTCTCTATCTAGCATAGAGACCACAATTTGTTGAATGAGGTGACCTTCTTGTTCATGGACATTCGTTACCTTGTTTATTGCATTTCAGAGAGTATATCTTCCTTTCATATATCCCTTTTTGTGTCTCCTTTCTTGTTACATAGGGATGAGAGGACCTTAAGAGTTCTTTCCCATGAATTCAAAGGATACCTTGACATGTTCACTGACTTCTTCTTATCTATGAGGATTATGACAATCACAATCCTCCTTATTTTATGCAAGGATCTTTGAGTGATTTCATATGAATCCTATGAGTCTCTTGATGCCCTCAAACAATGCTTGACCTTCAGAGACTTATTTCATGCAAATCCTATGAGTCTCTTGATGGCCTCAAACAATGCTTGACCTTTAGAGACTTAGACATCAATGACTTTTCTTTCGGGGACTATATCTATCCTCCTTTCTTATGCAAGGAATTTCGATGACCCAACCGATTTATAGATCTCCTTGCAAACATGAAGTCATTGAACCAAACTTGTTTATAAAATGAAAGATACTTACTTGGCACATGAAGATGAAATCTTCACCTTGATGCTTTCTTGAATGATCTCTTTCAATGAGATTCTTGCTTGAGCTGCCTAGTATAACTAAGTTCCAAGATTTCCTATGAGACTTTCTCGCACTGTTGTTTTTATAAGACGCTGAGATATGATATCGAGATCAAGAACTTTGAGAACACTATTATCATGCTCGTCCGAGATGTGGCACTGTGTTCTTTCGAAATGATATCGTTGTATGATGTCATTGTGTTGACACATCCTTGTGACATTCTGTGGTATGTAATTTATAAAGGTATGCCTTTGAACTGTGGGTAGCATTGAGATACTGATACCTTCCATTGATTATTGAATTGTGGTTCCTGTGCATTACTATGCATCATATTTTAACACCGAGCTGCATCATGGAATTACTGAGATTGTGTTGCAGAGATCCTTCTTCTTACTGTGATCTTCATCGAGACTTGTGCACTTCTTGATTATATAAACAAAAGCCTCTTGTTGTTGTATGTTGTTGTTGTAGACTGATTCATCAGTCTTTGATGTAGGTCTTCAACTTGCTTTGATGCCCTTCTTGAAAACTGATTCTTGAATGTCTCTTTAGTAGGAATTTACAGGGTAAGTTCCTTAAATAGAACACCAAGGGACATCGCTCACAAAATGCTCACAGATCAATACACTAGTGTTCTTGACGTGGTTAAAACCCTCAAAGAGGGAAACAGTCCACGACCTGAGCCAACGCGGCCACTTCAAGCAATTTATTAATGTAAAAGAGAGAAAATTTACATAAGCTTCTCTCATGAACGATCACCTTACAAATGACCCTCCATGCCCTTTAAATAGAGATCATGGACCAATCGGGTGTTAAGCCACGAATCAAGTGTTGGTAATACCGAGGAGAGAACGAACGTCAGATCACTTCATCTCTAGAACATATCATGACCGTCAGATTATAAGTTACATAAGTACATAGTAAAGAAACACACTTTACCTAACTCTACACTAGACCAAGTTATACTTAACTATTTCCTATGTGTCGGAATATCCTAACATCCCCCCTTAAGAATAACTTGGGATAGGATTGAAGGATGTACAAATATGACATAATAGGAGAAGGAAGGAGGCATTAGAGCCTATCCCCCCCTTAGTGACAACTTCCTGAACTCCAACCATAAATCGAAGTTTAGTAAACTTTGCCTCTGTGAGAGCCTTTGTAAAGATGTCTGCAACTTGATCATCGGTTGAACAATATTGCACTTCAAGAACATTGTCATGAATGAGCTTTCCGATGAAGAGCATGTATAGTTCAATGTGTTTGTTGCGTTGATGATGCTTTTGGCACTTTTATTATCACACTAAAGTGTAGTCAGATGTTGCTGGTAAAAGCCAAACTCTGACAGGATCTAAAGAAGCCACGGGGCTTCCTTACTAGCTTCTACGCCGCCACGATACTCTACTTTTGCTAAAGAAGGAGAAATGGCACTTTGTTTCTTGCAAGCCCGTGTAATAGGTCCAGAACCAAGAGTGAAGACATAACCTACAGTAGACTTCCGATCATTAGGGTCACCATACCAATCGAAATCAATGAAACCAACCAATAGAGGAGATGCTTTTGCACTATAATGAATCCCAAACTGAACTGTACCTCGAACATAACGAAGTATTCTTTTAGCTACTTTCCAATGACTTTCATGTGGGTTTTACATAAACCAAGCAATAAGGCCAACAGCAAAGGAAAGGTCAAGATAGGTATGGGTCAGATACAAAAGTTTTCCTACAAGCCGACATTATGGTAGCATCAACTTCAGGGGAAGTACAAGTGACTGAGAGTTTGGCTCCAGACTAAAAGGGAGAAGGGGTTGGCTTACAGTCTTCTATGTGAAAGTGGCGTAAAAGATCACAGGCATACTTGGACTGGGAAAGGGAAACACCTTCTTTGGATTGCAAGACCTGAAGACCAAGAAAATAATGCACGTATCCTAAGTTGTCATTTCAAACTTCTTTTTAAGGCTGGACTTCACATGGTCTATAAGGTTGGGATCACCACCAGTAATGATAAGATCATCAACATAAAGAACAAGAATGATAAGAGACTTACCCACTTTCTTGGTGTAGACAGTATTGTCAGAATGACACCTAGAAAATCCAGTATCTAAAAAAAAACTATCCATTTTGGCATACCAAGCCCAAGGGGCTTGCTTGAGACCATAAAGGGATTTCTTAAGCTGACATACAAGGCTGGAGTCTATTTGTATAAAGCCAGGAGGTTGTTCCATATAGATTTCTTCATGCAAGTCCCCATGCAAGAAGGCAGATTTAACATCCATCTGATGGACTTCCCACTTGAAAGAGGCAGCAAGGTAAAGAACAAGGTGGATACAGTTCATTTTGACAACAGGGGAGAAGGTTTCAGCATAGTCAATGCCTTCAACTTGTGAAAAACACTTAGCAACAAGACGAGTTTTATGTTTATCAACTTTTCCATCTAGTCCAAACTTAGTTCTGTAAACCCATTTGCATCTAACAAGTTTTCGTCCCTTTGGAAGAGGAACAAGATCCCATGTATCATTTGCCAATAATGAACGATATTCTTCATTCATAGTTGTGTCCCAATCTGGATGGCCTGAAACTTCTACAAAGGTGTCAGGATCATAATTCACTGAAGCTTGAGCCAGTAAAGAAGAGGCTCTATTGAACTGAGAACGTGTACATCGTTGATCTGTAGGATCACCTGCAAGAGCACCTGTTGCATCCCGAGTAGCACGGACCCATTTTGGAAGCTGAGGAGCTGAAGGAGGATCCCAAGAAGGTGGGGGAGGATTGTCATCCTCGTTGTCATCATCTGAAGAAGAAATATTTTCAGAAGTAGAAGGGATAGAGAGAAGTGGCACATCCGCCGAACTAGGCTCGTAGGCCGATATATTTTCAGCAAACTTTACATCTCTTCTAATGATAACATTTTTGGATTTAGATGGAAGAAGTCTATATCCTTTGACATCTTCAGAATATCCAACAAAAATACATTTTTCACTCTTAGGTTCTAAGGCTTTATGTTTCTCATCTGGAATATGGGCTCATGCTTCACTTCCAAAAACACAAAAGTGACTTACATCTGGTTTAATTGAGCTCCATGCTTCTTCTAGAGTGATATTCTTTGAAACCTTAATAGGAGTGTGATTTACTATGTAATTTGCACATTTAATTGCTTCTGCCCAAAAATTAAGACTAAATCCTTTCGATTGAAGCATACAATTAGCCATTTCCTTTAAGGTGCGATTCTTCCTTTCAGCTACACCATTTTGTTGTGGAGTATATGGAACAGTATGTTACATTTGAATTCCATGCTCAGTGCAAAAGTTGAAGAATTTGTTGTTAACATATTCTCCGCCATTATCAGATCTTAGCTTAAGAATTTGATGTCCAGGTTGTTTCTCAACAAAGGCCTTAAAGGCCAAGAACATGTTAAATACTTCACTCTTGAGTTTTAAGAAGTATACCCAAGTGTGTCTGGAGAAATCACCAATGAAAGTTAAGAAATACTTGTAGCCAAAGAATGAAACAACTAGAAATGGACCACATAAATAACTATGCACAAGCTGTAAAGGGGCTGAGGTGTGCCAAGAGGCACGTTTTTCAAAACTACCCCGATGATGTTTCCCAAGTACACATCCGGAACAAACACCATCTCTGCAAGATACCATAGGAAGACCTATCACCATATTTTCTTTACATAGATTTTGAAGGGAGCGATAGTTTAAGTGACCAAATCGCTCATGTGAGAGTTTGCTCACTTCATCATTATGAGCAACAAATATCGAGGGAAGAGTTGATGACCCAAAGTTGTTAAACTTATACAACCTTGTACAATCATCAGCAATTCCAGTAGCTAAAATCTGTCTAGAATCTCGTAGGTCCTTAATTACAGCATCGTGACGTGAAAATTCAATGGTTTTACCTTCACTTGAATGAGTTATCTGATATTCAAATAGAAGGTTGTAGGATAAGATTGGAACACAATACATCATTAAATTGACCATTGTCTAAATGAATAGTTCCAGTCCCTACAACACTAAGAGATCTATCATCACCAACATATATATTTTTGGTGTTACAATCATTTAAAGAAGAAAACATGGCTTTGTTTTTGGCCATGTCATAAGAAGCTCCAGGATCAATGAGCCACTCATAAGAATGAGAAGAAGATGATACATTTAGTGCATAACCAGACCGAGATGTTTGACAACCACATGCAAAGTGTTATTCCTGAAGATGAACTTGAAGTTGAAGAGTGCTCCAAATGGATGTTATGCTTCTTCATTGTTGCTTCCAAGGCTTCCACCTTCTTAAAGCATTTGGATTCTAAGTGGCCATCTTGATTACAAAAGTTGCAATGTCTATCAGTGTTCTTCCCTTTGCTTTTCTTTGCCTTATCATTTTGTTGAATTGATTTTTCATTTTGTTGAGACTGAAAATGCTTAAGACCCATGTTTGGTTTATGACCATTCTTTTTAGGATACTGCTTCTTAAGATTCTTTGAATTTGGATGTTGTTGAGCTGCTAAGGCTTTCTTAGAAGAGTTTCCAGTATTAAGAAAACCAAGATGTAAGAGTTTTTCTTGTTCTGTTATTAAAGAATCACAAAAGGCATCACAAGAAGGGGACTTGTAGGCTTGTCCTTGAGAAATAAAGGCTTCTCTAGTAGAATGGAAGGTGGAAACAAACAGAGAGTAGGATGGTCCTAACTTGGTAAAAATGGAATAGATAAGCCTAACATCTTCTTTCTTAACCTTAACACTTTTCAAGAGAAGTCTAAGGATCTTGAACTTGGACAAAAAATCTTAAATGGAAGAAAAATTATTGGGGTCTAACGTAAGCAACTCATTTTCAAGTTGATGGGCTCTAATTTCATTTTTAATTCCAAAAACTTTATTGAGTTGTTTCATTGCTTCATCAGGGGTATCAAGTTCTGCGATATGGAATCTAAGGTTTGGAGAAATAGACATCCCTATCAACCCACGTGCTTGATCTTGCTTATTTTCCCATTTGACTGCCTTGTTTTCATCTTTAGGTTTAGATTCTTAGCCTAGCATTATTCTATAAATACCTTTACTTCTAAGTAAATCCTCCATGTAGGACACCCATTGGAAGTAGTTGGTGTTGTCAAAAATAACTTGGCATGGGCTTTCCATTTTAACAGAAACTGAAGCCGTAGATGCTGAAACTAAGTGTTCCAATGGAAAGATCTCGAAAAATTAGGCTGATTCAAAAAAAATGGTTGTGAAAACGACTTCTGGATGAAGAAGTTATGGCTTTTTGAAGAAAAGTGTTGGAATTTCTAAGTCTATCTGTTAGAAATCCTTCACGTAATTTCTGATTTATTTCTTCCTACTTGTTCTATTAATTAACAAGTTATTTACCATGTAAATACTGAAAATAAATACAAGTACATGCCCGACACATACAGATCGTCAACTAAAGGGAAAAACAAGCACACAAGTGACACCGTTATTTTTGGAGTAATGTCCCCGGAAAAACCCAATGCAGGAAAACCAGTGCAACTATTTGAGGGTTTTATTATTAAGCAGTTTCATAATACAATCTGGGTGCCAGAAATGGCTCACCTAACAGAGAATGCTCTCGGCAATATTACCTCTCAGTCGGAGACAAATATTCCAGCTAAAAACCCCAGATGTACAATCCCACAGCGCTCAGCTCCAATTTGCCCCACAAAATCTCCCAGTGTCAGCCTCTAAGGTCTGCGTTAACCTCTCTAGCCCAGCGTCACCCCAACTAGCCCTGCGTCAGCCTCTGTAGCCTCTGCGCCACCCACGCTGGCTCTCTCTGGCACTCCGCAGCTCCTGGTTGCCTTTGCGTGGCCTCTGGCTTCTTCTGCATAGCCTCTAGCTGGCTCTGCGTCAACCCTCTCCCGGCTTCTGTGCTGATGCTCCCGGTACCCTCTCTGCCTCTTTGTTTCTGTATTCACTGCCCCTCAACTGCAACTCTTATCACTCCTTCGATTTCCTCAGCAAGCATTGCCCCAGAAAATCAAATTCTTGACCAACTCAATGTGTCCTCCAAGTGACCCTCAAGCCTCCTCTTATACTTTTCTCATTGACAATCCAACGGTCGAGATTAAGTCCCTAATCATCGACTAAAATTAGATCTGGCTTGATCCATGACTTTTGGACCATTCTAACTCAGTTTATATTAATTCACACTCCATTAAAAATATTAATTATTTTAATATCTCCCAAACTAGTTAGATTCTGCCCAAACCATTTCTGGGTATTGGAGATCTCATGTGTTTTAGCCTCTCCACCAACTTTCATGGCTAGAGCACATCCGATGCTACCCCAAATCAACACTCCCTCTTAGCGAGGATTGTGTTCTATTAATACTCTTTACTGAGCATCACCCTGAACATCCGGCATAGGTCCTTGTGTTGATGCTAGGCCTGCTGCCCAACATCCTCTACATTGTTGCATCATGTACTGCTACCCATGGCCCTACCACTGCCACCGCTGCATATGTACAGCAGCTCCCTCTCTTCATGCGGCATCATGTTGCCCATAGCACTGCCACCGCTGCATATGTACAGCAGCTCCCTCTCTTCATGCGGCATCGTGTTGCCCATAGCACTGCCACTGCAAACTGTTGCACTGCAACTCAGTGACTCAGAAGTAAGTAACTGATCTCCCAACTCTGACATCTCCGTCAATTCTGCTACTCCTCTTCGAGGCTCTCGTAGCAAGGTATAATCCAAGAGGTTGGGTACCACGAGGATCCTGCCCCTCATCGCCTGTAGTCCGTCTAATGACAGCTCGATGTCTCCCCACTTCCTCTCACGACGTGCATGAGCACTCATGGCACTGTCATCATTTGTCTCCACTTCTTTCTCCACCCTTGCTGGCGCAGCCTTGGTCTCATAAGCCTCTCCCTTGCTCTTCTTCCTCGGACACTGGCTCGCATGATGACTCAGTTCCCCAAAGTGGAAGCATTTGACCTTGGAGAGGTCCTTCTTTCGTTTCTCCTGCTTTCCCTAATATGCTAGGGTAGCATCCTCCTCTTCCTCCTTGATTCTAACCCCCTTGTCGCTGCTTCCTGCATTGGTTAGCCTTCTGATCTCTTCCTAACGAAGAGCCACCCACAGTTCCTCCCAATCTGGAAGGGTCGATCTACCTAGTATGCTATGGACAAATACCTCCCAATCCTCTGAGACTGCGTTCAATGCGATCTTCAACATTAATTCCCGATCCAGTGTGGCCCCTATGGAAGTCAGCTTATCCCAGATCTCCTTCAATCGATCGAGGAAGATATCGATCTATTCTCCTTTCTGCATCTGACATGACCGCAGTTGATTTGCTAGTAGCATCTTCCTCTGCACGTAAGTATGCTGATACAATTTCGTCAGGGCCTCCCACATCGCATTTGTCGTGTCCTTTTTGGCAACATGTGGTACTGTTGGAATTTCTAAGTCTAATTGTTATAAATCCTTCATGTACTTTTCTGATTTATTTCTGCCTAATTGTTCTGATTAATTAATAAGTTATTTACCATGTAAATACTGAAAATAAATACAAGTATGCTCAACACATTACATATCATCAACTGAAGGAAACAAAACAAGCACACAAGTGACACCGTTGTTTTTGGACCAATGTCCCCGGAAAAACCCAATGCGAGAAAACGGGTGCAGCTATCTGAGGGTTTTAATTGTTAAGCAGTTTCATAATACAATCTGGGTGCCAAAACCGGCTCACCCAATAGAGAATAATCTCGTCAGTAGTGCCTCTTAGTCGAAGACAGAGGTTCCGGTTGAAACCCCAAATAAACACTCCGACAGCTCCCAGCTCCAATCTACCCCACGAAAACCCCAACGTCAGCCTCTAGGGACTGCGTCAGCCCTTTCTGGCCCAGCATCACCCTAGCTCGCCCTGCGTCAGCCTCTAGAGGCACTGCGTCAGCCCTTAGAGCCTCTGTGTCACCCACGCTGGCTCTCTAAGGCACTGCGCAGCTCCTAGCTGCCTCTGCGTGAGCCCTGGCTGGCTCTGCATCCCTCTCTCCCGGCTTTTGTGCTGATCCTCCTGGTACTATCTCTGCCTCTCTACTTCTGTATTCACTACCCCTCAACTGCAACTCTGATCACTCTTTCAACTTCCTCAACAAACCCTGCCCCAGAAAATTGAAATCTTGATAAACTCGGTGTGTTCTCCAAGTGACCCTCAAGCCTCCTCTTATACTTTTCTCGTTGACAATTCAACGGCCAAGATTAAGTCCCTAATCAACGGCTAAGATTAACTCTGGCTTGATCCATGACTTTTGGACCCTTCTAACACAGTTTTATATTAATTCACATTAATATTTTATTTTCCCTAAGTTTATACTTAGGGACTCCATTAAAAATATTAATTATTTTAATATCTCCCAAACTGTTTAGAATCTGCCCAAACCATTTCTGGGTATTGGAGATCTCATGTGCTTTAGCCTCTCCACCAATTTTTGTGGCTAGAGCACATCCGATGTTACCCCAAATCAACACTCCCTCTTAGCGAGGACTGTGCTCCAGTAATACTCCTCACTGAGGATCACCTTGATCATCCGCGATCGGTCCCTGTGCTAATGCTAGGCCTGCTCCCCAACATCCTCTGCACTCCTGCACCATGTACTGCTACCCATGGCCCTGGCACTGCCACTGCTGCATCTGTACGATAACTCCCTCTACATCCGTGCTGCTGTGAAAATTCTATCACTGTAGCAACTAATTTATTTTTCCTACTTATTTCATCATAGGTTATTCATGAAATTACTTCAACAAACATTAAAATAAATATTGTTGCAGATATCACATCGTAATACAGAAACAAACATATGCACACATTGACACAGTTATTTTGGACTAATGTCCTCGAAAAAAGCCAATGTGGGAAAACCGGTGCAACAACGGAGGATTGTATTATTCAGCAATTTTCTTGTACAATAGGGTGCCAAACTGGCTTACCCACAGATAGACAAACTTCCAACACTTTTCTAAACCCAGCGTAGGCCCTACTGACCTCTGCTACAACCTAAAACCCTCTGCGTCAACTTGGAACCCTCTGCATCAACCTATTGAGGCTCTGCGCAGCCTCTCTGAGCTTCTGCTTCACTCCTGCAGCCTTTGCGTGGATGACGCGGGCCCTTTTGGCTCTACGTAGTCTCTGTTGCCTCTGTGTGGCTTCCTCTGGCTCCATGTTTGCCTCTTCTGCGCTGATCTCCCGTCTCTTTGTTCCGTACTTACTTCTTCCTAATTGCTCTCCAGACCATTGGTTCAATTTCTCAGCAAACCCCGCTTCACAAATTGAACTGAGTGGTCTCCCTCAGTATGTTCTCCAAGTGCCCCTCAAGCCTCCTCTTATACTTTTTCTGTTGACATCTCAACGGCTGAGATTAAGTCCCTAATCAACGACTAAGATTAGATCTGGCTTAATCCATGTCTTTTGGACCATTCTAACATAGATTCATATTAATACACATTAATATTTTATTTTCCCTAAGTTTAGACTTAGGGACTCCATTAAAAATATTAATTATTTTAATATCTCCTAATCTGTTTAGAATCTGCCCAAACCCTTTGGAGATCTTATGTTCCCCAACCTCTCGACCAAATTTCATGGCTAGAGCACATCCGATGCTACCCCAAATCAATAGTTGTTGCCCATGGCCCGGCCACTGCCACTACCGCATCTGCACTACAACCCCTCTCATCATGCTGCATTGTGTTGCCCATAGCATTGCCACTGCTAACTGCTGCACTACAACTCAGTTACTAAGAAGTAAGTAGCTGATCTCCCAACTCTGACATCTCTGTCATGTTAGAAACACTCCCGATGTTGAAGCTCCCTCTGTCACTGACAAGTGCTCCGTCTCTGACCTCTATGTTGCTGCAACAACTCTGTGCATCTCGCACCGCTACCTCACGCTGTCCTGGGACTCCTGCACTATAGCTCCCTCTGTCGCTCCATTTGCATCTGTTCTACCAACATCCGCCAGTCCTACTACGCCTCTTCAGGGTTCTCGTAGCAAGGTACAATCCAAGAGGTTGGGTACCTCGAGGATCCTGCCCCTCATCGCTTGTAGTCCGTCTAACTACAGCTCGATGTCCCCCCACTTCCTCTCAAGTGGCGTGTGAGCACTCATGGCACAGTCATCATCTATCTCCACTTCCTTCTCCGCCCTTGCTGGCGCAGCCTTGGTCTCGGAAGCCTCTCCCTTGCTCTTCTTCCTCGGACACTGGCTCGCATAGTGTCCTAGTTCCCCACAGTTGAAGCATTTGACCTTGGAGAGGTCCTTCTTCTTCCGTTTCTCCTGCTTTCCCTTAAATGCTAGGGCAACATCCTTCTCTTCCTCCTTCTTGATTCTGATCCCCTTGCCGCTGCTTCCCGCCTTGCTCAGCGTTCTGATCTCTTCTTGGCGAAGAGCCGCCCACATTTCCTCCCAATCTGGAAGGGTCGCCCTGCCTAGTATGCTCTGGACAAACCCCTCCCAGTCTTCAGAGACTGCGTTCGAGGCTGTTCTCACCATCAATTCTTGATCCGGCGTGGCCCCTATGGAACTCAGTTGATCACGGATCTCTTTCAATCGACCAAGGAAGGTGTCTATCTGTTCCCCTTTCTGCATCTGGTATAACCGCAGCTGATTTTCAAGTAGCATCCTTCTCTGCACAGAAGTATGTTGGTACAATTTCTTTAAGGCCTCCCACATCTCATTTGTCGTGTCATTTTCGGCAATATGTGGTACTACATGGTCCTTGACCCCATCAAGGATGATGCTCTTGGCCCTCGCCATTGCCTCCTCGTACTTGTCGTTCTCAGCTGGTTCAACTGGGATCGCTATTGTCCTCAAGGCGAAGTGCTTGACACGATTCTTGTCTAGAACGGACAAGATTCTGGCCTTCCAGACTACGAAGTTTAAGGCTCCGTCGAGTCTGTCCAGGTCTCTTACCCCGTTCACTGCCATCTCGTTGCTCCACTACTTCCCTCTTGGAAGTTCTTGGTGTGACTCCCGCTGAATCTCGATTTCCCTCCTGGAAACCCTTCTGCCAATGTCGAGAAGCCCCCACTCCAATCGTTGGTGTAGCTACACCACTAGTCCAGATTTCTTGGCTAGAAATCCTTAGTAGAAACTCCCTCCTCCTTGGTCTTTCCCTGTTAGGTATTGTTCTGACTACAGTTCCCCACCAGCTTCACTCTACAACTTACCCACAACCTCCTAAGCTCCAGCGAACTGAAGGTTAGAGCTTCTAGGCTCTGTGCAATCCCGACACCACCAAATCTGCACCTCCTGGCCACGGGCGTCAATCCTTCCTGACTGAGAAAGATGACTGGGCACTGCGTAGGTCGAGTCTGCGACCCTCTACCACTGCGCTAATCCTCTTCCCAACTCAAACTTGATGACACAGGCACTGCGTCACCCCTTCCTTGTTGCTTCTCTGCTAGGAACAACTTCTGTCACTTGGGACAGCTGTTTTCTGTTGTTGCTGCTCTGCTCGGCTAATGTCCTCAGTTCTCCTGTGATCTGTAACCACGCTCTGATACCATGTTGGAATTTCTAAGTCTAATTGTTAGAAACCCTTCATGTACTTTTCTGATTTATTTCTACCTACTTGTTCTGATTAATTAACAAGTTATTTACCATGTAAATACTGAAAATAAATACAAGTACATGCTCAACACATTACAGATCATCAACTGAAGGAAACAAAACAAGCACACAAGTGACACCGTTTTTTTTGGACCAATGTCCCTGGAAAAACCCAATGGGGGAAAACGGGTGCAGCTATCTAAGGGCTTTAATTATTAAGCAGCTTCAGAATACAATCTGGGTGCCAAAACCAGCTCACCCAACAGAGAATAATCTCGGCAGTAGTACCTCTTAGTCGAAGACAGATGTTTCGGCTGAAACCCCAGATAAACACTCTGACAGCTCCCAGCTCCAATCTGCCCCACAAAAACCCCAGCGTCAGCCTCTAGGGATTGCGTTAGCCCTTTCTGGCCCAGCGTCACCCTAGCTCGCCTTGCGTCAGCCCTTAGAGCCTCTGCGTCACCCACGCTGGCTCTCTGAGGCACTGCGCAACTCCTAGTTGCCTCTGCCTGAGCCTTGGCTGCCTTTGCGTGAAGCTCTGGCTGGCTCTGTGTCCCTCTCTCCCGGCTTCTGTGTTGATCCTCCTGGTACTATCTCTGCCTCTCTGCTTATCTATTCACTACCCTTCAGCTGCAACTTTGATCACTCTTTCGACTTCCTCAACAAACCCTGCCCCAAAAAATCAAAATCTTAATCAACTTGATGTGTTCTCAAGTGACCCTCAAGCCTCCTCTTATACTTTTCTAGTTGACAATTCAACGGCTGAGATTAAGTCCCTAATCAACGACTAAGATTAACTATGGCTTGATCCATGACTTTTGGGCCCTTCTAACTCAGTTTTATATTAATTCACATCAATATTTTATTTTACCTAAATTTATACTTAAGGACTCCACTAAAAATATTAATTATTTTAGTATCTCCCAAACTGTTTAGAATCTGCCCAAACCATTTCTAGGTATTGGAGATCTCATGTGTTTTAGCCTCTCCACCAATTTCCGTGGCTAAAGCACATCCGATGCTACCCCAAATCAACAAGTACTACATGGTCCTTGACCCCGTCAAGGATGATGCTCTTAGCCTTTGCCATTGCCTTCTCCTACTTATCGTTCTCAGTCGGGTCAACTGGGATTGCTATTGTTTTCAAGGCGAAGTCCTTGAGACGGTTCCTATTTTGAATGGACAAGATCCTGGCCTTCCAGACTATGAAGTTTAAGGCTCCGTCTAGTCTGTCCTGATCTCTTACTCCATTCACTGCCATCTCGTTGCTCCTCTTTCGACTCTTTCGAGTCTCTCTACTTCCCTCTTGGAAGTCCTCGGTGTGACTCCCTCTGAGCCTCGATTTCCCTCCTGGAAACCCCTCTGCCAATGTTGAGATGCCCCCATTCTGATCGTTAGTGTAGTTGCACCACTAATCCGGATTTCTTGGCTACAAATCCTCGGTAGCAACTCCCTCCTCCTTGGTCTTGCCCTGTTAGGTATTGTTCTGACCACAGTACCCCACCAGCTTCACTCTGCAACTTCTCTGCAGCCTCCTATGCCCCAGCAAACTGAAGGTTAGAGCCTCTAGAATCTGCACAATCCCGGCACCAGCAAAATCCGCACCTCTTGGCCACAAGCATCAATCCTTCGTGACTGACCGGGCACTGCATAGGTCAGGTCTACTCTTTTCTGCCACTGCATTGATCCTTCTCCTGGCTCAAACTCAATGACACAGGCATTGCGTCACCCCTTCCTTGCTACTTTTCCGCTAGGAAGAACTTCTGTCACTCAAGGCAGTGATTTTTGTCGTTGATGCCCTCAGTTCTCTTGTGATCTGCAACCACGCTCTGATACCATGTTGGAATTTCTAAGTCTATCTGTTAGAAATCATTCATGTACTGTCTGATTTATTTCTTCCTACTTGTTATATTGATTAACAAGTTATTTACCATATAAATACTGAAAATAAATACAAGTACATGCTCAACACATACAGATCATCAACTAAAGGAAAAAACAAGCACACAAGTGACATCGTTATTTTTGGACTAATGTCCCCGGAAAAACCCAATGCGGGAAAACTGGTGCTGCTATCTATGGGTTTTATTATTAAGCAGTTTCAGAATACAATCTGGGTGCCTAAAATGGGTCACCCAATAAAGAATGCTCTCGGCATAGTACCTCTCAGTGGAAGACAGATATTCCGGCTAAAAACCTCAGATGTACAATCCCATAGCTCTCAGCTCCAATCTGCCCCACGAAATCTTCCAGCATCAGCCTCTAGGGTCTGTGTTAGCCTCTCTAGCCCAGTGTCACCCCAACTAGCCATGTGTCAGCCTCAGGAGGCTCTGCGTTAGCCTCTGTGTCACCCACGTTGGCTCTCTGTGGCACTGCGCAGCTCCTGGCTGCGTCTGCGTGGCTACTTGTTGCTTCTACGTGACCTCTAGCTGGCTCTACGTCAACCCTCTCCCAGCTTCTACGATGATGCTCCTGGTACCCTCTCTACCTCTTTGTTTTTGTATTCACTGCCCCTCAGCTACAACTTTGATCACTCCTTTGATTTCCTCAACAAGCCCTGCCCCAGAAAATCGAATTCTTGATCAATTCGGTGTGTCCTCCAAGTGACCCTCAAGCCTCCTCTTATACTTTTCTCGTTGATAATTCAACAATCGAGATTAAGTCCCTAATCAACGGCTAAGATGAGATTTGGCTTGATCCATGACTTTTGGACCATTCTAACTCAGTTTTATATTAATTCACATTAATATTTTATTTTCCCTAAGTCTAGACTTAAGGACTCCATTAAAAATATTAATTATTTTAATATCTCCCAAGCTAGTTAGATTCTGCCCAAAGCATTTCTGAGCATTGGAGATCTCATGTGCTTTAGCCTCTCCAATTTTCGTGACTAGAGAACATCTGATGCTACCCCAAATCAACAAAAAGTTGTTGAAGATGCCGACGAAGTACGTGAATGTGTGGAAGTGAATGATAATGTTATATTTAAAAAAAAAATCCCCCTTTTCCAAACTTAACCTAATTAGCTCACTTTAAAAAAAAATTATGTGACCCACTTTTGTAAATAAGTGAAAGTCATTTTTACAATGGTACTTTATGAGCTACCTACTAAATTGTAACTTAAGTAAAAGATAAAGAGACTTTAGAATTATAAGTGACTCACTTTTTATAATGGATGAGAACACTTTTACATAAAGTAACTTTAAAACATAAGTTACATGTGCTTTTTGAAAAATTAACTCAACAAAAAGAAAGACTTGAACCCAAGACTTCTATTCTCATAAAGTAACTTTCGACCAAGTGAGCTAGTTTAAAAGGTTAGTAATTTTTGGAAAAGAGGAAGGAGTTTTTTTTTTTAGTCACTGAAGCTTTGGAGTGCGTGCTTACTTGAGAAAGCCCTTTTTGCCTACCAAAAAAAACCACACAACCCAAAACGGACATGCAAAAAAAACCAAACCTTATAGCTTGAAGTTAGATTTCGCCGGAAACTAAATATTTTCCTCAATGTTTCTAATTTTCCGAGATCACACTAAGGCGCAGCGAAAAAGAGCATACGCATGAGAAAAATATTTCCTTTCTATTTCTAATTTGCCCAGATCGCATAGAGTCGCGGGGCAAAGAGCATACGCAGAAATGGAAGGTATAGATCCGGTAATAAAAGAGAGATAAATAAACCAAAATAAACAGAGAGATAAATAACCAAAACTACAAATAAAGATTGTATACCTCCAGATCTTAAAAATGATGTAGCTAGGGCTACCACAAACATTTTCGCGTGAAACGAAAGAGGTTCCCCACTAGAACAGATGCTCCTAACACAATAGAGCAGTTCTTTCGGCCCGAAAGCGGTCAGAAATAGTAGATCTAGGAAACGACAGTCGAATGCAGTTGTATCGGCTTTGGATTTGGATCAGCAATGGATGCGGCCCTCAAATAGCTCTAATACCATGTAGGAATTTACAGGGTAAGTTCCTTAGATAGAACACCAAGGGACACCAGTCACAAACAGATTACAGATTAGTACACCAATATTCTTGGCGTGGTTAAAACCCTCAAAGAGGGAAACAATCCACGGCCTAAGCCAACGTGGCCACTTTAGGCAATTTATTAATGTAAAAGAAAGAAAATTTACATAAGCTTCTCTCATGAATGGTCACCTTACAAATAACCCTCCATGCTCTTTAAATAGAGATCATGGACCAATCGGGTGTTAAGCCACGGATCAAGTGTCGGTAATACCGAGGAGAGAATGAACCGTCAGATCACTTCATGTCTAGAACATATCGTGACCGTCGGATTGTAAGTTACAAAAGCACATAGTAAAAAAACACACTTTACCTAACTCTACACTAGACCAAGTTATACTTAACTATTTCCTATGTGTCGAAATATCCTAGCATCTTTTTGCTGCCCTTCCTTTGTCTTAGATTGTAACCATAGCTCTAATACCATGTTGAAGAATCTAGGGCAAGTGTAGTTAATGTGATTCTTCTAGCATGATAACTTCTTGTGAGGTATTTTAATTTTTCTTCTTAGCACAATCTTCACTTGTTCTTATTAGAGTGTGTCTTCTTATATTCATCAAATAGTTACCAAAAACGAAGAGACAAGAACACAACATATTGGCTTTCTGCCAGGGCCAAAACCTCTCCCTCTTGGAGAGAAAAACCCGCACAAAATTCTTCTTATAGAGATTCCAATTGACGAATACCAAGACCATGACCCTTGACCTTCTAAGCCACTCCAAGACCAAGACATCAATCCTCTTCTTTGTCACTGTTGAGATCATCATCACTGTACTGTTGAGATCTTCATTACTGCTGCCATCACCGAGAACATCACTACTACATCTTCATAGATATCTTCACCATATTAACGAGGTCATCATACCGTTCTTCATTATGACCTTAGTTCATGTAATGCTTTGAGATCTTCATCGTAACCTTGTCTTCGATAGGCTTATGATCAAGACTATTATGTCAAGAATATCACTTTGTCAAGTACGTTGATAGAGTATTATGCCGAGACAGTATGTATGCTGAGACAGTGTGTCACTGTGAGGAATATTCATGAGGTATACTGAGATCATGACTGTATGTTGAGATTGAGACCCGAGACCTTCTTTATTGCACCTATGTCGAGATTGTACCTTTGTGGCATCCATCCAAAATTGTCTCATTATTTTTCCATCCGAACTGCGAGGATCTCATACCTATACCCATCCTGCAACCATCCAAAAGTCACAGAGAATCTGAGTCTCTATCCTCACCCGAAGTTGCAGAGAAGTCTGAATTGGTGGCCTCTTGTAATGCGGATTGCAGACCATGTACCCAACAAAATCATCTCAAAAAAATGTGAGTTCCTATTCCGCTCTTTTGCGGTGACCCTAGTAAGGTATATATAGCGGTTATGTTCCCATATTAAGCCAACTTCACCAAGTGAACCGTTGTGTCTATTATATAAGCTGACATGACATATATATATATATATATATATATATATATATATATATATATATTGAGGTCGACATGACTGTTCTCTTCAGACCATGTACCCAACAGAATCATCTCAGATAAATGTGAGTTCCTATTCCGCTCTTTTGCGGTGACCCTAGTTGGGTATATATAGCAATTATGTTTCCATATTAAGCCGACTTCACCAAGTGAACCGTTGTGTCTATTATATAAGCCGACATGACATTTATATATATATTTTGAGGTCGACATGATTGTTCTCTTCATCGTTTTGCTTGTTTCCTTCTTCAAGAGGATTGTGCTTATCTTGGAGGGCTAATCTAGTCACTAGGTAGACTCATATACATTACATATATGCTCAAGAGGATCTCTTTATACATGTCTTTGACTCTTTGACTTTCCTAGACCTATGAAACCAGAAAGAAACTCATTCTTATAATTTACAAAAATAATATTTCTTTTTCTTGACAAGTACAAAGATAGTTGAATTGAGGCTTATGTGATCCATAATAGTTGAAAGAATAACTTCGGCGTAAATCACATGTAGACAAACATTTGTCGACGCGTTTCGAACCAACTAGTGTGGTTCATCGTCAGGACAAGTTGAAGAAACAGATCCAGCTTAGCATGATAAATAGCCTGAGCAGAGTCTCCAATGGCTAAATTGACTAACGGCTAATTTTGACCTTAGGACCCAGGTCTAATTATTTTAATATTATTATTATTTATCTTAATATTATTTATGGAAATAAGTTAAATTAGGTAAAAATACATAACTAAATTAATATTAATGGTTGGTTTAAAAAGAAATTTAATTATTTATTTAAATTAATTATATATATATATATATATATTAGGTTAATAAGATAAAGGTTAGGATTAATAAGTTAAATAATTTCAATGGTTAGTTAAAAAATAAAAATAAATAAATAAATAGATAAATAAATAAATAAAATTAAAAATTAAAATAAAATTAAAATTAAAATTAAAAAAATAATAATAATAATAAAATAAAAATAGTAAAAATAATTATATTAATATTAATATTAATAATTTATTTATTTATTTAAATTAATTCATAATTATTATATATATATATATATATATATATATATATATATATATATATTAATCAAAATCATAATATTAGGTTGTTAATATATATATATATTATGAATTAATTTAAATAAATAAATAAATTATTAATATTATTATTATTATTTTTATTTATTTATCTATTTATCTATTTATTTATTTATTTATTTATTTTTATTTATTTTTTATTTTTTATTTTTTATTTTTTATTTTTTATTTTTATTTTTTAACTAACCATTGAAATTATTTAACTTATTAATCCTAACCTTTATCTTATTAACCTAATATATATATATATATATATATAATTAAATTTCTTTTTAAACCAACCATTAATATTAATTTAGTTATATATTTTTACCTAATTTAACTTATTTCCATAAATAATATTAAGATAAATAATAATAATATTAAAATAATTAGACCTGGGTCCTAAGGTCAAAATTAGCCATTAGTCAATTTAGCCATTGGAGACTCTGCTCAGGCTATTTATCATGCTAAGCTGGATCTGTTTCTTCAACTTGTCCTGACGATGAACCACACTAGTTGGTTCGAAACACGTCGACAAATGTTTGTCTACATGTGATTTACGCCGAAGTTATTCTTTCAAGTACAAAGATCAAAATTACATTTGTAAATACCGAACCTAGTTACATTTTCTTCAACACCTTTGTGCTAGAGTGTGATGCCTACGATGAAGGGGTTGGGGCCATTTTGACATGGCGGGGCCATCCTATTGCGTTTGAGAGAAGGAAACTATTGCCTCATGACTGGTTGTACTCTATGTACGACAAGGAGATGTTGGCAGTGATGCATGCACTGGCCAAATTCAGACAATATCTAGTGGGCAACTGGTTCAAAGTGAAGACTGATCACAACAGTCTTTGATTCTTCCTTGAGCAGCAGTCATTAGAGAGGCAACAAAAATGGGTGAGTAAGCTCGAGGCTTTCGATTTTGAGATTGAGTATGTGAAAGGCAAACAGATTGTGGTAGCAGATGCCCTCTCTAGGAGACCAACAGCACTGTCTTTGATGGATGTCATGCAGGATTGGAAGGCTCAACTATTGGTTGAGTACTCCAAGGACAGGCAGGCTTGCGATATTTTGGATGGCACACACAGGGATGACTGATTCTGGGTGATGGACGATGTGATTTACTACAAGGACCGAATCTATCTGGTGCCAGGATCTCAGCTGAAGGAGAGGATCATGCAAGCAGCCCATGATTCTCCACTAGCAGGGCACCCAGGCTTCCTCAAGACATACCGTGTTGTCAGGGAGAGATTCTCTTGGCGGGGGCTCAAGGGAGATGTTTTGAAGCACGTGAGGGAGTGCATGGATTGCCAGAGAAACAAGGTGGAGCTGACCCACCCGGCCAGTTTGCTACAATCGCTTCCCATTCCGAAGAGGAAGTGGGAGATCGTATCCATGGACTTCATCATCGAGCTTTCAGCTACACAGGGGTGGGACTGCATCTATGTCGTGGTCGATAGATTGACCAAGTTTGCCCACTTCTTTGCTATTTCATCAAGATCTTCAGCCTCCTAGGTGGCTGAGTTGTTCTTTCGGGAGGATTTCTGGTTGCATGGTCTTCCCAAAACCATTGTGAGTGATAGGGACATCAGATTTATGGGGGCTCTTAGCAAGAGTTGTTCTGGCTAGTGGGGATAGAGTTTACACCTAGCACTAGCTATCACCCCCAAACTGATGGGCAGACAAAGATTGTGAACAAATGATTGGAAGGGTATTTGTGCAACTACGTGACTGGGCAACAGAGAGTGTGGATCAAGAGGCTACATCTCGGGGAGTTCTGTTACAACACAACTTATCATATGTCCATTGGTATGTCCCCTTTCCAAGCTCTTTATGGGTACGATGCTCTTACTTTTTCTAACATGGTGTTTGGAGATAACAGGGCCCCGGGGGCCAAGGACTGGGTTCAAGAGAGCCAGGAGATTCTTCGGGCTCTCAAGAACAATTTGCAGGTGGCCCAAAATCAGCAAAAGATATATGTTGATAAGCACAAGGTGGAGAGACAGTTTGAAGTAGGGGACATGGTCTACCTACACTTGCAGTCATACAAATAGTCTTCACTCAAGCAAAAGGGTGCAGAAAAATTGTGGCCACGCTTCTATGGGCCTTACCGGGTGGTCAGGACGGTAGGTGAGGTGGCCTATGAGTTGGAGTTGCCTTCAGAGAGCCGGATTCACAACATGTTCCATGTCTCATGCCTAAAAAAGGCGTTGGGACAACAGGTCGTAGCAGCAACCGAGTTGCCTCTGTTGGATGATGAGGGGCATTTGATTTTGACACTAGAGCTCATACTAGAGACTCGGGAGAGGAAGTTGAGAAACAAGGTGGTCAGGGAGCTTTTGGTCAAATGGAAGATTTATCGGAGGAGGACGCTACATGGGAGAATGAGCTGAATTTACAACCTCCAGCTTTATAGTTGCTTGGGTTAAGCAACATCTGAGATGAGAGGACTGTAATGTTCCTTCCTAAATTTTCCTAATGTTTGGAAAATAATTTTTTGACAATTTTGATTAATACTAGCTCAAGGCAAATTTTGGTGGAAAACATAGGACAAATACTTTATTTGTATGCTAGTGGAATATGGGGCCCACATGAAGTACGCACTTGGGGAAGAAGGAATTTGAATTCCTTGAAGCAAATCGAATTGGTGGAGGGACCCACAAGGAATGCATGGCCAACAATTATAAAAGGAAGGAATGAGGGAGCAATGGGGGTCTTTTGTCTATTTGAAAATCGAATTTGCCCTAGTTGTTCAGCTAAGCCAATATTGTGTTGTTTAGGACAAGAGCTTCCCAAGGAGAGAAGCTCAACGCTTCTTCGTTGGACTTCGAGTGCCACCCAAGGAAGGCTTTCCGTCATCAGTGAGACTGGAAGAAGCATTAGCTACAAGTCCCACGCACTTCTAGGGGTAGAGCACACAGTTTGGGAGCCACCACTGCGTGAAGGGAGAAGTCACTTGTTGTTTGTGGAGCAGTGTTGTCAAGAATTGACCAAAAAAGCTACAGGAGTGTTCTTTCATCATTTTCAAGTGTGTGGAGGGCAACTACAGCCAAGAGGACCACACTACACGCAGTGATCACTTCCTCATACACAAGACTGTATCATCTCCTCCATGACTGCGCAGTCATTGGAGTGAGGCTTTTTTAGGGCAGCACCATCCGAGGGAGTTTGGAGCTAGGATGCTGGGAAATCATTTGGAGGGCCATTTGAGGAGGATTGTTGGAGCTGGGAGAGCAGAGATTCACAGGAGTAGTCACAGTAACATAATTCGAAATTGGAGGAGGGCCAAGTTGTGAAGGGTCGAACTTTGAAGGTTGGAAAGGGAAACTCTTTCTGGCTTTTTCTGGGTTTTTGGCAAGGATCACATTCCCAATTTCCAAGAATTTTCTGAGACAGGCCAAATCAGGCAAAGAAGTCAGGCAGCAATACAGTTTTGGAGCAGCAGCTCAGTTTTCTGGAGGAGCTTGCTATTGTAGCTGTTGGGCTGTCATGTATTCATCACCTGGTGCTTGTAGCTTGCCTTGTGCAAGCCCAGGAGCATTTTCTCCAACTCATTTGTACCACAGCAACTATTATTAATAAAATCTTGGCCAGTTTGTGGATTTGGAGAAATTTCTGGTTTATGTGTATGCATTTCTGAATATTTTTGTGTTTCTATCTTTGCATGTCTTTGTTATCATTGTAAAATTTCCATTAAGAATATTACATTGTCTCAAAGCTTTCATGCTAGCATTATCAAACATTGAAAATTAAAATTTTGAAGTGTCAAACCTTTCCTACTAGCATTATCATGTGCTATACCTCCTATAGGTAATTAATAACTTACTTATATGACTATATAGCCTATAGATTACTAAAAAGTAATTTAATTAAAAATCTAAAGAGTATTTGATTTTTAAGGTTTCAAATAGGTGGCAAATATCCTTTAAAAAAAAGAAAAAAAGTAAACCAAAAACTCAAATGTTATTTGCTTGGGATCCAGCGTGTGAGGGCTTGTTGGCACAAGATCTGTTTCAGTAGCATGTGATACATTTTCAGGTTTGAAGGATACGTTTACATGGCAGATCCTACGAGGATTTGGGTGACTCAACATCCATATCCGTATCTGAAACGCGGATCCACAAATCTAGCATCAAGACCCCATGGATCCAATAACATACACACACACAGATATAAGAAAATGATATTGAAACTATCAAAGTATTTAAGTTTTAACATTGTAATTTAGGATACAGATACAGAGTCATGAATAAATGAGCAAGTGTCAAGGCCCACGGCCCAAGAAAATCACGCTACAACAAATACCTACATATCATCGAAATTAATGCCTATATTGGGATCCTCATCATCAATATCACCCTTTAGGCATTAAAATAAGATAGAAAAAGCTTAACATGTCAAATCCAGAGTTTCTTTTGTTGAAATTTGGTACCAGAGGACAGGTGGTTCCCTAAGGCTTTGATCTTTGGCCTAGGGAAAAGTGTCCAAAAGAATTTAATTTTTCTCCTAAAGTGACCTTGTAATTTTTTTTTATAAATTTAAATCTAATTTAAAAGTGACTTTAAGTGATAAAGTTACTAAGTCTAATTTTAAAGTGATTTTTATAAAGTCAATGAAAAATTAGAAAGAAAAAGTGACTTTGGAAATAAATGACTAAGTGGGTCTTTATTAAAGTGGGGTGAATTAAAAAATAAAAAGTGAGATTTAAATGAGCATTTAAAATGACTAAGTGGGTCTTTATTAAAGTGGGGTGAATTAAAAAATAAAAAGTGAGATTTAAATGAGCATTTAATCTCAGCCTTAGATCTCAATCTATTTCAGCCATTGGATTTAGGGATCACCCAAAAGTCACTTGGATCACCCAAAAGTCACTTGGGGTTAGATTAAAGGAGGAAAAGGAGGAAAAAGTCATTCATTCTTTCATGAGCAGATTGGGAGAAGGAGAGCAAGAGAGATTTCTGAGCAGGGAGAAGAAGGAGGTAGCAGCTTGGCACACATTCCAAGGCAGCAGTTGAGCAGATTTGTACAGCTGGTTCAGCACACAATGAAAGGCAGATTTTGGCACGATTTTCGAGGAGTGGTTTGCACAAAAATCGAGCAGTTTGCTGATTTTTCTGCGCGCAAAACGAGGGTCGTACAGCGCATTTGTTGCAGGCCATACAACGCATTTATTGCAGTCCGTATAGCGCATTTAATGTTGGTTGTACAGTAGCATTTAATGCTGAAAGTGGGCACGAAAATCGAGGAGGCCGTATAGCATTTATTGTTGTCCTGTTTGCTATAATTTCCAGTTTGCTGTGAGGCATGGGAAAAGAGATAAGTTGTAAATTTGCTTGCTGATTTTTTCGTTGAATATTTCTCACTGTAAAAAGGCAATTTTCAGAAATAAATAAGAGCTCTCGAACTGGTTTTCCCCAAGAGTTGTAGGGGATTTTTCCAGGGTCACATTGACCAAAAATCTCAGTGTTTAAATGTGTTTTAATCGCTGTTTATTACTGCTGATTTTTATTTCTGCAATTTTCAGCATTCTATAAAATTTCCAGAATTTGTGTTTTCAACAAATTTATTTTTTCAGCTTGTTAAATGTATGGTTATGGGAAAGGGCATTTAACTATATGGGAGAAATAAGGAGAAACTGAAAACCGGGGTGGGAAATGAAAAATTTCTACATCTTTGAGTGATGGGTACATTTTTACTAGGCTCATGATAGAGGAGTTAAGGAATCAATGTCACTAACATCAAGGTACATAGAGGGCTTGGTGTTCTTGATTCAATCGAAACATTGCAATTACCCCAATCCTCAATTCCTAAAAAATTTTAAGAATATTGCAATTACCCCAATCCTCAAATCCTAAATTTTTTTAAGTTTATTGGCTCTTGAGTGCAATCTTAAATTTCACTTTCTCCATATGATATCCAATGAGGTTTGGAACCAATCTCAAATATCCTTAACAAATTAATGGTAATGTTAAAAATTTAAGCAATACCTTAAGAATTTAATATTACCATTAATTATGTAGCATATTCTTAACATTACCATTAATTACTTAGCATTAGTCGGGTCCTAGGGTTGAATATTGGGCAACCCCACTCATAAAAATAAAAATAAAAGATTGTGTTCAGCCCACACATGCCACACAAGCATGTTGTACCACCCCACATGTATCGTACAGACACTGAAACATAGGTTATGGTGCCTAACACACATTTCAGTGGTGTTTCGGGGTTTTTGTACCGAAAAATGGTTAGTACCTAGGAAACCGGATTCGTCCTAAACCCCCTGCGAATCCCGAATCCGGCAAATCCGGCACGATTCCGTCCGGATTCGTGTCCAAATCACAGCACACGTCGTGTCCGAGGGCGTGTCGCGATTTTAGGACACGTGTCCGGTTTCCAGGACTCGCTAAGCTCAGCGCGGGTATGAAAAGGGCGTGTTTGCTCGTTAATATTTTCATTTGGTAAGTGATTTCTGCTGTTGCAGCAAGGACTAGAGCATTTTGGCAGCTTCATAATCAAGTCTAGGCCCTAGTATTGATATGCTATTCATGGTAATGTTAAATTCTTAAAGTAAAAGTGACATTCTCCTTAATCTTCATTTTCATCCTTTTACTTAAATTTTTAACATTACCATGAAATGACTCAGGATGTTTGAGAGTGGTTCCGGCCTCATTGGATTTCATATGGAGAAAGTAGAATTTTAGATTTCATTCAAAATCCAGCAGACTTATCAGTTTTTCAGGATTTTAGGATTGAGGGATTGCAATGTTTCCATTGAATTTTGTCATGTATTAGGGTATGGAACTCGTATTTAATCAAGAGCACCAAACCAAGAGCTTCTGAATATGTCGCTCCCGCTCCCCGCTTTCGCTCCCGCTCCCAAGTAACACTGTTCCTGATGATATGGGTCTGGACACCATTGTTGAGTTGGCATTGGCCAACATGGATCTCAATGATCCAGTGCTAGAGCCTGTTAGATTTGATGACTTAGAGGGGTCAGCCTCCATACCAGCAGATGCAAAGGCGACTATGGGTATAGGGGAGGAGGAGGATGTAGAGGAGAGCAGTGGGGACCATGATGATGGGGCAGTGATGCTGATTCTGATGCTGATTGATGCCTTGAGGCTTGTATACCTGTAGTTGTTTTATATTTTCTATTTCTATTTGCCATTGGCATTGCACCAACACTACCTATGTAACACATTTTGATTTGATGACTTAATGAGAAAACTACAGTTGTTAGTGTGTTTATCTTACTATCTTGTAGTTGTAAGTTGTCTTTCAGTTATGAATTATGAATCGTGATTTAAATTTTTAATAGATTTATCATTTATGTGACCAGTACCACTGACATTTATTTGAATTTTGTATGTACTATGCATGCTAATAGCTATAGATGAAGATCTATGTTTGAAATCAATAAATTTGTATCATTAATTAAAATTTGTGTAAGAAATATGATAATATCTAATTTTTAATATATATATATATATATATATATATATATATATATATATATATATATATATATATATCTATATATATATATATTTTAATAAAATAATATATAACGTGTCCTGTTCCGGGGGGTCAGCGTGTCCCGAATCCGACACCACGAATCCCGAATCCTACGTGTCCCGAATCCCCGTGTCAGGTGACTTAGGTTAGTACCTATTAGTTTATGTAGCTCGAACAGGTGTTATAGTCTCAAGTTGTGTCAATGAGACTAGGAAAACAAGAGGATTAATTATGTCCAAGCCCGATTTATTTTATAGAGTGAAAATGTCTTAATTAGATTTATTAACCAATTTGAATTATCTTCCTAACTTAGGAAAAATGGTTAACTAATCAGTATTAATTGATACAAGTCAATTTCTCTCTAGACTTCTAGAAAAGTGATTTGATGAGTTCAAGATGATTTTAGCCATCAATTGTGATTAGATAGTGGTCATTGATTGCTCAACGAGAGATTATAAGAAGAAACCGATGAGCATCTTGGAGACACAATTCGAGTGAGCAAGGGCACAATGAGTGTGGGTTGACACCAGCAAAGGGTTCCATAGTGATTGAGATCAATTTGCCAAAGAAAAATTCTTTACGGTGATTTACAATTTCTCAGTGACAGAGGGAGATTGAGTTATTTTGCAGAGGCCGAATTTCTCTAGGTGTTGTGAATTGACAAGGAGAAGTTGATTTGCCAAAGAGAAAGGAAATTTGCCAAGAGGTTTATTTGCAGGGGAAAAGACGAGTTTGCTAATTGTTATAGCCGCTACAACACACCTACAATTTTTTGCCTTGTATATCTAAATTTTGGGTCCCCCTGTGCTTTTCAAGGTCTTAGTGAATTCCTTCTCGATTGCAATGGTCAAAACCATTTAATAACCTAGTTATCATCAAGGCTACAAGTGCTTGTATGTCCATGAGGCACATCTCCTATGCTTACCTGTCTTGCTTTATCCTCATCATTAGGGTTTATGGCATTTTGCATTCATTCATCTTGTAAAGGATGTTTCAGTACTGCCTCTCCATTGGTGTTTATGTAGGTTAAAGGAATTAATTTTTTAAGAAGGTGTCGAGGCTATACTTGTGTGTGCCTTTTGTATGCCCAGGATCTTGGACAAGGTTGTAGTCAAAATAGGAGTCTTACTACCACTAGTAACAACTCCTAATGTTAGCAGGGTTATAAGATGCATTAGGATTCATCTATGGTTCAACATCAGCATATTGTCGCAAGGATCAATCTGGCTCATCCATACTTAAGTTTGCGAGCGATAATGAGTTCGGAGTCTCCTCCACTTGAAATTTCCTTGAGCTCCTTTCCCTTTGAAATTTTAAACTTTATTACTCCTTTGACCTTACTTGGGTTGCATTGAATCTTTGCAGGCTTTGCCTTAAACGTTGAAGGATTTGTATTTTATGCCTTTGCCGCAAGTTGTAGTCAGAACTTGCAGTGCTAGTCTACTTCGTTTCTAGAAATGCGATTTGAGACTAGCCTCTGTTGATGCGATTTGAGACTAGCCTATCTAGCCTCTATTGATGCAATTTGAGACTAGCGTTTGTTGATGCGATTTGTGACTAGCCTCTACTGATGTGATTTGCGACTAGCCTATCTAGCCTTTGCTTATGCGATTTGTGACTAGCTTATCTAGCCCCTGCTGATGCAATTTGTGACTAGCCTATCTAGCCTCTGGTGATGTGATTTGCGACTAGCCTCTGCTAATGTTATTTGCAACTAGCCTATCTAACCTCTGTTGATGCGAGTTGAGACTAGCCTTTGCTGATGCGATTTGAGACTAGCCTATATTTTGTTCAGCATTCATGGTGGTGTCTACTGCATTTTTGGTCTCTATTGTTGTCTGCTTCTGGTTACTTAGCTTCATTATTTTTATGTGTGTTGCTATAGCAAGATTTTGGCATGTATCTTTTCATCATTTTCCATGTCCCACTTTTATTGGCATCATGGATTTTTGGATGTGTCTCTACAATGGATTATTAAATTTCCTTGAACCTAGCATTTAATTACTAGTATAAAATTTACTGAATAAACACACAACTAGGTTCCTAACAAATATTCAGTTGAAGCTCAATTACACAACCAATCTCAACAACAATGACACATACAGACTCCTGCCCAATCAAATTAGTTCATCATTAAAATTACTCAGAACCTACTTTGGCTCTCGTCCTAGGATAATGACCGAACTGAGGAATTACATATATAACAATAACTTGGAGTTATCCACCTGATCAAGCCCTAGATCTGTCCTTCGATCTTCCTCGACTGATCTTGATCTGCTTTCCTCATTCTTCCTTGCACCTTCCCCGGACCTGGCACACTGGAGTATCACACTCTTCCTCTTCCTAAGGCTAGTGCCGCTATATGGTGTGTCTTTCTCCTCTCCTCAACCTTTGCTTTTATGAATTTACATTGAGTTAAACCCCTAACCCCAATCTCCAAAGTGATTGACAGTCGAGATTATATCTCGCCTCACTTGAGATCAATGGCTAAGTTTAAAACTTACTCACTAAAGTAAATTACTTACTTTTCCTAAGTTTCTATTAGCTCAATAAGCCAACATATTAATATGTGTTTTTTCCCTAAGTTAGACTTAGGCTAAGCTACATTAGCAACTTGTTTAACCTAGAGCAAGTATCCTAAGGAGAACTTGTGGGCAACACGCCTAGACACTTAGGCCTGTGCAGAAGTACCTGCCTGAGCTACAAACCTCAACATGGATCTGCAAGTTGACGTTTTTCAAGTGTTCATCTTCTTCTGTTTGGACTACAACGAACTCGCTGTTGTTAACATCTCTGTGCCATTGTGGTGGTATTTCAATGTGCAAGGAGACCACTTCTTCGTGGAAATTAATATATTCCTTCTTTCTATCACCAATTTTTAGTTCATATGGTGCAAAGTTGACCGAGATACAGATAAACTAAGGCATTCCTTTTTATCTCTTAAAAGTCCATATTTCAAAATATATGTACGGACCTATCTCAAAATGTGCATGCAATAAAAAGGAACATAAAGAACAGAAAAAAGGCCTATGTTCCAACTGCAAGGAAGAAAACAACTGAAAGAAAAAGCACAGATAAATAACAAAAAGTTTTGGGATTTCTTGATAATATTCGTTTACAAAACAGAAGATGAGAAAAAGCATACTTGTTTACGGTAGGAATAAAAGTCGTTGCTGCCAAAAATAGTGATCTCAAGTCCTGCATTGTCAAATTCATCAGCAAAACTTGTTCATACATATAAATCAAAATGGATAAATATTATTAATGACAATCATTTCCATGGAAAGTAAAATCACAAGTCAAAAATTAAACATTAATCAGTGGGTCATATATGGTATTTTAGTCTACAGGCGTAACACTTCTTCAGAAGAATGAATACATACAGAGAGAGAGCAGATAAGAATAGACAAAAATCAATAGCACCTTGTAAAAGAAGTTTTTGAAGCATGTCTTGCTTGTCGTGGTTACCAACAAAGGATTCTTTTGCAGCTGCAACAGCAAATTGCACTGCTTGTTCCACAAAAGGATTACCATTGCCACTGAAAACTCCAATATGAGCATTATTTAGCATTCCCAACTTCAAAGTATTTGTTCACTAAACCATGTGTTTCTCAAATAACAAAAAATTGCAATGAAATTTATTTGGAGTTTGGAATCTACATAATTAACAGTAGTAATTTTAAAAACACAATAGTTATATGGAAAATATGCAAAACAATCTTCTCCAATTTTTAAAGGTGGATGAGATGTAAAATCTAGTATGATAAGACCCAACAATTCATACTAAGAGAAGAATGTCTTCATAAAGATACATGACTAAAAGCTCTAACTTGTGTACATATTGTGATAGTTTACTGACAATAGACCCTTTGGTACAATATACTGATAGAAACAAATTTGGAAAAATAAGAAGCCAAAGAGAACTTCTAAAAGTGCCAAGGGGTGGACATAGCCTCGCAAAGAATTAGGATACTTATACTGAGATTCTTATAATGAGCGTATACTGAGATTTGAGGCCTTTATTTATGAGCCAGCCAGTTACATAACTGAGGAAACAGTTACCAATGAACTTTCATAAAAGACTTCACAAAAATATTACCAATCACATTATACATGTGTCACCAACGTAAAATACAATAGGACTAGTAATAAGTATAAAAGGATGAGAAAAAAATGCCCTTCTGTGCTCACTGTTACCCACCTAACGGCGCAGAAGTTACCTTTAGTGATTTCTGATTGTTGATCATTCAATTTGCTAAGAATTAGGAAATGGAAGGGGGCGTAAGTTCTTCTCAAATAGATGATAACATGCTGTCATCAGTTTGCAAGGTTATACAGTCAATTGGTTTCTTGGACTAGCTTTTTGTTTTGACAAAGCTGCCATGGATGCAATGCTGTTTGTCAATCTCGTTTTTACTTTAGTTACGCATCCAGATTTGCCAAAGAGTAGAGCAGCACCCTCGCCCTGACATGTGACATTGAGAGATTGCACATCAGTCAGCAACAGGTATAATTCCAGGGGGTTCATGTAGGCATACAAAATGCTACAGGGGACTTTCGGATGGGTTCATGATGTCCCTCTCTCACTGTGTAAAGTCCCCAATTTTTGCATCATCTTGTGATGAGATTAGGAGTTTCCAAAGCTCATGTCAGCCAGGTCACAGGAGTAGGATTATATTATTGGTGGGCCCAGAGGGTTTTGAGGAGTTTCCAGGGGGGCAACTAGGATCGCTTGCCAGTTTTCATCAACAGGATCAGTTCCGGACAGTTCAATCTTGGTTCCACCGCATTTCGACGATTTCCATAAAACGGAGTTATTAACAAGCATGTTTTAATTAATTATGCTTAAGGTGTCGTTCTGGGTTGATTACTTGGAGAAACACCTTAGTGTATGTTAATTTGGCAGCTCTGGAACAAATTCCCTCTGGACTCCCCTTTGTCCATCTTGATATCCTTCAACTTGTTTTTGAGAAAGAGGATTTGATTTGCATTGTTCACTTTGAACATCCCAACCAGCTTATCATACATCTTAGATGTTTCTAAATCAGAAATATAAGCAACCAAATGCCTTTGAATAGAGTCTATAATGATTATTTTAGCTTTGACCTCACCTTTCTTGTATTTCGTCTTCGCAGCAGCAGGTGCATTCGAAGGAGGCTCCACCACTCTTCCCTTCACATAGTCCATGGCATCATGCTCTTCCAAAGTCAAGTCCAAAGTCATCTTCCATGCATGATAGTCAGATTTGTCCTTGAGTTTATCCTTGGATTTGAAGTAAGATGTAAAAGCCATTGAAGCTAGATCAAACAGAGCTCTCTTAGTGATTGATTTTCTCTCTCTTGCTTGGGCTTTGTCTTACATGTGCTGTGATACCATATTAATTTTAGTTAACAATGGTATGTTCTATGCTTAGCACAATTAATTCAATGTTCCTTTAGCAGCCCAATGACAACTTCCAAATTAAATTTCCAATAGCAATCACATTAACCATTAATCACATTGACAGTAAAAGTATATAGAACATAAAATAATATGCAGAAGACAAGCCAAGACAAGAGAACACCATATTTGGCGAATGTCAGGGAAAAACCACAAGATGGGGAAAACCCTTTGATCAAATCTTCTTATTATTATATCAAATGTTCAGCAGAGATAGAGAGTACAAAAGTCAAATTGACTTGCCAAATTCAAAGTCAAAATAGCCCTATTAAAACCTGCAGTCAAATCAGCCCTAACCAGAAAGTCAAATATGGTCAAAGCAACAATAGGATGTCCTCAAAATAGCTCGCTCGGTCTTCCCCAATCAAACTCGGCATGATCAAGAGGTCAAAGTCAGCCCAAAATAGTGACAAATTCAACGGTCAAATTTGGTCAACCTGCTATCCTGAAATCTATGGTCAACCTGCAATTGGTCTCCGGTCAAAGTGCTCAGATTACCTCAGTTCTTGTGCCAAAAAATGTGGCCTGCCCAAACAAATAATCTCCCAAAAGATCGAAGTCAAACTCTCCTTGGTAGGTCAAAGTGAACGCTGGCCACACTGTAGAATTTCTAAGATTTTTGGCCTTGCAATTTAGCTCTAAAATTCGTCCTCCTTGATCCACACATGTGAGAGAGACAAAATGCCCAATGTTGTACGTACCAATGAGAGAAGGAGAGAGAATGTGTGAGTGATGAAGATGCCAAATGAGGAGAAAGCTCACTTGTATTTATACAAGTCGTTGAGGGTGAAGTGATATATCCATTGGGCTTTCTGAGCCTACGTGATGATATGGCCGACCTTGACAATTTGCACATGTGTGGGCATTAAATTCAAAATCACACTTCTGCTTGTCGAAATGAGATGATCTTTATATCAATTTTGGTCCTCTCGAAAAGAGGAATTTAATGAAATCATCATCTTCATTAAATGAGTTGTCCCAAGGTGGAATTTGACCCTACTTGCCAATTTTAACAGAGAGCTAGTACAGGAAGAGAAGAGTTGGTGCTGGAAAAGGAAAGGAAGTAGTTGAGGAAAGTCTTTGAAAGTTTTCAAAGTAGCAATATGCAAGTACTACAGCTGTAAATGTCAAATAAGTGTTACAAGCTGCAAAAGTATATGACTACTACAAGGTACGTGAAGTATATTGTTTCAGTGTTATGATTTAGCCGCAAGATTGGATGGCAAGTTAAGCCCTAAGGTATGTTGAGAATATTACCTTCATAAATGACTCATGCATGCATATGAAAGTATGTTTGATTTCTGGTACATATGATATATTGTTGCTCTTGATATTTGGAAAGCATCTTACATTTTGGACATGGTGGATTTCCTGATCTCATAAAGAAGGCTAGATACATTGATCTTGATATGTGATAACTTGATACTAATGTTAATGCTTGTGATAAGCATGGTAACCCTAGCGATGAAAGTGCGATAATGACGTTGATACTAAGGATCTTCTTGTTAGGATTTGATAAGCTTTGTAAAATTGGATGACTTGACTTGATGGTTGAATAATATGACAAAGAAGTGATGCTGTGATTATAATTCTTGTAGTATGAAGATACATTTGTCTATTGCTCTAATTATATGACACTAACCTTTGATACATATTTGATGTCATGTCCATATGTGACAATGAAGCAGTTGATGATGATTTGTTATGAATATATGTTTTAGAACCTAATAAAGTTTGCCTCTATGATCTAACAATTTTGTTGATGCATAACAGTGTTATGATATACAGGTTAATGACTTGATTAATGTTGACAGAAGTGGCTTCCATACAGAGAAAGAAACTCTCCATACAATTCCAACACCTATTATTATTTGCAGAAAAATGAATAGAAGAAACTTGAATATTGAAGGAAGGACTTTGGGTATGAATAACGATTTGATTTTGTTGAAAATGTTTTGGCAAGTTCTGATATGAGCAAAGAAGGTTTCTCCTAGTTCAAGCCCCAACTGTCAGGAGAAAGGCTTAAGAGGGCGGTTATAGACCTGCCAACCACACGGAAGAGGACCTATGGGTATGGTTGAGCCTGTAGGATATAAAAATTGAAATCTAATGCATGAAATCAGGAATGCATCAGGAGTATGTCAGACCTACAAACATGAAGCATATAATAGAGAGTTCTATAAGCAGGGAAGTTTAAGGAACATTGAGATCTACATAATGTTTGACTTGTTGCAGGGATCAAAATGAAGGTTGTTTAATAGCAAGACCTCTCTAGAAAATGTGAAGTGACCTATCGTTTGGAATCTACTCTTACCTGTGTTGCAGGGTTGAAATCTAGAGAATCATCACTAATAGAATCTTAAGAAGAATTTCATAATTGGCATGATTATTGTCTTATGCAGAGATCGTTATGTTGCAAAGGATGTGAATGTCTTAACTCATCTTGTGTTTGCAGAAGTCTGTAGTATGCATATCAATATGTTATTTGTCCTAATTTTATCATTGAAGCTAGTATATGACAGTATTTGGTAAAAGTTGCAAGGGTTTGACAAAGATTTGACTTATTGGCTTGACTTAATATAGATAAGCAGTGTTGGAATTTTGACATGATGATTGACAATTCATAGATATGTTTTGGCTTATACAGTGATAACAAGCTAGTACTTTGATCAGATTTTGCAATGGTGATTTGCCTTGATGTGGCACGACAATATGGGCATAGTAACTCTCATTTATTACTATTGGTATTCAGTAATGATTATGTATTGGCATCATTGGTATTGGCACATTGGTTGAACTATAAATAGTTGTGATTCAGTATGCAGTGATCTCACAATGAATGGATGAAACTTATATGACTTATCCTTGGTGTATGCATTTACATCTAAGGACAAAAATGATTCATATTATGATCATGACGATGGCTTTATAAATTTTGGCTTGATATTGCTTGGTAAATGATAGTTGTTGACAATACAATAGATAAGGTTGTAACCGGATATTTTGGTGTGAGCTTTACCTAGCACCTGGTCTGAAGAGTTTGATAATGATATTAGCAGGAACTTTTATGGCCTTGATTTAACATTTAAGGCTTGATTGGTTAATTTGATTGCACAATATTGATTTGTTTGAGGCTGAGGATATTGGTTAGTATTATGTTCACATAAAGCATTGTATGTTTGAAGCAAACTTCCCCAACCTGGTATGTTCGCATTGACAGTTACCTAGTAAAGCCTGGAAGATGTGTCAATCTGAACCCCTACTTCAAAGTGGACCAAGGTATGCCTTTGATTTTGGTTTTATATGTTGACGATCTATTCTTGTCAGGTCACGAGACTCTGATGATAAAAGTAAGAGGGAGTTGGCCTCCGAGATCAAGATTGAAGACCTTGGCATGATGCACTTCTTTCTGGGTTTAGAAGTTTGGAAAAGGAAAAGAAGTTGTAAAGTTATTTGGCATGATGGAATGCAAATCGTTGGACACCCCAATGGAATTGAATTTCAAGAAGAAATATTGTTGAACCTGACTTGGCAACCAACAACTAATTGAAGCATTGATGTTCCTTGTGAACACCCATTTAGATATATGTTTTGCAGAGAACAACCTGAGTCAATTCATGATTGAGCCACTTCATACACATTGTGTTGCCGCCAAGCACATTTGCATGGGATGATCAATCTTGGTCTGAGATATACTTCCAGAGATGTATGACTGCATGGATACACTAATGTTGACTAGGTTGGATTGACAGGAAGAGCACATTTGGGTGTTGTTTTAACTTGAGATCTGTCATGATATTTTGGAAGAGATAAAAGTCCGATGCTTTAAGCACGATCGAGGTTGAGTACATTGTTGCTAGCATGGCTAACCATGGGACAGTTTGGTTGAGAAATCTCTTTGGAGAGTTGTTTGAAGAAATTCTAAACACAATAGTGATACATTTTAGAGTGGGATCTGATTGGCAAAAAATCTCCTATATTACTGGGACTGAGATATCTTCATGCATTGAGACAGTCCTGCTATATGAGACAATCTTAGGCTTGTGGTTGCTACCTCCATGAGAGGGAGAAAGGAAGAATAAGGTATCCTTTTATGTCATGTATTTGTTCTAACATAATATTTAATTTGATGTCCTACATGAACAGGAAAACAGGGCACTGCTACTCTTGGTAATGCATGAAGCAATATGATTGAACTTTTCAGTGAACATTTTAAGCAAGTATCGGATATGAGCATGTTGATATGTTTTTAATCTACAAAAAGCAAGGTTGATCGAGGACACTGAGCTAGCTCTTTCCCCATCTCTAAGATCCTAGGGTGGGGAATAGAGTTGGTGGGCTCCTGGGGATGAAGGACCTTTGACCAATAGGGTGTATAGAAATTTGGGATCTCCCCTAGTCAGAGTATGCCCCAGTTAGCATCCTACCCACTTTGTCGGATAACCTCCCCATTTAGCCAATGGGATGAGGGACTTGGGATAGAGTGTGATCCCTACCCCTTGCAGTAGGTAGATCTTGCCCAAGTTGGTTGATGCATGTGTTATACCATCTGACTCTCAAGGGTCAAGATGGGAAGATCAAGGACAATAGGGTAGAGTGTGATCTTTACCTCTGGTAAGTTGATCTCACCTATTGTCAAGGAGTTTGGGATAGAGTGTGATCCCTATGCATTGGGGTAGGTATAATCTCGCACATTGTCTTTGGAGATAGGGTGGTAGCCGGATGCTCCCCTATATGAGATGACTTTGGGGTGAGGGTGTCCCATAGGAGCTTTCCCACTATCATAGACATGAGGTGAGAGTGTCCCATAGGACCCTTCTCATTGCCAATGGATTCCAGGTTGAGATGGGCTTCCCGATGTGCTTCAAGGTTGAGCAGGGCTCCCTGATCTTGTTTCAAATTGAGCTAGGATCTCTGATATTGATGTGGGTTTAGTTGGAACTCCCCAATGGATAGAGGGAGGTAGCTTGGGCTCCCCTCCGATGTCAAATTCTTCTTCTTTTAGATTCGAGAGTGTCCAGCATATGAGCAAAGACAAGAAGAGATAAGCAGAGATGTGCTGAGATGAGCAGAGACGACATTTGAAGATGTCCAGATACTTGTGATGGGAGAGATGTTGCAGTCGATAATTTCTCCCTCGCTGAGAAAGAGTGATAATTTGGAAGCTCAGGGACAAATTCCTCCTTTGGACAATCTTCCTCATCAAGGAAGACCCCAACTAGCCCTTTGGAAGAATTTAATTTGGTTTAAAATATATTTTAATATGGAAATCCATATGTATACAAAAAGACAAGTCATCCCAAAAGAGAAACTGGACACCCTTGGGTGGCTATAAATACAAGTCAAGTGACCCTCATTTGGAGATCATCAATCATTCTTCTTTCTTTGGTTTGGCTCGTACAAGTCTAAGGTTGGTTTGCGGAAGATGGTTCATACAGGTCCGAAGCTCGCACGTGTGGATTAGGGTTTTGTCTACAACTGCAAGGATGCTACAGAAAAATTTTGGCTACAGTTACTCACATGTAGCCTATTCGTGCAACTGGAACGTTTCAGTCGCACGCACATCTCACTCTATGTGCGGCCAGAAACTAGGGTTTCAAAATTGATTCAACAATTGATCACAGATTTCGTCAATTGACCGCAGATGTTGACATTTGACCACTGACTTCTGAATTAGGGTTATGATTATTAGTATTGCTTGGTTCATCTCTTCGATGTTGTTTAGTTGATTTTGCTGGATATTTTTGCGGTTAATATATGGATCATTGTACTCTCTATTTGCTGAACATGTTATGACAATCTAATAAGAAGAAGAATTTGAAAGGGTTTTTCCCCTTGTGGGGTTTTTCTCTGGTCTCCGACCAAACCTAAAGTCTCTATGTGTGAATGTTTTTCTTCTATTGTTCCTCTATGTTTCGCTGCATTGATGATGATATTGTTATTTCTATATAATTGCATATGTTGTTAATGATGTTATGATACTATGGAGTGAATTAAATATGTAAATGATGAAATGCAATTATCTAAAACAAAGAACAATATAGCCCTAAGGAAAATTAACACTCCTCAATCAAATTGAACCTCTCACTCCAGAGAATTCACTTTCTCCTTCTTGACAAAATCGTTTTCCCAAAAAAGTTGTAGTTGCCTCTCTTCTTTGTCTGTCTTCACCTCTCCCTTAGGCTTTCATTTATAATCTTCATTAAGCCTAAATCCCTAACACTAATCTCCCCTTCTAGAAAATCTAGGAGATCAATCGTTGAGATTCTTTCTAAGTCTCTTATAGTTTTGTTATTTATCCTTGGAAAATGACTTATAGTTCACAATAATTGACTTTAATTATAGTATTTTTCCTAAGTTAGATTTAGGAAAGAAGACATAAATACCTAAAGAGGCAATAAATCATCTCCTACATGCCAAGACATCAAGCCTATGCAGAAGACCTTCTGAAGCTACCACTAGCTTCAACAGAAAGTTCAGAGTATAGCTGATGAAGCAAAAGTAAAACACAAGGAACTCAAAAAAGTAATGTTTTGCTAACTGCCAACAAAGCGTATAACAACAATGAAACATACAATATCATGCATCTAGAAAGGGAGCAACTGGGTGGTCATATGAAAAGAAATCAACTAAACATATCATTCATGAATCTTCTGACTGCATTTATAGACTCACTTCATGAGTACCTTATATAGGTACAAGGCATTATTTATTACTGCTCATCTACCAAACAAGCTGCTACTGCAATTTTGACCTTGGAAACAGGATATTTCTCCAGAAGGATATTTCAATTATAACACCTCATCCCACATTGTCTACAGTAGAAACTTTTCTTTCTCATGTGCACAAAAAGCAAGCCACATTTATAAGAACTAATGGGAACCTTGAAGAAGCAACATTTTGCAGGCTAAGAGTTTTCAGAGATAGCTTGTAGATGGCCTCCTTTGAAAGCTGAGGCGATGTTAATTTCACATCTGTCCATAGCTGCAAGAAAAAAAAAATGAATTTCAGACTTAAAATAAGTCAAAACTGAAGATCCAGTGGCATAAATATACTATATAAACAAAACAGTCAAAAGAAAATTGGTTGTAAATCACCCACTCTGAATCTGCTCTGTACAGTATTTTGCCAAAATCTGAAGAAGAAATAATGAACACAGAACTCCATGCACAGATTAAACTACTTGTCTATTAGGAAAAATGATCATTTGGCATGATCATGGTTAGTCACATTGTGTTGTAATGTAATGGTCGCGTATGAGTTTATTTCTATGACCAAGTTTTGTTTAAATCCTAGTAGATTTATGGGTCCTATGTGATGAGATCTAAATGATATTGACATGCCATGTAGAGAAATTAATGACGTCATATATCATAAGGTCTAAAACATGCAAGAGATTATCCATAATGAGTAAAAGACGTAATAAAATATGTAATACGTAAGAGGTGTAAGGAATATGTCATAAGAGAATATGCCATGGCCCATGAACACTTGGCATGTATGAATTCCACCAAAGTTAACAAATTAGTGAAGAACCCAAAGACTCATGGACAGCATAAATACTTGTATTTACATGCCTCTTGAGTGGAAATTCCATTAATGGAATAGCATATCAAGGTTTCTCTCTCATTTCTTCTTTCTCATTCTATGCTGTAGCATGGGCACCATCACGCCAACATTGTCATCATAATAAAACAGGAACAAAACTGCCAAAATTCACTTAAATTAGAGATTCGTATTATATTTCCATAGCAACTGGCTTAATCTTTTTTTTCAAATGACCAAACATTCATTTGCACTAGATGCCTTTCGCTAATCCCTTGGACTTTTCTATAGTATCATACTTCTCATTCACCAACAAATACATGTGTGGTCTTGTTGCTGCAAAATCTAGCAGGCCTTGGAGAGGGAAACCCTACAAGGTATAAACAAGACCTATAAGCAACAATGGGGTAGTGGCCCACTGTCACCACAGCCAAAACCGATGGGAGGAGTCATGGTAGAATAGAGATAAATTATAATAGATATTCTAGGTTTAAAGTATGAAATGATCTTGCTAGGGGGTCTTCAAGAAAAACACAATTTTGGTCCAAAGCTTCATAAGGAAGCAATTCGCTTTCTATAAAGAATCCTAGAAACAAAGGCTCAAGACCTAGGGTTTGATTGATTTGACGAGTGTTGGAATAACTCAAGGTCAAGGCAAGGAGAAAAGGTTTCTTATAATGTATATTAGCTAAGCCAAGGCTCATGAAACCTTCAAGAAAGTCTTTAAATTAAGGGAAGGAAAACTAGGGTTTCCCTCTTAGGGCAAACATTTAGGTCAAGAGAATTTATGGATGAAATTGAAGTGGATGCCCACCAAATTGATAGGTTTTGTGGAAAACTCTACCAACTTGATGTTTAGGCTCTCCAACCACTAAAATCCTCTCTTCCTAGAAATTCGCACCAAGCCCTAGATTCCTTCTCTAGCCTTGAAAGGACTAAAATAAGGAAAGAGAAAATATGGAGAAAATGTGAGATTGATCACCAACAATTTGGATTAGCGCCTTGTTCTTTGGGCATATGGAGTTAAGGATGTGTTAGATTAGCTAACCTTATTTCCAAGAAGGGCGAAATTTGATGCCTTAGCAACAAATTTCAAGCTTTTACCCACTTAATGAAATAATGGAGTATTATGGGAAAGCTACTAAGATTTCACCACTAGGACAATTCTCAACATGTCATGTCTGAGTAATGCATGCAATATTTGTCTAGCTAGTAGTCAATTAATCTTCAATAAAAATAGGGCACAATTTTTAGCATGAACTAGAGTCAAGCATTCCATATATTGGACATAGAAAATAGATCTTCAATAATTAAAGGTACTTACAAGACAATGTGCAATAAATCCATCCATTAATTCAAAGAATATCCAAAAATTAGCTCCAAACATCAAAATGCATCCAAGATCCAATATAGTCCACAAAAGGGCAAGTGTGAGCTTCCTCAATGAGGTCACAATTCCAAGTGTGATGATGATGAGAGATAAAATGAGTGATCTCTAATATATATGTGCTCTATCATATCCTGTTTTAGCCGACAAGTCCTGTTACCGCTCAAACTAGCAGGGGTCCTAAGAGGGGATCCTATAGAGCAACTACTAGGTCAAGTGGCAACAATGGAGCAATAGCCCAATGTCACCTCAGCTAAAAATCCCTACTCTTTACAAACTTTCACAGATAGGAGGAGACCCGGTATAAGAGGAATCACAAAGATGAATGGATCAATGATGGGATGAGGAGTGATTCTTAAAGCCTATTCTCAAGAGAGGCTCAGACAAATGGCTTACTTGCTTTAGAAGCAAGGTGATGGGCTCTCTAGGAAGGGCTAAGGGGATGCCTAGGCCTAGGTTTGGAGAATATTCCTTGAGAAGGGCTATTCTAAACCTAAGGATCCCTAAGGAAAACTAGCTTCTATGTAATCCTTGTAAAATATGAATTACAAAGTTGTGGGACCACAGAGAACCCAAGTGGACCCAAGTCAGGTCAAGGGTATGGAGTTGATCAACCAAGGAGGGGCTTGACCTAGTTAGGGGAGAGAATAGGATCAAAGAACAAATTTCTTTTAAAATACAAATGTAATGACCAAAGTGAGGACACTAACCCAAATCAACCTAGGGAAAGAGATGGTCTCATGGCTAAGGCTTTCTATATCTCGAGATTCCACTGTCAGATTTGCTTCAAACTTGGAGGACCTCTTGAGCAAACTCAAGCACAATAGTGGACCAAAATTAGATGGCTTTGGATGGCTACAAGGAATTTCGCTTGATGCCCAAGGTAACCCTTTAGGGTTAGGCCTAGAATTGGGAAAGGTAAAGAAAAGAAAGGTAAAATTGACCACCAAGGGGATGTGAGCATCAGTGCCTTGCTTCTTGGGCTTAATGGAGCCAATATACACATAGATCGAGAATTTTCATGAGCTAAGGAGCCCTAATGGACCTTCGCTAGCCTTTCCAAGTGCAACAACTAGGTTATTAGGTATTTATACTTCAAATTTGCAAAGGAGATGAAGTGTCGAGGTCTTTCAACTTATGAGGTGCCTCTAGGAACATTCACCCAATCCCTCAAAGAGCAACGCATGCATTAAATCACTTATTCAAGGTCTCCAAAAGAATTTTGCATTAACCATACGAAAATAATGATAACAAAAACATGCATTAGACAAGTAAGATAACAAGAATAGCATTAAAATTTCACTTACATGAGAGAAAGAGTATATCCATTCATCAACTTCGCATTAGAAAGAAGCTCCAAAGACAATAGCAAAAATCCAAACATCATAGTGCATCAAGAAAACTCCAAAAAGCTCATCCCAACAACAAGTGCGAAAATCTCTCAAAAGATACTAATCCAATCCAAGTGATGATGAGAGGAATGAATGAGCCTCTCATCAATTTATATCCTCTCTAAAGAGTTAGATTTGCAAAATTAGGCCTAATTAAGCCCCAAATAATAAAATAATGTGCAACAATAACATCTCTTGGTGACAAGCCCACCAAGATAGCTCCAAAATAGAAGAATAAGTCTCTCAAGAGGGAAAAATAGTAAACATGATGAGTCGTTGGGCCATTGAGAAGGCCTAGTGGAGTCCAAAGTGTGTCATGGTGAGAGAATAGACTCCAAACATAGTGGATAAGGGGTTGGCCCCTTGATCTCCAAGCAAATCACATGTGGTGTCTCCAAATGAGTGTGGGAGCACAATGACATCCTCATGGGTCTCCAAGTGGATCGATAATGCCTGCAAACCATCTGTAAGGGCTAGGATGATGACCCAAGCTCTCCCTTTGTCTCTCGTGGTGAGACACATCCTCATCTGGACCCTGGAACCTCTTCCAAGAGTGTGGTACAAGTGTGAAGTCAGTTGGACATGGTGATAAAAGTGCATCGTCCTCATCCAAAAGGTGGAACACGAGCAATCATTAAATAGTGTTAGGGATCCACGAAGTACAATTTGCTATGGTGGAGGCCCATGGCTCTCTACGCTCACCCTACAAGTGCCAATGTGACCCTCTAGAGGACTTGGACTCCATATAGGGAGACCCACCTGCAATCCTGCATAAGATCCAATGCATCTCCTCGCCCTCCAATACAACAAATCATTAGAGTAATCAAGTAAAAAAGCTTACAAATCATGGATTCAATTGGACACTGCTTGGTGGCATGCCCTTCCATAGTGGTCTTTGGCATGTACAGGTGTCTCCAAACTCAATAAGGGGGTTAACCAAGGACCCTATTAGTTGGTTTCATCCTTTAAAGGGGGTGACATGTCCATGGTACATCCATCAAGTGGTATGACGTTGATATAATGGAGTGGAGTGGGGATCTGGGGAAGGCTCCAAGCCACATGCCATGGTACAAGGGTAGATATAATGAGGGAAGCCCACACTTGGGTGTATGAGTGTAGGAGGGAGAAAACTGTGGTACATGAGTTACCCCAACCATTGTTTTCCCACCCTTCTTCATATGCCTTTTGCCTTTAATTGATTTTTCTTCATAACTGCTCGGGGCTCTAAGGGACAAGAGCATGATGTGTAGGATATAGCAGTAAATACCCCCTTTGAGGTGGGGCAATTCATTGGCCACTACGGGTTGGGACAATCACGGGTTCCTTAATGTGGAAGGGGCTCATCTATGGCCCATAGGAACTAGGGTGATGGCCATAGATAAGGGGTAAAAGTTCCAAGGTTGCCAGGGAGTGGCTCCCCCCATCCCCCTCCCCGAACCCGCTCCTGAATCGGGCCCATAGGAACTAGGGTGATGGCCATTGATAAGGGGTAGAAATTCCAGGGTTGCAGGGGAGCGGCTCTCCCCCCTAGAACCCGCTCCTGAATCCTCGAGAGCAACCAGGGAGCGCGCTCCCGAAATCGCTCTCGCATGGGAGCGAATTTCTGGAGCGAATCCGAGAAAGAAATTTTCGCTTCCTAGCCTTTTTTGCAATTTTTTTTTTTGTAGTAACATTCCAAACGCAATTTTTTCAAAGAAATAAATAATTTTTTAGTGGAGAAGCCTAATTATCAAGCCTATGGCCCTAGTATTGGTACGCGATTCATGGTAATGTTAAATTCTTAAAGTAAAAGCGTCATTCTCCTTAATCTTTATTTTCATCCTTTTACTTCAATTTTTAACATTACCATGAAATGGCTCAGGATGTTTGACAGTGATTCCGACTTCATTGGATTTCATATGGAGAAAGTAGAATTTTAAATCTCATTCAAAATCCAGCAAACTTATCAGTTTTGCAGGATTTCAAGATTGGGGAGATTGCAATGTTTCCATTTGATTTTGTCATGTATTAGGGTATGGAACTCGTATTTAATGAAGAGCACCAATCCATCTATGTACCTTGATGTTAGTGACATTGGTTGTTGAACTCCTCTATCATGACCCTACTAAAAATGTAACCATCACTTGAGGGTGATATTAATGACAAAGATCTTTATTTTCCAACAAGACTCAAAAATTAGACATTTCTCGCGGCGGCAAGAGACCCAAGCATTAGCAATAGATAATAGAGTTACTTGTCTTTTCTAGTTGCTAGTAGTTTTTATAGTTGTTGACTCTTTCATATTTATTATGATATTTTGCGTAAACAATATATGACAATTTAAGTTTGAATTTTGAAGTTGGTAATTATAACTCATTGGTAATGAATTATGAATATGATGCTTCGTGAAAGTTGAAAGTTGTTACATTGCATTTCATTTTATAACATTTCATTTCATGTTAGATATTATTTGTTGTAATGGTTACACTTAGCTTACAGGTACAACTTTGGTGATCAATAATGATAAATGTTATATATTAGATTTTGAAAGCTTGAAACTTTAAGATTGATGAACCATGGTTCATGAGACTCAATATGTTGTATGTTACTAACTTGTGGACGTGGTTGATGAAGATTATAACTTCTAGATGATTGTTGTTATATGGTTAAATCCATGTTTTTATGTTTTTTATATCTAATTCATCAGTCTACATGTTTTTGTTGACATATATGCATCAAAATGTAAAAATATATATATATATATATAAAACAAATGCTCTGGGATTCGCTCTCAAACCAGGAGCTTCTGAAAATGTTGCTCCCGCTCCCAAGTAACCTTGGGTAGAACTCATGTTTGGCTTTTGCCCACATGCTAAATTTGCATGTCCCAACCATCTTTTGTATTTTGTGGTACATTTCCTGTTGAGAGTAGCCAAATTATGCTTTTTCTTTTCTTTTTAGCTGCATCAACCTTTGGGGCATCATTCCAAGCCAGACCCAAAGTGTGGACAAGGGGAGGGGGGAGGTTAACCCTTTGTGGACCTATTGCACTCAATTTGTCAAAGTTCCAAGGAAGCAGAAGTGCCAAATTTTTTCAACAAGATCGGGTCATCTATTAGCAGTCTACATGTCATTGTAAACCCATTTTGCAAGTTATGTAATGTAAATTATGCTAGTAAGACCTTGAATATATATAACAACTTAGGTAAGCTTATTATTTTGGCGAAACGTTTCATCCAAGAAGGTTTTTCGTCGCACTAACTTGTGTGTTTTTAAACATAGATGGTCGGCAGAGTTTTTCCCTCCAACTTCACCCCAAAGCTAGGGTGAAATTATTCGTCAAAGTCTTAGGTGAGTTCTAGTGTTCTAGTCAAGTCTTATGTAAGAGTGATTTTGGAATAATTTAAGCTAGTTGGCTAAATTATTTTATTACAAATCACTTGATCTACTAGATCATATTGTGTCGCAAATGGATTGTGTGTTGAGGATCTAAGCCAAATGTGTATTCCCCCTTGTAGGGTTGTAAATGTAAAATCTTTTGTATTAGAGGGTGGAAAAATAATTAAATCCCCTCATGTAAATCAATTAATTTTTCTGGCAAAATAAAATTTAATTCTAAGCCAAAAAATTAATTAATTAAGAGTCAAAACAAAATTGTCTTGGGAAAAATAATTCTCCAAGTGGAAAATATTGTGGGTCTTAAAGGAATCAATTTTTAAAGGTCCTCCACCAAGAGAATATTGTATACTTCAAGAAAATTTGGACCCTTGGACCTTGGTGGTTAAGTCAAAGTCAAATTTTTTAGAAAATTAACTCAAAATAATTAATTTTGAGCTAACAAAAATAGAATTAAAAGATAAATTCGAAAATTCCTCGGAAAATCAAAAATTAAGGGCCAAAATTATTTTGACAAGGATCAAAGAAACTAGCCATTATTTTAACACTTGGAGGATAAATCTATAAATTAGAGAGTCATTTGAGTCTCTAGCATCTTCATCTCTGGCTAGAAAATTGTTGCTGAAGCATCTTTGTAACCACTGCCCCGCTGGGAACTATTTTTTCTATCATAATAAAGACTTTGGGGTGCAATTCAAGGTGTTCTTGCTTATTGATTTGTGGTATGTACTAACTACGGGCATCTCTATGTTGTGTTGAATATTGGTAAGATCTTTTTTTCATTAGATTGAGATAAAATCATTATATTGATAGTTTTGGGCTAACCTTAGGTGGTTTGATTCCTCGTGTAATCTAAAAGAATATTTTTGAGATAAATACATAGTGCTTGCAGGTACTTCAGTCCTTGGCCTCCAAGTTCACAAACTTGGGCAGGAACCATTGTTGCTTGGATCCCAAATATTTGTATGGTAGATTAAATCTTCGCTAAGGCTATAGTATACATTGGGGTTTCTAAAGTATTTTTAACCATTCATCAAAGAAAAAAACTCCATAGAAATATTTTTCTCAAAACTTCAAAATTTTTAAAACCTTCGTATATTTGTAGGTCTTGAGAATAATTTTGTAAATCTCAATTGTAAATTATTTTTTCTAACTTGGGTTTTGGGGTTTTAAAGCATTTTGTATATAATTGGGGTTTGATTGTTTTATTTTCATATTTTGCAGGTTGGATCAAGAGATCAAGTGGAAGAAGAGCTAGATCCAAGCCTTTGAGGTTAAAATTTAATCTCCAGCAAATTTTGCAGGGCTATTCACTGAATATTTTGCAACAAAATTCAGATCTGGAAAAGAAAAGAAAAAATTAAGACAATGATTTTCATTTTCAGGCCTCCCAGAACCAAATCCGGCCTCTCCAAGGCCAACGTTAGCCTCTAAAGCCCCTACGTCAACCCAGTGAGCCCATGCACCAGCATTTTTCAGCCCTTAAGGGAAAGTCGTAGCCCCTAGAGGCCTCGGCCTCCCTTTCCTAGCCAAATGTTAGGGCTTTTGGGCCTTAGAAGGCATAGCCGTGGGCCCTAGGCCACACCGCTACCCTCCATTGACCCTAACAGCTGCGCTTAGGGCTAGCTGTGGTCTTTTAGGCCCTATTTGCCTCAAAAAACCCAACGTCCAACCTAGAGGCCTCCTCCTCCTCCAACGTCCACCTTTTTCAATCTTCTCTTGCCATTTCAGCCCTCGATCTATCATCCTAGCCCCCTTAGCCCTAAACGCTAGCCTTCCTTGACCTAGCGTTGGCTCCTCTTGGCCATTTTCTACCCTAAGTTGCCCTAAACCCTCATCTGAAGTTTTGAGACTAATTCCTTGGTGGTTTTGCGGACTTTTGAGCTTCAAAAAGATTGATTTTTCTTTGGCTTCTTCATCATAAAATTTTGGGTCACTTGGGCAAGTGCATCTACAAGGCTTTAGGCCTAGGGTTTGACCTCTAAACCCTTGTTTTCTCCCTATTTTATTACAGCAGTTAAAACAGTGATAACTAGGCCCTAAAATCATATTTAGCTTGGTCAAAATTGTTCAAAATTGCAAAAAAATTATTTTCCTAAATTTTGGCCCCTTGGGCACCTTAAATCTAGCCTAGATCTAATTCTATGTTCGCTGGAATTTATTGCATAACTGAATATTTCAGATCTGCAATTTCTAAAGCATACACTTAAAAAGGGTTAAAAACTTGAAATTTTCAATTTCTGGTGAATTTTCCTATTTTTGGGCATTTTGGGCACTGTCTCTAACATCATTAGCTTGCTAATCTGTGGCTTATTCACTGTTGTAATAAATAGATCAGATCTGAAATATCTCTGAAAAATACATTTTAAAAGGGTTAATTCATCTAATTTTTCAATTTGTTTGGCAGTTGGGTTTTTCCTTGTGACTTTGGGCAAGCATAGGCATTGTGGAATTGCTATTTAATTGTTGATGTCATAAACTTCTTACTGCTATCATAATAGTCACTTACTGCTCATAAAAAGATCATAGGAACATAAAGTGCATAAGTGTCTTCATAGCTCTATATTTTGGTGTTACTTGTTCCTAGCATTTATATGGTGAAAGTGGCTAACATTGTGTTTTTGTGAGTTTATGTGCTATAAGAATTCATATTTCACATTTAGTAAGCTCACTCACTAAAAGCACTTGAAATCATAAATCATCTTGGTATTTTGTGGAAGTTCCTCTTGATAATTTCCATTGAAGTGATAAAATCATAAATAATCTTGTTTTGGGCATCTAAGTTTTCATTGGTTATCTCAATAGTGATATTTGGCTCATCTTAAGTGATATTGGCATCTTATAGCTTTGTGGCTAATTGATAAGTGATCTAACATCTTGAGGAATATCTTGTGAAGTTTGCACTTGTATCTTTCGGCATTTATCTTGTTTAAGATTGTTATCTCAATATTGTTAAGTACTCTTGTTTTAAGACAATTCACACTAAGTACTTAAGTAACATAAACAATCTTAACCGAAGATAATTTCACTCATCATCTTGCATAAGCATTCTAAGATATAGCCTGCATTAAGAATTTACCTCCTAGCATAAGCTTGGTTGATAGACTCTTAGGGCAAACCTTTTCAAACTAGCTTGAGAGATTCAACTCTTCCTAGTAGTTAACAAAATGACCTTGCAGTTGTCAGAGCCACGGTCTCTACAGCGCCGAAGGCAATGAATGAGTGGAACACAGAGGGATGTATCGTTAATCAGGTCGTTTCATACTTCCCGTTGGCTTCCATTTCACAACTTACAATGAAAATTGTTTCTCAAAACAGTTAGGGAAAAGGTTCAATTTAGATTAGGCATATAATTAAAATAAACCAAAATCATTGCATCTCACATAGGTCCTAGGACTTGCACATCATATAGGTTAGTCAATCATTCAAAGCAGTGGGTGTTTATTCGATCATTTGGTTTCAATTTATGATAAGCAAGAATTGTGAATCCATTAGCGCACTGGTCTCATACTTAAATCAAATTTAATCATTAATCTTGCTAAATTTAACCAAGTAGTTAGGCCACTCATCCGTGTCTCCCCAGCAAGTTCGTTCCCAACCTGCTTTCCTCCATCTGATTCCATAGGGACTACCCCCTATAGCCTGTTGTTGGCAGACAGTTAAAATGGAGTGCGCGGGGATCAAAGTGACAACCCCCGCCCAGAGTGGTTGTCGCAATGCCAGTACAATCCGAGCAACAACAAGACCCAGTGGACAAATGTGGACCCGGATGGGAAAAGTGATGAAATGGGGTTAAAGTGAATGGAGGGGAGTGATGCATCTGGTGTCAGGAAGTAGGACCATGCAACCAAAATTGGGATTTCCCATGTAGTGACATCTCTAAATCTAATAGCCAGTAAAGAAGATCCCACGGGACTAGGATACAAGGCTAACACCAAATCAGGCAGAGAAGACAAAAGTACAGACCTTGCCCACTCTTTTTGCATAATCCCTCCATCAATCCATGCCCAAAAGTGTCCATGATAAGTAAGCATACTTACTCAACTATACCAATGAAAAGTCATACCTTCGAGGTCAGGAAGCCCACCTTCAAACATGTAATCATGACATATGGGAAAGGGACCACATGGTTGGCTCATGTGGCGAAGATCGTGGAACATCAAGCTATCTAGTGACGACAAGAGGCTGCTAGTTGTCGACTGAGGACCATCTAGGAAAAAAATTTCTCCTATGGATACTACCCACAGGTGGTGGGTAACAAGTCCCTCTAATCATAAAATAATGTACAAGTAATGGCCTAGGTCACAAGCCGACCTAGTAACTTTTGCAAATTTGATTTTATCTCTACAAATGCTAACTGAAATGTTGACGTCATGTGTTGCACAATTTTTGTCAAAGTTACAAGGATGCGGAAGTACCAAAAATTTTTCAACAGGATCCGATTATCTATCAGCAGTTCATGTGTCATTGTAAACCCATTCTACAAGTTATGTAATGTAAATGATGCTAGTATGACAATGAATGTATGTAACAACCTAGGTAAGCCTAATGTTTTGGCAAGAGTTTCATCCTACGAGGTTTTCTGTCTCACTGATTCATTTGTGATTCTAAACACAAATGGTCGGCAGAATGTAACACCCTCCACCCACATCTACCCAAGTAACCAGCCAACCAGGGTAAACATGTGACAAGAAGTTACTATGATATGATTCAACCTCCTAAGTCACCTTAAGGAAGTGGAACTGACAGAAACACACCATACAGATCTTCCACATCAATAACAAGACTCCTAGGAACCATCCGGACACTCAGGTAACCAACCCCTGGGTCCCACCTAGTAACTTTTGCAAATTTGATTTTATCTCTACAAATGCTAACCGAAATGTTGACGTCATGTGTTGCACAATTTTTGTCGAAGTTACAAGGATGCAAAAGTACCAAAAAAATTTCAACATGATCCAATCATTTATCAGTGGTTCATGTGTCATTGTAAACCCATTCTGCAAGTTATGTCATGTAAATGATGCTAGTATGACAATGAATGTATGTAACAACCTAGGTAAGCCTAATATTTTGGCAAGAGATTCATCCTAAAAGGTTTTTCATCTCACTAATTCATTTGTGATTCTAAACACAAATGGTCAGCACAGTGTAACACCCTCCACCCACATCTACCCAAGTAACCAGCCAACTGGGGTAAACACGTGACGAGAAGTTACTATGATATGATTCAACCTCCTAAGTCACCTAAAGGAAGTGGAACCGATGGAAACACACCATACAAACCTTCCACATCAACAACAAGACTCCTAGGAACCATCTGAACCACTCAGGTAACCAACCCCTAGGTCCCACTGAGTTTTTAGACCATTAAATCCCCATACGCTCCCTTGATATGGACAAGCATGCATCTAGGAGGCTCCAGATGCTCCAACAGCATGGTTATGCATGCGTCCAAAGACTTTTCTACCCAGTTTTGTGCCTGCGTCTCCGGGATTTGAGCCACTTTTTCAGGCCTAGAGCCCAAGCCACTGCCCAGAACTCAATGACACTTTCAAAATTGCAAGATAACAACAGAATAATGATACAAATACAATTACTTGAATAAGGACTTGGTTGGACCCCTACTAGCCATGACAGGCATTTTGTCAAACATGTCACAGTTATGTAATCTATAGGTTTAAACAACAGATCTGAGCATAGGGGTCTCATACTCATCTAAGCATCACTAAGAAGCATTGATGCCTCAACACATTAACTGCAGTTTCATCCATTAGGCCATAGATACATTGTTCATTCATTTACAAGTAAAAACATGATGAGAGCCATACATAACCATTGTCATAATACAGGTTCACAACCAGCATAATAACAAGAGAAATACCAAGGAAACAACAGCCATATTGTTAATCTAGGTTGTCATTGATGTCAATATGGTATTGACCAGGATGACAAATATTCAAGATGCCAAATGATGTCATAAATCTATAAGATATCAAGACACTAATGAAGAAGTGCCAATCGTGTACCTTTGATGATCTTGATTATGAAGCCATAACCATAGATGTTCTTACCTCGAATGATCTTGATGATGGAAGACTTTATGATGACATGGAAAAGTCAATATTGCATATGAATAATGGCATATCACTATCTTGATGACATTATAAGCCTATGATGAAGAAGCCTAACTGCCCTACCTCAAATTCTGCACTAATAAATGACCAGTCACATTAAAAAAAAAAATCACTACCTTAGAGGCAGCATTTCATTATGACACCTACACCATCTTTTAGAGCACATTTTTGCCTTTCCAACGAGCTATTACTTGGCCCGAAACTCCAAGCAGTTTGGGAGAAATGGATTTTTGAAGTTAAGAAATTTATTTATGACAGTAAGCCGACCTGTGCTAGCCTACCCAAGTCGGCCTACCTTTAGTGACGTGTCTCTTCACTTTGACTAGCGAAAAACACTATAAATATACAGTTTCGTCCTCATTTCAAGTGCAGCAATTCGGTGAGCATTTCAGAGAACATTTTCGGTGAAAATCACAGGAATTTAGAGTGAGACAGCAAGGAGACCGAGGAGGATTTTTGGAGAAATATTTGCTTGGGTTAAAATCTGAATTGATCATCGATACAACCTGGACTTGTAGCTGTCTCAGACCTGTGATAAGAAGTGTGCTCGGTTCATTTGAAGACAAAGTATAACCTACCACAAAACTCGTGATATTCACCTCAGACTTGTTTGGGTTAAGTTTCAAGATTGCAACCTTAGACCAAGCTACAAAACTTCGGACCTGTTCTTATTGCAGCCTCGGACCAAGCTACAGGACTTTGGACCTGTTCTTAGTGCAGCCTCAGACCATACTATAGGACTTCGGAGTTCAGACTGTCCTTATGATCTGAAACTCAGACTGTCTTGTGGAAGGAGGATAGCAGGACCCTGCAGCAATTCAGACCTTCTGAACTGAGAGCACTGTTATCTCGGACAGTGGCTTGGACTTGTGTTTATACACCTCGGATTTGCATGCTATCTTGCATCTGTGGAGGATACTTGTAGTGCAGTCTTGTGACCTTTTAGTTGGAGCTTGGATAGGACTGTGGAGGATTAGAAATATTACTGTGGAAGAATTAAAGAGCAGACTTGTGATAGGACATAGATTCAGCCCTCTTGTGGATGTGATAAGGTGCAGACCTTGGCTTCACCTTGGAGCAGTTTTCAGCCTACTGTATGAAGCAGACCTTGACACTTCTTTGAAGCAGAGTCTGGTTCTTATTTGAAGTAGACATTTGAGCTAAACTTTACATCCTTAAAGATACTTGAACCCTTTATTGAAGCATATTTGAAATTGACCTTGATGAAGACTTGAAGGAACATTCTTGGGAACAATCTTCTGGGCCAAGCATTGTTGAAGACCATTTGTTGGATCATTATTGAGGACCTATTGTACAACTGTTGGAGACAATATTGTTGACCTTGAAGGCCTCATGGAATAGTATTTGAAGGAGTTTGAAAAAGTATCTTGGAGCTTTGAAGAACTGTTGTGCAGGCCTAAAAGAAACCTTTGAGCATTGTTGAAGACTCCCTTGGAGAGTTCTTGAAGAAGTCCTTGAAGAGTCCTAGAGCAGGTGTAGAACTTGGGCTACCTATTGAAGACACCTTGAAGGATACTTGAAGATATTTGGAGGACTTATAGAAGCTGATCTTGGAGATACTATTGGAGACCATGATGCATTGAAGCCATCATGAGGTGACCTTGGAGATTTTTTTTGGGTGACATGAAGAGCAGTGTCGATACCTTCTAAGAAGACAAGGTTGTCATTGATGATGTAGCGTGAAGACTACAATGACGCTGAAGATTGACAGGGCTTGGTGAAGAAGACCTTGGGAGCTATGAAGTACAACCAAACATACCTTGACAAAGTGAAGCTATAGGGTTGGAGCCCTTGGGGTTGGTGCCTCAAAATTGACAAGGTTGGTGCCTTGGAAAGTCCAAGTTGGTGCTTGGCAAATATAAGATTGGTGTCCTTGGAGTTGGTGCTCCTAAACTCAAGGTTGGTGCTTTGGATAAGATAGGGTTGGAGCCCTAGAGGATCAGAGTCCTCAAGAAACCATATCAGAGTCTGTACCAGAGAAGGGTTGGTGCCCTAGGGGTTGGAGCCTCTAAACGCAAGGTCAGTGCCTTGAGAAGATAGGGTCAGTGCCCTAGAGGTCAAAGCCTCACAAAAGTCCAAGTTGGTGCTTGGCAACAGGTTGGACCTTGAGAGATTGAAGATCGATGTCTTCATCTAGGGTGGGAGCCCTATATACATTGTACTTGATTATTGTGAAAAAGAAATTAATAAAAGCATTTATTCTTATTGTTCATTTTGTGATCTAACTGGTAAAACTAACAATTGAAAAGGAATATTGATTCACTCCCCCTCTTAGTGTTTCCAACAATAATCCACATATAACCAGTACAATACTCATGAAATAACAAGGAAAAATAACCTCATATTAATGATGCAAAGGCCAACCAGTTGTGGGACTTCCACAAACCACCCGACCGTAGACATGGCTAAGCCAAATCTCTCTTCATCCAGTTACCCCCGTGCCATATTCCAAGCATGAATGCGGAATCTCATAAAACGCATCAATCAAAACCATCTAGGGCTTCCAGAGGCCAAACCACCTCAACCCATCAAACAGTGGTTCCACCTCATGGTCGGACATCACAAAACCATGATCAAATCAGTGTCTAGCCAAGCCTTCCATGGCTCCAGAGCGTTTGTTCCAACCAAGGCTTCCAGGACTAGTAACTCAACCCATAGTTGTCATCAAACTTCCAAAGCATTTGTCCAACCAGGGCTTCCAGGACTAGTAGCTCAACCCACCAAGGGCTTCCAAAGAGTTTGTCAAACCAAGGCTTTTAGGACTAGTAACTCAACCCAAGTTGTTACAAGGCTTCCAGAACGTTTGTCCAACCAGGGCTTCCAAGAACTAGTAACTCAACCCAAGCTAAAGGAAACATGAGAACCAACCAGAAAAACAAAGAAATGAACCCACAACACCATGGCTATCCAGGAAATGGCAAGGCTAGGCAAATCCACTGTCAATCTAGGCAATCCTCCATGCCAATGACAGATCATGACCAATAAACCACATGCATATGCCATGCATGCCAAAACTAGTGAGAAAAACATACATGCAACTCAGTACCTGCAAACAAAACCCGTTGTAGTTGTTGATCCTGATGTCCTCTTACGCTTTCCTACTCTTCCTTTGCCTTCTTGCTCCAAAACTCTAAGTATGCCACACTCCTCCAAGAGTGCTCCAAGAAAACTCTAAGTGTCCAAGAGTATGAGAGAGAGAGAGAATAGAAAGAGAGCTCCAAAATTGAACTGTCAAGGACCTGCGAACTAATCCTCATAAGCCTTTTTATTAATGAGGCCTCCATTTTCTTCATTTTCCATTATTTTCCATTATTTTCCTTCATTTTCCTCCTCACATGCAAACTGTGACCTTTCACCCCCCTTTTCTCCTAATTTCCATTATTTTCATAAATAAATGTCCCAAAATGCCATGTTGCCTTTCCAAAGCCTTTGCCATTGCCTCTGCCAATTTCCTTAGCCATTAATCAATCACCATTGATCCCCATCACTACGCTTTTGCCCAACATTCAAGGTGGAATAAGTTTCCCATCAACCATGGTTATTATTTTGTCTTTGTTAACTTTTATTACATGAAATTTTCACCGGGGTTGTTACAGAACTCTCCCCCTTGGGGCAACACCGTCCTCGGTGTTCAACAACACCTATAGCCAACATGGTTGTTGTAAGCAAAACATACTGCCCATGGAGCTTTTTATAACTTAGCTCGTTGCGGTATTTACAATGATCATCTTGCTCAAAAGGAAACCAACATGACAACATAACAAGTATAACATCGTAATGACATGACACCCATACCACTTATTGGAGCTTTATAACATGGTTCATGGCGGTATTTACATCCATATACATATGTACATATACCAAACATCACCAAAACATGTACCAAAAACATGTACCAAAAACATATACCAAAACATTCGCTCAACCAATGAATAAGGAAGGATACATAGCTTGCATCTGATCTTCCATCTCCCATGTAGCTTCATCGGGCCCAAAGTGTTTCCATTGCACTTTAACCTACTCGATTGCTCAGTTCCAGAGCTTGACCATCTTTCTCTGCAAAATGCACTGCGGTTCGACGAAAATTCTCCTTATGGCTCCACCTGCAATACAGACCAGTCAATCACATGATCAACATCTTTAACATACTTCTTAAGCAATGACACATGGAAAACATCATGGACTTTCACTGTTGGAGGCAGTGCAAGTCGATAGGCTACTGGCCCAATCCTCTCAATAATCCTGAAGGTCCACAAAACCAGGGTGCCAGCTTGGCACATGATCCAATCCGCAAAGATCTCTTCTTCGATTTGATGCACAATTACACCTGTTCCCCAACCTGGAACTCCTTGAACAACCTATTTCGATCTACATAGTTCTTCTGCCTATCCTGTGCTGCTTTCAAATTCTTCTTGATTACCTGCATTTCCCGCTCCATGTCTGTGAACATGTCCAGTCCAATCAACACACTACTAACTGGATCACTCCAACTGATGGGAGCATTACAACTCCGCTCATACAATGCCTCAAACGGACTCCTCCTCAGTGACTCCTGATACCCATTGTTATAAGCGAACTCTACTAGTGGAAGGTACTCTTCCCACTTCCCACATACATCCTCAACATGTCCTCCAATATCCTAATGACCCGCTTTGTCTGTCCATTTATCTGCGAATGGCTAGTTGTACTGAAAGCCAACTTTGTGCCCAAACCTGCAAATAACTCCTTCCAAAACTTGGAATGGAACTTCGCATCCTTGTCTAACACAATCTTCTTCAAAACTCCATGAAATCTGACCACGGCCCTGATGAAGACTTGTGCTACATCACCCACTAAAAATGTAGACTTCCCTAGAATGAAGTGTGCTACTTTTGTCAACCTGTCCACCACTACCATGATGGAATCATGTTGTCTTACTGTCTTCGGCAAACCTATGATAAAGTCCACTCTGGAATCGAAATCAACTGTAGCAGTCCACTTGGATGCTTACACTCTGCCTTCACCTGCTGACAATCCAAGCACCTAGCCACAAACTCTGCTACATCTCTCTTCAAATTCGGCCAATAGTAGAACTTCACCATCGTCAGTGTCTTCTGATATCCAAGGTGACCTGAATATGGTTTTGCATGAAACTCCCTCAAGAGCACTTTCTTGAGCTCACTACTATCTGGCACATATATCTTGTCCCTAAATCTAACCAATCCATTTGTCGTTAGACGATAGTCCACATTCTGTGCACCTGCATCTGTACCTATACCACCACATGTACCTGTACCTGTCCCTGTACAACTACCTGAACTCTGCTGCATCCCACGCACAATCTCCATATACCTGCCATCCTGCTAACCTACCTGCAAGATCCTATCCTATAAATCTATCCCATAGGAGCTTATAGCTGCTATGTGATTTACCTGTATTCGCCTACTAAGAGCATCCGCCACCATGTTCTCTTTACTTTTGATATACCTAATTTCAAAGTCGAACTCACTGATCGTGGCCAACCACTAAGCCTGTCTACCATTCAAAGTCGGTTGGTCAAATAGATACCGCAACCCACTACGATCACCCATCACTACAAACCTCCTACCCAAAAGATAATGCCTGCACATCTTCAATGCGTGTATGATTGTTGCCAACTCAAGATCATGTGTCGAGTAGTTCTGCTTGTGCTCATTTAGTTTATGTGACTCATAGCACACTACCTGTCCTTCCTGCATAAGGACTCCACCAAGTCTTCTCTTCCAAGCATTTGTACATACTACAAACTCCTTGTCCGAATCTACAATCTTTAACACTGGTGCATGTGTCAACAACTGCTTAAGCTGCTCAAAACTGGTCACACACTCCTTTGTCCATTCAAACTTCTTACCTTTCCTCTACAATGATGTGATAGGATAAGATGAACCTCCTGTAATAACCTGTTAACCCCATAAAAGATCTCACCTCATCCACATTCCTGGGAGCTGCCCACTGCAGGATAGCTCTTACCTTTTTTGGGTCCACTGCTATGCCATCCTTGGAAACAACATGTGCTAAGTAATGTCCCTCAGTCTGAAAGAAATTGCACTCGCTGAGGAAAGCATACAACTGATGCTCTCTCAACAATCTTAACATTGCTGCTAAATGTTCAAGATGCTCTTCTTCATTTTTTGAATATACCAATATATCATCAATGAACACAATAACAAACTTGTCCAAATACAAGTGCAACACACTATTCATCAAGCACATAAAGGTAATTTAAGCATTAGTTAAACCAAATGGAACTACAACAAACTCATAATGCATATACCTAGTCTGGAAAGTTGTCTTGTAGATGTCCTCTTCTTTAATGTGTACCTGATGATATCCGGATCTTATATCAATCTTCGAAAACATTGCTGCTCCCTTCAACTGATCGAACAAGTCATCAATCATCGGTAACGGATACCTGTTCTTGATGGTCACTTTGTTTAACTGCTTGTAATCAATGCACAACCTGAGAGCACCATCCTTCTTCACAAACAGTACCGGTGTGCCCCATTGTGATACACTTGTCCTAATGTATCCCTTGTCCAACATTTCTTTCAATTGCAGCTTCAACTCTACCAACTCTGGAGTACTCATCCTGTAAGGTGTTTTTGATGCAAAAGTTGCCCCTAGCACCAACTCAATAGAAAAGTCTACTTCCCTGTGAGGTGGAAACTCTGAAATAACTGCAGGAAATACATCTTGAACTGTTGTAGAACTAGGTACCTGCTCAAAACATCTGTATCCTCAACTTCCTTACCTTTGTCACTAGAAATGTGCACTGCAAATAACACACCATTTGATGCGACTACACTTGGCCTACATAATTGTCACCATTCTAACTAATGTTGCTTTCTTCTTACCCTGCAAAATTCTTTGTTCCCCATTGTCATCCAAGCACTCAATGGCTTTGTCATAACAATCCACCTTGGTTTTATGAAGGTACAACCAATCCATGCCCAACAACATACTGTATGATCCCAACAGTAATACATTCAAATGTGTTGAGGTAGGCATACCATTCAAATCAAATGTACAAGCTCTTACCCAGTGATGAACTCTCTTCTTGGTACCTGTAGCCAACTGCACTAACCAAGACTCTGCATGCACTTCTTTATTCAAACCACACTTATCCACTAGGTCAGGATTAACATAACTATAATTAGATCCAAGGTCAATCAAAATAGAAACAACTTGATCACAAAGTTTATCGTCTATCTCGATAATAGACGCCTGGTGCTCTATCTGTCTGTTATCCAGCGTTGCATAGATCCTAGGAATACTCTGCCTAACATCTCCCATTATCTGTGCCTCTTGAGCACTGTAGATTTGTGGTCTGCCACCCTGATGTTGTGGACAATCTCTCCTGCAATAATCTTTGCCACAAGTCCAACACTCTATAGGCTTCCAGCCTGCATCCTTGTTCTACTCCTCAAATCGAAGTCTCTGTCCTCTGTCAGATGCATTGAAATTCTTCGATGGTGTTGCATTCTCTTTATTACCTGTACCCTGAGGTCTTGCTCGCTTCTTCTCCCATTTTCCTTTGTTCTTATCATTGCCCTTTCAATCTTGCTTAGTCTCAGAAATGCGCTTCGATTGCTCATAGCAATGCTTTAGCTTTCGGATGGCCTCCTCCAATGATCTAGACTCAGAGAACTCAATCCTGTCTTTGAATGCAATCAGTAATCCACTAATGAATCTCTAAATCTTGGCCTTCTCCTCCTTGAGGTAAGACACACACCTCAGTGGCTCCAAGAATCTGCTAGTGTACTTCTCATCTGTCATTGATCTCATCTTTAGCTCATAGAATTCTTTTTCCCTGTCATCAAAGTATCTCTCCGATAGATACTTCTTTCGGAATAGCCTCTTGAACTCACTCCAAGTCAAGTCCTCCTCATGAATACCTCTAACATTCTTCGTATCTTTCCACCAAATAGTTGCTTTACCTTTGAGACTAAATGTAGTTATTTTGGCTTTCATGTTCTCTGAGTAATCATGCAACCTGAAGAACTTCCTCATACCAAGCAACCATGCCTCTACATCCTATGATTTCTTCATCTCTCCATCAAATGTAGGTGGCTTTGCTTTCTTAAACTCGTCCAACAAATATCCCCTATCACTCCTCCCGTAAGGATGATAACGATGCCGATCATAATGCTTGTCAGATCCAGAACTAGAATAGTACTTGCGTCTGTCACCTCTCCTATTCGGAGTGTCCAAGGACCTGCCATCTTTGATCATGTCCTCTTTGTCCCACATGTACTCACCATGAGACTTGTTGCCGTATGCCCCATTAGTTCTATTCTCCTGTTCATGTTGATCCAAAGTGGTCCATGTTGCTGCAATTCTGACAAGCTCTAAAGTATCATTGCATTTACCTCTAATTGTTTGTCCTATGCCTGTATGATTCTGTCATTGTGTGTCTTACAACTTATTTCTTCCTTTAAGCTTCTCAGTGTATCTTCCAAATCAGAAGAGTGCCCAACACCACGTTGCTCATCTGATCCATAGGGAGAGTCTCGAGAACTATAGTCTACCATTTTGCTAGTCATCTTTGATATTCTTCCTGCAAGGTATTGTTGATTTGTGGTAGCATCAGATGTGCTCTAGCCATGAAATTTGGTGGAAAGGTTGGGGCACATGAGATCTCCAATACTCAAAAAGGGTTTGGGCAGATTCTAAACAGTTCAGGAAATATTAAAATAATTAATATTTCTAATGGAGTCCCTAAGTCTAAACTTAGGGAAATTAAAATATTAATGTGGATTAATATAAAATTGTATTAGATCGGTCCAAAAAACATGGATTAAACCAGATCTAATCTTAGTCGTTGATTAGGGACTTAATCTCGGTCGTTGATATGTCAACGAGAAAAGTATAAGAGGAGGTTTGAGGGTCAGTTGGAGAGCACACCAAAGTGATTAGTCATTCTAATCTCTAGAGCGGGGTTTGCTAAGAGAGATAGAATCAGTGATCGGAGTTGCAGCTGAGGGGCATTGAGTATAGAGAGACAGAGAGGCAGGGATAGTGCCGGGAGAGTAGCGCAGGAGCCAGAGAGAGTGATGCAGTAGTAGCTAGGGCTCACGCAGGGCCACGCAGAGGCAACCGGGAGCTCCGCAGTGCTTCAAAGAGGCCAGCGTTGCTGACGTAGAGGGCCAAAAGGTTGACGCAGGGCCTCCTGAGGTTGACGCAGGGCCAGTGCTAGGCAGAGAGAGGTTGACGCATTCCAGAAAGGCAAACGTTGGGGTTTCTGGGGTAGATTGGAGCTAAGAAGTTGTCGGAAGGTTTATCCGGGGTTTCAGCCGGGACATTTGTCTCAAACTGAGAGGTATTACTACCAAGGAAATTCTCTATTGGGTAAGCCAGATTTGGCACCCAAATTGTACTCTGAAATTGCTTAATAAGAAAACCCTCAGATAACTTCACCGTTTTCCCGCATTGGGTTTTTCCGGGGACATTGGTCCAAAAATAACGGTGTCATTTGGTGTGATTGTTTTTGTTGCCTTCATTTGTTGATCTGCAATATGTTGAGCATGCACTAGTGTTTATTTTCAATATTTACATTGTAAATAACTTGTTGAGTAACGAAACAAGTAGATAGGAATAAATCAGATAAAGTGCATGGAGGGTTTCTAACTGGTAGACTTAGAAACTTCAACAGGTATATCCTGTCAGCTAAACCAAATCACAATAAACCAACATACCTTAGCATAATTCAAGTAAGATACCTCATCTGTAGGATCAACAAATCAGCGTAATACATGTATAACATAATCATGACAGCATATAGAAATATAACACATAAGCATATACCCATATAACTATCATTCTAGCTAGAGTCCAAACATCAATGCATGACCATATCAACTACACATATCATGACCTTGTGCATGACAACAACCACCACATCACTGCACACTTGACCACATGTGAATATTTTTTTTCTAAGTTATACTAATTCTATTAAAGAAAAAAGGATATCATACACTGAGGCCTTAGCCTGTACTTAACCATGCCAGAGAAATGGCAGCAACCAGCAAAATCTAGATCTAAACTACCCAGAAGGGAAACCAGTCCGTAACAGAAAAGAGTTCAGAGAATTAGCTTGTTGCCCGCGCAGGGGAAACCAGCAAAGCATCCAGATTGTTATCATTGTATCTAATGAGAAAAAACCAACTAAAGAGCCAAAAACTCGTAGTTTTACCCCGAAGCCCCATTGAAACAAAAACTAAAAAACAGAGTCCCAAAAAACCTGAGACACGTAGCATGCTGAGTGGCAGACTATGTGGCGGACACGTGGCGCGCTGAGTGGCAGCAAGGTGGCAGACAATGAAGCAGACACACGGCATCAAGGTGGCAGACTAGGGACGTGGCGGAGACGGAGGGTGTTCCTCCACGATGAAGCACCTGTACTCCTCCATGTCGCCACCTACCAAAAGCGAGGTCTCCGTGTTGCCAACCTGCAATGCCGGGTGTTCTTCCTCGACGAGACAGCAATAAGGGTCCTTTACCTCGTCTGTATGCTGAGCCTCATTCACCTCCTTCCCTACACATCTCGTCTTCTGCTCCTAGTTCTGCTCCCCTGCTCCTTGGATGCTCGTCTGAGCCAGTTCCAGTATGGCTTTGGTGTGGTTGCACCCTGCTGTGGTGCGCCCACCACCAATAATGTTCGATACCCCAATTGCCCTGGTGCTACTACCCCCCGTCATTCCTTGCTCCTCAATTACATTGGTGCGTCCACCAACCTCTGTGGCCTGTTCCTCAGTGATCTGCTCCGCCTCGTGAAAGAGAATGGTTATGGTGGCCGTGATGAGGGGCTTGTTCAGGGTGGAGCGGAAGGTGAATTGGGCATTCTGGGAATGTAGTTGAGGAAGGGGTGGAGTGCCTCTGGGAGACGAGGCAAAAATGGAAGGGAAGCTGCTAGGAGGCGAGGCAGAGGCCACTGAGCGGAGGCGACCTCTTCCACTGCGTGTATTTGGGTAACGTCCGGGAATTTTCTCAGCCAGAGAGGAAGTGGTGTCCGAAGCAGGAGAGTGTCGGGGGCGACTCAGGCTCCCTCGGCTCCCGCCCCTACGGCTACACATATGGTGTCGCACCATATTGTCAGCAGGCGAATGCGAATTTCTTCCGAAATTGGGCACAATGGGGTGCAACGACACAATTGAGCTTGCAGATTGCTCATCTAAGGGATGAGCAGCCAAGGCCGCAGGGAGGATAAAATGATAGTCCAGGCTATGGGTGAAGTGGATGCCCGAGCCGAAATCAATGCAGCAAAGGAGGTGGCAGCGTCTCCCAGTGGTTGTGCGGGAGCTGGGTACAGTCGCAGCTTGAGGGCAGAGGCATTGCAGTGGCAGAGGTTGCAGAGGTTGATGGGCAGAAGCAGAGGTGAAATTCTCCCGAGAATTCATGTTTTCACAGAGTTGAGGTTGGTGACGGTTAATAGGTTGGAGGCAGTGCTCGCATGAGGTGCATTTATGGTGATTGTAAATGCCATTTTTGGACCACTGTGCCAACCTGCGGGAGGCCATGTGGTCTCGCCACACGCCAACCCAGTTGGCTGCCACCTTACTGTCCTTAATTATCACCCGCATCCGGGAGATGGGAATCCTTGTGCACCAGGTCAATGCAAGCTTGCAATTGAGATTGATCATTTAGAATGTTGATTGTGCCAGAATGTAGGACTTGATCCTGTTCAACTCCTATATTTGCCAAGAGATCGGCTACCTTATTGTTGTCCCTTTTGACATGAATAAATGTGGTTTCTCTCCTGTTTTTCATCCATTGCTCTATTAATTCAAGCCTGGCCACTAGTCTCCAGCTTTTAGCAACTCTCGAAGCAGTGCTTCCTAGTTGTATTTGAGTGACCATATTTATTAGAATTTGGGAGTCCCCCTCTATTATGATGGGATGAAAATTATGTTGGTGTGCTAAGTTCATACCTTGCCACAGTCCTTCCATTTCTGCGGAATTGTTCGTGTCCCAACCAATGGAGCCGAAGTATATTAGTAAAGGTCGGCCTTCATGATCTCTGAATATGCCACCATGTCCTGCTTTGCCTGGGTTGCCCTTGGAGGCCCCATCAAAATTTAGCTTTATCACCTTTTTTGGGGGGGGATTCCAATGTGAGGGCTGCTTGGTGATAGTGCTTAGTCTATTGGGATCAAGTTGTACCTGCTGGAGCTTGAAGTTCCAATTTGCCCATATGCTCTGTTCCTGTGCCTGGGTGGGAAAGTCCTCAGCACTCCACTGTTGGAGAGCTAGAGTTTCCTGAATATTCTGACATAAATTGGTCCATATGATCTCTAAAGTAGTTCTTTGGTTTTTGAAAATTCTTTTGTTTCTTTCCTTCCAAATTGTCCAGAAAATGAAGCCCGGCAGAATTGTCCATAGCTTATTGAGAATTTTGCTGTTATATGGCTTTAGAGTCCAGTTGCAAATGGTGCCTTTTATATCCCCTAAGATTCTGCAGGGTCGCTGACAGCGGAAAGTAAGTTTTTCCCATAATTGGTTAGCCATGTGGCAGGAATCCATGAGGTGTTGAATAGTTTCTTCATGATTTTGACAATTAGGACAGTAGGAGGGTCCCTGGAATCCTCTCTTGATTAAGTTGTCCCAAGTGAGAATTCTTTGATGATATAGCAGCCATGTGAAAGTAGAGATTTTTGGCCATATACCTGTAGTCCATATGCGATTCCAAGTAGGATCAACTGGTTCCTGTGTTTGGAGCATCAGCTAGTAGGCTTCTTTTGTTGTGTATACTCCTCTCGGTGTATATCCCCATCTTAGAACATCTTTTCCAGTATTGCATCTGATTCTTCTGCTGGTGAGTTCTTTGTGTAGCTCTGAGTTATAGGCTTCAGTTTCTTGCTGTGTTATCTATGCAGTAGGTTTCCATTGCCTGAAGCCCTGATTGGTACTGTGAGTCCAGAATTGTGCTACATGGTCAGTCTGGTTGATGTTGTTTCCATTGTGATTTGTGCAAGGTAGAATTTCTGCAATTTTTGGTCTTTGTTGCCAAGAATCCATCCAGAAACGCATAGTTCTCCCTTCGCATATCTCCCAAAAGCTATGCTTTTGGATGATCTCTCTGTGCTGTTTTGCCGCATTCCAGATTAGAGATCCTGTAGTCGTGGTAGTGATTCTTATCAGCTCTTGTTGTGGACGATTGTTTGCATATTTTGCAGTCCAGAGTTGTGCCCATGGCTTCTGTGGGCTTGAAACCCATTGCCACCATATTCGTGCTCCCATTAATGTGTTGCTATGTTGCGGGTCATGTAATCCTAGACCTCCCTGCTTTTTTGGTGTGCAAACCGTGTCCCATTTTACTAATGCCCATTTTCTATTTTGCCCTGTGGATCCCCATAAGAAGTTGCATTGCAGAGTTTTGATTTTCTTTAGCACCCATTTCGGCGCAGCAAGAACCGAGAAGAGATAGAGGGGCATGGATTGTAAGACTGCCTTTATTAGGACGAGCCTACTTGCCATGTTGAGAGTTCTGTATGTCCATGACGATAGGCGGCTTTCAATTTTCTCAATGAGTTGTTGCCAGGATGCATGCTTTAAGGCTGAGTCTATCAGTGGAGCGCCCAAATAATGAGATGGGAGTTTGGCTTGAGAGAATCCAATGATTCTGGCTATGATTCTTTGAGTGGCTACAGGAGTGTGGAAAAAGAATATTTGTGATTTGGCAGTATTTATAGTGGTTCCAGAGGCTTTTGAAAAAGTTTCTAGAAGAGCTTTGTAGGTGCGGGCTTCACTGACAGAGGGGTGTCCAAAAAGCATATTGTCATCAACAAATTGTTGATGTGTGATCATAGAGGTTCCATGTACAGAGATGCCTCTAAGGTCATGAGATTGAACAACCTGCTTTATAAGATGACCCAGACCTTCTGCCATAATAATAAAGAGGAATGGGGATAATGGGTCACCTTGACGGATTCCTCTGGAAGGGGAGTAGGGTTTGGAGGGGATTCCATTAACTAGAACAGAGCAGAAGGGGGAGGTTATGAGATTCATAAGCCATCTAACCCAGGTCAGACTAAATCCGAAGGCAGTTAGCATATGTTTTATATAGGACCAGCTAAGTTTGTCAAAGGCTTTAGAGAGATCGATTTTCAGAAGCATACCTGCCTGTTTGTTTCTCTTTAAGGAATGGATGATTTCATGAGTCAGAATAATGCCGTCCAAGATTTGACGTCCTTCAACATATCCAGATTGTTCCGGTGAAATGAGAAGAGGGAGGAGCGGTTTGAGGCGATTGGCAATGACTTTCGAGATGATTTTGTATATGACGTTGCATAGTGCAATGGGCCTGAACTTCTCCGGAGTGCTTGGTTGAGCTTCTTTGGGAATGAGTGCGATGAATGTCGCATTGAGAGATGGAAGTAGCCAATGCATAGCTCAGGATTCTTCTACTACATTCTAGACTTCTATTTTGATTAAGTCCCAGAAGTGATGGTAAAAGTTAGAGGTGAAACCATCAGGTCTTGGAGCTTTCCCAGCTTTCAATTGATTTGAAGCCTCTTCTACTTCCGTCAGAGTGACCAGTCTTAGCAAAAGCTGATTATGCTCCTCTGTTATAATTCTGGGAATATGCTAAAGTATTTCGTTTATTGCAGGTTGTCTATCTGTAGGCGGCTCTTGATGTACTATTTTGAAGTGATTAGTGAGCTCTTTCTCGATATCTTCCTGTTTCTCCATTCTGTCTCCCTGTGGATTTTGAATATGCGAGATGGTATTATTCATTCTTCTTTGAATAGTTGTACGATGAAAGAATTTGGTATTTCTTTCACCTTCTTTTAGCCATCTGATTCTTGACTTTTGTTTCCAGAGCAGTTCCTCTTGTTTCCTTCTTTCTTCCAATTGTGTTAGTAGAACTTGTTCTTGACTTGCTAGTTCCTTTGTTTTGCCGCCTGTAATGATCTTCTGTTGTAGTTCTTTCATACTTTGTTCGAGGACTTTTTGCTCTTGATTGCCGAATGTAGTGTGATTCCAGACCTTGATTTGCCTTTTGATATGTTTCAGTCTCTGCAGGAATTTATACATATTTGAGCTGCCATTGGGAATGAAGCTTTCCCATGCTGATTTGACCATATTTTTGAACTCAGGGTGAGTGAGCCAAAAAGCTTCAAATTTAAATGGTTTCCTGTTTGAATTTCCAGGATTCTTCCATTGCAAGGAAATAGGCCAATGATCCGAGCCGGCAATGGGGAGTATGGAGGCGCATATATCACCACCTAAATGAACAGAGTTGTCTGAGATTAGATATCTATCCAATCTGGAGGAGATTTGTTGAGAGCCCGTCCGTTTATTGTTCCATGTGTAAGTACCATTATCAAATGGTAAGTCAATTAGCCAGTTGTTTTGAATGTATTCTTTGAAGCTATTGCTTTCGTTGTCCAGTTTCCTTCTGCCTCCAAGTTTTTCCTCCAGCCGAGTGATCATGTTGTTGGTATCATCCCAAGACCCCTTTTTCCTCCTAAAAACATATCATTTACCCATTCCTTTTCATCATATATCCCTTAGAATCCTTGAAAATTAATTATTAATAGTCTTATAGTTATTAAAATGCATTGGAATTGATTTAGGAATTTTATGTTGAAGAATTAGAAGTTTTTGGTGAAATGGTTACAGGAAGTTCCAACATCCTGTAATTAGCTCATTGTTTGACATGTGGCACAACAGCTGGGCGAGAACGAAAGGCATGGATGAAAAGTAGAATGTCCAAGCATGGACAAACACCTATCCTACAGCCGGATCGATCCTCCTACATGCGCGGTCAACTCAGGTCAAAGCATGGCACACTGGCGACAAAGGCAGAAACAGCAGCTCATTCTATTTTGATTTAGTTTTTGTTTGAGATCAGTTAGGATAGAAACATTTTGAAAAGCTCGATGTAATAAAAGCGGCAACAGCCAAATTCCGAATGTACATTCATTATCGAAATGACATGGTTGTGCTAGACATATGTAAATACAGTCCGAGTAATGGATGTAAGGGGTTAATCATTGTATCGTTCTAAAACAGAGTTTTGAAACTTAATACTAAGAACCCAGTTGCAGTTACGACTTGTGTCTAGTGCATTGATTTGATAGCCGGTCGAATATAGTCCAGTGTACCTCTGGAACGCAGACGGGCCCTGCATTCAACCAGTATACTGTTCTTTTCATTTTATTTGCACTTAGGTTATCGTATGGTTTGCACAGTAGTTACGATTGATTGGATTTCGATTTCAATAGGTCTTATATGGTTTGCACAGCAGTTACAATTACTTGGGTTTCGATTTCCATAGCTTTTGATTTCCATCGAATGTATATGGTTTGCGCTTATGGTTGGTTTGCGTTTATGGTAATGCTGAACAGTCATCACTGAAATCTGGAAGTGCGTCCTGTAAGGGATTCGATCCCTGTGTTGTCTTTTAAAAGCAATATCATAAACTTTGTTTTCATTTCACAATTCTTTTATGATCTCTGTATATTTTGATGTTGTATAAATATTAGCGAATGCTGGGTGTTTATTGAACAAGGGTTTTATGTGTAATGTCTTTGTAAGGAGATTGAGATCATTGTTGCAGTGATACACAGTGTTTAGTTTCAGTGTGAATGCATTTAATGATAGTATTGTAATCAGGTATATTAGCAGTGACCTGAGTGTTTGGATGATAGGTGACATACCCCAGTCTTCCGTAAAGAAGCGCTGTGACCTACATCATAACCACTTAGCCAACAATCCTTTATGTCTATATACTTTAGACGCATGCCTCTAAGCTTACGCATCCTGGTCGATAATAAATATAGTCTAGTCTAGTACCCTAGCTAGAACACTACATTTTGGCGTCGTTGCCGGGGAGGCGTACTTAAAGGATTCAGACAAAAAGAAAAAAATTTCAACACACAAAAATAAACAAAAACACAGTTAGAAATCATGTTCATTTATGCCTAGATTTAGAGACAGTCAAGGGAGATTTGTAAAAACCCCCCACCATCTAAAAACTAACCCATCATCATCAGGAGCAGACTCTCTAGGGAATACAAAACCAGCTAAGGAAGTTATCCAGACATTGGCAGAAAAATTTTATTCAGGACAAGAACTTACTCTTATTGAGAGGGAAACTTTATTCACACATAAATTGCAGAAGAAGCACTTTCCTAGACCTTCTACACAAGGAGAAAGTAGTACAGTTACTGAACAATCTTCCTTTCTCCTTTTTCCACCAAGTGACACTGACACAGAGAGACCAATTAGAATGGCTGAGGAAGGATCTGGATCAGTACCACGCCAAGGAGATGAAGAGGAGTCAACTTTTAAGTTCCCTATACATGAACCACAGGAGGATGAGGAGATCAAAATGAAAAACATACCCCCATCCGTGCTACCAAATTTCTATGGTATGGCTTCGGAGGATCCGGACTCATTCTTGTTCGAGTTTGACATTGTATGTCGAACTTATGGCTATACAGATGATGCCCATAGGCTTAGATTGTTCCCAGCCACACTAAAGGCATCAGCCTTAAAATGGTTCATGGGGCTTGGTGAGCATTCTATAGTTGATTGGGATGGTATGAGGAGAATATTTCTTAGGAAATATCAGCCTTATTGCAGATCCAAAGACTCTAAAGATGATATCTTTAGAATGAGTCAGCAAGAGGATGAAACCTTAGAAGAATATTTAGAACGGTTTGTCTATAACTTACAAAAATCTAAACACCGAACTATGCCTCCTGATCTGGTCCACACAATATTTTTGAAAGGTATTCGAGAGGAATACATGGATGATCTCAACCTGATGGGCAAAGGTGACATTTCTGCCTTACCCTTTGAAGAAATCGCTGAGTTGTGCGAAAAGTATTCAAGGATTAAAGCTAAAATGGGAAAGAGAACCCTGTCATCAAGGGTCACAAAATCTGCCTCTGCAAGTGTTACAAGGGCCGAAATAGGGAATCTTTTAGAAGAGTTTAAAACAGATTTGTTAAGCACTCTAGGGAACCAAATTGACACTTTAAAAGCCAAGAAGAAACAAGAAGATGAAGATCATATCATGGCTATCTTCTGCCCAAAATGCCGAAAGAAACATGCATTAAAAGATTGCCCTCTAGAGAACATCCAAGTTTGTGCTTTCTGTACTGAACATCATGATATGTTTAACTGTCCTAAAGTTAAAGTTTTGCAGAACTGTAATATCGCAGCCAATACAGAGATGGAAAACGTGTATTACATGGGCACAAAGCGACCACGGCAGCCAAGGCCAGCAACCCAAGGTATGTTTCCAAATCAAAATCTGCAGTTTCCTATGAATGATCAAATGTATGCACAAAACTCATGGAATGTACCCATGCCATGGCAGCACCAAAACCAACCACAACACCAATGGAGATCGTCTCAACAGTACTCCCAATCTTATCATACATATCCTCAACCATACCCACCTTACTCACAACCATATCAACAATACCAACAGCCGTATCCATCACATTCTCAACCATATCGGCAGTATCCTCAGCAAGTTGTCTATCAGCCCCAACCTCCTCAACAAGCTCTGCCTGCTCCTCCACCAATAAATGCACCACAACTCCAATTCCCAGCTAACTCACAACCTCCCAGACCCACTCAAATTCCTGCTCAAACTGTCCCAAATCCGAATAATAGAGCAGAGAGGCCAGCCTACAATGTAGAAGAAGGAACCTCATATTCCACACTGCCTTTGCAAAACATTAATTTGAGGTCTGGTAGGGTGCTCCACAAAGATTCTCCAATAACAGATAAGCAAGAAGAAAACTCAGAAAAGGAAAATGAAATGACAAATCCAACAAAACCAATCAATGATACCAAAGATAAACAGATGCAACCACTGCATCCACCTTTTCCAGACCGATTGGTCCAAGTAAAACCACCACTGTCTATACCACAATTTGATGTCTTAGATGAGCTTAAAAATGTCTACATAAAAATCCCACTGCTGCAAGCTATAAAATACATTCCTATCTATACCAAAGCCATCAAAGACATGTGCCTCAAGAAGCCTGCTAGGAAAAGGATTGATCCTCAAACCATTCATGTTTTAGGAAATTTAGCAGGCCTTATGACCAATACCATCTCCATGGAGAAGTATGTTGATCCTGGCATTCCCAAAGTGACCACCATCATTAACAACATACGGATTCCAAATACTTTGATAGATCTTGGAGCCGCAATCAATGTCATGACTCTTGAAACCATGACAACACTCCAGCTCATGAATTTGCAACATACCACGATTGTTCTTGAACTAGCTGATAGGTCCAAAGTCATTCCTGAAGGGATTTTGGAAGACATCATTGTCTCACTGGACTCTTGGGAGTATCCAGTGGATTTCCTAGTCCTTCAACCCAAATTCAATTTAGGAGGACACCCTATCATCCTAGGTAGACCATGGTTAGCGACTGCTGATGCATTTATAGGATGTCGATCAGGCAACATGATCATTTCAAGGGGGACCGAAAGAAAACAACTCACCCTTTATCCATCGGCACAATCACCAGCAGTAACACATAATTTGTGGCTTGATGATAAATTTAATGATAAAGAAGAAGTACAATCTGTTTTTAGCATTGACCAAATCTATGATTTCCAGGAAGACAATAATGATTTGGTAGAATTATTCCTTTCTCAACCTGATATGTCTGAAAATTTGAGAAGTGAACAATATCATGCTACAGATGTACTTCTGGCCCAAAGCTTTCAAGAAACATGCACCATCCAATCTTTGCAAACTACATTTCACGACATTTTTCCAGTTCAATCCATCACCAATACACAGAGTCAGATCATAGAGATTAGTCCAGGGAAAACTCTGAACATAGGCAATCACCTAAACTCATCTCAACAAGAGAAATTGATTAAACTCTTGAGAAAGTACCAAAAAGCCTTTGCTTGGGACTACACCGATATGCATGGGATTCACCCCGACACATGCACTCACCATATCTATACAGATAGCACCATTAAACCAGTGAGGCAACCACAGAGAAGAATGAACCCCATGCTCCAAGATATTGTCAGAGAGGAATTGCAAAAACTTTTGAGAGTTAATTTTATATATCCTATTTCTGACAGTCAGTGGGTATCCCCATTGGTTATAGTGCCCAAGAAAAATGGTAAGTGGCGCATTTGTGTTGATTACAGACAGCTGAACAAAGCAACGCTCAAAGACTACTTCCCACTGCCATTTATTGACCAAGTGTTAGACACCCTAGCTGGCAAGTCATCATTTTCTTTTCTTGATGGTTTCAGTGGCTACAACCAGATCAGGATAGCCTCTGAAGACCAGGACAAAACCACATTCACCTGTCCTTGGGGCACCTATGCCTACAATGTTTTGCCATTTGGACTTTGTAACGCTCCAGCTACATTTCAGAGAGCTGTGTTAGCTATTTTCGCTGATTTAATTCATGATTGTGTTGAAGTCTACATGGATGATTTTTCAGTATATGGCAATTCATTTGAACATGCATTAGAAAATCTTGAGAGAGTTTTGAAAAGATGTATTGAAGCTAACCTGTCCCTCAGCAATGAAAAGTGATTTATGATGTTAAACGAAGGGATAGTGTTAGGCCACTATATTTCTTTTCAAGGCATCCAGGTTGACCCAGCCAAGATCCAGATCATTGCTGATTTGCCAATTCCACAGAATCAAAGAGAGGTAAGAAGTTTCCTTGGGTATGCAAGCTATTACCGCAGATTTATTGAAAATTTTAGTAAGATAGCTTTACCTTTGTTTAAACTTCTAACCAAAGATGTACTTTTCAACTGGAATGAGAACTGCCAACAAGCATTCGAACAGCTCAAAAAGAAGTTATCAACCGCACCAGTCTTGAGAGGGCCTAATTGGAGCCTACCATTTCATATCTTTACAGATGCATCCGACACTGCAGTAGGTGCATCCTTAGGCCAAAAAGAGGAATCTTGTACTTATGCCATTTATTTCATTAGTAAAAATCTAACACCTGCAGGGTTAAACTACACAGTTACAGAAAAGGAAACACTTGCCATCATTTATGCTGTGAATAAATTTCGACATTACATAACTGGTTATGAGGTCTTTGTACATACTGATCATTCAGCCATTAGACATTTAATGAATAAACCAATAACTAGTGGCAGAGTTACCAGATGGCTACTATTGTTACAGGAATTTAACATCACAGTGTTAGATAGACCAGGCAAAGAGAACCAGGTGGCAGATTTTCTCTCTAGACTGCAAAATCCAGGTGAGGTTGTTCCAGTTGAAGATTCTTTTCCAGATGAAAACTTATTTGCAATTTCCATAGTAACTCCTTGGTATGCTGATTTGGCCAATTATTTGTCTACAGGAAGGACACCTCCACACTTTACTGCAAAGGAAAGGAAGAGACTAGTCAAACAAAGTGCTAGATATTCATGGCTTAATGGCGATTTATTTTACACCGATTATGATATGATTATTAGGAGATGTGTAAGAAATGATGAGGTAATTGATATTTTAAAATCTTGCCATGATGAACCGTGTGGTGGGCATTTTGCAGCGAAGCGGACAACATTCAAAGTTCTTACTCTTGGATACTACTGGCCATCCATTTTCAAGGATGCCAAGAAGTATGTAAAGAGTTGTGACAGCTGCCAAAGAATGGGCAGGCCCACAGCTACCGATGATATGCCCCTTCAGCCCCAAGTTCACTTAGAGCCATTTGACAAATGGGCTCTAGACTTTATAGGACCCATTAACCCAACCTCCAATGGTAAGAAGTACATCTTAGTATGTACTGATTACGTCACAAAGTGGGCTGAAGCAAAAGCACTGGTTAGAGCAACCGAACACACAGTAGTCAATTTCCTTTTTGAGGAGATTTTTGTGAGGTATGGAGTACCAAGGGAAATTGTGACTGATCAAGGTACCCAATTCACCTCAAAGCTAGTGAAGGACATCACAGACAAATACCAAATCAAGCATAGGAAAAGTACCCCTTACCATCCACAGGCCAATGGGCAGGTGGAATCCACAAACAAAACTTTGGAGGGGATCATTACTAAAACTGTTGCAATGAACAGGAAAAACTGGGAAGAGAAGCTCAAAGATGCACTCTGGGCTTACAGGATTACCTGGAAAGATACTACAGGATTTACACCATATCAGTTGGTGTACGGCAAAGAGGTAATGCTTCCTATTGAGTTCCAAATACATACTTTTAAACTGGCTGCAGATTTACAAATCGATTTGGACCAAGCACAAAAAGAAAGAATCCAGCAGTTGAACCAGCTGGATGAGATGAGGCAGCAAGCAGAGGAAACCACAATCCTCATGCAAAAACAAAGGAAGCAGTGGCATGATGCACATATTAAGAAGAAGCAGTTCAAGGAAGGTGACTGGGCTTTACTTTTTGACTCAAAATTCAGAGATCATAAAGCCAAGTTCACCACCCATTGGATGGGCCCCTATGAAATTGTTCAGGCTTATGACAATGGTTCAGTCAAGCTCAAAACTATTGATGGAGAAGGTCACTCTTTCACAGTCAATGGTCATCGCCTGAAACTCTACACCAAGCCCATCAGCAAGCAAGATTTTCTCCATATACTATCTCAGCAAAGAGAGGTTGAGGTATTGCAGCCCTCAGCTGCAGTACCACTGCCTTAGTTTCATTTCCTTTCAATTTCAGAGTCAAAAAGAAATAAAAAAAAAATTAATATAAAACAAAAACTAAAAAAAAAATACATAAAAAAAAAGATAAAAAAATAATGGGTTAGATGTGAAAACCAGTCGCTGGCACACTCTAACCTCGAATTCCTACTTGAAAACCAATTCGTTGGCGGGTATGAATTCTCTTTCTTTTGTTTACTGTTTGATTTATCCGCTGAATCATGACTTGAGGACAAGTCAAAATTTTAGTCGGGGAGAGAGGCATCAGCACTTTGTTCTTTTATCTCTCCATTGTAAATTCTTAAAGATTTCTTATTCTATATCTTCACTGTAAATTTCCAAAGCAGCTTGTTCCAGCATTCCAGATTTCAATAAATAAGCTGTTTTGTCATTGTTTTATCTCAGAGGGGCCTGGTTATAAACATTATGCAGGGGGACCTGTTCTGTCCAGACATCTATGCTACCAACACCAGCAGTAAGGGACCTGTTCAAGACATTCAGAAGGGACCTGTTAAAGAAATTGACACCAAGGGCTACTTCAACGAAGTTCATCAAGTTTCTACAAAGATTTGGGCACCAAGACTCCATCAAATGCCCAAGCTCAGTGAACCTGTATCAATATAAGGAGCTGCATGAACATTTTCAAATTTTTCTCAAGGGACTTGTTACATTCAAACTTTCTCAAGGGACCTGTTACATCTTCAAATTTTTCTCAAAGGACCTGTGCATTCAATCTTCCTTAGAGGACCTGTTACAACAAGCAAAAGAACAGTCAAAAAGGGACTAGCTACTCAGCATGTCAATACAACAATGACCAACAAAAGAGTAATATGTTTCTTGTTCTTAAACATTTAATTTCTTAGATTGATTTTTAATGTAACTTTGATGACTGTGAACTGTTATGATTGATTTCAAGGACACCTACATTTCCTATCATCCCTTATTCCACCGATTCTCATCATTCTCATACATCAACCTATTCATACTTCTAAACCCATTACCAACACATCAACCTTGTCATACATCCTACAGTCATACCAACATCCTCCATCTGACCGAATACCAACTGGAATAGGACACGTGGCGGATTGTGTTTTTAAATACAAGGGAAAGAGACAAATGTAAAGCGGCCTATCTATTTCATTCCACACAGCCAAATCATAACTCCACCACCCGACGTACCCAATGATTCAAGGGACTTCCCAAAACCATACCCAGCATTATATATACATGCTCCCAGCGCTCTTGTGGTGACATCTATGTAAGCGTACAGCTTGTGGTGACATCTATGTAAGCATACAGCACTCCTCTGTTTTAAAATGAATGAATACGTTGTGAAGTGAGTACAGTCGGTTATCCCACCATCATTTCCGCATTCGATTCCCATAACTTTCAAAGTAAAATCAGAAGCAGTGAGCGCCGAAAGAAGTATTATCATTTGGGTCGATTTACACAGTGAGGATTGGAGGCAGTGAGCGCCGAAAAGAGGAAAGTATCACCACTCTGTTTCGATTCCCACCACAGTCATAAGACAATCGACCGACCGAGCATCATATTGAAGACTAAGGGAAGCGATACACCAGGTAACCAGTTTGAAATTTCTTTGTTATTTTGTAAGAACATAAACAGAGAAGGGTTAGAAGCACGACCCTCTGTCACTATGACTAATAGGGTCGAACCGAGTGTGTTCGACAATTCACAATATCATGAGGATTGCATTGAAATTCTGAGAGAAATACAGTGGCTACCATTTCTAGAGAAATTTCATGGAAGCAATGAGGAGGTTACCAAGCAATTTGCTTTCACCTTCAATGGAGAAAAAGCCCTTATAGGTAACTTCTCATTCAGGGTTTCAGAGGATACTATAGCTCAGGCAATAGGGATTAGTCCAGAAGGGGAGAAGTATTTTAAAACCAAGCAATTTAAAGAGAAATCATGGACACAGTTTATGTCTAGATCTAGAGTCTCATCAGTGAACTGGAAGAAGGGTGTTCCAAGAAGTGGGTTGATGCATCCCTGGGATGAGATGGTCTACATCCTTCAAAAATTCATAACCTGTGAAGGCCATTACAGTATTGTCTATCTATACCACATTAAACTACTCCTCCACTTGAAGAAACAATGTGTTATCAGTGTACCATATTTTCTGTTACAAAGCTTAACCAAGATGTCCAAGACTATCCAGAAGCAGAAGGGAAATGAAGACAAAAGCCTGTATCACTTTGGCTTAATTAAAATCCTTATTGAGCATGAATTGCAGAGAAGAGGGAAACCATGGAAAGAATTCCTAGCTGTTAATCAAATTAGAGATGAGGAAGATAAAGAAAAAGTGCAAGAGGACTCAGGGTTCATGAAGGACATTGATGAAGAAATCCCAGTATCCAAAACCAGCAAGGCACCTCTACCTGTGGGCAGCATAAAGACTAGGAACATGAGAAAGGAAGATGCTAAGAGGGCCGAAAAAGATAAAATTTTCACCACTTACTCACGAAGAACAAGGAGGACACCACAAGCCCAGTTACAAGAAGACCAGTTTGAATCCAATGCACCTGCACAAATGGATGTTGAGAGTGGTGACCACTCACTACCAGGACCAGAAGTTGATATAGAGGTAGAAAGCAATAACAAGCAGGAAAAATGTTCACCACCTCCCATTAAGAGACAGAAGAAACTGGAAAAACAAATTGAAGAATTAAAGGAAGAGCTCATGGAGGCTAATATGCTAGAAAAGGTTATCAAGAGAGAAAATGAAATGCTCCGGGCGCAGAGTAAAGAAACTCAGAAGAAGAATGAAAAGTTAAAGGAAAGAATCAGTGAATTGGAGGCTGAACAAACTGAGATTTCTAACTAGGCCACTAAGAGGTACAATCAGAAGAAGACTCTCAAAGAAAAATACAAAAGGTTAAACCAGGAGCTCAAGGGTCAGAAAGATAACCAGGTGAAAAAGAATGTGGACACATTGCTCAAGGCAGCAGAGATCCAGGCAGGGACAGAGTTCAAGGGAAGCACTTCGGGGATAGCATGAGGACATGCTAATTCCTTAAGTCGGGGAGAGATGTTGGTATCATCCCAAGACCCCTTTTTCCTCCTAAAAACATATCATTTACCCATTCCTTTTCATCATATATCCCTTAGAATCCTTGAAAATTAATTATTAATAGTCTTATAGTTATTAAAATGCATTGGAATTGATTTAGGAATTTTATGTTGAAAAATTAGAAGTTTTTGGTGAAATGGTTACAAGAAGTTCCAACATCCCGTAATTAGCTCATTGTTTGACATGTGGCACAACAGCTGGGCGAGAACGAAAGGCATGGATGAAAAGTAGAATGTCCAAGCATGGACAAACACCTATCCTACAGCCGGATCGACCCTCCTACATGCGCGGTCAACTCAGGTCAAAGCATGGCACATTGGCGACAAAGGCAAAAACAGTAGCTCATTCTATTTTGATTTAGTTTTTGTTTGAGATCAGTTAGGATAGAAACATTTTGAAAAGCTCGATGTAATAAAAGCGGAAACAGCCAAATTCCGAATGTACATTCATTATCGAAATGACATGGTTGTGCTAGACATATGTAAATACAGTCCGAGTAATGGATGTAAGGGGTTAATCATTGTATCGTTCTAAAACAGAGTTTTGAAACTTAATACTAAGAACCCAGTTGCAGTTACGACTTGTGTCTAGTGCATTGATTTGATAGCCAGTCGAATATAGTCCAGTGTACCTCTGGAACGCGGACGGGCCCTGCGTTCAACCGGTATACTGTTCTTTTCATTTTATTTGCACTTAGGTTATCGTATGGTTTGCACAGTAGTTACGATTGATTGGATTTCGATTTCAATAGGTCTTATATGTTTTGCACAGCAGTTACAATTACTTGGGTTTCGATTTCCATAGCTTTTGATTTCCATCGAATGTATATGGTTTGCGCTAATGGTTGGTTTGCGTTTATGGTAATGCTGAACAGTCATCACTGAGATCTGGAAGTGCATCCTGTAAGGGATTCGATCCCTGTGTTGTCTTTTAAAAGCACTATCATAAACTTTGTTTTCATTTCACAATTCATTTATGATCTCTGTATATTTTGATGTTGTATAAATATTAGCGAATGCTGGGTGTTTACTGAACAAGGGTTTTATGTGTAATGTCTTTGTAAGGAGATTGAGATCATTGTTGCAGTGATACACAGTGTTTAGTTTCAGTGTGAATGCATTTAATGATAGTATTGTAATCAGGTATATTAGCAGAGTGACCTGAGTGTTTGGATGATAGGTGACATACCCCAGTCTTCCGTAAAGAAGCCCTGTGACCTACATCATAACCACTTAGCCAACAATCCTTTATGTTTATATATTTTAGACGCATGCCTCTAAGCTTACGCATCCTGGTCGATAATAAATATAGTCTAGTTTAGTACCCTAGCTAGAACACTACACGCCTGTAATCCAAAGTGGATAAGTTCTTGTAGAATTGAGAATTTCCAACGTCTTTAGCAACGTATTCTTTTGCATTGTATCTTGAGGGAAGTATACATTGGTCAAGTGGCCATGTATGTTGGTTCCAATGAGGTGGAATGTTGCTTGTATAAAATGGTGTGAAGCATGGAAATCTGTTAGGGAGACGTGCTGCGTATTCCATGCTATGGCAAGCCCTCCCGAAGCACCTGTTGTGTCTACTGTAACAGTCTGACATCCCGCCCAGGCTTTGGATAATATGGAAGCTAAAGTACTAGTATTACATTTTGTTTCCTGCATAAATACAATGTGTGGTTGTTCTTGCTGAATCATGTTCTTTATCATCCTGTATTTCCCAGGACCGTTAAGTCCTCTGACATTCCATGAGATGAGCTTCATGGTTGACCTGTAGGTAAGGAACGGTAGTATTTAGTCAACTTGGAGCACCTTCCGGACTCCACTAGCATTTCCCCAATGAGGATGGTGCGCTGTAGATATGTCTTTCTCCCTCTCTTCTTCCCATCTTTGGTGATATGTTTCCCATCCCATTTGCCTCCTTGTTGTATGCCCAGTGTGTTGTGTTGATGCACTCTTGATAGTACTACTTCCAGATTTTCAAGTTGCCTATCCGGTATTGTGTCGAACTCTTTCCTCTTGCATGCTTGTTCTAGACTGAAAATGTCTATATCACCTAGATCAAAGCTTTCAGGTTCTTCTTCCATTAAACTTTCTTGATTGTTTTCCTCTATTTGGGGTATTGACTAAACAGGGTCTGTCAACCGACTATCAATGTCCATTACTTTAGCGGACCAGAGGGCTTTGTGGTGATCATGGTTGGGGATGGGTTGCGTGGTTGTTGTTTGCGGATCAGAGGTGTTAACTATCGATGGTTGACTGGCTGCATTGTGGATAGGTGTAGTAAAAAGTTTGGTGGATGGTGCAGAGGTTGTCTTTGCTATCGTGGGGTATCTGACTCAGTCATATCTAGGTTTGACAAAATGTCAAAGCTATTGCTTGAGGATGGCACATCAGAAGATGGAGTAACATTTTTTGGTGATGTGGGAGGTTTCTTGGTATGCTTCTTTCTACCCTTCCGGATCAGACTTCCCCCCATTGTTTGTGGACTTAGGATGAGCATTTAAAGGACAATCACGAAATAGGTGTCCATAGGCATGGCACCTCCTGCATCTGAAAGGTACATGTTCATAGTCTATGGGTTGAATCCATTCAAAGTCGTCGTGAAGGAGACTTACCAAGTCCGTGAGCGCCTTGCCCAATTTCATGTAAACACAGATACGAGCATAGGAGGTGTACCGGCGGAGCTTTGTTTCCTCTGTTGTCCTTATGAACTCTCCTAACCCATTGCCAATGGCTTTGAGTGATTCTTCATCCTAGTATTCCAGCGGTAAGGAGTACATGCGAATCCAAACTGGCGCCCAGCTGAAGTCTTCCTTGTCTGGATTGAATCTTTCTACCCAGTCTCGTAGATAGAGACCTGTTGCGTTAAAGAAATAGGGTCCTCCATCTAGGATGCAATTCTATCTTCAATGCAGTTAAAGATGGCTGTGAAGAAGCCTTTGGGACCTAGCTGTAGGGTAACATGTCCTTTGGGCTTCCACTTTGAGGTAATCCATCCTTGCAGAGCTTTTTCGGTTGGCCAATAGCCTATAAATTTGCCTATCAGTGCATGGTCTTTCATGTATTGTATTTGTGCATTGATTCTGTGACTGGGTAGCTCAATCTTGGGTCGTTCTGTTGCAATGGGTTTGCAGGTGGACGACGATGCCTTCTTTGGTTGCTCAGATGTTGCAGGGTTATTTCCTATTTCTTTTTCCAGATCTACTTGGTCGTCCTTCTTCTGTTGCTGCACAGGCCGTACCACTGGCTGCTCTGCATTCTCATTTGAAGTCTTCTCATTTCTGCCTTCAAGTGGCCAGTCTCCATTGTTGCAGTCTTTGGGGGGAGGCGCTGATGCCTCCCCCATCGGAGTGTTCATCGGTTTTGGCTACCAGATGCGCCAAACCTGCACAGGCAGCAGTACTACTTGGTCCTAAGAGGCTGCTTTCTCTGTCTCTACGCCGTGTAAAGTTTTGTCAGAAACGCTAGTCTGCCATTTCCTTCTCAGAGCGTTTCGCCTTCCCCATGACCACATGTGAATATTAACATACATAAACAATGCATAATCAACCACACACTCATGACGACACACTCCACAACAACACCATCAACTTCCCATAGCAACCTCACTACAACCATAACCCATACCATACAAATGCAACAAGCTCATGGTCTTACAACACAAGAAACACATACGCAACCGACATGAATGCATTACCAACACACAACCCATCCAGTCTGAGGGGTTAACCATGCTCTAATACCACTCTATAACACCCTCCTCCCACATCTACCCAAGTAACCAGCCAATTGGGGTAAACATGTGACAAACAGTTACTATGATATGATTTGACCTCCTAAGTCACCTTAAGGAAGTGGAATCGACAGAAACACACCATACAGACCTTCCACATCAGCAACAAGACTCCCATGAACCATCCCAACCACTCAGGTAACCAACCCCTGGGTCCCACTACGTTTTTAGACCATTAAACCCCGAGACACTCCCTTGATATGGACAAGCATGCGTCTAGGAGGTTCCAAACGCAAGCACAGCATGGTTATGCATGCGTCCAGGGACTTTTCTACCCAGTCTTGTGCATGCATCTCCAGGATTTAAGCCACTTTTTCAGGCCCAGAGCCCAGGTCACTGCCCAGAACTCAATGAAACTTTCAAAATTGCAAGATAACAACAGAATAATGATAGTATACAACTACTTGAGCAAGGACTTGGCTGGACCCCTACTAGCCATGACAGGCATTTTGTCAAACATGTCACAGTTATGTAATCTACAAGTTTAAACAACAAATCTAAGCATAGGGGTCTCGTACTCATCTGATAATCACTAAGAAGCATTGATGCCTCAACACATTAACAAAAGTTTCATCCATTAGACCATAGATACATTGTTCATTCATTTACAAGTAAAAACATGATGAGAGCCATACATAGCCATTGTCATAATACATGTTCATAACTAGCATAATAACAACAGAAATACTAAGGAAACAACAGCCATATAATCCACATAAAAACTAGTGCAATACTCATGAAATAACAAAGAGAAATAACCTCATATTAATGATGCAAAGGCCAATCAGTTGTGGGACTTCCACGAACCACCCGACCATAGACATGGCTGAGCCAAATCTCTCTTCAGCTAGTCATCCCCGTGCCATATTCCAAGCATGAATGTGGGATCGCATAAAACACATCAATCTAAACCATCCAGGGCTTCCAATGGCCAAACCACCTCAACCCATCAAACAGTGATTCCACCTCACAAACGGACATCACAAAACCATGATCAAATCGGCCTCTACCCAAGCCTTCTAGGGCTCCATAGCGTTTGTTCCAACCAAGGCTTCCAGGACTAGTAACTCAACCCACAGCTACCGTCAGGCTTCTAGAGCGTTTGTCCAACCAGGGCTTCCAGGACTAGTAACTTAACCCACCAAGGGCTTCCAGAGCATTTGTCCAACCAGCGCTTCCAAGAACTAGTAACTCAACCCAACCTAAAGGAAACATGAGAACGAACCAGAAAAACAAAGAACTGAACCGACAACACCATGGTTATCCAAAAAATGGCAAGGCCAGGCAAATCCATTGTCAATCCAGGCAATCCTCCATGCCAATGACAAATCATGACCAATAAACCACATTCATATGTCATGCATGCCAAAACTAGTGAAGAAAACATACATGCAACTCGATACTTGCAAGAAAAACCCGTTGTGGCTGCTGATCCCGATGTCCTCTTGCGTTTTCCTTCTCTTCCTTTGCCTTCTTGCTCCAAAACTCCAAGTATGCCACACTCCTCCAAAAGTGCTCCAAGAAGACTCTCTAAGTGTCCAAGAGTATGAGAGAGAGAGAGAAAGCTCCAAAACTGAACTATCAAAAGTCTGTGAACTGAACCTCAAAAGCCTTTTTATTAATAAGGCCTCTATTTTCATTATTTTCCTTCATTTTCCTCATGCAACCTCTGACCTTTCAGTTCCCTTTTCTCCTAATTTCCATTATTTTCATAAATAAATGAGCCAAGATGTCATTTTGTCTCTCCAAAGCCTTTGCCATTGTCTTTCTCAATTTCCTTAGCCATTAATCAATCACCAGTGATCCCCATCACTATGTTTTTGCCAAACATTCAGCTTGGAATAAGTGTCCCATCAACCATGGTTATTATTTTGCCTTTGTTAACTTTTATTACGTGGAATTTTCACCAGGGCTGTTACACAGAGTTTTTCCCTCCAGCCTCATCCCAAAGCTATGATGGAATTCTTCGTCAAAGTCTTAGGTGAGTCCTAGTGTTTAGGTCGAGTCTTATGTAAAAATGACTTGGGAATAATTTAAGCTAATTGGCTAAATTATTTTATTAAAAATCACTTGATCTACTAGATCATATTGTGTCGCAGATTGGGTATGTTTTGTGAGGGTCTAAGCTGAACGGGTATTCCCCCTTTGAGGGTTGAAATTGTAAATCTTAAGTAAAAAATATTTTAATGCATGGTCTCTCATACTTAGACACCATGGTTAAAATATTAAAGGGTGGAAAAAATAATTAATCCCTTCATGTGTCAATTAATTAAATTTTCTGGCAAAATTAAATTAAAATCCTAAGCCAGAAATTTAAATAATTAGAGTCAAATTAAATTGTCTTAGGAAAATTAATTCTCCAAGTGGGAAAATTAGTGGTATTTAAAATAATGAATTTTTGAAGGTCCTCCACCATGGGAATATTGTATATTTCAAGAAAATTTGGACCCTTAGACCTTTGTGGTTAAGTCAAAGTCAAATTTTTGAACAAATTAGCTCAAAATAATTAATTTTGAACTAATAAAAATGGAATTAAATGTTAAATTCGAAAATTTCTCAAAAATAAAAAATAAAAAAATTCAACAGCTAGGATTAAAAGATGATCAAGTATTTTTCAACAGTCGAGATCATTTTGACAAGGATCAAAGAAACTAGTTGTTATTTTTCCACTTGGAGGATTTATCTATAAATTAGAGAGTCATTTGAGTCTCTAGCCATCTGATTTTTAGCTAAGAAATTGTTGTTGAAGCATTTGTGTAAACTATTGTCCCACTGGGAACTATTTTTTCTATCATAATAAAGACTTTCGGGTGCAACTCGAGGTGTCCATGTTCATTGATTTGTGATATGTACTGACTACGGGTTTTCCTATGTTGTGCTAATATATGATTATTTAGAGATAAATACATAGTGTTTACAGGTACTTCAATCCTTGGTCTCCAAGTTCACAAATTGTGGGTAATGATCATTTTCCTTGGATCCTGAATATTTATATCGTGGTTTAAATCTTCGCTAAGGCCATAGTGTGCATGGGATTTCTTAAGCGTTTTTAGCCATTTATCAAAGAAAATAGTGATTAAAATATTTTTCTCAAAAAAAAAAAAAATTAAAACACTTCAATATTTTGGGGTTTGGGTGTTTTATTTTCATATTTTCAAGTTGAAACAAGAGATCAAGCTGAAGTAAAGCGAGATCTAGGCCCTTGGGGGTAAGATCTAGTTTCTAGAAAATTTTGCAGGCTACATACTAAAGATTTTGCAGCAAAATTCAGATCTAGAGAAAGAAAAAAAATTCTGAAGTGAGGGTTTCACTTTTTAGGCCTCCCGAGCCCAGATCAAACCCCTTGAGGGCCAACGTCCTCCTTCTCTTAGTCAGTGTTAGCCTAATAACCCCCTGCATCAGCCTTTCTAGCCTCTTAGAGGCAGGTTGTAGCCTCCAAGCGCCTCAGCCCTCCCTTCAAGCCTCTGTGTTGGGGTTTTGAGGCTTTAAGTGGCTTAGCAGTGGACTTTTTGAGCCTCAGCCCCCCATGAGACCCTAGAAAGCTACCTTATGGCTAGCCGTCGGCTTTTTCGCCACTAAACCCTAGCCGTTTGCCCCTTTTTGGCCAGCGTCCAACCTTTTGAGGCTCTCCTCCTCCAGCGTTAGCCTTTCTCGGTCTCCTCTTGCCTCTTTGATCCCTGATCCGTCCTCCTAGCCTCCTCTTCCCTCAATGCTAGCCTTGTTTAGCCTAGAGTTGGCCCTTTTTGCCCTAGTTTGCCCTAGTTCCATATCTGAAAAAATTTCAAGACTGTTTCCTTAGTGGTTTTGCAGGAAGGTTTGCTCAAAAACTTGTGTTTTCGAGTGCAATATCATTAGAGAAATGCTAAGTCGGTTGGGGGCATCATGGTCAAGGTGCATCATCCCGTGAAGAATAAAGCAAATGTAGGAACTTTGTGGGTACTAAAGGTGCACATGGCTATGAATGATGCTCTAGAATTCTCTGGAGCGCCATGGCTCTCAACACATCACCTGTGGGTGTCAATATGTCCCTCTAAAGGACCTGGACCCCAATTAAGTTGCCCAGACCTATAGATGGAACCACCTGCCAATTACACACAATATCTAGTGCTACAAATTTCATCATCAAGTACATTAATCATTATTACATCTAAGTGAACAAAGCTTGAAAGAAATGGGCATAATGACACTTCATATGTGGCTTCTCTTCGAAAATTGGGGCCTTATTTACATATAGTGTTACCTCCCTAGGTAAGAGTGGCTAATAGACGATATTATTAGGAGTTCTGAAACCCCAAAGGAAAGTGGCATGTCCCTAGTCACCCTTCAATTGATAGTTTCCATGTGAATAATGATGGAACGGCGGGGGAAAGAACTCCATGGATAACTTCCACAGTCAAAGGGACTAGCTATGATGGAATACCTCATCCTGGGTCTATAGATGTGAGGAGGGAGCAATCGTGGATGCATGAGTTACTTCAGCGTTTTCTTTCTGTCTTTTATTTTTTATTGATTTTTTCTTTATATTATTGCTCATAGCTCGAGGAATGAGAGCTTGCTTTATATGATGAATAGCAGTTATCACCCCCTACAAGATGGGGCAGTTCATTGCCCATCAAGGGTTGGGACATGCAAGGGTTCCTTGCCTTCTATGAGATAGGGTAATATTGGCCCAGAACCCGGGTGACGGCCATATCATAGACGTAGAGCTCATGCTTGGCTTTTGCCCACGCACTAATTGGTAAGTCCCAACCATCTTTTGCATTTTGAATTTTCTTTTGTTTTTCTTGTGGCCATCATATGCTCTTTCTTTTTTTTTAGCTGAAACAACCTCCCAGGATGCATTTCCAGGCCATACCCAGGTATGAGGATTTCTAGATGCCAACTCCCAAAGAACCAATGGTCAATTGACTCGAAAGGGAGGTGGAATAGGGGCTCATGACGTGAGATGGAAAGTGGTAAGTATGGAATAAGGATGGATGGGGCTATGTTATCTCAATCATGGTTTCCCAAGTTGTGCCCCTTCCTAAAGCCATGGACCAATAGGGGAGGTCCCACTAAACTAGGATTGAAAATTAAACCCCCATTTAAGGTGAGGGAACAAGACTACGACCAAGACCCTTCTTTATTCCAAGTTACCCCATAATCCATGTCAAAATGCCTAAATACAAACAAGCATGAGCATCCAACTACAAAATGAGTAAAGTACCTTTTGATCAGAAGCCCACCTTCCAAAATGTGCTCTTGACAAGTGAGCAAGGAAATATATGATTGATGTAAATGGTGGATATATGAATGGCACTTCACATCGGCTACAAAGTGACTCTCAGGGGCTACTAGTTGTAGCCTAGAAGAGATGAATAGGAGAGAAAAAATTCATAAGGGTCACCCACCATTGGTGGGTAACAGATCCATAATTCTTCGAGGTACAATCACCTCACAATTTGATCCAATATATCCAATCCTTATGTCATTGTCAAGCACCAGATAAAAAGTAGATTTTATTGGCATTAGTGATTATGTATGTCTAATTGATGGTAATTAGAAAAATAAACTAGATTTTTCGTTCTAATGCTACTAGACAGGCTTGTGTAGTCGAATGATGAATCCTAGTATCGAAAGTATAAAATAAGAGGTAAAGAGGGTAAAATGGCCATGTAACTATATATGGCTAACCAGGGGATCAAGTTGGAAAAAAAAAGCCTTTCAAAAAAGTCTTTAAAGGCAAGGCAACACTCAACAAAATCTACAATGCCTAGAGAGAGCGCCCCAGTGACAATTGAATTTAGGCCAAAAAAATATAAGAACCTCCAATAATATCTGGACATGTGGCACTAAGATAAGATAAGATAATTTTATCAATGTCTAACAAATGACCACAAAATTAGGTTAATGGGACTAAAAGATACATCCAATTTGAATACATTGTGAGAGTGCAAAATGTGTTTTTGACAAGTGAGCATGGAAATATATGATTGATGTAGATGGTGGAGATATAAATGGCACTTCACATCGGCTATAAAGTGGCTCTCAGGGGCTACTCGTTGTCGTCTAGAAGAAATGAATAGGAGAAAAAAAATTCATAGGGGCCACCCACCATTGGTGGGTAACAGGTCCATAATTCTTCGAGGTACAATTACCTCACAATTTGATCCAATATCTCCAATCCTTATGTCATTGTCAAGCACCAGATAAAAAGTAGATTTTATTGGCATTAGTGATTATGTATGTCTAATTGATGGTAATGAGAAACATAAACTAGATTTTTCGTTCTAATGCTACTAGACAGGCTTGTGTAGTCGAATCCTAGTACCGAAAGTATAAAATAAGAGGTAAAGAGGGTAAAATGGCCATGTAACTATATATGGCTAACCAGGGGATCAAGTTGGAAAAAAAAAAAGCCTTTCAAAAAAGTCTTTAAAGGCAAGGAAACACTCAACAAAATCTACAATGCCTAGAGAGAGCGCCCCAATGCCAATTGAATTTAGGCCAAAACATGAACCTCTAATAATATCTAGACATGTGGCACTAAGATAAGATAAGATAATTTTATCAATGTCTAACAAATGACCACAAAATTAGGTCAATGTGACTAAAGATACATCCAATTTGAACACATTGTGAGAGTGCAAAATGTGTTCTTGACAAGTGAGCAAGGAAATATATGATTGATGTAGATGGTGGAGATATGAATGACACTTCACATCGGCTACAAAAAGGCTCTCAAGGGCTACTAGTTGTCATCTAGAAGAGATGAAAAGGAGAAAAAAAAAATCATAAGGGTCACCCACCATTGGTGGGTAACAGGTCCATAATTCTTCAAAATACAATCACTTCACAATTTGATCCAATATCTCCAATCCTTATGGCAATGTCAAGAACCAGATAAAAAGTAGATTTTATTGGCATTAGTGATTATGTATGTCTAATAATTAGAGAAATAAACTAGATTTTTCGTTCTAATGCTACTAGACAAGCATGTGTAGTCGAATCCTAGTACCGAAAGTATAAAATAAGAGGTAAAGAGGGTAAAATGGCCATGTAACTATATATGGCTAACCAGGGAATCAAGTTGGAAAAAAACAAAAAAAAAACTTTCAAAGAAGTCTTTAAAGGCAAGGCAACACTCAACAAAATCTACAATGCCTAGAGAGAGCGCCCCAGTGACAATTGAATTTAGGCCAAAAAATATAAGAACCTCCAATAATATCTGGACATGTGGCACTAAGATAAGATAAGATAATTTTATCAATGCCTAACAAATGACCACAAAATTAGGTCAATGGGACTAAAAGATACATCCAATTTGAATACATTGTAAGAGTGCAAAATGTGTTCTTGACAAGTGAGCAAGGAAATATATGATTAATGTAGATGGTGGAGATATGAATGGCACTTCACATCGGCTACAAAGTGGCTCTCAGGGGCTACTAGTTGTCATCTAGAAGAGATGAATAGGAGAAAAAAAAAATCATAGGGGTCACCCACCATTGGTGGGTAACAGGTCCATAATTCTTCGAGGTACAATCACCCCACAATTTGATCCAATATCTCCAATCCTTGTGTCATTGTCAAGCACCAGATAAAAAGTAGATTTTATTAGCATTAGTGATTATATATGTCTAATTGATGGTAACGAGAAACATAAACTAGATTTTTTCGTTCTAATGCTACTAGACATGCTTGTGTAGTCGAATACTAGTACCAAAAGTATAAAATAAGAGGTAAAGAGGGTAAAATGGCCATGTAACTATATATGGCTAACCAGGGGATCAAGTTGGAAAGAAAAAAAGAGCCTTTCAAAAAACTTAAAAAGTCTTTAAAGGCAAGGCAACACTCAACAAAATCTACAATGCCTAGAGAGAGCGCCCCAGTGACAATTGAATTTAGGCCAAAAAAATAAGAACCTCCAATAATATCTGGACATGTGGCACTAAGATAAGATAAGATAATTTTATCAATGTCTAACAAATGACCACAAAATTAGGGCAATGGGACTAAAAGATACATCCAATTTGAATACATTGTCATAGTGCAAAAGAAGCTCCTCGGTAATGTTGAAAGTATGATAAAGAAAGTGAAAGGAAAAGTGCAGTCTAAATTAGTGTCTAGCTAAGCTAATCATTAGGTGTAACTATAACCAAACCCAAAAGACATATAATAGTGTTATAGGTGTAGTAATACAAAGTGAGAATACAAGACTAGACATCTCAGTGTTGATCAAGAAACAGGAAGAAATGAGGATGATGTCAAAGTCTCTTGGTATTGATGACTGAGGGCAAAAGGGGCAACCAGGGCTCTAGCTCACTACCAAAGTCATCGAGCACCATAGTGGGACATATGAGCTAGGGAGCCCTGCTCTCCTACAATCTAAAGTCAAAAGAGAAAAACTCCACATAAAACTCTAGCTACTTTACTAAAGTTGGGAGTTAGTTTGATGGGGGGGTGACACCCTGCACTAGATCCATTTAGAGTTAGTCCTAATACCACAAAATCTAGCAAGCCTTCTGCAAAGTTATACAAGCCACAAAAGGAAACCTACATCTTATGGTAACAACGAGATCAGCCACCACAGTCACCTTACTGGCCTCTCTCCTTCAATTTAGTGGTGGATGTTATCCCCAGAATTGAAGGCTTCCCGACCAAGGCTTAGAACTTACATGACTAAGATTCCAAGTCAAGTGGCTCTTTAAGAGACCTGCAAGTGCTCTAGCTACTTTACTAAAGTTGGGAGTTATTTTGATGGGTGGGCGACACCCTGCACTAGATCCATTTAGAGTTAGTCCTAATACCACAAAATCTAGCAGGCCTTTTGCAAAGCTACACAAGCCACAAAAGGAAACCTACGTCTTATGGTAACAATGAGATCAGCCACCACAGTCACCTTAGTGGCCTCTCTCCTTCTATTTAGTGGTGAATGTTATCCCCAGAAACGAAGGCTTCCCGACCAAGGCGTAGAACTTACATGACTAAGATTCCAAGTCAAGTGGCTCTTTAAGAGACCTGCAAATGAAATCAACTAAACAAATCTTTAACAAAAGAGGGTTCAGAGGTGATAAGAGTCCAATGGTTATGGGAGAGGTGATAATAGTCACAAGTGTTCAAATACACTTTCCACCAACCCCAATAGACTAAAAGAGGGTTGTTATAAACTAGGTTTTTATGGTATGTAGATTTACAACATGCAATAGCATATAACAGCAAACAAATAGCTTCAAAATGATAAAATCAACAAATGACTTAAGGCTATAAGAGAGGTAAGCAAGGGATAGGTCAACTTTAAATTTTTAATGGCTCAAAATGCATATGACAGCAATAAACATATAGATGTCAGCCCTATTTTTAGGGGTAAAATATGCAATTAAAGCTAGATTTTGCCTTTTCAAATTTATTAAATGTAATTCCAACCAATATAACAATAACATATAGATGTAAAATTGTTATAAAATGCAGATTTAGACCAAACTCTAACCCTAGTTACCAAGAAACAAGGAAAAGAGGTAAATTTACAAGGTGATCTCACAACTAGACTAGTGCCTCTATTCAATTGGGCTATGGAGTCAAAAATGGCAAGGTCAATGATAGAAGGACTTGGATGAAGAGGGTGGAAAACTAAATATCTTCTCTTAGAAACCCTAACAACTTCTTGTAGTAAGAGATTTAAGGTCAAATGATGCATGCAAATAGTTCCATTGATGGATTTTTAAATGACAAATTTTGCATAACATATACAAACAAGATTTCATAAAAGATTTTGCACTTTTTAATAGAAAACCTAATTTCAATAAATTCCAATTTAATGGGAGAAAAATGACAATAAACTTACACCATTCAATCAAGAATCATTTCATTAATCCAAAGATAGTCTCTCCATGCAAAAATATCCCTCCCAAAACAATTCACTCCTTCATTCATCCATAGCGACCAAGAGCAAAAGAAAAGAGAACTAGTGCGCACTTGCTGAAGAGACAAGAGAGGAATGTGTGCGATGACGAATGAGTGAAAGTGGCCTCCCTCTATTTATATGAGGGCAACCGAGTCACGTTTCACAAATTTACAGCTAGAAGCCCTAAAAGTTTGCTTGTAACATTCAACTAGCCTAAAGGTCACAAGTCGACTTGAAGATAGCTTTACAAAATAATAAAACAAAAGAAATACATCATAAATCCTCCACACGTGTGGGAGGAAAGGCTCTCCAACATGATGTCATCTTCCAAAACAAAGTAGTGATAAAGTGGGTCCAAGAGTGCCAAAGTGCATGGGTACATCTCGAAGTAACAACTCCTCCACCACGTGGCCATCATCAAGAAGGCTAACATCACCCTTCTAGGGCATGCATGGGTGAAGTGGCAACACCAAGAGCAAGCGTTGGCATTAAATCATGGTGCGCTAGCCCTCTCAAACCATCTCAGTGGTCTCCATCATCATCTTGGCTACAGAACAAGGCAAAGCCCATCAAACAGGGTCAAGGCCAGCCTAGGCGCGTTCTGGGTCCATCTAGGCACATCATCAATCAAGCCAATAACTTGGCTTCTTGGCTTAATGTTTCAATGTCTAGAGGTGTAGCAAGGGGCATACAACCATTTGGAGACTCTTGAAATCCCAACACTCATCTTAGGAGGGCAACGTTGGGGCTGCAAAGTCATATGTGTTCTCAAACTAAGCTAGACATCCTTTGGGTGGCTCTGGAAAGGTATCAAGCCATCCCTCAAGGGAACTCTAATGCATGCGCAATGAACCACTTGAGACATACCCTCAAGATCAAGAGAGAACAACATCATTAGGGACAAAAACCATTAAATTATCATAGTGGACCATATTCAATGTTAGGGCAACAAAAATAGTTCACGCAAACCATGCCTTCAAATTTCTTTCTAGCTCTACATTTGTAGGCAAGTTACCACACTTGTGTTAGCGATGATTATGCAACTAACCCTATTAGGTGCTTCCATCCCCCAAGGGGAAGGACATTTCACAGGTAGACCCATAAATCCATAGATGCATGTGATAAAGGTGATCATGGCATGGGAAAGACTTCAAGGAAGATAACCATAGCCATGGTACCATGAAAAGGGGGAGCAATCATGGAGGCATGAGTTGTTGATTTTTTGTGTAGCATCGGGAGGTATTGCCGCATGCCAAATAGATCTCCAAGTCAGCCTATGAAAATTAAAATAAAAAATTATTTTTTGGGGCCACCAAGTTGGCCAAGCTCATGAAAGGGTGTGTCCCTTTAATTCACCCCCCATTTGACTAGTATATATAAATGATGTGACATCTCCTTTTTCTCCACCAAGCGAGTTTCCTTCTTCATCTTTCTGAGGTCTCTTAGACAACCGCACGTGTGGGGAAAAGGAGGACAAGTTGATTGTTGACCAAGCTACTTGACTAAGATTTGACTAGGCTGCAAAGTTGAACACACGCTGCAAGAGTTGACCGCAAACCGCAGGAGTTGACTGCAGCCACAGAGGTTGATCGTAGGCTGCAGGGTCGTACTTCCACCGCAAGGCTGAACTTGACCACAGGTTGACTATTTGACCAGCATTGATTTTTGGTTGTTTTGGTTGGTTTGACCAGCATTGACTTGCTAGAGTTTGACCAAGTTTGACTGGTATTTTTTACTTGGATATTGGCACAGCTTTACAAACAAATTGGATTTGTAAACCTTGCTCAAGAATAATTTCTTCTAAAGAAAAATTTGTTGGGTTTTCTCCCAGGGTTGGGTATCCGAGGGTAAAAAGATTGTCTCTATTGTGCATGTTTGTCTTTCTATGATCTTTATTGTTTCCACTGCATTTACTATTGATATTTTCTAAGTGTAATTGTTCAATGATATCAGTGGCATAATAATATTGTGTAAAATCATTAGGAAGTAATTATCGGGCAAAAAAATAGAATTCTACTATGTACGTTGTAGAAAATTCAAGATGGTCTCAGAGCTTTGTTGAAAGAGCAGCCATTGAAGTCAACCTAAGAGACAAGTGTTCAGTAGCTTGATTGTTTTTGGATCTCTTGTCAAAATGGCACCAAGTCTTTGAGTTTAAGTCAAGTTAGATGGTGCCATCAACTTCGGATCTTGGAAGACCAGGATACTCCTTATCTTGGAAGAGAATTTGCTTTAGGATCATGCAGCGAAAGTCATTCCAAAGCAAAAGGGAACTGAGGAGAAAGCCAAGTATAAGAAGAATGAAGCCAAGGTGAAGAGAATCTTAGTAGATTCCATAAAGCATAGTCACTTGATTCGGGTTCGTATTCGAATTCGACAACAAAAATATTCGTAAAAAAATCATCTATCTATAAACCTTTAATAATGTTTGACATTAAGTTCGAATAAACATATATATATATTACAAATAATAAAATTAATAAAGTTTATCAAGTGTTATAAAATTATATAAATATAAATATTTTTTTAAATACATAGTTTAAATTAATCAATAGCCTATATGATTTATAAGCCAAGCCACTATTATAAATAATTGATTCACAATCAATAAAACTAAGACGAGCCTCCATTGTCATCCATCTTCATATTACCATTTATGCCTTCAAATTTAGTGCAATAGCTTCTCCATTTTGATGGGCTTGCTAGGGAATTGCACGCGTTGTGTGTCGTGGCCTAGCACCAGCACAGTGATTTCCACAGACATTGCTGCACAATCCGTTCAACGGTGTTGGAGAAATTAATAGCAAAGAAAGCATATTTTGCAGCCATTTTTTGCCATAAATATTATATTCCTTGTGCTCAAACCATATTATTTTGAGTCGGATTCCATAAAGAACATTATTGAATTTAGATAGGAAATTTTCGTCGAAAATAACAAACTTGTAGTTAAATTGAAGCATGATTTTAACTAAGAATTACATACTTATTATTTCACTGAATTTCAAGAACGAATTTATTCGTCGTCCCTTCAAATTCGGTGAATTTCGAACTTGATCATTGAAAACAGATGAACCAGGAGACTTAGCCATAAAGGACCACTTGATTCCTCATGTCGTTGCATTGAAGACTGCCAAGGAAGTATATGATGCTCTGATAGGATTGTATGAGAGCAGCATAACTAATAGGAAGTTAGCCTTGAGAAATCATCTCCATAATGTCATGATGACTAGATCAAATTCTTTTGTCTTGTATCTTGTGAGTCTCCCAGATCAGAGATGACCTTGCAGCCATTGGATATAACATTGATGACACAGAGCTAGTTACACTGACTCTCAATGGATTTCCTTCCTCATGGGAGCCATTTATTCAGGGAATCTGTGCATGAGAAAATTTGCCTACGTTTGATAAGCTATGGACTGATTGTGTTCGGCTGCAGAGGAGGTCAGGTCTGAGGAAGAACAGAGGTTCATATCTCATGAACTCTACGGAAAAGTGAAGAAGGATTTTTGGTTCTAGTTTTCTATGGTTATGGTTTATTTCTGAAGATATTTTTGAAGCAGACTTTGCCTATTCTGGAGGACCAAATGCGACCTAAACTTCACCTCATTTCTTGCCTAGAACTTGGCCTAAATTTGGCCTGAATTGGACCAAAATTCAGCCAACAATTAAACCTAAATTTGAGCAACAATTAAACCTAAATTCAACCTGTAATAAGAACAAAATTTGGCCTGAAATTGGAGCAGACTCAACCTGTGATCTCTGTGACAATTCGACCTGTGATCTCTGAAGCTCGGACCTGTGATTTTTGTGCAAATTCGAACTGTGGTCTATGCAATTCAATCTAACCTTCCTCGGACTAGCCCCTGTAACTTGGAGAATTCTTGGAACATGCTTGAAGTAATTTCTTGGAGCAGACCATGGACTAAATCTGAAGGACTTGAATCAGGTTTTAAAAGTGATCTTTGAAGAAAACCCTGAAGCAGCTATGAGGAAATTCTGAGCACTAATTAAAGAACCTTTTGAACAGCATTTGGAGATCTTGAAGCAGTCATTCCTTGAGCAGACTTTGATCAGAGCCTTGAGCAACTTTGAATCAGCTTCTTAGGAGGAATTTTTAAGGCCTATTGCAAATGTTTTTTGGATCACCCCGTTGGAATAATATTGAACCTTCTTGAGCAGAGTTGGAGAGTTTTCGAAGCAGATGTTTTGGAGCAACTTGAAGATCTTTTTAGCAGACCTTATAGCCTTTGTTGCAGCAGTCTTTGAAATTATTTGTTGAAACAGACTTGGAGCATCGTTTGAGAAAGCCTTGAAGAGTGAAGAAGTGTTTTTTGGAGCAGAACTTTGACAAGACCTCAAAGTGTGAAGAAGTGACTTTGGAGTAGCTATTGAAGAGATCCGGGAACACCTTTGAGATACCTTAGTACTTTGAAAAGGTTGGAGCCTGAATTAGATTCAGAGGATTGGAGTACTCATTCAAGGTCGGAGCCTTGAGAGAGACCAGGTTGGAGCCAGGATTTATAGTAGAGGATCGGAGTCCTCATACAAGGTTGGAGCCTTGTGAGAGATCAGGTTGGAGCCTTGACTGATATTTGAGGATTGAAGTCCTAATTCAAGGTTGGAGCCTTGAAGAAGTTGGAAACTTTGTTGTACAGATTGAAGAGGATTGGAGTCCTCTATTAATAAAATTATTTTTATTATTTATGTGTTCTGGTATATTGTGCTTCTAATCAAAGAAAAATCTTATCTGGCTAATTAACAATTGAAAGAAATATCGATTCACCCTCCTCTCAGTGTTTCCAACATGTATTTGTTCAACCATATGGTGAAAATCAGCCATGCCCCATACGATGATTCAATAATGACCCTGTTGACTGTTGAGTTGCACTTAGCAGATGTTATGAAGACTCCATAGCCCAAGACATAAAGTACACATCAACTTTTTTCAGAATTCCAGAAGTCAATAGGACATTCTAGCCCAATGTTGCACGAAGCGGGGACATTTTTGGGAAGCGGAGATGCAGAAGCATCATTTTCCAAAGATCTAGGAAGCGAAACGTCTACTATATATATATATATATATATTGTATATTGTATTTTCTTGCATTTATATTAAAAAAACCATCCAAAATACCAAATTAGTTGTAGAAGACATGAAAACATGCATATCTTTACATAAATCAAGATAGATATCGCATGCATTGTACATCAATGATTAATTATTCTAGCATCAACCATCTACAATCTAGATTCCTCTTCTCTTGTCTAGCCTTTGATTCTACTTCAATTGTATAGGGATTTTAGTCAACATTGCCTAATTTTGATCAAACAACTTAATCCAAGCCTTATAATATGGTAGAGAAAGCTTAACATACCTAATCAATGATTTTGACTTGAGTGAAGGGTACATAATTGCTAAGGCCACGACAAAGGAGTTCAACAATCAATAACACCAACCCTGGGTTACATATAGGGCTTGTTGCTCTTGGTTAAATGCTAATCACGTCCTCATACATGATATAATCCAATGAAATGCCACAATCCCATTGATCTTGAAAACTATTAAGTCTGTTGAATTTTGAATGGGATATGAAATTCTATTTTCTCCATATAAAGTCTGATGAGGTTGGAACCACTCTCAAACATCCTGAGTCATTTCATGGTAATGTTAAAAATCTAAGTAAAAGGATGGAAATGAAAGATAAAGAATGGAAGCATCATTTTCCAAAAATCTAGGAAGCGAAGCATCTAGGAAGCGTCTACTATATATATGTATATATATATTGCATTTATATTGAAAAAACATCCAAAATACCAAATTAGTTGTAGAAGACATGAAAACATGCATATTTTTACATAAATCAAGATAGATATGGCATCCATTGTACATCAATGATTAATTGTTCCAGCATCAACCATCTACAATCTAGATTCCTCTTCTCTTGTCTAGCCTTTGCCTCTACTTCAATTCTATAGGGATTTTAGTCAACATTGCCTAATTTTGATCAAATAGCTTAATCCAAGCCTTATAATATGGTAGAGAAAACTTAACATGCCTGGTCAATGACTTTGACTTGAGTGAAGGGTACATAATTGCTAAGGCCATCACAAAGGAGTTCAACAATCAATAACACCAACCCTGAGGTACATATAGGGCTTGTTGCTCTTGATTAAATGCCAATCACATGCCCTCATACATGATATAATCCAATGAAATGCCACAATCCCATTGATCTTGAAAATTGTTAAGTCTGTTGAATTTTGAATGGGATATGAAATTCTATTTTCTCCATATGAAGTCTGATGAGGTCGGAACCACTCTCAAACATCCTAAGTCATTTCATGGTAATGTTCAAAATTTAAGTAAAAGGATGGAAATGAAAGATAAAGGAGAATGTTACTTTTACTTTAGCAATTTAACATTACCATTAGGGAGCATCTAGGAAGCATCTAGGGGCACCTTGGGAGTATCCGGAAAGTGTAGTTCCTCACAGAACAGTTCCAAATTTCCAAAAACAAAAAAATAAAAAAAGCCTCGCGGAACCGTCCACCTTCTCTCGGATCCGCTCACGATCCGTAGTGGATACACGCCCGAACCTCTACAAATCGCACCCGATCCTTTCCGGATCCGCGGATCGGGCCCCCACAAATCCAATTTTGCAGGAATCGCCAAAAAAAAGAGGAACCACGAATCCAATTTTCCGATCCACAGTTCTACCGAAGGATCAGTGGCGGATCCATATGCAACACGGACCTGCCTTTGGATCCTTGGGGGAGGGACGGTTCCTGCAACACTATTCTAGCCCCTTTATCTCTCCTCTCTTTACATTATGTTCTCAAATTTTGCAACCTTACTGAGAATTGTAAAAATGTCACTAGCATGACGAAAAAAGCTTTGTAACAACTTAAGTAACTTGGGGCCTTACCATCAAGTGAGTCCACTCTAGCGTGTTTTTTTCACTTTGCTAATTATTCACATTTTTAATGACGAATAACTAGCTGCATTTTTTCACTCATAGATACCCCCAAAGCTGGAGTGCGACTTAAAGGTGGGGCCTTGAGTTTGTCCTAGTGTCTAGAGTTGATGTATATTACCATGCTAGGTCATCTGTAAAGTTTCGCGGAATTTGACCAGGTCTAGATATGATTTTTTTTAAATTAAAAAATTCCCACAAAACGGGATTTTTTAGTTAATTTCTATGTAAAGATGTAAATAAGTGGTCCTAAGAAATGTTTGGGGTATGTGACTATTCGAAATTCATCCTCAAAGCCCCAAAATTATCCTAAGACACATTTTTTAGAGTCAAAAAATGTTTTCCAACCCTACAAAACCCACTTTTCCTATGTTATTGGCGTAAAGTCGGGAAAATTTGAAAAAAATAAATAAATGTGTCACCAAGTGGAAATGAGGAGGAAAATAAAAATAAAGTCAAGCATCAGTTCAAAGAGCAGCTCGAGGCTGATTTGGCAGCCACCTAGACAAGTCAAAGTTGCGTCCCATGATCCACGAGTTTACTAGCAGTCAAAGGGGGTTGAGTTGCCTAGTTGGCAGGTCAAAGTATCCTTCAAAAATCAGCGCATATTTGAGTTGATAAAGCAAGCTTAATCAGCTCACGTGTTCACTTAAAAATGAGTGGGGGGAAACACTGCTGCATGGGACAGGCCTTGTCTCCCATTTGTCCCCCACTAAAATCCACTCAGCTGGCTGTCTCCTCTAGCATTATACGCAGCCCAGTTTTGCATTTCATTTACCACGAGTTTGCTAAGAGATGAGTTGGGGACAGCACTGCCACATGCGTCAGAGCTTGTCCCCCACTTTGTTCCCCACTGAACTCATTTGTTGCACTATATACTGGGATGCCAGTTCACAAGCAATATATCAGCAGTCTAAACTCATACACAGGCCTGATTTTTGAGTGCCATGCTGGTAATCAAGGGACGGTCTTTTGGGAATGTTACATGGTAATTTGGGGCTGCAAGTTTTGTGGAATATTGCTCCCACTTACCTCCACTTAATCCCCACGTGGTGCTTAAGAAGTATACGTTGATCCTCAAAGAGAGTACACACAACAGTCACAAAGATATGCGTTGAATAATCAATGAGTCAAGGCCGCCACCTACAGCAGTCATCTCAGCTGATATGACACTTGTAACTCTAGTTTTTGCATTGGGATTGACACCCTTTGCCACTTGTTAATTCATCTTTTGTTGCCACTCATTTGTTGCACAATATGCTTGTCTGCCAGTTCACAAGCAATTCATTAGCAGTTTAAACTCATACGCAGGCCTGATTTTCGAGTGCCATGCTGGTAATGAAGGGACGGTCTTTTGGGACTGTTACATGGTAATTTGGGGCTGCAAGTTTTGTGAAATATTGCTCCCACTTACCTCCACTCAATTCCCACGTGGTGCTTAAGAAGTATACGTTGATCCTCAAAGAGAGCACACACAACAGTCACAAAGATATGCGTTGAACAATCAATGAGTCAAGGCCGCCACCTACAGCAGTCATCTCAGCTGATATGACACTTGTAACTCTAGTTTTTGCATTGGGATTGACACCCTTTGCCACTTGTAACTCTAGTTTTTTCAGTCTGTAACACTGGAACTCAAATGTGGACAACTCTTTAAATTTCTATATAACCAATAACAAAGTGAAATCAATTTTCAAAAACAAAGCTGTAGATCAATCTTTCATATTGACCATTGACATGACAATGTACACAAGAAAAATGTCAATTCCAAATTGAGATCTTAACAAAATATGAAAACATTTTAGAATTGCCTGCATAATTTTCATCATTAAGAACTTTCTAACAACTACATCACAGATTTTTTAATGTGGTGTTTCTATTTGCAACGTCATGCCATCCTGCTGACTGACATCGTCCTTAATTCTAATTTTGGAGTGATTGGGTTTCTCCTTTCCTCAGCAATCTCTACCTTGCTGTGGAAATTTAAAATCTTAAAACCCAGTAGGAAATAGCTATATCTCACAAAAAAAGTAAGGAAGCTCCACAATTTTCATAACTGACAAAGTGAAAATGATAAGAAGTATAAGAAAAGTGGAAGGGTCAAAAAAAGGTACCCATGCCCAACTACTGGAATCTATGCTAGTCCGCAGTGGCTTCACAATGGCATAGAAGCGAGCTGTGGTGGTAAGCACGAGTCCTGGATTTGGCTTCTCAAGAATTAGATAAGCTCCTGTTATTAAAACCTTACCAGGAGCTGACACAACTCTGTAAATCATGCAAACACACATTTTCTTTCAGCATCACTAGCACTTTAAAAACTCCTCAGAAGCTTCCCTCAACGATTAATGGGAAAATAAAGCAAGAGACCAAACAACAATTTAAAGGTTGAACTCAAAATCAGCCCACTGGTAGAAAAAACTACGTGAGAAAGAGAGAACAACATTTCAAACGATGAACTCAAAAACAGCCCACTGGTAGAAAGAACTGTGGAACATGGACACACAAGCTTTCAAAACAGTACATATAACTTACACAGCCATGTGATGATCAAATAATCTGAAGGTAATTATTGTTGTTTTTCACCTTATTGTCAATTTTCCTTGACCAGGAATCTATCAACCCCCTTCTCTGCAAGCATAAAAATAGAAATATTAAAGACATCAATATACACACACTACGATTTATGATACCAAACTAAGCAAAAGAAAAATATTTAATCAAAACCCCTTCACCTGCAGAGTTTTTTTTCCATTTGGTTGTGACAGAAATATTCTCTAAAATAATGATGAATCCCTAATGACGAAAAACATGCACATCCCTTCAAAGTAAAATTTTCATTACATAAATTTGAAGTTAAACTCCAATCTCTTAGCTTCATAACCAATAGTGGAGCCTTTATGGCACTTACTCTAAGCAATTAGAATTAAAGCAAGTTTCAAAATCCCTTAAACGAAATTACATCTCTTTAAGGTTTTAAACTCAAACACAACTTGGAACAAGCTTTCAAACCTACGAGCAACTCAAATTTGTGTGTATCGTGTCTGTTCAACCTACATATTTAAACTTTCAACTTAACAAGAGAGCGAAGTGTGATAAAGAAATACCCATGTTCCAACTCACTTATCATGGCCCTATTGATTGTTAATCAATCAAGTGTATATCCAAAAGGCATTGGATTGAAGAAAAGGTACTCAATAGAGACCTCTAGGGCAGGTGACATCATGTCAGAAGGCAGACAAAGACTACAAGCCCAAAGATATATTCTATTCCAGTTGAATTCCACAAACTAAGGTTAATAGTGCTTGTTTTGTTATTGTTTACTGCATCATTCAGCATTCATGCTCAATAGAGAGGGTTTATATATAGAATCTCATTGATCAAAATAAATTTTGGATCCCTAACCTTCAAAAGGTTGGGATGTTGGTTGAGGCAGCTTATAGCATGGGATTTGAGGTGGCTCATGTGATGGATTATCATGGATTGGTTTTTCTTCGTGATGACATATCTTGGTTGATGGAGCCTTCGGGTTTATTGTGTTATGGTGGATAATGTTGTTCATGGTTAACCTAGCCTGGCACTCATACATTTCATGATCTATTTACATCGACTTTTATTTATAGTGGAGTTTACAAGGGGTCACAGCTCTAAATGTTTATGGTAAAAAACCATTTTACCCCTTGACATTTGAAACCATATCATAGTGGATTAAAGTGTATAAACCCCCTTCCCTTTATCTAAAGTTTCACCATGTATATATGTCCATTTATAATAAAAGGGAACATATGATTCTATTCCAATATTGTAATTGCGAAGGGGCGAGCATGGTGGGTATTGCATCATGAGCTTTTATTCCAAAGCAAGAAGAAAGGAGCCAAGCATGGTGGGTATTGCATCATGAGCTTTTATTCCAAAGCAAGAAAAAAGGAGCCGAGCATGGTGGGTATTGCATCATAAGCTTTTATTCCAAAGCAAGAAGAAAGGAGCCGCCAACCTTATGATCTCATGATATCCCATAGGAGGCATTCTTGATTAAAGATTATATGAAGCCACAACCATATGATTTTTTTTCCATGTGTTTTAAAGGGCACATGTGGAGGTAAAAAACCAGTATTTTATTATAAACCTTTATCCACTCTTAAGATGGGTTAATACAATACAAGAGTCATGAGTCATAGCTAGCATGACTAACTTGTGAACATAAAGCATATAGTTTCAAATTATGTAAAGCCGCCTTCACATGATCCAGAGTCTCTCATCATGGCCCACGAACTGGATTGAAAGGAGGCTATGCTATGAATATTGTGGCATTTTAGTCAAAATAAAACATTTTTATGGAGCAGCCTTGTATAAAATCAATACCATGGAGCCGTCAACCATCATTGAGCCAACTTTTTGTTGAGCTTTGTAGCTCAGAAGGTACTTCTAGTCTTGTGTCTTGACTAGAAGGACCTTGATTTGCATCGTTAGGAGATTGCATGCCACATGCAAAGTGTGCAAGTGAGTTGCACGCATGTTGATGTGTTGCATGTGACATGCATGAGATGTGCATGTAAGGCAAGCTAAATTTATGACTTGTACTTGAGTTAAAGAAGAGAAAGCTAAACATAGGATAGTTAACTAAAGTAATGTCACTTATCTTCAATTTAACTTGATGAGCTAATTTTGGTCGTCAATCCTAGCTTAGGAAAGTTATAAATTGAGCCGAAGTGATGAGGCTAAGACCAACAGTAGCACAAGATTGAGAGCATTTCAATGAGCGTGTGCTAGGTCCGAGAGAGTGCATTGAGGCTGGTGATCGTATTGTATTTTCTCAGTTGGGCCATTATCCCTAGCACAGAAGCCCAAGTAGGTTCCGTGATTAATTTATAAATGAAGAACTGGTGATTGGGCATAAATCTATTTATGCGTGTGCAATTCAAATCGAGTAACTTTTTTATGTGTTAGGAATCGAGTCGTGTATTCGTTTCGCTTATTAATTGTTGGGAATCGAATACCGGGTGTTGGGTTCGGAAAGTCTAACATTATATCAGAGCTAAAACTTTGAATCGATCTTAGAATTACAAATCAAGGTTTGTATTAGATCACCAGAACCAGGTTGGCTAGGATCATATGAAAAAAAATAATAATAATAATAAGGCAACGAGAGTTTTTTTAAAAAGGGGCCAAGAAGATTTTTTTATGGGCAATTCTTTTTCATGCAAAAAAAAAAAACAATACGTGAAAAAAAGGGCAAAATTTTAAAAAATAATAATAATAATAAAGTTTGAAGAAAAAAGGGCATGAGGCCCATTGTGGTTGTGGCCGACAGGCTTGATGGCTCACCAGTCACTGAAGCAACTAACAGCTGCCAAGGCGCAGGAGTGGTGGGAGGCAAACCGAAAGCCAACCAACCGCCAATCAAGTTGGTCGAATCAGTCGTTGTAGCGATCGCCTGAGAGACAGGGAGACCAGCGATTAGGGTGCCGAGCAGGTCTTGGGGCAAGGCAGCGGAGTTTGGAAGCCGGAAGGCCAACAAGCTACAAACAAAAATGCGTTCAACAAACATAGATAGGCAAAGAACACACAGCATAGAGGGATGTCGAAGGACAGCTGCAACAATTGTGCAAGGCCACAGGGAGCACGAGTGGCAAGAACCACTTGAGAAATTGAAGGACGCTGCAAAGTTCGGTCGTAGAGGAGACAGTACGTGTTAGACGTGACAATCATGGTTGACCTGGAAGTGCACCAGGTTGAACAGCATCATGAAAGTCGAGTGGTGGAGCCAGACTTGCAAAAGAGCTTGGTCAACAGAAAAACATAGTACTTGGCGCTGGAGCATATGCTGGGCAGCGTGAACAAAACTCAGTCGACAGTCACAGACAACATTCAATCAAGGTTTGTCAACCGATATAGAGTTGAGCCAGGTAACAGAACATAGCAAGCAGTCGGTGTTGCCATTGTAAAAACGACCCTAATTTTATAAGTTGCCATTGATTGAAAGCAAGAGGAGCTCAGAGAGTTTGTTGCAAGGGGCTGATATTTTTTTGGTCAACAAAGGTAATTAAAAAAAACAATCGTTGCTAGACTATTGAAGTGTCCGGATAGCACCCGAAATTTCCAGTCAATAGGAAGCAGGCCCGTAGAGCGTGCAGAGGGTGAAAAAATGAATTGTTGGTCAGTTTGACAGAGATGGATACGAGGCTACATTACAAGGACAAGTTGGACATGCCAAGAAATTTTAGGTTGTGGAAGGGAAGATTGTTTTGTTATTTGAGGAGAAAGAGTTGTAGGACATCGTGGAAAAGATTGTCCCAATTCCTGCAGATCCTATATAGTTGGTTGAGTTTAATAAGAACGTGAAGGCCAAGAGCATAATCCTAGACTCCATTAGAGACCATGTTATACGGTATACCTCATGTGAGGGGAAGAAATATGCCTATGAGATATAGGCATCCTTAACCAAGTAGTACCAGAGTACAAACCAAAACAAGAAGATGGTGTTCAAGGAGAAATTGACAAATGCCAAGATGCCTAAAAATGACACAATTGGATCATACCTAACTAGGATCACTCAGATTAGAGATATTTGGTAGCAGTGGGGCGAACTATTAATAGTGAAGTGTTGGTCAGATCAGCCTTGAGTGGCTTTCCTTTAAAGTGGGATGCCTTTATCGAGATACTTGTAGGGGACAGTGGACTATGGACTGGACTATGTGCAAGGGGATGAAGCCCACCTGATTGGCTACATGGATTTTGATTGGGCAGGCAATGCAATGGACCGAAAGAGCACCTCCGAGTATTCTTTCAATTTGGGCTCAGCAATTGTATCTTGACTCAATGCAAAACAGAAGCCAATGGCACTGAGTTCAAAAAAGGCGGAACACATGGCAGCTAGTCAGGCGAATTGTGAGGCCATTTGGCTTCGCAAGCTGTTGGTGGATCTGTTTGGTAAGAGGTTGGAGGCCACCACGATTTACCGTGATAATTAGAGTTGCATCAAACTCTCGGATAATCCAGTATTTTATGATCGATCCAAACATATTGACATCAGATGCCATTTCATCCGAGATCATGTCCAGAGAGGAGCAGTGAAGCTGAGATACATTTCCACTGATGAGCAAGTTGCAAACATTCTCACAAAGTCCCTTATGAAGGGAAAATTTATATTTTTTAGAGACAAGATGGTAGTGGTAAAGAACACTTTCCTTGTTAACAAGGAGTATTAAAGTTAGCTAGGATAAGTGTCTTCCACATTCGCTTGGGGCTAGCATGTGGGAGAGTATCCTAAAGGGGCTTGGGAAATCAATTAACTTAATGAGATACAAAGTTATGAGACAAAGTGCACTCTAAGTGAAGTCAATGAAAGATTAAAACGCAATTGTTGGATCATGAGGGGGCTAAGATCAGATCTCAGTCATTGATCTTGGAGGCTAGCTTGAAGGTTAAGAGACACACTCATTTGGATTCTTAGGTGGCATGAATCCCAAGAGTTCATTCTTCAATTGTGAGGACAAATACAAGAGACCAAGAGGAGAGGTTGAGCTGAAGAGAAGGTGAAGACAGCAAGAGGAACACATTCCAAGGCAACTGAGCACTAATTTCCAGACAGAAGAAGTGGCCCGCAAATCAAGGAAGAGTTACCAGCCTGAGAGAAAATTATAGCAACATTAATTCAAATTGTACAATGCATTTATTAGAGATTGTAAAATCAATTTTGTATGTTGTTCATGGACAGAAACCGAGGCAAATTTCTAAGTTGGCTTGACATGCTTTTTACTGTAGATTTGAGTTGTTTTCTTGGGCACAAAATTTTGGCACAGAATTCGAGGGGCATTTGTGGCCCAAATTTCGAGAAAAAGGGATGCTAATTCATAAAGATAAGTTGTTGAATTCTGTTGAATTTCTCTACTGTAAAGAATTTTCTGAGAGCTCAAAGAATAATAGTCTCCCTCTTGCACTAGTTTTCCCTCCAAGGTTTTTCCAATGATAGTTTGTCCAAAAATTCTAAGTTTTGTTGATGAGTTTGTTCATAATTTGCTAATTTCAAGTTCAGATTTGTCTTTTGTGTTGCTGCTCATAAAAAACATACCTCTGTTGCTGAGTTGTATGCAAATTTTCAGAGTAATTTTTATTGGAACAGTTACTTGTGTGTAGACAAAGTGCTTGATGAAATTCCTACAAGAAATTTCTGAACAGTAGATTAATTTCTGAGTGTATTTTCTCAGAGTTGATTATGTACATGTATTGGCTATAACGACCTGTAGTGTAACCCTGTCCAGGACCCAATTCGCCACCTCAACCAACACTTCCAAATCAATTAGATAGTTGTAATATTCTAGGCCAATTTTTGCACTTAGGTTTTCATAGGAAACTCGGGTTTCAACAGAAACTTCTTACAATTATCAAATAAACCATAACATTAAGCATTACAATCCTTAAATTCACAAGGATTATGATTGACCATCAATCAACAAGGAAAGCAATTTAAGTACAATATTGTAACAACTCCAATGTTAAACAAATTCCAATTGAGTAGTAGCAATTACAAATTTAATTTTGGATCTTCCTATACTAACCCACAAACTAGAAGAGTAGATGTCATTAAACTTGGTCTCATAATTTTAATATATCATGTTGCATTTCTTCCTCTTCTTTATGCATCATAGTAGAGTTTTCTGGTTGCTTACTAGGTGTTTCCATTTTCTTGCTTCGAGTCATTTTGGAATCAAACAATGATATGTATGCTTCACTATGCCCCTTGAAACACTTCAAACTGATTTTTCAAACAAAACTTATGCAAATTTTTAAAAAATACACACATTTTTTGTGTTTTGTAGGAGCTCGATATTGAATCTGTTGTAGCTCTGTAATTTCGGATCTTCAAGGTCTGAACTTATGTCCTGTGGTAGCCCTCTAAGTCTTCTTTCCAACCCCACAAGTCAGACTGAGATTGGAGTCTTCAAGGAGTTATGCCCAATCTCCCACGATGACCTGAATATAGACTGGTTCAGTAGAGCAAACTTGTACAGAATGCCACGTGTCATTGTTTCGACCTTCAGCTTTGAAAATAATACACGACAAACTACAGTTCGTGCACTTTCAATCACTTTTTACAAAATTCAAATCCGATGCTCAAAGAGAAAGTTATGAATATTTTCCCTGGTCACCTGTTTGAGATTGAATTATGGAGCCTGCAAAAACCCTAACTTCCTCGGATCATATCTCCATAAATATAGCGAACCAAGATCTAAAATTTGTACACAACGTTCACCAAGATTTCAGCTCCACGTGGTCGCAATTTCAGATTCATAAGCCTCGTAGAAACAAATTTATAAAGAAAATGCCAAGATGACCTGTTTGAAGAAGCGAAACCCTAGAATCCAAAGCTCTGATACCAAATGTTATGCAACCAGCTCACATAATAGAAGAAAAAATAGATCAACGACTTGAGAAATAGACTCTTCGAGGGGGTAACCTCCTTTACATCACATGAATGAATAATTCTTAGATGATACAAATGATAAGACCTCTTTGCTATATATTGGAGTGATCTGATAATCACCCTATGAGTGACCTCAGTTAAAGATTTATTAAATGAAGGTATTACAGACTCATATGTTGGTGTGTGTATCTATGTTATTTAAGCAACGGATCGATTAGATTGCAAATACACAGACACTTGAAATGGAAAACAGCAGAGAAACACAGTAAGCAAATACAAGAACACAAGAAATTAATAAGGAGTTCACCCTATCCTCCAGGGCTACATCTCCGGTCCAGCTCTCAGTGGTGGCCTTCTTTTTATTGTGTCTTGAAGCAGAGAATTACAATGAAGGAGCTCAATATGAGTCTCCTGAAACATATTGGCTTGGTAGGGTGGTTCTTGGATTCCCCAAACCACTAGAGTACACAGACTCTTTTCTTTGCCAGCTCTTTGACCTCTCTGGTCTGACAGATCCTCTCAGGGATGGCTTGAGTCTTTCAAGCTCTCTGGTGCTCGACGCTGCCTTTGGTCAGCGCGACCCTTCTATCTTCTTTCTGCGTTTTGCTTCACTGGTTCTTCTCTTCTCTATCTTCTGTCTTCGATATTCTGTCTTTCGGTTCCCAACTTCTTGGTGTCCTTTCTGTTCTCTGTTCATGGCTTTAAACCATTCAAGCTCATAGCGGTTCGGTTCCTCTTCCACCTTCGTCGGATCACCTGCTTGCAGCTGCGCTTGGAGTTCCCTGTTCTCGGCGTCATCATCAGGCTCACAAGGAGTGGCCACTTGTCCTCCCATGAACTGCGCCAGCTTGCCTCATCGGTTCAATTCTTCGGTTACGTCGTGGAATGAGTCTTTTGCCAGCGTGGCGGTCAATTTGGACTTCAAATTCTTTCGTATCGCGGCTAATTCCCTCGTTAAATCCGGCTTCTCCATCGAGCGCGATCTCAGCCGTTAGATCTGGAGCCCTCAGATCCGAGGCCATTCGCTCGTTCTGTGCGGTTGACTAGCTCAACTGTTAGCGCACGATGAGTGGCGGTTTTCTCTCTCCTCCGCTTGCCACGCGTTGGACACTGAGTGGAATCACTCCTTTTTCATCAAAGCTGCTTGCCGCCCATGGATGCCCCCGATCAATCCCGCCGGTTTTTGGAGCAGGTCCCGCCTTTAGCGCTTAGCCTTTTGTCCCACGGTTTTCCCAGCTCCCACGCGACCGAGTGCTCGAGGCTTCTCCATTTTGAGGTTTTTCGCCCAGCGATGACTCCCTCTGTTTCCCGATCCAAGCCTCCCAGGGGCTAATTTCGCCTCCCGCGCAGTCTCCATGGGCCTCAGTCAACGCGCTTTGACTGAGGTCCTCGTCGTTCCACGCTAGCTACCACTGCCACTAGTTTAGAGGTGTTTTTGATCGCTGTTTTAAATTCTTTGAAGTCTGTCCTAACCTGGTACAACCATGGCTCTGTTAATCATTCTTTATGGATCCAATTCGGATCACGGCCTTCCCACTGAAAAGCTTTTGGACCACCAAAAGTTGGTTTTCTTTCAAGCATCAACTAAGTGAGGGTACTGTTGTCTCACTTGCCCAATCTCAATCCACTTTGCACTGCTCGGCTTCGAACCTTTGAGTCCAATTCTAAGGTACTCAACATCTCCTCTACGCGTTGTCCTCACCTTCCTGTCCAAGACTGTGTCTTCCTGCAATTCATTAAGATATTCAGGTAGCAGGTCATCAATAGAAGGCAATTGACTTTGCTCTTCAGGATCCTCAATCATTGAAGGTTCAAACAATCTCAAGTAATCTACATTTACAACTAAGTAGATGTGCATGTAAGCTGGTAGATCAAGGCGAAAAGCATTTTCACCAATCTTCTCAAGTATCCGAAAAGGTCCAAACCTGATAGGCGTTAGCTTTTTACCTTCACCTTGCATCCTGTCCTTGCTGATATACAACCAGACCTGGTCACCAACTTGGAAACTATGCTCCATCCGATGCTTGTCATGCCTTGCCTTGTATCTGGCTTGGCTCTTTTCCAGTTGTTCCTGTACTGCCTGGTGGATCTCCTGGATCTGTTCAATGAACCTAGTTGCCTTGTCCACATCACTGTGTCCATCAACTGTGGTATCTTTACCAAAGACAAAATCCAAAGGAGACCTTGGTATGAAACCAAAACAGGTCTCAAAATGAGATCTCTGTGTAGAAGAGTGTTTTGCTCTGTTGTAAGCATGTTGCACATAACATAAGTGTTCATCCCAAACCTTAGGATGTTCGCTGCAATATCCTCTGAGTAACTGGATCACTGTCCTGTTAATTACTTATGTCTGGCCATCGGTTTGTGGATGAAAAGTTGTGCTTTTCTTCAGTTGGGTGTCCATCAACTCCCACGGACTTGACCAAAACTTCCCCACAAATCAGGTGTCTCGATCAAATACAATAGAAGTGGATAATCCAAAATGAACCTATACATGTTCAAAGAACATTTTTGCAGTTTGTTCAGTTGTAATCTGTTTATTACAAGGTATCAAAATACACATTTTGCTAAACCTATCCACAACCACGTACAGATAATCAAGACCTTTCCTAGATTTAGGCAGTCCTCCAACAAAATCCATGGAAACACTTTCCCAAGGGTGAGAAGGAACTGGTAATGGAGTGTACAAGCCTAGTTTTCTATTGCTGAGCTTGCTTTTAGCACACATAGTACACCCTCTTACATATCTAGAAACCGTCTCATTCATTTTCGGCCAATAACAAAATCTTTGCAGCTGTGCAACTGTTTTACTTACCCCAAAGTGACCTGATATCAGAGAAGTGTGTGCCTCTCTAATTATCTTTACTCTCTCAGTTTGTGGAATGCAGAGTTTCCCACAATGATATAAGAGTCGGTCCTTCATATGATAATCCAATTCTTCTACCTTTTTGCCTTGACTCAAAGTTGCATATACATCTTTAAAATCTATATCTTGAGCATATTGTTCAATGTAGCTTTCATGTAGTACAGAATTATGCTTAAGTATAGTAGATGCATTTATAATGGGTCTAGACAACATGTCTGCAACTTTGTTATGTATGCCCTTTTTATATCTGATGACCAAATGAAACTGTTGTAGAAAATCCATCCACATGTAATGTCTTGATTGCTGCAACTTAGTTTGGGAGTGTAGATATTGAAGTGGTCGATTATCAGTATGCATTATTGTCTCTTTGCCCATTAAATAATGTTTCCACTTTTTCACACTCTGAACTAATGCATACAATTCTTTATCATATGTAGGATAGTTAACTACTGCAGAATTAAAAGTCTCAGAATGATAACATATGGGTTTACCGCGCTGTGTCAACACTACTCCCATGGCATAGTCACTAGCATCTATTTGGATCCCAAATGGTTTTTGTAGATCAGGCAGTGCTAGTACAGGTGATGTACTAATCTTTTCTTTCAAGGTGTCGAAGGTTTTTTGATGTTTGCCTACCCACTGAAACACCTTGTTCAATCCTATCAAAGCATGTAAGGGAGCCGCAATTAAGGAAAAGTTAGAGATAAACTTCCTCCACTATTGTGTTGCTCCTAAGAATCTTCTCACTTCTGTAGCAGACTTGGGTTTAGGCCAGTTTACAATCACTGCCACTTTAGAGGGATCTATTTTCAATTCACCACCCCCTACTATATGACCCAAATAATTTAGAGATGTTTTGCCAAATTCACATTTTGAGAGTTTAACATAAAGTTTTTCTCTTTTGAAAACAGCTAATGTCTGCTTAACATGCTTTAAGTGTTCCTCCCACGTTTTACTAAAAATCAGAATGTCATCTAAATACACAATAACGAAATCATCGAGAAAAGCCCTGAGTACATCATTCATTAATCTCATGAAAGTAGCAGGGGTATTGGTCAAGCCAAAAGGCATAACCAGCCACTCATACAATCCGTGCTTTGTCTTGAAAGCAGTCTTCCATGCATCTTGTTCTGCAACTCTGACCTGGTGGTATCCACTGTGCAAATCCAGCTTGGTGAAATAAACAGCTTCCTTTAATTGATCTAAAAGATCATCTATGCGAGGAAGGGGATAACGATTTTTTATTGTTATCTTATTCAATGCTCGGTAGTCAATGCACATTCTCCACGAGCCATCTTTCTTTCTCACCAAAACGATTGGTGACCCACATGGTGACATGCTAGGCCTAATGAACCCCTTCTCGAGCAACTCCTGCACCTACTTTTTTATTTCAGCATTCTCTAACGCAGATAACCTGTACATTCCAATATTAGGCAATGGAACATCTTGCTACAAAATAATATCATGTACTATTTCCTTTTTGGGTGGCAGACCTTTAGGTTCCTGAAACAGGACATCATACTCTAAAACAATCTTTTCTATATCAGCTTGCTGCTTAGCATTACAGCCCTCAAATACATTGGTTTTATCAGGTTTCTTTTCCTTTACAACCATTAGTAAGAATTGTTTGCATGAATTTATCATTCTTTTCATCTGCCCTGAGTTTATGAGAGTATAATTATTCTTGAGCTTATGAGCTCTTACAAAGTATTCGATTCCATCTTTAACAAGTAGATACTTGTTCTTAGCTCTATAGAAAATGACTTTTCTATCATACAAGTAAGGACTCCCTAAAACAATTCCACATATATCCAAAGGAATTATGTCTAACTCAACCTTATCTACAAATGTTGACCCAAAAGAAAACTTGAGTTTGCACTGTCTAGTCACTTGTAGTTGTGCTTTATCATTCAACCATCCTAATGGGTATGGTTTCTTGTGAGGTGTAGTTGCTAATCCCAATTTCTTTACAATTGCTTCAGAAATCAAATTTACTTGTGAGCCACTATCAAACAAAGTATCAATCTTTTGATGTTTGGAAATAACTCGAATATGAAAAAGCTCATGTCTTTTTCTCTCATGTTCTTCATCAATAATAGATTGAGCAGAATTACTAATAGATGCTTTAGAATTCTTACCTTTTATACCTGTGGCTGTAATGATTGTTTTATCCCCCGAGTCTAACCCCAAATCTTTCTGAATAGCTGCAGCAGTCTTCTTCTTCTTGCCCTCAGACTTCTTAGGTCTCAACTCTGGATGCAGAATCCAACAGTGCTTATCATCATGCCCATCCTTTTTACAATGAGTGCATGAGGCTTTGCCTTTCTGTGCAGTGTTAGCCTTCCTTACTTTCCACTTCTGCTTTCTTTTCTCCTTCCAACTTCTAGATTTCCATTCTTTCCTCTAGCTTCTAAATGAGTAGCTTGTACAGATACCTCATCTATACTAGTGGGATTAAAAGAGTCTCTGGTGAGTCTAATGAGATTCCTAGAATCAATGCTCTCTTTCTAAATTCTTGAGTGTACCCTTGCACATTTTGCCCTTTCAACTGCCGAAGAGTTTGCCAACTCATCATGGCTTGTTGCATGTAGGCCAATGGATAGAACTGCTTCTTGATTGCAGAAACAAAGTCACTCCAGACAGAGATAGTCTTACCATGTCTTTTCATGTCAGCTTGGGTTCTCCCTTCCCACCAAACCAAGGCAATGCCTCCTAAGCATAGGCTTGCCAGCTGAATTTTGCTCTTATCTGAATCGATGTTCTGTACTCTGCAATACACATCAATTTGTCTAATCCAATCGTCCAACTTTTCAGCATTTAGCTCTCCATCATTTATAGGAAAATCGAATTTAACATCTAGCTTAATCAAAGATGTTTTCTTATTATGCACAGGGCTATTAGGAGGTGTGAAAAAGTTTTCCTCTTTCCCTTTTCCTTTTGAGTGGTCATGGGAATGAGACTCGTCTTCTTCTTTGTCTTGTTTAAAACCTGATGAACCTTCATCCTTATGCTTTCTAAAGTCCCTATACATTTCTTCTACCATAGACTTTATAGCTAGGAAACTCTCCATGGATAGACTCTCCCAATTTCAGGATTAGTTTCGACCAACTCTCCTTCTCCTAATTTGAGCTTTGATCTAATGAGCATTCAACAGCTAAACCAACACAAGTTTGTCTAACCTTACAGCCTAAAGCTCTGATACCACTTGATCTGATAATCACCCTATGAGTGACCTCAGTTAAAGATTTATTAAATGAAGGTATTACAGACTCATATGTTGGTGTGTGTGTCTATGTTATTTAAGCAACGAATCAATCAGATTGCAAATACACAAGCACTTGAAATGGAAAACAGCAAAGAAACACAGTAAGAAAATACAAGAACAAAAGAAATTAATAAGGAGTTCACCCTATCCTCTAGGGCTACATCTCCAGTCCAGCTCTCAGTGGTGGCCTTCTTTTTATTGTGTCTTGAAGCAAAGAACTACAATGAAAGAGCTCAATATGAGTCTCCTGAAACAGATTGGCTTGGCAGGGTGGTTCTTGGATTCCCAAAACACTAGAGTACACAGACTCTTTTCTTTGCCAGCTCTTTGACCTCTCTGGTCTGACAGATCCTCTCAGGGATGGCTTCAGTCTTTCAAGCTCTTTGGTGCTCGACGCTGCCTTTGGTCAGCTCGGCCCTTCTGTCTTCTTTCTACTTTTTGCTTCACCGGTTCTTCTCTTCTCTGTCTTCTGTCTTCGATGTTCCATCTTTCGGTTCCTGACTTCTTGGTGTCCTTACCGTTCTCTGTTCATGGCTTTAAACCATTCGAGTTCATGGCGGTTCAGTTCCTCTTCCACCTTCGTCGGATCGCCTGCTTGCAGCTGCACTTGGAGTTCCCTATTCTCGGCGTCATCATCAGGTTCACAAGGAGTGGCCACTTGTCCTCCCGTGAACTGCGTCAGCTTGCCTCGTCGGTTCAATTCTTCGGTTACGTCGTGGAATGAGTCTTTTGCCACCATGGCAGTTAATTCGGACTTCAAATTCTTTCATATCGTGGCTAATTCCCTCGTTAAATCCGACTTCTCCATCGGGCGCGATCTCAGCCATTAGATCTGGAGCCCCCAGATCCGATGCCATTTGCTCGTCTCGCGCGGTTGACTAGCTCCACCGTTAGCGCGCGATGAGCAGCGGTTTTCTCTCGGTTTTCTCTCTCCTCTGCTTGCCATGCGTCAAGCGCTGAGTAGAATCGTTCCTTTTTCATCAAAACTACTTGTTGCCCATGGATGCCCCCGATCAATACCGTCGACTTTTGGAGCAGGTCCCGCCTTTAGCGCTTAGCCTTTTGTCCCATGGTTTTCCCGGCTCCCACGCGACCGAGTGCTCGAGGCTTCTCCATTTTGAGGTTTTTCGCGCAGCAACGCGCGATTAGCGCTAATTACGCATCAAAAACTCCCTCTGTTTCCCGATCCGGGTCTCCCAAGGGCTAATTTCGCCTCCGGCGTAGTCTCCATGGGCCTCGGTCAGCGCGCTTTGACCGAGGTCCTTGTCGTTCCACATTGGCTGCCACTGCCACTGGTTTGTGTTTTTTATCGCTGTTTTAAATTCTTTGAAATCTGTCCCGACCTAGTACAGCCATGGCTCTGTTAATCATTCTTTATGGATCCAATTTGGATCATGGAGTCGTCACAATATAATTAGAGCCTACATAACAATAATAACGTAAGGAAAAAACAATAACAATACTGGGCTTCTATGAGGCACAACAATAACAATATGGGGGATACATGGGCATAATAATAACAATAGGGGACTACACTAACAATAACAATAACAATATCCCGGATGCGGGTGCATTGGAGACGTGGTAATGGCATGAGCCATCACGTGGGCAGGTGGCAGGCCTACGACGTCAGGTGGTACCACGCGCAGCGGGATATTAATCCGCTTGAAAGCAGACGGACGAAGGCATTAATGCCTGTCTTCTCGGCTCGAGGGAGGAGGATGGCGTTCGATGCAGCAGAGTGTTTAAAGCAGAGAGGGCTCGATTTGCAGAGGGATATGAGCGATCATTGTGGTGAGGCCCTGCTCCGCTCAGACGGAAATGGGAGTAAGGATTTGAGGTGCGTTCCGCCGGTTTCTGGGCCTGGAAGGAGCACCACCTGCAACAGTGCGGTGATTGTGTTGGTTTTCGTAGCGGTAGGAGCTCAGGGTGCTTGTGTTGGTTTTCATAGAGGGAGAAGTTCAGCAATGCCGAGGGAAAGGCCGCGGATGGGCAGCCGACGAGGGGGAACCAGAGGCAGGGCCCTCCCGCAGCAGCATGATTACAATTCGCCCTCCTCCTCCATCGAAGTAACGTCGCTGCCTCAGAGATTCCAGGGCAGCAATGAGGAGGAGGGTGGGCATGATGGCAGAAGCCCAAATTCTGAAGAAGGACAGATGGAGCTCCCAATGCTTAGGTATCGGCGCCCCTGCCCTCAAGTTAATTCCACACTGGTTGTTTCTATAATGATTGAGCCTGGCGTTACACAGAACATGGAGGCAGAGCCTTTGCCGGATGGGCAGCGCTCCAGCAGAGAGGATTCACCTATTGCGTGCCTTCCGGTTGAGGCTGGAACTGGTTGGTTGGCCCCTGGACGTGAACTTGGACCGGATCTAGCGCGCCCAGCTTCAAATTGCGACCCGGCTGTCGGCCCTTCAACGCTTGCTGGTCCAAGCAGGCCAGCACAAGAAGGCAGCCCTGACGCGGTCATCCAGCTCTCAGACTCCGAGGATTCTCTCCGTTTCGGGTGCCGAATTGAAGAGGCGCCCCAGACCACTGATGATGAATGAACTCGCTCCCGGTAATCTCTGCTATTTTTCTTGGGATTTCAATGTATAACTCTGCCAAGCGGCGGCTCTATCTCTGTCAATGTGTTGGTTGTAATGGTTCAGGTGTCGGATGTAATTGTTCATGTGTCGGATGTAATGGTCCAGGTGTTTGTTTGTCTTTGTCCGGGTCAGTCCATGGCCCTGGAGTCTATTCAGTTATCATCTGTTATGTAAATGTGTCGGCAGTGGTCAAGCAACAAATTCCAATTTTGAATCTTCTCAATTTTGGAACTGAAAGCAGGGCAAGGCAAGGGCTGATAGGCAAAACTTCTTAGCCTTGCCCAATGTACTCTATTTTGTATCTCTGTTTTGTATGATAATAGAATTAGTCGCATTCAAAATAAAAAAATAAAAAAAAATAAAAAAAAAAAAAAAAAAAAACAACAACAATAACAATAACAACAAGGGGGATACACTGGTATTATAGGGACCTAATAGGTGCACTAGTTCCAAGTCACTTTATTCTTAATCAAAGTGCAACATAATGTGATCAGGGTTAATTCCAAGGTGTAAGTGGACATCTAGTGAAGCACGCCACCTAGAGGATTGTGCTAAGAAGATGGCATCAGAAGATAAGTGGATCAAGATGAGTGAAAGAACATGGACAAATGGCTAGGGTACATGCATAACTAGCCTCTCAAATTACTGCAAGCTCAACCACTTCCTCAACATATGTGCCAAGGATGCATGATTGAAAAGGTAGCATGTGTTAGTTTGAAAAGGATCTAAAGATGACCAACAAATTAGTGAGAGGAAAACCATTCACAAATAAGACCATTTTTAATTGATTTGCCTTAACATGTGTGAGAAAGAGGCAAGGTTACATGAACATTAAGTTGTATTCCCTAGTAAAACTTTATTCTTTTTCTTTTTCTTTTATTTTTTGCAACTTAGAGAATGAGGCCTCAATTAAGCTTTATAACCCATGAATAAAATAAGGCCATAATCTAGCACTCAACCTAACGTTTGGGTTCAATTAATCAAAGGTAAAAATATCCCAAACCACTTTGGCATGTAAAATGGAAAAGCTTTTAAGAAGCCTTAACGTTAAGGCTCTAATACCAATTGATATGAGCACACAACATTAATACATAGGATAACGAAAAGAATAAAAAAGTCAATCTAGAGTCGAGACTACAAGCATGCAAGAAGAAAGGAGATTGTTGTGATGTACACATTTGGTATCTTCATTTGTATATCTATTTATAAACACTATAAAATTGTTGGGAGAGAGATCAAGTTTGACTATGTCTCCTAGAGTTACAATAAAAGTATATGTATTTAGGTGGATGATCGAGTGTAACCAAACCCCTTACAAGTTATGTACAATGAAATAAGAAAATTAAAACGAGAAGTGAAAACGCATAGAGAAAATATATACCTAGTGAACCAGCATAAGAAAATAAAGTGCGTTAAAGATTAGTTTAGCAAACCAGCATAGGAAAATAAAGTGCGTTAAAGATTAGTTTAGCACAAAATAAATGTAATTTGAAAACTACCATCAAAAGTCGCATAAGCAACTTACCATTCTTGAATTTTCCAAGTCTTCAGTGGGTCTATAAGTACTCTTCTAATTCTATGAGATTTAATTCTTTTAATTCTATCATATTTAACTCTTTTCTTGATATTGTAGATTAGCTACTACATCCGTGCTCAAATCATACTTGTTCAAGTAGCTGACTCGACATACTCGCACTCAGCAACTAGACTGAAAATCGAGGACCTGAGGTTTTAGGTGCCCGATTTACCGCAAAACTCTGGAAGTTGTTTTTAAACAAATTAAATACATCCTAAAACTCCTCATTAGAAGTTGAGGAACATACTTTAGACACCCAAGACTGACCAAAGAGGCAAAACCTAGAATGTGTGTAAAAATAAATGGTCATAAAATATTGAAATGCCAATAGAGGCATGATTTTATTGTTAGGTGGGATGGTGATAATCCCACACCCAAGTTCAAATCCCTTGAGATATGTTTTGCCCTCATAGGAAGGTCTCACCCATGCAAGCAAGTAGTTTCGGGAGATTGTGGTCAGAAGCAAATCCTAGACGAATTTAGTGGAATAGATAACCCCCACCTGCAGCTTCCGAGGCTTAAAGAGTGTTGTACAGCAACTAAAATCCACTGTGAATTCTCACAGATTGGAGAGGGGAAATATTTTGGCATCGCAGACAATGTCGCCCATGCAAGCAAGCCGCTTCATGCGGTTGAGGCCAGAAGCATGTACTAGACGAATTTGAATAAATAACCCTTACCTGCAGCTTTTTAGGCTTCTTGGCCGAAGGGATTTTTCAAAAGTATTGTACTCCGGCTAAAATCCACTATGAATTCTCCCAAATTGAAGAGGAGTTGTGGCATGCCCCGCACACAAGGATATTCAAAAGCATATTGTCAAAAAAAAATTATAAAATTATCTACATTCTGAACAAATTAACTCCGAGTAATTTCGAGCACTCTAAAAAATAGAGAATTCAACTCACTGAAAAAAAATAAAAAAAGTTTATGAACATTAGTAAGGAGTCGGTACAACCTTCTAGCAAAGATGCGACAATCAGGAAACACGAGTTTTCAGCTCAATTACTTACAGAAATTCATTTGAATTGTGCGAACATATACACATCGAAATGGGCCAAATACTCAAAAGAAAACTAAGAAAACTTTGAGATATGACAAGGAAGTTGAAAAGCTCTGAGGAAGCAACATAACAACGAAGAGACATATTCCCTAAAATTAGAGACAAGAAAGGGCAGTACCTTGGGCAACGCTTGAGGATCTGTGGTGGCAAAATTCAATTTGCAAGCCTTCTACACATTTCATAAAGAAAATGCACTCTCAATCTGCAAGCCTTCTACACGTTTCATAAAGAAAATGCACTTTTAGGAAAAGCTTCACCCACAAACTTCTCTAGTTTCTCTAGTGGATGGATCGTAAAACTACAGAACGGTTCCCGTCAATCTCCCATCCAATAAAGATTTCATCATAATAGAAACTTCAATGGCATCAGCCCTGTGTATAACACAAGGTTATTGTCAATGCTCGTGGTGGTGGGCGATTTTGACTTCACCAGCACATAGGCGAACTATATGTCGTCAATATTGACATCAATAGCCAATTGCTAGCCAAATAAGACTGTCTATTGTAGAAATACGCTGGATTGCAACCAACTGTGACTAAAAATGTTCATAGCCCTTTTCACAGCTTCGCTTGTGACTTAGCGAAGTCATGAAAAGGGCTATAAACATTTTTAGTCACAATTGGTCGCAATCCAGTGGATTTCTACAATAGGCAGTCTTATTTGGTCGGCAATTGGCTATTGATGTCAATATTGACGACATATAGATCACCTACGTGCTAGTCAAGTCAAAATCGCCCACCACCATGAGCATTGACAATCAAAAAGGACTTTGTGTTATACATAGGGTTGATGTCATTGAAGTTTCTATTGTAATGAAAACTTTATTGGATGGGAGATTGAGAGGAACCATTATGTAGTTCTACGATCCATCCACAAGAGAAACCAGAAAAGTTTGTGGGTGAAGTTTTTCCTAACAGACGCATTTTCTTTATGAAACGTGTAGAAGGCTTGCAGATTGAATTTTGCTACCACAAATCCTCAAGTGTTGCCCAAGTTACTACCCGTTACTGCTATTTCTTGTTATCACCCCAAGAAACTCTCCTAGGTTGTATCTCGGAGATGCTTGGGAACATTACAAACTCAACTTAATGTTGGAAATGGATGAATGGAAGGAATGATGCTTGTTCAAGCCAGATAACCACTTCTACTATGCTTAACTCCAGACATGGGTGAACACCCCCAGATTGCAAGGCTTTAGACCACCAATTACTCACAGTTTAAGGATTTGGTGAATATGGAGAATACTGACCACACCAGCAGATGCACAAGACCATGTGATGGCCGGCTACAACCAGTAAAAAAGGTCTGCAAATCTATTTCCTAATGCGCAGACAGGATGACAGCTCTCTGGCACTAAGATAACAGAAACCTGCATAACACATTCAATGATACGTACTAGACTTCAACACAGAGGTAGGATGACAGCTCCTCTAATGCTAAACATCAAGAGTACATGAAAAATGCATAACAGGCACAGCCTAGAATAGAATAGAACCGGAAAGTGAGCAATTAACAGCGAAAGAAGCTTGTATTAACTGAAAATGAAGACCAGACGCTGCAAGTATCAAAGTAGTTACAGTCTCCAGAAGTTGAACCTTACATCAAAACGACAACCATCAACCCTGATTACATCTTGTTTGTGGATATATATAGAGTTTGAATACAAAGGCACTCGGCCGTTCTAAGTATGGAGGGGTCATAATTGACCGCCAACCGCTTTAATTGTCTGGTAGTCTCTGCTGCAATCTGTTTGTTTCAATGAATGAATCTGATCTTTTCCGATACTCTGTTGTCCTTTCTGAACAGGTGGAGTGTTGCATGAAAGAAGCTCCATAACTGATAAATGCTCTGATCTGCTCGAGGCATGTCCTTTTTCTTCTCGGCCATTCTTCATGTTAAATGCGGTTGTTGAGGATCTATTACGCCGAGTGCTGGATACTGGCCACCTTCTTCCTTCGGATGCATGTAATGATCGAGGCGAGAGGAGGGATATCAGCGATTGGATTGCGTGGATCGACGGTGGGGATCGTTTTGCAGAGGGTATCGAGAGATATGGGATCGGGATGGACGAGGGCCGTTGGATGGATTTGGATCCAACGATCATCGGGGGCGGAAGATGCGCGGGGATTATCAGCCGGGGAAAACTATGCAATATGGCAAATACACTATCAGCGCAGACTTCTGGCAAAACACATGGCAAATACACTATCGGCAGCGCAAATCGGACTTGAAACTTATTACACGGGAGCGGTGAGTCATATCGGGTCTGACACCTAATATCGCATCGCAAAAATGGAGTGGTATGCGTTAATGTCAAGCCCTGACCCTGTGCAATTTGCGATCAGATCGCATCGCAATATCGCATCGGCAGAAGTCAAGGGGCGTAGCCTTTATACACACATGGATGCAATTTACGATTGCGATTAGATCGCATCGCATCGGCGGAAGTCGAGGGGGGAGCCTTTATACATATGCGATTTGCGATAGTGATTAAAGTTTGAACCCGACTACACCATTGTAACATGATTTAATAGTAATATCGCATCCAATAGGGGCAATCGGTAATCGGCCATCGGCGATGTTACAGACATGACTTATAAAAGACCTCCTGAAAGCTGCAATTGCGATTGTGATTGAGAAATGAAAGCACCAAGTTATATGGTCAGGTCTTATGGAAGGTTTGAACTTCGCACTTAGGACTGGGGCTAAAAAGGGGCTTTGTCAGATTTTGGAGGGTTTATTCGGGGAATGGAGAGGTTTTAGGGGTGAACATATCTGGAAGTGCCAATGCAAAACATGAGAAAAAAAGTTCTATAATTTTGGTTTCCAATAAATTGTGAACTTTTGGGGGAAAGTATGTACCCCATAAAGAAATTTAGGTATAACTTAGAACAATCTAATTGTAAGAGAAACGTATCTGGCTACTAACAGATGAAAACCAACATGAGATGATGATTCAAGCACTACAAAGTTAAATCCTAGTTTTCAAAATACATTCTGTGTTAACTGCACGTGGGCATCAAACTGTTTTTGAAGTTTGGCACTTTAATCAAGTCAATTTCTGTAGATCAAGTGGCTATTAATATCAAGTCAATTTCTACAGATCAATTGGCTATTAATATCACGTCAATTTCTGCAGATCAATTGGCTATTAATATCCAATCAATTTCTGCAGATCAAATGGCTATTCATATCACACTAGTTACAGTAGGTTCAAAACAAACATATATACCAAAACAACAGGGGAAGAATATAGTGCACTCCTGAATCCACATGTACTGATCCCAGCACTCCGTTGAGCTAAACATTTCAGCCCACATCCTACAATAAATAAAACGCTTGACACAATCCCCACACTTAGTACTTATCTTTTTTTGTGGATTTGTTAATAAGTGACTTGTGGATGTGAGGGATGACACCTCCACCTGCTATGGTACCTTTGATCAAAGTATCAAGTTCTTCGTCTCCTCTAATAGCAAGCTGCAAATGCCTTGGGGTGATATGTTTAACCTTGAGATCTTTACTGGCATTTCCCGCAAGTTATAAAACTTCTGCAGTGAGATACTCCAGAATGGCTGCAGAATAAACAGCTACAGTTGCTCCCACCCTTCCATTTGCAGATACTCGAGACTTCAACAGACAGTGGATCCGTCCCACAGGAAACTGCAATAAGAACAAACAGTTCAATCCACCTATTGCAGAAATCTTATGGAGTTCTTGCTCACGGGAATTCTGAACTGTTCCAAAGCTTCAATGAAGATGTTTCTCTCGGGAAGAAAGAAGCTAGAATTACTTTAGTTGAATCAAGATTTTGACAAGAAAATTTATAGAAAATAAATAGATACAACTGTAAGTCAAACAACCAAAAAAAGAGTCCCAGAGAATTCAACATAAAACAGAGTCTCACAAAATTCAAGATATTACAGAAACCTTATGGAGTTCTTTCTCACTGGAGTATTTGAACTATCACAAAGCTTCATTGAAGATGTTTCTTCTAAGAAAACAGATTCCTAGAATTACTTTAGTTGAATCTAGACTTTGACATGCAAATCTGTAGAAAATAAATAATTACAAATGCAAGTCAAACCACTGAAAATCCTGTTCCAAAGTGACTAAGGCCTGTAATCTCCAATTCCAGGTATTCTTGACTTGGATTTGTATCAAGGGTTGCGAGAAAGATAGAGATGTTTTTCCAAGATAGCATGAATAGCTAGCCTGTGAGATTGCATATTATGGGATGGGGGCCATGAAAACTTATGTGGAAAAGCTACAAATTTAGTGCAGGAGAAGAATGGCTAGATTTATCAGACGGTCTACTGGGAGATGGGGTAATGGGAACTCAAATCAAGTGTACAAGGTGGGGATGCATTCCATTCTTCAGAATACATCAAAGGATGTATCTCAGCCCCTATCACTTTGTAAAAAAACATTTAATCACTAGAGAAAGATGGCATTTTGTTTGGAGAATGGGGAGGAGGAGTGGAAGAAATTGTAAAAGCAAAGTCTCCCAATAAGATATTAAGAACGTTTTCAAAATATTAAGAGCGAAGTCTCCGGATAAAATATTAAGAACATTTTCAAAATATTATAAGCAGTCAAAAACACGTTCTTCCAACCACGTCATGCCAGACGGTCATTTAAAAATTTTCAACAAAATATATATGCCGTCAAAAACACGTTCTTCAAACCACGCGTTCTTCAGTATTCAAACCACGTCATGCCTGACGGTCATTTAAAAATTTTCAACAAAATATTATAAGCCGTCAAAAACACGTTCTTCAGTCTTCAAACCACGTCATACCAGACGGTCATTTAAAAATTTTCAACATATTTAACGGCAAAAATGGCCTGTGGCGGGCAAAATGCCCGTCAAATTCCAACACTGGTTTCGAAACTTCCAATTTCCTGTGCGTAGACCTCTACAGTTCTAGAATTAATTTGTTGTTTGGTTACACAGGCGAAACCCTATCCTGCTGCTCACGGTTGATGAACCCTCAACACATTTGCGCTAGGGCTCCCGACTTACAGCAATCTGCCAGGTAATTTAAGATTTTGGCTGACAAAGCCTCAGTTGTATTCCGCCAGTCTGAACATTGATTCAAGGGTTCACTTATTCGACCCAAGGGTCTGCACTTCGGCTCCTCTGAGGGCTTCTTGTTTACTGAAAATATAAAGAGAGACTGTAATTAGTTATGTAGTAATTTTTTAATGGTTATACAGTATTTCTTTTTTGAAAGTGGGTTCTCTGCCGACTTTCCAGCTAATACAGATTCATGCTACTGCGCTCATATGATGTAATTTTGTTGAGTTTCTATTCCGCACCAGGATCTTGGCTACATTATGTATTTAAGTTTAAAAACTCTTTTATTGATCAGTTATCTTAATGGGTTCCATTGAATATTTAAGTTAAAACCCCTTTTGCTTGACAGTGTCGGGTTAACTTAATGAGTTCCATTGAATATTTAAAGTTGCTTGTTTTTGGTTGTATTTGCTACAGTTTTACTAGAATTATTACATTTTGTTCCCGGTGTTGTTCTGTCAGGAAGATAATTTGAAAACTGAATTAACAGGCTACCTTATCAAGTGTGTACATATTCAGTTAATTACAGCAGTCGTTTTTTGATTAAATTACTACAACAGTTACAGTTCGACTTCTTGAGATTTTCCAAAGTTCAAATCCCTTGAGATATGTTTTGCCCTCATGGGCTGGTCTCATCCATGCAAGCAAGTAGTTTCAGGATATTGTGGTCAGAAGCAAATCCTGGACGAATTTAGTGGAATAGATAACCCCCACCTGCAGCTTCTGAGGCTTCAAGAGTGTTGTACAGCAGCTAAAATCCACTGGGAATTCTCCCAGATTGGAGAGGGGAAATATTTTGGCATCATGGATTGTGTCACCTATGCAAGCAAGTCGTTTCATGGGTTGAGGCCAAAAGCATGTACTAGACGAATTTGAATAAATAACCCTTACCTGCTTAGTCCGGCTTAAAATCCACTGTGAATTCTCCCAGATTAGAAAGAGGTAATATTTTGGCATCGTGGTCTGTGTCGCCCATGCAAGCAAGTTGTTTCATAGGGTTGAGGCCAGAAGCATGTACTAGACAAATTTGAATAAATAACCCCTACCTGCAACTTTTTAGGCTTCTTGGCCGAAGGGATTTTTCATGAGTATTGTACTCCGACTAAAATCCACTGTGAATTTTCCGAGATTGAAGAGGAGCTGTGGCATGCGCCGCACACAAGGATATTCAGAAGCATATTGCCAAAAAAAAGCTTATAAAACTATCTGCTGAACAAATTAACTTCAAGTAATTTCCAACGCTAAAAAAAATAGAGAATTCAACTTTATGGACGTTAGTAAGGAGTCAATACAACTTTTCAGCAAAGATCCAACAATCAAGAAACACGAGTTTTCAGCGCAACTACTTGCTGAGATTCATTTGAATTGTGCGAACATATACACATTGACATGGGCCAAATACTCAAAAGAAAACTATGAAAACTTTGAGATATGACAAGGACGCTGAAAAGCTCTGAGGAAGCAACATAGCAGCGTAGAGACATATTCCCCAAAATCAGAGACAAGAAAAGGCAGTAACGGGTAGTAACTTGGGCAACACTTGAGGATCTATGATCGCAAAATTCAATATGCAAGCCTTCCACACGTTTCATAAAGAAAATGCGTTTGTTAGGAAAAACTTCACCCACAAACTTTTATGGTTTCTCTAGTGGATGGATCGCAGAACTACAGAATGGTTCCTCTCAATATCCCATCCAATAAAGTTTTCATTACAATAGAAACTTTAATGACATCAACCCTATGTATAACACAAAGTCCTTTTTTATTGTTAATGCTCATGGTGGTGGGCGATTTTGACTTGACTAGCACGTAGGCCATCTATATGTCATCAATATCCAATCACCAACCAAATAAGACTCCCTATTGTAGAAATCCACTGGATTGCGATCAACTATGACCAAAAATGTTTATAGCCCTTTTCATGACTTCGCTAAGTCACAAGCGAAGCCGTGAAAAGGGCTATGAACATTTTTAGTCACAGTTGGTCGCAATCCAGCGTATTTCTACAATAGACAGTCTTATTTGGCTAGCAATTGGCTATTGATGTCAATATTGACGACATATAGTTCGCCTATGTGCTGGTGAAGTCAAAATCGCCCACCACCACGAGCATTGACAATAACCTTGTGTTATACACAGGGCTTATGCCATTGAAGTTTCTATTGTGATGAAATCTTTATTGGATGGGAGATTGACGGGAACCGTTCTGTAGTTCTACGATCCATCCACTAGAGAACTAGAGAAGTTTGTGGGTGAAGATTTTCCTAACAAGTGCATTTTCTTTATGAAACGTGTAGAAGGCTTGCAGATTGATGAACAAAGTTAGATTGAAGGTTTAAAATTTAAATGGATTTGTGATGCCAAGGTCCCAGTCTTGTTGAATTCTCCGGAAGGGGAGTGTCTTTTGTTTTATTGATTGGAATCCTGTCCAGGCTGACTTTTTAGATTAAAGTTATTTGACAGTGACATGGATTTAAATAAATAGATATAATGGGAGGTGCAACTTTTGTGAATGATTTCTTCCTCAGCACTATTTTGTAGGATGGCTTCTTTATGCAAAAGTTTTCGTCTGATTAGCCAGTAATCAGTTATATAATTTCAATAATAGCAGTTTGCAGAAAAAATTCAATGATACAATTTGTTGGTTTAAAATGCCCAAACAGTGAGTTATAACATTTACTCACGCACTTAAAAATTTGGAACTAATTTGATCTTGATCTTCTCAGTGATTAAAGTATTTTGTCTGATCTCAGAGTAGTTCTTTCAATTTGGTTGGTTGTATATTTATTATTTTGAAAGATGTACTTCTTTCGGGACTATTCCTTATAGCAAGCAACAATTAGCTTATGAAACTAATCCTATATTCAAACTAACCCAACGCCTAATCCTATATTCATGTGGGACTGTACATGTCTTTGAAACTAGAGAAGTTTGTGGGTGAAGCTTTTCCTAACAAGTGCATTTTCTTTATGAAACGTGTAGAAAGCTTGCAGATTGAATTTTGCCCCCACAGATCCTCAAGTGTTGCCCAAGTTACTACCCGTTACTGCCCTTTCTTGTCTCTGATTTTGGGGAATATGTCTCTACGCTGCTATGTTGCTTCCTCAGAGCTTTTCAGCTTCCTTGTATCTCAAAGTTTTCTTAGTTTTCTTTTGAGTATTTGGCCCATGTCAATGTGTATATGTTCGCACAATTAAAATGAATCTCAGCAAGTAATTGAGCTGAAAACTCGTGTTTCTTGATTGTTGGATCTTTGCTGAAAAGTTTTATTGACTCCTTACTAATGTCCATAAAGTTGAATTCTCTATTCTTTTTAGTGTTGGAAATTACTCGAAGTTAATTTGTTCAGCATATACTTTTATAAGCTTTTTTTTGGCAATATGCTTCTGAATATCCTTGTGTGCGGCGCATGCCACAGCTCCTCTTCAATCTCGGAGAATTCGCAGTGGATTTTAGCCGAAGTACAATACTCATGAAAAATCCCTTCGGCCAAGAAGCCTAAAAAGTTACAGGTAAGGGTTATCTATTCAAATTCGTCTAGTACATGCTTCTAGCCTCAACCCCATGAAACGACTTGCTTGCATGGGCGACACAGACCACGATGCCAAAATATTTCCTCTCTCCAATCCGCGAGAATTCACAGTGGATTTTAAGCCAGGCTAAGCAAGTAAGGGTTATTTATTCAAATTCGTCTAGTACATGCTTCTGGCCTCAACCCCATGAAACGACTTGCTTGCATAGGCGACATAGTCCACGATGCCAAAATATTTTTCCTCTCCAATTTGGGAGAATTCCCAGTGGATTTTAGCTGTTGTACAACACTTTTGAAGCCTCGGAAGCTGCAGGTGGGGGTTATCTATTCCACTAAATTCGTCCAGGATTTGCTTCTGACCACAATCTCCTGAAACTACTTACTTGGATGGATGAGACCAGCCCATGAGGGCAAAACATATCTCAAGGGATTTGAACTTTGGAAAATCCTAAGAAGTCAAACTGTAACTCTTGTTGTAAGTTAATCAGAAAAAAGGCTGTTGTAATTAACTGAATATGTACACACTTAATAAGGTAGACCGTTAATTCAATTTTCAAATTATCTTCCTGACAGAACACCACTGAGAACAAAATGTAATAATTCTAGTAAAACTGTAGCAAATACAACCAAAAACAAGCAACTATAAATATTCAATGGAACTCATTAAGTTAACTCGACACTGTCAAGCAAAAAGGGGGTTTTAACCTAAATATTCAATGGAACCCATTAAGATAACCGATCAATAAAAGAGTTTTTAAACTTAAATACATAATGTAGCCAAGATCCTGGTGCGGAATAGAAACTCAACAAAATTACATCATATGAGCGCAGTAGCATGAATCTGTATTAGCCGGAAAGTCGGCAGAGAACCCACTTTCAAAAAAGAAATACTATATAACCATTAAAAAATTACTACATAACTAATTACAGTCTCTCTTAATATTTTCAGTGAACAAGAAGCCCTCAGAGGAGCCAATGTGCAGACCCTCGGGTCGTATAAGTGAACCCTTGAATCAATGTTCAGACTGGCGAAATACAACTGAGGCTCTGTCGGCCAAAACCTTAAATTACCTGGCAGATTGTTGTAAGTCGGGAGCCCTAGCGCAAATGTTGAAGGTTCATCAACCGTGAGGTGCAGGAGAGGGTTTCACATGTGTACCCAAACAACAAATTAATTCTAGAACTGTAGAGGTCTACGCATAGGAAACTTGAAGTTTCGAAACCAGTGTTGGAATTTGACGGGCATTTTTCCCGTCACAGGCCATTTTAGCCGTTAAATACGTTGAAAAATTTTAAATGACCGTCTAACATGACATGGTTTGAAGACTGAAGAACGTGTTTTTGACGGCTTAAAATATTTTGTTGAAAGTTTTTAAATGACCGTCAGGCATGACGTGGTTTGAAAACTGAAGAAAGCGTGGTTTAACACGTCATGCCAGGCGGTCATTTAAAAATTTTCAACAAAATATTACATGTTGTGCCAGACGGTCATTTAAAAATTTTCAACAGAATATCATACGCTGTCAAAAACACGTTCTTCAAACCACGTCATGCCTAACGGTCATTTAAAAATTTTCAACAAACTAATATAAGCCGTCAAAAACACGTTCTTCAGTCTTCAAAACACGTCATGCCAGACGGTCATTTAAAATTTTTCAACGTATTTAACGGCTAAAATGGCCTGTGACAGGCAAAATGCTCGTCAAATTCCAACCCTGGTTTCGAAACTTCCAGTTTCCTGTGCGTAGACCTCTACAGTTCTAGAATTAATTTGTTGTTTGGTTACACAGGCGAAACCCTCTCCTGCTGCTCACGGTTGATGAACCCTCAACATTTGCGCTAGGGCTCCCGACTTACAGCAATCTGCCAGGTAATTTAAGATTTTGGCCGACAGAGCCTCAGTTGTATTCCGCTAGTCTGAACATTGATTCAAGGGTTCACTTATTCGACCCGAGGGTCTGCACTTCGACTCCTCTAAGGGATTCTTGTTTACTGAAAATATTAAGAGAAATTATTAAGGAATTTAGACTTCTGTGATCCATAACATTGTTTATATAATCTTCGGCAAAATCACATAACCAATCTTTTGTCGACGCGTTTCGAACCAACCAGTGTGGTTCATCGTCCTGACGATGAACCACACTGGTTGGTTCGAAACGCGTCGACAAAAGATTGGTTATGTGATTTTGCCAAAGATTATATAAACAATATTAAGAGAGACTGTAATTAGTTATGTTAATTTTTTAATAGTTATATAGTATTTCTTTTTTGAAAGTAGGTTCTCTGCCGACTTTCCGACTAATACAGATTCCTGTGCGTAGACCTCTACAGTTCTAGAATTGATTTGTTGTTTGGTTACACAGGCGAAACCCTCTCTTGCTGCTCACGGTTGATGAACCCTCAACATTTGCGCTAGGGCTCCCGACTTACAGCAATCTGCCAGGTAATTTAAGATTTTGGCCGACAGAGCCTCAATTGTATTCCGCTAATCTGAACATTGATTCAAGGGTTCACTTATTCGACCCGAGGGTCTGCACTTCGGCTCCTCTGAGGGCTTCTTGTTTACTGAAAATATTAAGAGAGACTGTAATTAGTTATGTAGTAATTTTTTAATGGTTATATAGTATTTCTTTTTTGAAAGTGGGTTCTCTGCCGACTTTCCGGCTAATACAGATTCATGCTACTGCGCTCATATGATGTAATTTTGTTGAGTTTCTATTCCGCACCAGGATCTTGGCTACATTATGTATTTAAGTTTAAAAACTCTTTTATTGATCGGTTATCTTAATGGGTTCCATTGAATATTTAGGTTAAAACCCCCTTTTTGCTTGACAGTGTCGAGTTAACTTAATGAGTTCCATTGAATATTTATAGTTGCTTGTTTTTGGTTGTATTTGCTACAGTTTTACTAGAATTATTACATTTTGTTCTCAGTGGTGTTCTGTCAGGAAGATAATTTGAAAATTGAATTAACGGTCTACCTTATTAAGTGTGTACATATTCAGTTAATTACAACAGCCTTTTTTCTGATTAACTTACAACAAGAGTTACAGTTTGACTTCTTAGGATTTTCCAAAGTTCAAATCCCTTGAGATATGTTTTGCCCTCATGGGTTGGTCTCATCCATCCAAGCAAGTAGTTTCAAGAGATTGTGGTCAGAAGCAAATCCTGGACGAATTTAGTGGAATAGATAACCCCCACCTGCAGCTTCCGAGGCTTCAAAAGTGTTGTACAGCAGCTAAAATCCACTGGGAATTCTCCCAAATTGGAGAGGAAAAATATTTTGGCATCGTGGACTATGTCGCCTATGCAAGCAAGTCGTTTCATGGGGTTGAGGCCAGAAGCATGTACTAGACGAATTTGAATAAATAACCCTTACTTGCTTAGCCTGGCTTAAAATCCACTGTGAATTCTCTCAGATTGGAGAGAGGAAATATTTTGGCATCGTGGTCTGTGTCGCCCATGCAAGCAAGTCGTTTCATGGGGTTGAGGCCAGAAGCATGTACTAGACGAATTTGAATAAATAACCCTTACCTGCAACTTTTTAGGCTTCTTGGCCGAAGGGATTTTTCATGAGTATTGTACTTCGGCTAAAATCCACTGCGAATTCTCCGAGATTGAAGAGGAGCTGTGGCATGCGCCGCACACAAGGATATTCAGAAGCATATTGCCAAAAAAAAGCTTATAAAACTATCTGCTGAACAAATTAACTTCGAGTAATTTCCAACACTAAAAAAAATAGAGAATTCAACTTTATAGACATTAGTAAGGAGTCAATACAACTTTTCAGCAAAGATCCAACAATCAAGAAACACAAGTTTTCAGCTCAACTACTTGCTGAGATTCATTTGAATTGTGCGAACATATACACATTGACATGGGCCAAATACTCAAAAGAAAACTAAGAAAACTTTGAGATATGACAAGGAAGCTGAAAAGCTCTGAGGAAGCAACATAGCAGCGTAGAGACATATTCCCCAAAATCAGAGACAAGAAAAGGCAGTAACGGGTAGTAACTTGGGCAACACTTGAGGATCTGTGGTGGCAAAATTCAATCTGCAAGCCTTCTACACGTTTCATAAAGAAAATGCGTCTATTAGGAAAAACTTCACCCACAAACTTTTCTGGTTTCTCTAGTGGATGGATCGCAGAACTACAGAATGGTTCCTCTCAATCTCCCATCCAATAAAGTTTTCATTACAATAGAAACTTCAATGACATCAACCCTATGTATAACACAAAGTCCTTTTTTATTGTCAATGCTCATGGTGGTGGGCGATTTTGACTTGACTAGCACGTAGGCCATCTATATGTCGTCAATATTGGCATCAATAGCCAATTGTCGACCAAATAAGACTGCCTATTGTAGAAATCCACTGGATTGCGACCAACTGTGACTAAAAATGTTTATAGCCCTTTTCATGACTTCGCTAAGTCACAAGTGAAGCCGTGAAAAGGGCTATGAACATTTTTAGTCACAGTTGGTCGCAATCCAGCGTATTTCTACAATAGACAGTCTTATTTGGCTAGCAATTGGCTATTGATGTCAATATTGACGACATATAGTTCGCCTATGTGCTGGTGAAGTCAAAATCGCCCACCACCACGAGCATTGACAATAAAATTGTGTTATACACAAGGCTGATGCCATTGAAGTTTCTATTGTGATGAAATCTTTGTTGGATGGGAGATTGACGAGAACCGTTCTATAGTTCTACGATCCATCCACTAGAGAAACTAGAGAAGTTTGTGGGTGAAGCTTTTCCTAACAAGTGCATTTTCTTTATGAAACTTGTAGAAGGCTTGCAGATTGATGAACAAAGTTAGATTGAAGGTTTAAAATTTAAATGGATTTGTGATGCCAAGGTCCCATTCTTGTTGAATTCTCAGGAAGGGGAGTGTCTTTTGTTTTATTGATTGGAATCCTGTCCATGCTGACTTTTTAGATTAAAGTTATTTGACAGTGACATGGATTTAAATAAATAGATATAATGGGAGGTGCAACTTTTGTGAATGATTTCTTCCTCAGCGCTATTTTGTAGGATGGATTCTTTATGTAAAAGTTTTCGACTGATTAGCCAGTAATCAGTTATATAATTTCAATAATAGCAGTTTGCAGAAAAAATTCAATGATACGATTTGTTGTTTTAAAATGCCCAAGCAGTGAGTTATAACATTTACTCACGCACTTAAAATTTTGGAACTGGTTTGATCTTGATCTTCTCAGTGATTAAAGTATTTTGTCTGATCTCAGAGTAGTTCTTTCAATTTGGTTGGCTGTATATTTATTATTTTGAAAGATGTACTTCTTTCGGGACTATTCCTTATAGCAGGCAACAATTAGCTCATGAAACTAATCCTATATTCAAACTAACCCAACGCCTAATCCTATATTCATCTGGGTCTGTACATGTCTTTGAAACTAGAGAAGTTTGTGGGTGAAGCTTTTCCTAACAAGTGCATTTTCTTTATGAAACGTGTAGAAGGCTTGCAGATTGAATTTTGCCACCACAGATCCTCAAGTGTTGCACAAGTTACTACCCGTTACTGCCTTTTCTTGTCTCTAATTTTGGGGAATATGTCTCTACGCTGCTATGTTGCTTCCTCAGAGCTTTTCAGCTTCCTTGTCATATCTCAAAGCTTTCTTAGTTTTCTTTTGAGTATTTGGCCCATGTCCATGTGTATATGTTCGCACAATTCAAATGAATCTCAGCAAGTAATTGAACTGAAAACTCGTGTTTCTTGATTGTTGGATCTTTGCTGAAAGTTGTATTGACTCCTTACTAACGTCCATAAAATTGAATTCTCTATTTTTTTTTAGGGTTGGAAATTACTCGAAGTTAATTTGTTCAGCAGATAGTTTTATAAGCTTTTTTTTGGCAATATGCTTCTAAATATCCTTGTGTGCGGCGCATGCCACAGCTCCTCTTCAATCTCAGAGAATTCGTAGTGGATTTTAGCCGAAGTACAATACTCATGAAAAATCCCTTCGGCCAAGAAGCCTAAAAAGTTGCAAGTAAGGTTATTTATTCAAATTCGTCTAGTACATGCTTCTGACCTCAACCCCATGAAACGACTTGCTTGCATGGGCGACACAGACCACGATGCCAAAATATTTCCTCTCTCCAATCCGGGAGAATTCACAGTGGATTTTAAGCCAGACTAAGCAGGTAAGGGTTATTTATTCAAATTCGTCTAGTACATGCTTCTGGCCTCAACCCCATGAAACGACTTGCTTGCATAGGCGACACAGTGCACGATGCCAAAATATTTCCCCTCTCCAATCTGGGAGAATTCCCAGTGGATTTTAGCTGCTATACAACACTCTTGAAGCCTCGGAAGCTGCAAGTGGGGGTTATCTATTCCACTAAATTCGTCCAGGATTTGCTTCTGACCACAATCTCCTGAAACTACTTGCTTGCATGGATGAGACCAGCCCATGAGGGCAAAACATATCTCAAGGGATTTGAACTTTGGAAAATCTCAAGAAGCCGAACTATAACTGTTGTAGTAAGTTAATCAGAAAAAAGGCTGTTGTAATTAACTGAATATGTACACACTTAATAAGGTAGCCCGTTAATTCAGTTTTCAAATTATCTTCCTGAAAAAACAGCACCGAGAACAAAATGTAATAATTCTAGTAAAACTGTAGCAAATACAACCAGAAACAAGCAACTGTAAATATTCAATGGAAGTCATTAAGTTAACTCGACACTGTCAAGCAAAAGGGGTTTTAACTTAAATATTCAATGGAACCCATTAAGATAACCGATCAATAAAAGAGTTTTTAAACTTAAATACATAATGTAGCCAAGATCCTAGTGCAGAATAGAAACTCAACAAAATTACATCATATGAGCGCAGTAGCATGAATCTGTATCAGCCGGAAAGTCAGCAGAGAACCCACTTTCAAAAAAGAAATACTATATAACCATTAAAAAATTACTACATGACTAATTACAGTCTCTCTTAATATTTTCAGTAAACAAGAAGCCCTCAGAGGAGCCAAAGTGCAGACCCTCGAGTCGAATAAGTGAACCCTTGAATCAATGTTCAGACTGGCGGAATACAACTGAGGCTCTGTCGGCCAAAATCTTAAATTACCTGGCAGATAGCTGTAAGTCGGGAGCCCTAGCGCAAATGTTGAGGGTTCATCAACTGTGAGCAGCAGGAGAGGGTTTTGCCTGTGTAACCAAACAACAAATTAATTCTAGAACTGTAGAGGTCTACGCACAGGAAACTGGAAGTTTCGAAACCAGTGTTGGAATTTGACGGGCATTTTGCCCGTCACAGGCCATTTTAGCCATTAAATATGTTGAAAAATTTTAAATGACCGTCTGGCATGACGTGGTTTGAAGACTGAAGAACGTGTTTTTGACGGCTTATAATATTTTGTTGAAAATTTTTAAATGACCGTCAGTGATGACGTGGTTTGAACACTGAAGAACGCGTGGTTTGAAGAACGTGTTTTCGATGGCATATAATATTTTGTTGAAAATTTTTAAATGACCGTCTGGCATGACGTGGTTGGAAGAACATGTTTTTGACTGCTTATAATATTTTGTAAACGTTCTTAATATTTTATCTGGAGACTTCGCTCTTAATATTTTGAAAACATTCTTAATATCTTATCGGGAGACTTTGCTTTTACAAACTTCGCGATTTTAAAATAGAATAGGTTAAAGATAGTCGTCTGTGGGATAGATTACTTCTTCATCTGCTTGATATATTCGGTCTTTTTTTTGTCTGTGAATAAGAAATTGAGGTATGTCCTATAACTAGCAATTGCCCCAAAAGGTGCAAAGAGAGGTTGATAAGATTATTAAATTGTGATAATTCCAAAGACATGTACAATACCAGATGAATATAGGATTAGGCGTTGGGTTAGTTTGAATATAGGATTAGTTTCATAAGCTAATCGTTGCTTGCTATAAGGAATAGTCCCGAAAGAAGTACATCTTTCAAAATAATAAATATACAGCCAACCAAATTAAAAGAACTACTCTAAGATCAGACAAAACACTTTAATCACTGAGAAGATCAAGATCAAACCAGTTCCAAATTTTTAAGTGCGTAAGTAAATTTATAACTCACTGCTTGGGCATTTTAAAATAACAAATCGTATCATTGAATTTTTCTGCAAACTGCTATTATTGAAATTATATAACTGATTACTGGCTAATCAGACGAAAACTTTTACATAAAGAAGCCATCCTACAAAATAATGCTGAGGAAGAAATCATTCACAAAAGTTGCACCTCCCATTATATCTATTTATTTAAATCCATGTCACTGTCAAATAACTTTAATCTAAAAAGTCAGCCTAGACAGGGTTCCAATCAATAAAACAAAAGACACTCCCCTTCCGGAGAATTCAACAAGAATGGGACCTTGGCATCACAAATCCATTTAAATTTTAAACCTTCAATCTAACTTTGTTCATCAATGTAGAGTAATCCTGGACTGCTTTAAAATTGGAAATTAGCTCCAAATAGCAATTATATCAAATGGAAAAAGTGGGAAAAAGATGTTCTGAAATGCAGGTTGGAGGGAAAAGAAAAAATCAACAAAAAGGACTATCCAATATCTGCCAGATATGTTTCACTTGTAAAATATAACTTTTACAACATCCATTATCTGATTTCTTTAGGGACCAACGACCTGGCATCAATAGATATGATGCTAATTGAATGTCTTTTGTCAAACCTCGATCCTTGAGTCCAAAGACTCAAATAACTTTGGACGTGTTCTATACTTGCACTGCATCATAGACAAATTTGAACTTTGACCATTAGAGGCTGCTCGTAGACTGATTCTCAAGTCATTGAGGACAACAATACTCCTCCAAAATAAACGCCCCTTCAAACATGTATTTAGCATACCCAGCATGACATTTAGAAATACAAATAGAAAAAATGACAATCTAAACAAATTTCCATCATTTAACCAGGTATGGTGTGGGAAAACTTACATCAATGTAGTCTTGATCAGTTGACCACCATAAACACATGTTCATAGTGTCATAAACTCTCCTACACACAAATGACGATATGCCTGAAGGAAGTTCAACGCCTTTCGTGAGAAATACAACTTTACATGGATGAAGCAATGAGGCAACTGATATCTCATCTTTGTGAAATGAAATAACCAGTTGTACAAACACACGATGAAATCATGTAAGACAAACATTAAAGCTTCAAAATATCTCATTTGTTCGCAACTCTATTGAATATGGAATAGCAAAATAGCAGATGCGTAATAGATCATAATAAGCATACCAAATGAATATGAGCTCGCAGCGTGTGCTGATTAATTGCTTTTACCATATAGAATTGTCATAAGGTCCATGTGGATGATGGTAACCACATTAGCCCATCCATATTCTCTTCCACTGCAAGATTGGTATTTTTAGATAAAGGTAGCTTGAAAATAAAAACTGGTTGATACGCTAAGAATGCCAACTGCCCATCTACGTTACAGGCTTAAGCAGTTGACGAAAATATTCCGCCTATCATAGGAGAAATAACGTTAAAGCCATGAAACTTAACACTGCCTAATATACGACTTACAGTAATAAAAATGTGAAGACCAAAATACCAAATGTCTAGAAAGTAGGAAAGCCTTTATGCATATCACTACAACAATAGGACTCAAAATAACGACATAAAATGAGCTCCCTATACAAAATCAGGGAAGGTAACTCTACACTAAAATACGCAGCCTATGACAGCGAGTCGTGAAGTTAAAACTGTTTGCAGTTATTTGAAAACAACTCAAAATCAAACAAGAAAGGTTAAATTTTTCCAAGTTGTAAATCTCAACCACAAGCTAGCCCCAAAATACCACTCATATAGATATTTAAAACAACAAATATTCAATTATCTGTGGTGCAACAATTTTTAATCCAAAAAAAGGGCTTGACTGCTTAAACGAAACCAGCAACAACTCTATATCTTGTAGCAATGATATCGGGGATATCAAGGCTGGAGACTTAGACAGTTCCAACAACCAAAAACTTCAGAAAATCATAACCGAGGGGAACACACTTGCAAACTCATGAAGTGTTAAATAAACCTAAGATTTCTACGGTACAAGTCACCACAATGTATAATTGCATATTTTCACAAAAGAAAGAAGTACTACATATAAGACATTTACAGTTTTGCATCCAAATGGGAAAGAGAACGCGGAAGCTTTCAAAACCTAATCGAGTCGCTAATTTCTTCACCGACCTCAAAACTGTGCCGTTCAGGCGATATTTTATGGGGTTTCTCTCTCAAAAACAAGTGCTAAAGCTTTGAAATATGATCGAACGGTGGATTTCTATGAGCATGCAAAACAAAAGACCTATGATAACAGAAACATCATATATTCAACAAGAGCCTTACCTGCGAGGGTTGGTGTGTAGTGGGTGATAATGTTGAAAAACTTTCCAGGAAGACCTTACGCTTTTGTTGAATGAACCTAAGATCCAAGTGAAATTGGGAAAGATTTATCCAAGACAGATAAACAAAATTCCTGGTGAAAACCTCAGAGAGAGGATTTGTAACACTGAAGGAGGGTTTGCAACGACTTCTAAGTCCGAGGAGGAAAAAGATACCTGTGGTGTGCTAGAGTAGGTTTCACCTCGAGCACCAGAAGAGTGAGGTTGCAGAGCGCCAACGGCCAAGGGAGATTTTCAAATCAATTCACGCAGTTAAAATACGGGCACATACAGAGACGCAAGAAGCTAATAGCAAAGAACAGAGACTAGAAGCCGAGCTGACCTGAAGGCAGCATCAAGCCAGATAGAACCAGAGAGAGTCAGAGAGTCTGTGGACTCCATTGAAGGCTTGAGAGGTTCAAGCAAGCTCCTCGATATAGGCCTGTCATACTACTGTGACCCTCGGAGGTTGAGTTTCAATGAGGAGACTCTATGCACTCCATTCCTACTGACTTCATTCTGTTTAGTGAGACTCGAATCGAGCTCACTGTTGTAAAAACTCTGCTTGGAAACATAATAGAGAGGCCACCACTGAAAGGCTGGACCAGGAGACGGTGCCTTGGAGAGGCTTCCCGACTCCTTCGGGGATTTATCGAGCCTACAACACATCGACCTGTCTTACTGCGGTGCCTTGGAGAGGCTTCCCGACTCCTTCGGGAATTTAATTAAGCTTAAATATATTAATTTATTGGGATGCCATAAGTTAACCATCCCTGGTGGAACTTTTCGAAAGATTACGCTTGAATACATGGGTTTCCCTGAATGGCGCATCGAAGTGTTGCCCCCCCAAATTGCTCATCAGTGGTCCCTGGAAAAATTACTGTTGTGCCTTATAAACATGGAAGAATGGCCAAGTGCAACTGGAGAGTCAAGCCATTTGGAAAAGTTGGTATTAGAAACGCCTTTCTTAGAAGCGCTGCCGCCTTGTTTTGGACGTGACCTAAGGAACTTGAAGCATTTGGAGCTGCTAAGCTGCCGGAGTTTGAAACGTTTGCCGGATTCCTTTCTCCTCTTGGATCAGTTGATGAACATGGAAGAATGGCCAAGTGCAACTGGAGAGTCAAGCCATTTGGAAAAGTTGGTATTAGAAACGCCTTTGTTGGAAGCGCTGCCGCCTTGTTTTGGACGTGACCTTAGGAACTTGAAGCATTTGGAGCTGCTAAGCTGCCGGAGTTTGAAACGTTTGCCGGATTCCTTTCTCCTCTTGGATCAGTTGATAAAGTTGATAGTGGAGGACTGTCCCTTACAAGAACTGCCTTTTGAAACGGTTGAAGGCGGAAGTGAAACAATGACAGACTCAGGAGGACAAGGAACATTGAGTAATTTGGAGAGGCGCCTGCTTCGGCTTCAACACTTGGAACTGCACAAAACACAAATATCGGAGATATCATTTCCTACCGGTGTTTGCCCCGAACTCCAATATCTGGACATCAGGGATTGTCAAGATCTGGTGGAGGTTGGAACATTGCCAAATGCACTCATAAAACTGCAATTGATCGATTGTCCTAAATTGAGGAAAATAGAACGGCTATCTGGTTTTGCGAAGTGCCTGCTTCATCTTCAACACTTGGAACTGCACAACACAGCAATATCAGAGGTATCATTTCCTACGGGTGTTTGCCCCAACCTCCAGCATCTCAACATCAAGGACTGTGAAGATCTGATTGAGGTTCGGACATTGCCAAATGCACTCATAAAACTGGAATTGGACAACTGTCCTAAATTGAAGCTGATGAGCATAGCGGATTTGGCGCAGGTGATGCAGCTGCGAGAAATACGCGTTCATCTGTGCAATGGGTTAGAAGAGCTGCTAGGCGTTGGATATTTGAAGTCCTTGGAGGTGTTGCAGGTATCTAGATGTATGAAGCTGAAAAGCATAACGGGTTTGGAACAGCTGACACAGCTCCGAGAACTAGACGTTTCCAACTGCTGTGAGTTAAAAGAGCTGCTGAGCGTTGGAAGAATCGCCAACTGTACCGTGACTTGGGACAGGCTACATGTGCCGCTGCCGTTGTTGCTCTTCACTCTGCCGCCCATGCATAGCCTAGCATCTTTACCAATTTTCTCCTTTAAAGGAACAGCTATTATTGTTTTTTTCTCATTAACCTTCTGAAATTTTTGTTTCGCTTCCCGGCTTTATAGCCTCCATTCTTCGCTAAACCAGCTAGATCATACCAATTCTCGTGAAATTTCACAAAGCGATTAAGAAAAGACGGAGAGAACAAAATTTCCTCGGGAATCTCAAAACGAGCCGCGTAAATTCAAGATTTGTAAGGTTTCCAAACGGGAAAGAGAACGCAGAAGCTTTCAAAACCTAATCGAGTCGCTAATTTCTTCACCGACCTCAAAACTATGCCGTTGAGGCGAGATTTTCTGGGGTTTCTCTCTCAAAAACAAGTGCTAAAGCTTTGAAATATGATCGAACGGTGGATTTCTATGAGCATGCAAAACAAAAGACCTATGATAACAGAAACATCATATATTCAACAAGAGCCTTCCCTGCGAGGGTTGGTGTGTAGTGGGTGATAATGTTGGTGTGTAGTGGGTGATAATGTTGAAAAACTTTCCAGGAAGACCTTACGCTTTTGTTGAATGAACCTAAGATCCAAGTAAAATTGGGAAAGATTTATCCAAGACAGATAAACAAAATTCCCCTCAGAGAGGATTTGTAACACTGATTTATCCAAGACAGATAAACAAAAATCGTGGTGAAAACCTCAGAGAGAGGATTTGAAACACTGAAGGAGGGTTTGCAACGGCTTCTAAGTCCGAGGAGGAAAAAGATACCTGTGGTGTGCTAGTGTAGGTTTCACCTCGAGCACCAGGAGAGCGAGGTTGCAGAGAGCGAGGTTGCAGAGCGCCAACGGCCAAGGGAGAAATGAGAGGCGTGTTTCGGAGTTGGGATCTGCTTGAAATGGAAGGGACGACCAGAGATGCAATGAACCTGGACCTGGGTATGCTAAATACATGTTTTATTTTGGAGTATTGTTGTCCTCAATGACTTGAGAATCAGCCTACGAGCAGCCTTGATGGTCAAAGTTCGAATTTGTCTATGATGCAGGATAGAACACCTCCAAAGTTATTTGAGTCTTTAGACTCAAGGATCGAGGTTTGACAAAAGACATTCAATTAGCATCATATCTATTGATGCCAGGTTGTTGGTTTCTAAAGAAATCAGAGACCGGATGTTGTAAAAGTTCTATTTTACAAGTGAAACATATCTGGAGATATTGGATAGTTTTTTTTGGTTGATTTTTTCTTCTTCCCTCCCATTTTTGCATTTCAAAACATTTTTTTCCCACTTTTTCTATTGGATATAATTGCTATTTGGGGCTAATTTCCAATTCTAAAGCAGTGCAGGATTACTCTACATTGATGCACAAAGTTAGATTGAAGGTTTAAAATTTAAATGGATTTGTGATGCCAAGGTCCCATTCTTGTTGAATTCTCCAGAAAGGGAGTGTCTTTTGTTTTATTGATTGGAACTTTTTAGATTAAAGTTATTTGACAGTGACATGGATTTAAATAAATAGATATAATGGGAGGTGCAACTTTTGTGAATGATTTTTTCCTCAGCATGATTTTGTAGGATGGTTTCTTTATGTAAAAGTTTTCGTAGGATGGTTTTTTTATGTAAAAGTTTTCGTAGGATGGCTTTTTTATGTAAAAGTTTTCGTCTGATTAGCTAGTAATCAGTTATATAATTTCAATAATAGCAGTTTGCAGAAAAAATTCAATGATACAATTTGTTGTTTTAAAATGCCCAAGCAGTGAGTTATAAACAAAAGGACGACGAAAGGCTCACTCAAAGGAAGGCCTATCGACCTAACCAGATGTCAATAAGAGAATGAAAGGCTGAGGAGAAACATAAATTGCACGACAGATGTGAACAATTTGCTCGTTGAATGTGCAGGCCAGCTGTTAAGCTTATAAACAAAAAGACAACAAAAGGCTCACTCAAAGGAAAGCCTATCGGCCTAATTAGTATGGTCTACACCTGCACTTTATAATAAGTACACAATATTAATATTATTTCCATATAAATCATTTGGATAAAAAGTACACAATATTAATATTATTTTCATATAAATCATTAGGTTTACATTTTAGAAAGCTTAAATAGAGCTCGGTCATATTTACCATTAAAGAGTTGAACTTTTCATTAACCATTATGTTTTAACAGTTATTTTTAAATGTTATTTTTATATTTATTTTATAAAAATATATTAGTATTGGTTTGAATTTATTAATAGATATAACAATTATTAAAAAAAAAATTGTATATTGTGGTATACGAAATTTAAATTTAGAAAAGTGTTTATCTATATATATGAGTTAAAATTTTATATTGGGATTATTTTGAGTTATTTTGTATTTGATATAGAAAATTAAAATTTAGAAAAATGTTTATTTTATATATGTGTATTTTTTAAAATTTTATATGATGATTATTATTAACTATTTTATTTTGTTGGAATTTAGTAATTTATTTTTTAATGAAATTGTAGTTTTGTGTTGTTTAAATCACTTTTTTCAATGTATAAATCAATTTAGTATGTTTAAAAATCTCTCAAACATTAAACAATTAGAATTTAATAAACACAATTCTTGTTTTCTTTATGATTTAGTTAAAAACATATTTGAAATATATTTAGTGAATTGCTCTCCATAATAATTTAATATTTTGTCTACTTTTTCCTTTTTTAACATATTAGGGAAAATTAGTATGTTTTCTTTATGATGTTTTAGTTAAAACAATAGCCAATTGTTCTCCACAATATTTTAATATTTTCTATCTAGTTTTTTTAACATATTGGGAAAAAAATATTATAATTCAATTGTCAAACTCACATTATGGATAATCATCCCTAGCCGTCATCCATAATGCAAGATGCAAGTTGACTCATCATAGTTATTCCAAAAAACCACAACCTGGAATTACCCTACTAGTGGTTTGGGTCTGGTTTTCACTCTTACCAAATGCCTCTACTTCTACGTCCATCAACTTGTTTCTTTGTCTCATAAACTCAAAGTCTTAGCCAAACAAAAACAATTTTAAGACATACTCTAGACCTAAAAAAAATTGTCAACAATTCCACTTTATAAACACAATTCTTTTATAAAATTTGTAAAAATTGTGTATATATTTAACTAATGTCATTGTTTGTGTTTTACTCCTCTATCCATCACTGACAATGTGTTTTATGAAATGCGTACTTTAAATACATTAAAATTCAATTTATTAATTGTAAAATTTGACCATAAGAAGGAAATGAATCTAAAACATCACTAGAAACCATTTATTAAAATTAATAAATGTAGAAATGGTGTTGAAGAACTCAATTGTAAACATGATGATAATGTAGATACCTTACTTTGGAAACCTTTTCGACAAAACTATCTAGAAATGACCTTTGTTTGGCTCTTTTTATGTTTTAAGAATTATTACAAATAGAAATTATAAACTTGTAGATAAAGATTTTGTGCATTTTTACTCCTAGACTTCACATTCTTAGTCTTTCTCTATTTTCTTTTGTGCCATTAATATTGCAAGATTTCAATTTTTCATGGGTAAATCTATTTAGGCCCCTTTTCACCTTTGATTGATTCCTTTCCTTGTTGATGCAGCTTGAGGTGCATGTGAGTGGATCATTCGAATTGAAGGGAGCTCTCTAGTGAATTTGAATGTGCACACAAAGAAGGAAAAACATATTTTCATTCAAGTAGGAATTAAAATACATCCAACTTGTGCAAAAGAACCTATAGCATAAGAACATACAACCACATAAAATGGATATGAGACCATTCAACAAAGGTTATTTCCTAGTCTCCTTAAATATATGTCCACAAAAATAAGTGATTAATAAACATCTAGTCTACAAAGAATTTATATCAAATATTGTCATTCATCTATATAGGATATAGATATGCTCACAACATAACAAATTTGGCTTGGTTTAAAATATTTTTTTCATGATGAGATCTCATCATGTGCTCGATCTAGTATGATTTAATTCTCGTAGGTGTCACCTAGACGTTCACTATGTTCACCTTAGGGAAAAGGGGGAAAAACATACATATTTCATACTCCTTGGAAGGAATGTCATTCAATCAATCACAATTTGTTCATTTGACCAGGGTAAGTTGGATTAGAATCAAAGTCCAAATAGTTTCCTTGAAATCCAATGAACATCCATTTATCTCTTATGCAAAAATCATTAACAATCCCACTTGAATGAAACAAACAATCATTTCTTGAGTGTTCTAGTGCATCATCGAACCTACGTAGCCCAAAGCATCACGTAGCTGAAAGCACAAAACCTCTTCCTTGTCATAATGAATTTGGACCACAATCCTGCTTGTTGCCACTTGCTCTCTCTGAGTGTATTCACCACCCATCTTTATTGGCTTATTTGGGTGGGGGGTCTGTCACAGTGTCAATAACACTCACTTATGAAAGTTATCATATGTCACGTGTCACCTGTGGAACAATGGAAGTGTCGCTTCAACTACAGTTTGCACCAAATCTTTAGTGTCTCAACAAATCACTTAAAAGCTCTGAAAGATCGGCTCATGAAGAACAACATCTACCACCACTTATGAAATATTAAAGCACTTTTAATACATTGTGCTTGCTTGACTTCAAACTCTCCATGGTGGACCTCCATATTGATTCCATGTGATTATGATTGTGGAGAGGACGCGAGGGATAGACCATCTTATAGTTTTACTTTGTTGGTCATCTTATATGTCACATAAGATCTCCTTAGTCATATCTTATATATACAAATGCTATGGCATGTCTTGGTCTAGGACATTTTATTTCAGAGTTCTGAATATTTTATTGTGAGTGTTCCATATAATTTCAAACCAAGATTCAGAATTCAATAAGTCATTTGTTTGTTATGGTCATTTTGTTTTTCTTATCTTATCATAAATATGTGAATTTTTTTAACATAACTGTGTTATTGAAAGGTAATTTTTTAATGAAACCTTTGTTGGTAAAGGGTTAATTTATTATAAAAGCATCACTCTTGAAGGGAAAAATTTTAAACATAACGTTTCTTGAAGGGAAGAATAAAGACCTAAAACGTCAAAAAAAATTATATGACGGGTAAAGAGGAATCGAAATTCCAACCCTGGGTGGAAGGACTTGCCTCAACTAGTGAAGTCATACAAAGAAAAGGGTAAAATGATGTAAACTCAGTCAATATAAAAACTCAGAACTATGCCGAGAGGTGTATAACCTTGCAGCCTGATTCCAAGCTGATGATGGCATCCATGAGAAAGAAGAAAGAAAGAAATTATTTTAACGTCCACGAGGCTAAAATAGCCTATGCGGCAGATTGCTTCTTGATTTTCTTGATGTATTCAGCCCTTTTTTCAATGAAGCTTCACAATAAATTTTCCCAGCTTCTCGACAAACCCCTTGCTAAATATATTATCCCAAGAGCTAGCTGCCAACATATCTACATAACTTTCCATGTTGTCTTTGAAGGCCTCACATTCTAAAATGAAATGCTTTTCTGTTTCCACTTTTCCTGAAAAAAAAACAAAAAATGTATACTCTTTCCTCTCACACTTCTTTTGGCCTTTTACAACGCCATGTTTCACAATGGAGTTGATGAGAATTAGTCCTTAACTGAGCAATAAGAATTTTGGCTCTCCAAGAAATATTAGCCTCTATGTATACTTTTGGTTGATGATTATGAGTGGGATTAAACACTTCAATATAGTACTTTTTCTTTCTTCCTAGCTCCTTATCCCAAGTACGCTTATGGAACTTATCCATAACAAAAACATTTATCTCTTTGTTGTTTATGGGACACGTGTTCAAGCAAATACCCCATTTACTAAACCATTTGTTATTTTGTTGCATTCAAGTTTGTTTGTTTGTTTGTTTGTTTGTTTGTTTTTTGTTTGTTTTTGTTTTTGTTTTTGTTTTTTGTTTTTTTTATTTTTGTTTTTTTTGTTTTTTGTTTTTTTTTTTTTTTTTTCCCCTATTGCACAATTTGTCATTAAAGACAACCTTAGGCCATCTACCCTCTTCCATTTACTCAACCTTTTTTAAATACCTTATGACGTGCACCATATCAATTGCTTCAATGGGAGCAACCCTTGTTTCACTTAACAAGATAGCATAAGGAACTACACTTTTAATCTTGAATTTGTTTGTAATCAAACGCTTCTGATTTTTCTCAATTTTTATCTGCTGCATGTCGGATGACCTGCTGGCCCATAGTTCACAACCATAGAGAATCACCGGAATCACTGGAAGCCCAAAAAGAGTTTGAGTGGTTTTTCAGTCCCATAACTCTGCCTCTCTACACCTATTTTGAAAATCATAAAATGATTTCCAACCCCCAAGAGTTCTTTTCTTTCTACAACCATCCCAACTTAGATTTTTGTTGAAGTCAATTCCGAGGTATTTATAATCTGCAACTTCTTCCAGAATGTTACTTTCAAAGTAGAACTTATGCTGGTTATGTTTTCTTTTTTTAGAGAAAACCACTACTTTCGTTTTGCTGATATTGACTTCCATCCCCACACTTCTACAAAAAATCTCAAGGGATAGTAAGTGCTCTTGCAAACCAAGAACTGATTTAGCAATCAGAATAAGGTCGTCTACATACAAAAGAAGTCTTATAACAAACTTGCCCAAATAGATACCATCACTCCCTTGCGAATTTGACCACTCCTCAAGCTTGTCGATATATAAACCAAAAAGGGTAGGAGAGAGTGGGAAACCTTGCTTGACCCCGATATCGCTTCTAAAACTTTCAAAAATGCCTGCTGAAGTTCTAATTTTGAATTTCACCTCTTCATATAGCCTATGCATAGCTTCTCTCAAATGTTTAGGAACCCCAAGTTCCTCCATTTTGTGTCAAAGCTTATCCCTAGGAACCCTGTCAAACGCTTTTCTAAAATCAACAAAGCAACAAAATACTTCTTCCCTTTTCTCCCAAACTTTTTCAATGATGTGCCTAAAAGTTATACAATGGTCAACTGTGGAATGTTTAGGTCTAAAACTTGCTTGCCCTTTAGCACACTTATCTCTTTCTTTTTCCCACTTGCTAATTTTATTTTCTAGCATGCTTCCAAATAGCTTTGCAAACAAAGGGTTTATCATGATGATCCTATAATTGGAGGGATTATTGATATCACCACTCTTGAAAAGAGGTATTACCAAACTAGTTGTCCAATCTATGGAGAGCCCCTGTTATATGATGTTGTTGAAAATTTTTGTAATGTGAGGCGCAAGGATTTTTGAGCCCCACTTTAGATATTCTGCTTATGTTCAGCTAAGTATTTCCCATCTCTACCTCTTGCATCGTGAAGAGTTCAGTATTAGTGTTAACCAAGGGGGAAGGGTCAACCTTGGGATCCTGCTCATATAGTTGTCTTGGATCGTCAAACCATTTAGAAGTTTTAATATTATTTCCAATTTGTATCTTTCTTGGTTGGAGCTCCTTCCAAAATAATTTGGGATTATTTTTCCCAAGGAAGATTAGTTCTTCCCTCCTTGAAACCATGAAATCGACCTTTTTCTTACTTAATAATTGTTTGTAAGCTTTGAGTTTTATGTTATCCTTGTTTGACTCTTTCAACATTCTCCTTGCCTTTTTGCATTCCTCGTCAAACCAAGCATTAACCGGAAAGCAATTTGTTCCAGAGTTTTTATTTTTTTCTCTTTTGCACTCTGTAAGTGCGCATTGAATTAAATGTGTTAATTCATGACTGTGAAGGCCATGAAGTGTGATTTTCTCCTTCTCGAAGGGCCTCTCTAGCGTCATTTTGAAGGTATTACAAATTTCTGTAGTCAAAAGAATTCTGCCCTTAGGGAGATTTTGTTGGACATGCTAAATTTTTTACTCTAATTGTTTCTTTCCAGTCAAAGATAAACTTAAATAAATTGGCTTGTGATCTGATTTTAAGTCCCACAATTGATCTCCAATCAAAATTTCCTCATTTTCTCGCACAAACCATACGAGCAAATTACATAATCTACTACACTTGCTCCATTGTAAGTATTGCAAGTGAAATTATCGGACTTTGCCCATCTAGTCAAGCCATTACAAATGACTAAATCAAAGGCCTCACATAGAGTAAGCAATTGTTCACCAAAGAGATTGCAGCCCTTGTCCTCTAAAATTCTTTCCCACTGATGATTACTCCCTTTTGTAAGCCAAATAGGGTTGCAATCTTCTTTACACAAAGAATGCTAGCTTGCTCACTTGCAGTCCTAACATTGAAATCACTCACTATAAGGACTTCATCTAGTTGAGAATATGTTGCAATATCCGCCTTTAAGGCTGCAAATGGATCTTTGTGGTCAAGCCCTCTACCTTTGTAGATTTTTTAAACTTGCGGCGTAAAATAGCATGTTGCAATTTTGATGTGGTTTCCATTTTTTTTATATTTTAAAACAAATGAATTGCTTATTTGCGTCTTCTTTTTCTAACTAAATGAGATGACCTTCTTTCTCCCTCACTAAAACCTTGACACCCCGGTGCCTTTTTCCATTCCATGTTGCCATGTTCCACACTGCCATCTTCCAGTATCCTTCAAACAGAGGTGTCTTGCACCCTTGAGTGACAGATCCTGAGATATCGACCAAACGTTCGACTCTGTGCAGAGGAGGGGTTCCAAACCCTACATCAAGCGGCGCAACTGAGCATCAAGCAGAACAGTTCGCAAGGATAGTTGCCTAAACCTAACTCCAAGCAACCTCCACTGTCGAATGGGCATCTCCATCCTGGACCACCGATGAGAATTCCCACTCCCAAGGCGGACAGGTGTAAGGTTAGCAGAGACATCCAAAGACTTCTTGCAGATGTTTAATATGTTCTAAGGTGTTTATAACTATTCGAGTCAAGTCACATGGAACCTTATATCATACTCATGAATAAAATCTTGATTTCAATAATGTTGGTACTTCACTATTTAATATATTAACTCCTATCGTGCTTGTTTAATTCTGTGTACACCATCAATCTTAAATGAAACAATTAATAGAGTTTAGAAGTTGATGATTGTTTAAAGTGCATTGTAGAAAGGTTACATGAGCATCTAGTGATCCAGGAGTGCAGGCAACATACACCTTAGCTTAATGCCTAAATCCGAATTCAATCTTAATGGGAAAAGTGGTCAAGGTTCTAGCATTGGTCATGGTTCTGTGTGAAAAGAAGTTATCTGAATTTGTAGTCATATCGTGTGGTTTAATGGAACTAAAGTTAAGCCCCCGAGAGCTAAGGAGTCGATGTTCTAAGGTCATCTAGACTAGATTTCCAAGAGTAAATAAGCCACTATCCATGTCAGCCCCTCCAAAATTGTGGATGTAATCCAGTATAAATAAGCCAAAGATGTTTGGAAGTTGTGAGAAGTATTATGTCAAGGAAGTTAGAAGTGTTTTTTGTGTGTTGTAGTTTTGTGGTGTGAAGTAAGTTTGTAGCATGAAGTCTATGGGGGACATGTGATCACGGAACAGGTTTGAGGATAAATTCAGAAGTTGAGTTGAAGATAAAGAATGGAGATTAATGTGCATAATAGAGAAGTAACACAAAAATAGAGCTCAAATTATAAACAAAGGATTCATTTGAGCATTTCAGGTTGGTGTTTGAGTTTCTCAAGGGGTTGGTGCTTGTGCTTCTCAAGGGATTGGTGTCAATAAAATATCATAGGGGATTAGTGCCTCCTTCTAGTTAGTGCTAGTAAAACATCTTAGGGGGTTGGTGCCTCCTTATGGTTAGTGCCAATAAAATAACTTAGGGGGTTGTGCCTCCTTCTGGTTGGTTCCATAAAATCAATGTCACAATAGGTTGGCGCATACATAATCATTCATTAATAAAATAAATTTCATGCCTATATGTGATGTATCTCTTGTCATTGATGTGATTGATTTTATATGTGCAGTAAAAATGTTTTGATTGGTTAGGATTGGCCATTATACTAATTCACCCTCCCCCCCTGCACTTAGTATAATTATATTTCCAACAATTGGTATTAGAGCAAGGTTCCTTCAAAATAGTTAATCACTAGAAGATATATCACAAAGTAACATGGCCAATCATAGGGGCTCTTCCACAAGCAAGGCTCCAATGTTTGATGGATCAAATTATGCCTTTTGGAATATAAGAATGAGTACCTACATTAAGTATATAAGTACTAATGTCTGGATGGTTATTAAAAATGGTTATTAGGTTCTTGCAACTCCTCAACTGATGCAAATTGTAAATTTATCTATACAAATAATGCAATGGCTAAAAATGCCATATTAAGTGGACTAACAGACATAGAATGTGTCAAAGTAATGTGTTTCCAATCAGCCAAAGAACTTTGGGACAATATTTAAAATTGTTATGAAGGAGATGACAAAGGAAAGAAGGATAAGTTGCAAACTTACGAAAGTCAATTCGAAAGTTTGAAAATGGATGAAGATGGAAATGTTTCATCATTCTTTCTTTGCATATATGGGAGAGTCAACATTGCCAAAGGTCTTGGTGAGATCGTTAAGGAGTCTGATGTTGTTTGCAAATATTAAGATCCCTTCCCTCAAGGTTTAATCCAAAAGTTTTAGCAATTAAGGAGTTATCAGACCTTTAAAATCTAAATATGGATAGTCTCTATGGAACTCTTACTGCATATGAAATAAGAACAAAGAAGGAGAAGTCAGGATCAAGAGAAGTCCCATTTAAAGCAGCTAAAGAAGCAAACAAGCATAAGGTCCATGAAAACTCTAGTTATGACTCAGACGAAGAAGAAGCCCAATTTGTAAGAAAGTTGAAAAAAGGAGCTAGAAAGTTCAAAGGTAAGCTTCCATTCAAGTGTTTTGAATGTGGTATAATAGGTTACTATGCATCTAAATGTCCTTATGCAAATGGAATGATAATGATGATAAATAAAAATTCAAATCTCATGATCATAAAAGAAGAGGATATATCAAAAAGAAAAGTTTGTACTCCAAAGAAGATATTGATTGTGAAAGTTATGAATGCATGTTTGATGATGAGAGAGGAGAGATCTTATTCATAGCCATGAATGATCAAAATATTGAAGAAGAGATTGAAATATAAGTGGAATTTGAAGGAGAACTCATAAGCACCCTATAAGAGTTAAGAACACTAAGGAAAAAGGTTAATCAATTAAAACAACAATTGCAAGAATATAAAGATAAAGAATGTGATGCATATTCAGTCATTCTTCTAAAAATTGAACTAGAAGAAACCAAAAGGATAAAGGAGATTTTGTCAAAGTAGTTGAAATAAAAAGGAAGGTCATTGTGAGACTTTGGAAGAATAAATTTTCCTTTTAAGAAAAGAAAAGGTCTCATATCAACTTAATCAAAATTTGAGGCTAATAAAAGTTTTTGAGTCATTAGAACACATCCTCGGGTATCAAATATCCCCATTAATAAAGACAATTCTTGGTTATGAAGAGAACCCAAAGAACATCAAGGGAGATTCAAGCTCAACAACAGCAAAAAAGTGATGTAGGAAACCCATCAGCTATGTTGATGCACTCAATAACAATTTAAAAGGATAGAAATGTCATGAATATTCTTTCATCAAAACAAGGTTGAGTCATTCAGAGAAAGCTAAGGAATATTCACAATAGTCAAAAAAAGGAGAAGATGGCAGCCATGCAAACACGCTAAAAGGCACTAATATAGCTATGAATCAACAACTTTATAGCAAAGAAAGTAGGCAAAGCAGATTCATCAAATTTATTCCTTTCAACATGGAATATACATCCACATACCAAAATTTCTTTGATGGACACTATTACTCATGTAATAATTTTGGTCATAAAGCAATTGTTTGTAGAGCCTATGCAAGAAGAAATTATGGAAGGGGAGAATTTCTTAAAACTCCAATGAACAACTATTTAAGTAGTAAATCTAAAGGTACATATAAAAGTGGTATTAGAAGAGGCAATTATTTTGCTCCTCTATTGAATTATGTTGAATGCTACCATATGCAACAATATGGGAACAAATAACGAGACTACACAAGCAGTCTAAATAAGTCTCAAAACCAAGGCAAGGAAGAATGTCCCCTTATAAATCCAACAATATGGAAAAAACAAGAGAAGTAAGAAGAGTGTGGTCTCATGTTATATGCCCAAAAACAAGAAAACAAATGGTATGTTGATAGTGGATTTTCAAGACATATGATAGGAGATCAGAATAAATTCATTAAACTTAAGGAAGAGGATGGAGGCAAGGTAATTCTTGGTAACAATGCATCTGCAAGAATAGTTGGGAAAGGCACAGTCAACATAAATAATGGAATAATTAAGGCTCAAAATGTTTTGTATGTGGAAGGACTGAAACACAATCTCTTGAGTGTCAGTCAAATGTGTGATAAAGGGTATGATCTCACATTCAATTCCAAAAGATGTGAAATTAGAAATGTTGATACAGGAAATCTAGTGACAAAGGCCAATAGAATTTTGGGTAACATATACATTATCGATGGAGTAGAAAGAGAAAAATGTTGTATGAGAAAAATAGAGGAGATTTGGTTATGGCACAGAAGATTGGGACACATCAGTTTTAATAATATGATAGAGGTTACAAAAGAACGAGCTATGAAGTACATGTCAAATATATTAAAACCATACAATGCCATCTATAAGGTATGCTAGTCTGGAAGACAAACCAGAGTCTTGTTCAAAACAAAAGAATATTGCATATTCAAGCTTTTGGAACTCATTCACATAGACCTTTGTGGGCTAGCCAGGACTCAAACACTGAAGGATGAAAATTATGATGTTCATTGATGATTGTACAAGAATGACATGGGTTATCTTCCTTAAAGAAAAATCATAGGATTTTGATAAATTTAAAGCTTTCAAGGCTTTAGTTGAAAATGAAATATATCTAAAAATCAAATGCTTAAGAACTAATAGAGGAGGAGAGTTCACTTCAAATGAACTCATTTTTTGTTGTTGTTGTGAAAATCATGGAATTAGAAGACAATCTACTACTGCAATAACTCCACAACACAATGGAGTGTTTGAAAGAAAAAACCAAACAATTCAAGAGATGGTGTTATGAAGAATTTTGCATCTATGAATAAATACTAATTCCCTAGGTAGCTAGCTATACCTAGAACAATAGATTTAAAGTGCTTATCCTTTTTATATAGACGATAAATAAGGCAAGGGAATCAAAGAACCTACTTGTTCTTTTGCTTTCCTTTTGTCTCCTTTGTATGGCTCCCATCGCTCCTTCTCGAACTTAACTCGCTCAAAAAGTACCTACAAGCATAAACATAAGACAGAGAACCAATCAAAGCAAGAGATTTAACGACTATAAGTAAATGGAATCAGATACATTCACATATATAAACACCATATATCAAGATAAGCATATGGAAAAAGGTGTAAACAACTTTATTAGGTAGAAGGAAGAATTACAACCATGAAGTCCGATCCACTATCACTCTTCCAGCTTGGGTTCCAACCAACATCACATCAATAGCACAACACTCTGGCAGCATAACAATACTTGCTTATAATCTCAATCCTCACACCAATAGTATCTCCTTACAAATTCTCAAATTCCAACCCCTAATCACTTAGATGAGTGCTCAATTTATAAGAAAATGGAGGAGGTTTGGTCATAAATGAGGGTATTGAATGGCCTTCCAAACTTAGAGTTAGTTTCCATGGAGGAAGGGATGAGAGGATAGGAGGTTACTTAACTCATTCCCTATCCAATTTTGAGCTCATAGGAGATGATAAGTGTGGGAATCTTCTAGATGGCTCCAGAAGATAAGAATATTCCCAAAACCTTAGGATGATTTCACTCAAACTCGCCCAACGCAGGTCAAAGTGGGCCTAAGTGCTCTGGAAAGCACCCTAACATGGGCCTACTTGCACTTACCCATGACCAAGGCTACGCTGGTCCCTCAAAGAGACATTTTTGGAGGGCTTCAGGCCAAGAAACTCTCAGGGAAGGAGGCATTCAAAGTGGTGACTTGTCTAGGGAATGTAGCAATTGAATTAGAGTTTGACGAGCCCTAATGGTACCAATCTCAATGATGGGAGTGATGTGCCCAAATGGATCTGTAGCAGCTTCCCCCTAAAGCATGAAGTCAAAAATAATGATGTCGAGTGATATGCTTTAAGATGTGATGAGGAGGTTCCGAAGTGGATGGTGACCTGCGCCGATTACAATACATAATATCATGATATTTTGATTTTTTTCCCATGAATCACTGAGGGAAGGCATACCCATGCTCAACATATAAACTTTCATTACAAGTACATAGATAGTTGTCTACAGATATAGACCCATGATCGGATGACCATCAATGTAAAGCCATTGTACGGATGATTTGGTACATTTCCTGAAATCGCAACCCGGATGGATGAAACTAGATTTGAGGTCTTCTATCTCGTTCAATCGTTCACTCAAGTACGAGTCTAACCATGCGAATATGTGATCTGAAGTCGAACATGGGAAGACACTGTCTGATTACCAGCCAATAATGTAAGTCATTAACAGACGCGAGAGAAATCATCGATAATGATAATGATTCTCAAGGCACTGCAGTACATTCTACATGGTGTGAATAGATGTTTTGATGTTGAACACCAAAGTCTTTCGGTCGAAGGCCAGTGATGTCAACCTATCGTCGGAAGCGAGAAACCTTCCATTGATGTATGCAAGCCTTAAGGTATTGGAAGGGTGTTTCTAGGTCAACTTCTTGGATAATGCGCTAACGTCGACAAGAAGCGACTCATCGCAGGAGGGCCTTGATGTATCCCACATCAACGACACGAAACGAGTGTAATGATTTTTGGAGACGGAATGTGACTGACGACATAAGGTTCAGGAATGGCAGTAATGAAAATGAAGGTTTATGAGTATTGCAAAGGATTAATTTCAAACTGAGTGACTTCTCTTTAACATGTCGGCGACACTGAATGGATTCGCAGCATTGACCCAAAACAAAAGTAATGGATGGTATGATAGACCAAGGTATGGTGACCATCAAGTAGATAACCCAATCCAAATAGTCACAATGACGAAGTGACAGTGTCATGTTCACGCTGCCATAAAGTGGTTTACCCCTTTTCCCATTTTCCCCAGTCATTGCTGACCAGTACCTCTTTATTTTATCAAGCTTGAGGAGGATAACATATGCTTGTTGTATAATTCCACCCTTTAGGTGAATCCATCGCTATGTGATGTTTTAACGAGTCTAGTGAAGGTGAAACTCGGTCTTGTCAAGATGGACAAGTTTGTTGTTTTTTGATGTTTTAATGAGTCTAACGACAATGATAACTCGATCCTTTTCATGTTTAGAGAGTTTGAAAAGGGACAAAAATAAAACTCCATAGGTTCTTTTTCGTATATTTGTCTCTCAAGTCTGAAAAAGCGTAAAACAATACAAGAGAGAACCTATTGACCATGTTCGGTCAACGTATTCCTTTTTCGTAAATAATCTATCTCAGCCCGAAAAAGGGTGAAACTTATACTGAGTAGATGTCATTTCTGATCCGTTAATGAGCTGAAAAGGACAAGCGCTCGACAATCTTTTCATATTTCGAGAGTCTGAAAAGATCTTAAAGAGGAATCCAAGGGGGTTCCTTTTTCGATGTTTAATAGAGCTCGAAAAAGAGATAAAAGTATGCTCTGTGGTCAAAGTATAATTTACGATCGTGCATGTCAAATTCTGTACATCAGTTGTAAATCTGTTCAAAGCAACACCAAATGGATTAAACATACCTGTTTCATTGGTAAAAATAGGTAAATACTAAAGTTTACTCATTTAATGCTCATGAAATAAACATAAAAACAAGAATTTACCATGTTATTTTCACCATTTGATATTTACCATTCAGTTTGTGCTCTGACCCTGTTTTTTACCTCGATCTTCATTAGCTGATTGCGAGAGATTCTGCAGATCATTTCTCATTTCATCTGGATCAAGTAGGAGATCTACCCCTCCTCTTTATTTTCATGACATTCCTTTACTGTTTTATGCAAGTTTTTAGGGTTTTTAGGGCCCCTAGGGTTTGAATTTTTCGCCCTGGGATCAGCGCAGGCTTGCATGTCGAAAACTGCATTGGGGAGCACCCAGACAGAAGGAATTCTACATTGTAGTGCAGTGTCTCCTTGCCTGGGCTGCGTTGGGCGAGTTTCACAAACTCGTTTCACCAAATTGACCCAAAATTTCTCCAGGTTTTTACATGAAAAGGATCCTAACTAAGCTTATGGTTTGATTTCAGACTTTCATCGGATCAAAATGTCTATTACTTGGTGAGAAAGAGAGCATGAAGAACAAGACATGGTTGCCCTAAATGATCCAGGTACAGTTGAGGCCCTCAAAAACTGTGGGTTGCTCAAATACTTCAGGTTGTCCGGAATGAGGCAACAATCAGAACTATTGCAGTTCCTAGTTCATGCATGGGATTCGACAAATCAGGCTTTTCACATAAGGGACAAAGTGGTCCCTATTATGATCGATGATGTTTATTTTCTTATAGGGTTGTCAAGACGTGGTGCCCCCATATCTCTTTCAGGTTCTTCCCGTGGAGGGGAGTCAGTGAGGGACTATGTTCGATAATTCTGTCAACCAGGTACACAGCCTAGCAAGGATGAAAAGATAATCATCAAAGATATTCATGATTTTACTTTGAGAACAATCATTTTCACCATCGCAAAGTTGGCAGGCATTGTGACACTTCATCTGGCGAACAAATCATATGTGCAGTATGCACTTGAGTGTCTTGAGCCAACTTTATTCAACTGGTGTGAGGCAGTACTTTCTTCACTAAAAGAGCAGCTAACAAAGGTAAAGAGTGGTAAGACAAAGAACTTTAGCTATGGATCACTCTTAATTTCTTTTACCTTAGAGAGAATTCCATTGATGCAACCCCAGCATGTAACACTGGGTGTAGTTGGTCCTAGAGATCCACGGATGCAGCGGTGGGTCGAATTGATGGCTAGACATGCTGGTCAGTCATCGATTACATTTTCCACTGCATTCTTTAGTTGGCTCGATCGACAACACATTGTCATCGAGGAGCATCCATACTCAGGGATGGATTTTTGTGGAGATCCAGAGTTGAGTCTACTAGTGGGCGCTCAATGGGGTGCTATAGGTAAATTGTTTTTGACCAAAATGTTTTTTGATTTTTAAGTTTCTACATGTTTTTGTGTTTTTATGTTCCAAGACTAAACTAAAATCGTTCTCATGCATGCAGATGTGGGTATTGTTCGACCTATGAGGCACCAACAGGAGGCAGGTGGGCTAGCATGGAGAAATGTTGGGAGAGCAGTTCTCCAGGATTTGGATTTGGCCGAGACATTGGCAGAGTTGCAGGATCATGTAGAGGGATTGACCCTTGGTATTCTGGATGTTCAGATCAAGGAGTTACCTATGAGGCTGCAGCGCCATACTATTGGTGTTCCAGGCCATTGGATGCGGATTTTGCACATGATAGCTGAGGCTGTGACTTGTTATCATGAGCATCACTAGGTCTACTTAAGATGTTTTTTGCATGCATTTTGAGTTTTGAGGTGAGATGAGCAAACATATCTTGGACACAAATTTTGTAAAAACTTTTTAAAACATCTATCTATTTTGACTTTTAGAGTTTTTATATATATGGTTATGTGCAATCCTATTCAACTAATGATGTGAATTGAAAATTTACTTTTACATGTGTCGCAAATGTCTATTTAACACATAGTTTGCTAATGAGTTGGTTAATGTGTTAAAGTTTCTGGAAATATGTTGATATTGAATATACTCAAAATGTCTTTCCAAAATACGAACTCTAAGGAACATACGAAGAATTGTTGGGTTTCGGATGGTATAAACGTTTGTTAGTTGCAGTATGACGAGTTGTGAGTCCAGCCTAACAATGATTCGGTGAATGCCAAGTGAAATGGCATCAGAGAGAAGTTCGATCAATGCGCTATACTTAATGATATTGTTCGTCGATCGACCAATACAAATCCCTTGAAAACTCACTAACTTGCCACTTGGAGCGAAAATGGCCCATGTTGCAGAAGATAGATTCTACATACTACGATTAGCACCATCGGCATAACCAACAAATGGTTCCAAAGGTTCCGACATCTGCAACAAATGCAAAGTGGATTACTTAACCACATAAAAACTCTAAAATACACACTGACACACACACATGCAATTAAAGCATATATACAGTGATTTTTACTACACTCAATTAAGCATAGTAACGTTTGAGATACAACCCATTTCGGGGCTGTGACAATGGAATTCCATCATAATCCACCAACTTGTAGGCACCTTTTGCCAAAACACGCTTGACAATATAAGGACCCATCCAAAGCGGTTCAAATTTTCCTGCTCCTAGTTTATCAGCTTCCTGATCGTAAAGCAAGACTAGGTCTCCTTATGAGAAAATGCGAGGCTTGACATTTTTGTCATATTGCGCCTTGATTCGTTTCTTATGCACTTCGTTAGCCAATGCGGCTTCACGATGGGTTTCATCCAGATGGATAAGTTCCAAGAAATGCGCTTCTTCTTCAAAAGTGTCAGGTAACAAGTCAATCACGTGTTTGAGAGATGAAATTTTGCATTGTATCGGAAAGATTGCCTCCAAACCATACACAAATTGAAAGGGTGTGAATCCAATTGCATTTCTCACTGAGGTTCGATATGTCCACATGTTGTGGGGAAAAATGCCTATGCAGGACAATCCTATCCACCTAAGGCGTGATAGTGCCTTAGCAACAAACGAATGCAGCTACTTTGGTTTCTCTCCTTTATGAAATATGAAAGAGAGGAGATTGGAAGACTTACCGTTATCTTTCGGTTGTCCCTCGATCTAGACCCTCTCCGCTTTGTGTGTCCACAGCTACTTGCCTCCTCGCTTTTGCTCCACGAGATCACAAGAGAACAGCTACCTATGACAAGAGAACAACTGCATGCAACAAGAGAAGGACACAATACAAAGGCAAATATACATATTCATAAATGATTCACGATTAGAAGTAAATCAAATACACTAATGCAAATCATACAATAAACACCAGCATATAGGAAAGAACCAAGAAGCTTTATTGATTGATAAACAAGGTTCAGGAAGAGATACAACCCATAGGGTTCCAACCCAGCATCTCCTTCCCAGCAGAATGGAATTCCTTCTTCAGCCCCTTTCAAAGCATAAACACCCAATGATCCAACCACAAACCAACAGCAATTCTTTGCAATACAATCCAGCCTCCTTAGACCTCATGAGAGAGCTCTATATATAGGAGTTTTGGAGAAAGGATGAGTCAGCTTGAGGCTGGCATGAAGCTGACTAGTGTCCTCTCCCACTTCAGTTCTTGAGTCCACTTGGAGGTTCTTACTTCCATTTGGAGATTTGGACCCTCTTACTCATCACCAGTCGAATTCCCTGATCCAAGTGTCATTTTGGAAGCTTCCTGGGCATTGACACCTTGAGGAATGAGTCTGCCACTTGTCCAAGTACGCTCAGCGCAGGTGGCCTTCTTTGCAGTTGACATTCAGCGCAGGTACACAGTGGAGCACTTGACATTCAGCGCAGATGCTCAGTGGAGCAGTTGACATGATCCAGAAATTGCTTGTTTTTGAGTGTTTTCAGGTGGAGAACTTTTATACACTGCTGTGGTTTGCTGGCCTTGTTCCTCTAGGGGTAGGAACAACATGCTTTAGGGACTTTGGATCCCTTAATTATTGACATTTCATGCTCAGTGATGCAAGGCACAAAAATGTCTATAACAGTTGCCCCCTAAAGTATGAGGCCGTTTATCGGGTGAAATGCTTTATCCAGGGGAGTCCGAAGTTCATCCATTTGCTGGGAGGAGACCTGTAATAAGATACAATACAATACATTATGATTCATTCTGTTTTCATGATCTAGCTGAGGCGGGCATTCCCATGCTCAGCTTTATAAATACATTTTGGTACATAGAACAGACGATTGTCTGATGGTAGACTGATAGTTCTGGCGAAACTATCATCCTTTGAGAAGGATGATCATCTGCTGCAATGATGTACATGTCAAATGTCTTTATTTTCCTGAATATATTATCGCAGCCCGGATGGATGAAACTAGATCCGGGGTCTTCAAACTCGTTCGATCTTCACTCTAAGTACAAGTCGATCCATGTGAGAACTGCGCTGAAGTCGAACATGGAAAGACATCGCTTGATTACCGGTCAATGACGTAAACCGTTAACAAGCGCGAGAGGAATCACCGATAATGATAATGACCCTCAAGGTACTGCAGTACAATTCACGTGGTGTGAAGAAAGGACTTGGCGTCGAACACCACGCAAAATCTTCCGGTCGAAGGTCATTGATGTATACATGTCGCCGGAAGTGAGAAACTTGCCATTAAGGCATGTAAGCTTCAAAGTACTAAAGGGGTTGTTCCTAGATCAACTTCTTGGATAATGAGCTGATGTTGACAAGAAGCGATCCGTCAAAGGAGGGCCTTAATGAATCCCACATCAGTGACACAGAACGGAGCTAATGATTTTAGTGGAGGTGAAAACAATCTGTGACATATGACTCAGGGTGGCGGTCATGAATGGATGAAGGATAATGTATGGCAGTGGATGGGACCTGGTTGAATCTTTCTGAACGACTTCTCTTGAACATATGGCGACACTGATGCGATGGATCGGTAGCATTACCCCAATTATGGATGGTGTGGCAAAGACCATGGTGATGTGACCGGTGAATGAAACAACCCAACCCGATGTGATACGGAGGAAAAGTGTCATGTTCAAGAGTGACCTGCTACCATCAAAGACTTCTCGATTTTTTTCCCAATTTTTCCCCAGTCATTGCTGACCAGTACCTCTTTATTTTTGTCAAGCTTGAGGAGGATAACATATGCTTGTTCTATAACCTGCCCTTCGGGCAAGCCCATCGCTACGTTTTAACGAGCCTAGCGATAGGGAAACTCGTTCTCGTCTAAAGACAAGTTTGTCGCTATTTAGTGATTTTAACGAGTCTAACGACAAAGAAAACTCAGCCCTTTTCATTTTTAGAGAGTCTAAAAAGGTACATAAAGTTAACTCCAAAATTCCTTTTTCATCATCTAATCCCTTAAGTCCGAAAAAGTATAAAACAATACAGAAGGGATGAGTTTTCGGTACTTTTAACGAGCCGAACAAAACAAGCGCTCGATCTTTTTGTGCAATAATCCCTCAGGTCCAAAAAGATTAAAATCTAGAGGAGGGATAGCTCTTCCGGTCGTTTAACGAGCTGGGAGAGCTAAAACTCGACAATCTTTTCATATTTTACGAGTCAGTTGAAAAGAGCTTAAAGAAGACTCGTCTTTTGAGGAACGAGTGATGAACAGGAATATCAGCTGATTCTGGGTACAGGTTGGAATTTTCCAATCACGGCAGTGTCACAAGGATGGCTAGGTGAAATCACTCTTCGCAGCTGTTCCTCAAAATGGGTAAACAATCATATGGAGGTAAACGATCGGCCAAATGAACAGTGGAGGTGAAGGTGCACAAAACACGACCAAGGTCTTTTTACGGTTGATCAGGTTACATACTCAATGGTTATTTACCGGGATGGGTTCATTTTTTAACGAGCTTGAATGCGCCAAAACACTGCTCAATCTTACGTTTATTTTTTAACGAGCATGAACTATGTGCTAAAACTGCTTGGATCTTGCGTTTATTTTTTAACGAGCATGAACTTTATGCTAAAACTGCTCGTTACGAGTCATAAGATAAGAGTGTCTCATGAAAGATCCCATTTTTTATAGAGCTTGCGCCTTTCCAAAGCTATGCTCACTCTCCTTTCCTTTACGCAAGTTCGGAGACGGCTAACCCAAAAAAAAACAGATAAATAACCGGTTCCGACACAGCTAACCCAAAAAACAGGTAAATAACCGCTCTTTTCTTGCACTCCAAAAAGGTTTGCATGCCTCGAGGTATAAAATATGATTTCAAGGTTGCCCCTCCTCCTTCTCACTTCTGTTTTTCTTTGGGTGTTCACAGCTACTTGTCGTCTTGCTATTTCAGTTTAACGATACTTGTCTTCTCGTTAATTTTAACGGGTCTATACGATACTTGTCTTCTCGTTAGCCCGACTTATAATAGATTTTTCGCAAGATCGCAAGAGAAGAACACTACTCAAAGACAAAACATTGGTGTTACTGAGGGAGGCTTACCTCTTTCTGGTTACCCAAAGGTTGTCTCGTTAGACAAAACACTTCCTTGGCCTACCTTTTTCAGGTTACCTAAAGATTGTTTCGTTAAACAAAACTCTTCCTCGGCAATGCCTACCGAAATAGACAAAGATGGGAGACGGGTCCCGTCTCTCCCAACGTACCTTGATAAAAGAATCCTATTCTAGAACAACCCTCTTTCCTCCATGGACGGGGTACGAACTAGTCATATTCTTTCGCGGAAATCCTACCTTATACCCAAAGTTCTCTGCCGAAGCAGACCAGGACGCATGCCCCCTGGGTTCCAGTCATGTCTTCCCGAATTACTCGCGCTCATCAGGAGGACGGACCGTGGGTTGAGACACTTCTTTCGTGAATAGACCATTTAGGGATGGTATGCGACTATTTGCGATGTGTGATCCGGGAAACGAAAGTTGGTCCACGAGCTTGACCATTCTTCCTCCATACGGAAAACACATTACTCTAAAGAGTGAGGAGACTACTGCTCCCATGCAATATATATAGTCTCGTCCAAGGAGTAGGTTATAATCCAAGGGTCCTTGAACGACCATCACGTTCATTTGAACGGTCTTCCCCTTCAGTGTTATTGGCACATTGGGGAGGATTCCTAAAGGGCGACTGGTTCCTTTATCAAAGCCTGATAGATTTCTCATCTCAGGCAAAAGCGCAGGCGAACCAAGCGCTTTCCAAGCAATAGAGGAAAGGATACTCACAGATGCCCCCTCATCAATGATAGTGCCAGCCATTACCATTCTGTATATTTGACAAATAATTCTGAATGGTATACTAGCCGGCAACCGGGGTCTGCCTAGTTGGTTCCAATCAAAGGACACAACCAGGTTGCTTGGTGGTGGGACCGAGTAAACGGCCGGATAGCGCTCTGATGAACTTCCTTCCTGCGATAAAGGAATGGTGGCATTGCCCCCTTGATCATCAGAGTCAGTGCTGATGAAGAGAATCTGGATGGTGTCGTCTTGATTCTCCTCTGTGATGGTGTCATTCGAAGATGGAGCCTCTGAAGGCAAAACCGGGTCAACTGCCGTATCAACCTTTTGACTTTCGTCAGGCATGGATCCAGACGGTTCATCTTCAATGACAGGTGCTTCGGCTGACCACCTGGGCGGGTCAACCGGATTCTCAACTAGCGAGGGACTTGGCAAGAGTTTTTGATATCCAGGAGGAAGATTCGCTCGTAATATCGGGCGATCTTCCAGAACTCTTTTCGCCTTGTCTAAGAAGGGACAACGGTGGATGGCGTGATCGCCTTCACACAGTCTGCAGGGAAATTTAGCTTTCCCGCTCTGTCCTGGAGCTTCACTCCCACTAGTTGACGGTGAACAATCGACATGGCTATCAGAGGTCGATGCTACCGAATTGTGCAAACGGGGGGACCAGTCTCTTAGTATTCGAGGGATACATGGACAATCTCTATGGAAGTGGTCTCCCCTGCATATGACGCATGGCGATTTAGGCCTTACGAGTGGGGTGTGTGGATTTCTATTAGATGACACTTGTTTGCCCCCAGTCGCTTTAGGCTCTTTCTGCTTCTTTTCTTTCTTCTTCTTCTCCTTTTTCTCCTTAGGAACCCGGTTCTTTGATCGACCAGTTCCTTCAAGTGAAGAGGAAGGAGGAGAGGAAGATGAAGTAGAAGGCTGGGAGGCAACTCTTGTCTGATCTAACTGTTGACTCGACTGCTCAGGAATGGTGGCATTCTGAACGACAATGGTTGAAAAGAGCCATACAGGTAGGCCAATTGTCAGTCCTGGAAGCGACAATGTGGCCATGTGGGGCACACCAACATCTCCCCAAGAGGAGAAGGGACTAGGATTTCCACCAAGGGGAACTCCTTGGTTGGTGTGCTCCATCTTTTCAACCCAAAGATCAACGCGGGAATAAGGGTGATTGTTCCGTTTAAAATAAATTGTTAACGACGCTTTAGACACAACTTGCTTTTTCAGTTTTAAAGAGTCGAGAAAAAGCTAAAGATGACTCTAGTCTCCTTCGATGTTTTAACGAGCTCGAAGTGACAAATGCTCGGTTGGACTTTTTCTATTATAGAGTTTGAAAAAGGCCAAAAGAAACTGCTCTGGAGATCTAGGCAGAGGGTGTGCCAAACCTTTCGCAAAACCACAGAATACGTTTTATGGTACGGGTGGTCGATCTTCGTGAATGCTGTGTTCACTGCATTGCGATCAGTAGGGCGGCCGACACGGCTTCCTAAGGATAAAGGATATATGCCTATAGGGGTCTCCCAATATATACGCGACGGTACGTGGGAGCACAAGTCCGTATTAGTGCTATCGTCTCTCAGGAGGAATCACCCACCTTCGTAGAGATCGACAGTCACTACGTTTAATGACGTCGGAACACGTCTCTACCTAGACCTCTACTGTGAGCGTTATGTTGCAAAGCGTTGTTAGGTTCATTCAATATATTTTAAGTTGATCTTTTTTTAAAGTTTGTCTTTCAGGATCACCACGAGATGTATTGGTACAAATTCCTAAATGCAGTCTAAGATGATAAGCAAGCTTTATAATCTTTCAACTTTGAAAATCCTAGCTACAAAGGGAAAAGAGAGCTACTATCTTTTCTCAAAGAGCAATCAGCACACTCTAATGCACTCTTCCTAAATCCAACATGCAAACTTATCAAAATGCAAATGCACAATGCAGGTGTTTGTTTTCACTTTCTTAGTATAAATGCCTACAAAGAAAGCTTTTTGCACAACTTCGAATTTGCTTTTAAATGACTGAAAATAAACAAGTTTACTTTTTCCCAAATCAGCAAGGGTAGAAGAGATTACAATCACTTTGCGATTTTTCGAAAGAAATACTTGTTTCGACACTTAAAAGTGACAAATTCAAACCAATAAGCAAAAGCAAATGATAAATCAAACTGCAAACAACCAATGAACTCTCTTCTAAGATCACAATCAATCACTCAATCAGATCTGAATCAAGGCTACAGGATGACTATTTCGCTCATGCAAAGGAAAACTGTAAATGACGCCACAAACACATAAAAACACTTACAGTCTTTTTGTACAAAAATGAGGCTGAATACAAGCAAAGAAAAGGGGTTTCAGATGTGGTACCTATGCTGGTTAAAGGCAGCAAAAACAGAGATCAAAACAGGCAAAAGACAACAAGGAACCCCAGCTGCACAAGGCCACACTGGTTCAGCGCAGGTGCAACACTGTCAGTTTGACATTCAGCGCAGGTATCCTTCACGGGACCTGTGTTGAAATGCAGACTGCCTTCACAGTGCCTGCGCTGAAAGGAGAAACTCTCGTTTCTCTTGGTTTCCGGGTCATAAAATGCTCAAAAATCAACTGTTTCAGGCCAAATCAGAAACACAAGCAAGGTATAAACAGAGGGATACTTTGAAAGGGTACTAAAGACTATCACAAAGGATCATCAAGTCATTTATGAGTCCATTGTTGAGATCATAGACAAAAACCCAGTAAAGGATCAAAGCAGCAACATTCTACTTTGCAAAGCAGTTCGATTGTTGCCGTTGAGTCTATGAAGTAAACAATGATACAAGCTCAAACAAAATGACTAAAACAAAGTTCTCCCCAGCGAGGTCACCAATTTGTTGTGGGGAAAAATGCCTATGCAGGACGATCCTATCCACCTAAGGCGTGATAGTGCCTTAGCAACAAACGAATGCAGCTACTTTGGTTTCTCTCCTTTATGAAATATGAAAGAGAGGAGATTGGAAGACTTACCGTTATCTTTCGGTTGTCCCTCGATCTAGACCCTCTCCACTTTGTGTGTCCACAGCTACTTGCCTCCTCGCTTTTGCTCCCACGAGATCACAAGAGAACAGCTACCTGTGACAAGAGAACAACTGCATGCAACAAGAGAAGGACACAATACAAAGGCAAATATACATATTCATAAATGATTCACGATTAAAAGTAAATCAAATACACTAATGCAAATCATACAATAAACACCAGCATATAGGAAAGAACCAAGAAGCTTTATTGATTGATAAACAAGGTTCAGGAAGAGATACAACCCATCGGGTTCCAACCCAGCATCTCCTTCCCAGCAGAATGGAATTCCTTCTTCAGCCCCTTTCAAAGCATAAACCCCAATGATCCAACCACAAACCAACAACAATTCTTTGCAATACAATCCAACCTCCTTAGACCTCATGAGAGAGCTCTATATATAGGAGTTTTGGAGAAAGGATGAGTCAGCTTGAGGCTGGCATGAAGCTGACTAGTGTCCTCTCCCACTTCAGTTCTTGAGTCCACTTGGAGGTTCTTACTTCCATTTGGAGATTTGGACCCTCTTACTCATCACTAGTCGAATTCCCTGATCCAAGTGTCATTTTGGAAGCTTCCTGGGCATTGACACCTTGAGGAATGAGTCTGCCACTTGTCCAAGTACGCTCAGCGCAGGTGGCCTTCTTTGCAGTTGACATTCAGCGCAGGTACACAGTGGAGCACTTGACATTCAGCGCAGATGCTCAGTGGAGCAGTTGACATAATCCAGAAATTGCTTGTTTTTGAGTGTTTTCAGGTGGAGAAATTTTATACACTGCTGTGGTTTGCTGGCCTTGTTCCTCTAGGGGTAGGAACAACATGCTTTAGGGACTTTGGATCCCTTAATTATTGACATTTCATGCTCAGTGATGCAAGGCACAAAAATGTCTATGACACCACAAGGAAGAGTACATGATTAAATTCCAGTTTCATTTATGAACCCCTATCATTCTTTGAAGCATTTTCTTTAGGACTTTGTTAATGGCCTTAGCTTGTCTGTTCGCTTGCGAATAATAAGGAGTAGAACTATCATGTGAAAGTCCTAACTTGGCAGTTAACTTAGCCATCATGTGATTGCGAAAATGCGACCCATGATCTGTAACTATAGCCTGTGGTACACCAAACCGGGCAACCACGTGGTTGAAAAAGAAAAGAGTAGCTATCTTGCCACTGTTGTTTAATGTTGGCATCGCCTTGGCCCATTTTGTGAAATAGTCAACGACGACTATAATGTACCCATGCCCCCCGGCCGAGGTGGGGTTACATGTCATGAATTCAATGCCCCATTTGGCAAATGGTCCAACATCGACGACAAGATGCAACGGTACAGGTGGTAATCTAACTTTACGGTCATAGATCTGGCATGCATGACAACTTCTGACAACAATTATGCAATCTTTGAATATGGAAGGCCAGAAGTAACCAGCACAGAGAATTCTCTGCATGGTAGCATAACTAGATAAGTGTCCACCACAAGCACCTGAATGGCAATCATTCAAAACTTTCTCAGCTTCCTCATGAGTGAGGCACCTTCATAAAATCGTATCGATACCACAACGGTAAAGAGTGTCGCCAATGATCAGATAATCTTTGGCTTGGTATCAAATACGTCGTTGTTGCGAGCAAGAGGTATCAGGCTAGAAAGTTTGGGTCTGGAGATAAATCAGTATATCTCCATACCACGCGTCAGATGACAAAATCAGGTACAGAGACTCATCGAGAATTGATGGTTCTAATGTTGAATCAATGGTATTCGAGGGAAGGTCGCAAAGAAGCTCGACAAAGACTAGAGATTTCTTTGATTTGGATTTGATGAATTCCAAATCAAACTCTTGAAAAATGATGATCCATTTTGAGTATTTTCCCCCAGCAATTGACGTGACAAAATATATGTCATAGGGTTGCAATCCGAAATGACAGTAGTCTTTTGGAGCAGGATGTAGTGGCGAAATCTCTGTACAGCTTGAACAGTAGCCAGAGCTAACTTTTTGATGTAAGAGTACTTAACTTCTGTATCATTGAGATTGCGATTCATATAATATGTCAGATGTTCGATCCCATCTTCTTCTTGGACTAAAACCATTCCAATAGTTGTATCTGCAGTGGCGAGATACAAGAAGTAGTCGTTTTGATAATTCGGGATATACATTAATGAGGCTCTAATCAAGGTATCTTTAATAGCATCAAAGGAAGCTTGCACAACCTAGTCCCAATGGAAGGGTATCCCCTTTTTCAATAAATGAGTAAATCCTTTAGCCATTTCAGCATAATTAGGAATGAACCTCCTCAGAAAGTTAGCCTTCCCTTGGAGTCTCTATAACTGTAGTAGATTGGAAGGTGGAGGCAAATCAAGGATTGCCTGACCTTAAGTGGATCAAGTCGAATTCCCTCCTTAAACATTGTGAATCTAGGCAAACAACCAGAACCAACACAAAACACACATTTGTGTGGATTGAGTCGTATTTTGTAGTGTCGGCACCGTAAAAATATAGCTCTCAAATGCTGTGGGTGATGATTCTGTTTTCGTGAATGAGCAAGTAAATCGTCAAGGTATGGTTGAACAATATGTTTGATGTCATAGAAGGCATAATTCATTGCCCTCTGGAATGTTGCCCCTGCGTTCTTCAAACCAAAAGGTAGTTTCCTATAAGCGAATGTGCCCCATGCACAAATAAACGTAGTTTTAGATTGGTCCTCTAGAAGGATATTGATATGATTATAGCCGGAAAAACCATCCATGAGTGAGAATATTTTGCATCCGACACATTCATCAATAATCTGGTCGATAAAGGGAGTAGGATAATTGTCTTTTGGAGAAGCCTAATTAACATACCTATAATCGACACACACTCGTATTGTCCCTTGTTTCTTCATGACAGGGACAATATTGAAAACCCAATCAGTAAGAGGAATAGGGTAAATGAAACCAACATGCAAAAGTTTTTCAACTTCTATTTTAATAGCAACAACCTTCTTTGGATGAACAGGATGGAGGCGTTGTTGCACTGGTTTGACATCAGGATACATTTTGATTTCATGTTCAACTATACTAGAGTCAATTCCTGGCATCTCCTCATATGACCATGCAAATATATCTCAAAATTCACGAAAGAGAGCATGGTAAATATCAAGTTCTGATGGAGAACAAGATTTGCCAACATGAATGTTTTCTACAATGTTAGGTTTGGTCGAAATATTGATAGAAATAGTTTCTTCGATATTTGACAGGTTTCGCTCGGAATCTACTATATCTATGAAAACAAAATTCGAAAGGAAATCGACAACTGAAGGGTGATTAAGTTCATTTGAATAATCTTCTATGTGATCTGGAAGATGGGAACGATGATGATAATCTTCCCATGGTTCTCCTTCCATCATCATTGATTGGATGATTCCTTCATCAGTAGAAAATATATGTGAAAAAGGATCGGAGGAAGTACCATATTCTAATGAACAATCTACCCATACAATTGACAAAAATGGATTTGGATTTGCCGCACAAGCCAAAAAGATTGATTGCTATGCTAGCTCGATAGGGCTTAGTGGCATGATTTCATTATGACTATCAACTTCAAAGCTATTGGTAATCTTCCTTAAGTCAGATGAAGTGGAAGATATCATGTTGCAAGTCTCAAATTTTGCCACTTCCACCAAGTTTGATGGTGACGGTAGTGAAAAAGTACCCATTAGGGAAGGATCTTTAAAGAGACCTACACCAATGTTTTGAAGAGATAGTGGGGGTCCGTGTACCAACGGAATGCTTCCAGTAGCTTGTGAACTAGAGGCGAAGAAGGCGAGTTGGTCAATAACTGTGATTCCACCCTTATGAGGGAATGCAATCGTATGAAAGTATGTTGAAACCACAACAGCCATAACATAAACCCATGGTCTTCCTAGTAAAATGTTGTAGTCAAGGGGTCTGTCAACAACCTCAAATTCAACAGTTATTGTTTTGCCTCCTAGTTCGATTTGTAGATTACTTAATATTCTACAAGGTGTATATGTGTGTCAGTCAAAAGCTTTTAACGTTGTTGGTGAATGTGACAAAGGCGGTGAGCCAAGTGTTTTCCAACAATTCGTAGACATAATACAAGTAGATGCCCCCTCGTTAATAATGGTTCGATGAATAAGTTTATTCAAGGCATTTACTTGAATCAGGAATGTTAATTGCACTGGTAACTGTGGTGTATAACTCACGTAGTTGAAAACCACAAGATTGGAACTAGTTGGATCAATTCCACCAATTGCTGACAACAAAGCCTGCTTTTGGGAGGGACAATTCTGAAGCACCTTGAGTGTTGACATAGCAAAAGGTGAGTGAGCCAAATCTTCTACTATATTATAGTTTTGTGCAGCTTGAGCTTAAGGGTTAAATGTCGATTTATGTACAACTCCCTTAGGCGGTTTTATTGTTAACTCTAGTGCAATAGGTGGTGGAATAGGATCATTTGAAGTCGAAGTCGAAGGGTTAGGTTGATCATCCTGGTTATTCGACGATGATGGTTGATTTCCATAATATTTACTTTGTGTTGACACCAAAACTTCAATTTTAGGATTAGAGGCCGATAACATAAGCACTTGGGAAGTGGAAGCATGGTCAGTAGCAACCATATTTGTCTTTGTTTTGGAAACGGATCAGTCAATACCGCTGATGTGTGAGAAGTATTCAGAAGCTTTGAGACTTCATAACGGTGAGGAAAATCTCGCGTAAAATGCTCATCGTTACAGATCAAACACGGGTAACGAGGTTTCCTAGCCAAAGGAGAGGAATCAGATGATTTCTCTTGAGGGGAATTATTTTGTTTCTTCTTGTTTTTCCCCTTCTTCTTACTTCCTAGTTGCTTTCAATTCTTGCTCTTGTCAGATGACACGACATTGATTTTGGAAGTAAGAGTGTTATCAGGTGCATTTGTAGTTTGATTGGAAATGGCAAGTGTTTGACCAGATGGTCTACCTGTCGTTTGTGTGCTCGAAGAACCAATCACACCATCACCGACATGAGAGTCCTTACTTGATGGTGGAGGAGGAACAGTGAAAGCTGATTGGGATGCATTCAGGATCATGTCGTAGAGCGTGCCAGACTGTGTATAAATCAAGTCCAAATATTGGGCACGAGTAATTACTTGCTCTTCAGTGACAACTCCACCCTTCGCCACATCCTCAGTGATAGATGGCAGCAAGAATTTTATAAACCACTCAGCCAGAAGCTGATCAGGAACATACGTTTTAACCATTCGATGATGCCGATGCCACTCATGAATATGATCAAAGATATGAGTAGCATTAGTTTGTTTAAAGTTGGTTAATAGTTCCATTCCAGTTTCATATCATATGGGTAACTGGAAGTGGGTTAAAAACGTGGTAGCTAAGGTAGCGAAGTTATCAAAAGAAGCTTGTGGTAATTCAATGTACCACTTCGTAGTCGGACCACTAAGCGTTCTCTGGAAAAGACATAGTCTAACAAAACCATCATTCAAGGAGTTTGATGAACACCATAAATGAAAAGTCATGACATGGTTGGATGGGTCTTCTCCATGGTTTCCATTGAATTTCGAAATATCAGAAGGTAACTTATGAGGAATCACCAGCCACCAAGGTGCATAATGAATTGGATCATTGGTGAGCCGGTTTAGATCTAGTAATTTAGGTGTCGCAATGAAAGGCAACTGTTTATTGAGGTTAGGTTGAGAATATCCAGGATAAGATGGGATTGCCTAGGCAATAGGCCTTTGCATACTGACATAAGGCAGATGCTGCTGGTAACCTTGATAAGGGTAAGTTTGTTAAGCAAATCCGGCATAAGGTTGTTGTTGAGCACTGGGATACATTTGTTGTTGTTCAATCCCAGCATAGGCTTGCTGACTAGGATCTGGATAAACTTGTTGCTGACCAAACCTATCATAAGCTTGTTGTCCAAGTCCATGTTGAGGTTGGTATTGCAAGAATTGTTGTTGTTGATATTAGGGCTACCAAGGCTGTTGTTGTTGTTGATTTAACGGTTGTTGCCCACCAATGTAAGGTTGACCAAGTTGTGAATATAGTAAACCAGTGTAAGTCTGAGGCATTCCAGTAAAAGGTAAACTAGCCTGAAGTTGTTGGACTCCAGACACAATTGGTTGTTGTAAAACTGCCTAAGAAGGTTGGATCTGTATACCTGAAACTTGGGGGTCTGAGGTTGAAGCAACAACTTACACAGGTTGAGATACAACAATTTGAGCTTGTTACTGCAGCAAAGTTGTAACAGTAGGTGTTGTAGGTATGGATGAGACAGATTGCATAAGTTGTGATGGATACACAAGCCTAGGTTGAACGGGCATGGTTGGCTGCCACTGACAGACAATCATTTTGGGCTGACCTAAAGATGACGACAAATGACATATGGTTTCCCCCCATAAAATGGAGGATAAGGAGAATCTGTATATTGTTCTTCGTATGGGGGTAGTCCAGTGTAAAGCGGACACATAAGACGGTAACCAGATGAACCAGCTTGATGTGAACTTGATGGGTTCAACTGTTCGGTATCCGTTAATGAAGAACCAGATAAAATTCCAGCAGAGGACATTGGTGAAGACCAAGGGCTAGAAGCAAAACCTGAGTGGGTTCCCGATAAATATTGGTAACCCGATGGGATGGATGGAAGACCATACAAATGTGATTCAGGTGTCATAGTAAACATCGAAGAGGTTGCAATAGAAGATTCTACCATAGCCGTATCAGATGGTACGGTCTGGGATGTTGACTCTGCCATAGTTAAATGTCCAAATTAGTTTCCTAACGAATCAATGGGTGCTTGAAAGTAATCAGGATCAAAAGGAGCAATAAAATGAGGAGTATGAGGATACAGATAAATTCCAGTTCCAAAATGGAATGGAGTTCTGGGTGATTCTACCTCAGGTTCCTCTTCTATCGAAATCAAACAGGTGGAATAATTCCATCGCCTGGTCCATAATAGATCTTCAGTATTTGTTGCTGAGATAAAGAGGAAGTCTCGACAGTTACGGATGTCTAAGGATGTACCGGTCGATCTTCTTCCAGTAAGGTAACAACTTCTTATTGTTCAACCTCAAGATCCAAATGTTCTGGTAAAAGAACAAGTTCAAGTTGGGCTTCATGAACAACTTCTGATTAAATAGTGATGGGTTCAGGATCCACTTCTGGTTGAACAAATTTAGGTTCAGAAGTAATTTCCTGTTGAACAACTTCGGATTGAGAATCAACTTGTTGTTCAACAACTTGGGTTTCCGTTTCACTAGATTCAATTCTAGTTTCCTCAAGTAATTGTGGAGATTCCGCTTCAGTAACAAACGTACCAGTAACTGTAGGAGTAGCTGGGGTCACAGTACTTACTGGTATAGGTGTTTTTGGTAATTCAGATGAAGAACCAGAAGCTTGTGAAGTACTGGATCCAGTCAAACGAGACTGCTTCGACCAGATAGGTGTAGCTTTGGGCGGTAAAGGCAGTTTACTCGCTGCTCTCTGCGAACGACGGGGTAAGGGTTGATTTTCCTCCATGATTGCTGATTGATTTTATTACATAAAAAGAAATAAACAAAAAGGGGTAAGCTAGGAAAAAAGGTTTACCAAGAAACTGTGAACTACAAAATACCTCCTGGCGAACCAATAAGTACAGGCAGGAAATCTCCCCGAATGCTGTGTTCGGTGTATCATAGTGTACAAGGCAGTTGACTCAGTTACCTAAGGATGGATAGAAACCTAGTGTTGTCCTCCCATATATACCCGAAAGTACGTGGAGGCCCAATTCGTATTAGCGTTGTCTAATGCGAAACCGCACAGTGAGAGCATTCCCATATACTTTACGTATTGTAACACCGCCCTATATACCTGAAGGTACGTGGAAGAGCTACAATATACTCATGTACGTGGAATGAGGTATCACACTCGGAATGTATCGCAGACAAGTTAGCGACAGCTGCTATGTTTTACGACTTCAGAACACATCTCTAGCCTAGAGCCTCTAAATTTTTTGCGCTAGGTGACAATGCTCCATTAGGTTAATTGATGTTAATTTTAAGTTGATCTTGATTAAGATTTTTCCTTTCAAGGTTCACCACGTGATTTCCTATAATGAAACTAATGTGATAAGCATCCTTTTCATTCAATTTTAACAATGAAAAGCTTAGCTAGTAGGGATAGAGCAATCAAATTCTTGTAATCAAAGAACAATGAACACATCTAATGCAATTTCCCTAAACTATTCCTATGAGCACACACAAACTCTTTTAATGCACAATGCAAGTTTTTATTTTCAATTCCCTTAATGTTGTGATGAACAAAAGGAAACTAATGCACATACAATCAATCAATCTTTTCACAAGAACGAAGACTTTACGACAGTTCCGTTTCGAAAGAAATGAAGACTTTTACGACATTTTCTTTTGAACAAAGATTAATCAACTATAAACTAACTTTGACAATGAATTGATAGTGATAAAGAAATCATTTAAGAAACACTAAACAATCAAGGACAAAGTAGGACTGGAAAAGGAAATACAAATTGATTTCAGAGACACAAGCATCATTGACCTTTCAGTAAGCAAAAACAAAAGGAAATTTGGTAAACAATCAACTCAAAGGAGGGATTTTTGTCCTAAGGAGGATCAACGCAGCCTTGAATGGGAGACGGTGCACTTCATAACACTGTCCTCAAGATAAGGGTGCTCTACAGCGCTCTGTCTCTAGACCAAACCTACGCTGGTGCCAGAGAGGCCATCCTAGGGGCTTACAAGCACAATTTTCACCAAAAAATAACCTCAAAAAGGCTAAAACAAGATCAATGGAAGCAAGTAAGGTCTACTAGAGTGTATTAGGATGAAGGTAAACTACCCAGAATGATGATCGATCCCAAGCGGAGTCACCAATATGTTATGCGGAATTTTGCATCTATGTATAAATACTAATTCCCTAGGTAGGTAGCTATATCTAGAACAACATATTTAAAGTGCTTATCCTCTTTCTATAAACGATAAATAAGACAAGGGAATCAAATGACCTACTCGTTCTTTCGCTTTCCTTTTGTCTTCTTTGTATGGATCCTGTCACTCCTTCTCGAACTTAACTTGCTCAAAAAGTACGTGCAAGCATAAACAAAAGACAGAGAACCAATCAAAGCAAGAGATCTATCGACTATAAGTAAATGGAATCAGATACATTCACACATATAAACATCATATATCAAGATAAGCATATGGGAAAAAGGTGTAAACAACTTTATTAGATATAAGGAATAATTGCAACCATGAAGTCCGATCCATTGTCACTCTTCCATCTTGGGTTCCAACCAACATCACATCAATAGCACAACACTCCGGCAGCATAACAATACTTGCTTATAATCTCAATCCTCACACCAACAATATCTCCTTTCAAATTCTTAAAGTCTAGCCCCTGATCACTTAGATGAGTGCTCAATTTATACACAAATGGAGGAGGTTTGGTCATTAATGAGGGTATTGAATGGCCTTCCAAACTTAGAGTTAGTTTCCATGGAGGAAGGGATGAGAGGATAGGAGGTTACTTAACTCATTCCCTATCCAATTTCAAGCTCATAGGAGATGATAAGTGTGGGAATCTTCTAGATGGCTCCAGAAGATAAGAATATTCCCAGAACCTTATGATGATTTCGCTCAAACTCGCCCAACGCAGGTCAAAGTGGGCCTAAGTGCTCTGGAAAGCACCCTAACATGGGCCTACCTACATTGAAGTGCACTTACCCCTGACCAAGGCTATGCTGGTCCCTCAAGGAGGTAATTCTGGAGGGCTTCAGGCTAAGAAACTCTCAAGGAAGGAGGCATTCAAAGTGGTGACTTGTTTAGGGCATGTAGCAACTGAAGTAGGGTTTGATGAGACCTAATGGTACTATCTGAATGATGGGAGTGATGTGCCCAAATGGATCTATAACAGATGGACATGATCATGCTCTTTGAAGCTCAGCGACCAAACATATTTTGGAGAGAAGAAGTTTACATAGCAATCTATATCTTGAACATAGCTAAAATAAGGGTAAATGATACTAAATCTCCTTGCGAACTATGGAAAAATTTCCAAACATCTTAGAGTGTTTAGAAGCAAATGCTATATTAAGGTAAATGAAGACAATTTAAGGAAATTTAATTCTAGATTTGATGACGAGATTTTTCTTGGATATGCATATAGAAGAAAGGGATAAATATATTACAACAATGGGACTCTGAATGTTGTTGAATGTAAAAATAAATGAAGCATTGGCTCAAACTCAACCACAACCAATTTTCTACTAAGAAGTATAAGAAGAAGAAAATCATAATGAAGAACATGATGAAGGACAAAGGGAAGATGGTGAGCCATTACATCCAAAAACCCCATCCAAGTATTTTTTTTTTTTTTTTTGTTAATGGAAAAACCTGTGAGCAATTTAAGAAACCGACGTTTCGGACTAGCTAGGTGAGTCCATCATCATTATTTCAAAACAAATAACATTATTAGGTATAACATAAAAATATTTACATATAAGTCTTTTAAAAGAACTTATTTATTAACTTATCTCAATTTTGAAATTTAAAATAAAATAAATATATAAATATATATAAACAAATAAAAATAAATTAATAAATTAATAAATAACATCATTAGGTATAACATAAAAATATTTACATATAAGTCTTTTAAATAAAACTTATTTATTAACTTATCTCATTTTTGAAATTTAAAATAAAAGTGATATATAAATATATATAAACAAATAAAAATAAATTAATAAAAAAAAAAAAAAAAAAAAAAAAAAAAAAAAAAAAAAAAAAAATTATTGAAATTAAATTGAATTAATTAATTTATAAATGTAAATCTTCCAGCCGACAGTACAAGCTAAGAGATATCTTACGATTCTTCTATTAATAGCTTTGTTTCTCGACTCTCTCTTCTCATAATTCAGATCTCATTGCCCTGATGATGGACTCACCTAGCTAGTCCGAAACGTCGGTTTCTTAAATTGCTCACAGGTTTTTCCATTAACAAAAAAAAAAAAAAAATCTACCAGCCTGTATGGATTCTCTCTTTAACCCCATCCAAGTATGTTCAAAAGAATCATCCAAATAACCAAATACTTGGAGATAAGAAATCAAGAGTCCAAACTAGAAGGAAGATTGTTAGCACAACAAACCATGATGATTTAGCTTTGTTATCCCTAATGGAGCCTCAAAATTTACTCAGGCCAATCAAGATGAACATTGGGTTAAGACCGTGAATGGAGAACTAGATTAGATTGAGAAGAATGAGACATGGGATATGTTCCAAGACCCAAGGACAAAAAATTTAATGGAACCAAGTGGGTTTATAGAAATAATTTGAATTAAAATGGACAAGTAGTAAGGAACAAAGCAAGACATATGTAAAAGATATGCACAAATCGAAGGTATGGACATCAAAGAAACATTTGCTCCACTAGTTGGACTTGAATCAATAAGGATATTCTTGGCTTTTGCAATCTTTAAGGGGTTTAAGGTTTATCAAATGGATGTAAAATCAACATTTTTAAATGGAGAACTACAAGAAGAGGTTTATGTTGAGCAACGAGAATGATTTCAGTTATTAGAAGATTCCTATTATGTGTGTAGGATGAAGAAAGTCATGTGCGATTTAAAACAAGAACCTAGGGCCCAATATTCTAGATTGGATAAATATCTTTAGCAACAAGCCTTTGAGAGAGGGGCATTAGATAGTAACCTTTACATCAAGATTGAAAATACACTTGCTAATCATTTTTGTATATGTGGATGACATAATTTTTGGAAGTGATGATGATTCTATGAGCAAAAGTTTTTCAACCAACATGAAGAAGGAGTTTGAAATGTCTATACCAGGGGAACTATCTTTCTTTATTGGTTTGCAGGATCATCAATTAGAAAAAGGCATCTTTATCTCTCAGAATAAGTACCTTAAAGAAATATTGAAGAAGTTTGGCATGGAAATTTGTGCACTTGTGAGCACTCCCATGATAACAAGATGCAAGCTTAGTAAGGATGATGAGTCTCCAGAAGTAAATCAAGCCATGTATAGGTCCATGATTGGCATCCTTATTTATTTAATAACATTAAGACTGGATATCATTTAAGCAGTAGATTTGGTGGGCAAATTTCAATCAAGCCCAAAGGAATCTCAAGTGAATGCAATCAAAAGGATATTTAGATATCTATAGGGCACCATAGATTATGGATTGTGCTATCCAAGGGGAAAAAATATTACTCTCAAAGCTTATACAAATGCAAATTGGGCTCGAAGTATTGATGATAAAAAGAGCACTAATGGGGGAGCCTTCTTTTTAGCAACTATTTGGTCTCTTGGCTACACAAGAAACAAACTTTCATTTCTCTATCCATAGTTGAAGTAGGGTATATTGCAGCAACATCATGTTGTACTCAAGTCTTATGGATGAATCAAAATCTCAAAGATCCTCAAGAAAATGGTGATCAAACTATACCCTATCAAGTTTGACAATACCAGCACCATCAATATCTCAAAAAACCGTATTATGCATTCTAAAACAAAGCACATTCTTATCAAGTACCATTTTCATTGAGAACAAGTTGTTGATCAAACTATAATGTTGGAATGCATTCCAACAAAATAACAAATTGCAGACATATTTACTAAACCTTTAACCAGAGAAAGTTTTGAATATCTTAATTAAAAAATGGGAGTAATTTCTTCCTCACAAGGAGGAATGGATCACCGGTTCTTGCTAAGAAGCATGTTGGTGACAAAGGGGAGTTCAAGAGAATGGTATGCACCAACATAGGGGAGTATATGCCATCTTCCATTAATGTCAAAGGGGGAGAATAAGAAGACATCATGATCCAGGTGGATGTTGGTGGCCGCCCGCTTATCCCACTTGGACCCCCACAGCTGTTTCTTTCAGTTTTTCATTTTCCTTAATTGTAGCACAATTTATTATTTTTAGCAGTTTTTCGAGTCCTGAACTTCCGGAGCCATTTTGAGGCCCTAAACGACGTTTTTTTTTGGAAAATCAGGAGCAACATGGGTCATGGCCCAATGTTCCACTTTTAGAGGTTGTAGTCCTCGGATAGATCTTTTTAACGAGGTATTGTGTGCGTCAAACGAAGATCGTATGACAAAGTTACGACCCCGGGAAGTTGATGTACCAATTTACCAAAACCGGGCCCATAGTTTTGCGCTGCATCTCCTAGGGTTAGGTTTTTGGATGTTTAGGGTTTTCCATTGTTTCTCAACAATAAATGGGCATTCGAGCCTCATTTTAAGATAGTTCAGAGGCATGTAGCCGCCACATCTCTTCTGAGAGATAAGCTACCATCGCCCTAGCTGGTTTATTTCCATTTATGTTTGTAAGCATATTTAAGTATTTTACATTAATGAAATGAAGTACTATTTCTACCGCATCTCTGTATTTATGGTTATCTCTGTAATTTGTTGTGTTCCTGTTTAAATTTGGATCAGTGGTATTAGAGTGGTCTGCTCTTTCTCTGTTTTTCTTTGCATGTCCCCAATGAGGTCGGGATATAAGGAGTTAGGGCTTGAATTGGTTGAACCTTTGCAAGAACAGCCTCACAAATCCCAACGGCCTCGCGTGGTGGATGAAAATAAAGACGGGGGGCAGGAGATCCTATCAAAATCTTACTCGAAGAAGCCCTCAAGCGGCAAAGGAACGCGATGATGGACAACTTTTCCTAGATCCTTTAGCGACTACCCAGAGGCGATGCATCAACTTCCAACAACTACTCTAGAAATGCCACACCCTTTAAGGTACAAGTTAATTTTTAAATCCCCATATTTGAGGGTAAAATAGACACAAATGCCATAGATAAATGGTTAAATTTGCTAGAAGGGTATTTTTTTGTTCATGATTTTTCCAGCTAGCAAAAGATCAATTTCGCTCTTCTCAAAGCCGCTCCCCTCGTCAAGGACTGGTGGGAAACCTACTGCGAGAAGAAGGATGAAAGTACAAACTCATTGTTTTCAGCCGCTCCCACTTGGAATTCATTCTAGGACGCCATCAAGGAGCAGTATTACCTTGTCAAAAGCTATGAGGACAAATACATAAAGTGGACCATGCTGCGGCAGGGAAGGGACCAAGATGTGTCGGAGTTCACAAACATTTTTCATACCCTTCGCACACAGTTGGGTATCAAGGATTCTGAGCTGCATTTGGTACTCAAATACCATGGCTGCCTACACAGATACATCTAGGATGAGATGGAGTTCCTGAACATCTCCTTGCTCGGCACAGCGTACTGATACGCTGTCAAAATCGAGCAGAAGTTTAAACAAAAGAAGCGAGACTTTGGATCTGCGAATCCGAAGCAAGGGAAAGGCTTCCCCAAACCACAGAACCAAGGACAAAGCCAAGACGGGGCAACCCAAGACAACCCGTCGAAGCCACAAGAAAAGAACAACACCACGAAGTCAAAGAAGGACACAGGAAAGTGGTGTGAGTTCCATAAGAGCCCCACTCACAACACAAGTGAGTGTCAGAATAAGCAGCCGCTGGTGGCTGAGTTGAAGGTTTTAGAATCAGATGCATGCTCTAAACCTGAGTCAAAACCCGACAAGGGAAATGGAAAAGGGAAGCAGATCATTGATGCGGAGCCCAGCACCACTCTTGCGACTGCCAAGATCCAGAAGAATGAGCCCAAAGATCCAGAGGAGGGGGATCATTTTTTCCACTCACAGAGGTGGGTGAAAGGTTCACCGCTACAATTCATTGTTGACAGTGGGAGCCAAAAGAACCTCATTTCAGTAGAGGTCGTGAAGTGGTTGGGCCTATCGACTACACCACACCCACAACCATACAGTATCGAGTGGCTTCTCCAAGGACGAGATCTTAGATTCCGCTAGCAATGTTGCCTTCCCTAGAACATCAAGCCTTTCACAGATGAGGTATTGTGTGATGTTGCACCTCTTGATGTTTGTGATGTAATATTAGGACCATACTTATGGAGGCGGCATGTTGTGTATGAGTCCAGGCCTCACACTGTTATTATTTCTTTGGGTAATTCATTATACAGGATACCAAAGGTAGCCCCACCTACCGCCACCTCTTTGATCACTGCTAAGAAATGCAACAATCTCATCTCTAAGACTAGGAACTTCATTTTCTGTCTGGTTCGCTCCTAAAGTAAGGGGAAGATCCTCACCACATCCATGACCCCCACGAAGGGTTCCTCAACGCAGCAACAACAACAGATGGATACAGTCATGACGGCAGACAGGAACATCTTCTCCTCACCCACAAGGACACCATTGCACTATCAGGTCAAGCATTCATCTGATCTAACTCCTAGAGCACCTCTACCCAACGGGTCGATATATAGTCGCTCCATTCTGGAAAATTCCAAGTACAAGCAGCGACATGATCAGCATCAGGTACCATACAAGTTTCAAGTGGGTGACAAAGTCTGGTTGCATTTGCAGAAAGAACGCCTTACAAGCGTCCATCAAAAGCTCAGACCACTTCGACATGGTCCCTACACTAGTGCCAAGGCTGTGGGAAACAATGCTTTGGAGCACAACATTCCCCCATTCCTTCGCTTTCACTAAGTGTTCAATGTGGACCGCCCTCGACCAAGCTTCCCACCATTACTGGACACATCAAAGGTTGCAAAACAGTTCACCAGGGACTGAGTTCAGCAGAAGTTTCCTCATCTCATGGAGGAACTCAATGAAATGGGGACCATTGCTTCCTAAGGGGGGAGGAATGATCAAGTGGATGTTGGTGGCCACCCGCCTATCCCACTTGGACCCCCACAAATATCTCTTTCAGTTTTTTAGTTTCCTTAATTGTAGCACAGTTTACTATTTTTAGCTATTTTTGGGTCCTGAACTTCCAGAGTCGTTTTTAGGCCCTAAATGACGTTTTTTTGGGAAAATTAGAAGTAACATGGGTTGCGGACAGATGTTGCTCACTCAAAAGTTGTAGTCCTCGAATAGATATTTCTAAAGAGGTATTGTGCGCATCAAACAGAGATCGTATGCCAAAGTTACGACCCCGGGAAGTTGATGTACCAATTTACCCAAAATGGGGCCCATAGTTTTGCGCTTCATCTCCTAGGGTTAGATTTTTGGATGTTTAGGGTTTTCCATTGTTTCTCAACAATAAATAGGCCTTTGAGCCTCATTGTAAGATAGTTCAGAGGCATGTAGCTGCCACATCTCTTCTTAGAGATAAGCTGCTATCGCCCTAGCTAGTTTATTTCCATTTCTGTTTGTAAGCTTATTCTAGTATTTTACATTAATGAAATGAAGTACTATTTCTACTGCATCTCTGTATTTATGGTTATCTCTTTAATTTGTTGTGTTCTTGTTTAAATCCGGATCACATCAGGAGTGGATCACTCACCAAGTAACAAGCATATGGGGGGAGTATAGTCAGCAAGCAGGTAGAGGGAGTCTAACACAAGATGATCAATGACTAAGCAGATGTTTGGTAGTGTTTCCATCAATGCCAAAGGTGAAGATTGTTGTGCATATGTTGTCAATTATGTCAACTATAGTATCATTGATGTCAAAGCATAGCAACACGAGAGATTGTTGAAGGTGGTGGTGCATGGTCCTTGATGTCATTAATGTAAGAGATTGTTGAGCATTGTAGGCATCTTTGTGACATCCCCTGGTTAATCTTTCTCTTTTGTAAATAATTGTAACTATTTTTAAATGGTTGAGAGGGGGACACAAATTCCATTTCTTAAGGAGTTGGTTGTTTTAAATATCAATCATGGGTTGGTTGAGTGGTGTTAATGGAGCTAATTGGGTATTAAAATCAGTTGGAGAGATAAGGACAGACCCATGTCCCTGCTAAGCAAGGGCTACAATGATACATGTAGATATTGGTGGCCACCCACCTATTCCACCTAGACCTCTAGTCGGTTTCATTTGTTTCCTTGTTTATTTCAACATTTACTATTTTTTGCAGTTTTTCGGGTCCCAAACTTCTGGAGCAATTTTGACCGCCTAAACGACGTTTTTTAGGTCCATTGCAAGCTCTAGTTGTAAGAATGTGCCTGCGGCAAAACCTGTAGTGCTCAAAGAGACCTTTACAACAAGGTATCGTACGCGCCAAACAGAGATAATATGACCAAGTTATGACCCTGGGAATTTGGCTGCCCAACTAACCCCAACAAGGCCCACAAACTCTTGGCGTTACATCTCATGGGGTTAGGGTTTTGGTTGTTTAGGGTTTTCTCATGTTTTTCAATAATAAATAGACCTTTGAACCTCATTGTAACACAATTTAGAGGCATGTAGCCACCACATCTCTTCTCCAAGATAAGCTACCACCACTCGAGCTAGTCTTATTTTCATTCTGTTTGTAAGCACATTTCAGTATTTGATATTAATGAAATGAAGTGTTATTTATATTGTATCTTTGTATTTATGGTTATATCTGTAATTTTTTGCATTCCTGTTTAAATTCGGATCATTGGTATCAAAGCAGTATGCTCTTTCTCTATTTTTCTTTGCATGTCCCCTACGAGGTTGGGATATAAAAAGTTAGGGCTTGAATTGGTCGAACCTTTGCAAGACCAGCCTCGCAAATCCTGACGACCTCCATGTCAGAAGAAAAGAAAGATGAGGGGGTAGGAGATCCTTTTGAAATCTTGCTCGAAGAAGCCCTCGAGCGACAAAGGAATGTGATGCTGGACAACTTTGCCCAGATCCTTCAGTGGCTACCCAAGGGCAATGCATCTACTTCCAACAGCTACTCTGGAAGCGCCACACCCTTTAAGGTACAAGTTAAATTTGACATTCCCATATTTGAGGGTTAGATAAATGTGAATGTTGTAGATAAATGGTTAAATCTGCTAGAAGGATATTTTTTCTATTCATGATTTTTCCAGCTTGGAAAAGATTACTTTTTCTCTTCTCAAAGCCACCCCCTATGTCAAGGACTGGTGGCAAACGTACTGTGAGTAGAAGGATGAAAGTACTCCCTCACTATTTTCGGCCACACCCACTTGGGATTCATTCTGAGATGCCATCAAGGAGCAGTACTACCTTGTCGGGAGCTATGAGGATAAATACATAAATTGGACCATGCTATGATAGGGAAGGGACCAAGACATACCAAAGTTTACCAATGTTTTTGATACCCTTTGCATGAAGTTGGGTATCAAGGATTTTGAGAAACATTTGGTACTCAAGTACCGCGACTGCCTACATAGGTACATCCACGATGAGATGGAGTTCCTGGACATCTCCTCACTCGACATGACGTACCGATACGTTGTAAATATTGAGCAGAAGCTTAAACAGAAGAAATGATACTTTGGATCTATGAATCCAAAGCAAGGGAAAGGCGCCCCCAAACTGCAGAGCAAAGGGCAAAGCCAAGGCGGGGCGACCCAGGATAACCCGTCGAAGCCGTAAGAAAATAACAACACCATGAAGACAAAGAATGACACAAGAAAGTGGTGTGAGTTCCAGAAGAGCTCCACTCACAACACAAGTGAGTGTCTGACTAAGCAGTCACGGGTGGATGAGCTAAAGGCTTCTGAGTCTGATTTATGTTCCAAATCTGAGTCAGAACCTAACAAGGGGAATGAAAAATGGAAGCAAATCATTAACACAGAACCCAGTGCCATGGTGTCCACCACCAAGATCCAAAAGATTGAGCCTAAAGATCCAAAAGAGGGGGAGCGCCTATTCCACTCACAGATGTGGGTGAAGGGTTCTCCACTGCAGTTCATTATCAACAACCAGAGCCAAGAGAACCTCATTTCAGTAGAGGTTGTGAAGCAGCTATGTCTACAACTACAACACATTTGCAATTGTACACCATCAGGTGGCTTCACCAAGGATGAGATCTTTGTGTTAGCCAACAGTGTTGCCTTCCCTACAACATCAAGCCCTTCACAGATGAGGTATTGTGCGATGTCGCTCCTCTTGAAGTTTGTGATGTATTATTAGGGCAATCATACTTATGGAAGCAACATGTTGTATATGAGTCTAGAGCTCACTCTGTTATTATTTCTTTGGGTACTAAGTTATACAGGATACCGGAGGTAGCCCCACCTACAACCATCTCTTTAATCTCTGCTAAGCAATGCAGTAAGGTCATCTCCCAGACTGAGAATTTTTTTTTCTTTCTGTTTCGCTCTCAAAGTAAGGGGAAGGTCGTGCCCACATCCATGGCCACCGGGAAGGGTTCCTCCAAGCAACAGAAGCAGTTGAATACTGTCATGGAAGAATACAGGGACATCTTCTCCTCACCCACAGGGGTACCCTTGCATTGCCAGGTCAAGCATTCAATCGACCCGTCTCTCAGATCACCTCTACCCAATGAGCCGATATATCATCGCTTCATTCTAGACAATGAAGAAATCAAGGGACATATCCAGGAGTTGCTGCAAAAAGGGCACATCCTACCAAGTTACTCGCCTTGGATTGTTTGTACTTGTATAGAAGAAGGATGGGACCTGGAGGCTCTGCATTGATTATCGGGCATTAAACAAAATCACTGTCAGGAATAGGTATCCAATCCCACAGATTGATGACCTGCTGGACCAACTCAAGGGGGCCAAGTATTTCACTAAGATCGATATGAAGTCTGGTTATCACTAGGTTCCAATAGAACCCACAAATGTATGGAAGACCGCCTTCAAATCCAAGGAAGGCCTTTTCGAATGGTTGATTATGGCCTTTGGGTTGACAAATGCCCCTGCTACTTTTCTGAGGCTAATGGATGACATCTTGTGAACCTTCATCAACTCATTCGTGGTGGTTTATCTGGACGACATCCTTATCTCCAGTAAGAGTTGGGAGAAACACTTGTAACACATTTAGTAGGTCCTTCAAACCCTTCAACAACACAAAATGTGTGCCAACTTGGAGTAATGCACCTTTGGCACGAGCCAAGTCCAATACTTGGGTTACATCATAGATAAGCATGGCGTGCATGTGGACCTGACTAAGATCCAAGTCATTCAGGATTGGCCAGCCCCGACCACTCTAATAGAGCTTTGTAGTTTTCTGGGCCTTGCAAATTTTTATCGGAGGTTCGTGTTGGGATTCTCCCATATCACTTGGCCATTGAGCCAGATTATTAAGGGCGGGGTGAAAGCAAAGTTTTCCTGGTTTGAGTCCCAACATAGGGCGTTCATTGAGTTGAGGCACTGCCTTTGCTCTACACCGCTACTCACCCTGTTAGACCTGCAACAACCATTTCAAATCGAGATAGACGCCTCATACTATGCTATTGGTGCAATTCTCACCCAAAACGGGCATCTAGTGGCCTATCATAGTGAGACACTTTCTGATACAATTAGGAAGTACCCCACCTATGATAAAGAGATGTATTCCATTGTGCAGGCTTGCCGACAGTGGAAGCACTACATTTTGGGGAAGGAGATGGTCATCCACACCGATCACCGACCTCTTCATTTTATACAGACACAGGAGAAGTTGTAGAATGATAACCATTAGAAGTGGTCTACATATCTGCAACAATTCCACTTGAACATTAAATACAAAAATGGCAGCACCAATCATGTTGCAGACTACCTCAGCCGACCCCCAGTTGTAGCACTGACTACTTTTCTCAACTCTTGTGTTCATGAGACCTCTGGATGGCTACAACTATACAAAAATGATCCAAAGTTCACCTCCACATACCAAATGCTAGTAGATGGAAAGCAAGTTCCTAATTTCTACCTCTATGCCACATTATTATGCTACCTGGGCTACCTTTGTGTTCCTTAAAGTGAGCGTGCCAAGATGATTTGGGAGGCATACTACAGTCGGGTCGTAGGACACTTTGGTGTGGAGAAAACTATGGATGTACTACAAAAGTATTTTTATTGGCCCAAACTCCGACTGGATGTTTGGAAATATATCAGATCCTGCACTGCTTGTGCCATCAAGAAGTAAGGCCTGTACACTCCTTTTCCTACTCCTAGCCAGCCGTGGTAATCCATCTCCATGGACTATATTTCTGACCTCCCTTCTACCAAGCATGGTAATGACTGTGTATTTGTGGTCGTGGACAAATTTTCTAAGATGGCTATATTGGCAGCTTGCAAGAAGAGTATCACCGTAGAGGACACTGCCAAACTCTTCTTTGAAAGAGTATGGGTACATTTTGGGATCCCACAGACCATTATATCATAGCGTGATAGAAGGTTCCTAAGCACATTCTGGTCAAGCCTCTAGACACTATTGGACACCAAGCTCACAAAGTCGACTAGCTTTCATTGCGAGACTGATGGCCAAACAAAGGATGTCAATAAGATGATATTGCACATACTCCACATGTATAACTCCAAGCATCCTCGAACTTGGGATGAGAGTCTTCCATACTTGCAACACAATTATAATAGAGATCTCCATAGCTCAACTGGTTGCAGTCCTGTTGTGGCCACCAACAACCCCCCTCTTTGTTTAGTATTAGCAATAACACTAAGCAAATGGGGACCCTTAATAAAAAATTCAAAAAAAACATTTTATAAAACTTTTTGTATTCTACTCCTTGAGATTATGTCGCATCGTGTGGAGAAGATAAAACACCCCCTTATGAGCATAATAAAAACTGCGAAGAAGCGACGCGAAATTCATCGCATCACACACATTAAGAAGCGCTCTTAAATGAAAATCTTAAGAAATCTCCGACGGCCGATGTGCGACGTCGCATATCACAATATCGCATAAGCAGCACACAATGATTTAATGACTCATGCGATCTTGCGATATCTGCGATCTGCGATAAACGCGATCTGCGATAACCCGATCTGAAAAAATTTGCGATAACACATCTAGGTAATGCAATGAAGCGATGCTGCTATCGCCCATCGCAAATTTCCTCGGCTCAACATTCAAGAAAAGCTGTCTATAAACCAAAATTAGGGGCACGCCTTAAAGGAAATTAATGAACATATGCCAAAGTGTCAGTAAAGGACAATTTTGTGTTTTCCGAAGAGTCAGTTCACGATGGGTGTCATGATTTTATACATTCATAGAGGTTAGAGCTTTCGTATAAGTATTTATTATCATTACTCTTTTCCTTTGCGTGAACTGCAGCAATGAAAAACAGGAAACAATATGAAGCAATGAGAAGGAAACATCTAAGGAAAAGGGGAAAGCGTCAATGCTCGGAGAATAGAGAAGAGATGCCTTCATGAACGGATGTCGCATGCAACAGAACCACAGATTCCAGAGTATCACTCAACAGATGCTGAGGTCGATAGGTGATTCAACATTCAGGGTCAGAAAGCTCACAAAAGCAGCATGTTTACAAAAAATCCTGAAACTTCTACCCGGTAAAGGAAAAAGGCGCTAAAGAAGGAAAATGCACCAAAAAAGCCTGGATCAAAGAACAGAGGCAGTTTTTGATGCGCGATTAGCGCCTAGCGCTAATCGCGCATCGCTAAGAAAATTGTTCAGAAAGCAAAGTCCCTAACTTGCTTAGTCATTCGCAAGTCCGGAAACTGAAATAGCAAAAGCAGAAGCAGTTTGAGGGAAATTTGGGTTGTTGCCAAGTATATACACAGTGAATTCGCCCAACCAGAAGATAATTCTCAAAAATATCTTCTAGTGTACTAAAAAGTGGTGCTAGCGCTTGCCATTTCTGTTTGCATAACTCAAACAAAAGCAGAAGGCAACCAGTCGATTCTTCCTAGGCGAATGTTGAAAGCTCGCACCATTTAAGGAGCAAATGCAGAAATAGTTAGGAATTAGATTCATTTTTTATAAATAGTTTTGCTTTAGAAGAAGGGCGGTCATTTAAACCGCATCCTAAATTTATGTAATTAAGTTAATTAGTTAGCAGTATTTAAACCCTTCTCATGCATTTGGAGAAGGGTCCAGAAATTTGTCAAAAAACTTGTCCTCAGAACATGCACTTTTGCACCCTCGGAGGGGGTCTTTGATGAATGGATGGATCAAGGTTTATTAATGTTTGCATTTGATATCTGCTACTGATGTTGCACTTCTGTACTCTTAGTAGATGTTAGAGCAAGGAGAGATAAATCATTGTTGCTTGAAGCTTATGAGTAGGATCAGCCATAAATGGTACTTTTATCTCTTGACCATTTCTGCTTATATTCTTAAAGTGATATACAGTTTTAGTTGTTTATATGTTATTGCATGAATGTGTGAGTTACCATTTGGCACTTTTGTACGGTGGAGCCATTTATTTATGTCTGATATATGAATAACTTATTTTGCGATATGTTGTTCACAACTGTTTTGCCTAACTTTTTATGCAAAGTAGTTATCTTAATTGATTTCTATTCTTATGATAGCTGAATGATCTTTATTACAAGTTATTGTTTGAAATCTCTTTAGATCGCATAATAGAAGAAATACACCCCGGGTTAGCATAGATTAGATGTGCTATTTTTCATTAGATTACAATAGCATAGATTTAGTTTAAAAGTTTGAATTAGATTAGCTTTAAGTATTCTTAGATCAGCAACATCCAACTCTGCACACACACACACCCTTAGATTGGGAAACTGGTCCCATTATCCCCAGTCGGACCCGCTATACCAAACGGATAAGGAGCTGCCAACCAAGGTCCGGACCGGGTGGGTATCCCCCTTATTGTCGACCCGATTTTCGGGGCTTCAACAAGTCCCTTTCAAGTGGGTCTAAGATTTCAACCATTGTGTCTGATTGATGTTGTCATGCCTCTCGCGACTACACAGAAAAAATCCACACATGCATTGTCTGAGGTTGATAAAGTGACCAAATTTATTGAACGCATTCAACACATCCATCAGCAGGTTCATGACATACTGGAGAAGTCAAATGCCAAGTACAAGCGGCGACATGATCAACCTCGGGTGCCACACAAGTTTCAGGTGGGCGACAAAGTTTGGTTGCATTTGTAGAAATAATGCCTTACCGGAGCCCATCGGAAACTAAGTCCACTTTGATATGGTCCTTACACCATTACCAAGGTTGTGGGAGACAATGATTTTGAGCTCAACATTCCCCGATTCCTTGGCCTACACCCAATGTTCAATGTGGACCGCCTTTGGCCATACTTCCCACTATTACTGGACACATTAGGCATTGTAGAACAACTCACACCAACAGATTTAAACCCAGACTGTAGGGAATAGGCCAAAAATGATTGGATTATGGAAACATAGGTCAAGAACACTCGATAGCAAAATATCCAACTATATTGGGTTGTCAAAGTTGGCCAACTTCTGCACCAAGGCAAGTGGCTCACTAGGGACTAGGTTCAGCAGAAATTTCCTCACCTCATAGAGGCTTTGCATGCAATGGGTACCTTTGCTTCCTAAGGGTGGAGGAATGATCTAGGTGGATATTGGTGTCCACCCACCTATTCCACCTAGAGCTCCAACCAATTTCATTTCATTCCTTGTTTATTTCAACATTTACTATTTTTAGCAGTTTTTCGGGTCCCGAACTTCTGGAGCAGTTTTGAACCTAAAACGTGTTTTTTTGAGGTCTATTGCATAACAATAGGCAAGGCATGCGACAAAACTTGTAGTACTCAAAGAGACCTTTCCAACAAGGTATCATACGCACCAAACATTATGCTCTTAACCTACAAGACGATACCAGAATACAGAATATGTGAAGAAATATACCCAGAACATAGAATAGTAGGAAACAACAACAAGTATTTTATTATTCAGAAAGCAATGTTCACTTGCCTCTTCGAGGGGGCAACCTCCAATAGAGCAGATCTCGATTACAAAATAAGACACGATGCTCCTCGCAGGGAGTCTCTATCCTTTATATATGACTCATACATGCAATACCATGGATTAATACCATGGTTCTTATTAATACCATCTATCTAATACCATGGCCCATTTGTAACTAACTATGGTCCCGTCATTAATTGCGGGTTAACCACTTACAATTATTAATATGGGCTTTATTGACTCCTTACTTAACTATAACTATGACTCGATCCTACTACATAAATAAGGGGGTTACGGTGGGACCCTAACATGTCCTCGCCCTTAAGAATAGCCTTGTCCTCAAGGCTGAAGCTGTGGAAACTGCTGAAGAATAGTGGCTGGTTCCCAGGTTGCATCTTCCGGAGAGGTGTCTTTCCCGTTGACGAGGACTTCCCTGATCACGCGGCCATGCAGGTGCCGTTCTCGTGTGTCTAGGACATGTTCAGGTTGGAGCCAGATTGACCCTTCTTCATCCAATTCAGGTAGACTGGTTTGAATTCTACAATTGTTCCCAATCACTTTCTTGAGGCATGAGACATGGAAAACTGGATGGATTTTTGCAGTGGGTGGCAAAGCTAGCTTGTAGGCCACTTCTCCAATGCGCTGAAGTACTTGATATGGTCCGTAGAATTTTGGAGATAGTTTATGACAACCCTTGTCTTTGAGTGAAGTTTGCTTATATGGTTGCAGCCTAAAAAATACCTGATCCCCTTCTTGAAATTGGTGCTCTGAGCGATGCTGATCTACCTGTTGCTTCATGCGGTTTTGAGCTTGATGAAGATTCTCTCTAGGATGGGCTAGCATGGTTGTGCGGTTTTGTAGGAGTTGATCCACTGCTTGTACCTTGGAGCACCCCTTGATATAAGAAGTAGGGGAAGGAGGGAGTTGACCATAAACTGCTTCATAGGGAGTCACTTTGGTGGTGGCATGATAGTTGGTGTTATACCACCATTCAGCTAGAGGCAACTACTGTACCCATAGATGTTGCTTTTCTGAAGTGAAACACCTAAGGTAGGTTTCCAGACATTTGTTGACAGCTTTAGTTTGACCATCCATTTGTGGATGATAGGAAGTACTGAGTTTTAGTTGGGTGCCTTGTAGCCTGAAGAGTTCCTGCCAAAAATTACTGGTGAAGATCGGGTCACGATCAGACACAATAGAAGTGGGCACGCCATGCAATTTGAAGATCTGATCTATGAAAGATTGAGCGACCAAAGTCGGTGTAAATGGGTGGGGTAGGGCGCAAAAATGAGCATTATTAGAAAGTCGGTCCACAACCACCATGATGACTGACTTGTTTCCTGACTTTGGAAGACCTATAATGAAATCCATAGAAACCTCCGTCCATATAGATGCCGGGATGGGCAACGGTTGTAATGTGCTTGGTGCCTTGACTATCTCCCCTTTGTGGCGTTGACAGACATCGCATTCTGCTACAAAAGTAAGGATGTCGGTTTTCATGCCTGTCCAAAAAAATGATCTTCTAGTGCGAGCATATGTCTTCTGAAAGCCTGAATGTTCTGCAATGGGGGATGAGTGCAATTCTACCAAAATGTGGCTTTTGAGGGTGGATGTTGGTGATATTACGACTTTGTCCTTGTAGCGAAGAATCTCATCCTGCTATGAGTAGCCCTTGGTGGAATTTGGATCCGCCTGCAATTGAGTAATGAATTGGGAGAGCTAGGGATGTGAAAACCATTCCTTGTGAGCCTCTTCAATCCATTCTGGAATGGGAAGGGAAATTGTGAGCAGGGTACTTTCCTCCTCAAATTGGCGAGATAATGCATCTGCTACACTATTTTCGCGTCCTTTCTTGTAAATGATCTCATAATCATATCCCAGCATTTTGGCGAGCCATTTATTTTGTTGTGGGGAGGATAGGCGTTGCTCTAAAAAATATTTAAGACTGTGATGGTCTGTGCGGATTTGGAAACGTCGCCCCAGTAAGTAAGGTCGCTAGATATCTACTGCTTGTAAGATGGCCATCATTTCCTTCTCATAGGTAGATTGTCCCAGATTCCTCCCACTTAGTTGTTGGCTTGTGAAGGCCAAGGGTCGACCTTCCTACATTAAGACCGCCCCAATACCCGTACCCGAAGCATCACATTCAATGACAAAAGATTTGGTGAAATCAGGTAGTGCTAAGATTGGAGTGGAACACATGGCATTTTTGAGAGCTGTAAATGCCTGTTGTGCATCATCATTCCAGAAGAATGAATTTTTCTTGAGGAGTTGAGTGAGGGGCTTTGCAATGCGACCATAATTGCGGACAAATTTGCGATAATAGCCTGTGAGACCCAAAAATCCTCTTAGGCTCTTCAAGGTCTTAGGTTGAGGCCAATCCTGCATTGCCTGGATCTTTTTGGGGTCCACCTTGACACCTTCACGCCCCAAAATGTGGCCCAAATACTCAACTTTTGCCATGCCAAAAGAACATTTGGGCATCTTAACAAATAATTTATGCTTGCGGAGCAGTTGCAAGAGCAGATCTACATGTTGAAGATGTGCGGCCCAAGTGCAACTATAGATGAGGATGTCATCGAAGAAGACAAGGACAAATTTCCTTAGATATGGTTTGAGAAGGTGGTTCATAAGGCTCTGAAAAGTAGATGGAGCATTAAAAAGACTGAATGGCATGACCAGGAACTCATAATGGCCTTCATGAGTTCTAAAAGCAATCTTTGGAATGTCATATTCCTTCATGCAAATTTGGTGGTAGCCTGAGCGAAGATCCAACTTAGTGAAGAATTGAGCTCCATTGAGTTCATGGAGCAAATCATCAACAACCGGGATGGGAAATTTATCTTTGACTGTCAACTTATTGAGGGCCCTGAAGTCTGGACACATTTGCCATTCCCCGTCTTTCTTGAGCACCATGACCACCGGTGATGAATAAGGACTAATGCTGGGACGAATGACACCTGCTTCCAAAAGTTCCTTGATTATTTTTTCTATTTCATTCTTTTGGGTGAACGGATATCTGTATGGGCGCACATTTGGTGGTTGGGCCCCTGGAACCAAGGTGATGCTATGATCATGTTCCCCTCGCAAGGGTGGAAGCTCATGAGGCTTGTCAAAGACTGGCAGATGGTTATTTAAAATCTGTTGCATCTCAGGATGAATCAGCAGAGAATTGGGTTTGACGGCCTGGATGGCATTAAATTGAGCTATAACTCCATGATGGCCCTTTTTTAGCAATTTTTCCATCCTATGTGAGCTGATGATAGAGGGAGCTCCCACTTGGAGTCCACGGAGGGTATGTGTGGAGATGTTCTGCTTAAAGCTCATATATAACTCTTGGAAATCCATTGTGATTGGCCCAAGAGTGTGAAGCCATTCAGCACCGAGGACAATGTTGCACCCTCCCATGTGTATGGAAAACATGTGGGTCTTCAACTGATAATCCCCCATTTGAAGTTTGACATTTTCACAGCGACCTTCACATTTCATTGTTCCCCCATCCACAATTTGGACTTGGAAGTTAGAAACTTCTCGTACAAAACAATGCACTGCTTCCGCGACTTTTTGATGGATGAAATTATGTGTACTTCCACTATCAATCAAGACTACTACTGGGCAATGTTTAATAAAACCTCTGATTTTTAGAGTTTGAGGTGAAGAAATCCCTACCAAAGCATGCAGTGAAATAACTGGTTCGTTAGGGACATTGTCCTTCTGGTTGTCCTCTTCTACCTCCTCCGGTTCCTCAAGTGGTGGGGCTTCCTCCGATGAGCTGTAATCAGTGGCATCAATTTGAAAAAATTTAGGCTCCTTGCATTTATGACCTGGGGAGTATTTTTCATCACAGTAGTAACATAATCCCTGTTTTCTTCTTTCGACCATTTCTGTAGGTGACACCTTTTTTGAGTCGTGCTATGAGCCTGTGGGGGGCGACCCTTGGCGGTGAAATTTGGGCGAATGGACTGGGCTGCTAACACACGTTCCACGTTACGAGCTACCTTGCAAGCCTCCGACCATGTGGGAGGGTGGTGTAGTCGGACGTGGGCTTGTATGGCCTCTTTAAGACCGCTGATAAAACATTCCGTGTAGAACGCATCTGAGAGATCCCTAGTGCGGAAAGCTAAGGCTTCAAAGGTTGTAACATATTCATCCACTGTGCCAGTCTGTCGGAGCTTAGTGAGACGACCCAAAAAAGAAGATTCATGGTCAAAGCGCTCTGTAAGAGCTTTTTTGAAGGTGGCCCAAGTCATAAAACTTCCATTGCAACGTTGATGCCATTCCCACCATTGCCATCTTTCATTGTCCAAGTACATGCTCCCCACCATAAGCTGAGTCTCATTATCTAAGATGTTATTTAGATTGAAATACTACTCCATTTGTGCTATCCATGTGGCCGGGTGAGAACCATCAAATTTATGCATATCCAGCTTGGGAGGTCGCGGTTGGGATTATTGGTGGGTGCCCCAAAGGTGAAGAGAGTGGCTAGACTCACCCTCACTGTGTCCACTGCCAATATACGCCTCCTCGCGGGCTTCCTCCTTGCCCTTAGAGGGTGTGTCAGTTAGTTTGTCAAGCTGAGCTTGGATGGATTGCAAGGATTGTTCAAGTTTGTCGATCTTCTCATTGGCCATAGCTTGAGCTCTAGTTTCTACCATGCACCGATCCGAAAACTCCTAATGGAGTTTTACTCCTTGCTTAGGAATACTGCAGTAGTCGAATCCCCAAAATGTCAATGCTACCAAAAGTCCTGCGAAAATCACGCCCCGGTATAGGAACCCCTCACAACTACTCAGATCTGGTGGATCTGAGAGATCTGAATGGCTAATCAGATAGCTCTGAGCGGTGGCATCGATTGCTGCTGTGGATCTGATGGATCAGGAAGGCTGGTCTACTAACTCAGAACTGCGGGACTGATGTCTGATGCTGCTGCAACCCCACTTGCGAGATCTGATCTAGTAGAGATTATGCGTGATCCAGAGATAGAAAAGGGAACTATGGTCTCGAGGAGTGTCAGGTGCTACAAATCGCAATATACATAAGGGTCTGACAGTAATACTCGACCCAATGTTTCAGGGCTCTAACTAAGGAGGATCAACTGTACCCTTAGCCGTACAACCTGACTACCCTATTGTACAGGTGAGTAATCTCTCCAAGTGCTGTTCTCGGTGTACTGTAGCAGCAAGACGACCAACGGTTTATCTATGGCGAGGTTTCAAAGGAGCTAGGGGGCTTTCGATATACCCAGAGGGTACTTGGAAGACAGTCCGTGCGCGGTTCTGTCTAATGCGCTACTACTTGAAGGGGTACCCACAGGGGTTACAAGGGAGTCCAACAAGCGTGACCACCTCTTGTATTTCCTACGTGCATGCATCCCCAAATCCGCAGGTTTATGCGCTCAACGACAGATCCTGTGGTTTAAAGACGCCGGAACACGTCTCTAGCCAAATTTTTTTTTGCTAAGAAATGGAGATCCCACCAGCCCTGGAAAGAGCTCTGATACCACTTGTTATGCTCTTAACCTGCAAGATGATACCATAATACAGAATATGCGAAGAAATATACCCAGAACATAGAATAGTGCGAAACAATAGCAAGTATTTTATTATTCAGAAAGCAATGTTCACTTGCCTCTTCAAGGGGGAAACCTCCAATAGAGTAGAGCTCGATTAAAAAATAAGACATGATGCTCCTCGCAGGGAGTCTCTATCCTTTATATATGACTCATACATGCAATACCATGGATCAATACCATGGTTCTTATTAATACCATCTATCTAATACCATAGCCCATTTGCAACTAACTATGGTCCCGTCATTAATTGCCGGTTAACCACTTACAATTATTAATATGGGCTTTATTGACTCCTTACTTAACTATAACTATGACTCGATCCTACTACATAAATAAGGGGGTTAGGGTGGGACCCTAACACCAAACATAGATATTATGACCAAGTTATGACCTCGAGAAGTTGGCTGCCCAACTAACCCCAACGAGACTCACAAACTCTTGGCGTTACATCTCCTGGGGTTAGGGTTTTGATTGTTCAGGGTTGTCTCATATTTTTCAATAATAAATAGGCCCTTGAGCCTCATTATAATACAATTCAAGGCATGTAGCCTCCACATCTCTTCTCAGAGATAAGCTACCATCGCCCAAGCTAGTCTTATTTCCATGATGTTTGTAAGCATATTTCAGTATTTGATATTAATGAAATGAAGTGTTATTTCTGCTGCATCTTTGTATTTATGGTTATATCTATTTTTTTTGCATTTCTGTTTAAATTCGAATCATACAAGCAAGAAAGGACAAATGTTTAATGAAAGGTATGGGCCACGTTGTCTCGAAGATTGGCTTGCGTAGACCACTGAAGAAAATATAAAACCATTGTGGCAGAGAGGAGGGGGAACATTCTTAAGGGACATTTTCCCACACACACCCTAAGGAATAAGGGGGACACTCCATTCAGTTGCTACAAATAACGATGGGAGGATCGGGAGAGACGAGGACTCTCTCTCATGCACGAGAAAGAGGTATATAGAGAACGCAAAGGTTAGAATTACAATGTAAGAATGTAGAACCAAAGAGGAAATGTTGAGGTAAAAGACGAGGCTGAGATTCTCCTCAGGGTCAAGCACATTTTGAGGATCAAGAGAAGAGAAGCTTTGATGATAACCAACTGAAAAACCAATGGGATTCCTAATTGATAATCACAGAGCAGTGGTTGTGCCTTATAGGGATGTGTTGAAGGCTTTAAAATCTCTGCCTACAACATTATAAAGGAGACCACCTCGTCGGGAACTTAGAGCAGCTCCTTTTCCGTTGAAATGGTGGGTTCGACTCGTTAAACGAGGTCCAGTTACCCTCTTTCTATCTCTACTGGCTAAAAATATAACTTTCACCTACCAATAGAGAAGATACATCAGATCAACCCTCTTGCTGATAAGGCAAGAAAGTGATCCTTAAGCTGATCTGGGGCTCAACCAAGCCACTACTAAATTTTTCCTCTTTAATAAGAGGACTTCTAGGGATGCAGAAAGAAATCTAAATGCTAATTAATCCTAAAATGCAAGCAAAAGGAAATAAATCCTAAGCCTATCTTGATTATGAAGATGTAGACCTAACCTAATCGAGAGTAAAGTATTTAAATGATGGAGATTTAAATATGTTTGGCTTAAAATGAATATCAAGCTAATGAAGTAATTCAATTAATTGATATTATGGATACCAAAATACATTATGTTCAGAGATCTATTAAGAGAAATAATTAATCAATAACATTTAAGAAGTAGTTCACAAAATGATTATGATTATTAAATCAGTAACTCGAATGATTAAACAATAATATAAGGAAATAGTTCACAAAATATTATTGCTTGTTAAATTAGAATTAAAAGATTGATTTCTGAGTAAATAGTTACTCAAAATTTGTAGTTCAGTACACACGAGCAGAGATAAATAACAACAGATTATAAGGCAAATTACTCACATCGACAATAGTGCACAAATATGAATAAAATGACACATTTATGCTATTATAAAATGAAACTAGTATTAAAACAATAATATTTTAAATACCAATTTATTGAAATCGTTTCTCTAGCTCTAATCTCCAACAACCCTTTACAATGCTTGAACTTTGTTGTTAAAACAAGAGCTGCAATACTACAAGCTTTGCTCTCCATACATAATTTAGAATGCAAAAGAAAAATCCCAATAATCCCCAGATATGAGTTTGATCCTCTCTCTACGTACAACCTGAAATCCCTATTACAATAGTGCTTTAAGCATTACAAAATTGCAGAAGAGAGAAACCCTTTGCTCATTCTACAAACTAATATTTATAATTTACAAAAAGAATTCCAAATAGGAGAGTTGTTGAAGAGTAATTTTGCTCCAACAATTTTCATTGGTCCAAATTCATTTTTTTCTATTGTTGGAGCAATCCCATTGATTGAAATTTTCTTTTCCTCATCTCTTCAACTGTTTTTTTGTCAAAGCCAATCAAAATTCATTTAAAATACAAATACAAATTAAAATACCATATATGGACATAAAATAAATCAAATCAAAACTTAAATAAATAAAATGATATCTAAGTTTTCTATTGATTCCTATAAAAATCTAATTGGTCAAAGAGAACATAGTTGAATGGATCTGTGTCCAGTAGAAGATATGAGCAAATGAAAGTGCAAAAAATTAAAATAAGAAAATTAATATTGTTTAAAAATTCGGGGCTTGACCTTTTGCTTAATTTTAGACTCATTAAATGATCTATTCTAATTATGAAACCATTTCAAAAATATTCTCCATGATTTTATCTATCCAACGAGCCATCTTGGGCCTCATTTGGCCAAGTAAAACTCAAGTTACGAGCTTCGAAAGTTGAGGAGTCAAAACTACCAGAATTCTGGAAAATTTGTTGCCTAGGCCAAAAATTAAAATCTAATCCCAAATTAAATTACAATTATTCCTTAATTAATATTAATTTTATTTTAAATATAAAATTAAATTATTTAATTACAAATTAACTATAATCAAAATCTAATTAATCAAAAATTAAAAAATTAATTAAAATATAATTATATTATAATACAAATATAGTACAAATTATATTAAAAACATAATATATCAAACCTCATAACCAAAACAATCTTCATGATACAACTCACCTCATATACAAATCAACCCATATAGGTGGGCATGAGGACTAATGGAGGAGGGAGGGCGAGGTAAGTGTGAGGTGGACTGGAGTGTGAGGTTAGCATGATGCAGGTGCGGGAGTTATAAGGAGGCGGGTGAACCTTAGGTTAAGAATAAATATGCAATTTTAGGTTAAGAATAAATATGCAATCGAAGATCAACAGTTTTGAAATATCAACGTTTTTTAAAAGTGCGCAATATAAAATTACCGATACATTGATGTTCTGATATCGGAACATCAGAGCTTTTCAAAATTGGAGGTTTTAAATTGGGATTTCAAAAATCATTCGTTTCAAATCGGGATTTCGAAATCAGAGGTTTCAAAATCAAAACTTTTAAAATCGTAAGTTTTTATTTCGGAAGGGAGGAGGTGTGGTGAAGTGGGGTCCACGCGGAGTTAAAAATTCTACAAAATGAACTTATAAAATTAGAAACTGGAATAATTTACCGAGATCTCGAAAACACATTATTTTAACTATTCTACAATTTGACTCGGCCATTTTATAAGACCGTTAGTGAAAAATGAAGAAATTTGTAAAAATTAACTAGGGATTAATAGTTACAATGAATTACTATTTTAATTACAAAAAATTAAAATATTGTACATTTTGTACATTCTTTTAACTCGGGCGGTCAAAATCATCGAACTTCGGATGAGCACCATTTGCAAATCGTGTAACCAAATGAGACAGAACAAGTAGCAATGGAAAGCTTGCTAAAAGTTGAATTCAATGAAACAATCAAAACAAGAATCCGACGAAAATGAAAAATGACAAAATTGTAGGACATTTAACCAAAAGAAAATAATAAAAAGGTAATTTAGCCAAAAATTAAAGGAAAGGATCCCCATTATTTGAAATAAATAAGCCAAAATAGGGGTGTTGGGTTTTCCCTACAATATTGGCGACACACTGGGAAGAACCAGTTATCTCTGGTTAAAGGTAATGAACTTTAATTTACCCAAAGTTTAAAAATAATTGAGTTCACGAAATCGTCTAATAGTAGAACATTTCCATGGGTCCCACATAAATAGATTAAGCAATAGGAGTTTGAAAAGATAAGTATTCGAAAGCAAACTTGAGTAAAAGTCATGAATCCAAATTTGGGGAAAATTTATTTTAATATTACCTCGTATGAGAAATAGAAGAAGGTATAGATAGGAGTTTTTTGATAAAACATATATCCATTGTTATGAATGGTCTCTGACATCGCTTCGCTACCAGCGAGCTTGAACAATACCTCGACGAAGTTGTATTTTATGCCATACAATCCTAGCCCCATTACTAGCGAGCGTCGATAGCTCTGACGTGTTTACTTGTATTTCTCATGCTTCTTCTTTTAATCACCCTTTTGATAAGCGCATTTTTGAGCTTTTAGTTTATGATGTATTTGAGTGAAAGAGGTGGGATGGTAGTAGAGACTTATGTTAATGGGTATAATAATTTCATAATGTTGACTCCAAATTCTTTCCCCGTGACTATCGATCAGAGGCTTTTATAAAGTGGAGGGGTGGTAGGGATCTATCGAGTTAAATTCAAATCAGTTCTTTCCTTGAAAAGGTAAACCATATCACTTAGAAAGGATGTGTATTCCTCCATGAAAAAGATTTAAAGCAAGAGGGATTTATGGTTCCATAAAGATATACTTTTAATGATAAATGAAATTCACTGAAATAGACAGAGTAAAGATTTTCCGTGTATGCGAGCCATTGTTGAGTGAAGAAAAGGTCTTCCTCATAAATCATGGCAGAGTTACTAAAATCAAACCAAAATCGAAAGCAAAAGGAAAATGACTCCAAACTGAAGTAAACAAAATTTAGCAAACTCTAAAAATGTAAAAAAAAATGAGGAAAGTAAAAGCTAAAAAGAGAAATCTTAAATTTAAAAGATAAACCGCAACAAGACTGCTTATACAAATGTCTCAACAAAATAACTAAAAGAAGATAATCATGTGAACGTTTTTATCTTTTGTTGGGAATCTAGTAAATTTTATCATGCGAAGTTATAAGTGATCAGGCTTCTGAAATTGAAGGGTGAATAGCAGTGATGAGAGATAATAAGCTTAATGAGAAGTCTCTGTCTATTGCAAATTTTGTCATTTCAAAGTAACATCTGCATGAAAGCATCTTAACCATTTTCTGATAAAAGTAATGTTTAAGAAACAGACTAAAGGTTCATAAACTCCCCAGTTTAGCTGTTTCGATGATGATCATTATTGCTTCTCCCAAAAACTTGAAAGCAAACCAAACAAAGGAGAATGAGCTCTAAATTTGATCTGGTAGAGGCATGAAAAGTTTATGAAGAACTGCAAAACAGAGTCTTATATCAGAAAAAACTAAAAACAAAACTGAAACCAAAAGTAAGGAAATGAATGAAAGTGGGTGTATGAAACTTACCATTGGAGAATTTCATTTAATCTTACTTGAGAGATATCATCTTCTCCAATAAAATCTAACTTCTTCCTTTAATTATAATTAAAAGCATGAAGAAGTTGAATGGATGGAAATATTATTGACCCAAAATCATCATTTATTAAATATAAACTAAAGCAAGCAGTGAATTAAAAAGAAAACAATGTTTCATGTCCAAGGAATATGAATTAAACCAAATTCATCAAAAAATAGAATGAAGATATGTTTTTTTATGAATTGCAGCGATGATTGTTCTCTTTGTTTTTTCCATTCTAAATTTATATCAGCCCCAAAATATTGAAATTGATTCAAAATCCAAATAATGTAGCCATTATGTATATGAAGAGGACTTGAATATTTATATGATAAGTATGGAGCGATATATGAAAAATTTAAATAAAATACCACCTCAAATTTTCATTGGAGGACCAAAGTGGTGAAAATGAGCTTTTAGAAATACTTGTGAATCAAAGAATGCCAACCCATAGCAATTTCTTACAATTTCTTCATATATGATAAGTGTGATGAAGTTTTGCAAAAACAAGACAATCAAGTGCTTTCACAAGTGTGTATGATCCAACTATATAAGAACTTAAATATGTTATAAGCCACTTTGCCAGAAAAATGAAAAGGGATGCTAAGAAAAACTTGGATTCATTACTTGCTTATTAAAAATATGAAATAATCAAATAAATGAAAACATAAAAAGAATGTAATCTAAATTAATCTATCCCTAATTGCTAACTAAATGGAAGGAAATATGACTAGGTATAGTCATACTTCCAATGTAACCATGCAAGCATTTTGTTTCCTATATGTATGTACAAATCAAACATCAGTAACAAAATACAAATATAATTAAACTAACTGAACTAAATCTAAAGGCAAAATGTACATTTATTGTTAATACATTTGCATGAAGCAACTTATTTACAATCACTGTCTCTTGAAATGTCCTCTCTAGCTGAATTTCAATTGGATCATAGAAATCTGGCCGGATTTACATTAATGATTGGGAGAGGTTCAAAAGAGGGGATAACATGTCAAATAGTGGGAATGAACTTTTAAATACAATGGTTTGCAAAAAATTGTCTGTTTTGTGTACATGTGTTAAATTATTAATAATCTTCCGTGAAGGAAAACTTTCCAAATGTATTTCAAATGGGTCTATGAAATATGGATTGAAATCTGATAGATTCAATGGAAGACTATTAATTGAATTAGATTGTTGGTCATATTGTGAAAATACACTCTCTTGTTGGTACTTCTTTTGAGAAGAAAGAAGCAAGTGATAAGATATGGACATCAATTGTAATTGGAAGAGAAATAACTTTTGATGTTCATGATTATGATTAGAAACTTCATCTTCCCTTTCAGGCAATGCATTAATTGAGTATTCAATATTGAATTACTCAATATGTCAACATAAGACATCTAAAAATTGAGAAATGAAAATAGAAAACAAATATGAAACCAACCAAAATAGATGAAGGGAAAAACAAAATTAAGTTGTAGTTAACACTATTATCACAGCTAGTGTTACAACACAATTGGGATTGATTTAAAATAATTTCCACCTCACAAGCATTGGCGAAAATAATAAATCAAGAAATATCATTGGAATCGACTTGTGGAAGAGGAAACGATCCTAGACTAAGAACAATTGTAAGAGCTTGATGATCATATGAATTGTAAATTGGAAAAGACTCTTAAATGTTGAAATCATGAAGATAATTTTTTGCTTGAGAATGAGAATAAGTTGGAACAATTTATGAGTTAGAGTGTTCTTCATTCCTGTTAGATTCAGTATTTGCATATTGCTATCAGTGATCAAAACTCCTATTTTCATATCATATTAGGGTCCCATTCTGAATTTTTTTTCATTCCACCTAGGTCCTCATTTAAAAAATTTACTCACTAATGGTAGCCTTATGTCAAAATCCCTTTTCTCTCAAAAAAAATCAATATTTGCTAGCCCACCTTCATGTGCCTTACTGAGCATACATTGACCACCAAGGCTCATTTCATCATTTTTTTTGTCAGTCAAGTCCACCTGAAGTCTGCTCACTTAAGGTTTTCATTAGGTCTTTAGTTTTCATTTTTCCAAGGTCCAATAAAACACCATTTCACTGCATAAGGCCAACAAAGTATGAGAGAGAACTAAATAATATCCCTTTTTTAGTTAAAGAGGATTTTCAAGCATGTAACCATGGTTGCCAAAGGTTCTAATTTTGATTTCAAGTATGAATTTAATTCCAGTTTGTAATTTTATTCCAAAAAATAGAGATATATTTCTATTATTTATATTTATGTAATTTTATGTTATTATATGTAATAAGTGACTTTTCTCAAGCTGTCAACTCAGTTCCATAATGCCAAAAGACCAAAATTCAAAGGTCAAAGTATTCCCAATGTATATTAATTGATTAATCTGTAAAGCAAAAGCACAAGGAAAAGGGTATTGGTGCATTGTCTCAAAAGCACTTTCAAAACATTAGCAAATGGGTTATAAATCAATAAATTCAAATGCTATCAAGTATTTAAAGCCTTCAAGACATCCATTTGCCCCTCATTTTCTCTTGTCTTGGTCGAACAACCTCAACAAAGGAGAAATTTTCGAGTTGGACAAGTGAAACCAGCAAAACAAAGTTTTCGCTGTGCGTTTGTGCATTACGATGCGGGTTCCAGTGTCACGCTACACATTTCTCTTATACGCTGCGCGTTTCTGTTATATGCTGCATGTTTCTGTTATACGTTGCACGTTTCTGTTATACGCTACACTTTTCTATTATACGTTGTGCGTTTGACTAGTGAAAGGGTGCATTTCAGTTGAGCGCTGCGCGTTCGACCAAGGTTTCTCTCTAGCCTCTAAAACCAAGTGCATTGCCTCTCAAGCTTCAAGTCAGTGGTTCTCTTCCTCCAGCAAGTAAGTAGCCCTGAAAGTATACCCTCGTTTCATTTCACATTTCACAACTTCATGGTTAAGTCTCTTGAATGAAACTTTGAGTCTTCAAACTTGCAAACCCTAGTTTCATTCCCACACCTCTAATTTCACACCCTAATACTTCTATCCCTTTCCCATACCCCTATTAAAACCTTTCCCAACCCTTGTATCATTTCATTATCTCCCAAAGCCTTATATTCCCAAAACCCTAAGACCTAGGTGTTCTATTTACCTAGGCTCCCAAAACCCCTAACCTGTAATAAAATTCCCTATCCTAAATCCCTTTACATTCCCACTCCCTGTTACTTCCCTTAAACCAGAAACCCCTTCCCTCATCTCCTTGAATTTACTCACACCATTCCTAACTCCCTACACATACATTCCACTACCATTTCATCTCCCTAGGGTTTTAAAATCAAGACACCATGTCACAAGAAGAAAACACAAGTTCTAGTGAAGAGGAAAGAAAGGGAAGGAAGTCAAACAAAGGAGGGAAAATCCTTAGATTTGAGCCAAGAAATACTAATGAACTCATGGCATCTCCCATGACTGTGACATCTTTCAAACATCTAGGATGTTTTGAATTCTGTGAGAAAGTACAAAAGGTCCAATATCATCCTATGTTGAGTAGATTGTTCATCTCCAATCTCCATGACAACTAGGTAACCCTTGTTGGTGTCACTTTCACTGTATCTATTTCCATCATATCAGCTGCCACTGAAATCCAAAATGCTGGGGAGAAATGGTTTAAACAAGGTGATTTGGAGGAGAATTACTATGAGCCCTATATTAAACCTAGATACATAAATGATAGAAAGAGGTTGTTTCCTTTCTCTTACCTCCTGGATAGATATGTTCCCATGATGAAAATCATCATGAAATACTTTACTTGTGAAGGAAGGCTTTCCAGGCTGTATACCTATCATATTCGGCTACTCATGCATTGCACAAGGGTTAAGATGCTCAACATTCCTTATTATCTTTTCCGGAGCATTGAAAATATGGCCTACATTGCCCATAAAAGAGAGTATAAAGATCATATGAATAGTCTCTTTCGTCATTCCCTCATTAAAATCATAGTCCTTCATCATCTAAAAAAGCTCAACATTGCATGGAGTACCTTCATTGCCAATGACATATTTACTGATCCATCCATTCAGCATGTTCAAGATGTGCCTTCATCATCTCATCCTTCCACCTCCATTCCTCCATCTCAGCCCATAGATCATTCATCCTCATCTGATCAATCACCCTCACCATCACCTCCATCATCACCATTTCAGGAGCATATTCATTCACCTAAAAGAGATGAAATCAGAGAGCTAGAACAGATTGGACAGGTTCAGGTCATCAAGCCCAAAGAGGCCGATTTGGGAATTTTTACACACATTTATCAGAGTGGCCATAGGTAGGTGTTTGACCCAAAAATTGTGGGAGGTGCCTTGCCTTCTTCATCCACAAAGCAGGTACATACGTGCAAGGAAAAGATGTTAGAGGCAGAGATCAAACATGAGGAGGAGGACCACCATGAAATAGAGCAGGATTTTGACTTGGTTGACCTAAGTGAGCATGATGACAGTGAGAGAACAAGAATTGTCATCAAAGAAAAGGATGCACTCATCGGGGAGCTCCAGATCAACCTACAGAGGGAAAAATACATTATCTCATATTATGAGCTAGGAAAACAAGCAACTTGAGGCAAGAATGAGGTCATGGCGATTCAACTCATCAAGGCAAAGGGGGAAGCAATGAAAGCCAAGGCATTGCTTGATGAGGCCTATGATAGGTATGGTGAACCTAAAGAAGAGCAAGAACCTAGAAGAAGACCTAGAACTAGAGGGCTGAAAAGAGCTCTAGAACTAGAGAAACAAAAGGAGGCTGAGCTTGCTAATAAGCTCACATGGAATGAGCAATTTGTCGTCTTGATCGATGAGAACCGGGAGCATTGGCTTGATAAGATCAGTCAAAATTTAGAGAAGCTCCTTGACAAAGCCAATCAACAAAATGAAATTTAGAGGAAGATGGCAAAACACTATGCCAACAAGAAAAGGAATACAAGGGTAAAACTCAAGGCTGCAAAGGCAAAAAATGAAGCCCTAACTCACCAAAAAGAGAAAGAGAAGCTAGACATCCTTGCTGAAGCCTCACTCCATGCAAAAAACACATGATAAACAATCATTTAACCAATTTTGAGAAGTTATGGGGTAATTTTTAAGGTTTTTGTGCTTTTCAAGTAATTATACAGCTAGTAACTTTGACAGCTAGAATGGGCGCTGCGCTTTTGTTTGGGTCACTTTTTGGACAAAAGAATACCACCATTGGATTCAGAGAAGGGAAGACATGCAGATAAACAACTTTACAGGCCTTGTTTCCAACAACTGGCAAGTCAAAAGGTGAAAAAACACCTAAAAAATCAAGGTTCTGCCTCCTTTTTTCACCTTCACGCCGTGCATTTGACTAGTATTGGGAGATTCCATTTTTGGAGGGACAATTCAAGCCCATTTTGGAAACTAAAGGTAGGTATGTAAACTAGATAGGATAAGCTTTCCAACGAGCTATCCTGGGCTCAATTTGGACACTAGGAAGGTAGACAAAAGTGGGTCTGAAGATGGCGCTACGCGTTTGACACGGACGCTGCACGTATGACACTGACGCTGCGCGTTTGACTAGTTTCCTAATTTTTCATTGTTCTTCTCCAGAATTGATTTTCCTCTTGGGAAATCAACCTTTCATTGATGTAATTGATCATGTAAATGTAATTATGGTCTTTTTACTATTAGCTAGGGTAAATACATTAGGTAAATAGACTTTATGAGGTGTAATGAATAAGTTCATTGTAATTAGGGATGAGTCACTTTGGCCAGCCTACACTCTAGCTATCAGTTCAGATTTGGTGGAACTGCTCCTCTTCTCATGGATTCAACCCCTGATGGATGGGAGGAGTTTTTTTGAGGCCTATATCATTTACTTTTTTAGTCATTCTACAGGTTGGATTCCATTGGATATTTTATTAGTGTTTCAGGCTTTGGCATGGAATATATTGGATGAGTTGTAGCTATTTTGGTGGGATTCCCATGGAATGGTATTTTGATATTGTTTCTTCTTCATTTACATGTGTGTGGATGTTTTGCATCTTGCATTATCCATTTCACTTCTAAATATATTTGATTTTCAAGGTGTGATAAGAATAATTCATCTTCTATGCTCTGTTTTGGGAAAATCATCATAATGTGTTTCATTTCTTCAGTTTAAAAAGAATTCATGACTTCCATGCTCTTTTTAGCACCTCATCAGTCTAAACCATTTCATCAATATACTACAAAGTGTTAAGTAACTTTCCTACCTTGCCCCATCAGATGTCTGCAATTTTGATTCTCTTTTGCCTCGGCCTAGTTCACTCTCTGAATTAATTCACTCATTTAGTGACTCCCCCAATCAAATCAAATCCAAACCCTGAGCTACTATATCTAGCCTAAAATCCTAATCCATCCAGCCCTTTTGAGTTGTGATCCATTGGAGAGAGCCCTCTCCGGCTTAGTAGGGCTAGCTACCAAGTCAAAAGATTGGTCTGTGGTTACCTCAGCTGGACTCTTCCTCAGCCTTGGAGATCCAGAGGAGTGATAACAATTCCCACTTATGATTGATCTTTGATCATTGCAATTTAGTTGAGTAGAAGATATTTCGACATTTTCAATGTCAAAATAATTATCATAAATAACTTCATGAAATTCATTGAAATTTTCTTCATTCCCATATGACAAAGTCAAAACAAGAAGGAAAATTAAGCTCAGGTTCATCAATGTTGGAAGAATGATCAATAAATAATTCCTATCTTAATAAAAACTAATAGGTAATTTATTTGGATCAACCTCTTTACTTTCTAGAACAATGTTCATGCAACGAGAAGGAAAATTACTATCAGCAAAAATATCAGGATAAAGAGAAAAATGTGAATTTGAAGAAATGAATCTGAAATGTTCTTTGTTTGTATTTTCTTCATTACAAATTTCAAATTTAAGATCATTCAATTGACTAACTATACTTTCTTGAAGAATATTGTTTGGCTGCCCTAAATTTTGTACTTGATCAACATGATCAAATTCATAAATTTATGTGGTAGATTGCATATTATTGAAAACTTGAATTTCTGTCTGTACTTGCTAATCTATAATCTGATTTCTAATTTCAAGGCAGTCTTTTCTCCAAGATTGCTACTAGTATTATCTTGCAATTGAATAATAAACTTTTCCAAGTTTTGTGATTGAGATTCACTAACATATGAAGGTGAATCATGTTCATTATTAATACTATATGAAGTGTGCACTAAATGAAGGAATTGATCGTACATGGTAGAGGCAACTTCATCATGATTAGTTTGCACCTCTATATTGGAATTCTCAATTATGTTAATAAAATTTGAAGAGGATCGATTAAAGCTTGTAATAATTTGTGGTGAAGTAAAACTATAAGTGTGGACATGAACGAATTCCTCTAGCCTGATAATGGGTCTAGCCACAACAGATACATTCTATGGAAGATTTCCTTAGGTTAGAATCAATCAAGAGGGCCTACCTCTTGGTCGCTTATCCTGTTTGATGATGTCCTTGCTTGCTCTCTCCAGCGATCTCTCGCTTCCTTCTTCAAGCTCCCGAAACAAGTAAACAACAACACAAAAACATAATAATAGACAAATTGCAATTCAACCTACTTAATGAGTTAAGAAGCATTAAGACATGAATATGTAATATTACAAAACATGTAGGAAATCAATCGATAGTTGCATATATTAATATTCAAAGAGAGATTACAACCATTTGTCTTGACGCTGCAGTCTTCCTCTGACAAGACTAGGTTCCCACACACTTCTGCTAGCACTTCATGATGGCTTCAAACAACAATAATTTAAAGGCTCTTCCCTTTAGGCTTCACTCCAAACCAAACATGCTTCTCCCTCACACAACTAGATGGCTACAACTAGTAATAGCTTGCTTGTCTAAAATAGTATACTCACACTCAACCAAAACTCTAACTATGGCTGCAACTAGTAATAGCTTGGGAAGAAGGGAGGTTTATATAGGAAATATGGATGGGAGATGGATCTTCTTCTCATGGGAGAAGGACTTATCCCTTGAGGTAGTTCCATCATTATAGGGAAAAGGAGCCCAAACTGTCATCCTCGACCCCATCTGGCCAAACCATTTACCAGACTTCCGTTACGGAGCTTCTAGAGATGGAAGCTTCGGCTCTAATTTAAAAAACTTTCCATAACAAGACTGACGCGACTGGAACACAGCTCAGTCGCTCCAGTCGGTGCGAGGAGTAGTGCTAATCTCTACACATCAGCGCGGGGGAGACAAAGGCCATTAGCGCCGGTCTTGTAAACTGGGCAAAACAGAAGTTTCAGGGGAAATGGTGCAAAAGGGAAATGATCTTCTCATGAAGAGGGACATAATGGGAGTTTCTCCATGAAGGCAAAGCATGCGGGGTTCACTGTAGAGGTCCTCCAGGATCAAGGAACATGGAGTACAGGGACAGTGACAAAATGTTGTGTAACAGATGCCCCCTAAAGCGTGAAGACCGAACTAGAGTGAGGGATGAAATGCTTTATAAATCAGTGCGAGGAACCGGTATGCCGTCGGAAAACCTGCAAGCAAGTACATATACATATACATAAACTGAGATCTCTGTCAAATGATACAAGAATCGTGGCATGGATGCAATCATCCAGAGAATGATCATGTAAATGGATCCAGGTATGGACGCAACCATCCGTCAAAGAGGATCATAGTGAAACCAAGGTATGGTCGCAGCCATCCAATAATGAGAAGGATCGCATATGATAACTCATGGTCTGGTCGTAGCCAGCCATCTGAAAGAGACATGCATATCATCACAACCATGTCACACCACTTTGCAACCTGGACATTTTTTGATCTAAGTCCAGGGTCTTGCACTCAAACATGACCCGATCAAAGTACATATCCTAGCATGCGAATAGATGTGTTGATGTCGAACATGCTAGAAATTCGCTTGATTACCAGTCAATGATGTAAACTGTTAACAAGCGCAAGAGAAACCACCAATAATGACAATGACCCTCAAGTTACTATCAGCACAATCCACGAAATGTGAATACAGGAACTGAAGTCAAACACCCATGAAATCACTTGATCAAAAGCTAATGATGTGAACTTGTCGTCAAGTGCAAAGAACTTGCCATTGAGGCATGCAAGCTCTAAGGTACTGGAAGGGAGTCTCTCGATCAACTTCCCAGAAAATGAGTTGAAGTCGATGGAAAGCGATCATGTTGAAGGAGGGCCATAATGAATCCCACATCATCGACGCAAGATGAGAGGATGCAAAATGATTTTGGATGATACAAAGAATCAGAGGTAAGTGTAACTAAAAAAGGACAACTCTTGAACATATCGGCGACACAACTGGAAGTTTGGCAGCACTTGGATCCATGGGATCTGTGGTCATAATGACACGGCAGAGATAAAATGGAAGGCAAAAATGAATGGCCCAAACCCAGGAAAGTCAACGATACAGAGGAGGATGTCCCAACCCGACACGAACTAAAGATTGTCATGTTCAAGAGTGAGCTGCCGACACGACTAATAGATTTCCAAATTTCCCCCCACCATTTCTGGCGAGTACCCCAATTATTTTTTAATCGCAAGCTTGAAGGGGATAACATATGCTTGCACTGTAGGTTTATCCTTCGGACGAATCCAACCTAGTAAGTTTAACGAGCCCTAGGAAGGATAAGCTCATGTTCGTCGTGGTGATGAATCCGATGTTGTTTAATAGTTTAACGAGTCTGACAAAGGTGTAACTCAGTATCTTTTTCATGTTTAGAGAGTTTGAAAAAGACACGTAAAAGAAAACTCCACATGGTTCCTTTTCGTACATTTGTGTCTCTTGAGCCCGAAAAGGTAGAAAACAATACTTGAGAGAACTGCTTGACCATTTTACTGAAGGAGTACATTTTTCGTAAATAGTGCCTCCCAGCCCGAAAAAGGGGTAAACTTATATTGGTCACACGACATTTCACATCTATTAACGAGTTTGAAATGACAAGGGCTCAACCATATTTTCACTTTTAAAGGGTCGGAAAAGAGCTGAAAGCAAACCCCCCATTTTTATTCTCTTTAACGAGTCAAAAAGGGAAAAAAATACTCGGAAATCTTTTCATATGAGTTTTACGAGTCAGAAAAGAGCTTAAAGATGACTCATCCTGGAGGAACGAGTGGTATAAAGGGTAGCAATTGGTTCCGACAATGGTGGAACTGCTCAAAACATGTAATGGTCAAGAGGCTGGCTAACAAAACCACTCATCGCTGCGGTCCCTCAAGAAAGGAATAACAACCAAGTGAAAACAAATGATCGGCCAAAGAGATGGTGGCGATGGATTGAAACAACCAAGGCTTATTAGTTGATAAAAACGACAATCACTAGATGTAAATCAGGCATGGGTTCATTTTTACACAAGCTTGAACCATGGGGAACTATGCTTGAATTCGATTTCATGTTTACACAAGCTTGAAACAAAAAACTATGCTTGCTATAATTTCACATGCCCCCAGCATAATGACTCAATCGAGGTACATGCCCCCCAAGCTTCATTTTAGTCAACTAGGCGGATGGAATGAAGGTTCACTTTCAAGATCTTGGAAAGTCTCGACTGGGATTTTATGAGATCATAATCAAAGACTCGATTTGGAAAAGGGAGTTGCTTCATTTTTTAATGAGGGTGACATAGTAAAAGAACTATCCTCGAGACCCTTGTTTCATTTTTTAACGAGCATGACACAAGACAAGGAACTATTCTCAGGACTCCTTGTTTCATTTTTTAACGAGGCTAACACAAGACCGGAACTATCCTCATCCGCTGTTTCATTTTTTAACGAGGTTGACACAAAAAAGAACTATCCCCGTGACCCTTGTTTCATTTTTTAACGAGCTTGACACAAAAAAAGAACTATCCTCATGATCTGATTATGGACCATACGAGAACATGACTCCCAAGAGGTCCTCACTTGACAGGAGAACCACACTCTGGGAGGAATACATGTTAACCGGTACAAATGACAAATCAGGTTCCAATGCCCCCAGTACATAGTGTACTATATCATTTGCGTGATCATCAACAGATGTGGAGATGGAATGGGTAGCCACATAATTTACTTGTGGTGGGGAAGGTACTTCTTGCAAACAAGAGCCGATAGGGGATGATGGTTGCAAAGGAGGCGCCTAGTGACCAATGAACGACAATTGATCAATGGTCACTATTCTCCCTTCATGCGGAAAACAAACCACACGGAAAAGCAAAGAAACAAGAGCTCCCATGACATAAACATAGTCACGTCCAAGGAGAAGATTGAAATCTAAGGGACCTTGGACTACCATCATGTCTATATAGACGGTCTTTCCTCCCAAAGTAATAGGGAACTTTGGAAGGATCCCCAAGCGTTGACTGGCTCCTCTGTTGAAAGCCAACTGATTATGAGTGATAGGCACAAGCTGTGGGGAGGCCAAAGCTTGCCAAGTAGTAGAAGACATGATGCCAACAGACGCACCTTCATCTAATATAGTGTCAGGTACTACCATATTATAGGCTTGTACTCTGATCTGGAAAGGCACATAAGATGGGAGGTGGAAAGTAGTCAATGGCCCTTAATCGAAAGAGACGACATAATTACTTGGTGGGGGTATCATATGATTTCCACCATGCTGTATAGGAATAGAAGAAAGACTCTCCTAAACAACTGGGATGGGAGGGTCACTCTTTGATTCACAAGAATTTGAGGAGACGAGAAGAACATGAGAAGTATGATCACCACTCTCTTCGGGAACAGAGTGAGAAATTGGAGGCAGAGCCGAGTCGACACTCTCTTCGACCAATGGTTGGTTGGGAATAGACAAAAGAGATTCATGCTCAGGAAGAGTAGGACGGGCAAGAGATGAATCCAAGTCAATCTCTTTACCAACCGGGAGAGGGTAAGAAGAAAGCCTCTGATAACTAACAAGAAGTTGGGGTGGAGGAGCTGCAAGTTTTTCCAAACATTTGGAAGCTTTATCCATAAAAGGACAAAGGTGAAGAAGATGCTCTCCTTCACATAACCTACATGGGAATTTAATCTTTCGCTTCTTCTTACCATCATTAGCCAAGAGTGCAACATCGACATGATCTCCAGAGGTCGATGGGGATGGTCGGTCTAGATTTTGAGACCACACCTCTAAGACTCTGGTAATGCCAGGATAGTCTCAAAGGAGATGGTCACCCTTACACAGCTTGCAAGGGAATTTTACCTTCCGCAAAGGATAAGAAGGCTTGTTGACGGGGGGTGCATTTGGAGTAATAGTTGCACGATTGGCCTCTCGCTTATTTGACTTCTTCTTGTTCGTCTTCTTCTTCTTCTTCCTAGCCTCCTGGTTACTGGATTGAAACTTTCACCAGGCGAAGTAGAAGAGGAGGGCAAATAAATGGGGGAAGAAGTTGAGGGGTCAACCTTAGAATCATCGTGACGTGATTCGAATGAAGGAGACATTTGGATAGGAGTCGGGATGCTCAAGACCACCGAGGTAAAAAATAACTAGATAGGTAAACCAATGGTTAACCTAGGGAGGGACAACGTCGCCATATAAGGAGCACCAACATTTCCAAAAGAAGAAAAAGGACCAGGATTCCCATCTGACAGGAGCCCTTGACTGGTAGACTCTGGGAATGTTGCCATTGGAATCGACTTTTATGGAACTACTAAGGAAGATAACTTTTACCAGGAATATTTCGTGGGAAGTTAATTTTAATACACTGAAACAAAACTTTGCCTTTTCATATTTTAAGAGTCAAGAAAAGGATGAAAGGTGACTCTATTGCTTTCAATTGGAAACGACCTCGAAAGGACAAGTGCTCGAACGATATTTTCAAATTTAAAGAGTCAATAAAGATAAAAAATGACTACTCAGGGTAATCTAGGCAAAAGGATTACCAGGTAATCATGAACCGCAGAATAGCTCCCGACGAACCGAGAAGTATGGACGGGCAACCTCTCCGAATGCTGTGTTCGGTGTATCAAATTTACAAGGCGGCAGACTTGACTTCCTATGGATAAAGGATTACAGACCTAGCGGGGTCTCCCTTTATATACACAACGGTACGGGGAGCACAAGTCCGTACTAGCGCTGTCTAGTCTCGAAGCGAACAACAGATGCTAGATTTAAAGACGTCGGAACACGTCTCTAGCCTAGACCACTAAACGTGAGCGTTAAGTTTCAATGCTTCCTTAGGTTAATTCAATAAATTTTAACGGTTGATCTTGAATTAGGTTTCAATTACCAGGTCCTACCATTGTCATCTAACAAAACTCGTACATGCAACTATATGAGAAAAGAGATCTTTGTCTTCAATGAAAGTTATCACTAATTGAGAGATAGAGAACACATAATTAATGCAACAATCAAAGAATTAAATCTTTCACTAATAAATATCCTAAATGCATGTAATCTTCCCCTAACAACAAAAGAAGTTTCATTTCATTTTTCATGCCTATGTTGATGCAATTCTAGCTTCTTAATGACGCTACTAATGCAATATTTTCGCTTAAGTAAACTAGAATGATGTTATTCTTTTCATAAAATGCAAAATGAATCTTTCACATAAAGCATTTTAATGAAAATTTCACAATTCCGAACAAACAAGCTTCAATCAAATCCAAAGCATGATAAATGAAACTAAAAGCAACTTCTTCCTTGAATTGACAAAACCAAACACATAAAAGCTTCAATCGAAAAACCAAGCAATGTACTCTATGCTCGGAATGAGAAAAGAGACACTCGAGATAAGAGAACAAACAAGACTCTTTCACTCATTCAATTGAAAATGAAGCAATTAAAGCATCCTAGTCACCTCTGGCAGAAGAAGAGAGTCTGAGGGTCAAGATATGCTAGCACTAGAATGGGAGAAATTATGATTTTTTCTTAACTCAGAGACCGGCGCTACTGAACAATACTACAAATAGTGCCGATTGGCACGATTGACATAACTGACCAATACTACAACTAGCGCTGATGGCTGATCGACGCGACTGCCTAATTGACAACTAGCGCTGATCGAGGGATTCAAAGAAAAAATAAAAAAGAACTTCACACAGGGCCAGACTTAACAAATCAAAGGGTGGGCTAAACCAGGCAAGCACACAAAGAAAGCTAAATGAAGCTATCTAGTCAGGGAGAAGACGGTCCAAAAATCTTACGGGGTCAAAACTACAAGAGCAAAACACACTTGCCAAGATTGGGGTGGAGCCCTAATATTCACTTACAGGCATCGACATGAATTCCTAACTAACAACAAGCGCCAGAGGCTGGTCGGCGTGACTGTTCCTCCGCAATTCATGTTGGTCGACACGACTGTCAGTGGATTAAACGCGTTGGTCGAGGCAACTAAGGAAAAAAAAATCAAAACAGGGACCAGATCTGCTACTATGAATTTTAGATTTTGGCCAGTAAGCAGGAGAAAAGAAACAGAACCAAAGGGAAAATGTGAAACTAGCAAAGTTCTCACGAAATCATGAAATCCAAAACAAACAAAAGATCGGATGTCCCCAACGGAGTCGCCAATTTGTGGTGAAGTAAAATTATAAGTGTGTACACGAGCGAATTCCTCTATCCCGATAATGGGTCTAGCCACAACAGATACATTCTATGGGATATTTACTTAGGTTAGAATCAATCAAGAGGGCCTACCTCTTGGTCACTTATCCTGCTTGATGATGTCCTCACTTGCTTGCTCCAGCGATCTCTCGCTTCCTTTTTCAAGCTCCTGAAACAAGTAAACAACAACAACACACAAACATAATAATAGACAAATTGCAATTCATCCTAATTAATGAGTCAAGAAGCATTAAGACAAGAATATGTAATATTACAAAACATGTAGGAAATCAATCGATAGTGGCATATATTAATATTCAAAGAGAGATTACAATCATTCGTCTTGACGTCATAGTCTTCCTCTAACAAGACCAAGTTCCCACACACTTCTGCTAGCACTTCATGATGGATTCAAACAACAATAGTTTAAAGGCTCTTCCCTTTAGGCTTCACTCCAAAACAAACACACTTCTCCCTCACACAACTAGATGGCTACAACTAGTAATAGCTTGCTTGTCTAAAATAGTATACTCACACTCAGCGAAAACTCTAACTATGACTGCAACCAGTAATAGCTTGGGAAGAAGGGAGGTTTATATAGGAAATATGGATGGGAGATGGATCCTCTTCTCATGGGAGAAGGACTTATCCCTTGAGGTAGTTCCATCATTATAGGGGAAAGGGGCCTAAATTGTCATCCTCGACCCCATCCGGCCAAACCATTTACCAGACTTCCGTTATGGAGCTTCTAGAGATGGAAGCTTCGACTCTAATTTAAATTTTTTTTCATAATAGGACCGGTGTGACTAGAACACAACTCAGTCGTTTCGGTCGGCACGAGGAGTAGTGCTAATCTCTACACATCAGCGCGGGGGAGCCAAAGGCCATTAGCTCGGTCTTGTAAATTGGGTAAAACAGAAGTTTCAGGGGAAATGGTGCAAAAGGGAAATGATTTGCTCATGAAGAGGGACATAATAGGAGTTTCTCCATGAAGGCAAAGCATGCGGGGTTCATTATAGAGGTCCTCCAAGATCGAGGAACGGGGAGTATAGGGACAGTGACAAAATGTTGTGTAACATAATTCCATGTGGATTGTGAATGGGAGGAAGAGAGTAAATATATTCAAACCAATCTAATAATTCATCTTCTGAAGTTTTATTTTCAATTTTAAATCTCAAATAATTTAAACGAAATCTAATGGTAAAATCAATAAAAGATTCATTTTCGAATGTTCATATATCTTCAATTTCATCACATACCTATTCGTAGTCATAATCGTCAAATTCACAAAGGAACATTATAAGAAATTGACCCCAGTTGTGAATTGAGGTAACTAGAAGTGATTGACACCAGTTTTTGGCTTTTCCCAAGAATGTAAGAGTAAAAATCCTGCATAAAATAACTTCATCAATTCCTTGAAAATCAGAATTTGTAAATTTTTGAATAAATTGAAAGGCATGATTAAAAGCAGAAGCATTCCTCTTACCATTAAATTTTACTTGAGATAAGAGTCTTACTACTTCTGGTGGAGTATTGGCAGATGCACGTCTAGAAATACAAGTCCAAATTGGAAGTTTAAGAGGAGCCATTGTGAAAAATAAAACTTTAGAATACAAAAACTCTAAAAGACAACAAGCCTTCAAACCCTCCTTCTAGTGCCAAAAATGTTGAAGGCTTGAAAATATCTGCCTACAACATTATAAAGGAGATCACCGGATTGAGAACTTAGAGGAGCTCATTTTTCTTTGAAATGGTGGTTCCGATTGGTTAACTAGGTCCAATTACATTCTCTCTATCTCCACTGGATAAAAATATAACTTTCACCTACCAATAGAGAAGAGACATCAGATCAACCTTCTTGCTAATCAGGAAAGAAAGTGATCCTTAAGATGATCTAGGGCTTAGCCAAGCCACTTCTAAATTTTTCCTCTTCAATAAGAGGACTTCTAGGGATGTAGAATTAATTCTAAATGCTAATTAATCCTAAAATGCAAGCAAAAGAAAATAAATCTTCAGCCTATCTCGATTAGGAAGATGTAGATCTAACCTAACCGAGAGCAAAATATTTAAATGATTGAGATTTAAATATGTCTGGCTTAAAATTAATGTCAAGCTAATGAAGTAGTTAAGTTAACTGATATTATGGATACCAAAACACATTATGTTCAAAGATCTATTAATATAAATAATTAATCAACAACATTTAAGATGTAGTTCACAAAATGATAATGATGATTAAATCAGTGACTTGAATGATTAAGCAATAATATAAGGAAATAGTTCACAAAATATTACTATTTTTGAAATTAAAATTAAAAGACTGATTTCTCAGTATATAGTTACTCAGAATTTGTAGTTCAGCACACAAGAGCAGAGATAAATAACAACATATTATAAAGCAAATTACCCACATTGACAATAGTGCACAAATATGAATAAAATGACACATTTATGCTATTATAAAATGAAACCAGTATTAAAACAATAGTATTTTAAATACCAATTTATTGAAACTGTTTCTCTCGCTCTGATCTCCAACAACCCTTTACAATGCTTGAACTTCTGTTGTTAAAACAAGAGTTGCAATAGTGCAAGCTCCACTCTCCATACATAATTCAGAATGAAAAAGAAAAATCTCAATAATCCCCAAATCTGAGTTTGATCCTCTCTCTACCTACAGCTTGAAATCCCTATTACAATAGTGCTTTAAGCATTACAAAATTGCAAAAGAGAGAAGCCCTTTGTTTATTCTACAAACTAATATTTATAATTTACAAAAAGAATTCCAAATAGGAGAGTTGTTGAAGAATAATTCCGCTCCAACAATTTTCATTGGTCCAAATTCCTTTTCTTCTATTGCTGGAGCAATCCCACTCATTGAAAATTTCTTTTCCTCATCTCTTCAACTATTTTTCTGTCAAAACCAATCAAAATTCAATTAAAATTAAAATACCAAATCTGGACATAAAATATTTCCAATCAAAACTTAATTAAATAAATAAATAAAAAACCATTTGAGTTTTCTATTGATTCCTATAAAGATCTAATTGGTCAAGGAGAACATAGTTGAATGGATCTGCGTTCAATAAAGGATATAAGCAAATGAAAGTGCAGAAAATTAAACTCAGAAAATTAATTTTGTTTAAAAATACGGAGTTTCTATTGATTCCTGTAAAGATCTAATTGGTCAACGAGAACATAGTTGAATGGATTTGCGTTCAATAAAGGACATAAGCAAATGAAAGGGCAGAAAATTAAACTCAGAAAATTAATTTTGTTTAAAAATTCGGAGCTTGATCTTATGCTTAATTTTAGACTCATTAAATTATCAAATCCGGTTATGAAACCACTTCATAAATATTCTCCATGATTTTATCTATCCAATGAACCATCTTGGGCCTCATTCGGCCAAGTAAAACTCAAGTTATGAGCTTTCAAAGTTGAGGAGTCAAAACTGTGTGAATTCTAGAAAATTTATTACTTTGGCCAAAACTAAGAAATTTTTAATTAAAATCTAATCCTAAATTAAATTACAATTATTCTTTAATTAATATTAATTATAAAATTTACTTAGTTAATTACAAATTAACTATAAACCAATCTAATTAATTAAAAAATAAAATAAAAAATAAAAAATATAATTAAAATATCATATAATATAATATAATTATAATTTAATTTAATTATAATATAAATTATATTAAAAACATAATATATCAAACTTCATAACCAAAACAATCTTCCTGATATAACTCACGTCATATACAAATCAACCCATATACGTGGGGATGAGGGCTAATGGAGGAGGGAGGGTAAGGTAACCGTGAGGTGGTGTGATAAGGAGGTGGAGTGAAAATTTAATTAAAATATAATAATAATATAATATATTATAATATAAATATAATAATAATATAATATATTATAATATAAATATAATATAAATTATATTAAGAACATAATATATCAAACCTCATAACCAAAACAATCTTCATGATATAACTCACGTCATATACAAATCAACCCATATACGTGGGGATGAGGGCTAATGGAGGAGGGAGGGTAAGGTAAGCGCGAGGTGGTGTGATAAGGAGATGGAGTGGAGTGCGAGGTTAGCATGATATAGGCACGAGATTTATAAGGAGGCGGGTGAATTTTAGGTTAAGAATAAATAGTCAATTGCATAAAAATAAAATCAGAGATCGATAGTTTTGAAATATCAGAGTTTTTAAAAAGTGTGTAATATAAAATTGCGGATACGCTGATGTTCCGATATTAGAACATCAGAGCTTTTCAAAATCAGAGATTTTAAATAGGGATTTCAAAATTAGAGGTTTTAAATTGGGATTTCAAAATCAGAGGTTTCAAAATAAGAACTTTTAAAATTAGAGGTTTTATTTCAGAAGGGAGGTGGTGTGGTGAAGTGGGGTCCACATGGAATTAAAAATTCTATAAAATGAACTACAACCACTTTGCTATTTTAGGTTTTCGAGTTTGGTAATTTCTTTTAAAATTAGAAACTGGAATAAATTACCGAGATCCCGAAAACACATTATTTTAATTGTTTTACAATTTGGCTAGGTCATTTTGTAGGACCGTTAGTGAAAAATGAAAAAATTAGTAAAAATTAACTAGGGATTAATATTTACAATGAATTACTATTTTAGTTACAAAAAATAAAATATTATACATTTTGTATGTTTTTTTAACCCGGGCGGTAAAAAACATCAAACTTCGGATGAGCACCATTTGCAAACTGTGTAACGAAATGAGATGAAACAAGTATCAATGGAAAGCTTGCTAAAAGTTGAATTCAATGAAACAATCAAAATAGGAATCCGACGAAAATGAAAAAAAAAGACAAAATTGTAGGACACTTAACCAAAAGAAAATAATAAAAGGTGATTTAGCAAAAAATCAATGGAAAGGGTCCCCATTATTTGAAATAAATAAGCCAAAAATGGGGGTGTTAGGTTTTCCCTTCAACAATATGATAAATCCACTAGAAGCTATGTTAGTTGATAACTTTAAGAAATGGAGGCACCCAAGGCTAGTGGGCAGATAACACATCATGGTAGTTCCATGGGATTGGGTTGAGAAAGCAGGTGGAAGATTCCACTGAGTTTTTGGAAGTGCATTCTTGTTCCTTTAAATAGATATTGGGCTGTTGCAAGTCCCTTTGCATAACGGACAATGTTCTCTACCTGATGTGAAATTGTTGAATAGTTGGTGGGTGAAGGCAGGGTAGCCTTTAGAAATCCTATTTCAGCTGATGATACTGATTAAACCTCCCGAATAGAAGATGGATGTATATCCATGAAATGGTTCATCGCGTTTACCTAGTTTTGCTAGCTGGTGGGTGGAGGTGAAGCAACCTCGAGACACCTTGTCTCAACTAAAGTATTGGTTTGAAACTCCTTTGAGAGCACTCTACCTCAAGCATTGAAATTTGGATCGGGGGTGAACATTTCAAGAAAAACTTAGCTACAACTTGTCTATGGTTGGGTGAAGAGTTGAAGTCCCCATCTGAGTTGTGAGCACATTTAATAAGGCATTGCGAGTATTTTCACAGGAATAGGCTTGTTCCTATGTTCATTATGGGCTTGAAATTTGGCTTAAGGAGGAATAGTTGGAAGGCCTGCATATGCCATTGTGTTGCCAACTCTAGTATTAAATCCAGATAAGTATTAAAATGTAGTTCTTTCTATTGCAGTTCTTATTTAACCACATATTAATGTTGTGTTGGTTGCATGATTGGCTTATGGTTTCATGTAATCCGAGGGAAATGATATTTGATGTATGTTACTGTGTATTGTGAGTTGCATTGGTGGTTCAAAGCAGAGAATTTTAATATGAATGTCCATCTTAATTATTGTTGAAGAACATTTTTCTTCTTGTGTTGGAAGCTTTCAAGATTTAAGTATGTCCATGGTATTGTGGTTTTGCAATAGTGTTCCCATACTTTAATTAAATGTGCAAAGCTAAAATTCAATTGGTGCTACATGAGGGATGGTGTGTTTCTCTGAGTGCACATGCTTCAAATTGTGGTGAATAACTATGATTTTATGCATTAATTTTTAATGCCTTTCATGCACTGATTTCAAACATAAATGTACCCATGGGAGTGCAGGGAGAACTTGATAGAGAGCTATGTGCTTCAGACACTTCATCCCTTGTGTGATTGTACATGAATAGTGTAATTATTAGAATGTTGTTAGGGTAGGGAATATAGTGATTTCCTGACCTAAGGTTAAAAAAACCTCTGCATAAGCTCAAGAGACTGATGGAGTTGGTGATTCACTTGTTTTGTGGATAACAACATGAGCACGCTGAGTGCATGACTAACAATAACTCTGTTATGCGTTTAAATTTATATTGAGTAGATTGGTTGAGTCCCCTGAGCCTAGAGAGGGGCAATAATGTGCTCCCTCAACCCCTTCACAGTGAGAATCCAAGTAATGGATCTTTGTTGAAAAATCATTGAATTCAAGAGTTGTCGAGTCGTTATGACCCAATATCTGGGAAGAACCATCGTGTTTGATCCATGCTTAAGCTCCTATGTAAATTGTGCATCCTTGACCATGGAGAGTTCGTCTTGGAGGAAAAGACAAAGACGCACAGAGAGTTATTGTTAGGGCAACAAAGTCGAGAATTTTAGTCAGGGATAAAGGAAGCTTAACCCCAGAAGGTCCACCCAGAGGAAAAGACAAAGATTCACCAAGAGTTATTTTCGGGAAACGAAACCGGGGAACAAGGGATAAAGGAAGCTTAACCCCGAAAGTTCCGCCCCGCAGGAAAAGACAAAGGCGCATCAGAATTTATTATCGGGGCAATAGAGATGGGATTTTAGCTAGGGATAAAGGATGCTTAACCCCGGAAGGTCCACCCCAGAGGAAAATACAAAGGCACAATGGGATTTATTGTCGGGGCAATGGAGTCAGTAGTTTTAGCCGAGTATAAAAGAAGCTTAACCTTGGAAGGTCCACCCCGGAGGAAAAGACAAAGGCACATCGAGAGTTATAGCTGGGGTAACACATCAAGAGTTATAGTCAAGGTAACACGATGAGAGTTATAACCGGGATAACACATCAGGAGTTATAGTTGGGGAACACACAGGGAGTTATAGCGGGGGTAACACATTGGGATTTATGGTCGGGGGAACACATCGGAAATTATAGCCGAGGTAATGCATCAAAAGGTTAATTGGGATAATGGAATTGGGATTAGGCATGTAATGAATGTGTCGACAACCAATAGCAATATGCCATGTGACACTGACAGTATAAGCTAACTGGGCAGCCACGTGGGGGCCACATGGAAAAGGAAAGGGTGATGTGGTGGTTAACTTTGAATGGCCATAATTTCCAATACAAAGTTCAGAAAGGGATAATTTTATATCATTGGAATCATCTTGTTTAGAAAATCTGTGATATGTTAACCTGATAATGCAATATAAATCAAAACAGAATACTATAACGTACTTCTACTATCATTGACAAAGTTTAGTTGCATTTGCAGAAAGAATGCCTTACCAGAGCCCATCGAAAGCTCATACCACTTTGATATGGGCCTTACACCATCACCAAGGTTGTGGGAGATAATGATTTTGAACTTAGAACTCCCCCATTCCTTGGCCTGCACCCAGTGTTCAATGTGGATCGTCTTTGGCCATACTTTCCAACATTACTGGACACATCAGACATTGCAAAATAGCTAACACCAATAGAGTTAAACCCATACTACATGGAATAGGACACAACTAATTGAATCATGGACATGCAAATCAATAACACTCGCTAGCAAAAGATCGAACTATATTTGGTTGTCAAAGTTAGCCAACTCCTGCACCAAGGCAAGTCACTCACTAGGGACCAAGTTCAACAGATGTTTCACCATCTCATGGAGGAACTTAACACAATGGGGACCATTGCTTCGTAAGGGTGGAGGAACAATCTAGGTGTATATTGGTGTCCACCCACCTATTCCACTTGGACCCCCACCATTATTTCTTTCAGTTTCCTTAATTGTAGCACAATTTAATATTTTTGGCAGATTTTTGGGTCCTGAACTTCTAGACCCATTTTGAGGCCCTAAACGACTTTTTATTATTAGAAAACAAGTGTTGAAATTTATAGTCCTTGGATATGTATTTCCAACAAATACCGTATGCATCAAACGAAGATCGTATTCCAAAGTTAGGACCCTGAGAGTTTGATGTACCAATTTACCCCAACAGGGCCCACAGACTTTTGGTGATTTATCTCCTAGGGTTAGGTTTTTGGATGTTTAGGGTTTTCCATTGTTTCTAAATAAGAATTAGGCCTTCGAGCCTTATTGTAACACAACTTAGATTTTGGATGATGGAATACAAGTCCCTTCGAGCCTCATTTTCACCCTCTATGTATTGATAATTGATTGGATCCTTGATGTATTTGGTTATAATATGTCCCAATATTTTCTTTGCAATGAACAAGCTTTGAGCTAGTTAATGGTGGAAATTAGGCATGTACATTGGATAGCGACAAAGCATGTGTTGAGATATATGCAACGTATAGTTAGTTATGGATTTAGATATGTCTCAAATGGTAAAGTACAATTGCATCATGCATGGATACTTATATTTCGATTAGGAAGGAAGTGTCAAAGACAGGAAGAGCACATTAGGATGTTGCTTCAATTTTAGTTCTGCTATGATATCCTGGATGAGCAGGAAGAAGACATCTTTCACACTCAACACCACAAATGCTAAGTATATTTCAGCTATTTTGGTGAGTTGTGAAGTAGTATGGCTTTGAAAGCTACTTGTAGGATTGTTTGATCAAGTGTTGGATACAATTGCAATATATTGTGACAATAAAAGTTGTGAGAAGCTTTCGGAAAATTCAGTTTTCCATGAAAGGTAGAAGCACATTTAGATCAAGTACCACTAAATTTGAGACATTGTACATAAGGGAGCAGTGAGGCTCCAATACATTTCTATGAACGAGCACGTTGCCGACATTCTCACAAAGACTTTGCCTCAAATTAAGTTTGTATACTTCAGGAACAATCTTGGAGTGGTTGAGAATTCCGCCCTCATTGAGAGGGAGTTTTAATGTTGTAGCATAAGGGAAGACATTCTCCCTAGGCTAAGGGTATTGATCAGGTGCCATGAAATGTGGATAGGGAGAATGGCCCAGATAGCATTAGGGCCTAAACTGATCCTCTGGTTAGAGGTTTCTGACCATGTTTCCAAGGGTTAATTGTCTGTTTGGTATAATGAGTGCCTCAAAGAATTATACAAGTATTTTTACTATTCAAGTGCCATGTGATGACATGGGGGAATCATAAATGGGCCCAGGGTTTCATCATTGGCCAGTGAAAATTGACCTAGTTCCAAGTGACGACTTGGTTAGTTAGTGATCCAAGACTTGTTTTGTTTTTACCCCAGTTAGGGGGTACCTAACCATATCGCCAAAGTGTATTTGGCTATTGGGTGACTAGATCCCTTGCATGATGTTGATGTAGGATGCTTTCTAGATGGTTCTACAATGGAACATGAAGTGGATGGATACATTAACATAGTGGGTTCATCCAATTTTTTCTTAGGATGGAGAATTATTATTATTATTATTTTGTTCAATTAAGTGGATATATTGAGGAAATCAAGGTGAATACCTCCCTAAATAAGAGGGAGTGTTGATTTTTTCGGGTAGCTGCGGGAGGTATTCCCCAACTACACAAGTTAAAAGAAAAAAAAAATTAATTTTAAATTAGAAGAAATAAAATTAAATTAAATTTTAAATTTAATTTGCAAAGAGATGTGCCTCTTGGGCACCCTAATATCACTATAAAAAGACACTTGAACTTCTCATTTACTCACTCATCACTCACATTTTTCTCTCTCTCACACGTGGGAAGTAATTTGAGGAAGAGGCCAAAGTTTCTAAGGAGTTGAATTTTTGAGACAGTCAATGTTTGACCAATTGAATTTTCTGAGTGTAATTACTTAGTGATGTTCTAGAGTGTGTTAAAATAATTTTAAAAACCATTAAAAGTAATTATCAGTTGAAAAAAATTGTGCTTGTCTGATTAGCACTAGAAAATCAACACCCATGTGGCTAATGGTTAAATACTACACATCTTTAGCTTATGTCACCACTAGTCGGATGAGATTGAAGGCCTTTATTCATAGCATGGCCTTCTACCTTTTTGAAAGTTAATAGGGCCCACTACCGGTGCTCTCCACGTTAGTTAATAGCCATATCTTTGTCATGCTTTCTGTTAATTGCACCCACATCCAGAGAAGGGTCAATTGAACCCGACACTAGAAAAAAGTGTGAATGGACACTCTTCCTAATGTCAATCTCGATGTCACATCTTCTATTAATCACACCAAGAAGAAAAGGCATGCCTTAAACATCCTCCGATAATCACGGGTTCACGATGACATGGCGTAACTAATGACAACACCTATAATCCATGTAGCCACATAGATTCTATGTAATTTAAGTCCTTGTCACCCTGCCTCCAATGTGTCTTGCTGATGTCACACTGATGTCACTTTTCCACGTCATCTAAAAACTAGCCCCTTGGCCATTCAAAAAGGCCATTCTTTCTTACCATGCGTCACACTGACGACGTGCCACATTAGAAATATTTCCATGCTATCTGGTCAAAGTCCTCTGGGATCCTCACTTGGTATCCACATAAATTTAGCCAGTCTCTATGGCATCTTCCACGTCAGCCTAAATCAGGGTCCCAAAGGGACGAGCCTTTCATGCAAATTCATGTTTTCATGTTTATGTATGGAAGATACTTCTATCACACTCTCTGTCAACCATGCCCAAGTACAAAAAATTCAAAATAAATCCCAATATTAAATGAAAGGCATGGATGTGGAATATCCCATCATCTAACGCTAATCCTTGACATTGTCACTTCTGTCTATCACACTTAGTACAAGGAACTATCACTTGGTGAAGAGGCATGATACAAGATCAAGTGCTAGTCATAGGGCTTAGAGGTAAACTCCACCATTAAGGGTAATCGTGGTTAATTAAAATTAATACAAGTCCGATTACTTCTATGTTCATATTTAGAGGTTCTAAGGAATTTCCAAGGACTTGCCTAAACTTTTCCTTAAGCAAAGTGTCGCTTAGAACATTGAAGTATATAGGAAACCCCTGTTCCTGTTGAAATTTGAGTGCAATATATAATTTATGATCATGATAATTACTTGTGATTTATATATATGTTTATTCGTAGAATTATCTTTATTAAGTTATGTCATCAAGCAATTATGCATTTAATTATGCAAGAAAGTAAATTGCACAAAATACAATAGACACCAGAAGTTAGGCCAAATGCTAAGGCAAAACCCAAAAGGGGAAAACTCAACAATCCTTTCCTTATAGAATCTTTGTCAACAAGAGAAAGCCAAGTCAAACTAACCAGTAACCCAAGTTCCAGGTTATCCCTCCATATATCCATAATGCTATTCACATGACTGTCCACAAATATGTCCTTAGGATGCCACATATCACTGAAATATACTACCTCAACAACTTTTCTCAACCACACAAAATATGTTTTAGAGACTTCATTTTCCACAAAATAATAGTGCTTCAGATACTCCATACTTCATCACATAAATACATGCTTCAGAGCTTGGGTCCGTGCCTCAGGAGTTGCCATAGGAAGCTTGCATTATTACAGAGAGAAGATGCCAAAGAAGACTCACAATATACAAAAGAATATGCCTCAGATTCGCATGCCACAGACCCAAATTTATTTTCAGGGAAGAGAGACCTGAATTGGTTTCCAAATGGTGGAGGAATGATGCCAATATATAATTGTTTCCTCATGCGATAATATTTACAATGGTTTAGTTAGTTCTATGATAAACCTTTATTGAGTGGGAGATTTGCACACATGAATCTTGTGTCTGAAGGAAAAATGGGGAAACTTCAAGGTTTGACATAGAAAAATTTAACCACCAAAAATTTGAGTTAGGGAAGATTAATATGGAATATAGTCTTGTGGAAAAAGATGAATTCGGTCATTATGTTAGAAAACAATCCTTAGGTTTGATAGTAAAACAATGGAAGAATATGTTTAGGAATGCAAAGAGTATGATTCAACTATGCTTTTTAAATTCAAAGCTGTTGAATGTCTCAAAAGAAGTTGATGCTTAGGAGCTATGGGAGAAGTTATGGAACCTTGGCAAATAAACTATTTCTTCAACAAGTGTTGTGCCTTTTTAGGATGAATGAAGAAAACTATGTGATAGAGCATCTCAATACCTTTAACACTGTGGTAATCTCATAAGCATATGTTGATTTTAAAATGTTTAATGAAGGTATGGGTATCACTTTATTAGATTATTTCTTAGAATTATGGGATAAGCTTGTTGTTGCCATTGGTAATATCACAACTACAATAAATCTTGAGGATGTAGTTGAAGCCTTGTTATTAGAGGAAATGAGGTGGAAAACTATAAATAATATGACCAAGGATGACATTTTTGTGACAAGTTTCCCTATAAGCAGAAATAAATGTAAGTCAATGGATAGATCAAAGTACAGAGGCAGGTCTAAATATCGAGCGGAATTTATAAGGACATGTTAAAAATGTGGTAAAGTTGGGGATTTAAAGAAATAATTGGTTGAAGAATGTTGACAATACCATGACACATGAGGATGCCCATTTCAGATCATGATGCATGGTTGATTCGTTAGAGTATACATTGACTATATAATGGAAGTGATGCATAAATATATGTCAAAAACAAGAAAGGGACAATGAACTATCATTAAAGAGGGTATTCAATATACATATGGCACTTGAGATAATACAATATTCTACCAAGAAATTCTTGGACCAAAAGGAGTAGCAAATCTACAAGCTTATGCAAATTGGGTTGGATATATTGATGGAAAAAATCTACAAGAAATTATTTATTTAGCTTAAATGGTGGAGTGGTGAGCTAGAAAAGCAAGAGGCACTTTGTGAAGCTAAATACATGGTATCCACTCATTTGTGCAAGGAAGTTATGTGGTTATAGAAGTTGCATTTAGATGTTGGTTTCTTATAAAGACTTATAAGAATAGATTGATATTTTTTGGTTAAGAACCCTATTTATCAAACTAAGATGAAGCACATTGTTGTACTATATCATTTTGATAGAGACATTATTGAAGGTAACATGGTGTTATTCAAGAAAATTGATAACTTGAAGAATGTTGTCACCTCATTGACGAATTCTATCAACATTGAAAAGTTTTTGTGGTATAAGGAATCGATGGACTTCACTATTTGAAGAAATGGATTTTATATATATGAAAAAGTACAATTTATTCAACTAGTGGACAATTACTGGATGTGTGTTGTGCCGTTTTCAAGTACATTGTGCACCTGAATTTCATTCGAGAGTTTCACCATAAGCCAAGGCTTGTGAGTGTATATCTTGATTTTTACGCACATTATGGGTATTTTATGTTGGAAATGTAACTGGTTTCAGTCTTCATAATTGTTATTGTACTCATTTCAATATGTATATCTTATGTAACAAACAAAATAATAAAGAAAAGTTATTATTTTAAAGCATGGGTTTCATGCTTATTATTGATGGTATACTAGGTGAAAGCATGTTCTTCATGCTTCTAGGGTTTGTTAGTTCATAGGGTTTATTGTCACGAGTCAAGAGAGTCAACATAATGATTATAAGACCCTTTTAGGCAAGATGTATTTTGGAGAATAATTTATTTTGAGTTTAGAAGGTCCTGGAAACCTCCAAAGCACAAGTCGACCAAGGGAATGACAATTCAGATTAGAAGAAGGAACTCAAACCCCTCATATGTGTATAAATAGAAGCAACAAGAACCTCATTTCAACACCAATTCGATCTCTCACATTATCAAGTTTGATTTATAGCTGACAACACCAAGGAAGCAAATGCGAAGGTCTAGAAGGCAAGAAGAAGTTAAGGAAAATAATAAATATATATTTTTGGGATATTTTCCTCTCACACGTACGAAGAAGCTAGGGTTTCTACAACTGCTACAGGGCCAAAGTTGCAGGTTGAAGTTGTAGGTCGAAGTTGGAGCTGAAGTGAAAGCTAGATGTTGGTTGGAGAAAAGTTGACCCTTGTTGTTTTGGCTGATCTCTGACCTAATTGGAAGGGCTTCTTAGAGGGTTGACTTGATGCTTGGAGGAGGACTTTCTCTAGGGATTGGGTCTTTATTTTCTCATTTGAAGTATATTATATAAGAAGAGAAGATATTTTCTGGGTTTTCCCCTTACATGGGTTTTTCCCTGGCTTGGAGACTAATTTTTGTGTCCATTGTCTTTGTTGTTTCTGTTCTTGATAATTGTTTGATGAGAAGATCTAATAAAGAAACATAAGAAGATAAATAAAGTTCACAAGACATTATTAAGGTGTTGATAGTGTTGGACCCACCAATATTCAGGGGATCTCCTCGATATGAAGTCCCAACTAGATCTCACACTATTTGGAGTAGGAGTCCCAGTAGTGGGTGGTAGTGTAATGCCTTGACCACGGTAGCGCAGAGGAAATTATCATAACTTTGGGTGAGAGAAAGTGTGTGACCTTGTGGAGAGTCAAGTGCGATGCATGAAGGTTCTAACACATGGAGGGGAAAAGGAAGTGTGCCCCTTAGAAGATTGTAATAGTACGTAACTTGAAAGGAAGACACGATTGAAATGATATCACACGTTAAAATGCAGAATAGTCCACAAGTTAAAGTGACGATTTAATCCAAAAACACACATTCAACAAGATTTGTACAAATTCATACAAAGTAGTTCATAAGAATATGCGTAAGTTAAATAACATACATTGCCAATACAACAAGAATAGTCCTACTATATTAACAACATATGCATGAAAGTATGTTGGCTCTAATTTTATTATTATAAGTGAAAGTTCCATTCATACATACACCATTGATGACCACTAGCCCCAATAGTGGAACATTACAGTCAAGAACACCTGCTCCTCTAAAGAAGTATACTCACTCTACACTATGGAGAAGTCAAGGCTCTTCACAATACTCCCAAGCCTTCTCTAAGCCTAAGCCTAGCCAAAAGCTTAGCTCCCAAAAGTCTGTTCTATGAGTTATGAGGTTCTATTTATAACAAAGGGTGGGGTGACCCTTTACATTCTCCTTTGTGACTCTTTGACTTCCCTCGTAACTCTTCAACTTCTTCACTAAATGGCGTATTACATTACATGTTGACTTTTCATATTCCAATATTGGCCCTTGGAACTTCACTTACAACATCTTTACAAAAAAACTTACATTTTCCACATGTACCAATATAAGACAAAATAGGATAGAGACAACCAAACAAGACACAACACTATGATTATGGAGTTTGGGGGAAGTCCAACTCAACAACCTCCACTTGCTGCTTCTTGGTCACATATCGGTGCCAAGCTTGATACTGTGTGATGTCGTTTCCAAACTGTTTGACGATGTCTTCTTGGAAGCGGACTCTAGACTCCATGGCATTTGGGTATATGGTCTTGGAACATGTATCCTACTCGTTTCTGAAGCATGACCAACATTGTCTTGACCTTGACAGGACCACTGACGCACTTCTGCGTGTTGTGTGCATTCATATCCAAGTCTTCCCTGGTGGCTTCTCATCTTAGCTGCTCCAAGTACTCATCGATCTCCAACCGGACTTGGTTCTTGGGTTTAGCATCAGTGAGGGAACCAATTGATGGGATCTGGTGTTTTCTTACCAAGACATCCAAGCTATTGTACAACTACACATATGAGGCTTGTGTGATGCCAATAGATGAGGCAAGCTTCTCATTGTTCTGAATCAACGTTCAGAACTTCGATTTCTCCAACTTTGTCTGTGGCTTCATCTTCTTTGCAAAGTCGAGTGGGGCCCTTTTTTACCATATTGTCCACTCTTGTACATGGGAGATGGCAGCATGTATGTTCTTGAGAGTTTGAACAAACTCTTTGCTCTGCTATTGTAGGCCATGCAAATGGAGAACTACTTTATGCACGGTGAAAAATCTATCATAGAGCTTTCGCATGGTACTGCCAAGTGTTGATACTTCAAAAAGTATCACTTTCCTCATCTCCCACAATGAAAAAATTGCATTATGCGCTGATTCTTGGAGTTGTCCTGCCTTTTTCCTGGAAACTTGCAAGTTATTTGCCAGTTGTTCATTCTCGACCGTCAGATACTGAACATTTGAGCTTGTTTCTCTTGCATAGGCCAAGATGGCTTGATTAATGCCAGTTGGATGCTTCCTGGTGTTTGACACTATCACCCTTTCCTTGATGAATGCAGGTGATGCGTGATCATCCAGAAAGTGTTTCCTTCGCGCTTGTACAATCCTCTTATGGAACTCATCAAACGATAGATTGTACACATCCACGATTGGATCATCATCAAGGAGAACAACATCTCCTTTCTTACTCGGGGTTGGCTTTGCTACTGGAGCTAGTGGAGACTAAGAGATGACTTGTGGTTCTTTTGGCATTAGGTCAGTGTCTTCCTGCTGTGACTCCTGTTCCAACCCCATGTATGTTACTTAAATCAAATTTTTAATCTGTTGAGAAAGCTCCTGATCCTGCATCTGTTCACCCTCTTCCTCAACTATTGGCTTTTCCAGCTCATCAACCTGTATCGGTGTTGTTTCCTCTATCATCGTGCCTTGCCTTTGTTCTTCTTCCTTCTTTTTCTTCTCTTCTCTTTCTCTCCTCCTCAACTCTTGTTCTTCCTTCAACTTATTCTCTATCTCCTGCAACTTCAGTTCTTTTTCCTACAACCTCTACTTTTCTCTCTTCCCCCGCTCTTCTCTCTTCATCCATTTCTCCCCCTTTGTTTCTGCTGCCAAAGTTTCCTTTTCTATAATAGGATCTACCATCATTTTGCATCTTTTCTCCACCCTGGATCATCAACAATCTTCTTCTTTCCCTTGTCTTGTGGTGGATTGTTGCCTTCTGTTGTTTTAGCTGTTGCTTTCATATTTGCCTCTATTTGTAGAGAATCCTTCCAAGTTCTTTCTATACTAACCGACTCATTGAGTCTGGAGGCATTATAGCAGTGCCTCCAAGGATCCTCCTATGGCCAATGAAATGTACCATGGATCCACGAAAACTAAACTCTCATACAATGGTCCTTGCAAATACCGTTGGGATCATATGGATTAAAATCCTTGGTGTTGAACTCAAATTTCACTATGTCCTTATCCTTGAAATTTGCATCTTTCAAGCTCTTAATCTCATATAATCTGATCCGCAAAGGAAGAGCGGGCCATAACGCTTTCTTCTTCTTATGCAATCTTGCTGAAAACATTGTAGTGAGGTGGTATGAGACTTCTTGCATGATCAATTTTTCAGTGGCATACCTTGGTAGGACATGCAAAGGCTTCTCTCCACCAAACACTTTGATGAAGGTGCCACCTAGTGAGGCATACCAATCTGCAATGTTTACTATTGCCTCCATTGCTTCTTGGGACATGCAAGGTGGATCTTGCTCAAATATAAGCTTGTATAATAGGATGATAAAGTGGTAATTTAGCCTTGCCATCACTCCTTGATGGCTGCAGTTGGAAAGAAACTTGTAATAGATGTTCACGACAGTCTCTTGGGGTTTCCTTGTCAATCTCATGCTAGGGAAATGCTATTGGACACATATTACATCTAGTAAGTATGCAGACATGTAAAGCCTTTCTTGCTCATTCTTGGGTGGATTCTGAGCCTTAGCCACACGGGACTTTTTTTATGAGCCAATAGATCCAACTAGTTGAATGGCCTCCCATCATTCACCAAATGGTCTAGTAATATTGCCCACCCTCCAGGAAAGGTTTATGTGCTCTCTTGCCCATATATTCTGCAAGTGAAGATGATCAAGAACTAGTAAGCCTTCCTAAGAGAATTTGTCTTGTAAACATGGGTGGGTTTCTGTCTAACCTTTGACAGTTCTTTCACTCAACACTTGATAATGTCTCTCATGTTCACATATCTATGGGTGGCATAGAAGAGTGAGTCCATGCGCTTCATTAGCTCGAGCAAGTGATAGATCTGATGAAAGTCCTCTGCCCTGCAGGTGGAAAGCTTCCTCCCACTGGCACTACTCAATGTCATAGTCTATTCATTTGTATGTGAGACAATCCAGTTGATGATGTCCGCACATGGGAAGGCGGGATACTTGCATGCAACCTTATATAAACCTAATTGCTGGATGCTAAGATAAACCTGTTGGTCTTGTAAGTCTACCTTGAAGTCCTCTACAAAAGTGTCTTTGATCTGCTGCCATGTTAGTGTTGTTCCCTTCTCAATAAACAACTGAGTATCTTCATATACTGGTAAATCAACTGATATTTTCTCAATTTCTTCCCCAATACTACTCTTAGCAGTTTCCTTTGATGTAGCTCTCTTAGATGCCATGTTAACTGTGACTGCTAGAGAGATGCTCAATAATTGTTGTACCTGTTGGACAAAGAGGACACTCATGGCAAGAAAATGTCAGCTAAAAGCCAAAACAACTTCAAGACAATTTCAAGCAACAAGTCAGGCTCATGATGGGAAGGATTGCATAGTTTTGACTAATAGGGGCAGCTGACTAACTGGGGGAACTACGCAATGCGCAGTCCCAACAGTCAGTGTGCAAGCTTGATGGCCAGAATTGCGCGATGTGCAGTTCATTCTGGGCCAAGGCCTGGGAGAGACTGTGCATTGCGTAGTCTTAGTGGCCAAGCTGGGAGACTGGCTTTTTGAAATATGCAGTATGCAGTTGAATCCAACCCAAGCTATGCTCTACGCAATTCTAGAAGCCAAGCCAGAGGCTTGAGTCTCTAGATTGCGCAGAGCAAGCTGTGGAGTGTGAGATCCGGGCAAGGGGACCCAAATCTGCCCAAGGGTAGTGTGAAAAACAAGTGGATTTGAAATATGGTGTGAAGTGGAGTGCAAATCTGACTAAATGTTGATGCATGCATGTGAAAGAAGTGCAACAATTGATTAAACTGAAGGAAAATGAAGCATGTGAAGACAATCACCGCAACGGTGACCATTGATGCAAAAACAGGAAAACTCATGTGACTCTTGGGAAATACAATCTATAACTTGAAAGAACCCTTCTACAAGCTAAAAAAGTTAAAACACCAGCAGTCGTGAAAGAAACAAGTGAAACAACACTCACACAAGCCAAACAACAAAAAGTGACAGAAAAAGTGGCAAAGGACGATAAAAGAAAAACTCACCCAAAAAAGCAGCGACGATCACACTGAGGGCTCCTTGATCTCCTTGGGAATGCTAGAGCTCCAAGATCGAACGTGAAAATGATCTCTAGCAACGTCAATTAAATAGATTTGGTCAATTTAGTGTTTATGATTTGCATGCCTAAAATCAAGGAAAAAGTGACACTTGGCGACAATTTCTAAAAATAATGCAAGTGCCTCCTTCGAGTTACTCAAAATAGGTCCCTATTTTTTAGGGATGTTTTTTATTTTATTTTTGCTTTTTTCAGGAAAAACTGCCATACATTTCCCAGAAATATTAGACATTTATGGGAAGGATTGGGCAACTCTCTGACTCATGCATTGCGCAGTTTTTTAGCATAGTGAGTTCTGCATAGTTTTTGAGCTCAATGTTGGGCTGCCCCTCCATAACTGCACATTTCTAGAGCCCAAGGCTCACTAGAATTTAGGACTATGCAATTCCCAACAACAAGGCCATTTACCCTCAAGAATTGCACAATTTTCAAGGAAATCACATAACTGTTGTGGGACCAAGTTAGGAGATCGACTTATGGGCTATAAAATCAACTAAGTGAGAAAACATAAGCCAAGATGAAAATGATAAGTCTTAGGCGAAGCATGGATACCTGGTTTAGCGCAAGATGAACTGCTGTGGTTTAGAACGAAGGCTCCAAAATCGAATCATAGGCAAAATTTTGGAGGGTGGTTGTAGCCGCTAGAGCTCCAGAGCCATATTTTCAGGAGCAGAATCAAAGCGAGTAGTTCCACCAACAATATTTCAAGATGTAGTAAGTTCCAGAAGTAGGAGCATCACCACCGTAGAGGTTACAAATATAGGGATAGAAGCAAATGCAACCCGTAAAGTAAGAATTCCATGGACAACACAGAGCTGCTCTAATTAATCTGCAAGTTCCCATACTGTATTTTATTTCTGACATTTCCACCAGACATTAATATTGAGAGTTGTTATCGCTCGCCTCAAGTTCGGTCGGGGCAGGAAGCTGTTGGGTGCAGGAATTGCGCTTGAGCAAACTCCTCAATGCTTAATTGTCAACCCAGGGGTTTCGTAAACTTAGAGACGAAGCACAGGAAATGCCAGAAATGGTATGAACTTTTCCTATTTATAATCCTACTTCTTAAAGGAAATGCTTTGTAGAATCAGATAGAAAACAATTGAAAAGGCAATTAACACCAAGGCAACTCTAGTGCTAGAATGTAAAAGACAATTTGCAAGTAAATCAAGTAAAGAAATCCCACACAACGGAAACAATCTTAAATGCTGGAATGAAATGCTATGTTCATCTTCAGATGGATGGTAAATAGTCTGAAAAGTGGGCCCTTGCAGAATTCTGTCTTCCTTCTGATCTTCCTCTCACACAAACAACCTGTCCTTGCACTGTTGCAATCTGCTTGCACTAGTGCAGGTACAGTGTTTTTGTGTAAGAGTATATTTGACCTTCCTTACTGAAGGCTTATGTCTGATTGAAGGTGTTGTAAGATTCAAGGCTTAGAGCACTCTGTGTCTGTGTCAAGAGACTTGCTCCTGCACCGAAACAGAGTTCCCTTTACTCAATTCCCAAATTACTTTCAAAAGCTAAAGGATATGCTGAAAAAGAATTGCAAATATAAATGAAATTATGAAGTAAACTATTTGTGAAAAAGGAAATGATTAAACTCATTAAACTTTGCGGAGGAAATAAACTTCATGAAATAAAAGCACTTTAAAAGAATCAAACAGTAGCCTAAGTACTTTGCATATGTTAATCAATGTTGGTACTTTACCACAATGATGATATTCTTTACAAGTATAATGTGGTAATTCGATATAACTGCTTCTAGATATTTTAGAGATGAACTTTTAATACCAAAACAATTACTCAATTAATGATTCATTCGCTTGCGAAATAACTGAAAGTAAAATGAAGGTAAGTGATTAAATGTTTGCTGCAACGAATGACTAAACCAAGGTGCAGGTAACAACTTGCACTGGTGCAGGAAGGAGTTCCTTGCACAATCCATTTGAAAATGAATTAAAACAGAGAACAAGAGTAAAGGAAATGTGAGAAAGATATTTCATAAGTAAAACAAGCACAACTACTCTTCAAACCACGGATCCGTTTCACACATAGGCTACAGAAGATATTTTAATTTAGAACTTAAAGATTAACGATTAAACTATTACATCACACAACTACAAAAGAAATAACCACACCGTCTTTCTGAATAACGAAAGTGAGAGGGGTAAATGAGCTGGGTTGGCTAGGCCCTAGCCAACCAACTCGTTCCCCTTCTAAGGAATGAAAGATATCAACACTTCAAAGATACATCAAAGACGAATTTAAACACTGCGCATATAAATCATAACGATTCCTTGTATTACTCGATTTGGCAAATTACATTACAGAGTAGTCCAGCCCCAGAGCGAGGCGATAACCAGATTACATAAACCAAAATGATAGTCGATGGTTCGCTAGCTTCCTATCTACGATCTACATCATATATATCCTTTTGGCTCTAGGCCATTTACACTAATTACAGATAATTCTCATTCAGGCCTCTCGGTCGAACAGACTTAGAAAACCGAAATTACAACTTTGGCCAGTGGTTATAACTTTGCTTGGCTGTAACCTAACTTTGGAGAAAAATCCCTAAATGCGTGCCACCTATTATCTTGCTTCAGTTCATCAGCAGTTAGACTCGGAGTCGAAGATTGAGATCCGTCCTCATGGAAGATAGCTTCTCAGAAATCTCGGATAGTGGTGGTGCAGGAATCTACCTGCACTAGTCAACTCATTCATCATTAACACTAAGTTCCATGATTACTCTAGGAAATCAATATGAGTTACAAGAAATATGTAAATAGGCACGAAATCTATATAAAAAGATTAATAAAGTGTTGTAATAAATCTTAATATGAAATATGAGCATGTGCAGGAAAAGGGTAACCATCTTGTACTAGTGCAGGAAAGAAGGGTCTTTTATTAAGATAAAGCGCAGGTTGATATTGATGAAAATGGGGTAGAAAATAGGGCAATTTAGGATACCAACATCCTCCCATCCCTAAGTTGTTGTGTGTCCTCACACAACGTTTACTTTTGCAAAAAAACCTTCAAAAATGAATGACCATGTTGGGCATGGAATCCCCCTGAGGCATGTTTTGGGGCTTAAAGCCCATGTTTTGACCGAATGATGTTGTAAAGCACGGAAGTATGTTAGAGTCATAGGGTTGTCCGCCCTAGTTTGAAATGTAATGTATAAATAGAGCAAGGCTCTAAGTGTAAAAGATAGTTAGTTAGAGCGAAGTATGGGATAGAGAAGTAGAAGCACAAAGCAAGTGTCTAAGTGTGTCTTAGCTCGTAGAGTAGGAAAAGGCTCTGTAGCTGAGTGCGCAGAGCCTTAGTTGTCCGTAGCTGAATGCGCGGACCCATGCAGTTGAGTACGCAGGGTGGAGTCGAGACTGTAACCGAAGAAGAGAATAATAAAAGAAGTTTTATCCAAATTCTGTGTATCTGTTCTTGAGTTATTACATGTTTGATATCAATTGCAAATATACTATTTATTTACCGTGCGCACTTGTATGAATGATTTATATTGCTAAGTATACTTTACACATGCAAGTAAGCTAAGTTAATCAACTAACGGTGGAATACTAGTAAGGACTTGGGTAATAACAACGTTCGGCCCCCAAGTAGGGCTGCGCGAAGGTAGCATCTCAGGCTGTGAGGTATGGGTAAGCGCGCATAGCAACGTGCGCGCAGGGTCGAACCGCAAACCACTTGAATTCATTAGACATCTCCAGGGTGCGGAAACCTGGTTCTAGCACCCTCCAATACTACTTCGGCTGAGACCTCAGTTCGCGCTCCGCGGATTGTTGTCAAAAGGGCCTGTAGTACCACGATTTTTTTGGCTAAATCACCACTGAACCTGGGTTAGGCCCCAACAAGCCAACAAATGGTTCCGTTGCCAGGATTGGGATTTGCATAAGAGATGTCTGATGCAATGTCACTGGAATCCGATAAAGAAAGAAATTGAAGAGTGGTTGGACAAAAATATTCACGAGTTCGCGGCACAGGAAAATAGGAATCCGCGAGTATCAAAGGAACAATGGTTAGAGCACTACTTATATACGGAAATCCATGAAATTTTCTTTGCATCCTTCCCCTCTGAGTTGTATGAGTGGATCGCGAAGCTAGCAAACAGTCAGGGAAGGTGTAGGCTCGACAAACCGATTATGTGGACTCCAGAGTTGGTGCACAGACTAGAAGCATCAGAAGATAAGATTGCGCACGCTGTGGACCATTGGCTCGATCAAATTATAGGAGGGTTTATCACCGAGTTCGCGGTAGATACTTCAGTCAGCTACAACAAGGCGGAACAACGCTTCCTCAAAGGACCACGAGGTAAGTATATTAATACTTTGAACACTTGGATTAAAATTCTACTGTGTGAGAAGCGGGTTATGCGAATAAATTGATGTTTGGGGCTACACGAAGTGGGTGGATCTATAGAAACGAAGGTAGTGCAGAGATAGAAAATAGCCCCTTGATTTCGCCTCAGTGAGAAAGAGAGGAAGAGCTCGCGAAAGTTTCACCAAGAAGTGCGATCAGTTTGATAATGTAGTGATTCTGCACATACCACCTCCACCCACACCACCACCAGTCTCACCATCTTCACCCCCATCTCCGCCCACACCACCTCCACCACCACCATAGTTCAATATGGTGAGCACAATAAAGTTGTTGGTGTTCAAAGGAGTAGGGAATGAAGATCCGGACCAATTTTGGTTCGTGGTAAAGGCTATATAGGAAGCGTAAGGAGTCATGGATGACAACATAAAGGAGGCAACACTGGTAAGCGCGTTGCAGGATCGCGTACTAACATGGTACATTAAGCACTCTAATGACAATCCAAATGTGGGGGTTGCGGATATCCAAGCTGCACTGAACAGGGAATTTAGCATGCCAAAATTGGAGACACAATCGATTATTAGGTTTAAGGAAATCACGATGCTTCCAGATGAGACCCCTGGGAACTGGATCAGAGACTGAAGGGCATGATTCGCGAAGCCAACATGACCTTGATGGATGGACAACACCGTGCATGGTTTGTAGCATCACTAATGCCGCATCTAAGGACGGTGCTGTCGCAGCAGAAGTTATCCACCCAGGCTGAAGCTTTGGAGATTGCAATGAGACTGCATGAAACCCCAATAAGAGATCCTGGCCTGGGAGTCCAACAAATCCATGCGCAACTGAAAAACTTCTGTTTGGAAATGCAGGGTTTGAAACAAGACAGGACAACTCACCCAAAGGCACACGAGGAGGTATGGTGCATAAAATGCAAAGGCCAGTGGCATGACAAGGACCATTTTCTAGTCTTTGCGAACTACCTAGTGGGAGGATGGCCGATGCCATTGAGACCAGAGGCACAAGCAGGATCGAGTGCGACGCCTGCATTATGGCACGTTATTTTTCAAATAGGAGGGAAGCACGCTACAGATAACTGTCACCCATTACAAAAGTATACGCAGACGTCCCGGCAATTGTTCTGTAATTTCTGCAGGTCAGTGGGCCATGATGAATGCACCTATAGAAGTTATGAATTGATGATGGATCAGACTCCTGCCTACAGAGTTTAGACCGAAACTCGAGCCCTCGATCAAAATGTAGGGATGGCGCGCATTGGATTTCAGGGGTACAGACGAGTTCGAGGTGGAATGGGACCAGGAAGGGGTTGCGGACAATTGATTTGTTACAATTATGGAGGGCCAGGGCATTATGCTCGCGATTGTACAAATCCGATGAGAGAATCATGTTTATATTGTACTGATCTGAATTGGATCCTCAAACAATTCCATGATTGTTAAGAATGGATGACAGACTTCAAGAAATATTATAGCTATCAGAAATAACCTCTGAATAATGGTAATTTGCAGCCAGCACGGAGCAACAAGGACCTTTGGTCAAAGAGTGTTGACCGTTGGCCCATGGAGACTGCGCATGGCACAAAAATGGAAATTGGGAAGCTCAAACCTAGAAACAGAGGCTATTTCTGATATCACTGGGCAAAACCCCTCGAGAACGAAAAGCCCCAAGTGCTTGGTCACAAGGGAAACCAGAAAACCGTGGGAAAAGTGCTAAAACTGCTTGGCGGGTCCCGCACTCAAAATCGGAGGAATATCAGAGGCATTTCGAGTGGTAAGTGGGTTTGGCTGAAGACCTGACGATTCCATACACCGAGTGATGTGTGTCCAGTAGGGAGAGAGAAAAACCGCTTACATCACGGACTAACAGTCGAGCAACTCAACTGCGGGATATAAGTGAAGACCGTAGGATCTGGGGGCTTTAGATCAAATGGCGGAGGTTCAACCCAATGGATGACCGAACCTGAGGGAGAAATAAGCTACGACGCATAAAGATTTGAAGTCTGATTTGACTAATGGGTCGACAAAAGGATCTGTTCCGCAGGCATCTGGGAAATAACTGAAAAAAATGACTGTTCAGGAAGAACTGACACTCAGTTCGCAAGAAGACAGGTGGCCACCTCTTTGCGAAGTGTTACACAACAATGATGATGCAGGGTAGAGAAGTCCCAACGGACAGAGGTAGGCGATCCAGAGAGCCAGGAAGCCGAAACGAACAGTCAGGGAATGAACTGGCTTTAAAGCCACGAGTTGATAGAGACAAGAGAGAGAGACAGTGAGGCAGAGAAGCAGTGAAGAAGCTAAAGGTCGAGAGACACAGAAAGAAAGGCAAAACTGCAGAGAACAAAGAAGCTGAGTTAACCATCAGAGTAAGGGCAACATCGAGTAGACAGAGACCAATTGAGGTCGAAACTCATTAAGGGGAGTCTGTGAACTCTAAGGACTTGGGAATTCCAAGTGCCATCCTACTGATCATCCTTTGTCAAGTGAGACTCAGATTGAGCTCCTTACTGTAAGACTATGTTTTAAAAACATAATAAAAAGGCCACCACTGAAAGCTGGACCAGGAGACGTAGCCCAGGAGGATTGGGTGAACTCCTTATTAAATTTTGTTGTGTTTCTGTTTTGCTTACTGTGATCTCTTACTGTTTCAAGTGTCTGTTTATTTTGCAATCTTATCGATCTATTGCCTAAGATAACATAGACACACACACCAACACATGAGTCTGTAATACCTTCATTAATTTCCTGAGATCACCTAGGGGTGATTTCAGATCAAGTGGTATCAAAGCTATAGGTTGTTAAGGTTAGACAAGCTTGTGTTGTATTTAGTTGTTGAATGTTAACTAGATCAAAGCTCAAATTAGGAGAAGGAGAGCTGGTTGAAACTAATCCTAAAATTGGAAGAGTGTATCCTCAGAAGACAATGTCGGAGGAAGGTTCTGTGGGGCCAGACCCTCAATTTATATATAGTTTCCTGGCCATAAGGTCCATGGTAGAGGAAATGTATAAGGACTTTAGAAAACATATAGATGAAGATTCATCAGGCTCCAAACAACATAAAGGAGAAGAAGAGTCTCTCCTCCATGACCACTCAAAAGGCAAAGGGAAAAAAGAAAACTTTCTCACACCTCCTAATAGCCCTGAACATAAAAAGAAGACATCTTTGATTAAACTAAATGTTAAATTTGATTTTCCAATATATGATGGAGAGTTGAATGCAGAAAAGCTGGACAATTGGATCAGACAAATTGATGTTTATTGCAGAGTATCGATTCAGACAAGAGAAAGATTCAGTTGGCTAGCCTACGCCTTGGAGGCACTGCCTTGGTTTGGTGGTGTTAGAGTCAGTCTAGTAACCCTCCACCAGAGATCAAAGCTCTTTGCATTTCATGATTAGGTGTCCCATCAGTGTGATCATGTTGCATTCCGTTAGGCATGCCATAACCCCAGTGGAGGGAGTTTGTGTCTTTTATTCCCCTCCTGTTTGGCACTGCTAGTTCAGGTTTGTTTAAGTTAATAAAATCTTCGAAGGGTCATTCATCTTGCTTTAAATTTCGAGGTCTTAGGTCTAGGGTTGAGTCAATTTTTGTCTTGAGAGGTCATAAAGGACCAGCAGGCCAAAGGGATGTCCTTCATAAAACATCATTTCAATAATTCTCACTATTGTACAGCTAAATTTTCACCTTGTTTTCAAAACTCTGTTTTTGAAAAACAAAGGTCATTATCTCGTTTTTGTAAAAATTGTCAAAATTTCAAATTCTCCAAATGTTGAAGCGCAGCCTTGGTCTCCTTTGCCAAAGCATCTTAGAAGCTATCCCTGCAAAAATTTTCAGAAGAAATCATCATTTCAACCAATTTTTCAAAGAAAGGAAACCAAAAGTCAGAGCCAATTAATTCAAAAAAATGTCAACACTCAAACATTATAAAGTGGGTTTTGGGCAAATAAAAATCTAAAGGAAGCCTATAAAAGCACATCACTCTTCATTAACAACTCATTTGCCTCTCACAAGCTAAGTGAATCCTTGCAAAGGCGATTTCAAGAGTCATTGAGCAAATTGGGCAGTTTCAGAGGCGCGCTACGCATCAGAGAGGGCGCGCTACGCGTCAGGGGCGTGCTACGCATCAGGCTGCCTTTCTTAGAGAAAAATTGCTCGTGCGCTACGCGTCGGAGGCACGCTACCTGTTGGGTGAGGCACGCTACGCGTTGGGTTTTTCGCTCAACAAATTGCTAGCAAGCTACCAAATCCTCTTTTCTCTCAAGCAAATTGCAGGTAGGCCTCTCCTCCATGGCTAGATTTGGTTTTGCAAGATGAATGAGAAATTAATATGTTTAAATGCCATGAAAATGAGAAGTCAAAACCCTACATTGCTGTGGAAGATTTAAAGACTTAATGGTGCTAGGGTTTCAAATTTTTTTGCTGTCCAAGGTTGCCCATTTGTGATCCCTCTTTTCCCTCATTTTCATCAACATTCTCCTTCAAATTTTCCAATAAAATTTCATAATTTTCCTCTCTAAAATCCCTAAAACCTACTAAATTCCCAAACCCTACTTCACCTTAAAATCCCACAATTTTGTGATTTCCCATGTTCCCTTCCCTAAATTCCTTATTTATGTTTATTGTCCCTAATTCCCTCATGTTCCCCTATCCCTAACAATTCCCTTGTATTTATGTCCCCTTGGTGACAACATTTGAAAAAGTCAAACAACAGTTAATTGGGTGCAAAGTCAGCAATACATTTTAGCCATCTTGCCTTCAAAACCATGTCAGAAACTGAATCAGATTATCAGCAGAGTTAGGACAGTGATTCAACACCAGAGGTAGAAGTGCCAAGGAGGCATCACAAGGGTGGTAAGGGTGGTCGGCATGTCAGGGAGGAGCCCACTTCTTTGGCTCAGTTGCAAGCTTGTCCACTTGCAATGACATGTTTTCAGTATCAATCATGCTTTGGATATTGTGAGCGGATCTCACAAATTCAACACCACAGAGAACTAGTCCGCTTGTTTGTCCTACATTTGCACAATGGTCATGTGAACCTTGCAGGAGTGGATTTCACCCTATCACCTGAAATTGTTGCTCAAGCTACCGGGATACCAAATGTTGGGGAGGAGTGGAACAAGCGCCAGCAGCTAGACATATTTCATTATCAACCATATATCAAACCCGGGTGCATGAGACACCTAACTGCTGTTTTTCCTTTCAGATTCCTAAGGGATGAGTATGCACCCTTGATGAGGCTCATTATGCACTATTTCACTTGTGAGGGCAGATATTCACGTTTATATTCGTACCATATCCGTTTGTTGATGCATTTCACCCGGGTACGAATGATGAACATTCCATTTTTCATGTGCCGAAATATAGAGAAGATGGTGCCCGCAGTGCAAAGGAAGAACCCCGCACAACAACACAAAAGTATATATCATTATGCACTGATCGAGATCATAGTGATGCATCAGTTGGCACAACAGGGTATTGCTTGGGAAGACTTCATTTCTCGCGACTTCTTCATGGTGCCACAACCACCTCCTGAGATTGTCCATGATGAGGGAGGGCCTTCACATCAGTTTCACATTCCCGAGCCCGAGCATGTCAGCACTCCAGCATGTGTTACATACCAGAGAGGCCACAGGGCCTTATTTGCATCTGCACGACGAGTATTATCTCCACACTAGGTGGAAGGGGTCTCGCCTTCTTCATCAACACAACGAGTGTTATCTCCACATCAGGTGGAAGGGGCCTCGCTTTCGACAGCAGCACAGGTACAGGAGAGAGGTAAGCAGCCCATGATTGATGAGGGGCCATCAGGTGATCCGGACATAGATATTGTTGACCTTGATATCAGCTCTCCTAGCTTAGAGCTAAAGGAGATCATTCAGCAACAAAAGGCTGAAAATGACTTGTTGCAGCAAAAGTTGGAAATGGAAAATTGGACAATCACATACTTAGAGCAGCGCAACAAGCAGTTAGAGGATGAACACACTCTTGATGAGTTGCGGAGGATCCGAGAAGACCGGAACTTGGCTCGCAAGAGACCCGGTGATTTGACACCTATTGAGCAAGGGTCTATGCTCATTCGGGTGAACACTCATTTAGAGAGGTTGCTAGCCAAGGAAAACAGGGACAAAGATATGCTCCGCCACATGAAGAATCATTATTGGGCCCACATGCATGTGTGCAAAGCGAAAATGAAGGTACTCAAAGGACGATTGGCCAAGGCACTAAAACGGAGGAAAAGGCTCGATCCACTTCAGATTTTGGCTGAAGCCTCCTTGAAGGAGCATGGTGCTCAATGATACACCTCCAGCTCAAAATTCAGAAAATTTGGAGCAATTTTGGTCAATTTTGAATTTTTTTTGCTAAAAACAGGTTTTTGCCCTCAACGCGTAGCGCGCCGCGCGCTACCCTGAAGTTGGGGAGGTCCATTTCACAAAAACTCAGCATTTTTGGATTTGTCATGACAAATTACACTTGCTCAGCCACTGCCAAGACATTTCATTGAGGTTTGGGCCCTCAAAAGGTCAAAAAACAAGCAAAAAATGACCTTCTGCCACTTTTTGGACACACAGGAAGCAGGCTTGGGAGATTTCATTTTTGGAGGGGCAAATGGGCACCAAATTGAGAAATTCCACTTGGGCCAGAGAGTAGACATCTAGACCTTTCCAACAAGCCCACCGGTGCCTCATTTAGATGCCAGGAAGTGCCCCAAAAGTTGGCTCAAAGGCGCGCTACGCGTTGAGAAATGGCGCGCTACGCATCATGACATTTTCTCAATTTTTCATCTTCAGCTCAGGAAAACGTAGCATTTTACCAGTTTTGACTTTTGGTGGGATTTTTCACCCTCCTTGATGTAATTAATGTAATTTTATGTTGACATGACACTTATTTACCTATTCTAGAAGATTCATTCATAAAATAGCAAAAAAATTAATGAATGAATTGGTTTCCTAGCTTATAGAGGCAAGTTGTTTTGATTGCCTAGATTGTACTGCTCAGTTTAGAATTGGTTGAAACAGCTCATAGGATGATGAGCTCGACCCCTAGAGGCAAGGGAATGTGTTAGCTTACCTATATTATGTATTTTCTTAGTCATTTTCATGGTTGGACTCTTGAGGGATAAGCTTAGATTGTATTACTCTTTGTATCTCTGCAATTTTGGCAAAGGAAAGACCAGGGTTTTGCAGCACTATTTGGGATTCCTGTGGTGATTTGTGTTGATGGTGTGTTTTTCTCATGTACTTGTAAGTTTTTTATGTGTATCATTTTCTTACTCTTCTCTTCTGCAAATTAAGTAAATGAAGTGTTAAGGTAGAATTCATGGTTTCTATGCTCTGCCTTTAAGTTTGCTTAATATCTATGTTTTCATCTGTTTAAGGAGAAATCTCGACGGTTTCTTGCTCTCCTTAGCTCCTCACCGGTAATATCTATCCATTCACTTATTTCAAAGGCATTAAGACAATCTCCTACCTTGCCCCAAAAAGACCTCTGCAAAAAACTGTGTCTTATCCCCGTACCCAAAATTGCCGTGCTTAGTTTTCCAACAAAACCCTAAAAATTTGAAATCAAACTTTCCCTATCAGTTTACTAGCCTAAAATCAGTGTTCTTTATTGGTCATCTCAGCCCTTTGAAGACCTTTTGCTGAGATAGACCCGGAGAGAGCCCTCTCCTATCCTCGTAGGGCTAGCTACGAGGCTAAGTGGTTTGATGTTGCCTTGAATTTTGTCTTTTTCAGCCTGAGGCCAAATTCGAGCGCTAACAGGTGGGAAGGCAGGACCCAAGCTAACATTAAGAGACATGGTAAGAATCTTTCTATCTGGAGTGAATTTGTTTATGCAATAAAAAAGCATTTCTATCCACTGGTCTACATGTAACAAGCAATGATGAGCTGGCAAACTCTTCGACAATTGAAAGGGCAAAGTGTACAAGGTTACACCCAAGAATTTAGGAAGAGAGCCTTGATTCTAGGGATCTCATTAGACTCACTCAAGACTCTGTTGAAGTACATCGGTGGTCTACACAGCTACATGAGACACACTATCCTCATGTTTAATCCCACTAGTATAGATGAGGTATCTGTTCAAGCTACGCATCTAGAAGCTAGAGGAAAGAATGGGAACATAGAAGTTGGGGGATCATCCCAACCCATTGCAAGTAAGAATAAGGAGAAAATAAAACACATAAATGGAAAGCAAGGAAGGCCAATACTGCATAGAAAATAAAATCTTCATGCACTCACTGTAAGAAGGATGGGCATGATGATGAGCACTGTTGGATTCTGCATTCGGAGCTGAAACCTAAGAAGTTCGAGGGCAAGAAGAAGAAGATTGCTGCAACTATTCAGAAAGATTTGGGGTCGGATTTAGGAGATGAAGCAACCATTGTAGCCATAGGTATAAAAGGTAAGAATTCTGAAGCATCTACTAGTAATTCTGCACAATCTACTATTGATGAAGAAAATGAGAGAAAAAGACATGAGCTTTTCCATATTCGAGTTATTTCCAAACATCAAAAGATTGATACTTTGTTTGATAGTGGCTCACAAGTAAATTTAATTTCTGAAGCAATTGTGAAGAATTTGGGATTACTGACTACACCTCACAAGAAACCATACCCATTAGGTTGGTTAAGTGATAAAGCACAACTACAAGTGACTAGACAATGCAAACTTAAGCTTTCTTCTGGGTTAACATTTGTAGATGAGGTTGAGTTAGACATAATTCCTTTGGATATATGTGGAATTGTTTTAGGAAGTCCTTAGTTGTATGACAGAAAAACTATTTTCTATAGAGCTAAGAACAAGTATCTACTCGTTAAAGATGGAATCGAATACTTTGTAAGAGCTCATAAGCTCAAGAATAATTACACTCTCATAAACTCAGGGCAGATGAAATGAATTATAAATTCATGCAAACAATTTTTACTGATGGTTGTAAAGGAAAAGAAACGTAATAAAACCAATGTATTTGAGGGCTGTGATGCTAAACAACAAGCTGATGTAGAAAAAGTTGTTTCGGAGTATGATATCTTGTTTCAAGAACCTAAAGGTCTACCACCCAAAAAGGAAATAGTGCATGATATTAATTTGCAGCAAGATGATCCATTGCCTAACATTGGAATGTACAGGTTGTCTACTTTAGACAATGCAAAAATCAAGAAGCAGGTGCAGGAGTTGCTCGAGAAGGGGTTCATCAGATCTAGCACATCACCATGTGGATCTCCAATCATTTTGGTGAGAAAGAAAGATGGCTTGTGGAGAATGTGCATTGATTACCGAGCACTGAATAAGATAACAATAAAAGATCGTTATCCCCTTCCTCGCATAGATGATCTACTAGATCAATTGAAAGAAGCTGTTTATTTTTCCAAGTTAGACTTGCATAGTGGATATCATCAGGTCAAAGTTGCAGAACAAGATGCATCGAAGACTACTTTCAAAACAAAGCAAGGATTGTATGAGTGTCTGGTTATGCCTTTTGGCTTAACTAATGCTCCTGCTACTTTCATGAGAATAATGAATGATGTACTCAGACCTTTTTTTGATGATTTTTTTTATTGTATAACTGGATGACATTCTGATATTTATCAAAACATGGGAAGAACATTTAAAGCATGTTAAGCAAACACTAGATGTTTTGAAAAGAGAAAAAATTTATGTTAAACTCTCAAAATGTGAATTCGGCAAAACATCCTTGAATTATTTGGGACATATAATAGGGGGTGGTGAATTGAAGATAGATCCCTCTAAGGTGGCAGTCATTGTAAACTGGCCTAAACCCAAATCTGCTATAGAAGTTAGGAGCTTCTCAAGAGCAGCACAATATTGGAGAAAGTTCATTTCTAACTTTTCCTTAATTGTAGCTCCCTTACATGCTTTAACATGATTGAACAAGGTGTTTCAGTGGGCAGGAAAATAGCAGAAAGCCTTCAACACCTTGAAAGAAAAGATTAGTACAACACTAGTACTAGCACTGCCAGATCTTCAAGACCATTTGAGATCCAAACGGATGCCAGTGACTAATGCCATGGGAGAAGTGTTGATACAACACGATAAACCAATATGTTATCATTCTAAGACATTTAATTCTGCAGTAGTTAACTATCCCACATATGATAAAGAATTGTATGCATTAGTATAGAGTCTGAAAAGTGGAAACATTACTTAATGGGCACAAAAATAGTTATACATACTTATCATCAACCACTTCAATATCTACACTCCCAAACTAAGTTGCAGCAATCAAGATGTAGGGTCGTTAATATGCCATGATTATTCTCACTTGTGAAGGTTTATTCCACCCATTTCCACCATTCTTCATCATGACATTTATTATAATTTATCATTTAAATCCATTTTATAAATAATTTATGCTCTCATGGATGAATGTTATTTATTCTCTTTTATTTTTAATAAATTGATTATTATGCATTAATTTATCAATGATAGTTCTAATAAGTTGGTTGTAACATCATTCGCCATTCTTAGCCTCCAAAGTAACTTCCAGATTGAAGATTTGATTTTTAAATCAGCCAACTCAGAAATTCGCTGGTTTAAGGAGTGACAGTTTTGCGGTTAAGATTCTGAGCAAATGAAGACGAATTTGGAAAATCCGGAACATGGGTTTTGTCCAGAACGGGCCCAATTATCTTCAAAAAGAACAGTTTTCCCAAATTCAGCTTGTACAGGGAGAAACGCAGGGTTCTTTGAACACGATTTTTTGGGATTTGCTGTTGCGGCCGCCCTCCAAATCTTAGCTGCAAACCCAAATCCGCCTTGTTCTTGTTGATCAATGGGTTGGAATCAACCTAAATTTGTAAGAGAAATCATGATTGTAATTATCTATACTCTGATCTTTCTCTATTTAATGAAACCCAAGATCAGAGATGGAGGCAGATTGGAGAGAGACATGATGATGGAAGAATGATAGAGAAATGATGGACAACGGTGGTGGATTATTCATGCTGTAGCTTTTGCTGTTGTAATGATTCCAATTGGCTGATTAATAAATGAATTGGGAATTGCTGTTCATTCTTCTTATTCTGAAGTGATCCCGCAGCATCCGCTGGCGGCTAAGGGCCCAGCCTATGGCGGAATACGCTGCTGCTGCTGTATATTATCTTTTTGATTTATGCGTGGTTTGTATTATTAGTTTGAATTGGTAATCTGGTGTGATTTATTATCTTATATTGCAGTTCTGTTATATTTCATATATCGCTCTCTACAACAAGAAAGTCGTTAATGTAACATTGATGTTCTCTACAGAATGATTTAATTGCGGAGTAATCAAGCTGCAACCTTCTTAAGCTGGTATTATTATGTTTGTCCATGGTTTATACTTCATACGATTGTTGTTCAATTGACATCGTGGTTCCATTATGAATTGCAATCGCTACCCTTTCTAACCAGGATTAATATTTGCGTATCGGACTCAGATTACCATTTCCTAATATCGCTGTGCGCTGTGTGCATTATTTATTTCAGCACCGTAGGCTGCTCCATATTTCATTTCCAATTAGTTGCCATTTTATTTCCTTTTGTTTTCTAATTTATTTGATTTGGCTTGGTTGTTGTTTGCTTCCATTAAATTAGAGTTTGCCGTTCAATTCTTTTAATTCCAGTTGCTATTCCATTTACAGCCGTTCCATTTTAGACTTGCTATTTCATTTTCTGAATTGCCATTCCATTCTGCTTTCTTGCTGTTCCATTTCCTTTTTCTTGCATTTATTGCTTTGGTGTGAGAGGAGGATCAAGGCTGTCGTGAGACACAGCAGACGCTATTATGTTCCCAGAACCATGATCCATACTCTAATTCCTTTTCCTTCATCAATTTCTAGAGGACTGAGTCATTGCTACCATATCCTCGATTGATGGTTGTTTGAATGAATGATTTAGTTTAGAACATTTCAGTTTCTTGCTTTAGATTTTGTTTCAAGCATTCATTTACTTTTGGGTTTTAAGCACTATATTGCAAAACATTACTCTTAAGTAAATAGCCGCCTCAGATAGAGTACACTCTTGAAATAAAAAGTCGTCCCTGGGTTGATAATTAATGTGAGGTAATTAGGAGTTCACAAGACACCTTTTTATCGCCCCACATTTTGGCGCCGTTGCCGGGGAAGAGTGTAGCCATTTCTAAAGAGTAGTGTGAATCTGATGAGTGCCTGCTAGGGAAGAGTTGGATCTTAAAAACGGAAGGTAAGAACCTGCGTACAGAGCATGTAAAAGCCCTGCTCCACCGTCCGCTTTCCAGCAGGACTCTTAAAAGAACCTAGGGTAGAAATAGATGTTTGAATTTTTGTGTGAATGATTAGGAAAAAGATAGAAATTTTTAAAAAAATGAATCACATGATCTCACACAAGTGGTGATGTAAGCACCACCCATTTCACTAACCGATTGACAGGAACATTTGAAGAAGGAGCCTCGAAGAAACACATGAAGAACATCTTAAACTATGGTAAGAAATGGCTCACGTTTCTACTTTTGAATTTCCTATCAAAGATCTAGGAGGAGTGATACAAATGCACATAATTCCCCCATCTTTACCAAATTTTCATGGTTTAGCAAATGAAGATCCACATACATTTTTGTTTGAGTTTGAAATACTTTGTAGAGGATATGATTATTGTACTAATGATCAAAGATTGAAAGTGTTTCCTCTTACTCTAAAAGGAGCAGCTCTCCGATGGTTCATGAGCCTAGATGGGAATTGCATCCAAACATGGGAGAACATGAAGAACATATTCTTGAAGAAGTACCAAGACTATTGCAAATCCAATGAAGATATTTTCAGTATGATACAAGGGGAAGATGAAAGTTTGGAGGACTATGTAGATCGATTTCATTATAACCTTCAAAAATCAAAGCATAAGCATTTGGAAAAAGAAATCTTAAAAACACTCCTTCTTAAAGGAATCAAAGATGAATGTTTAGAAACCCTAAATCTGATAGGAAAAGGTGATGTTTTTCAGTTATCATATGATGATGTTTGTGAGTTGTGCATAGGGTATTCAAGAGGAATCTCCAAGGCTGGTAAGAATTCTAGAGATGTTTTTTCTTTGTTCTCCAAATCAGCTACAAGAATAGGAGACATAAGAGCTGAAATCAATGTTTTATTTGAAAATTTTAAAGTTGATTTTATTAGCTCTCTAAATGAAAAATTGAATGTTTTGCAGGTTCATAAAAATGAAGAATTTGATGAAGTGTTTCGTTCTCATGACCGAAAGGAGCATCTCATAGATACTCACTCTTCCTTATCTAGGATGGAAGTAGCATATCAAAGAGGTAAGGAAGCTGCAACAAGGTCAAAACCACGGAAAACAAGGCCTATAGGTATGGTTCAAAACACTCTTTCTTCATTGTCATACTTGCATAATCCATTATGGAATGCTAATGTGTTAGGGCAGCCATGTCAATTTCAATATAACCACCTATCTTGTTTACAAGTTGGGCATGGTTCATCTTATGATGGCATGACTACTCTCCCTCATCTTGTAGCACAAGCACATTCTCCATATTCTCCACCAGCTCTTTCACAACACCTTGCTTGCCCATTCACACAACCCAATCAGCCACATCATCAAAATGCTCCTGCTCAACTAATTTCACACCCCCACCATAATAAACCAGTACAACATGCTTACAATGTTGAGCTGGAAAATTTACCCACCCTTCCCACCCATTCTATCTCACATGTGTCATTAGAGAAAACCTACAATGAGATTCAGAATGTTTCAAATGCAAAAATTGTAGAAGCTAGGGTTTCTTGTAGGATGCATCAACAAGCTATTTTAAAAGCCCAAGAACTTCATGATATGATGGCTATGCAAGATCAAAAAAGTAGAGGATACATTGAAGATTGGTTTCACTCCATCATTTATTTGCAACATCACTCCATGCTTCAACAATTTTTGATATCATTTTTTCAAGGGAAGCCACCTTCTCATACCCTAATATCCATTAACATGCATTTTTCAAATTTGGGTATGTGCATACGTGAAGCCGTATTTCGAAAATGGCTTCACTGGAAGTATTCATACACGTAGTCATATTCATTTTTCAAATCAAAATAGGTTAGTGTAGAAAATAAAATAAAACAAAATAAAGACATAAATAAGTGCATTTTGCTCTTTTGTAAAACTAGGGTTTTTGTTGCAACATGCTATGCAAATTAACATCGGTGATAATTCTTTTTATAATTTGTGTATGTAGATGAATCATAATGGAAATAATAAGTTCTACAAACACTCATTTTCATTTTTATCACCAATTTGAAAAAATGCTTGAATTTCATTTTTTTGGCTTGCGGGCTTGATGAGATTTCTGAAAAAACAGTCGGGACAGTCATGTTTTGAGGGACCAAAAATGAATATTTTTAAAAACTGTTTCTATCCTAGGTAGCCCTTGATGTCTACTTTCTAACCCAATTTGAATTACCCAATTTGGATTTGAAACGAAAAAGTTAGAAACAAAACATTGACCGGTTATCTAGCGGGCAGCTCAGGAACAGAGTTGGGACAGTCAATTTTTGGAGGCCTAAATGACCATATTTTTAAAACCTGTTTCTACCCTAGGTAGCCCTTGATGTCTACTTTCCAATCCAATTTGAATCACTCAATTTGGATTTGAAACGAAAAAGTTAGAGCCAAAACATTGACCGGATGTCTAGCGGGCAGCTCAGGAACAGAGTTGGGACAGTCAGTTTTTGGAGGCCTAAATGAATGAATTTTTAAAACCTGTTTCTATGGTAGATTCCCCTATGAATCTAGTTTACAATTCAATTGGAATCACTCATTTTCGATATCGTATGGGGAAGTTATGATCAAAATACTGACTGTCTATCGTAAATCAGCACCCTTAAAACTATGTCTTTCCAGTTGTTCCTTAAAGTATTTGACCTATCAATTCTTATTGTCTTCAAAACCTGTTTCTATTGGAGATCAATAAATGAATCTATTTTCATTTCCAATTTGAATCATTCGAATCCGACATCAAACGAAAAAGTTATGCTTGAAATATCAACTGTTGGTCTAAGCCGGGTGATCGAAAATGACTCTATTATGCAGGTTGTTCTAAAAAAATTTGACATATCATATCATTGAGTTTTTAAAACCTGTTTTTATTGGAGATACACCTTTGAATTAGCTCTCATTTGGCTTTGGAATCACTCAATTTGGACGAAAAACAAAGAAGTTGTGATTAAAACACTGTTGGTTAGTATGGTCGACCACTGCTCTCCCGCAGGTAACAAATAAATTTTACTTTGTTATTTTCTCTATGGATTTGTTATACAGAGTAACTACTTGCTATTTTTTGCATAATTCTTGGATTAGGGGAGCCCGATCACCTCTCTTTATCCATGATTTAATGTTTTATTGCAGGAAGATACTCGTTTTTTGCAGGTCCTGGGAAAATAAAGAAGGTCAACTTATGGACGAGTGATTTTTCAAAGAAATTTTTATAAGACAAAGGAATTTTATCCAAATCATTACCCAACGGATTCATAATAGAACAAATGAAGAATTGATTTCAATTTCAAGATTCATGTCTTGTCACTGCTGCCAAAACATTTTTCAAATAGATCATTTTTTTTGACATAACATAATAGCTGTTGCAACTCAATTTATTTATTTACATACTGCTTTTTGTTGTTTCTTTTCTAATTTCTCTTATATTTTGTGTTTCAGGTGTTGCTTCATTCAAAGTGCAACTCATCCTCAGCATCACTGCAGTGAACAACTAATTCATTCTTTGCGTGTTTGCATTTTATGGTTGTGTATTTTGCTGTTCCTTTTCTGAAGGGACAGCATTTGTGTGCATTTTTTGTCGTTCCTGCTGTTCCTTTTTCAAAAGGACATCATTGTCGTGTTGCTATTTATTTTCTAAAGGAATAGCACTTTTTGGATCAGCCATTCATTTTGTTGTTCCTTTTTCACAGTTCATTTTGCTGTTCCTTTTCGAAATGGAACAGCTGCTGTTCCTTTCTGAAATGGAACAACACTTTTTGCACTTTCACATTTTGCTGTTCCTTTTTGAAATGGAACAACACTTTTTTGCACTTTCACATTTTGCTGTTCCTTTTCGAAATGGAACAACACTTTTTGCACTTTCACATTTTTGCTGTTCCTTTTCGAAATGGAACAACATTTTTTGCACTTTCACATTTTGTTGTTCCTTTTCGAAATGGAACAACACTTTTTGCACTTTTACATTTTGCTGTTCCTTTTCGAAATGGAACAGCACTTCTGCACTTTCACGTTGGGTGTGTTTTTGCTGTTCCTTTTTCAAAAGGAACAGCATTTGGTGTGTTTTTGTTGTTCCTTTTTCAAAAGGAACAGCAGTTTGAGTTTTTGCTGTTCCTTTTTCAAAAGGAACAACAGTGCGTGTTTTTGCTGTTCCTTTTTCAAAAGGAACAGCAGTTTGAGTTTTTGCTGTTCCTTTTTCAAAAGGAACAACAGTTTGAGTTTTTTGCTGTTCCTTTTTCAAAATGAACAACAGTTTGAGTTTTTTGCTGTTTCTTTTGAAAAGTGAACAACAGTTTCAGTTTTTGCTGTTCCTTTTTCAAAAGGAACAACAGTTTGAATTTTTTTCTGTTCCTTTTTCAAAAGGAACAGCAGTTTGAGTTTTTGCCGTTCGAGTTTTCGCTTGCATGGATTCTTCTATTTCAAAAGGAACGACATTTGCATTTTCACGTTTTCTGTGTGTATTTTTGTTTTTTGGTGTGCATTTTCTTTGATGTTCCCTACACGGAACACCACTTTTTGAGTGTTTTTGCTGTTCATTCAAAAGAGCAACACTTTGGGAATATTTTTGAGGGCAACCCTTTCCTTTCTCTTGTGGGATTATTCATAGTCAGCTCCTGATTCTCTTTCATGGCATGAAGTACACTATTTTTATGAGGACAAGAATTATGGATTCTTTTGAAGCAAAGTTAATATTATTCACGTTATGATCTTTAAAAGGACAGCTCCTTGATGATAGATTCTTTTTAAAAGGGACACAATTATTTATATATTCATTTACTGCATTGTTTTCTGTTGTACATGATACTGATTGATCATCTTAATACCATGCTGGTTCCACCCTTCCTGGTTATAATCTTCTCTGTCTGTAATAACTGAGATTATGGGTATATTTTTTATATTGACATGTTCAACTTCTTCCGCCATCCCTGCTCTTAAGGAGTACTGAGCCTCCATCTTTTTATCATAAAAATGTGACATAACAACAAAATTTTGTTCGCAGATGGAGGATAGGGGGTCTCATTACGAGCCAGCCTACCATGTTCATAAGGCTGTAACAAAGTGACATTCCCATTATGACCACCACACCAGGGTTATGATCCATTGGATAGCCAAATTATCCTTGGAACAGGAGGTCTCATCACGAGCCGGCCTGATCACTTTTGCTACCTCCTAGTGAATGGCAGTGTGGTTACCTGGTTACCACGCCAGCACACTGATCTCTTCTGTAGAACAACACTAAAACTCTCCAGTTATAAATTGAGGATTCTGGCTCATATGGGTTAAAAAGCAACCCTGCCGAGGCTATGGATGCCTGCTGGCAGCAGCGGCTCTGCTTATGGTATTGAAGTTATATCTTTTCGTCAATTATTATTATAATACCCTTTTCTTATTTTCTTTTTATCAGAGAAGTTATTTCCTTAACTTTTTCCCTGTTTGAACCTTTATGCATGAGAAAGTGTTTTATGATCAATCACATCATTTTCAGCTAGAATACCGTCAGCAAAGCATCTTTTTAGCATATTGTTGTCCTTTTTCGTTTTGTATAAACTATCATCAATCCACAGCGTCCTATCTCTTATTCATAACTATCTTTACACACTTTGCTCTCAATATAACCATAATTTTCACCGTCCTATCCTTCATAAGTGTACTCTGCCTCCCTGACTGATATATTGTTCATTCCATTGCCTTGCCGTCCGCACCACCCCTCTCATATGCTTTATGGTTATGGAACCCTTTTTTCCATTGGAGGGGGGAATGTATGCATTATGGGGTTGCATGTGATATGATTACTACACTTTGCCATACCTTGTTGATTTGACAACATAGTAGTATTGCATGTATCCATAAGTTTTTCTAATTGCAATTTTGCATGCATTTTCTCTGTTGCTATTCAAAGCTAACACTATGGATTCAAGAACATTGTATGCAAAATAGTGCTTTGTTTACAGGAGAACAACAAGTATGGGCAGAATTCTATTCGTAGCATGACCACACTATTGCACTTCACAGTGGAGGCTCGTGAACGTGAACAATTCTTCAGACATGATGCGCTTCTCTGGATTCTACCTTTTTGCATCACTTTTAGCACCAACTCTGCCTACATCAGCTTCAACAACTGCCAGTATTTATATGTCATTCCACATTTTTGGAGGTAAAACTTGAGGTAAAATTGCATAGTTTTCTAATTTATTATAAATTTAAGAGAATCTAATGAAAATCCATCTTGAGCATTATTTGTCATCTTTCATTCAACATCTTTACCACTTCCCCTTTTTCAGCAGCATATCATTTTCGAGTGTGGGGGAGTGTTCCTTTTTCATCTTCTTTATCATCCATTGCTATTCTTATTCACTCTCAACACCTCCCTTATTCCATGATTGTTTTACACCAAGCATAGAATTCAACAGTCGGTAGCTACCACCTCTATTTGTTTTCTAGCATCGCATGAGGGCATGCTAATTTTTCAGAGAGGGGGAGGAATCGCTACGCATGATGGATGTTTCCTATTTTCTTTCTCATTTAAGGCATGCAATTTCAGTCATACAATTTCAGTGTAGAAATTGATTTCCATAATATTTTTAAAATTATGAACTCAATTCTTGTGATCTCTAGGAAACACAGACATACTATTAAAATATACGAACCTAGGTCATTTCAAGTTAAATTGGTTCATACAATTTCGGAAATCATGTACTCTCACCTACAGCCATTTTATTTATATCTCATGATCCATGCATCAAAACGATCTGATTTTTGGATCATAGAGGCATTCATGTATTGTAAATTTACTTGCAACATTTCAACAAAATTTGGTTAGTAGTTTTAATGAAGTTTGCTGTTATCTATATCATATTTTGCTGCAACTTCATATATACATATAATTGAATGTCAATGAAAAAATTGTTATGCCTTCATCAAGATTACTAAAATTGAATATTCATTAATTAAGGAAGCATTCATTTATTCTCAAATTTTTGGATAACACATGGTTTTTGTCTTTGGGTTGCATGAGGACATGCAATATATTCAGTCTTCGTTGCATGAGGACATGCAACATATTGAGTGTGGGGGTGTGTAGGGTCGTTAATATGCCATGATTATTCTCACTTGTGAAGGTTTATTCCACCCATTTCCACCATTCTTCATCATGACATTTATTATAATTTATCATTTAAATCCATTTTATAAATAATTTATGCTCTCATGGATGAATGTTATTTATTCTCTTTTATTTTTAATAAATTGATTATTATGCATTAATTTATCAATGATAGTTCTAATAAGTTGGTTGTAACATCATTCGCCATTCTTAGCCTCCAAAGTAACTTCCAGATTGAAGATTTGATTTTTAAATCAGCCAACTCAGAAATTCGCTGGTTTAAGGAGTGACAGTTTTACGGTTAAGATTCTGAGCAAATGAAGACGAATTTGGAAAATCCGGAACATGGGTTTTGTCCAGAACGGGCCCAATTATCTTCAAAAAGAACAGTTTTCCCAAATTCGGCTTGTACAGGGAGAAACGCAGGGTTCTTTGAACATGATTTTCTGGGATTTGCTGTTGCGGCCGCCCTCCAAATCTTAGCTGCAAACCCAAATCCGCCTTGTTCTTGTTGATCAATGGGTTGGAATCAACCTAAATTTGTAAGAGAAATCATGATTGTAATTATCTATACTCTGATCTTTCTCTATTTAATGAAACCCAAGATCAGAGACGGAGGCAGATTGGAGAGAGACATGATGATGGAAGAATGATAGAGAAATGATGGACAACGGTGGTGGATTATTCATGCTGTAGCTTTTGCTGTTGTAATGATTCCAATTGGCTGATTAATAAATGAATTGGGAATTGCTGTTCATTCTTCTTATTCTGAAGTGATCCCGCAGCATCCGCTGGCGGCTAAGGGCCCAGCCTATGGTGGAATACGCTGCTGTTGCTGTATATTATCTTTTTGATTTATGCGTGGTTTGTATTATTAGTTTGAATTGGTAATCTGGTGTGATTTATTATCTTATATTGCAGTTCTGTTATATTTCATATATCGCTCTCTGCAACAAGAAAGTCGTTAATGTAACATTGATGTTCTCTACAGAATGATTTAATTGCGGAGTAATCAAGCTGCAACCTTCTTAAGCTGGTATTATTATGTTTGTCCATGGTTTATACTTCATACGATTGTTGTTCAATTGACATCGTGGTTCCATTATGAATTGCAATCGCTACCCTTTCTAACCAGGATTAATATTTGCGTATCGGACTCAGATTACCATTTCCTAATATCGCTGTGCACTGTGTGCATTATTTATTTCAGCACCGTAGGCTGCTCCATATTTCATTTCCAATTAGTTGCCATTTTATTTCCTTTTGTTTTGTAATTTATTTGATTTGGCTTGGTTGTTATTTGCTTCCATTAAATTAGAGTTTGCCGTTCAGTTCTTTTAATTCCAGTTGCTATTCCATTTACGGCCGTTCCATTTTAGACTTGCTATTTCATTTTCTGAATTGCCATTCCATTCTGCTTTCTTGCTGTTCCATTTCCTTTTTCTTGCATTTATTGCTTTGGTGTGAGAGGAGGATCAAGGCTGTCGTGAGACACAGCAGACGCTATTATGTTCCCAGAACCATGATCCATACTCTAATTCCTTTTCCTTCATCAATTTCTAGAGGACTGAGTCATTGCTACCATATCCTCGATTGATGGTTGTTTGAATGAATGATTTAGTTTAGAACATTTCAGTTTCTTGCTTTAGATTTTGTTTCAAGCATTCATTTACTTTTGGGTTTTAAGCACTATATTGCAAAACATTACTCTTAAGTAAATAGCCGCCTCAGACAGAGTACACTCTTGAAATAAAAAGTCGTCCCTGGGTTGATAATTAATGTGAGGTAATTAGGAGTTCACAAGACACCTTTTTATCGCCCCACACAAGACACTATATATGGATGGGTTTTCTACAACAGTTTCATTTAGTCATCAAATATAAAAAGGGCATACACAATAAAGTTGCAGATATGTTATCTAGACCCATTATAAATGCATCTACTATACTTAAGCATAATTCTGTGTTACATGAGAGCTACATTGAACAATATGCTCAAGATATAGACTTTAAAGATGTATATGCAACTTTAAGTCAAGGCAAATGAGTAGAAGAATTGGATTATCATATTAAGGACCGACTCCTATATCATTGTGGGAAGCTATGCATTCCACAAACTGAAAGAGTAAAGATAATTCGAGAAGCACACACTTCTCTAATATTAGGTCACTTTGGGGTAAGTAAAACAGTTGCACAACTGCGAAGATTTTGTTATTGGCCAAAAATGAATGAGACAGTTTCTAGATATGTAAGAGGGTGTACTATGTGTGCTAAAAACAAGCCCAACAATAGAAAACTAGGCTTGTACACTCCATTACCAGTTCCTTCTCATCCCTGGGAAAGTGTTTCCATGGAATTTGTTGGAGAACTGCTTAAATCTAGGAAAGGTCATGATTATCTATTTGTTGTTGTGGATAGGTTCAGCAAAATGTGTATTTTGATACCTTGTAATAAACAAATTATAGCTGAACAAACTACAAAACTGTTCTTTCAACATGTATGGGTTCATTTTGGATTACCCACTTCCATTATCTCTGATCGAGACACCTGATTTGTGGGAAAGTTTTGGTCAAGTCTATGGGAACTGATGGACACCAAATTGAAGAAAAGCACAACTTTCCATCCACAAACCGATGGCCAGACAGAAGTAGTCAACAGGACAGTGATCCAGTTGCTCAGAGGATATTGCAGCAAGCATCCTAAGCTTTGGGATGAACGTTTGTGTTATGTGCAACATGCTTACAACTGAGCCAAACATTCTTCCACATAGAGATCTCTTTTTGAGACCTGTTTTGGTTTCACAACAAGGTCTCCCTTGGATTTTGTCTTTGGTAAGGACACAACAGTTGAGGGACACAACGATATGGACAAGGAAACTAAGTTCATAGAACAAATCCATGAGATCCACCAGGCAGTACATGAACAACTGGAAAAGAGCAAGGCCAAATACAAGGCAAGGCATGACAAGCATCGGATGGAGCATAGTTTCCAAGTTGGTGATCAAGTCTGGCTGTATATCAGCAAGGATAGGATGCAAGGTGAAGGTAAAAAGCTGAAACAAATAAGGTATGGACCTTTTAGGATCCTTGAGAAGATTGGTGAGAATGATTTTTGCCTTGATTTGCCAGCTTATATGCACATCTACTCAGTCGTTAATGCAGACAACTTGAGACTATTTGAACCTTCATTAATTAAAGATCCTGAAGAACAGAGTCAATTGCCTTCTATTGATGACCTGCTACCTGAGAAACTTAATGAATTGCAGGAAGACACAGTTCTGGATAGGAAGGTGAGAATGATGCGCAGGGGAGATGTTGAGTACCTTAGAATTGGGCTCAGGGGTTCAAAGCCAAGTAGTGCAAAATGGATAGAGATTGGACAAGTGAGAAAGTGGTATCCTCACTTAGTCGATACTTGAAAACCAACTTTTGGTGGTCCAAAAGCTTTTTCAGTGGGAAGACTGTGATCTGAATTAGATCCTCAAACAATTCCATGATTTTTAAGAATAGATGACAGACTTCAAGAAATCTTATAGCTATCAGAAATAACCTCTGAATAATGGTAATTTGTAGCCAGCACGGAGCAACGAGGACCTTCGGTCAAAGCGCGCTGACCATTGGCCCATGGAGACTGTGCATGGCGTAAAAATGGTAGTTGGGAAGCTCAAACCCAGAAACGGAGGCTGTTTCTGATATCGCTGACAAAACCCCTCGAGAAGGAAAAGCCCCGAGCACTCGGTCACAAGGGAAACCAGAAAACCGTGGGAAAAGCGCTAAAACCGACAGGTGGGTCCCGCGCTCAAAACTGGCGGAATATCGGAGGCATTTCGGGCAGTAAGTGGGTTTGGCCGAAGACCCAACGATTCCATACACCGAGTGACGCGTGTCTGGCGGGGAGAGAGAAAAACCACTTACATCGCGGACTAACGGTCGAGCAACTCAACCGTGCGATATAAGCGAAGACCGTAGGATCTGGGCGCTCTAGATCAAATGACGGAGGTTCAACCTGATGGATGACCAGACCTGAGGGAGAAATAAGCTATGACACATAAAGATTTGAAGTCCGATTTGACCAATGATTCGACAGAAGGATCCGTTTCAGGAAGAACTGACACTCAGTTCGCAAGAAGACAGGTGGCCACCTCTCTGCAAAGCGTTACACAACAATGATGATGTAGGGTAGAGAAGTCCCAGTGGACAGAGGCAGGCGATCTAGAGAGCTGGGAAGCCGAAACGAACAATCAGGGAATGAACTGGCTTTAAAGCCACGAGCTGATAGAGACAAGAGAGAGAGACAGTGAGGCAGAGAAGCAGTGAAGAAGCTGAAGGCCGAGAGACATAGAAAGAAAGGCAAAATTGCAGAGAACAAAGAAGCTGAGCTGACCATCAGAGTAAGGGAAACATCGAGCAGACAGAGACCAATTGAGGTCAAAATTCAATAAGGGGAGTCTGTGAACTCTAAGGACTTGGGAATTCCAAGTGCCATCCTACTGATCATCCTCTATCAAGTGAGACTCAGATTGAGCTCCTTATTGTAAGACTCTGTTTTAAAAACATAATAAAAAGGCCACCATTGAAAGCTGGACTAGGAGACGTAGCCCAGGAGGATTGGGTGAACTCCTTATTAATTTTTTTTGTGTTTATGTTTTTCTTACTGTGATCTCTTACTGTTTCAAGTGTTTGTTTATTTTGCAATCTTATCGATCCATTGCCTAAGATAACATAGACACACACACCAGCACATGAGTCTATAATACCTTCATTAATTTCTTGAGGTCACTTAGGGGTGATTTCAGATCATGTACCCAGTTTGATCATGAGACAGAGGACTGCCCTACACTGATAGCAAGGTTGCATGATAAAGGAATACTTCAGCCTCCCCCGACTCAGAACCTGCAAATGATGAGGTCTGAACCGCGCGAAGAGGACCCGAATGTAAACATTGTGCTTCGAAGCGGTATCACGACAGGAGATGACAAGGGAAAACAACCCGAAGAGAGTGCTTGGGTTCACAAAGCTCCTACAAAGGAACTAGAGTTTCATTTAGAGCACGTGAAGGAGACATTCATGGAAGCTAAGAAGAGCTTCACGGAGGCCTTCACTTCAGGTAGTAAAGACAAACTAGAAACGGAGATGGACTCATCAATGCTTACTACCTTTTTGGAGACATGCATGAAGCTGCTGAGCGACAACAAGGTTGTGAAGGGACTGCATGAACTCATCACTAGGTGCGCTGGGACAGGAGAACCGCGCGTAGTCTGAAAGCTCGGGAAGCACACAATGCGAATAGGAAGGGAGATGATATTGACTACGCAATTCAGGGAATATGAAACGGATCAAGTGATTCTGGATTTAGGATTAGACACGAACGTACTGCCAAAGAAGACATGGAAGCACATGGGCAAGCCCGTGTTGCAATGGTCTCCTATTCAACTGTGAATGGCCAACCAGCAGAAGATCCTACCAATGGGAAGATTGCAGGGAATAACAATAGACATCGAAGGTGCGAGTGCGCTTGCAGATTTTGAAGTGATAGAGATTATCGATGACAACAATCCTTATTCCACACTACTAAGAATAGATTGGGCCACTGATATGAATGGAGTGATAAATCTAAAGAAGCGCAAGATGATTTTTGAGAAAAAGTCACTGCGTGTAGTGGTACCTTTAGACCTTGAGGAAGGATTGCGCTACACGGAGCCAGTGCACGATGACGAAAGTGACGATGATCTAGATTATATCTACAAGATAATCGCTCAGGAAGAGGATTGGGTGAATCCTACAGTGGATGGTAGGATTTCATGGGAGCGCGAAAGCTCTTGCACATTGGATTCAGATGAGGAAATAAAATGATGGCAGAATCAGTTACACGAGGTAACCATGCTCAATTGCAACATGATGGTAAGATCACTATGCTATGTGACAATAGAGGTAAGGGATCTGCCTATGTATGATGGGTTGATAGCGGTGGATGAATTCTTGAACACATTTGAAAGAGGTTCCAGAACAGTAGCGTTTTGATGCTTTGAAATGGGAACTACGCACTACGCTTGCAAGATGGTGGGGTACACATCAAAGAAGTTTTGTGAACTAGCGCGACTGCAGAAGAATGATGGTTATATGGTTTGGAAAGCCTAAGCTGCGGATGGAAGCTGGGTATGATGGATGAAATATCCTACGCGCCCACCTCTTCAGATGGGTACAAGCGTATGGTACACAACTTGCACAAACGCACACCATCCTCACGATAGGAAATAGGAACAACAAGCAGGAGTGGGAAAGACGAGGATGCGAATGATGAAGTGTGCTAAGACCAAGCGCATCAAAGTACTGAACATGATCCACCATCTAAGACGCATAACTGGGACTTGCGCGTACTAGCGGTTCTATGGGCTTATAGGACCATGTGCAAAACCTTGACCACAGGAGCACTTCTAAAGCTGAAGTATGAAGTAGGGGCTGTAATCCCTGTGGAGCATGCGAGGCCTAGTTCGCGCATAGCAGCACCCATAGATATGACAGCCCGTAAAGTTCGGAACGAAGGAATCACACAGTCACAAGAAACAAAACACATAAGACTTGAGGAAGAAATCTGACTGGGAAACCTTAGACTTAGAGAACTTGAAAAAGACCGGGTATGGATAAGGGAGAAAAGTGCTTTGATGGACGCGGAGGTCAAGAAGCTGGAAAACGAAATAAAGGAAGCATTTCTCGTTAAAAAACTGAGGACGGTAAGGCAAAGTGCGTACAATCATACTGAAATTTTGGAGAACTATCGCCGTGAACTGGTTGCGGAGGTCAAGAAGCTGGAAAACGAAATAAAGGAAGCATTTCTCGTTAAAAAACTGAGGACGGTAAGGCAAAGTGCGTACAATCATACTGAAATTTTGGAGAACTATCGCCGTGAACTGGTTAGTTTGCCACCTTGGCTTGGACCGCATATCGCTAAACGTAGTGATTAAGGTAGCGCATTGCAAGTAGTAAAGTGCGCGATGCTGATCACAATAATGAAAGGTGTGGATTCTCCACAAACCATGATGGAGGACGGGATGGAGCCCCACATGGGTGCTGCGACCACCTAACTAGTTGTAGGAATAATAGTCTTAGCACTCCAGGCAGTTGAAAGGAAGCACGGGACTATAAACTATTATGTTCGGAAGCTTCACGATATTGCGGATGCGCACAGAAGCAGAGCGTCACAGGGTCTACGACCGCGCACGGAGGGCTACGCTATCGCATGGATCGGCCAAAAAGTGACCATTGGTGTCACTATTCATAATGGGATGCTCGATTTGAGGCCAAATGGAGCGGGCGTCGGGCATTTAAGATGCGATTTATGGGCAAGATTTGAGAAAATCTACCGCCAAGAAAGAATTAATGACCCGAAATTGGGGGGAACGGTTGAATTCAAATTCAAAAGGCGCTATAAAACACAAAGGGCTGGCCAGCGAACAAAACTTGGTCATTTAAGAATTGAGTGCTTGAGCAGAGCACTGAGCATTGAGAGCCGAGCGACAATTGAGCCCCTAAGTTCGCGAGTGACAGAATATAGCCTATATACGATGACAGCCACTAAGGATGGTCTGGGAATTGAAGAGGTAACTGCCGGCGAGGCCGCGCAAGCCCCAATGATGGAGGATGTTCTAGAAGGCACCGGGGTTTTATGTAGAAATCCCCAAATCACCACGAATGCCGAGGCCTGAGAAAGATAAACAAGCAATGGCCCCCATATGTGTGTCCCTGAGGAACCCACTATGCAGTAAGCTATCAATGGTAGAAAAAGGGAAAGATATCATGATCGACACAAATGAGGAAGAAGAAGATCTGCAGGCCTTGACCATCATAGCAAAAGAAGACGAAGATATGGAGGAGGATATTCAACCTACACGCTCTGCAAAAAAATTGCCCGTGTATGTCCCTCCGTGGAAAGGGAAGACCAAAGTGCCGAAGGACCTGGACGAAACCAAGAGTTCACTCTAGACTCCGCTCCTTCCAGACGACATAGTGTTTGAAGGCACGCACCTTTGCAACATGCCAACCATGAAATTTGAAGATTGGGACCTCGCTGAACGCGAGAAGTTCCCTCTACTAGAGACTGGGAACCTTATGAAGCAGAACACTGAGGGGGTGGTGACAACGTTAGATCTGCGAAAGTGGTTGCGCAGTGTGGAGAAGGCCAGGTTGCTACACTTACTATGGATACCGCATTTCCATCGTGCGCCCATCACCATTTTCGTCATCAGGCAGTTGCTCTGCCTGGTGCATGATGGGCATCTATGACTAGAGGAGCCTATCCCCATCACAACAGACCTAATCCACCGCATTTCTCGGATCCCCTACAAAGGAAAGGACCTCGCAACTATAGCCGAAGGAAAGGGTAGTGATTTGGCCCTTGCAAAAGCCATGAAGACAAAATACAAGCTGGAGAAGAAGAAGAGGGGCTATGATATCTCCAGCATCAAGGAAAAATGGGTACGTGTAGCAACCCAACTCTTGGTCGGAAAATTCATGAGGAAATGCTGTGCCGATGAGGTACCGGCGCCGGTGGTTGCATTGTCCGAGTAGTGTGCGGAGGGGGTCCAGTTCAACTGGTTCGAATTCCTCTGCGAGGAATTTTTGAAAAATTGTTGCGAAGCCCAAGAGTAGGGTAAAAATTTCCACTATGCGTGGTTGTTTTTATCCATAATGCTCATAGCGGGGGAATTGCCAGAGGATAGTCAATTCCCTAGCATTGACAGAGGATTACCGGAGGTTGTGAAGTACGCTTCTCTCTGGGCCACAAAGGACGCGAAACGAATACGCGACACCAAAATCTTCTGGGTGCTCATGGATATGAGCATCCATATCTGGATGAATTGGCGGCCCCGCCTGTTACCTACGGTGTACAATAGTCTATAGAGTTTTGTAGAATTCAAAGCCGACATGCATAAAGTATACATCAGGGTGCGCAAGGATACAATGAAGCAGTGGACGAAGCTCCCCTTTATAACCACTGATGATGCCATCTTCACTATCTTGGAGACATGGCCTTCGGAATGGCACGACCCAGACATGGAAAAACTTGAGAAGGTGGCAACGAAGAAGAAGAAGGATGATGCCAAGCTGCACGTCACACAATTGGCCGAGAAAACTCAGAAGGAAACAACAACAACTAAGAAAAGGGCAGCGCGGGAAGCGACACAGAAAGCTGCAGAGCAGAAAAAGGTTGTAGAAGCAGCATAGGCGGAAAAAGAAGCAAAAACAAAGGTGGATGAGGACCAAGCAATGTCCTCACAAGGGCAAGAAGCAGAAATAGCAGAAGGGAGCACGAACCCAGGGATCACGTCCACACAACTGAAGTGCCCACATATGGCAGAGAGAACAGGACCAAGGAAGAAGTTCAAGGCCTCGAAGTTGGCCATTGACCCGATCACCTTAACTGAAGGTGACCTCCATGACATCGGCGAGATGGTTTGCGATGTCACAAATGAGGCCCTTCAGGACTTTATGCAGGAGCACCAGACTGTGTTGGGGGCCCTCAGGGCACAGCTACAAGAGTTACAGGTGCGTCCACCTCAGGTGGGTACCCTTTCCACCCACCTCGCAGCAGGATCCTCAGTAGTAGAGCATATGCTGCACACACAGATGGAAAACACAATAGTGTTACTGGAAGGAGCCCTAGTAGTAGCGAATGAGACCGATAGATTTGCGGTAACATGATCAAAGGCCTTGGTCTTAATTTGGCTACCCTTCTGCGAGAGACATTGTATTTGCTACAGGATGGGATAATGACAGAGCTGCGTGCTAGGGAGAGTCGCGTGATCCAAGTTCTCAGCGAACAAAAGATCAACATGGAACAACTCAGTCTGCAACGCGACGAATTGGTGTTGCAAAACCAACAGTTGGCACAGGTGGTAGATGACGCTTGCCGACGCGTCCCGGAGCTGGCCATCCCAACAGATCTACCAGTAGAGGTATGGATTCACAGGCTGGAAATCAAAGTCCACGAGGCTAGAGAAAAAACGACCAAGGTTTAGCTGGAGCTGAATCTTCAGATCACCGAGTTGTGGTTAAAGGTGCAACCTTCCACTCCCTTGGAGGTCCAAGAATAGCGCGCTAGTGCTATTGCAGTGGGATTGGAAGAAATTGGAGGTGCAGTGCAAGACTGTACCACTTTGTTGGAGCAAGCACTTGAGGTCCTCACAACTCTGCAGGAGGACCCCAACATCCAGTGCCTGGAGACAGAGGTGCGAGAACTTCAACAGCAATATGACAGTGTCAAAGGAATTGCGCAGACAATAGTCCTCACTCAGTGGCTTGCAAGGATGCAACAAGCCAAGGCACTGAAGGAACAGGTGGACGCGACGCGACATAAGGAGGCAGTTCTCAAAGTGCGTGTCCAGCCGTGGATTGACGAAGCTTTCAATATCACAACAAACATTGAAGGAAAGCTAGCACACATACAGGGGATGCACACATTAATGAAGAGAAGCGCCCCAGACATGGAGGTATTGGAACAGAGGATGCAACAGATCCAATAAGCATCTGCTCAGTGCGCTGCCGACATCAGCACAGTTCGAGGACAGTTGAGGAACTCCGTGCCAAGATCGCCGCACCGACAGAGTCACTTGAAGGCGAGTCTCGATGTTTGTGTTAGGGGCCTGTTGGGCATGGAATCCCCCCAAGGCATCTTTTGGGGCTCAAAGCCCATGTTTTAACTGAATGATGTTGTAAAGTCCCGTGAATTGTGGGTGCAGAAGTATGTTAGAGTCATAGGGTTGTCCGCCCCAGTTTGTAATGTAATGTCGGTCTTCCCATGGTCCGCGACCATGGGATTGTATAAATAGAGCGAGGCTCTAAGTGTAAAAGATAGTTAGTTAGAGCGAAGTATGGGATAGAGAAGTAGAAGCACAAAGCAAGTGTCTAAGTGTGTCTTTACACATGTGCACAGAGGCCTAGTTGTTTGTAGCTAAGTGCCCAGACCCCCGCAGTTGAGTACGCTGGGCGAAGTCGAGTCTGTGACCGAAGAAGAGAATAATAAAAGAACTTTTATCCAAATTTTGTGTATCTGTTCTTGAGTTATTACATGTTTGATATCAATTGAAAATATATTGTTTATTTACTGCGCGCACTTGTATGAATGATTTATATTGCTAAGTATACTTTACACATGCAAGTAAGCTAAGTTAATCAACTAACGGTGGAATACTAGTAAGGACTTGGGTAATAAAAATGTTTGGCCCCCGAGTAGGTCTGCGCGAAGGCAGCATCTCAGGCTGCGAGGTACGGGTAACCACGTGTAGCAACATTCGTGCAGGGTCGAACCGTGGACCACTTGAACTAATTAGACATCTCCACGGTGCGGAAACCTGATTCTAGCACCCTCCCATACTACTTCAGGTGAGATCTCAGTCCACGCTCAGCGGACTGTTGCCGAAAGGGCCAGTAGTACTGGGATTTGTTTGGCTAAATCACCTCTGAACCTGGGTTAGGCCCCAACAAGCCAACATGCCAGCGCCTTAGTTCTGCACTTCAATGTTTATCCCTATCTTTACTATCTTTGGCTTCTTGTCTTGGGCTTTTCACAACTTCTTAGTCACCTTCTTCAGGTGTCTATAGCATCTGGAAGCCCATTATTTCCATACCTTTACTTGCTGCTTTTGCCTCTTTACTTCTGGCAGTAACTCCACCTCACTCTATTTCTGTCAACTCTGCTATTTCATGATTTGTTTCAAGATTCCAAGTCATGGACTTGTTGCTCCAGGTCCACTATTCTGTTATTGAGGAAGAGAGTGGACAATTTTGTGTTAAGGTCTTCAGGTATGAACGCATTTTCTACCACAGACTCATCATCAAGGTCGAGGCTGTCAAAAGTCTGCCTTATGACATCATTGAGGGTTTCTATGCTCGTGGTTCTACTGTCACTGAGGGTTTAGATGCCCTCACAAATCTATGTGCCAGGGGTTTCAATGCCCTGTGCGCCTAATTCCTCCGGGCTCTTAATACCTTGTTCTCCCAGTTTCTCAGGGAATTCAATGCCCTATTCTTCCAAATCAATAGGGGTTTCGATTCCCCGTTCTTCAACCATTGCCAGGACTTTAGTACCCTATACTTCAAACACCGCAGGGTCTTCAATGTCCTGATCTTTAGAAATTGCAGGGTTTTCAATGCACTAACCTTAAAAAACCACAGGGCCTTCAGTGCCCTAACCTTTAAAAATTGCAGGGTCTTCAGTGCCTTGCTCTTAAAAAACCGTAGGGTCTTCAGTTCCCTACTCCTTGAAATCATTGAGGGTCTCCACATCTGGTTCGCTGATATTGTCAGGAGGCTCTTCATTTTGTTCCTCTTCGTCCTCCTCTGCTTTGTGGAGTACTAAAGAAGGTATGTTTTTGATGATTATTTCAGTATCTTTTCATTAGAACTTACAAACCTTTTGCATCATGAACTAGGAAAATGATAAAGAATTATAATAGACCATGTGAGATTAATATGCAAGACGAAAACGCTGACAATTGTCATTTCCTTATGCAGGAAGGAGGAAAAACGAGAAGTTGCCATTCCAAAGGAAAGGACAAGGACGGGTTAATCGCTGTCCCTTTGACGGGAGACCGAATGCAAACAAGGCAAAGCAAATCAAAGCGAATCAGCCCGGGAAAGGAGGTGGAGATATCAGCTCGGCACAGGAGAGAAAAGAAATGACTGAGGACTAACGGTTCGACGAATCCCTCAGGATCCTTGATCCTGAGGGATCGCTGTTTTATCTATTTCTGCACTTAGATATCTCCGCCATCACCCTTATAAAAGGGGCAGCACTGTTAGCTCGGGAGAGAGTTAGAGACGGTTATGCTTTTATGTAATTTCTTTTAAGATCAAAACTTTGATCATCGAGTCTCGTTAAGAACTGGTTTATTTTAATTCCGCTCTATGCATTAATACAAACTTGGTTACTATTTCACCTTTGAGTCTGGAATAACTTCAAGCAGTGTACCCCTGGAGGCTAAGGGTCTGGCCCTGGAGAACACTTGGTCTTGTACCATTACGTTTGGTGTATGCGTGGTTTGCTTATCGACATCATTTGGTAATCTGATGTGTTTTATAAGTTTACATCACATGCTCTGTTATGTTTAATTTATTAAAGTTTCTACAGACATAACTATTGTATTAACTCTACATCATATTACTGTTCTTTTAGGATTTGATATAATACTGCTAGTCTTTACAGAATATTATTACTGTTCCATTACAGAGCCTTTGTGCTGTGCACTCGTTCATTAACATTACAGAATTCATCTTGGAAGTTATGGTGTTTGCGATTGTTGGATTTATGAACAATGCTGTTCTATTTTGAATTGCAGTCGTATTCTTTCTAACTGAGATCGATACTTGGATCAGATTAATATTTAAGTGTGATGTGTACGTATATGGTTTTCAAGCATTGTTCCATAATTTATCAGTAATCAGTGCTGTTCCATTGGTGTGTGTTATTCAATCCGCCCTTAAGAGTGAAAGATTGCCGTTTGATTCCTGTAGATTATGATTAATGCATTTGATCTGATAGACTAGGATGTTACTGCTTGTGGGACTTAGTTGCTGTTCTATTTATTAGCTGCTATTCCATTTCGGATTTGTTGTTCCATTTCAGATTTTCCGTTCGATTTCTTAATTGTTGTTCCATTTCTCATCTGTCGTTCCATTTCTTGGTGTTGGTGTGAAGAATGATCTCAGGCTGTAGTGAGCATTGACATCTACTGTCCGGCCCCCAGACCCACGATCTGTTCTCTAATTTCCTTTTCCATCAGTTTCCAAAGGGATGGGTTATTGCTACTGAACCCTTGACTGATAAGTTTCTTAGTCTTTTGAATGTGTGATTTAATCTTTTGAAGTGGTTAAGCTATAGATAATCATCCATTTACTCTTTTATTTCTAAACACTATACTACTAGCATTACTCTGACAAATGATAGCCTCAGACTGAGACAATCTTTGAAATAACAAAACATTCCCAGATTGACATATTAATGTGAGGTAATTAGAGGTGAAAGAGACCCTTTTTATAGCTCTACATTTTGGCGCCGTTGTCGGGGAAAGAGTGTAGCCATTTGTTTTTGTTTTTTTTTTTTTTTTTTTTTTAGAGTAGTGTACGAACCTGCTAGGGAAGAATTGGGTTTTAAAAAAGGAAGGTAAGAGCCTACGTGTGAAGCATGTAAAAGCCCTGCTCCTCTGCCCGCTTTCCTACAGATTTGCTACTGTTTTGATTGAGTAGAATTTAGTAGTTAATTTGAGTGCATGACTAAGCAGAAAAAGCCAGAAAAAAATTCCAAACCTCTACCCAAGCCAGAAAAAGCTAAGGGGCCGGTGACCCTTGGCCGACCAACCTTCATAGATGAAATATACAAGAAAGCAGAATATCAGCCCTCAGTAGGACCTAGGAAAGTCATTTCTAAATAGCATACTATTTCCCTTCAGGCCACATGATCACCATCTGTAGCCTTTGCTGAGGTGCATAGTCAAATTAAAGAGCAGGACTTTCAAGAAATTGAAAATTCTACTCCAGAACTATTGCAGGAAGGGAATTTCAGTAATCTTTGCAAAGGAGGAGGAGAGATAGGGGAAACCGAGGAACCGAGATCTCCTCTCGAGACAACTCAGCCATTGAACAACCCAGACAAGGGAAGTGCTGTAAAAATCATCTTTGAAGAAACTCAATCTCCTCAGACATTAGGCACTCTCATTATCCCAGATAGAGGAAGTGCTATTAAAACTATTCCTGTTAAAGCTATTCCCTCTCAACCTAGGAATACCCTCCTAGATATCCCAGAAGGTTATTGGCATATATTCGACCCAATGGCTCAAAACCAGCCAAACACCCAAACCTCTACATTACAATATCCCATAGCGGATTCTGCAGCAAATGCGCCTATGAAAGCAATCCCTCTTCAACATATCCCTACATTCCACGGTCTTACATTAGAAGATCCGGATGCATTTTTATTTGAATTTGATGTACTGTGCAGGGGATATGATTACACCACCGACCCCCAGAAACTGAAACTATTTCCCTCTACATTAAAAGGGGCAGCTTTAAGATGGTTTATGGGGTTAGGTGGCGGGGTTATAAATAACTGGGATCAAATGAAAGAATCTTTTCTAAAAAAATATCAGGACTATTGCAGGTCTAGAGAACTGAAGGACGAAATATTCCAGATGACAGCTAGACCTAATGAAACATTAGAGGAGTATGTGGAACGTTTTCAGTATAATCTTCAAAGATCTCCTTATGCATCACTACCTTTACCTGATAATGTGTTAAAAACAACATTAATAAGGGGCATGAAGGAACAATGGATTGAAACATTAAACATTATGGGAAAATGAGATATTTATCAAGAAATTTTTGCTGACATTATTGATTTATGTATCAGGAGCTCGAGAGACAGCACAAGAGTAAAACTGGCAGAACATGATCGGTTTGTAAGATATAATAAAATTTCGACAGAAGGAGTAACACGTGTAGAAATTGGAAATTTATTGGAAATACTAGGGACACTAACTACACAACTTGATATTATGTAGGCCAAACAGAAGCAAATGGAGGCAGAACAGAATTTGGCAATCTTCTGTCCCCGATGCAGGAAAAAGCATAGCCATAAGGAGTGTCCACTGGATGCAGTCCAAACATGCACCATCTGTGCAAAAGATCACCTTACAGAGAGCTGTCCCTCACTTCCTGGATTGAAAGCAGTATATAAGGAAGCAGCAAAAGAGCCAGAATCAATGTATTTGCTCAACCAGTGCCGTTAGTAGCAGCCGAGACAATCTGGTATGTTTCCAGACCCAACTTCTTCTTTTTAGCCTCCGCAGTATAATGATCAACAATATAATACGTGGCAAAGTTAATCCCAATCCCCATTTCGAAACTGGTCACCGCAGTCGTTTCCTTCTTCAAATCCGTGGCTGAATCAGGAAAGCCAATCTGGTTGGCCGAATCTTCCTTATACTCCACCATATTAGCAAAGTAACGCATACCCACCGCAATGGACTCCCCCTACTTCACAAAGTTCAGCCTGGCAGGCAAACTGGCAGAGACTGATGCATCAGCCAGTAGGAACCATTCCGCTCCCTCAACCTACACTGCCAGCCTTACAACAAAATCCCTAGTCTAATCTGAGACCACAACTCCCAGCCCAACCCAACCCCAATCCAAATAATAGACCGGTCCAATCTGTCCAAATCATAGAAACACCAGAGGTAGCAGCCGATCTGAGGGAGTGTAATGATCTTCAGTTAAGATCTGGGCGTATTATTGAAACTGAGGGAGATAAGACAGTTCAGTTTGAACATCAGTTACCCAGAGAACATCTGTCACAAGAAGAGGATGTGAATAAACAACAAACACATAATCAAGAAACCACATCCTCTACCCCGTTCTGAGAACGATTAATCATACCTCGACCTATACAATATCCTAATTTTGACATTCTGGGAGAATTACAAAATTTGTACATAAAAATTCCATTCCTCCAAGCCATTCAAGACATCCCTATATATGCAAAAACTATCAAAGAATTGTGTGTAAAGAAACCAAGGAGGAATATAACAAATAATCCAAAAGTCTAAGTAGTTGGCACTCTATCTAACTTATTATCAGGAAAATAAACACCCATTAAATACGAAGACCCAGGAAATCCAATAGTAACTGTGCAAATTTATGGTCAGACCCTTCCCAATGCCTTAGTTGAACTAGGAGCTGCATATCTTAACAACCACTACTTGCCAAAAGCTAGCATTACATCTGTAGAACCCACCTCTACCTTGCTAGAATTGGCTGATCGATCTGTGGTTAGGCCGGAGGGCACACTACATGATGTCATGGTCTCTGTTGATTCCTGGGAATATCCAACCGATTTTCTGATAATAAATCCCAAAACCTGACTTGATGGACATCCATTGATTTTAGGTAGACCTTGGCTTGCCATTGCCGATGCTTATATTGGCTGCCGGCAAGGAAATATGACCATAACCAGAGGACCAAATATCAAGAACTTAGTTCTATATCCTCCAGCGCAACCAAGTGTCACAATAATCAAAACTAATAGGCACCCTGTATCATACCTTACTGATAACATTAGATCTCCATTAACTATACAAGAGGCACTTGATTTCAAAGACCAAACAAAAGACGATGCCATTAATAATTTTATTAGTCAAACTGAACTCACATCCCGTACACAATGTCATATGATAAAGGTAGCATTTGATAACGAATTAGAAGAAGATCCTCTTAAAAATACACATGATCAAACAATACCTGTTACCTCTATTGCAAATAGTAAAATTGTGGAAATTGAACCGGGAAAAACCTTAAACATTAATGCCAACCTCTCATCCGCGCAAGAAATGAAGCTCATCCATTTGTTAAGGAAATATAAAGAAGCATTTGCATTGGACTACCCTGATATGAAAGGAATTGACCCCCAATTATGTACACACCACATTTATATAGAAAAAGATGCGAGACCTGTTCAACAGCCTCAGAGGAGACTAAATCCTCATCTAAAAGATGTGGTAAAAGCCGAACTTCAAAAACTTTTAGATGTCAATTTCATCTATCCTATCTCTGATAGTAAATGGGTCTCTCCACTTGTGGTGGTACCAAAAAAGAATGGGAAATGGAGAATCTGTGTGGACTACAGGGAGCTAAATAAAGCAACACAAAAAGACCATTTCCCTCTCCCATTCATCGACCAAGTATTAGACACTTTGGCAGGAAAGAAATTATTTTCTTTCCTGGATGGTTTCAGCGGATACAATCAGATTCAGGTTGCCCCTGAAGATCAAGACAAAACTACTTTTACTTGTCCTTGGGGAACATTTGCCTACCGAGTTCTACCTTTTGGCTTATGCAATGCTCCTGCCACATTCTAAAGGGCTATCCTTAGCATTTTTGCAGATTTAATAAATGAAGGACTTGAAGTATACATGGATGACTTTACACAATCCAGAGATGATTTCGATCCAGCATTGGATACCCTAGAAAAAGTCCTACAACGCTGCATTGCTACCAGGCTTTGTTTAAGCCACCAAAAATGCTATATGATGATGACTGAAGGACTTATCCTAGGACACTATATTTCAGCAGCCGACATTCAGGTAGACCCAGCCAAAATCCAGATAATTTTGCTTATTCCCACTCCTACCACTCAAACAGAGGTACGCAGTTTTCTTGGATTTTCTGGTTATTATAGGAGATTTATAGAACATTATTAGCACATTGTTGCACCTCTGTATGCACTAACTGGTAACGTAGATTTTATTTGGACAGAAAAATGTGAACGTGATTTCAAGGATCTGAAGAAGCTTGTGTCCACAGCCCCAGTCCTTCGAGGACCAAATTGGGATTTGCCATTTCAGATATCATCTGATGCCTCAGATGCATCCATTGGAGTAGTCCTTGGGCAGGAAGAGAGTAAAAAACCATATGCAATTTACTACATCAGCAAAAATTTATCCCCTGCTGAATTAAACTACACTGTTACTGAAAAAGAATTTCTAGCTGTAATACATGCTGTCAATAAGTTTAGACATTACATTACTGGATATCCTGTTATCTTGTACACAGATCATTTTGCCATAAAATATCTATCAAACAAGCTTATCACAAATGGCAGAACAACTAGATGGCTGATTTTATTGCAGGAATTTGATATTACAATCAAGGATCGACCTGGCAAAGAAAATCTTGTAGCCGATTTTCTCTCAAGAATGCCAAAGCCAATTGATGCAGCAGTAGTTGAAGACAAATTTCCGGACGAGCATCTGTTTGCTGTGGCTGTTCAAACACCCTGGTATGCTGATGTTTCCAATTACCTAGCAGTGGGTAAATTATCGAAGCATCTAACCCCTAATGAGTGGAAACAGATTGTTCAATGGAGTGCTCGATTTTCTTGGATTGGGGGCTATTTGTTCCATACAGGGGCAAACATGCATATCAGGAGATGCGTTTGAGAAGATGAAATCTTTGACATTTTAAAAGCCTGCCATGATGGACCATGTGGTGGACATTTTGCTGATCGCAGAACTAGACATAAAGTGCTGCAGCCAGGGTATTATTGGCCCACGATCTTCAAAGATGCAAAGAAATTTGTCGAAGCCTGTGACAGTTGCCAGAGAGCAGGACGCCCTCGTCAATCTGATGAGATGCCTCTGAAACCACAGCTAGTCATTGAACCATTCGAGCGATGGGCTCTTGATTTTGTTGAACCAATTAACCCATCATCAAACCAGAAAGCATATATTTTGGTGGCAACAAAATATGTCACCAAGTGGGTTGAAGCAGAGGCATTGCCAAGAGATACAGAGGACTCTGTCATACAGTTCCTGTTCCATCTATTTGTACGTTATGGCATTCCAAGAGAAATAATTACAGATGGTGGACCACATTTTGCTGGGAACAGAATGGCTGCAACACTCAACAACTATCATGTCCAACATAAAATCACTACTCCATACCACCCACAGGCAAATGGGCAGGTAGAAAGCAACAATAAAATAATAGAAGCAATCCTAACGAAAACCATAGCGTCACATAGACGTGATTGGGCTGACAGACTATCTGAAGCACTGTGGGCTTATAGAACAACATGGAGAAGCACCATTGGTTACTCACCTTATCAATTAGTGTTTGGAAAACAACCCATTTTTCCCATAGAATTCGAAATCCAAACATTGCGAACAACACAGGAAGTTGGCTTAGATCTAACCGAGGCACAGATTAATCGATTGCAGTAGATCAATGAGCTGGACGAAATTAGGCTCTTTGCACTTCAAAACATTGCCCTGATCCAACAACAGCGAGCTAAATGGAATGATGCTCTCATTAAAAATAAAGTCTTCCACGAAAGAGACTGGGCTCTTTTGTACGACTCCAGGTTTCAGGACTTCCCTGGGAAACTCCAGACTCGTTAGTTGGTACCATACGAAATCCAGAAGGTACATGACAATGGGACCCTTACTCTAATCACTATTGACGGTTCTGGATATGCCTTCAAGGCAAATGGCCACCGAGTTCATCTCTATCGTAAACCACTCACTCGGGAGTTCTTCTGCCAGCAACTACGCCGAGACTCTAATATGGATATTTTGGGGGAGGAAGAGTAGTCTTCCTCACCTGTAATTCATTAAAGAATTTATTTCTTTTTACAGTTTGTACATAATTTTTTTTCTTGAATCATTTTTGCTGTTCTTTTTTCTCTCAAAAGAACATCTTTTTCTTCTGGCTTTTCCTTTTTCAAAAGAGCAACCCCCCTTTGGATCAGCCGTCATTTTGTTGTAATTTGGTTCTTTTTCTTTATTTTTGTGTTCTGCTGTTCCTTTTCCAAAGGAACAACATTTTTTATTTCTGTCGTTCATTTTCCAAAGGAATGGCATTTGTGTGTTTTTGCTGTCCCTTTTCCAAAGGAACAACATTTTTTGATTTCTGCCGTTCCTTTTCCAAAGGAATGGCGTCTTTGTGTTTTGCTGTTTCTTTTCCAAAGGAACAACATTTTTTGATTTCTGCCGTTCCTTTTCCAAAGGAATGGCATCTGTGTGTTTTGCTGTTCCTTTTCCAAAGGAACAACATTTTCGATTTCTGTTGTTCCTTTTCCAAAGGAACGAAATTTTCCTGTTTTGCCGTTTTTTATTTCTGCTGTTCCTTTTCCAAAGGAACGACATTTCTGTGTGTTTTGCTGTTCCTTTTCCAAAGGAACAACATTTTTGATTTTTGCTGTTCCTTTTTCAAAGGAACGACATTGGTATGTTCTGCTGTTCCTTTTCCAAAGGAACAACGTTTTCGATTTCTGCTGTTCCTTTTCCAAAGGAACGACATCTGTGTGTTCTGTTGTTCCTTTTCCAAAGGAACAACATTTTCCATCTTTGTTGTTCCTTTTTCAAAGGAACGACATTTGCGTTTTCTGCTATTCCTTTTCCAAAGGAACAACATTTGTGGTCTTTTGTTGTCCCTTTTTCCAAAAGGAACACCTCTTGCATGCTTTTGCTCTCCTTGTGAAACAGCTTGTTCCTTTTGGTGTTCTAAATATAGGATGCTTATTGCTCCTGTTCTTTCAAGTCTCTTAGAATACAACTATGCACTTATTAAATGGATACAAAAGCACAACATACTGAAATTAGTCAATCATAAATCGCTATCTTTATAAGAAATTGCTCTGAATTGGTAAGATGATAGAAGGAAGGACACACTTATTTATCATCTTTTGCTGTCATTGTTCTAGCAATTCTGCTCTGATTGGTTATCTTTATCATGTTGATCCCTTTGAATCCTCTTTGATTATTATTTAGGAATAAGAGAAAAGGGTTTATATCTTCCTATTGAGATGTTAAGACTTCTTCCACCATTCCTACTCTTAAGGAGTGTTGAACCACCCTTTGTGTATAAATGAGGGAAAGTACTGTATGAAAAACAAAGAAAAAAAGAGCAAACATGACTTATAAGTTGTCAAATGCAGGATAGGGGGTTTCATCAAGAGCCATCCTACCATGATCATGAGGACGAAAGCGAAGTGGCATTCCCACTATGGCCACCACACCAGGGATATGGTCCAAAAGGTATATCAAATAAACAACCCTTGGAACAGGAGGTCTCATCATGAGCTGACCTGCCTACTTTTCGCTCCTTCCTCGTGAATGGCATTATGGCTAACTGGTCACCAATCCAGCATAATGGCCTACATTTTGACATCACACAACATTTCCTAATCATACACAAAGGATCATGGTTCCATGGGTGAAATAAACAACTCTACCAAGGTTATGGACCCTTGTCGGCAACAGAGCATTGTTAATGGTATTGAAGTCACATTATTTACACCAATAGGTAAGTTATTAGCACCCTTCTGTTTCTTATACCTTAGTAATCAATCATATATTATTTCCCGAACCATATAATGCATAGACATCTATTATTACCAATCATGACAGAATAGTTGACAATGACCGCATAAGATTCCGTTCCACGGCAGATGTCCTATCCCCCAGCCTCACATCATATCACAACAGTTTCTTACGTATTAAGCGATCCAACTCTACACCTCAATTTCGGTAATTCACTGCTCTTGTAAACATGGCATATTGCCATACGCTCTTCCTTAATGAATCTGCTTCAGAGCGGGCGCTGCTCCTTTATTTGACGACTGGGACAACCTATCACATTGCGGGGGGAAGGTTAACCTTATCATTCCCTAGATTACGTGTCAGCCCACTATTCAGGAAGTTGTGTACTAGGGTATGGCACGGCTCAACGACATACTATTTTTTTTTATTTTTTCTACATGACTTGTTGTTCATAGGCCATTTTTATTGTATACTCTGCAGCATTAGATTTTGAACAAGTCTTGCAGCCTCTCTGTGTTTCAAAAACACGAACAGTTGCCATTCCATTGAGAGTTTACAGCGAAACCATGGGAGGAAGATCGATTCAGAGAGAACCGTAGGTGTTAACAGTCTCTGCTGCTGCCCGGGACATCTTGGCAAGAGCAGGGTGGCTAACGTATCTCAACCGCTTGCAGGAGTCTAACGAGACTGTGGCAATTGAATTCTTGTATAACTTGCAAGAGGATTACTCCACAGTGAGGGGGAGACACATAGTAGTGATTGATGACATAATCGCAGAAGTCTCGGGACTACCAGCCACTGGACCTGTATGGACATTTAAAAAGGAGAGATTGCAGAAGATTATAGAAATCTTCCAGGACGAAGGCCAGAGCCTGGCAATTAGAGGAAAGGGAGTTCTGCCAGCAGCACTAGGAGAGCCGTGGGAAGAATTGGCAAAGACCATTCAAAGCTACATCACCTGTGAAGGCAGAAAAAACGTGGTAAGACCATGACATCTTAAACTCTTAGCTATACTAAAGCAAAAATGATCTGTAAATTTACCTACATTTTTGAATTCGTTACTTCATGACGTTGCACGGAGCATAAAAAAGGCACAACATGTAGAGTCAGTTGTTAGTCATCATGGGTTGATTCGGTTAATAGTTAGCCATAACCTCACCCAGCAGCATAACAGCTGGGAAGAGCTAATTGCCATGATAAATGGGGGATTGACCGCACCATCCCCAAAACGTAAACATGCCACTAGTACACCCGAGCGTCCAGAAAAACGTAAACATGCCACCAGTACACCCGAGCGTCCAGAAAAATGCAGGGAATCGACAAAGCGTAAACATGCCATCGGTACACCCGAGCGGCCAGAAAAACGCAGGAAATCGGTCCGGCTAGCATGACTACGAGGGAGGCTGGAGAAGCCCCAAGAAAACACCAGCCAGCTGGTAGAAATAGAAGATGAGCAACCCCCATGACCAGAAGGGGAGGACGATGAGAAAGGAGTGCAAGAAGAAGAAGAAAAAGAAGAAGAGGCCGAGCAATCTGAAGAGGAAGAAGAAAACGAAGAAGAAGCCGAGCAATCTGAAGAAACTGAAACCAAAGAAGATAAAGAAGAAGAAGCCGAGAAATCCGAGCAGGAGGAGGAAACGGAACAACAAGAAGGTAGCCCATTGTAGGACCCAGTGGGAGAAGATGAATTGGCCGAAGTTTTGGCCAATATGGGCGAATATGGCCAACCTTCTAGTCCATCAGACCTCCATGCTGAAAAGAAACCCCAGGAGGAAAATGCACCTGAAGAATCACATGCAAAGGAGGCAGAAGAAGAAAATCTGCCTATTCATGATGAAAAGATGACAGGAGATGCTGAATAGGAACAATCCATTCCTAACCAGAATAAATTCTGGAGGAAACAGGGGCAGAAAGAGAAGTCGCCCAAGAAATAACAGAACTAGTTAGGGTTCTTGCCCCGGAACAGCCAGAGCAGAACAATGAAGAAACACCCTAGAGAGAAAATTCGGGAATTAGTCACAGTCCAGGCCGCAGTGAATAGCCTGCTGTTCCTTCTAAGGAAATTCTGGAAATTAAAGAATTACGAAAGGAACAACAGAGATTACTGAATATAATAGTCCATCTCCACCAGCAGATTAGGATTCTAAAAGCAAGGCAAAGGGTAAAAAGGACTTCGGGAAGGAAAAAGGTGACCACTCCAGCAAAACCCCTGAAGGCAAAGGGGCGGAGGACCAGAATCCATCCTACTATTCAAAACCCTGTCGAAAACCAGGCTGCTGTTCCAAAGGATGATGAGAAACAGACTACTGTTCCAATTGAAAAGGAACATCAATGGACTGATATCCACGTTAAGATAGAAATGGACGAGATGTTGACTCGTGATAAGGAAATTCAGACGGAGGCACTTCTTTCGGGAGTGATAAGGGTTATGAACTCAAAGAAACGCAATAGGAAAGTTCAAGTAAAACTCCCAGCCTCCACTTCCGCATGGAGAAGAGATCAAAAAACAGTAACCCTACGAAAGGGTTTGAAGTAAGCTCAGCAAGAAGCAGAAAAGCTTAGAGAGCAAATGGTCCCTCGTGAAAAGTATGAAGAGCTATAGCAGCAGCTTAGGAACGTCAATCTATCCAAAAGCCAGGGTTTTGAAGGGTGGCGAAGGGAACAAGAGAAAGGCACGAAGGTAACTCGTAGGTTAGATATAATTATCAAGCAGATGGATACCTTGTGTTCTTTATACAATGACGTCTTAGCATGTAGAGCCCCTGCTAAGAATTATGCCTTGTTTTTACTGGAACGGTATTTGCAATTAAAAATAAAGGCTGTTAAAGCAGGTGCTCCCATACAAATTAACACCATCAATGATTTTATAGACTGTTGTAAGCACTACGGGGTAAAAGTCCAGAGACTACTGTGTGAGTTCTATTTACATAACCTTGTATTAGACCAGGAGACCGAGCTAAACCCTGGCCCTTTTGTTGGGGATATCCAATTGCAGGCATTTATTTCATTTGGGGTTAATCAAATTAAATGGCTTAAAGCCTATAATACTTTCCAAAGGCAAGAAAACGGATTAGATTTGTGGGTAAGGGCTGAGCCTAGGGACCCAGTACAGTTGTGGAGAGCACATAGAAACCTCATGAAGACTCCAGGTGTAATTGAAGCATTAGGACCCATGCATGAGGCACTCATTCGACAGGGATTAGAATACTTTTTCTCTATCAAAGACCCTGCCATTGATGCAGCTAAATTTCGGTATCAAATCTCTAATCCGAATATCCAGCTCAGGGAACCATTTAAGTATGAGAATTTTAAATTAGCTGCCAACCGCTTGCACCTCTATGGTGAAATTGTTTTGAGGGCAGGGCCATCCTGGTTAGGATATAGGTTCCAGAGTCCAATTATTTGGCACCCTGCACCCGGATACCAAGCCCTGTATGAGATGCCTGAGGGTCAGATAGGCCATTTCTTTGAATACCTAGTTACACATCATGGCTGTAGGCCTCCTCATGAGATTCCATCTCCAGCCTATTCTCTCACTACCTTACATGTCAACTACAATGTTTTCATGAGGGCATGAAACAGGGTAAGCAGGGGGGTGTGTGGAGTACTAAAGAAGGTATGTTTTTGATGATTATTTTAGTATCTTTTCATTAGAACTTACAAACCTTTTGCATCATGAACTAGGAAAATGATAAAGAATTATAATAGACCATGTGAGATTAATATGCAAGACGAAAACGCTGACAATTTTCATTTCCTTATGCAGGAAGGAGGAAAAAGTTGCCGTTCCAAAGGAAAGGACAAGGACGGGTTAACCATTGTCCCTTTGACGGGAGACCGAATGCAAACAAGGCAAAGCAAATCAAAGCGAATCAGCCCAGGAAAGGAGGTGGAGTTATCAGCTCGGCACATGAGAGAAAAGAAATGACTGAGGACTAACGGTTCGGCGAATCCCTCAGGATCCTTGATCCTGAGGGATCGTTGTTTTATCTATTTCTGCACTCAGATATCTCCGCTGTCACCCTTATAGAAGGGGCATCACTATTAGCTTGGGAGAGAGTTAGAGACAGTTATGCTTTTATGTAATTTATTTTAAGATCAAAACTTTGATCATCGAGTCTCGTTAAGAACTGGTTTATTGTAATTCTGCTCTATGCATTAATACAAACTTGGTTACTATTTCACCTTTGAGTCTGGAATAACTTCAAGCAGTGTACCCCTGGAGGCTAAGGGCCCGGCCTTAGAGGACACTTGGTCTTGTACTATTACGTTTGGTGTATGCGTGGTTTGCTTATCGACGTCATTTGGTAATCTGATGTGTTTTATAAGTTTACATCACATGCTATGTTATGTTTAATTTATTAATGTTTCTACAGACAGAGCTATTGTATTAACTCTGCATCATATTACTGTTCTTTTAGGAGTTGATATAATACTGCTAGTCTTTACAGAACACTGTTACTGTTCCATTATAGAACCTTTGTGCTGTGCACTCGTTCATTAACATTACGAAATTCATCTTGGAAGTTATGGTCTTTGCGATTGTTGGATTTATGAACAATGCTGTTCTATTTTGAATTGCAGTCATATTCTTTCTAACTGAGATCGATACTTGGATCAGATTACTATTTAAGTGTGCTGTGTGCATATATGGTTTTCAAGCACTGTTCCATAATTTATCAGTAATCAGTGCTGTTCCATTGGTGTGTGTTATTCAATCCACCCTTAAGAGTGAAAGATTGTTGTTTGATTCCTGTAGATTATGATTAATGCATTTGATCTGATAGACTAGGATGTTACTGCTTGTGGGACTTAGTTGCTGTTCTATTTCTTAGCTGCTATTCCATTTCGGATTTGCTGTTCCATTTCAGATTTGTTGTTCGATTTCTTAATTGCTGTTCCATTTCTCATCTGCCATTCCATTTCTTGGTGTTGGCGTGAAGAACGATCTTAGGCTGTAGTGAGCATTGACATCTACTGTTCGGCCCCCAGACCCACGATCTGTTCTCTGATTTCCTTTTCCATCAGTTTCCAAAGGGATGGGTTATTGCTACTGAACCCTTGACTGATAAGTTGCTTAGTCTTTTGAATGTGTGATTTAATCTTTTGAAGTGGTTAAGCTGTAGACAATCTTCCATTTACTCTTGTATTTCTGAACACTATACTACTAGCATTACTCTGACAAATGATAGCCTCAGACTGAGATAGTCTTTGATAAAAAAATGTTCCCGGATTGACATATTAATGTGAGGTAATTAGAGGTGAAAGAGAGCCTTTTTATAGCTATACATGCTTGGACTTCACCAGTGTTCAGTGTCGACATTGTTTTTCTGCTCCTCAGCCTACTGACAAACGTTGATAACAGAACATCATATTCTACATTCTCCTCATCCTCCACAATGCGTGCCACTGCATTTGCAAGCACCATGAGATTATGAACTATGGGGGAGACTTAGGGTGACTCGTCAATTACAATGGGAGAACTCAACTGGTTTGATCCTTGGCCGACAACTTTCCTCCTTTCAGAGGTCCTAATTTTCCTTTTTTTTGGCTCCAGGTGGAGTGTTTTGAACGACCCTCTTCTCTGCTTGCACTGGTGAGCCTTTACTTCGCCGCTTGGCAGGAGACAATGTCTTTGCCTTTCTCTTCTTACTTGCACTTGTGCTAGCAGGCTCTTTTGCACCCCTTGCTCGGAATTCTTTCAGAAATGCCTCCCACGCTATTCCCTTTTTTTCTAACTTCTTCTTGACCAGCATCGTAATGAGTCCATGATGGCAGAGTTTGTTTGCAACCTGGCTTGCACTTCCGCTCTACACATTTTTCACCATCTTTTCAAGGCTCCTGAGCAAGAAGTGAGGGAAATTAATCAGTTTCCCTGCCTCGAAATGTGACAGCAATCGAAGGTGGTATACGAACACTAGGGTATAGAGTCCTTCACCTATGATGAACTTCTATAATATAAACAGTAAATCTCGACATTTCCCGATCATGGCAGTTTGTGGAAGTTGTTTTTTGCAGTCGACCTTAATCTTCTTATCGACCATGAACCAGTGCCAATGCTTCTTCACCAACCACTCCTTTTTAAACTAGCGCTCCCCTGTAAGTGGTAGGCCTGTGGCTTATGAAATGAACTCTTCAGTAATTTTAAACTTTAAGGACCCGACCTTGACTTGGCCTTCTTTGAATGTCCTTGCAAACTCTAGCACTACGACCATGTCGAACCCGTCAAATTTTTGGAGGAATGGTAGGAACCCCGATTCTTGCAACAGTGCAAGACTGTTCCTGTACTCGGCGGTTTGTTCAATCTCCTGTAGCGACAGTGGTTCACTCCTCACAGGTGCCATTTCGAACCTCCTCCACTTCACTGATCACACCCTCGAAATAATTTCAGGGTAACTCCAACGTTCACCGAGAATTTTATGCTGGAGGTTCCTCGCCCTCCGTATTTTTAGACCCACTCACCCGGCTATGATGGAACAATCCCCTCCACATCGGTTGTAGATTCATGTCAGCTCGTTATAGGTGAATCATGATGATTGGATGCAGTGGCAGTATAGGCGGCGGTGATGCAACGACTAGAATGATCGGATTACGGGTAGGTTAATGATGGTCAGGTAATGCGAAATAATTGCAAGGAGGGTGAGTGCAGGTTATCGGACAGTAGTACCCTTCCGCAGTCAGCATCATAATTCAATCAGACATATTTCAACATTTATTAAAAAAAGATTAGATTTCAACCTTACACATCTTGCACTTTAAATATTTGTTCGTAGATTAGTAATTAATGAAACAAAGCATCAATTAAAACATGGAATGAGATAACATATCAACACATGTGCAGAAAAATACAGGCCCATAAATCTTTGATAAACCATTTCAGGACTATGTAAATTCCTTTCATAGTCAACTATATTTCTGCATCAGACCTGCTTGTACTATTGTGCTTGCACCAGAGACTTTTACCAAACAAGAATCTGATAGGACATACTTTTGTAGCTATGACTTTTTAAAAAATTTGCCTCATTATACAAGAAAAATTTATTCACCATCCTTTGGTGCTTCTTGACATGCCTTCTGAATGACTACATCAAATTTTGCAATCAACTTATGAGGGAATAAAGAAGTGGGAAAGGGGGTAAAAATTTTAGAATGGGAAGGAATATTACAACAAGGATTTCAAAAACAATATCACCAAGAGGGATAAACGAAACGGGATGTGGAAAAAAAATCAAGGGAAAAGAGGGATTCTACGAAATCGGGTAAGGGTAGTTTCTTGGAAGAAAAGGAAGGTAATTCATGGGGAATTTAGAAAAGAAACTTAGTGGGAAATTTTGAAATGGGAAATAGAAGAAAGACAATATTTTTACCTTGAAATCTGCCTGCACTGGTGCAGGAAAAAATAATTGCAACGGGAAGTAAGCATTTACTTGGATAAAAATGTCCATGCTAGTTACCCCAAACTTGGGTAAGTGCTTGGTTTCGTGAACCTGCTTCTTCTTGGTGGCAACCAGCATATCTAAAAATCAAGTAATCATTCCCTTTTTATTAGAATTTTGATCTTCCTGCCAGCATGCTAGTTTTCAGGTTGATCCTTCTGCAATCATGTCAGTCAACTGATTTTCACAATTACAGGAAATTTTTTCTTTTTATACTTTTTATTTTTGTCATTTTTATTTTTCTTTGATTAATTTTTTCAATAAGGACAAGAAGGAATCAATTCTTCAACAGGTTGGTATTATCACCTACCAACTCCTTTTCAAATGGTTGTTGGACTTGCTGCATAAAATCTCCTTTAGTAAGGGGTTGAAAATATACCTTCAATCTATGCCCATTTATCAGGAACACAGAATTCCGTCCATCAATACTTTTGATTTCTACTGCTCCATTTTCGAACACTTTGACCACATCATAGGGTCTCATCCAGCGTGTATGGAATTTTCCTTTAAAATGTTTGAATCTTTAATCCTAAAGGAGTACCCAATCACCTGGTTGGAACTGTTTTTTCTGAGTGGACTTGTCATGCCATTTCTTGTGCTATTGTTGAACCAAGATGTTCTACTGAACAACATCCCTTCAGATTTCATCTAACTTGTTTAATTGTAGAAGGCACTGCTGCTGTGCTTCAAAGAGATCTAGCCCCAATTGGACTGCAGTCCTGAAAGTCTTGATCTGGAATTCTATCAGCAAGAGGACTTTTTTCCCATACACTAGCTAATATGGTGTATGTCCTGTGCTGTTTCTCCAAGTGGTTCAATAGGCCCACAATGCTTCCAGTAATTTGTTAGCCCAATCCTTTCTGTGCATGTTTACCGTCTTTGTGAGGATAGACTCAATTACCTTGTTTGTGGACTCCACTTGACCATTGGCTTGTGGGTGATATGGTGTAGATCTCCTATGCCGTATTTTATACTGCTCCATCACACCCTGTACCAGATTAGAATAAACTCTGATCCATTGTCAGAAACAATTCTCTAGGCACATAAAATAGTAAATATTTCAGTAAAAGGAAAATCAACAACAACTCTTTTAATAGCAAAAGAAATAGCTTTAGCTTCTACTCATTTTGTAACAAAATCTGTACAAACCAAAATATGCTTTTTATTTGATGATGAGGGATTTATTGGTCCTATGAAATCAATAGCCCATTTTTCAAAAGGCTTAATCATAACCTAAGGACATAAAGGAATTTCATTGGTTTGATTAGGCTGGCCAATTCGCTGACAGCTATCACATTGCTTGACATATTGTTTGGCATCCTTAAACAAGGAAGGCCAAAAATAGCCAGCTTGTAACACTTTGTATGCATTCCACTTATCGGTGAAGTGACCTCCACAAAGTTAATCATGGGAAGATTTTAAGATATCAAACACCTCTTCCTCTCTTACACATCTACGGATAATGAGATCTGCTCCGATGTAAAAGAGGTATCCTTGGATCCAGGAATATGCAACACTTTTTTGAATGATATTCCGCTTTTCACGAGCGGATAAGTGAGGTGGTAATTTTTCGGTGACTAAATAGTTAGCTATGTCAGCAAACCATGGAGATTTTGTTGACACAACAAAAAGATGTTCGTTAGGAAAATCATCATCAACAGGAATTGCTTCACCAAGATTATTTAATCTTGAAAGATAATTTGCTACTACATTGGATTTCCCTGGTCTATCAACAATAGTAATGTTAAATTCCTATAATAATAGCAACCACCTAGTTACCCTACCACTAGTTAATGGTTTATTCATCAAATATCTTATAGCGGAATGGTCAGTATGTACAAAAACTTCATATCTTGTAATATAATGTCTGAATTTATTAATAGAAAAAATTACAACTAAAAACTCTTTCTCAGTAACAGTATAATTGAGTTCAGCGGGTGACAAGTTTTTGCTAATGAAATAAATAGCATAAGATTGTTTGTCTTCTTCTTGTCCTAAAGCTGCACCAATAGCAGTATCTAAGGCATCAGAGGAAATATGGAATGGCAGGGACCAGTTTGGTCCTCTCAAAACTGGTGCCTGAACTAACTTTTCCTTCAATGTCTCAAAGGACTATTGGCAAGTTGTAGACCAAGAAAACTCACTATCTTTAGCCAAAATTTTGAAAAGGGGGGTAGCTATCCTTGCAAAATTCTCAATGAATCTCCTATAGTAACTCGCATGTCCTAGAAAACCTCTCACTTCCCTTTGAGTTTTGGGTATATGAAGACTCAAAATGACTTCTATTTTTGCAGGGTCAACCTGGATAACTTTGTCGGAAATAAGATGGCCAAGAACTACTCCCACCTTGCACATTAATCTACATTTCTTGTCACTCAAGGCGAGATGGGCTTCTTGGCAACGAAGAAGCACTTTTTCTAGATTCTTGAGGGCTTCTTGAAATGAATCACCAAACACAGAGAAATCATCCATATAGATTTCTACGCATTCAAGGTCAACAAAAATAGCCAAGACTGCCCTTTGAAAGGTAGCCGGGGCATTACATAGCCCAAAGGGAAGCACTTGATAAGAAAATGTACCCCATGGACATGTAAAAGTGGTTTTGTCTTGATCCTTGGGTGCTATTTGTATCTGGTTGTATCCACTAAAGCTGTCTAGAAAAGAAAAGTACTTCTTACCAGCAAGGGTATCGAGTACCTGATCGATGAAAGGAAGGGGGAAGTAATCTTTGAGAGTGGCTTTATTCAATTCTCTGTAATCAATACAAATGCACCATCTCCCATCTTTCTTTGGGACTAACACTAATGGAGAGACCCACTGGCTGTCAGAAATGGGATAGATAAAATCAACGTCTAAGAGTTTTTGCAATTCTTCCTTTACAATATCTCTTAGAGTTGGGTTCATTCGCCTTTGGGGTTGTTGGACAGGTTGGGCTCCATCCTGGATATAGATGTGGTGTGTACAAGTTTCAGGAGGGATGCCTTTCATATCTTCATAACCCCATGCAAAGGCATCAAGATGGTTCCACAACAAATTCACAAGCTACTCTCATTGAGAAGGATCCAAGTCTGAACTGATATACAAGGATTTACCTAGACTAATCTCAACAAGAGTAGTGTCAGGCTCAAGAGCACACAAAGGTGTTGCTAGAGATGGTGATGATGGAGGTAGAGAGTCATATCCTTCCTGGAAATCTAGACTGAAAATCTGACTCAATGATTCGAAATTGGGCATGGTGTCTAGATTGTTTAGGAAGTCTTGAATCTCACCCTCCTGTGAGGACTCAACATTTTGATGTATCAAGGAAACAGGCTGGGTCTCCACATCACTACTATAGTCTAACCATAAAGTGTCTTAGAGCTCTTGAATGGATCTAGCAGGTGGATATAAGGTGAATTTATTTCTAGAATCTCCATGGGAAATATACATATCACCAGAATGACATCTGATATAAGCATCAGCCGTAGCAAGCCATGGTCGCCCCAAGATCAAGGGATGACCTCCCATAGGATTCTTTGGCTGAAGCACAATGAAATCTGTGGGATATTCCTAAGAATCTAGGGAAATGACCACATCATCCAATACTCCTTTCGGCTTGATTTTAGATCTATTTGCCAATTCAAGCACAGTGGGAGTAGGATGAATATGGACCAATCCAAGTTGATCCATGGTTTGCTTGGTCATAACATTAATGGCTGCCCCTAGGTCTATAAGTACATTGGAGACAAGGACATCACCTATCTGAACAGAGACAACAGGGTTTCTAGGGTCAGTATATTTTTCCATGTGCATACATCCCATCATCAACTCTGCTACTCTACCAACAAATTGAATGGTTTGGGGTTCCAATATTCTCCTTCCTGGCTTCTTGAGACAAAGTTCCCTAATGATTTTTGTACAAATGGGGATCTCTTTAATAGCTTGGAGCAAAGGTACCCTTATGAAAAGGTTCCTAAGCTCAGAAGCCAGGCTAGACTCAGGAATGGGGTCTTTCTTCTCCACAACTAACCTCTCTGGATAGGGAGGTCGGTTGGGAGAAGATGACAAGGGCTCAGAATGTACAGGGATAGGCTAAATGGTGTCATCTTTTTCAGAATGGTCAAGAGTTTCCTCCTCTCCTTTCTCATCGATAATCACCATGGGATGCTTTTGATTTTTTGAAGTTACCACTTTCCCTGATCTCAATTGGAGATCATTAACTCCAACTGGCTTAGTTTGAAATCTGGATGAAGAAAGCGGGGTCATAAAATGGATCATTTGTACTGCTTTATTATTGGGGTTGGGTAAAGGTTGAGCAGGCAGCTGAGAAGGTCGAAACAGTGGAGGTAAAGGTAATGGTGGCACATGTTGACTCAGTTGAGGTAATGATGGTTGAGGCATTGGGTAAGGTGCATATGTAGGAGGATATGATTGCACAGGTGCATGATAGGAATTATGTGAATGGTTTGGCCCTCTCCATCCTTGTTGCCAAGATTGGGAGGGTTGTCCATATTGATATTGATTCCCATGTTTCCAATGCTGAGAGTGACTAGTGTTAGGATAGGAATATGAGTGTGCATTATAACCAAAAAAATGTGGTGGAGGTTCAGGAACCATACCTGCACTTACCTGAGGCCAATTCCTTCGTGCTCCCATAGCATGCAATGATTCAACTTCAGGTTGTCCCCCTTCGAGTACAAATTTCAACCCAGGTATGGAGGGACATTTGTCTGTAGCATGGTTATCTGCACAAATTGCACATTTATTAGTTTCTTTAATATCTAGAGGACATTCTCTTAAAGGATGCTTTCTTCTACATTTAGGACAGAAAATAGATAATATGTCTTGCTCTTCTACAAGTTTTTGCTGAAACTTCAAAGAGTCTATCTGTTTACTAACAATATTCATTATTTCAATTTTCATATTATCCATTTTGTTTTCTAGTCTGATAATCATAACATCAATAGATTCGGTTTTCCTATTTTTATTCTGAATTCCTTTACTGGATCTATATTGGTTCCTTGAGGATTTCCTGCACAAGTCACAGATTTGATCAAAACGTTTTGAGCAATATCCTCTTGTCCCAACAGATTTAAAATATTCTAGCATCATCAGTAAGCCCACGTAAGAACAAGGTTCTAATAGTACTTAGATAAAATTTGTGCTTTGACCTTTGGAGGATGTACAGGAATCTCTCCAAGTAGTCCTCTAGCATCTCATCATCATTTTGCACAATAGTAAAGATTTCATCTTGAATATCCCTAGTGTAGCGGTTCCAGCTAGGGTACTAGACTAGACTCTATATTTAATATCGACCGAGGTGCGTAAGCTTAGAGGCGTGGTCTAAAATATATAGACATAAAGGATCTCTGACCAAGTGATTGTGATGTAGAGTACAAGGCTTCTTTACGGAAGAATGGAATATGTAGCCTATCATTCAAACACTCAGATTACCCTATTGATATACTTGATTACAATGCTTGTCATGAGATACATCTATCAAATTAAACCCTGAACCTAAGTACTGTGTATGACTGTAACAATGATTTTAATCTCCTTACAGAGATATTGCCCAGAAAACCCTTGTTCACTAGACACACAACATTCAATGGATTTACACTATATCAAACTATATAGAAAGCATAAATGAATTATGAAATAGAAACAGAGTTTATGATGGTGTTTCTACAAGCCACACAGGGATCGAATCCCTTACAAGACTCACTTCCAGATCTCAGTAATGACTGTTCAACATAACCATAAACGCAAATCATTCATAAGCGCACACCATATACATGCAATGGAAATCAAAACCTATGGGAATCGAAAGCTATATAACTGTTATGCAAACCATATGCTATGGAAATCGAAAGCTATGTAACTGTGACTATTATGTAAACCATACAAAATCTATTGAAATCGAAATCCAATATAAACACTGTGCAAACATATGATAACCGAAACGTAAATGAAACAAACGGACAGAGTACCGATTGAACGCAGGGCCCGTCCGCGTCCTAAGGGTACACTGGCTATAATCGATCAGCTACCAAATCAATGCAAGAGGTATACACGTCGTGACTGTGAATAGGTCTTTGTATTAACTTAAAACTCTGTTCTGAAAACGATTCAACGATTAAACTCTAAACATTAACCTGACTGTATTTACATATGCGTATGCACAGCCATGTCATTGCTACAATGAATGTACATTCGGCTGTTGCCGCTTTTATTACATAAGCCTTTTCAAAATGTTTCCATGCTAAGTGTTTTCAAAAAGAACAAAAACTAAAATGAAAATGGAACGAGCTGCTGTTGCTGCTTTTATCTGCCAGAGTGTCCTGCTTTGACTTGAGTTGACCGCATACATAGGAGGTTCGATTCGGCTGGGAGATAGGTGTTTGTCCATGTTTGGACATTCTGCTTTTCGCCCATGCCTTTCGTTCTAGCTCATTTGCTGTGCCACATGTCAAACGATAAGCTCATTACAGGATGTGGGTACTTCCTGTAATCATTTCATCAAAAACTTCTAATTCTTCAACATAAAAACCCTAAATCAATTTCTATGCAATTTAATAACTATAAACTTATTAATAATCAATTTTCAAGGATTTTGAGGGATATATGATGAAAATGAATGGATAAATGATATGTTTTTGGGAAGGAAAAAGGGTCTTGGGATGATACCAACACCTAGTTTTACAATATTCCTGATATTTTGATAAAAACACTCTCTTCATTTGCTCCCAAGAATTTATAGTGTTTCCTCCTAGTCCCATGAACCAGCGGAGTGCTGCGTCCTTGAGAGTTGCAGGAAACAACTTTAACTTTTGGGCATCAGATGAGTAATCATAACTTCTACACAAAATATCAAACTCAAATAGGAAAGAGTCTGGATCTTCGTGTACCTTACCATAGAAATGAGGAAGAGCTGATGGTGGAATATTTTTCATTTGCACTTGTATGTTAGGATTCACAATCGGGAATCCAAAAGTAGATTGTTCCTCATTTACCTGATTTTCACCACTTCCTTCTACATGGTCTTCCATATCTGCCATTGTTGTTCTTCCACACGAACCACTCTTAACAGGCTGAGAAGGCTGACTATGGATTCCAACAGTCTCCTTCTTCCCCTTTATGGGTTGTGTCACACCTGAACTGTTGCTACCAGAGCCTAGGTGGACTGTTCCTACATGATGAGTCTGAGTTTGTTTGGACTTTCTGCCTGCAAAAGAAGGCCCAATATGAGTTTTGGTTTCAGATTTGTCAGTGTTTCTTTGGCCCCTAGTGGGCTTCAGACCCCTACCTCTTTTAGGCATTCATTTCAAAAAATGACAAAATGAAATTCAAATAAAAGCTGCAAGTTAAAAAAATAAATTGGCACCTATAAATTCCTTCAAACAATAGAAGCACACTGCAGAAAAAGATAATAACAGACTTACCCCTATTGCAAAAAAAATGGAAAATTCTTACCAATTCAAATCGCCTCCCCGAAAATGACACCAAAATGTTGGCTGTAGGAATTGCGCTTGAGCAAACTCCTCAACACTTAATTTTCAACCCAGGGGTTTCATAAACTTAAAGATGAAGCACATGCAATTCCAGAAATGGTATGAACTTTTCCTATTCCTAATCCTACTTCTTAAAGGAAATGATTTGCAGAATCGGATAGAGAACAATTGAAAAGGCAATTAACACCAAGGCAACTCTAGTGTTGGAATGTAAAAGACAATTTGCAAGTAAATCAAGTAAAGAAATCCCACAAAATGAAAACAATCTTAAATGCTGGAATGAAATGCTATATTCATCTTCAGATGGATGGTAAGCAGTCTGACAAGTGGGCCCTTGCAGAATTATGTCTTCCTTCTAATCTTTCTCTCACACAAACAACCTGTCCTTGCACTGTTGCATTCTGCTTGCACTAGTGGAGGTACAATATTTCTATGTAAGAGTATATTTGAACTTCCTTACTGAAGAATTATCTCTGAGTGAAGGTGCTCTAAGCTTCAAGGCTTAGAAAACTCTGTTTCTGTGTCAAGAGACTTGCTCCTGCACCGAAACAAAGTTCCCTTTACTCAATTCCCAAATTACTTTCGAAAGCTGAAGGATGTGCTGAAAAAAAATTGCAACTGTAAATAAATTTTGAAGTAAACTATCCATGAAAAAGGAAATGATTCAACTCATTAAACTTGATAGAGGAAATAAATTTCATGAAATAAAAGCACTTTAAAAGAATCAAACAGTAGCCTAAGTACTTTTCATATGTTAATCAACATTGGCACTTTACCCACAATGATGATATTATTTGCAAGTATAATGTGGTAATTCGATATAACTACTTCCGGATCTTTTAGAGATGAACTTTAAATACCAAAATAGTTACTCAATTAATGATTCATTCGCCTGCGAAATAACTGAAAGTAAAATCTGGGTAAGTGATTAAATGTTTGCTGCAACGAATGACTAAACCAAGGTGCAGGTAACAACTTGTACTGGTGCAGGAAGGAGTTCCTTTCACAATCCGTATGAAAATGAATTAAAACAGAGAACAAGAGTAAAGGAAATGCAAGAAAGATATTTCATAAGTAAAAAAAGCACAAATACTCTTAAAACCATGGATCCGTTTCACACATAGGCTACAAAAGATATTTTAATTTAGAACTTAAAGATCAACGATTAAACTATTGCATCACAAAGCTGCAAAAGAAATAACCACACCGTCTTTTTGAATAATGAAAGCGAGAGGGGTAAATGAGCTGGGTTGGTTGGGCCCTAGCCAACCAACTCGTTCCCCTTCTAAGGAACGAAAGATATCAACACTTTAAAGATACATCAAAGACGAATTTAAACGCTACGCATATAAATCATAACGGTTCCTTGTATTACTCGATTTGGAAAATTACATTACAGAGCAGTCCAGCCCCAGAGTGAGGTGATAACTAGATTACATAAACCAAAATGATAGTCGATGGTTCGCTAGCTTCCTATCTATGATCTACATCATATATATCCTTTCGGCTCTAGGCCGTTTACACTAATTACAGATAATTCTCGTTCAGGCCTCTCGGTTGAATATACTTAGAAAACTGAAATTACAACTTTGGCCAGTGATTATAACTTTGCTTGGCTGCAACCTAACTTTGGAGAAAAATCCCTAAATGCATGCCACCTATTATCCTGCTTCAGTTCATCAGCAGTTAGACTCGGAGTCGAAGATCGATATTTTTCCTCGTGGAAGATAGCTTCTTGGAAATGTTGGAAAGTGACAGTGCAGGTGTTATCGGGAAGAGTGTCTATTCAGAACGACCCTATCCCACTGAGTTGTGACAGTGACCTCAGAAAAAAACAGGGAAAACTACTCTTGTATTCTCCTTTATGAACTATAAATGAAAAGGAATAGGATGAACCAACCTGTGTCTTGCGCTAGTCCTTTGATCCAATCTCTCTCCTCTTTGACAGCTTCCAGCTACCTGCTCCCTTACTTGCCCAGCGTCACCAAGTTCCTGCAAGATCACAGAAGAAGGAAACTACACAAAGACATGGATTTATGTTCATAAAAAGCTTAGATCAGATTTAAGCTAAACATACAAATATAACAAACATCAATGATATACAAGCATGTAGGAGAAACTCAAATAGTTTTATTGATAAAACAAGAAGATCCAGGAGGAGTTACAACCAATGATTCCTGATCCAGCATCAACCTCCCAGCATAGAATCCCTTCTTCACCTCCAACAAAGCATAAATCACCCAATACTCTGATATCTATCTCAAAACCAACAACAATTCTCTGCAATGTACAAAATTCCAGCCTCTGGATCTCTTGGTGAGGGATCCATATATAGATGTATGCAAAGAGGATGAGTCAACTCATGAATTGATTAGTGGCCTCTCTCTGTCAGTTCTTGCTTCCACTTGGAGACTGAGAGCCTCTTACTCATCACTGGTCGAATTCAGTGAGGCAAGTGTCATTGGAGAAGATTCTGGAAGCTTCCATTGTCTCTCCACCTCGTGGAATGACTCTGCCACTTGTCATTTCCCACTCAACGCACCCTGGTAGTGCATTCAAGTGCGTTGCAACACACCTAGCCAGTGTATTTGGTTGCTTTGCAACGCAGCTAGCTAGTGGAGCAGCTGAAATGATCCTGATTTGACTAGTTCTGAGCAGTTTCTGGTGGAGAACTTCTGGGAGAAGTTGTAATTTGTTGACCTTGTTTCTTTAGGAGCTGGAACAACACTTTTAGGGACTTAGGATCCCTTGGTTTATGGACATTTCATGCTTATAGCTGTCAGGCACAAAAATGTCTATAACAGTTGCCCCCTAAAGTATGAGGCCGTTTATCGGGTGAAATGCTTTATTAGGAGGATCCGAAGTTCTTTCAATGCCAGGAGGAGACCTGTAATAAGATACAATACAATACATTATCTTCATACTGTTTTCATGATCTAGCTGAGGTGGGCATTCCCATGCTCAGCTTTATAAATTCATTTTTATGTACATAGGACAGACAATCGTCTGATGGTAGACTGATGATTCTGATGAAATCATCATCCTTTTGGTAGGATGATTATCTGTGCTGCAATGCTGTACATTTCAATGTCTTTATTTTTCCTGAATATATATCGCAGCCTGGATGGATGAAACTAGATCTGGGGTCTTCAATCTCGTCCGATCTTCACTCGAAGTACAAGTCGATCCATGTGAGAAATGTTTTGAAGTCACACATGGAAAGACATCGCTTGATTACTAGTCAATGATGTAAACTGTTAACAAGCGCGAGAGGAATCACCGATAATGATAATGACCCTCAAGGTACTGCAGTACAATTCACGTGGTGTGAATAAAGGACTTGGCGTCGAACACCATGCAAAATCTTTCGGTCGAAGGTCATTGATGTATACCTGTCGCCGGAAGTGAGAAACTTGCCATTGAGGCATGCAAGCTTCAAAGTACTGAATGGGGTGTTCCTAGATCAACTTCTTGGATAATGAGCTGATGTCGACAAGAAGCGATCTGTCAAAGGAGGGCCTTAATGAATCCCACATCAATGACACGGAACGGAGCAAATGATTTTGATGGAGGTGAAAACGATCTGGTGATATATGGTTTAGGGTGGCGGTCATGAAAGAATGAAGTATAATGTATGGTAGTGGATGGGACACGGGTGAATTCTCTGGATGACTTCTCTTGAACATGTCGGCGACACTTATGTGATGGATTGGTAGCATTTACCCCAAATGTGGATGGTATGGCGTGACCATGGTGATGTGACCGGTGAATGAAACAACCCAACCCGACTCAGGCACGGAGTGGAAGTGTCATGTTCAAGAGCGACTTGCTACCAATAAAGTTTCTTTGAGTTTTCTTCCCAATTTTTCCCCAGTCATTGCTGACCAGTACCTCTTTATTTTTGTCAAGCTTGAGGAGGATAACATATGCTTGTTCTATAATTTGCCCTTTGGGCAAACCCATCGCTATGTTTTAACGAGCCTAGCGATAGTGAAACTCGTTCTCGCCTAAAGACAAGTTTGTCACTATTAATCTTTTTAATGAGTCTAACGACAAAGATAACTCGGTCCTTTTCATTTTTAGAGAGTCTAAAAAGGTACGTAAAGGTAACTCCAAAGTTCCTTTTTCGTCATCTAATCCCTTAAGTCCGAAAAAGTATAAAACAATACAGAAGGGATGAGTTTTCGATAGTTTTAACGAGCCGAACAAAACAAGCGCTCGGTCTTTTTGTGCAATTATCCCTCAGGTCCAAAAAGATTAAAATCTAGAGGAGGGATAGCACTTCCGGTCGCTTTAACGAGCTGGAAGGCCAAAACTCGGCAATCTTTTCATATTTTACGAGTCAGATGAAAAGAGCTTAAAGAAGACTCGTCTTTTGAGGAACGAGTGATAAAATGGGTAGCAGCTGATTCCAGGTAAGGTTTGGAATTTTCCAATCACGGCAGTGTCACAAGGATGGCTAGTGAAATCACTCTTCGCAGCTGTTCCTCAAAATGGGTAAACAATCAAATGGAGGTGAATGATCGGCCAATGGAAAAGTGGAGGTGACGGTGCAAACACGACCAAGGCTTTAATGGCTGAAAATGCTTCATTCACGATGGTTATTTATCGGGGGATAGTTCATTTTTTAACGAGCTTAAACGCGGGTGGAAACACTTGCTCGGACTTATGTTTATTTTTTAACGAGCTTGAACTATGCGCTAAAACTGCTCGATCTTATGTTTATTTTTTAACGAGCTTGAACTATGCGCTAAAACTGCTTGATTAATCCAGTCATATGATAAGAATGCCTCATATAAAAACGACAACTTTTAGATTTTTGCCCCACATCCTTTCTTTATGCAAGTTAGGAAACGACTAATCCAAAAAACAGATAAATAATCGCTCTTTCGCTTGCATGCCAAAAGGTTTGCATGCCCCCAGGTATAAAATATGGTTTCAAGGTTACCCCTCAATTTGCAGACAAAACATTTGTTTTATCGGGAGAGGCCTACCTCTTACAGGTTACCCAAAGATTGTCTTATTCGCGGTGCGAACAAAACACTTCTTCGGCAATGTCTACCGAGATAAACAAAGGCGACTGACTCTGTTCTGTCAACTCACATAACTTTGACAAGAGAATCTTATTCTAGAATAACCCCTCTTCCAATCACGAACGGGGTACAGACTAGTCATATTCTCCCGCAGAAACCTACTCTATACCCGAAGTTTTCCTGCCGAAGCAGACCAGGATGCATGCCCCCTGGGTTTCAGTCATATCCCTTCGAATTACTCGCGCTCATCGGGAGGACGGACTGGGGATCGAGACATTTCTTGCATGAAGAGACCATTCAGGGACGGTATATGACTATTTGCTATGCGTGATCCGGGAAATGAGAGCTGGTCCACGAGCTTGACCACTCTTCCTTCGTGCGGAAAACACATTACTCTAAAGAGTGAGGAGACAATGGCTCCCATGCAATAAATATAGTCTCTTCCAAGGAGTAGGTTATAATCCAAGGGTCCTTGAACGACCATGACGTTCATGCGAACTGTCTTCCCTCTCAATGTTATGGGCACATCGGGAAGGATCCCTAAAGGTCGACTGATTCCTTTATCAAAACCCGTTAGATTTCTCATTTCAGGCAACAGCGATGGCGAACCAAGCGGTTTCCAAGCAATAGAGGAAAGGATACTCACAGAAGCCCCCTCATCTATGATGGTACCAACCATGACCATTCTATATATTTGAATGATAATTCGGAATGGTATGCTTGCTGGCAAATGGGGTCTGCCTAGTTGATTCCAGTCGAAGGATACAACTAGGTTGCTTGGAGGTGGGACCGAGTAGACGGCCGGGTATGGCTTTGACGAACTTCCTTCCTGCGGTAAAGGAATGGGTGGATTGCCCCCGTGTTCGTCGGAGTCTGTGTTGATGAAGAGAATTTGGATGGTGTCATCCTTGTTCTCTTCAGTGACTGTATCATCCGAAGATAAAACCTCTGAAGGCAAGACCGGGTCAACTGCCGCCTCGACCTTTTGACTTTCGTCTGGTATGGATTCAGTTGGTTTATCTTCAATGATAGACGCTTTAGCCGACAACTTGAGCGGGCCAACTGGGTTCTCAACTAGTGACGGACTCGGCAAGAGTTTTTTATATCCAGGAGGAAGTCGTAACGGTGGAACCGGACGATCATCCAAAACTCTTTTAGCTTCGTCTAAGAAGGGACAACGGTGGAGGGCATGGTCACCTTCGCACAGTTTACAGGGAAATCTAGCTTTCCCTTTTTGTCCTGGGGCTTCACTTTCACTGTTGACGGTGTGTTTTCAACATGATCTCTAGAGGTTGATGACACCGGATTGTGCAAACGAGGAGACCAGTCCCTTAGTATCCGGGGGATGTAAGGACAATCTCTATGAAAGTGGTCTCCTTTGCAAATAACACATGGCGATTTAGGCCTGGTCGGTGCTGTGTGAGGATTTTTGTTAGACGACACTCGTTTTCCCCCATTCGCCTTTGGCTCCTTCTTCTTTTCCTTCTTCTCCTTAGGAACTTGGCTTTTAGCTTTACCAGTCCCGTCAAGCGAAGAGGAAGGAGGAGAGGAAGAATTAGAGAAAGTAGAAGGCTGGTGGGTAACTCTGGACTCGTCTAATTGCTGATTCGATTGTTCAGGAATAGTGGTGTTCTGAACGACATTGGTTGAGAAGAGCCATATTGGCAAGCCAATTGTCAGTCCTGGAAGCGACAATGTGGCCATATGGGGCGCACCAACATCTCCCCAAGAGAAGAAGGGACTAGGATTTCCACCAAGGGGAATTCCTTGGTTGGTAGGCTCCATTTTCTCAACCCAAAGATCAACGTAGGAAAAGAGGATGAATGTTCCATTTAAAATAAATTTTAACACGCTTTGACACAACTTGTTTTTTCAGTTTTAAAGAGTCGAGAAAAAACAAAAGATGACTCTAGTCTCCTTCGATTTTTAATGAGCCTGAAGTGACAAGTGCTCAGATGGACCTTTTCCGTTAAGGAGTCTGAAAAGGAACGAAAGGGACTGCTCTGGAGGTCTAGGTAGAGGGAGTACCAAACCAATCGCAAAACTGCAGAATACTTTTTACGGTACGGCAGTCAATCTTCCCGAATGCTGTGTTCGGTGCATTGCGATCAGTAGGGCGGCCGACACGGCTTCCTATGGATAAAGGTTTTATGCCTATAGGGGTCTCCCAATATATACTCGACGGTACGTGGGAGCACAAGTCCGTACTGGCACTTATCATCTCAAAGTGGAGGAATCACCCAACCATCAGTGAGGACAACAGTTACCAGGCTTTATGACACCGGAATACGTCTCTAGCCTAGACCTCTAGATGTTGTGCGTTAAGTTACAAAGCGTTGTTAAGTTCATTGAATTTATTTTAGGTTGATCTTTCTTATGAAGTTTGCCTTTTGGGTTCACCACGAGATGTAGATATAATTCCTAAAATGCAATCTAAAGATGATAAGCAAGCTTATATCTCTTTTCAGCAATGAAAATCCTAGCTACAAGGGGAAAAGAAAGACACAATCTTTTCTCAAAGAGCAAAGAGCACACTGTAAATGCACTTTTCCTAAATCAAGCCAAACAGACTGTCAATATGCAAATGCACATGTGCATGTATTTGTTTTTCACTTTCTTAATATTGATGCCTAAAAAGAAAGTTGTTGTACAAATTTGAATTCGCTTTCAAGTGAAAAACACAAACAAGCTTCTTTTCGAAATCAAAAGGTAGAGACGATTACGACACTTTATGATTTTGAAGTAAACACTTGTTTCGACACTAGAAATTCACAAATTCAAGCCAAAGGCAAAAGTAAAAGCATAATCGACTGTCAATAGCAAATAAACTTTCTCCTAAGATCAAAATCAACACTTACGACAGATCTAAATCCAAGGACGACAGTATGACGAGTCTACTTTTGCAATGGGAAACTGTAAATGACGTAACAAACACACAAAAACAAATACAGTTTCTCTTATACAACTGAGGCGAAATTAAAGGCAGAGAAAAGAGGCTTTTAAACAGACTCACACACTGATCACAGGCTGCAAAAATCAGAGGCAAAACTGGAAAAAGTGAGCAAAGAACCTCAGCTGCACAAGGCTAAGCTGATCAACGCACCTGGTACACAGAGAAACTGGATTGCAACGCAGGTTGCCCTCTCGGGAACTGCGCTAAAATGCAGGAACTCTTCACAGCACCTGCGCTGGGGCAGAAACAAGAATTCTATCCGGGTTATGGGTCACGGTTTGCAGTTTAATATATGGTTTTTGGCCGGGTAAAAGCAATCAGTAATGCACAATCAGAGGGTTGATTTAAAAGAGGTTTAAGAGCTATCACAAAGGGTAATCAGATCATTTGTGAATCAACTATTCAGATCATAAACAGATCCAGTGAATGGATTGAAGTAGCAGATGTCTACTTTGCATTTGTAAATGGAAAATGCAGTTCGATTCGCTACTTCTAAGTTTATGAGACGAACAACAAGAGAAACACAAACAAACTAACTAGACACGATCCCCAGCGGAGTCGCCATTTTGTTATCGGGAAAAGTGTCTATTCAGAACGACCCTATCCCACTGAGTTGTGACAGTGACCTCAGAAACAAACAGGGAAAACTACTCTTGTATTCTCCTTTATGAACTATAAATGAAGAGGAATAGGATGAACCAACCTGTGTCTTGCGCTAGTCCTTTGATCCAATCTCTCTCCTCTTTGACAGCTTCCAGCTACCTGCTCCCTTACTTGCCCAGCGTCACCAAGTTCCTGCAAGATCACAGAAGAAGGAAACTACACAAAGACATGGATTTATGTTCATAAAAAGCTTAGGATCAGATTTAAGCTAAACATACAAATATAACAAACATCAATGATATACAAGCATGTAGGAGAAACTCAAATAGTTTTATTGATAAAACAAGAAGATCCAGGAGGAGTTACAACCGATGATTCCTGATCCAGAATCAACCTCCCAGCATAGAATCCCTTCTTCACATCCAACAAAGCATAAATCACCCAATACTCTGATATCTATCTCAAAACCAACAACAATTCTCTGCAATGTACAAAATTCCAGCCTCTGGATCTCTTGGTGAGGGATCCATATATAGATGTATGCAAAGAGGATGAGTCAGCTCATGAATTGATTAGTGGCCTCTCTCTGTCAGTTCTTGCTTCCACTTGGAGACTGAGAGCCTCTTACTCATCACTGGTCGAATTCAGTGAGGCAAGTGTCATTGGAGAATATTCTGGAAGCTTCCATTGTCTCTCCACCCCGTGGAATGACTTTGCCACTTGTCATTTCCTGCTCAACGCACCCTGGTAGTGCATTCAAGTGAGTTGCAATGCACCTAGCCAGTGTATTTGGGTGCTTTGCAACGCAGCTAGCTAGTGGAGCAGCTGAAATGATCCTAATTTGACTAGTTCTGAGCAGTTTCTGGTGGAGAACTTCTGGGAGAAGCTGTAATTTGTTGACCTTGTTTCTTTAGGAGCTGGAACAACACTTTTAGGGACTTAGGATCCCTTGGTTTATGGACATTTCATGCTTATAGCTGTCAGGCACAAAAATGTCTATAACAGCAGGAATCTACCTGCACTAGTCAACTCATTCATCATTAACACTAAGTTCCATGATTACTCTAGGAAATCAGTATGAGTTACAAGAAATATGTAAATAGGCATAAAATCTATATAAAAAGATTAATAAAGTGTTGTAATATCTCTTAATATGAAATATGAGCATGTGCAGGAAAAGGGTAACCATCTTGTACTAGTGCATGAAAGAAGGGTCTTTTATTAAGATAAAACAGAGGTTGATATTGATGGAAATGGGGTAGAAAATAGGGCAATTTAGGATACCAACAGAAGTGCAAATAAGTTTATTGGAAAATATTCCAACTTCATTTAAATTGAATAAGCTACTAGGGTACAAATAGAAACTATGACACCACCAAGTGGGCAAGACCACGCATAGTCGAGACCGGGGGACAAATAGTGAGCTTTCGCATTGGATTTTCCAAATATTTTTGAGACTCGCATCTCTACGTCCTTTCCATTGTAAGAATTTTTTTATCTATGCTTTAGTCCATGCCCTAATCCAAGTGAATGTTTTTTCGCGTTATTTCCATTATTTTAAAAGAGAAGAAGAAAAGAAATATGTCAATCTCCCTCTCCACAGGGTCAGGTATTAAGGAAAATCTGAATTAATAACTACCATATTGCATTTTCCAACATGGTACCAGAGCTAAGGTTAACAAAAGAAGACAACTAGAAGGACATAGATAAGAGTTTATTTGTCAAGGGGAATCATTTGCAGAAGGACACAAGGAAAGAAGAAGAAGACCTATTGATCTAGAAGGAGGGTTTCCACATCAAGATTTTGTTGAATAAGATCTCATCATCAAGGTTTCATTAAAGGAAGGAAGGACAAGTATTTGTTGAAGATTTTGTAGTGAATCATCTTGAAGAAGAGGAAGCATCTAAGGATCTTGATATCATCTCTCACTCTTTAAAGTTGTTTGAAGACACCATTATTAAAGGTGTTGTAACTCTCGGAGATAGTTCCTGGCTCTAGGGGAACTAGTGCCCGAGACATCTTAAAAATCAATAAAACTTTTAGAAATTTTGGCCAAAGGGATAGGACATGAATTCTGCAATGAATTACCTAATTCAAGAAACCAAGCCTAAGAAACAGAATGGCTATAGAGATGCATAAGTGTCTGAATTTCTTATTCATGGTATGTGAAGGACGATTGCAGACCTTCATGAAGGTCTCGAAACCAAATAAGATAAGCATATCGATAAGCTATAAGCGGCTCATCGGTCTATGCGAAGGAAGGGTTAGGGTATAAAATGACATCACAATTATCTCAGGGTGTGTAAACTTGGTTCCTGCATCCCCCCATACTGCTTTGGGTGAGACTTCAGTCTGCGCTCCACGGATTGATGCCGAAAGGGCCAGTAGTGTAGGGATTTTCTTGGCTAATTAACGCTTAACATGGATCAGTTTCGATCAAGCCAACAATTCTCCCGCAATTATTCCTCATCAATAACATTAGTAAAATTCATTGGCTTACCTCTTTGAGATAGTCTTCTTTCATTCTTCATTAGATAAGATTATGATCTTCCATCTCTATAACAACTTCAGATGATTGTCTACTCCCATTAAGTAACTCATCAATGGACTCGTTCTATTGAAACCATTGAAAGACTTCCTCATCTAAGAGGTTTCCTTCATCATATTTTACTTCAAGATCTTTAGTCATCCTAAAGACATCTTCAGAAGGATACCTATCTCCTGCAATGCCTCTAATCATACACAAATTTTCAGTTTTAAAAACATAAGACCTTGCGGTCTCATTCGATGCTTCAGCCACTAGGTCTTCTTGTTGTTCTAAATCCTTCATATGATTGATAAGATCCTCTATATATTTCTCCTTTGTATCTTCATTACTTTCAAAAAGCAATGGGCCATGCTCTAGTTCACATACCAAAACTTCCTCTTTATACTCATTTACTCTGAGTAACTCTTCCTTCAACTGAGCATTCAATCTATGCTCCCACTTCACTTGAAATCTATGCCATTTGACTTCTCTTTTCATAATCCAACTATACCTCTCGTCTTCCTTATTATTCTGTAACATCTCCATCAATAACTCAATACAAAATTTTATCTCAGCTTTTTCCCTGTCAATCTCTTCTTGACTCTTCCTCGTGCCACTCTCCTTGGCATATTTCCTTTTGTTGTGGCTTTCCTCTGAACCTCTGCAATGGCCTTCAATGATCATTTGCTTCACCTCCTTTGTGAACTCCATCTTGTTCACTTGTGGACTGAACCTAAGCCTCTCTCTTCAGTAAGTCTCCATGCTTGCCTTTGATATCTCAATAATCTTTTCTAATTAAGCCTAACCTATTGATACCTTACCTTACCAAGAAATCTCCTTGAGCTTGATCTATGGTTCTCTGCCTCTGGAACAATTTTTTGAGTGAACTCTTTCACTCTTTTGGGGTCTACAACTTCCACTTCCTTTGAGAACATTCACTTGTCCTCCTTATTCAGCCTTTGTTGGAAATCTTCAAGGTTCTGCCACTGTTTAAGATATTGCACGCTCTTCCACTTGAGAACACAACTAGTTCTTTGTTACAACTCCTCTGAGTTGTATTTTCTACTAACACCATTTTTGTCTGCAACCTGAAATCTGCAAACACAATCCTAAAAACCAAAGTTAAAAATAAAAACATACCATATCACCTTCAAGATCTCTGCATGATCTTGTTCCACATTCATCTCAACTTTGAATGGACTATTCTTTGTTCATTTTCCTCTGTAAATTCTCCTTAAGAGTATCAATTACATCCCAATATACAGCCACACTTTATCTCTGTGTGTCTGCTAGCTGTCAGATTTAAAATATTATCCTTTCTTCCTGTGTAATATCTTTAACAAATGTACACAAAGCACACTAGCTTTGTTTTCCTGCTTTGTTCTGTCATTCTTTAATGATCTCCTCTTTCTGTAATCACAATTGTATCTGCATATACAACTTCGAGAGCATAAGTATGTTCTACTTTTCCCCAAAGAGCTTTTACTTGCTCCGATACAAAACTAATGACCTACCAGGTCTATACTCCACAATTGGTAGTCTTAAAACACTAAGGCTACACTACAAGTCTTAACAAAGAGACTTTAACCCTTCCTATCTCTCCTTGATTCATTAAACTTCCCTCATATTAATATACATAAACAAGGAAGGATTGGTTTTCAGAGTTTTGTGCTATATGGAATACCTAAGTGTGATTAAGGAAACACATGAGTATGTCGATGCTCTATTGCTCGAAACCCACATGCTTGTTTACCTTCAGTGCAGGTTGATGTGGAGCAATGTTTAAGGTGAGAACATGAACTCTTAAAGGTCAATCAAAGACCATTCTGAAGTGGCGCTATGCTTCTGCAATGCTAGTACGAACCTTTTGTCACTTGCATGACCCATGGCGCAACCCTTCTATCTCAGGCGTGACCCTTTTGTCTAACCGCGACCCTTCTGCTCCTGGCACGACCCATAGCATGATTTTTCTATCTTAGGTGCGACCCTTCTGTCTCAATGCAACCCATCTATTTTCTGGCATGACCTTTTTATTTTCCAGCATGACCTTTCATCAACAATTCCCTCTCAGTGAATGGATCAACGATCTTTGACCTCCACAGATCTCCAAGACTCTAATTCTCTCACTCGTTCAAAAGTTGGCTGCAATTCCAGTATTACTCGAAAGAACATATGTCAAGGTTCCAAAACCCCTACAACCCACCTTCAACCTGAGGTCATTTTTTTATTTCATTTAGAGTCGACTTCATCCCATTTTGACAACGATTTCCTAAGGCAAAGACTTCAAGGTCAATGCAATCTTCAACGTTCACTTGTATGTAGATGCGATTTCATCAATATTTCTCAACACAACAATCCTCTCATAAACAAATCCACAATTCAATGCATTCAACAGGATTCAATATAATTTCACATACATTTGATGTATTAAGTGGGTTTCCAAACATTCTACCAGAATCACATGTTTCTGTAGTCATGAACCACCAGAGATATACAACCATAACAATTCAAACATTTAAAACATTCATAATCTAGAGGAACACAGATATTTACTTCACATTGACAGAGATATTCAAAGTTCCAATGCACATAAAAATGCATTTCATTAACCAGTTTCAAATATATACAATACTTGGCCTGATTTCCAATATGGGCACGCAACCCTGGCCTTTTTCTCCACATTCCATACTCACCTCTTCTCTACATGCCCCCTAGGCTTACAATTATAGGAACAATTACATAGTTATGGATCATTCTGGTTCCTAGTTCTTCTCCATACATCTATCAACTAGTTCCTAAAATCTCCTCATGATCCTGTGAGGATCTCAACAACGATTCTATATCTAAATTCTGTCTTTATGAGCAGATTATACCAAATCTCTCAATCCACTTTTAACTCAACTAATTTCATATTCTAGGATCTCCTAATCTCCAAGATTTATGAAATCTTCACAAGTCTAACATCTCTCATATTCTCACATAATTGAGAATATTTACATTTAAAACCTCACACACATATTTCTCACTCAAATTATTAAAAATATACAAAATTTCCTATTAAGAAATCAAAAACAACAAAAAATCCTTGAGCAGGATGCCCCTGCATCATAACACACCTCACAAGGATTTTGGTGTACTATAGTTCTTTTTTGGTGATTTCCAGACAATAGTTATGAGAGTAGTGCGTTAGACCTCCATTACTAGGGATTTAAGGCCACTCCTGGACAATTGAATCCACATAGCCGTGCTGGTGTTCTTGGCTTGAGTTTAGTAATGCCACATTTATGCTCTCAATATGGGCATACTTCCCATGGCCCAATGAAGGACTATTTTTAGGAGAGATTTCTGAATCAAGTTAGTATAGTTTTCAATTGATGCTAAATCATTAGTTATATATGTGATTATACAATTGATAGATTTTCAATAAAAGATTGATAAGGTTGCATTCTCTTCTCTCTTCTTATTGTGGATTTTCAATGTATCAAATTTCTCACTAAGAGTGCCAAGAATACATGTTTTAAAGCTTCCAAGTAAATTACAGAGTTAACTCTACTTACTCCACCATTTGCTAATATAGTTACCGTAGAGATGTTGGAATGTCTAGGTCCCTTACCATATTTAGACATTCTTCTCGAAATACATTTACATAATTCAGAGATGTCTTCGAAACTTAGATGAGATATATCTCCTTCTCCCATTAGATTCAAAAGATCTGTCCATTCTTCTTATTTTCTCTAAGTAAAAAAGTTTTTAAAATAGAATATGTAGTTTGTGTTGGCCCCATGCTTAGTGGTATGATAATAATTGTTCTCCTTAATGCAGACAATATTGTTCTTTTGGTGAGGAGCTATTATGATCTTGGCAAGCAACTCTGACTCCTACAATATTTTTATTCCAAGATGGATATGACTTGAAATACCGACAAAACCAAAGCCATGATAATTAAATCCAAAAAAAAATCACCATAATATTTTCATTTATGACCTTAGGGGAAATTCCTTCATAAAAATATTTATGAATCAACATCCATCATAAGTTCAATTGGAAATATAACATTGAGAAAATGATAAATTATTGTTGGAAAGCCTACTATGGGCTTGAAAACAATTGTAAGTCAGCAAATCTTTGGGTTTGGGATAAAAACACACTCCTCTTGGAGACGCTAGTCACTCTTATTATTTTTTATGGATGTGAGCCTTAGGGTTGTAGTATATCTAGAGAGTCATGGAGGAAGATGAAATGGATCCAAAAGTAGTTTATAACCTACAACCTCAACATTAAAGGAAACAATCACTATGTTATCCTCTTGATTGAAGCAATCCTTTCCCCGATTTAAAGCATGACTGTGACTAGGTATCTTATGTATATGATGAATTTATACAACATGGATGCCAATTGGTTTGCTTAAATTTCTTTTAAATCTAGTCTAAATGCCCACCTTTGGCTCAAATGAGGGTGACATACAAATGCAGTTGGACCATTGGAGAATAAAAGAGAAGATTGTCTTTACAATATTAAAAATATTATTACTTCCAAATTTAAGGAGAAGTTGTGGGTAATAAGGAGTTGGAGACGATATTATAAGGAAGTGATCAACCGCAAACTCGAAAACCAAAATTCTCTCTCTATCTTGACTAGTGTTAAGAAGAAAATGAGCTTTTCCATGATTAGAACTAATTTTCATGATCTTCATAGTGAAACATGGTATTGGTTGACTCCTAAAATGCCATTAGATGAAAGAGCTTTTTACCTGTGCAATCCTAAAAGAGGGTAGAAATAGTTTCTCTTAAATTGTTATCCATTTTACACTGACATTCCACCTAGTTTTCAAAATATTTACCATTCTATGAACCTTCTTAATCATTAAACTCAAAATATGGTGATTTGAAAACATTTTTCTCACTTCTTTTTGAGCTTTAACATTTTAAAGAGTTTTAATTCATCTTTTACTTTATTAATATCCCGTAAACCATATATTTTAGCGGACACTAATTATTGTTATATATATAACACAATTTTGAAAATTTTAATTTATAAAAGTAATTTTTGATATTATTTTTGTGTAAAAAATGCTGATTATTAGTTTGATTAAATTATATAAAATATAAATCAAAATCATTTTTAGTGCTGAAAGAAAAAAATGAATTACTTACTTATCTTAATAAGAATTGCGTAAATATAAACATTTTATCAAATAAATGTTATCATCCTGCTACCATCGTCAAAATATCAGATAAAATATCAATAAATAATCACCGAACTAAAAGCTAAACACTAGAAAGAGCCACCAAGTATTTTTTTAAAATACAAATTATTTTAATTAATAAAATATCACAAATAAAATAGGAGTTGTCTATAATAAGATTTTTTGGAGATTCCGGTGACGGAATCCGGCGGAAGAAACTGAGGTTAAATCTTGATTTGTCGCAGTTAAAATGGTTTTAACTGCATATTTGGATTCAGCACCCTCGAAAACCCTGGGACGCTTTTATTGTGCAGAAACTAGCTATCAAACTTGCGATTCCAATAAATTCCTGCCGAATTTCGACTGGAAAAACCCGCCTGAAAAGATTTCAAAAAATCGAGTTATAAACAACTGCAATAAAATAAAATAAAAGACAGCATTCCCAAGCATTCCCAAGATTCGAGACAGGATCGCTACAGTATTAGCAGACTTCATTCCTAAACTACATTTGCACGGGCTTCACAATAAAAGCACTTATTTAGTAATGAATCTCCTATAGGTTGGATCATGCAATCTCAAATGTTCATTCTGAAGGACAAGGAGGAAGAGGCGAACCACAGAGACATGCATATGAATCCAAGGGTTCGCCTCGTGGAATCATGCGACATAGATGGTTGAAGCTCAAGTTCAACTAACTCAGACCCTACAACTGGACCATCTTCTCCGGAATGGGTTCCTCCAATTGATTACTCGACAGATCAACGAATTCCAGAACTGACATATCACCCAGCGATTCGGGTATGCTACCAGTACGGTTATTCTTTGAAATGGAAACATAATTCAGGCTTGAATCCCCGCCAAAAGAATTGGGTAGTGGGCCTGCGAAATTGTTGAATGATAACTGCAACGAGCGGAGTTTTGGCGGATTGCCTAAGCAGGCGGGGATGTCACCGGATAGGCGGTTTTTGTTCAGAAAAAGGGCTTCAAGATGGGATGACCGGGGAATACAGCGTATATTCCCCGTGAGTTTGTTTTGGGACAGATCAATGGTTATAAGAGATGTTAACTTCGTTAGGGACGCTGGGACAGATCCTGTCAATATATTCTGATCCAAAGCCAACTTATAAAAATTAGCGCTCAACGAACGTGCTTTGTATGTTAGGGTTTTATCTTTGTATTTTAGGGTTTCGGATACAAACGAGTCGTCCGTCAGCTTTGATTATCAACGAATGATACTAACCAAAGATGAGTATCCTTTCTATTCAATTCCGATACTAACTAATCGTCTGTGAGCTTTGATTATCAAGCAATGATAAAATCCGGCCAGCTGTTTTAGGGTTTTGTGCCATGTAGGAATTTGCTTAAACGATTTTTACGCCGCAGTGCTGGTTTGAAGTTTGAACGAATGGTACGAGATCGCCTTCAAATTTCAAAACTCCTTGACCAATTTCGCCGTTTTCACATCCTGAAACCCCCAAAGCAATAGGGTTTTGTGCCATGTCGGAACTGACAGTGCTCGTTTGAAGTTTGAACGAACAGTACGAGATCGCTAAGGAATTTCAAAACTCCTTGACATCCAGAGTTATAATTGTAGATAGAAATTTTGGCATGAAATTAGTAAAAGGTTATAATTATTTTATAGAAATTTTAACATGATTTTGATCAAATAGTTAGAAATTTTTGAAAATATAAATTATAACTGTGATACTAAATCCATTTCATAAACACTCTTCAATCAAAAAAATTTCACCATCCAACCTAAATGGTAGTCCAGTTAGACAACGGCCATCGTAAAATAGAGTACCCAAACATTGAATCCTTTCACTCGTCATTTCTTGTAATCGTTCCATGTGATTTGCGTTGGAAAATTAATATTCAAAGCATTCTCTTAGGTCTGAATTTCGGTAGTTCACATGTATGTGTTCGCATTCGACATTTAATAGTCAAGGCATCGTTTATTATGGGTTACATCAACTTATCTTATTTCACTTCATTAAATTATTTTTTTGTTGATAATGATGGTAGTTAACATTTATTAAGATTAAACATTGGTCTATCAGACGTAAAGAAATAAATTATTTATTTTGATTTAAGATTTTATTTTTATGCTCAAAAAGCTTGGAGAGAAGCCTCCGGAGGTCACTATAATTTTGACATTGTAAAAGGCTAGAAAGTAATTTTGACATTGTAAAATGCTAGGAAGGTCAGTATTGTAACAAAAATTGTGAAAGTGAGATCTAATATGGTTGTAGGCTGGGCACTCTAAGAGAAAGTGGTTTTCATCCTCGATGTTCCTATTCTCAAATATATGGCAGATCCTTTCCATCCAGGCGTTTTAGGAACTGCCCAACTCCCTGTTTCATTATGGAGCTCATGAGAATTCCTTCTAATCTTTGCTATATTAATTTTCTTCTTTGAGCTAGTTAAAATAGAAAGATACTTTTGATCTTCTAGGGTGGGGTTGATTACCTTCTTATAATAACTTAATTTTCTTTTAGCCACTAAATCTTTCTCACACCACATTTTTTCTTTGAACTTAGAAGTAAAAATATCTTTAATGTTATTTATGTTGTGCAATGCATCATTCTAGTTGATCTCCCAATAGGTGGTTTTGGCTGGAATTTAAAGCTAGCTTAAGAAGTTTATGGTCGTCTATGTTATTGAGTTTGTGCTTGTACAGCAGAAACCTAATCATTACTAAGCTCTCAATAGGCCTAATCATTACTAAGCTCTCAATAGGGGAAAGACCTGCTTCTATAATTAATGTTATTTATCGTGAATTTTAATATTTAAATTGTTTTTAATATTATATAAAGTTTAAGTTAATTATAAAATATTTTTATTATTTTTCAAAATATATTTTACAATAATTTTTGTAATTTAAAATTTTAATATATCAAAATTTTCTAAATTTATTTGTAAATTTAAAATAAATTTTAATTAGCAAAAAATTAAAATTATATTTTAAATAAAAAGATTTAAAATTTTAAAATTTTTACGTTAAAAAATAAATATTTAATGTAATTTGGATTACAGAAGCTTGAATTAATATTTTATGATTATTTTCATTTTTGAATTATCATAACTTTTTTACTCTTTAATAATATATTTTAATAAACATATTTAAATTATATAATATTTTATTATTTTATTTTGATATATTTAAATATTTTATATTTATAAAAAAAAATCCAATAATTTTTTTTAAGTATAAACATATATCTATTAAAATTTAACATGTATTCAAATTTTGACTATGACCAATTTTCCATCATCCATATTTATGAAAATTGAACATGTATTCAAATCTTGACTATGACCAATTTTCTATCATCCATTTTCTTTTTTTAAGTTTATTTCTATGTAGTATTAAATGTTGATTTATGCAACATGATCTTAAGATATAGTGTAAATTTTATTTGTTTCTTTTCGTGGATTTCTTTGTTTGTATGATGGAATATTAAATGTTTATTTATCCACCATGATCAATTTTCCATTATCATTGGAGATTTTTTTTAAAGGGAGGGTTCAAATAGGGTTTTTGACTTCTAGTTGAGGAATAGCGCATGTAGTTTTCCCAGTTCATTGCGGTATTTTATTTTAACACTCCAAGCCTATGTTGGGACATTTCCATTTTTTGTTAGGTGTGACAATGTCCAATAACCCTCTATAAATTGTTATGGATAATTTTTTCTTTATATTCATTAATTACAGCAATGCCTCCAAGTACCACCAAGGTATAATTATGTGCCAATACTACTAAACCTTGTCAACTTGATATATATCATTTCATTATATTCCCAAGATATGGTGATATGCACATCTAAAAGGAATTTAATGCAAATTCTTAGCAATTAATTTTTTTCACACAACACCTATAATTCAGTTGAAACAATTTAAATTGACACATAACACATGAAATGGTTCATAAGGAATTGTAGCATAATTAAGTGAATGTTACAAAAATACTTATTTTTTAAATGACCAACTAGTTATAGACCTTCAATATTCATCCCAACTATCGGCCATGGTGTTCTTGGCTCTCAAGTGTGGGTCACCCCCAAGATGTGGCTTCAACTTCATGGACAGACAACTCACCCAAATCCAGGTACGTGTCTAGCATCATCGACCATCCAAGGTACCAAACCCAAACAACCTCCAAGCTACAGGTTCATGCCTCCATTAGCATAAACCCAAGTAGTTCACACCTATCTTTGCACCTATATTTCTTGAGGCTATGTTGCCCCCTCCAAGGTATCTTATTGTCGAAGAAGAACAGTCTCAACTCTTTGGCTCCAGGAGCTCCTTTTACCCTCCGAACACTCCAATTATCCTTTAGTCCCTCATCTTATACACTAGCAGCCTTCAACCTCAGGGCTCACATCCCCCATTAGCGTGCACCCAAGCAATACAAACCCTTCTCTGTACACGTACTCCCTCAAGCTATACCACCACCGCTAAGGCATATTAACTAGTAAACAAGGATGGTCTCAACTTTAGAGATCCAAGAGCTCCTCCTTCCATCCATGGTTGTCCATTTTGATTCCCCACGACTAACTTCCTCACAAGGGAAAATCCCTTCCTTTTTTAACATGATTTTTCTCTTTGAAATTTGGCAACCCCTAAAGTCAGTTATGGACTTAGGTTATATTCATCTGTCCCCATTTTCTAATTATTGTTAGATCATATAATCCATTTTTATGTTCTCATGACATCTTCCCCCCATACTCCTTTTGTCTAATTTGGTCTGTAGCTATTATGTTTTATTAATACGCACGAGTTAAGAATATTTACAAAATCATACTTTCTAGCCTCATAACATATAAAATCATATACATATGGGCACACCAACTTTAAAACATATGCATATACATATACACATAGCACACTGCCCCCAAAAAGTAATTCTTAGCTCACTAACCTAAATTTTCCATGTACATGATATTTACAATACAGGAGGTGAGTAGGGGTGTCACATTCCCCCCTTATCTATGAACTTTCCTTGGTGCATTATATGTACACATATATACAATATGATTAACCAAAAAGATCAGGGTAATCTTCCATCGTTACATCTTCATGCTTCCATGTAGCATCCTTTGTGATGAAAAGGGTCCACTACACCTTTACCTAGATGATTGATTGATTCTAGAGCTTCATAGCATTCTTATCCAAAATTTTTATTGGTTGGACCTAGTTGTCTCCCTCATGCTCCACGTGAATCATATTCCAATTAATTACATTATTAGTATCAGGAACATACTTTTTAAGTAACTAAATGTGAAACACATATGAATATGCATGGCTTTTGGAAATGCAATCTTATACGTGATTGGACCAATCCTCTTTAGGATATCAAATCATCCACAATATTTAGAGGCAAACTTTGCAAAACTACCCAATTTTAATGAAATTTTGTTTTCCTTCACTTTCAAGAAGACATGTTCACAAACTTTAAATTCCCTTTTGCATGTGTTCTTATCAACTTAGCTTTTGTGTCTTTTCTAGAAAGGCTTCAGATTCTATTTATTTTTTATCACTTTTTATCATTTTCTCTTTCATTTCTCTAACCAAGTTTGGAGCAACATTGACCCTGACCACCGGATTATCCCAATTCACGCCTGTATTACATTTTCTATCATAAAAGGTTTTAAATGGTTGATCCTCAAAGATGCTTAGTCCCCATTATTGTAAGAAAATTCCACTAAGCTTAGATATTCTTCCCATTTAGATGGGGAGAATTTTTTATAAAGGGAAAGTTTGAGACATTTTATCTTAAGTTTTAACAATTTAACTTGTTATTTAGTCATAAAATATTAATAATATTGCATTATTTTATTAGTAATTTATAGATAAATGTTTTATTTTTCTAGATTTATAGTTTAAATTTAAAATAATGTGTAATTTTTATTTTTTAAATGTAAATATTGAAAATTAGTTTAAATGATTTATCCATATTTATGTACTTTTCGAATTTGTATTTTTTTAATAAGAAAAAATAATTTCATGACCAAAAAAATAGGGTTAAGTTTTTTTATTTTTTCCCATACACAAAATCTATCAATCAATCTTGAGTTTTTAAAAATAATTTAACCTAAGAATAAAAAACAATTTCTCCCAACATCATCAGTTTTTTCTATATTTTTATGCAATAATGTATGGTGTAGGTTAAATTAATAGTTGATGTAGTTATGTAAGTATTATCAAAGAATCATTATCTTTTATTCTTTGATTTTAAAGTGGTTTATAATGAAGGATTACCATGTGAGTTAAGTTTTCACTAGCTAATAAACCAGTTATTGATCTACTCCAGCTGCAGGCTTGTTTCTTGTACAAGTGTTGTCTTCTTATCTTCAGTTCCGTAATTCCATTTGGAATGTGATTTCCACAGAGCCTTAAACCGTGACGTTGTATCACGAGGAAAATTACCAGCTCTACGCTTACGGAAGATCTCTTCTCTTACATTTACAATATTCACTCTATATTCTTACTTGAAGTCTATATTGAGCTCCGGCTAACCCATTCCATAATGTTGGAAATATTAATCCCAACCACCGTGTTAAATGTTGGGTGTTTTTCCAGCTTATGTCTCTATTTAAAGATGGAAGGACTGAAGCTAGAATAGAATTTAGAGCATTTAATGTATTTTGGTAATTAGATATGGCAAATCATTCATTCCATCATTATTGTGATTTCTACACTCAACAACAATAGCGTATTAATTATTTTGCTTTGACATGTATTAATGTCAAATATTTTGATTTGACATGTATTAATGTCAAAATTGTGTGTTGAGATAAATATGTATGTAAAAATTATTTTGCAAAAAAACAAAGAGAGAAAGTGAGAGTCTCTAAGGAGAAAACGATGGAGAAAATTTTGGTGGGCTCATGAAGTTGTGTTTTACTATGTGTTATTGCGAGTAAGTGTAAATCACTTAAAATCTTTGTTTTACTTGGTGAATGAATAATTTAGAATTCAATCCTAAGTTTTTATTGTGTTGCTCCAAACTTACTCTATTCTATTAACCTTTGTTTTACTTGGTGAATGAGCTGCAGTGTCATGTAATTTCTTTTTCATAATTTAGTATTCAATCTTAAATTTTTATTGTGTTGCTCCAAACTTACTCTGTTCTATTTTTGCCATGTTCTCTTTTTGCCGTGAGTGAATACTGGTTTTTTTAAGTCTCTCTATAGTTGCGTGAAATCAACTTCCCGAAAAAGTCATAGAGGTGAGCGAAATCAACTTTGCAAAAGTCACTACTGAACCTCTCCACGTAAAATTTTTTTGAGCATGGTATCAGAGAGGTTAAAATTTGTTAGTGTAAAAACAAGTGTTTTTACTATTAGCTAAAATTGTTTTGAGGGATTTCTTTTAGCATATTTATGAGTAGGTAGAAAGTTTTTTTTCTTTCGCTTAGAAATTGAAACATCAAACACAAGCTTGACTAATCCTAAAAAACCTTGGTTTAATGGCAAAAAATATGACTATTTGGCTATTACAATGAAGGCCCTATTTTCTTCTCAATTCATTTGAGATTTGGTGGAGAATGATTTTCAAGAACCAGTAGATGCAGTAGCATACGATGCCTTATCTCAAATAGAAAGAGATTTGTTAAGGGACAATAGGAAGAAGGATTCAAAAGCTGTGTTCTATATTTTCCAAGCAGTACGTGAAAGTATTTTACCAAGGGTTGCGGTAGCAAGGAAGTCCAAGAAAGCATGGGACACCCTCGAGACAACCTACCAAGGCATGGCAAAAGTCTAGACACCAAAGCTCCAAATGTTGAGAAGAGACTTTGAAACACTTTGTATGAAAGAGTCTGAGAATGTAGACTCATTTTTTACACATGTAAGTGTGTTGGTTACTCAAATCAGGGCTCATGGTGAGATACTTGAGGAAAGAAGAATAATTGAGAAAGTTTTGAGAAGTTTGCTAACAAGACTTGATGCCATTCTTGTGGTCATAGAAGAGACAAAGGATCTCTCATAGTTCTCAATGGATGAGCTTAATGCATCACTGGTTTCTTATGAACATAGACTGAATAAAGCAACAAAATCCTCATTAGAGCATGCCTTCAAGATACAAGTTTCATTTGGTCAAGGTAGAGGCAGAGCAAGATCATATGCTAAAGGAAAAGGAAGAAGCCCACACAGAGGTGGAAGAAGCATCTCTTCAAGCTCAAATGGAAGAGACAACAATCAAAATTCAAGTCAAGGCCCAAGCCAAAATCAAGCACAAGGTCAGAGGTATGATAAATCTCAAGTTCAATGTCATTACTATAAGAAGTATGGTCATTATGCAGATGAATGTCGAAAGAAGCAATATGACATTAGTAACAAACCAAATTTAAATTTCACAAAAGAAAATCACAACCATGATAGCATGTTTTTAGCTTGTAATGTGGCATAAGAAAAATAAAGCAATATATGGTATCTAGATTCAGGGTGTAGGAATCACAGGTCAGGAAACATAGAAATTTTTTCCAATCTAGATAAAAGTGGGAAATATGAAGTGACATTAGAGACCGATAGCAAAGTCTCTGTCATGGGAAAATGTAGAGTTAATATCCTAAAAAGGAAGGGGGAGAAGAAGAACATCTCAGATGTTTAGTTTGTCCCCGGTTTGAAGCATAACCTCATAAGAATTGGATAGCTCATGCAAAAGGGCTATAATGACTTCTTCAAAAATGATGTGTGCACAATTTTGGATAGGCCTCCAAGCAAACAGATAATTGCAAAGGTTCAAATAACAAACAATAGAATGATTCCCATAAAATTAAAATTAGATTTGCAGAAAGAAGGTGCACAAGCACAACTCTCAATGAACTCACAAGAGAATGGAAGAAAAGAGGAAGTTGTCACACAAGTAAACTTTCAAACAAAGGTAAAATATGAAAATTGGTTATGGCATTTGAGATTTGGTCATCTCAACTTTGGAGGTTTGAATTTGCTGCATAAGAAAGGCATGGTGAAGGGTTTGCCATTCATAGAGAAACCAGACAGCCTATGTGAAGGATGTATCTTGGGCAAGCAACATAGAGAGACATTTCTAGTAGGAAAGTCAGTAAGGGAAAAAACACCTTTGGAGATTGTCCACTTAGATATATGTGGACCAATGCAGACACCATCAATTGGTGGTAGCCACTATGTATTGACTTTCATAGATGACTACATAAGAAGACATGGGTCTATCTCCTAAAATAGAAAAGTGAAATGTTTGAGTGCTTTCACTAATACAAAGCTCCTATTGAGAAGAAAATTGGACACTATATCAAAGTCCTCAGGACTGACAGAGGTGGAGAATAAATTTCAAATGATTTCCTTCTTTTTTGTAGGGAGCATGGAATTCACAAGCAATTTACAACAAGGTATACACCTTAGCAAAATGGTGTGGCAGAAAGGAAGAATATGACCATTATGGAAATGACAAGGAGTATGATGAAGGCAAAGCATTTGTCAAATGATTATTGGGCTGAAGTTGTCGCTTGTGCAACATATACCTTGAATAGATGTCCAACCAAAGACGTCTAGAACATAGTTCGTGAAGAGGCATGGAGTGGAAGAAAGCATAGTGTCGCCCACATGAGAGTTTTTGGATGTGTGGCATATGCACATGTCCCGTATGAGTTGAAGAAGGAGTTGGACAACAAGGGCGAGAAATATATATTTGTTAGATAAAATTATGAATCCAAGGCATACAAACTCTACAGTCCATTAACCAAGAAGGTCATAATCAGTAGATATGTGCAGTTTATAGAAGAGAAAGCATGGGATGGAAGTTTAGAAAATACAGTCAATGTAAAAGAATGTATATTACATGAGGACAGAGGAATTAACAGCAGCAAGTAGTTCCTCAATAGTGACTCCTTCCACTCCTATTCAAGTGGAACAAAGCAGACAGAAAGCAATACCATCCACAAATAAAAGTAGGCAGAAAGGAACACCATCAACAAATAATAGGGTGACTTCGCGCAGCCAAGCAATTGCTTCTCCAAGCACACCGCAAAGCGCAACGCCAAGTGACATGTCAAGCCCATATTAAACAAGCATAAGGAGACCAAAATTCAAAAATTTGAATGAAATTTATGAGCAAGAAGAAGTTGATAGGAAGCGCTAGTCTGAATTCCTTATTTGCCTTACTTTGTCATGTAAATGACCGAATCCATTTTGAAGATGCAGTCAAAGAAGAAAAATGGGTTGCAGCAATGGAGGAAGAAATAGAAGCAATAGAAAGGAATGGCACATGGGAGTTAGTGAGCCTTCCGAAAGGAAAACATGTCATTAGAGTGAAGTGGGTCTATAAGACCAAAAGTAACATTGAGGGAAAGATTGAAAGGCACAAAGCAAGGCTAGTCGTCAAAGGATACAAGCAGCAGCATGGTAGAGATTACGTGGAGATGTTTGTGCCAGTCGTGAGGATGGAGATAGTGCGCGCAGTTGTGGCGATTGCTGTGCAACATAAATGGAGAGTGTATCAAATGGACATAAAATCAAAATTCTTAAATGGGGTGCTGAAAGAAGAAGTGTATGTTACGCAACCACCTGGTTATGAGGTAGAAGGCTAATAAGACAAAGTGTCTAGGTTGAGGAAATCTCTTTATGGGTTGAAACAAGCACTGTGCACATGGCACAATAGGATAGATGCCTACTTGTTGGACAATGGTTTCGAAAAATGTGATGGTGAACCCACTCTCTACATCAAAGAGAGCGAAGGTAAGATTCTCATTGTCATCTTATATGTAAATGATTTGATTTTTGCAAGCAGTGATGATTTCCACATTGCTGATTTCAAACAAGTCATAAAGAGTGAATTTGAAATGACTGACTTGGGATTGTTAAGATATTTTTTGGGCATAGTAGTGAAGAAAACAAAAAATGGTATTTTTATCTCTCAAGCGAAATATGTGGCAGACATTTTGGAGAGGTTTAAAATACAAAACTCCAACTATCATAGGGTTGAAGTTGAGCAAAGAAGATTGCAGCAACAATGTCAATCCAACATTATACAAAAGAATGATGGACAACTTGATGTATTGACCGCCACTAGGCCGGATATAATCTATGCAGTAAGTTTGGTGTCAAGGTATATGGAGACACCCAAGGAGAAACATTGGAAAGCAGTGAAAAGTATTTTAACGTATGTCAATGGGACAAAACATTATGGCATTTTGTACACAACAACAAGTGTTTTCAGGCTGGTTGGTTACACTGACATTGATTGGGCAGAAAGTGTGGACGACAGAAAGAGCACGTCAGGATATGTTTTTCATTTGGGTTCCGGAGCCATTTCATGGGCCTCCAAGAAGCATACAATAGTGTCATTGTCAACAGCACAAGATGAATATGTGGCAACAACAGCGGCATCATGTCAGGCAGTTTGGATGAGAAGGATGTTGAGGGATCTTTATCATGGCCAATAAGGAATGACAACCATTTTCTGCGACAACACCTCAGCAATTGGATTGTCAAAGAATTTTGTCTTTTACCAGAGGACCAAGCATATTGATGCTAAATATCATTTAATTAGAGAGTTGATTAACAATAATGAAATTGTGTTGCAACACTGCACGTCACTGGATCAATTTGTTGATATCTTCACAAAGTCATTGGCATGTGAAAGTTTTGTTTATCTCAGAAACTGTTTGGGAATTGTCAATGGCGACAATTGTGATTAAGGTGGAGTGTTGGAAATATTAACCCCACCCACTGGGTTAAACACCCTAACATCAGCCATACTTGTTAGAAGTATTTTTGCAAGTTGCATTTCTGTTTGAAGATGGAAGGACTGAAACCATAACGGAACATAGCAAAGAATTTAAGGCATTTAATCTATTTTGGTAATTAAATATAAGCAAGAATTCATTGGGCCATTATTCCCCATACTACAGCGTATTAATTATTTTGCTCTGTCATGTATTAATGTCAAAATTGTGTGTTGAGATAAATATGTATGTAAAAATCATTTTGAAAAAAAAAGAGAGAAAGCAAGAGTCTCTGAGTAGAAAATGGTGGAGCAAATTTTGGTGGGGCACGTCAGTGTGAACTGTGTTTTACTTGGTTAAGTGTAACTCACTGTAAAATATTTGTTTTACTTGGTGAATAAAACAGAATCTCATGTAAATGTATTTTTCATGATTTAAAATTCAATCCTAAATTTTTATTGTGTTGCTACAAACTTACTTTGTTCTATTTTTGCCGTGAGTGAATACTGGTTTTTTTAAGTTTCTCTCTAGCTACACAAAATTACACGTAATCAGCTTGGCCAAAAGTCATGTGAAATTAGCTTTGCGAAAAGTCATAGAGCTGGGTGAAATGGCGAAAGTCACTAGTCAACCTCTCCTCGTAATTTTTTTTCAACACGTAAGAGAATGTTCACTCTCATTTGTTATTAGGGATCTGATTGCTAAAATATCCTTCCCACCATCTATACACGGTTTGTTCTACACATTGTGCTATATTATGTCCATGGCATGAGTTTAAGGACATCAGTGGTAACAGAAAAACGAATGCTAAGATTTCTTACCTGGGTTTCTCTATTAAGAAGACAAGGAAATTAGAGAGAGTAATCAGAAACTTCTGCGCACTGAGCATGAATTTTATGAAACCCACAATGCAGGCGAATCTAAACTAGTCGGTATTTAAATGATGAACGATGAACGTGCTTTGTATTTTAGGGTTTCATCTCATACACCATTCCATAGAGATGAGTATCCTTTCAATTCAATTCCGATGCCTAACTAATTGTTGGTCGGCTTTGATTATGAACGAATGATAAAAATCGGTCCAACTATTTTAGGGTTTTGTGCCATATCGGAATTTGCTTAAACAATTTTTACCCGGCAGTGCTTGTTTGAATTTTGAACGAATGGTCAATCTTATTTCATTTCACTTTCATTAAATTATTTTTTGTTAATATTATTTATCCTGAATTTTAATATTTATTTTTTGTATGAATATAATATAATGTTTAATTTAAGTTAAGTAATTTTTATTATTTTCAAAATATATTTTTTAATAATTTTTTTAATTTAAAATTTTAATATATGAAAGGTTTTCTGAATTTATTTGTAAATTTAAAATAATATTTAAATAATAAAAAATTAAAATTATATTTTAAATAAGAAGAATTGAAAATTTTAAGAGCTATAATATATATAATATATTTTATAATTGTTCTCAGTATTAATTTGATAATTGAATTATCATAAATTTTTATACTATTTAAAAATATATTTTAATAAGTTTATTTAATTATTTTATTTTAATATATTTAAACATTTTATATTTTAAAAAAATAAATTTTAGTTAGAAATATTTATTTAGTAAAATTTGACATGTATTTAAATATTGACTATGATCAATTTTCCACCATTTATTTTTTTTTGTATGTTTCTTTCTATGGAATTAAATGTTGATTTATGCACCATAATCCTAAGGAACACTCTAGAATTTTCTTTTTTGTTTCTGAATTTCTTTGTTTGTATTATGGAATATGAAATGTTTATTTATCCACCATGATCTATGTTTTGTTATCATTTTTAAGTGTATAGGGAGGTATTTTTTGAAATGAAGGTTTAAATAGCGTTTTTGACTTCTACATGAGGAATAACACATGTAATTTTCCTGGCCCACTATGGGCTATTCTTGTAACACTCCCAACCCATGTTGGGGCATTTCCATTGTCTATTAGGTGTAACCATGCCGAATAACCCTTTGTAAATTGTTACGGATATTTTTCCCTTTTTGTTCATTAATTCCAGCAATGCCTCCACATGCCATCCAAGGCATAATTATGTGCCTATACTACTGAACCTTGTCACCTCTGTATCTATCACTTCATTATATTCCCAACATATGGTGATATACACATCTAAATGGAATTTAATGCAAATTCCTAGCAATTATTTTATTCACACAACAACAAGAATTCATGTGCAAAAATTTGAATTGATAACATACAAAAGGGTTCATAAGGAATTGTAGCACAATTAAGAGAATGTTACAAAAGTACTTATTTTTTAAATGGCCAACTAGTTAGATAGCTTCGGCATTCCTCCCAACCATAGACCATAGTGTTCATTGCCTCTCAAGAGTGGGTCACCCCCAAGTTGTGGCTTTGACTCCATGGAGAAACAACTCGTCCAAATCTAGCTACGTGTCTAGTATCATCGACTGACCAAGGTACCAAACCCCAACAACCTAGAACCTATAGGTTCATGCCCCCCATTAGCCTACACTCAAGAAGTGCACACCTTTCTTTGCACTCGTAGTTCCCGAGGTTATGTTGCCACCTCCAAGGTGTCTTATTGTCGGAAAAGAACGGTCTCGACTCTTTGGCTCGAGGAGCTCCTTTTATCCTCCGAAGTCTCCAAGTACTCTTTAGTCCAACATCTTATACACTAGTAGCCTCCAACCTTAGGGACCACATCTTCCACTAGCCTGCACCCAAGAAATGAAAACCCTTCCTTGTACACATAGTCCCTCAATCTATGCCACCACCTCTAGATCATCTTACTACCAAACAATGACGGTCTCAACTTTAGAGCTCTAGGAATTCATGCTTCCATTCCTGTGTGTCCATTCTAATTCCCCATGATGAACTCCCTCACAAGGAAAAATCCCTTCCTTTTTTTGCACGATTTCTCTCTTTAAAATTTGGCACCCCCTAAAGTCACTTATGGACTTAGATTATATTCATCTGCCCCAATTTTTTAAATCATATCAACCCTTTTTATGTTCCCATGGTATCTTCCCCCCATACTCCTTTTGTCTGATTTGGTTTGTAGCTATTATGTTTTATTAATATGCATGAGTTAAACATATTTTCTACATCATACTCTCTAGCATCATAGCATATAAAATCATATACATATGGGAACACTAGCTTTAAAACATATGCACATACATAGAAACGAGCGCACTGCCCCCAATAAGTAATTCTTATCTCACCAGCTAAAATTTTTCATGTATATGGTATTTACAATACAGGGGGCAGGAGGGGTGTCACATTCGCCCCCTTATCTATGAATTTTCCTTGGTGCATTATATGTACACATATATACAATATGATTAAACAAAAAGATGAGCGTACTCTTACTTGATTACATTTTCATGCTTCCATGTAGCATCCTCGGGACCGAAAAGGGTCCACTGCAACTTTACCAAGATGATGGATTGATTCTATAGCATCTTAACCTTCCTATCCAAAATTAGTATTGGTTGGACCTAGTTGTCTCCCTCGGGCTCCACCTGAATCATATTCCAATCAATTACATTATTATTATCAGGAACATACTTTTTAATTAATGAAATACGAAACATATTATGAATATGCATGGAAGTTAGTAATGCAATCCTTTACATGATTTCACTAATCCCATATAGGATCTCAAATCATCCACAATATTTATCTACCAACTTTGCAAAGCTACCCAATTTCAATGAAATTTTATTTTCCTTCATTTTCAAGAAGACATGTTCGCCAACTTTAAATTCCCTTTTTAACGTGTTCCTATCAACGCAGCTTTTCTGTATTTTTTGGGAAGCCTTCAAATTCTATTTAATTTTTATCACTTTCTCTTTCATTTCTCTAAGCAATTTTGGAGCAACAATGGCCATGACCATTGGATTATCCCAATTCACGAGTGTACTACATTTTCTTCTCTAAAAGGATTCAAATGGGCCCATCTTCAAAGATGCTTTGATATGATTTAAAATGTTAGTTTGCAGTGCTATGGTCTTCCTCATATTATTAACAAAATTCTTTCATTGTGCTTAAGGATTCACGAATTTTTCAAGTAAAATGAAGAGTTTTTATGTTAATTTTATGAGCAATTTAACATAAACCAGAAACTGAACAGCAACATAAACATATACAGAACATCATCAAAAATGAATTAGAACAAGAACACTATAAAGGAGTTCACCCCTCCTGGGATACCTCTCCTTGGTCCAACTTCCAATGTATTAGGCCTCTCTATTATACTCAAAAGTGTAAAAATATGTGTTTACAATGCTCCAATGCTTCTGAAACATGCTCCAATGAGTCGAGTATGTTCAAAAATAGTCATATAACATCTTTTTGCAACCAATTTAGTGGAAAACTGAAGAAGTTATGACTTCTCCTAGTTTTCCCACTATTCATTTCACAAATTGCTCCACATCTGACAAGAACCCACAATTTCACTCCAAAAGTCATCTAACGGAGTGAGAATTTTTCCATGCAACGGGCCATAACATAATTTTCCCTAGATTGATAATGGTTTTAGCCTTGTCTTTCCATTTCCAAGATACCCATGGTGTTGTGGGTTTTCCACTTGATTTTTTTCTTATTGATGCTCATAATTCCTTATGGTTGTAGGTTGGAAGAAATGCTCTAGAAGCCCTAGAACAACTTGGGTTAAGTTACTAGTCCTGGAGCCTAGGTTGGGAAAAACTCTTTGGAGCCCTTGGTGGGTTGTGTTATTAGTCTCTCGAGCTGGGTTGGACAAATGCTCTAGAGCCCTAGAAGGTTGTGGGTTGATTTACTAGTTCCTAGAGCCATGGATAGCTTGGGTAGAGACCGATCTGGTTGGTGTTAGCGATGTCTAACCATGAGGTGGAATCATTGGTTGAAAGTTCAGGTAGTTTGGCCTTTGGAAGCACTAGTTTTGTTTTATTTGGTTTATTCCATGAGATCCCACATTCATGCTTGGAATATGGTGCGAGGGTCAATGGGTAAAAGAGAGATTTGGTTCAGCCCAATCTATGGGCAGGTGGTGCATGGAAGTCCCTAACTTGGTTGGTATTTTCATATGTTAATAAGAGTTATTATCCTATTGTGATTCATGTATATTTGTAACGATTAAGTTGGTGATATTATGGCTTAATTTCCATGGTTTGTGTTGGTTATTTTCTGGTTATATGTTGATTACATGATGTGTATCATCTATTGCTCTTATCATGAATTGTTTATTTATTGATTGGTTGATGAATGTATGGACTAATAATTGTTTTTTTAGATATGTGGAGAGGGAATAGGGACTTATCGGTGATTCTCAGGTCAATTTCATATCTGTATGATCATATATTCATTCATGATCTGTAGCTTTCATGTTTTCCATGTGTTTGACGAAATTCCTAGTATGTTTTGGTATGTCTGGGTCGTTTTTTATTCGATTTTGAATGTTTAGCTCTGTTGTCATGTCAATAATTATTCCAAGAAGTCTCAGGAAGTTATGGGCAGTGGTATAGAGGCTGAATTGGAATTGTGGCTTAGCTCTTGTGACCACACCCTATAAATTAGACAATTTGGGCACAACTGCACTCTTGCAGTGTTCTTCCTGCACTTGGAGGCCTTCAACCACACTTAGGCCTTGGCATTCATGAGGTTGGGAGCTTAGGTCAGTGAAAAGGAGCCCCAACTTAGGTTTTGGTCACCTGGAGTGGTCATTTGGCCCCTGAGTGTCCTGTATCCCTGGGGAATGTTGTGAGTTATCATTTGGTGGTCAGTTATAGGCCAAACTTCCTTAACTAGAGCTAGGAGGTCAAGGAATGTTATAGTAACTTTTCGTCTCATGTTTACAGTGGAAGGCCAATGAAATTGGGTGAATTTGGGAGGAGGCAGTTACAAACTTATCCTCAAATTTTAAAGTAATAATATTTTTAACATTATCCTTGTTCTCTCATATGATCTCCTCCTTTACCCCAAATGGTCTAGACAAGAATGGGCATCTTTATACCAATCTTGCTTGAGTCAGAGGTGGGGGTTTTGGATAGGAATATAAGTTATTTTGGGGAATCTCTTGGCCTCCATGTTTTATAAATTCTTCTTATACATGAGATACCTAATCATAGCCATCATTTCAATGGAGAAAGGCAAGCTTCAATCAAGAGGATAGGGTAGGGAGTATTTCATTTAACATTGTGGTTTTAGGTTATAAATTGCTTTTGGATCAACTCAATATTCCTCTATGATTATCTAGATATATTGCAACCCCAAACCTCACAACCATATAAAATAATATATTGACGAGAGTCTCAAAGAGTAACATTTTTTACTCCACTCACAAAGATTTGTTAACTTACAATTATTTTCAAGCCCATAATAAGATTTGTAGCCCCCAATAACTCTTCTCTCAATGCTATAATTCCAATTGAGCTGATGATGAATGTCGATTCTTGGATACTTGTAATGAATCAACTTTCTCCAACTATTTATTATCATAAATGAAATTATCATCGTTGATTGTTTTGGATTTAATTATCATGACCTTAGTCTTGTCGGTATTAACAACCATACCCATATTGGAGTAATAATCCTAGAGGATTCTAAGTTTCTTGTCAAGATTGTCATGGATCTTGGCTAGAAGAATTATATCATTAGAATAAAGTAGAAGAGTAATGACCATACCAGTGATCCTGGAGCCATCGCATCATGCAACTTCTAAACTTTCTTCTATCTTATCAGTGTAAATGAAAAAAATGGTTGGGGATAGCGCACACCCTTACTTAACTCATATATTGCATTTAATTTCCTTTGACCAACCCTTCATGTTCCTAAGTTTGACAATATCATTCTTGTACATCCTAGTCACAACTACCCTCAAATCAAGAGGAACCATTATCTCTTCTAGCATCTTCCATAACTTATCTTGAGGAACTATGTCTAAATATTTTCTAAAGTTGACAAAATATTAAAATAGATCAGTTTTATTATTGTGACATTCCTCTACAATGATTTTGAGGGTAATAATAAGAAATAAACTTATGAGAGAGTATAAGAGTTAATTTTTTATGCTTTTTCAAAACTAAAAATACAAATATTACCATATGCACAATAACCTTAAGGATGAAGTATTTAAAATTGTTCAAGGAGAGGATGAAAACCTTGAATATCTGGTGGAAAGGTTTTATAACAATATCAAAAGGGATTAAATGCACAATTTAGATGAAGAGACACTAAAAGCTCTTTCTCTAAAAACTATTAGATATGAGTAGATTGATCTCCTCAATTTAATGGGAAAAGGAAATGTCTCCCAATTGTAATTTGATGAAATTTGTAAGTCGTGCGAACACAATGCAAGAGACAAAGAAAAATATGGTAAAAATCCAAGAGACCTATTCATGTCAAGAGAAAGAAAATCTACATTTGGAATAGTAAGTAGCGCAGAATTAGGACATTTTTCAAAATAGATATCCTTGGAAACCTTAGTGAACAATTGTATACTCTAAGGATATTGTTATCACTCAGGTTGTTCCCCAGGAAAATTCTAAGGAGGGAATACGGCCGAGGTAACCACTAACCAGTCTTTTAGCTGCAGATTCTAGCCAATCTGCAACCAAAGAGGGCTCTCTCTTTATGATTTAGCTTTGTTTTGCTATATGTTAGGCTAGTTATGAAGTGCAAATATTTGTTTGATATTTGGAAGGTGACATTCAATAGAGCAGGGCTACAACGTATGAGAAGTTCAGACCATTGGGTTAATGGAGTCAAATGAAAATAAACTTCTGGGTATGGTTTCCTGGGAAAGGAGGAACTACAGAGCAAGACAATTAAACATGGAGCAATTTTCAAGCTGGAATAAGATGAAATGAAGTCAGGGAATGAAAGGCAATTAAGGATCTTTCATTATGCTAACAGAGGGAAGATGAGTAAATACTACCAAGGAGCAGTTGAGAATTCTTTAATTATATTTAGAGTGTAAGAACCAGGGAGACAAGAGCAGTCAAGAATTCCTGCCTATGCTAGTCCTGTAGAAAACATGAAAATGACAGGAATTGAACACAGAGTACAACAAAGTAAATTATGGGTTATTCTTTTTTCCTGCAATCCAGAATATGATATATAGATGATATATAAAACATAGGAAAAGTAAAACAAGAGTTAGAGAACTTATTGATCCATGAGGTAATACGAGAATTCTGTAACATATTCTTCTGCCATTAATTCCATAACCAACAAGTTCATTAGCAAAGCATTCCAGCAATCTTTATTCAGAAGAGTTCTCAAAATCTACAGCGCAGGTCCAGAATGATATTCACCAACCAACCCCCAATACATCTCTAGGGGAGGCATTTATACAAAAAGAGTTACAAAATATCTCATAGGGAAAATATCAAGCAATAAATTTATCCATCTACTTCTTCAAAGGCAATAAATGACATTGAATACAGAGCGTAATCAATGTAGGAGTAACTTCCACTGTACTAGCTACCTTAGGTGGTCTGCTATATTTGACTTTTTGATTCAACAAGTCGGTTGGTAGCTATCCCTTCAATTTGTGTCCCTGTGTTGCTGTCACGGCCCTGCCATCTATGCCTAATTCTGCTTTAATGCGTTTTGGTGTAAATTCCTTGCTCTGTTAGTTTCATTTTTCTGATATGTGACACGTGCATTTGAATTTGATTATATGCAAATTCTCAAAAAGAAAGAGAACCAAAAACTACCTTGGTAAAATCTCTAACATACTTTGCCACCATTGGTCTGTTGGCAATTGGTGTCTTTGTAGTTTTATTAATGTTTCATCAGCTTCAATATACTTGTAGTAATTGGGCTGGATTTCAAAAAGATGTGTTATCTCATGCTCAATATAGAACAGATTTTCTAACTTGTCATATAAGCTTTGTCCAGAGGGAGGCACTATGTCTTCTGAAGTGCTTGATGATGTTGTGATCTGATTGGCAACATATGTATTCACCCTGTGAGCATAGTGGCTTGATGATGCTGTGATCTGATTGGAAACATATGTATTCACCCTGTGAGCATATTGTTCATGTGTCAACAGCCTCTAATTGCTAGTTAATAAGATAGGTAAACCTTTGCTCTGCAAGACTGTGAAATTTTCTGTAAAAGCATTTATTTCTACCTACATTTCTTGAAATTTTCTCTCCAGATTTTGCACAAAAATATTCGTAGTCAGCACCTTTTTAATTGTCAAAATGGTACCTGTTCTGTCCCTGATCTCTAGAGCTGCCAGTTACTCTCTAGTATGAGTATTCAAAAAATGAATTAGTTTATTGTCCTGTTCGGACATGTTTCTCAATAATGCTCTGGCCTTTTGGATCTCTATTTGGGCCATTTCTATCAATTCAATTTGCTCATGGATTGTTTGAATTGATCTCCATTGATCAGTGATGGACTGGCCAATTTTAGTCCACAAAATTGTTTTGATTTTTGACAGAGTTTTATGCAGAGTCAGATCTTTCTCCAAAGATTTGATCTTGTTTTCCAAGGCCTTTACCTCTCTTGTTTTCTCAGCCACAGTTACTTTGGACTTATCATAATTCACCTCTAGTTTGGCCAGTTTTTCTTTGGCTTCCTTTAGCTCTGCCATTTGGACTTCTAAGGCCTTTATTTCCTCCATCATCTTTTCCATTCTCATGCTGGTATCTGGCACTGTTGTTGTTGTTGATGTAGTAGTTGTCACTGCTGCTGTAGTTGTAGGAGGAGTTGTTGTGCTTATTGGAGTTGTTTCTAGTGGCTGGGAGGTTGACACTCCTTGTCTTTCCTGCAATGCCTTCTCTAAAGCCTGCTCTGTTTCACTCAGCCTTTGATTCATTTTTATTAACAGCTCCATCCTATCTTCTTCTTCTTTTTCTTTCACCATCTCTGTGGCCTGCGGATGCATAGTAACTGGCAGTTTTAACTGTTTCTTGAGGGCAGCTATGTCATCCTCCTTTTTCTTTATCAGTGCTTTTATTGCCTTGGGATCCTTGGGATTATGTCCCAGTTCAATGATGATTTCTTCCAACGACTTTATCATGTTGTCCTTGGCCAGAGAGGATACCTTTTCCAACTCTAATTGAGCAGATATATTATTTAGTGAATTCTGTAATTGCTAAGCTAGTATGGCTTTATCTTCCAAGGTGGAATAAACCATTTCACCAGTTTGTTTGTGCAGCTCAACCTGGTCCAAAGGATGAATGTCTTTGGCTAGAGCCTCCAGGTTTGTTCTAATATAATCGGCAACTGACTGTGGCTGCTGCACTGTAGGCTTGAAATGACTCAATATCAACTTCCCTTCCTTGATATCATAGGCAGACATCAATCTCTGTTGTTTGGTAGGAGTCATTTTGAGGAACTGATCATAAAGCTACATTCTTATTGGCTCATTTTGTGCCTTGATCTCCATGAATGGCCTCTTAATATCTAAACTTTGTTTTCTTTGTGGCCATGCTGATGAAATTTCCATAATAGGCTGCTTTCCAAATTGATGTCCATGAGAACTAGTAGGTGATTCTGTCCCTAGGGAAATTAATGGGTTGGCTGCCCTTTCACCTCTTTGACTTCCAATAATCTCCTCTATAACTTCCTCTTCAGGTTGAGGATCCACTCTCTACCTCTTTTCTTCTGGTTGTTCTGCTGGCCCACTTTCGGGTGTGGCCTCTTCTCGGTCCCTTTTTCTACCCTTCTCCTCATTGAGAGGAGTTTGCAATGCTTGTATCTGTGGTGCATGGGTCTGGGCAGGAGGAATTTTCCCTTGGCTTTGCTGCTGTGATGATGTTGACTGATCGGTCATTTCTTATTGCTCTGAATGCAGCACTTCTTTGTCTTTGGATGTTCCTGCAGGTGGAGTATTTTCTTGGGCAGGTTGTTGTGATGTTGTAGCAGATGATGTGCCCACTCCAATGTGTTGAGGCAATTTGAAAGAGACCTGTCCAAAGAGTCCAGGTCAAGAGTTTTTTCAAGGTTTTTCATTGCCTGCTCCATTTTTTCTTCCTCAGTAATCTGTTCTACCAATGTGCCCTCTACCCATTCATCCTGCTTGGCATATTGTTCCATATCAGGGATTCTACAATGTTCATAGCCTGATAGCCTATATTTTGTCTTTCTCTCATGGATAAATCTGTTTGGGTCGTAGGGTACCCACCAAAAACTACTTTTAGTTTGAGCTGCTCATCTAATATATTTTCAGCATCCTTCCACCCTTCCTTTTTGTTAATAATGAGGGGGCCTAGTTGGTTTCTTAGCCTCAGCTGAGCCTTTTTCCTAGCATCATAAAAATGAGTCAAATTTGAGCTAATAAATTGCCTAAAGTATTCAAGGGCAAACAATCTCATAGGTACATACTTTGGAAGCTTGTAGGGGCACAATTCACAACCATAGATACTGATTTCTGTGTGATTTTGGTAAAAGTACCAGTCACCTATTTTATAGCTCTTAGACAGCTGCAAGATTCTCTGCATGTCAACTGAGAGTCTGGGAGGGGGACTTCTCATTAGCAAAGATGAGACTGGATATATGAATAGATCAATGAACTCAAAATAAGTATAAGGAGAATTATGGACTATATGGAAGACTGGGGTCCAAAATATGACAGATCTCCTCTCTCCTTTTGCATCCAATTTCTTGACAGGGAACTGAAAACTATCTGTTTGATAGTACAAGAATAGAATATATATGTATGTTGTATACTTGAAAACCCCTTCTCTATTCAGGCTCATGAATTGTTCATGGATTTTGTTGCTAATGAAGGTAGAAAAGTCAAACTTGATGGCAGGAGGGTGTCCTGGAATAAATATAGACATCAGAGCTAGAATGGTTTCATCAACATACTCACTTGTTCTAAAACCCAAGACATAGGATATCATGTCAATAACAATTCTCCCAACTTCATTGAAATAGACTTGATGAAAAGGAGGTGAGTCCCTAGGCTGGGAGTCTGGGCTCATGAATAACTTGGAAATTCAGCCTATTTCTGCAGAGGATAGTTTGGAGCCTTGGTCCAGCAGATGTTTCATAGACAGAGGAGCCAAAGGCTGATTAGGCTTGAAATGCAACATCTCATTGATTGAGTCAGGAGTGATATAGAACAGGACAGTGCCATTTGGGGACATGACTGCTCTTTGAGTGGGCTCATAGTTAGCACAACACAAACGGATTATATCTGGAAATACATTGACTGATGGAAGATAATATATGGGTAGATTGGACTCCCAGATGCCATAGAGATCAGTCTTGTTTAGGTAGCTGTTTCTAATTTCACAAAATGTCTGCAAATGGTTTTTGATACCCATTAAGTCTTGTATTTGGAAGTCCCTATCAGCTAAGGGAAACCATTCCAACTCCTTGTGTGGTGCATTCAAGGGAGCAACATTGAGGGCTACTGGAGGTTCCATTCTTCAACCCTCTGTATTTTTTAACTTGAAATTTTGAATTTTCACAACAACAGTAGGTAAATTATCAGTTTCTGGTGCTTTCTGTGGAAAGTGCAGGCAAAGATAAGCTTAATTTCAACTCGATGGGTGAATTTGCAGAGGGAAACACAGTTCACAGGTTTTCTTTGGAAAAAATTGGCCAAACAGAGGTTAAAATGCAGAGTTTGGGGGCAGCATTGTGTTTTTAATTCAAAATTTGGTTCTACAGGCGATTTTGGAGAAAAACTCGGAAAAACAGGGTTTGGGTGAAGAATTTGGGTAAATACCTGTTTTACGGATGCCTGGTGCACAATGTGGGTGGCAGGCCAAGCTGAGGGATCGAGCAGCGGAGTTAAATTTCCTGGTTGGTGGACTGTGCAGTAACAATGGCATTTTGGTCATTGAAAACCATGCAAATAACGCGCAGAACAAACAAAGTGAAATGGTAAAAACGACATTTTAACGGCTTTTTGACAAAAAATTTGAGTTTGGCGAGCTTTTGGCGCGCTTTGGTCGGGTGACATCAGCATGACATCATCTTTGTTGGGTAGCGGGGGTACGGAGGTCGACTTGGCAGTGACGTGGCAGACACGACGGATTCTACATAGGCGGGGTGGCGAATGACATGTCTACTGGCGTGAGGGTGACGAGAGGATGACGTTGGCGTGTGGAGGGCATAGGCGGTAAGCAGTTTGGCCCTCGCACCGCCTTTGGGCCAAAGTGGTTTTGTCAGAGGGGGCAACGATCACGCCGGGTGCCTGCCGCGTGTCTCCTGTACGGCGGAAATACCACCCATCCCCCGGATGCTATTGTTCGACATATGGGGGCTCGCAATATGTATGAGGGCTGTTCGATCTGGGGGATCGGATCTGACGGCTAGCGGCACAGCAAACAGGCGAAGGGGTAATATATGGGGCCCGCCATAATATTTCTTTGCTTTGTAAGGTTTTGTGGAGTTTTACAGTGTATTGCAACTTTGGGTTTTCGGGTTGGTTATTTAATTAACCAAGTGTTAATTAAATCCCATGGTATATGTACGCGGGGAGGGTTATTATAAGGTTCCAAGTGAACCTATAATTCCCGAACATTATGGTGTATGGCTATATTAAGCCGGGGGTTGGGATATTTAGATTTTTAGGGACTTTCATGCTATTTTATGTATAATAGGGGCGGGGAATACTTTCAATAGGAGTTATATAATAGAGTCAAAGTGTTAATATGGTTTATGGATAGAAAAACACTAAGTTTATAAGGTAATAACTTAGGTTTTTAGGGAAATGGAAGTGAAATGAAATGATTATTTTTACACAAGAAATGTGGCTTGTTTTGGCTAAGTAAACACAGAGTTCCACTTAGTATTTCTCATAAAATGAAATGAACTAGGACCATTGAGCAGATCCCAATGTCCTTGAGGGGATGTTAGTAAGTTTTCTTGGGGAAATGAGAGGGGAAATTAGTCATGCTCCACCTGAACTGTAACCAAACAAATGCCATTGCACTTATGATATTCATGAGACAGAACACACTCCAAAGGACACAACTAATGACAAACTTGCTTCTGCAACCTCAAAAACTGCCTACCCAGCCTAATACACCTAACGTTTTTTCTTCCTTTTGATTGGGTGCATTTGAACCAGCAAACCCTGATTCTCTTCTTTTCTTTTAACTGCCCTCCTATCTAAGTCTGCCCTTATCTCTTCCAGGGGCTCAGATTCAGCTGTTGAGCTCCCTTTGCTTCTCTACCTAGCTAGTGATCTGCCAAGCTTAAAATGTTTGAACATACCTTATTCTCTAATGCTAAAACAAGAAATTGAAACATGTACTGGCCAAGATTGAGCTATTGAACCATCCATCAAATGTGATAGAAGTCATTGATTGCATGATTTGAACTTGTCTGCAAAAAATAGGACAGTAGTGGCATTTTGACTAGCACACTTTCCTGGTCTTTTCTTTGGGGTTCATTTTCTTTGTTTTCTTGACCAATTCATTCTTTTTGCCCTCTAATTTTTCTTTTAGGGCATACCCTCTTTACATTTTTAAAATTTTTGGTTTTCTGAAAATATGGAACCTTTGCAGCATGGAAAGGATGATCATATTTGGCATTTCCACAGTCAACCATGAAATATGACACCTATTCGTATAGGACCCTAACAGTGGCTCCACTTGGGGATGGCTTTTCCAGGTGAAAAGCCAAGAACAACAGGTCAGATGGCCTTATTTTCAACTCTTGCTGCAATCTGAAATTTCCTTTTGGTATAAACAAACAAAACTGTATCTCTGTGACATATATGATTTTCTGATGAGTTGATTTGATCAATTACAGCTCTGCCTTTGATAGTTTGTCTCAATATTTGCCATCAGATTTCTAGCTCCCAAGTTTTCTTCGTCACTTGTTCTGATAAACTCAAAATGTATCACAAAAGGGTGTCACAATTGCTTCTTTTTCCTCAAAATCTGCTGCATCTTACTCCTTATCTTATTGTTGTAATAAACTGCTGAAAATAGACACTATTATGTACAAAATACAGTCCTAACATGTTTAACGGAGAGGATCAAAATAATGCTTGAGCATTCACCCATTAACTAGCCCATCCTCTGCTTTTGTACCATCTAGGCTTCTCAAAAAGTAAGTGTTGTTTCCTTGTACAGCCTGAATGATAAAAGGTCCTTTCCATAGGAAATCAAATTTGCCATGTTTTCCTTTGTCTTCCCTCCTAGAGTCCCATGTCAGCACTTTGTCTCCTATGAAAAAATCCTCAGCCTTTGTCCTTTTATCAAAAATCTTTTTAAGTTTCTCTTGTAGAACCTGAGTTCTCTGATACACTTCTTCTCTAGTCTGCTGCAAGTGAATTGTTTGATTGATTCTTCTTTGAATATCATTGGGTTCTGCTTGTATCTCTTGCAGCAATTTTATTACATGGATTCCCAGGGATGAAGGGAATACATCTTCCATTCCATAAACCAACTCATAGGGGCTTGTCCCAATAGATATCTTTTTGGCCAACCTGTCTACCCATAGTGCATTAATGAGCCTTTTGTGCCAATTCTTCTTGTTTTCCTCCAATACTTTGTTTATAATGTTGATCAAGCTTTTGTTGGATGACTCAGCTAGACCATTACCTTGAGGGTAATAGGCTATGGAGTGGCCTAAGGTAATGTGGTACTTATGACAAAAATTGATCATTCTTTTAGATTTAAAGGCAGCAGCATTGTCAGTTATTATTTTTTCTGGACAGCCAAATCTAGAAAGAATATTGGTTTCTAATAATTGCATGATAATTGAGTCATTGGCTTGTCTACAAGGGATAGCTTCTATCCACTTGGTGAAGTAATCAGTGGCAGTTAAAATCCACTTATGTTGGCCAGAAGAGGAAGGGTGAATTTCTCCAATGAAATGTAAACCCCATTGTTGAAATGGTTTCTCAGTGGAAATGGGTTTTAGAGGTAAAGGTAACATTTTTCTCTTGCCTTCAAAAATTTAACACTTATGGCAATAAACTACAAATTTTTTCACATTAGCAAACAAGGAAGGCCAATAAAAAACAGCCCTTAAGATTTTATCAGCTGTTGACTTCCAATATAAATGTCCACCACAGTCCCCTGCATGAAATTCCTATAGCACTTTGTCAGTTTCATCCTGTGTTAGGCAATTCAGCAAAATACCTTCATGATTTTTCCAAAATAGAACATTGTCTAGAATACAAAACTTTGCAGCTTTCATTTTCAAGAATCTCTTTTTAGTTTTGGATAACCCTGGAGGAGCCTACAGGTTTAACAATACATAAATTATATCAGCATACCAAGGTGATTGTGAGAAGGCTTGATTGATCTGTGGAGTCGCCATCTCCTGTTCGTTATCCAGTTCATTGATGTCAAGGGCTTGAAAATTGGTTTCAGTCATCAATTTGGCTAATCCTTGTCCTTTTATCAATTTTGTTGGCTTAATTTCAATGTCATATTCCAAGATGTTAGCTATCCATTTGCCTCTTTTACCTTCAAGTCCTTCTTGAGTTAGAATGTCTTTGACCACGGCATTTGGGACATAAGCTATCACATGAGAGTACAAGATATAAACTCTGAAATCTTTGATGTCTTTTACAAGGGCATAAGCTTGTTTCTCCATGATTTGATATTTGAGTGGTGCATCTCTAATTGCTTTGCTGAAGAAACCAATGGGCTTCTCACATCCTTGGTCATTTTTTGTAATAGGACAGCAGCGATAGTATGCTCAGATGCAAAGGAAAAGATTATCAAGTCTCTATCAAACTTTGGGCTTGTGAGGACCGGTGTTTTGGTTAAAGCTATTTTGATTTCCTCAAAGGCCTATTTAGCCTCTATTGTCCATTTGACTTTGGAATCTTTCTTCAGCATGTTATTCAACAGTCTTATTAGTTCAGCCAAGTTGGGTATAAATCTTCTTAGGAAATTGATCTTTCCTAGAAAAGCTTGCAATTCTTTGATGTTTCTTGGGTGAGGCACTTGGAGAATAGCTTGTATTCTGTCCGGGTCAATTCTGATGCCATCTTTTGAAATTATGTGACCTAGGAGTTTGCCTTCTTCTAGGCCAAACAATGATTTCTTGGGGTTCAATGATATGCCATATTTTCTGCAAATTAGGAACACTTGTCTGAGATGTTCTAAATGTTCTTGATCTGATTTGGAAAAAGCAGTGAGATCATCAAGATATATGACTAGAAAATCATGGATCTCTTTTGCAAAGGCTATGTCCATTGCTCGTTGAAATGTGGCCCCTGCATTCTTAAGTCCAAAAGTCATTTTGACATATTTGAAGGTTCCCCAAGGTGTTGTAAAGGCAGTTTTGTCTTGATCATCCGGGTGAACTAAGATCTAGTTAAATCCTGAGAAGCCATCTAACAGTGAAATCCTAGAAGCTACCACTACCCTTTGTAGAATGTGATCCATTTTTGGTAAGGGGTAGTGGTCTTTGAGAGAAACCTTATTCAGATTTCTTAAGTCAACACACAATCTTGTCTCTCCTGTTTTCTTCCTAGTAGGCACTAGATTTAAAATCCATTCTGAGAATCTAATAGGAGTGATTATTCCAGCTTGGTACATTCTTTTGACTTCCTTCTCAATGAGAGGAAGGAGGACAGGATTAACCCTTCTAAGTTTTTGTTTAAAAGGTTTTTGATTTTCTTTTAATAGTATTGTGTGTTGGATGACCAAAGTATCATAGGACTTAAGGTCCTCATAGCTCCATGCAAAGATATCTTGAAATTCTTTAAACAGTTCAATGTACTTCAATTTTTGATTTGGAGGTAAGGATTTGGACAATTTTATCATTTTAAGGTCATCTGCAGTTCCTATATTACAATCCTCAATTTTTGCGTTTAGAGGCTGCATTTTTGGCTTCCTTGGTATATCATTTGAATCAAAAATATCCTCCAAAGGAGTCAAGCCTGTGGGCAGAAAATTATCCTTTAATTCAATTATTTCAGATTCACCCTCAGTAATTTCATCAAGGTCCATTTGTTTCAGTTCTTGTAAATTTTTGCTGGTAAATATTTTTGGATGTAAGATGTGATTTGTTGTTTCAGTTGATATATTTTTCTCATTTTGTCTATTAGTTGTTCTTCACAAGTGGTAATTGTATCTATGTTTGTACCTGAGAATTCCTCTTTCAAGGTCAAAAAATTATTGATTTGTGTATCATTTTCAAACACTTGCCAATTCATAACATTATCTAGAACAACGGGTTTGTGCTTAATCTCAGCAATGAAGTGATGGTTGGGCTCGAATGGCAGCTTGCAAGTGCTGGCAAATGTTGCCAAACTATGCGCGTGTAAATTGTGGTTTCTTGGAATTTTGGTTAGCTGGGATTCTAAGAAGGTGTTGAGTATCTCGACTACTGCCCCTCTGTAAGCTTTTAGCCTAAGATCATTTGTAACAAAGCTTCTCTTTATCTGTTGAATAATCAAATCTGAGTCCCCTAGAATTGAAACTATAGTTGCCCCTAGATTTCTAATCAGTTTGAGCCCCAGCAAAAGGGTCTCATATTCAGCCATATTGTTTGTACATCTGAAATTCAGCCTATATGCATGTCCTTCAGCATGATCATTTTTCATGTTGTATATCCAAATCCCTGCCCCTGCTCCCAATTTATTTACTGACCCATCAAACTCTAAGTACCATAAGATTTATTGACTATAACTAGCCTTAGGAGTTTCGGAAACTGTCTTAATGGGTAGATTTGGATTATGTGAGTTATATGGTATGCCTTGTTTGTTTGTTGCATGAATTATTTCAATAATTTTTTGATCTTGAGCAGTATATTCTTCGTTAATTCTTCTTTCTTGTGCTAATTCTAGAATTTTGTCATTGGTTTTGGGGCATATTTCAGCGTTGTATAAGATAAACGAATCCATATTCGAATGCATGGAGTAAATGGGGAAGTTTTCGGATTTATCTTGACTGCTAACCACATATTTCATTAATGTTTCCCGGTACAATCTCTTTGGCTGGCCAAAGACTGAGATGGTGGCATAGGACATGTCTAGCTGCAAAGATCCTTGGAGTTTTGCACCCCAAGATCTGGACAAAAGCATTCCATACTTTGGTGGGATATCAGCTACCACCACATCCATCAAAATTGTCTTGGCAGGGTATTGCACTAGAGATACACACAAATCTTTGATTAGGCCTAGACACCTGACCTGGCTGGAATCAAATGAAAACAAGTCTTTGTATGGCCTTGTGATATCTAGGTCCAATCTTTCCATTACAGACTTAGGCATCAAATTGTGGGAAGCTCCCGAATCAAACATTGCATTATGTAGCACTTTGTCATGAATGTTTAAGCTTACATAGAATGGAGGGACTCCTCCATCTACCGTTTTACCATTTACCTCAAGACCTGATCCAGGTGGACATTGGTGGACACCTGCCAAGTCCACCTGGACCCCCACCATTGTCTTTCTCAGTATTTTCAGTTTCCTTAATTGTAGCACAACTTACTATTTTTAGTAGTTTTTCGGGTCCTGAACTTCCGGAGCCGTTTTGAGGCCCTAAACGACGTTTTTTGGGAAATCCACGGCTAGCGATTTTTCTGATAAAAATTGTCTTTTTCGTCGTAGTCCTCGGAGAGATCTTTCCAACGGGCTATCATGCGCGTCAAACGGAGATCATATGCCAAAGTTACGACCCCGGGAAGTTGATGTACCAACTTACCCCCAAACGGGGCCCACAGTTTGGCGTTTCATCTCCTAGGGTTAGGTTTTGGAATGTTAAGGGTTTTCCATTGTTTCTCAACAATAAATAGGCCTTCGAGCCTCATTGTAAGACAGTTCAGAGGCATGTAGCCATCACATCTCTTCTCAGAGATAAGCTACCATCGCCCTAGCTAGTTTATTTCCATTTCTGATTGTAAGCATATTTCAGTATTTCCTATTAATGAAATGAAGTATTATTTCCGCTGCATCTTTGTGTATATGGTTATCTCTGTAATTTGTTGCGTTCCTGTTTAAATCTGGATCAGTGGTATCAGAGCGGTCTGCTTTTTCTCTGTTTTTCTTTGCATGTCCCCAACAAGGTCGGGATATAAGGAGTGAGGGCTCGAACTGGTTGAACCTTTGCAAGACCAGCCTCGCAAATCCCGACGGCCTCCCATGGCGGACGAGAAGAAAGATGAGGGGGCAGGAGATCCCATCAAAATCTTGCTCGAAGAAGCGCTCGAGCGACAACGGAACGCGATGATGGACAGCTTTGCACAGATCCTTCAGCGGCTACCCAGAAGCGACGCATCGGCTTCCAGCAGCTCTTCTGGAAACGCCACACCCTTTAAGGTACAAGTTAATTTTGAAATCCCCATATTCGAGGGTCAGATAGATGCCGATGCCGTAGATAAATGGTTAAATCTGCTAGAGGGTTATTTTTCTGTTCATGAATTTTCGAGTCGGGAAAAGATTGTTTTTGCTCTTCTCAAAGCAGCCCCCCACGTCAAGGACTGGTGGGAAACCTACTGCGAGCAGAAGGATGAAAGTACTGGCTCACTATTTTCAGCCGCACCCACCTGGGATTCGTTCCGGGATGCCATCAAGGAGCAGTACTACCCTGTCGGGAGCTATGAGGATGAATACATAAAGTGGACCACGCTGCGGCAGGGAAGGGACCAAGACGTGCCGGAGTTCACCAATCTTTTCCATACCCTTCGCACAAAGTTGGGTATCAAGGATTCGGAGCAACATTTGATACTCAAATATCGTGGCTGCCTTCACAAGTACATTCAGGAAGAAATACAGTTCCTAAACATCCCCTCGCTCGGCGCAGCATACCGGTATGCCGTCAAGGTCGAGCAGAAGTTTAAACAAAAGAAGCGAGACTTTGGATCTGCGAATCCAAAGCAGGGGAAAGGTGCCCCTAAACCACAGAACAAAGGACAAAGCCAAGGCGGGACAGCCCAAGACAACCAGCCGAAGCTGCAAGCAAAGAACAGCGCCGCGAAGCCGAGAAAGGACACTGGAAAATGGTGCGAGTTCCATAAGAGCTCCACTCACAACACAAGTGAGTGTCGGGCCAAGCAGTCATTGGTGGCTGAGCTAAAGGTTTCAGAATCAGATGCATGTTCCGACTCTGAGTCAGAACCCGATAAGGGGTATGAAAAAGGGAAGCAGATCATTGATGCGGACCCCAACGCCACTGTTGCTACCGCAAAGATCCAGAAAAATGAACCTGAAGATCCAGAGGAGGAGGAGCGTCTCTTTCACTCCCAGATGTGGGTAAAGGGCTCCCCGATACAGTTCATTGTTGATAGCGGGAGTCAAAAGAACCTCATTTCGGCAGAGGTCGTGAAGCGGTTGGGCTTACCGACCACAGCACATCCACAACCATACACCATTGGGTGGCTTCACCAAGGACGAGATCTTCGCGTGAGCCAGCAGTGTCGTCTTCCATACAACATCAAGCCCTTCACGGATGAGGTATTGTGTGACATTGCTCCCCTTGAAGTTTGTGATGTATTACTAGGACAACCATACTTGTGGAAGCGACATGCTGTGTATGAATCAAGGCCCCGTGCTGTTATTATTACATTGGGAAATAAGTTGTTTAGGATACCAGAGGTAGCACCACCTGCCGCCATCTCTTTGATTACTGCAAAACAATGCAGTAAGATCATTTCCAAAACCAGGAAATTTGTTTTCCTGATGATACGCCCTCAAGGGAAGAAGAAGACAGTGGCCGCGGCCTCCAAACGGGGTCCCTCTGCACGGCAGCTACAGATGGACAAGATTGTGGAGGAGTACGAAGACATCTTCACCTCCCCGGCAGGGGTTCCTCTGCACTGTCAGGTCAAGCACTCCATCGATCTGACCCCAGGTGCGCCGCTACCCAATGGACCAATTTATCGGCGCTCCGTTCTGGAGAACAATGAAATCAAGAGGCAGATTCAGGAGCTCCTGCAGAAAGGTCACATCCGTCCGAGTTCTTCACCCTGTGGGAGCCCGATAGTGTTGGTACAGAAGAAGGATGGGACGTGGAGACTCTGTATTGACTATCGGGCGCTGAACAAGATCACTGTCCGTAATAGGTACCCGATCCCGCGAATTGATGACCTCCTAGACCAACTAAAGGGGGCGAAATATTTCAGCAAGATCGATCTGAAGTCAGGATATCACCAGGTACCAATCGAACCCTCAGATGTGTGGAAGACTGCCTTCAAATCCAAGGAGGGCCTCTTCGAATGGTTGGTCATGCCTTTCGGATTGACGAATGCTCCTGCAACCTTTATGAGGCTAATGGATGACATCTTGCGGCCATTCACCAACTCCTTTGTAGTAGTATACTTGGATGACATTCTGATCTTCAGCCAGAGTTGGGAAGAGCACCTCCACCACATCCGACAGGTTCTCCAAACACTGCGGCAACACAAGCTATGTGCCAATTTGGAGAAATGCACTTTTGGCATGACTGAGGTTCAGTATCTGGGATACATCATTGATGAACAGGGGGTGCATGTCGATCCAGCCAAGGTCCAAGTCATTCGGGATTGGCCCTCTCCAACCACTCTAACAGAGCTCCGCAGCTTTCTAGGTCTTGCCAACTTCTACCGCAGGTTTGTGTTGGGGTTTTCTCATATTTCTTGGCCCTTGAGTCAAGTCACCAAGGGCGGGGCGAAAGCAAAATTCTTTTGGTCTGAATCTCAACAGAAGGCATTCAGGGAGTTGAAGGATCGCCTCTGCACGGCACCAGTGCTCGCGTTACCAGATTTACAACAACCATTTGAGGTCGAGACAGATGCCTCTGACTATGCTATTGGGGCAGTCCTTACTCAACATGGACATCCAGTGGCATATCACAGTGAAACACTTTCAGACACAGTCCGGAAGTACCCCACTTATGATAAAGAGATGTATTCCATTGTACAGGCCTGCCGACAATGGAAGCATTACATTTTGGGGAAGGAAACGGTCATCCACACAGACCACCGACCTCTGCAGTTCATACAGACCCAAGGGAAATTGCAGAATGATCGCCATCAGAAGTGGTCTACATACCTGCAACAGTTTCACTTGAATATCAAGTATAAAAAGGGCAGCACCAATAATGTTGCAGATTGCCTCAGTCGACCACCGATCATGGCGCTAACCACCGTGCTCAACTCTTGCGGGCACGAGACTTCTGATTGGCCACTTCTCTACAAAAGCGACCCAGAATTCGGCCACACATACCAGACACTCTTGGAGGGTCGGCAGGTTGCAGATTTTCACCTCCAGGATGCCCTATTATGCCACCTCGGTCACCTTTGTGTTCCTTCAAGCGAGCGTGCCAAGATGATTTGGGAAGCACACTACAGTCGGGCTGCTGGGCATTTCGGGGTCGAGAAAACAGTGGCAGTACTGCAAAATTATTTCTATTGGCCGAATCTTCGACAGGATGTTGGGAAGTACATCCGATCATGTACTGCCTGTGCCATTGCCAAACCGACCATTAAGAAGCAAGGCCTCTATACCCCGTTGCCTACCCCTAGTCGACCTTGGGAATCCATCTCCATGGATTACATGTCAGGCCTTCCTTCCACTAAGCATGGAAATGACTGTGTTTTTGTGGTCGTCGACAGGTTCTCAAAGATGGCCATTATGATGGCCTGCAAGAAGAATATCACAGCAGAAGCCACTGCTAAACTCTTCTTTGAACGAGTGTGGGTGCACTTTGGGATCCCACAGTCTATCATCTCAGATCGGGACAGTCGGTTTCTCAGCACATTTTGGTCCAGTCTCTGGTCAATGCTGGACACCAAACTCACGAAGTCCACAGCCTTCCATCCTCAAACTGATGGCCAGACAGAGGTTGTCAATAGGATGATTGTGCACATTCTGCGCATGTATAACTCAAAGCATCCACGCACATGGGACGAGAGCCTCCCCTATGTTCAGCACAGCTACAACCGAGCTCTTCACAGCTCCACTGGCCATAGCCCTTTTCAGGTGGGTTTGGGATTCCAGCCACTATGTCCCATTGATGTGGCCATGCCACTTGCAGCTACTCACATGAATTCAGCTCATGTCCAGTCCGAAACAGATAAGGCCACCAGCTTCATTGAGCGCATCCAACATATTCGCCAGCAGGTCCATGACATTCTTGAGAAATCAAATGCCAAGTACAAGCAGCGACATGATCAACATCGGGTGCCACACAAGTTTCTGGTGGGCGACAAAGTCTGGTTGCATTTGCAAAAGGAACGCCTTACTGGAGCCTATCGGAAATTGAGACCACTCCGATATGGTCCTTACACCATTACTAAGGCTATGGGAGACAATGCATTTGAGCTCAGCATTCCCCCATTCCTTGGCCTGCACCCAGTGTTCAATGTGGACCGCCTTCGGCCATACTTTCCACCATTGCTAGACACATCCGACATTGCAGAACAGCTCAAACCCACAGAATTAAATCCAGATTGCATGGAACAAGATGCAACTGATCGGATCATGGACACACAGATCAAGAACACTCGCCAACAGAATATCCAACTGTATCGAGTTGTCAAAGCAGGCCAACTCCTTCAGCAGGGCAAGTGGCTCACCAGGGAACAAGTTCAGCAGAAGTTTCCTCATCTCATGGAGGAGCTCAACGCAATGGGGACCATTGCTTCCTAAGGGGGGAGGAATGATCCAGGTGGACATTGGTGGACACCTGCCAAGTCCACCTGGATCCCCACCATTGTCTTTCTCAGTATTTTCAGTTTCCTTAATTGTAGCACAACTTACTATTTTTAGCAGTTTTTCGGGTCCTGAACTTCCGGAGCCGTTTTGAGGCCCTAAACGACGTTTTTCTGATAAAAATCGTCTTTTTCGTCGTAGTCCTCGGAGAGATCTTTCCAACGGGCTATCATGCGCGTCAAACGGAGATCATATGCCAAAGTTACGACCCCGGGAAGTTGATGTACCAACTTACCCCCAAACGGGGCCCACAGTTTGGCGTTTCATCTCCTAGGGTTAGGTTTTGGAATGTTAAGGGTTTTCCATTGTTTCTCAACAATAAATAGGCCTTCGAGCCTCATTGTAAGACAGTTCAAAGGCATGTAGCCATCACATCTCTTCTCAGAGATAAGCTACCATCGCCCTAGCTAGTTTATTTACATTTCTGATTGTAAGCATATTTCAGTATTTCCTATTAATGAAATGAAGTATTATTTCCGCTGCATCTTTGTGTATATGGTTATCTCTGTAATTTGTTGCGTTCCTGTTTAAATCTGGATCAAGACCAAAAATAAATTCTGGTTGGTCATCTAAAACATTGACTGCATCTCTATTCTCTGATATCTGAAGTGACCTGTTGATTTGTTCTCTGTAGACCTCATGTTTAGCCAATTCAGACAGTGGAATGGCTATTTTCAGTTTACCTATTTCTGTTTCTAGGTTGAAGGGTTTTTCCACTTGAATTTTTGTATTCCGGGCAGCAAGGTTTTCCTTTTCTGTTGTGTTTTCAGTGATCTCCTGTCTACCAGAATTGTTGTTTGAAACTGGATCTGTTTTAAAATTATTTTCAGGAGGGCTGTTTACATTTTCTTTTGGAGGAAAGGAGGTGGATGGCTGATCACTTGATGGTTGCAAGTCTGATATGTCCTCAACCGTGGCTTCTTTTGGATTGAGGTCTGTTTTAGCAAGGAGTTCTGTTAGGGAGGTTTTATCCTTCGCTTTCTTAGGCTACTTGGTATCTTTCAGCTTGCTAGGTTCAGGTACATCTACTATTTTGCTTCTTAGTTTATACTGTTTATGAACCTCATAGACAGCTGCGTCATATCCTTCTTTGAAATCAAACGATTCCCCAGATTTAGTTTGAAATTGGTTGAAATTATGAGCTTCTTGATCATCTTGTGTTAAAAATATTTGTTGTTCACTGTTCAAACCCATTAGGTTGATTTGAGTATCCTCTGTTGGCTCGCTAGAGGTTGAGGCTTCGACATAGTTCTCTTGAAATGGAGGTATGATATTCTGATCAGGGCCAACCTTCCCAGTGTTAGGATTTTGATTTTTTCTAAAGTTTGGATTTCTAGTGTTGTTACTTGGTTGACCTTCCCAAAAGGATTTCCTTTCAATAGTTTCCACTCTATCACCTAGCCTATCCATTCCTTTGATGATTGCATCAAGTTTCTGCTCAAATGCAGAAGGTTCTTCTCTGAAATTTTTTCTCCTTTCAGCTCTGGCTTGGGTTCTTTTAGAGATCAGATTTTCCTCGACACTAATAGCTATGCTCTGCATGTCTTCTAAGCTGGAAGGAGCTCTTTCCCTTAGCTGATATGCCATGCCAGAGTCGAATCCATCAGGGAATTTGATCAAGGCTAAGTTTGGTGGAGGTCTAAGGTTTTGAGGAATAGCATTGTACACATTGTTGAATCTAGCACAATAGTCTTGGACGGTTTCTTGTGGGCCTCTTTTTATACTGTCATATTCTGATAGGATATGCAATGGGTCCTTCTTCTTTTCCCATCTGTTCAAAAAGGTTTGATACAGGGCGTCTGGATCAGCAATTGTGTTTGCAGCAAGTGCCCTAAACCAGGTCCTTAGATTGCCAGTTAGACTTTGAACAAAAATTTTCATTCTGACATCATTATCATCAATTTCATAGTTTTCAAAGTAGTCCATCATTTTCTTGGTATGTTGCTGGGCTGTGTAGGAGCCAGTACCATCAAAGTATGTGATTTTGCTCTGATAATCCTGAGGCATAGCCCCTGGGTTTGCAGGCAGCTGTAGAGGAGCATAATGGTTTGCCATATTTACAGGTATGAATGGGACAGCTGGAAGCACAGGGATAATAGCTGAGATAAACGGAGTGGATGGAGGAGTGGAAGAGGTGCTTTGAATTGATGAGGGTGAACTAGAAGAAGTTGCGGCAACAATAGAAAGGATTGTTTCCTTTCCAGGAGGTGATTGGGTAAGGTTTTGTTGAATTATATCACGGTTTATATCAACAGAATTTTCTAGACTTTCTTGGTTTTTAAGATTCTTAGAGATTAAGTTAGGATTTTCAAAAATAGCTGGAGGATTGGGATCTGGATTTGCTCTAGTGTAGCGAGTTTTCTTCTTTGGAGCCAGCTTCTAAATTTGTTTTTGGTATTTTCTAAGGATATTTGAAGGATGATGCTTTTGATAATATCTTTCTTAGGAAAGTATGATTTATGAGGGTCTTGAATTTTCGTAAAACAGCAGGAAACTGATCGAATTTTTGAGACAGCTGTATAAATCCTAAATCTAGAATGGAGATTGACTGAAGCGGCTTTTATTTACTCCTATAAATTCACAGGAAAAACAGTTTCAAAGGCTACCTGGCTAACTTCAGGCTCCATCTGTAGCTTTAGAAAATAGACAGCAGTAACAAACACAGTCATTCAAATCCCCAATGGAGTCGCCAATGATGTTATCACTCAGGTTGTTCCCCAGGAAAATTATAAGGAGGGAATACGACCGAGGTAAGCACTAACCAGTCTTTTAGCTGCAGATTCTAGCCAATCTGCAACCAGAGAGGGCTCTCTCTTTATGATTTAGCTTTGACTTGCTATATGTTAGGCTAGTTATGAAGTGCAAGTATTTGTTTGATGTTTGGAAGGTGACATTCAATAGAGCAGGGCTGCAACGTATGAGAAGTTCAGACCATTGGGTTAATGGAGTCAAATGAAAATAAACTTCTAGGTATGGTTTTTTTGGCAAAGGAGGAACTACATAGCAAGACAATTAAACATGGGGCAATTTTCAAGCTGGAATAAGATGAAATGAAGTTAGGGAATGAAAGGCAATTAAGAATATTTCATTATGCTAACAGAGGGAAGATGAGTAAATATTACCAGGGAGCAGTTAAGAATTCCTTAATTATATTTAGAGTGTAAGAACTAGGGAGATAGGAGCAGTCAAGAATTCCTGCCTATGCTAGTCCTGTAGAAAACATGAAAATGACAGGAATTGAACACAGAGTACAGCAAAGTAAATTCTGGGTTATTCTTTTTTCCTGCAATTCAAAATATGATATATAGATGATATATAAAACATAGGAAAAGTAAAACAAGAGTTAGAGAACTTATTGATCCATGAGGTAATACGAGAATTCTGTAACATATTCTTCTGCCATTAATTCCATAACCAACAAGTTCATCAGCAAAGCATTCCAGCAATCTTTATTCAGAAGAGTTATCATAATCTACAGCGCAGGTCCAGAATGATATTCACCAACCAACCCCCAATACATCTCTAGGGGAGGTATTTATACAAAAAGTGTTACAAAATATCTCATAGGGAAAATATCAAGCAATAAATTTATCCATCTACTTCTTCAAAGGCAATAAATGAAATTGAATACAGAGCGTAATCAATGTAGGAGTAACTTCCACTGTACTAAATGCCTTAGGTGGTTTGCTGTATTTGACTTTTTGATTCAACAAGTCAGCTGGTAGCTGTCCCTTCAATTTGCGTCCCTGTGTTGCTGTCACGACCCTGCCATCTGTGCCTAATTCCGCTTTAATGCGTTTTGGCGTAAATTCCTTGCCTGTTACTTTCATTTTTCTGATATGTGACACGTGCATTTGAATTTGATTATATGCAAATGCTCAAAAAGAAAGAGAACCAAAAACTACCTTGGTAAAATCTCTAACATACTCTGCCACCATTGGTCTGTTGGCAATTGGTATCTTTGTAGTTTTATTAATGTTTCATCAGCTTCAGTATACCTGTAGTAATTGGGCTTGATTTCAAAAAGATGTGTTATCTCATGCTCAATATAGAACAGATTTTCTAACTTGTCATATAAGCTTTGTCCAGAAGGAGGCACTATGTCTTTTGAAGTGCTTGATGATGCTGTGATCTGATTGGCAACATATGTATTCACCCTGTGAGCATATTGTTCATGTGTCAACAGCCTCTGATTGCTGGTTAATAAGCTGGGTAAACCTTTGCTCTGCAAGACTGTGAACTTTTCTGTAAAAGAATTTATTTCTACCTGCATTTCTTGACATTTTCTCTCCAGATTTTGCAAAAAAATCTTCATAGTCAACACCTTTTTAATTGTCAAAATGGTACATGTTCTGTCCCTGATCTCTAGAGCTTCCAGTTGCTCTAGAGATTAGGGACAGAACATGAATATTCAAAAAATGAATTAGTCTATTGGCCTATTCGGGCATGTTTCTCAATAATGCTCTGGCCTTTTGGATCTCTATTTGGGCCATTTCTATCAATTCAATTTGCTCATGGATTGTTTGAATTGATCTCCATTGATCAGTGATGGACTGACCAATTTTAGTCCACAAAATTGTTTTGATTTCTGACAGAGTTTTATGCAGAGTCAGCGCTTTCTCCAAAGATTTGATCTTGTTTTCCAGGGCCTTTACCTCTCTTGTTTTCTTAGCCACAGTTACTTTGGACTTATCATAATTCACCTCTAGTTTGGCCAGTTTTTCTTTGGCTTCCTTTAGCTCTGCCATTTGGAGTTCTAAGGCCTTTATTTCCTCCATCATCTTTCCAATGCTCATGCTGGTATCTGGCACTGTTGTTGTTGTTGTTTTTGTAGTTGTGACTACTGTTGTAGTTGTATGAGGAGTTGTTGTGCTTATTGGAGTTGTTTCTGGTGGCTACGAGGTCGACACTCCCAGTCTTTCCTGCAATGCCTTCTCTAAAGCCTTCTCTGTTTCACTCAGCCTTTGATTCCTTTTTATTAACAGCTCCATCATATCTTCTTCTTCTTTTTATTTCACCATCTTTGTGGCCTGCGGATGCATAGTAATTGGCAGTTTTAACTGTTTCTTGAGGGAAACTATGTCATCCTCCTTTTTCTTTATCAATGCTTTTATTGCCTTGGGATCATTGGGATTATGTCCCAGTTCAATGATGATTTCTTCCAATGACTTTATCCTGTTTTCCTTGGCCAGAGAGGATGCCTTTTCCAACTCTAATTGAGCGGATGTATTATTTAGTGAATTATGTAATTGCTGAGCTAGTATGGCTTTATCTACCAAGGTGGAATAAACCATTTCACCGGTTTGTTTGTGCAGCTTAACCTGGTCCAAAGGAAGAATGTCTTTGGCCAGAGCCTCTAGGTTTTTTCTAATATAATCGGCAGCTGACTGTGGCTACTGCACTGTAGGCTTGAAATGACTCAATATCAACTTCCCTTCCTTGATATCATAGGAAGACATCAATCTCTGTTGTTTGGCAGGAGTCATTTTAAGGAACTGATTGTAAAGCTGCATTCTTATTGGCTCATTTTGTGCCTTGATTTCCATGAATGGCCTCTTAATATCTGAACTTTGTTTGCTTTGTGGTCGTGCTGATGAAATTTCCATAATAGTTTGCTTTCCAAATTGTTGTCCATGAGAACTGGTAGGTGATTCTGTCCCTAGGGAAATTAATGGGCTGGTTGCCCTTTCACTTCTTGGAATTTCAATAATCTCCTCTATAACTTCCTCTTCACATTGAGGATCCACTCTTTGCCTCTTTGCTTCTGGTTGTTCTGTTGGCCCACTTACGGGTGTGGCCTCTTCCCGGTCCATTTTTCTGCCCTTCTCCTCATTGATAGGAGTCTGCAATGTTGGTATCTGTGGTGCATGGGTCTGGGCAGGAGGAATTTTCCCTTGGCTTTGCTGTTGTGATGATGTTGATTGATCGGTCATTTCTTGTTGCTCTGAATGCGGCACTTATTTGTCTTTGGATGTTCCTGCAGGTGGACTATTTTCTTGGGCAGGTTGTTGTGATGTTGTAGCAGATGATGTGCCCGCTCCAATGTGTTGAGGCAATTTGAAAGAGACCTATCCAAAGAGTCCAAGTCAAGAGTTTTTTCAAGGTTTTTCATTGCCTGCTCCATTTTTTCTTCCTCAGTAATCTGTTCTACCAATGTGCCCTCTACCCATTGATCCTGATTGGCATACTGTTCTATATCAGGGATTCTATAATGTTCATAGCCTGATAGCCTATATTTTGTCTTTCTCTCATGGATAAATCTGTTTGGGTCATAGGGTACCCACCAAAAACTCCTTTTTAGTTTGAGCTGCTCATCTAATATCTTTTCAGCATCCTTCCACCCTTCCTTTTTGTTAATAATGAGGGGCCTAGTTGGTTTCTTAGCCTCAGCTGAGCCTTTTTCTTGGCATCATAAAAATGAGTCAAATCTGAGCTAATAAATTGCCTAAAGTATTCAAGGGCAAACAATCTCATAGGTACAACACATATTTCATTAAATTTGGAATTAAATAGTGTATCTAGAATTTCAAAATAACTAAAAAACTCAATTTTAGTGATTTCCTTGTAATGAAAGTTTTCCAATTCTAATGAAATATGAGTTGTACATACTTTGGCATCTTGTAGGGGCACAATTCACAGCCATAGATCCTGATTTCTGTGTGATTTTGGTAAAAGTACGAGTCACCTATTTTATAGCTCTTAGATAGCTGCAAGATTCTCTGCATGTCAGCTGAGAGTCTGGGAGGGGGACTTCTCATTAGCAGAGATGAGACTGGATATATGAATAGATCAATGAACTCACAATAAGTATAAGGATAAATATGGACTATATGGAAGACTGGGATCCAAAATATGACAGATCTCCTCTCTCCTTTTGCATCCAATTTCTTGACAGGGAACTGAAAACTATCTGTTTGATAGTACAAGAATAGATGATATATGTATGTTGTATACTTGAAAACCCCTTCTCTATTCAGGCTCATGAATTGTTCATGGATTTTGTTGCTAATGAAGGTAGCAAAGTCAAACTTGATGGGAGGAGGGTGTCCTGGAATAAAAATAGACATCAGAGCTAGAATGGTTTCATCAACATACTCACTTGTTCTAAAACCCAAGACATAGGATATCATGTCAATAACAGTTCTCCCAACTTCATTGAAATAGACCTAATGAAAAGGAGGTGAGTCCCTGGGCTGGGGGTTTGGGCTCATGAATAACTTGGCAATTCGACCTATTTCTGCAGAGGATAGTTTGGAGCCTTGGTCCAGCAAATGTTTCATAGACAGAGGAGTCAGAGGCTGATTAGGCTTGAAATGCAACATCTCATTGATTAAGTCAGGAGTGATATAGAACAGGACAGTGCCATTTGGGGACATGACTGCTCTTTGAATGGGCTCATAGTTAGCACAACACAAACGGATTATATCTGGAAATACATTGACTGATGGAAGATAATATATGGGCAGATTGGACTCCCAGATGCCATAAAGATCAGTCTTGTTTAGGTAGTTGTTTCTAATTTCACAAAATGTCTGCAAATGGTTTTTTATAACCCATTAAGTCTTGTATTTGGAAGTCCCTATCAGCTAAGGGCAACCATTCCAACTCCTTGTGTGGTGCATTCAAGGGAGCAACATTGAGGGCTACTGGAGGTTCCATTCTTCAACCCTCTGTATTTTTTAACTTGAAATTTTGAATTTTCACAACAAAAGCAGGTAAATTATCAGTTTCTGGTGCTTTCTGCGGGAAGTGCAGGCAGAGATAAGCTTAATTTCAGCTCGATGGGTGAATTTGCAGAGGGAAACGCAGTCCACAGGTTTTCTTTGGAAAAAATTGGCCGAACAGAGGTTAAAATGCAGAGTTTGTGGGCAACATTGTGTTTTTAATTCAAAATTTGGTTCTACGGGCGATTTTGGAGAAAAACTCGGAAAAACAGGGTTTGGGTGAAGAATTTGGGTAAATACATGTTTTACGGACGCCTGGTGCACAATGTGGGTGGCAGGCTGAGCTGAGGGATCAAGCAGCGGAGTTGAATTGCCTGGTTGGTGGACTGTGCAGTAACAATGGCATTTTGGTCGTTGAGAACCATGCAAATAACACGCAGAACAAACAAAGTGAAATGGGTAAAAACGACATTTTAACGGCTTAAATTTTGAGTTTGCCGGGTTTTTGGCACACTTTGGTCGGGTGACGTCAGCATGTCATCATCTTTGTCGTGTAGCGAGGGTATGGAGGTTGACTTGGCAGTGACGTGGCAGACACGGCGGATGCTACATAGGCGAGGTGGTGGATGACATGTCTGCTAACGTGAGGGTGACGAGAGGATGATGTTGGCGCGGGGGGGCATAGGCGGTAAGCGGTTTGGCCCCTGCACCGCCTTTGGGCCAAAGTGGTTTTTTCAGAGGGGGCAGTGATCACGCCGAGCACCTGCCGCGTGTCTCCTGTACGGCGGAAATACCGCCCATCCCCCGGACGCTATTGTTCAGCATATGGGGGCTCGCATTATGTATGAGGGCCGTCCGATCTGGGGGATCGAATCTGACGGTTGGCGGCACAGCGAACAGGCGGAGGGGTAATATATGGGGCCCGCCATAATATTTCTTTGCTTTGTAAGGTTTTGCAGAGTTTTACAGTATATTGCAACTTTGGGTTCTCGGGTTGTTTATTTAATTAACCAAGTGTTAATTAAATCCCATGGTATATATACACAAGGAGGGTTATTATAAGGTTCCAAGTGAACCTATAATTCCCGAACATTATGGTGTATGGCTATATTAAGCCGGGGGTTGGGATATATAGATTTTTAGGGACTTTCATGCTATTTTATGTATAATAGGGGCGGGGAATACTTTCAATAGGAGTTATATAATAGAGTCAAAGTGTTAATATGGTTTATGAATAGAAAAACGCTAAGTTTATAAGGTAATAACTTAGGTTTTTAGGGAAATGGAAGTGAAATGAAATGATTATTTTTACACAAGAAATGTGGCTTGTTTTGGCTAAGTAAACACAAAGTTCCACTTAGTATTTCCTATAAAATGAAATGAACTAGGACAATTGAACAGATCCCAATGTCCTTGAGGGGATGTTAGTAAGTGTTCTTGGGGAAATGAGAGGGAAATTAGTCATGCTCCACCTGAACTGTAACCAAACAACTGCCATTGCACTTATGATATTCATGAGATAGAACACATTCCAAAGGGCACAACTGATGACAAACTTGCTTCTGTAACCTCAGAAACTACCTACCCAGCCTAATACACCTAACATTTTTTCTTCCTTTTGATTGGGTGCATTTGAACTAGAAAACCCTGATTCTCTTCTTTTCTTTTAACTGCCCTCCTATCTAAGTCTACCCTTATCTGTTCCAGGGGCTCAGATTCAGCTGTTGAGCTCCCTTTGCTTCTCTACCTAGCTAGTGATCTGCCAAGCTTAAACTGTTTGAACAGACCTTATTCTCTAATGCTAAAACAAGAAATTGAAACATGGATTGGCCAAGATTGAGCTATTGAGCCATCCATCAAATGTGATAGAAGTCATTGATTGCATGATTTGAACTTGTCTGAAAAAAATAGGACAGTAGTGGCATTTTGACTAGCACACTTTCCTGGTCTTTTCTTTGGGGTTCATTTTCTTTGTTTTCTTGACCAATTCATTCTTTTTGCCCTCTAATTTTTCTTTTAGGGCATACCCTCTTTACATTTTTTAAATTTTTGGTTTTCTGAAAATATGGAACCTTTGCAGCATGGAAAGGATAATCATATTTGGCATTTCCACAGTCAATCATGAAATATGACACCTATTGTTATAGGAACCTAACAGATACAAAACAAGCAAAAAGTTGAGAATGTTGCATTATTTATTTATTTTCCTAGGTGTAGGAAAAAGCATGCTCTATGAGAATGTACTTTTGATAATGTTGCGATTTGTGTCATATGTGTAGAAAATTGGGATACAAAAGAGTGTCCCTCAATACTTAGGCCTAAGGTTGTCTTTCAGGATGAAACTGGAACAAGTCAAGTTGAATCACTTTGCTTTATTTCTAAAATACTATGGAAGCCTCAACAAACAAGTATGGCACAAAGTACCAATGCTCAATATCAATCATATGCATAACCACAAAGCAATTTGAATACACCATGCCTTGGAAACCTTAACCACCCCAACCTCAAAACCCATCTTGTGTACAAGGTTGGAAAAACTCTTACAGTAGAAATCCTCAATGTCTTCAATTCCAACAACCATGTCCCCAATACCAACCTCAGTACTACCGACATCAACCTACTCAACCACAATTCCAAACCCAACCATCAAATCAACCACTTCCCTTTCCATCCACTCCATTTCATAAAAAATCCAATAAACTACATTCTCAACCACTTCCTAATCCAAATAATAAAAATCCTCAACAACCCATTTATAATGTTGAGGGTCAAACTTACAAGCATGCATGATATCCCCCCTAGTTCTAAATGATGTCCAACTTAGATCTGGTAGGGTTTTCACAAACAAATCACCACCAGTTGTCATCCAAGAATTTAAGGAAGATAAAATTCATGAAAAAGAGGTATCTCTTGATAAAGAAAAGACTCCTCCAAAGGAATATGTTCCTACACAATTAGATGACAACCAAATAAATCCAACTCCTACAATTCCTCTAGTAGAACAACCATCTGTTTCCCTACAAAATCCTCCTTTTCATGAGAGACTCAAAATCAGTAAGGGAATAGAAAGGAAAAAAAAATACCCAAAAATGATATGCTAGATGAATTGAAAAATATTTGCATAAAAATTCTTTTACTTCAAACTATAAAATAAATACCTATATTTGCAAAAAAAATAAAGGAGTTTTGCATTAAAAAACTAGGAAGAAAAATAAAGATGTTAAAAACATTCAATTGGTAGGAAAGATTGCAAATATTATGATGGGGAAACCAATAGTTTAAAAATATTTTGGTCCTGGTAGCCCTATTATAAAAATACACATCAATGGTATTGAAATTCCAAACACTTTGATTTATTTAGGAGCAGTGATTAATATCATGAACAAACAAACTATGAATCAATTAAAGCTTCCTAATCTTCAATATACCCCAACCTACTATAGTTAGTAGATAGATATGTTATCAAACCAAATGGTATATAATAATATGTTTCTATATTTTTAGTTTCATGGGAGTATCCTCTTGATTTTATGATTTTAAATCCCAAGAATAATTTAGGAGGCCATCCATTGATCCTTAGTAAACCTTTGGCAGCTATAGCAGATACGTTCATAAGTTGTAGATCTAATGATATGTACATTTCTCATGGTAGCTCTACTAAGTGATTCACATTGTATCTACCTGAAAAAACATTAACTGAAGTAGAAAGTGAAGTTTGGATTGAGTATGATAATGATGAATTTGAGGATATTTGACCAGAATTTACTTTTTCACAAATAGATGAAGAATTTGATGAATAATAATGATTCTTCTTCATGTTGTGAACAAGATCAAAGTTTTCAAGGACAATGTAATATTGAATACTTATCATCTCATAAATAGCTTTACATTCTATGGAAAAGTTTGGCAACTCTTTCGTTGAAATTTTTCCAGGAAAAACATTAAACATTAATAATAACTTGGAAGAATTTCAAAAGAGACAACTAATAAATATGTTATAGAAATATTCTTTTGCATATGTTTGTGAATACACTTATATGAATGGAATTAATCCTAACACATGTATGCATGACATTTACATTCAGGAAAATTCCAAACCAGTTAGACAACCTCTAAGAAGGATGAATCCCATTATGAGAGAAATTGTTAAGAATAAATTAAAAAAATCACTCAATGTTAATTCTATTTATCGAGTATCATATAGTCAATGGGTCTCGCCTTTAGGGATTGTTCCTAAGAAGAACGAAAAATCGAGAGTGTGCATTTATTATAGGTAATTGAATAAGGCTACTTTAAAACATCACTTTCCACTACCTTTCATTGATCAAATACTAGATACCTTCGCAAAGAAGAAATACTTTTCATTTCTTGATGGTTTCAATGGATATAACCAAATCCAATTGCCACTAGAATATTAAGAATAAACAACTTTTACATGTCAATGGGGTACATATGCTTATAGGGTACTTCCTTTTGGGTTATGTAATGCACCTACAACATTTCAAAGAGTAGTTTTAGGTATATTTTCTAATATAATTCATGATTTTGTAGAAGTTTACGTGGATTATTTGACTATATATGGAAATACATTTGAAGAAGCTCTTCAAAAAATGGAAAAAGTTCTCACGAGATGTAAAGAAACAAATGTTTCATTAAGTCATGAGAAATCTTTATGATGTTTAATGAGGGAATTGTTTTAGGCCGTCACATTTCAGATGATGGAATTAAGGTGGACGCATCTAAGGTGGAGGTAATTTCTAAATTTTCAGATCCTACTTGTCAAAAAGATATTACAATTTTTCTTGGTTTTACAAGCCCATTACAGAAGATTCATAGAAAAAATCAATAAAAAATAGCCTCTCAACTTTTTCAACTTCTTATAAAAGATTGTTATTTTGTTTGGAATTTTGACTGCCATAAAGCATTTGAATAATTGAAGAAGAAAATTACTAAAGCACCAATATTAACAGGACCTAATTGATCTCTTCCTTTTCATATTTCAACTGATGCTTCAGATACATTTTTAGGAGTTGCATTGGGACAGAAATATCTAACTCCTTATGTTATCTATTACACAAGTAAAAAATTAACTTCTGCGGAGTTAAATTACACAATAACAAAAAAAGAGTTTCTAATTGTTGTTCATGTCATTAATAAGTTTCAACATTATATCACTTCTTATGAAACTTTCATCCATACAGATCATTTTTCTATTAGATATCTAATGAAAAAACTAATCGCTAATGACAGAATTACTAAATGGTTGTTATTATTACTTGAATTCAATTTACTATTCCGGATATGCTAGGAAATGAAAACCCAGTTGTTGATTTCGTTTCTAGGATGCAGAGTGATAATATTGATACCCCTAAGAAAGATAATTTCCCTGATGAATATATTTTTGCAGTGTCTACTAAAAATCCTTGGTTTGTAGATATTGCTAGCTATTTGGCTATATGAAAGATTCCCCCACAATTATTAGCCAAAGAAAAATAGAAATTCATCAAATCCTTTGCACCTTACTCATGGATAGAGGGAGAATTGTATTGAACTGGACCTAATATGATCATTCAAAGATGTGTTTGAGAGGATGAAGTGTGAGAGATTAAAAGATTTCCATCATGAACCATGGGGAGGACACTTTTCTAATAGAAGAACTACTTACAAAGTCCTTCTTTTGGGATACTATTGGCCTTCTATTCTAAGATATGCCAAGGAATATGTCAAAAGATGTGATAGCTTCCAAAGAATGGGAAAACCTATTCCATCAAATGAGATGCCTCTACAACCTCAGGTATTTGTAGATCCTTTTGAAAAATGGGCTCTAGATTTTGTTGGTCCAATCAATCCTCCATATAAACAAAAAAGGTATATACTTGTTTGTATGGATTATGTTACAAAATGGGTAGAAGCTAAACCACTTCCTTTTGCTACTAAAAATGTTGTAGTTACATTTCTTTTTGAGGATATTTTTACTCGTTTTGGTGTCCCAAGGGAAATTGTGATAGATCAAGGTACTCAATTCACATCCAAGTTGGTGCAAAAAATTATGGAGCAATATAAGATCAAACATTGAAATTCTACTCCATATCATCCACAAGCCAATGGACAAGTGGAATCTACCAATAAGGTACTTGAAGCAATCCTGACCAAGACTGTACACTTGCATAGAAGAGATTGGGAAGAAAGGCTTCCAGAGGCACTTTGGGCATACCGTACCACATGGAGAAATACTACTAGACATACTCCTTATGAGCTTGTCTATGGGAAACAAGTTTTGCTTCCAATTGAATTCCAAGTGGAGACTTTCAAAACAGCAACAAAGTTGGGGCTTGATCTATCTGAAGCTCAAAAACAAAGGTTAGCGGAGTTGAACGAGTGAGATGAGATCTAATAAGAGGTTATCCAGAGAACCAACATAGTCCAACAGCAAAGATCGAGACGGCAAGCCAAATTCGTCAAAATTAAAAAGTTCAAGCTAGGTGATTGGGCTCTTCTTTTTTACTCTAAATTCAAATATTTTCAAGGAAAATTTCAGACTCACTGGCTTGGTCCCTATGAGATAGATATTGTCTTTGATAATGGAGCAATTATAATCAATAATATTGATGAAGAAAATATTACCTTCCTTGTTAATGGCCATAGATTAAAGTTATACCATAAACCCTTGACAAGAGAAGAATTTGTCAAATATTTGCAAAAAAAAATTAATTTCAAGTTGGTTGAAAAAGGAGATCCTTCTCCTCATCTTCCAACTAAATTGTAATTTCTTTCCTTAAATTGAAAAAATAAAGGGAAATTATATATATATATATATATAGAGAGAGAGAGAGAGAGAGAGAGAGAGAGATACGCATGAAAACCAACATTGTTGGATTGTCAATACAAAAAATCTTAACTAAAAATCAAGAATCCTTGGCGGTTTAGATTTACATAAATCCTTGTATTGTCCCATTTTATGTTTATCCCTCCTTTCTCTAATAATTTTTTTACGTCTAATATGTATTTTTGGAGACCTAGTCTTCATCAAGCATTTTCAAAAGCTATAAACACCAATAAAAATCAGCCACATTAGCAAAAAAAAGTTTTCCAAAACAATTATAACATTTAGAAGGCAGCTACAAAATTTTAAAATTTCTGTAGATTAGTTCAAATTCTGTAGCTAATAATAGACCTTCAAATGTAAATCAATTAGTAAGCATCCAAAAGGCATCATAAATATGAAAAATGGATAAATTGCTACATCAAAAGGTATGTATAAAGGATATTAAGTCATTTTTCATTCAAGAATGATAGATCTATGGGCTTGTATAATAATTTTTGATACACCTTCTCCTAAAATTATGACTGTGTACTATAACCTATCATGATTACACCTAATCCCCATATCATAATCCATCTCATTATGTTAAAATCCTTCCACCATATGCAAATTATTTGAAAATATCTCAACAGACTTATAAAAATGGACCAAGCAAACTCATGGGGATTTAATAGCAATTGAGGTGTCTTATTCAAATTCAATAACTTGCCTATTTCATTCATATCTTGCTTCCATCAACCTTACTCATTCAATTCTATATCCATCTCCATTCATCCCTATCAAGAAAGAGGTAATTTGAGGGTTTAACTTCTCTTCCACCATGGGTGTTATTGTCAGGTTTGAGCCACATGGAGAAAATTTTCTTAGTGCCTATCCGAAGGTTAGAGACCAGCTGCAGAAGGTGAGATGGATTCAATTTTTTTAGAAATTCAATGGGCATGAAGTAGAAGTTACACGAGATTTTGCTAGAGCCTTTGATGGTGTAGAGGCTGAGATAGGAGATATTAGGCTTAATTTTTATGAGTCATTCATAGCAGAGACAACAAGACTACCCCAATTGGAAAATGTTGGTTCAAAAGGCAGAGTCTCAAGGATGAATATTTGAGGAATCTCTTACATAACCCACACATGTACACCTTAGCATTCGAGAAAGGAATACTAATCATTGCTCATCCTCCAAAAGTTTCTAACTTGGGAAGGCAGGATGTGTACTATGCTCGTTTACCATGTAGGTTTCTCATGCATTTTGTTGAAGGAAAGGAATTAAATTTTTCTTACTACTTAATGTGGAGTTTTAGGAAAATGGCTTTCAATATTCAGATAGATTCTTGGAATATCAACAAAGCCTCGTATCACCATGGTTTGATAAAAATTATCATTGAAGCTCATCTAAATTCTATTGGTGATAATTGGAAATATTTTCTACTTAGAAATCATTTTGTAGAAGCTTCAGAGGAGGAATAATTACCAAGAGCTAAGTGAAGCCGACGAAGGATATCAAAAAACCATAACCCTAAGTTTTTTGTAGAAGAAGAAGAGGGTTTGACTATTAATGAGCCCGAACTTATCAAAATTCTACCAAAGGAGGATGCACCACTTAGTTAGTACTTAGGAAAGATTAGATAGAAAAACAAGAAACAAGAGGTTAGAAGAGAGAAAGCCAATGAAATAACACAAGAACTAGAAGCCACGAAGAATATAGAAGCAGTTGAAGAAAATCAAGCCAAGATACAAAGAAAGGGTAGCAAGAGAAAGATTACACAAGAAACAATGAAGCCAGAGCAGAAATTGAGGAGTAAATGACTTTCCAAGCTTTCAAATGAGCCAGCACACCAGAACCCTCCAAAAACTATTAATATTGAAGAGGAAGATGATGTTTACATAGGAATAGAGGCAAAATTTTCAGTCCATCAAAGTCCAATAAGAAAGACTCTAAAAATTGACCTAGCTCAACAAGAAGTTTATGAATATTTGGAGAATTTGGAGCAAAGAGCACAGAAGAAGGTAAAGTCCCCTAAATAAACTCAATTTCATGAAGAATTTTTATATGATGATGATCCTATAGTTGATTCAAAGATACATACAACTACTTCTCAAGAGAAACAAGAAACTATTCACACTCTCAAGCAAGATATTTCTCAGTTAGAAGTACTAAACAAGTATATTAGAGAAGAAAATGAAATGGTCAAAGCACAAAATGAACTTTTGAAGGCAGAAAATGGCACTATGTTGTTAAAAAAAAAATTGGTATAAGAAAAAAAAAATCTTAAAGAAAACAACAAGGTGCTCAAAAATAAGGTCAAAGGGTTGCAAGCAAAACTTCTCATGAGAAAACCTAGATGGCCTATTAATGTGAAAAAAACATGGAATTCCAAGAAATATGGATGTGTTGATTTAGGCCTCAGAAGCAGCACAATAGCAAGGAGATTTCTTCAGTTTTGAGTTTTGTGCATGAGGACATGCAACATCCTCAGCATGGGGGAATGTTGGATCCTCGAATTGTCCTCAATTTTGACATTCTTTTTCCCATTTTTCCATCCATCCCATATATGTTTTGATATATATTTACAAGTCATAAGGTTATCAATGTCATTTTAACTATAACAAAAGGTATCAAATCATTATTGCCCATAATCTAGACTTTATTTATGAAATTGACTAAAATATCTCTTTGGCTATTAAATTGTAACATTTTCGTAGCTAATTGAATTTTTCGTAGCTCAATCCATGGTTAGACAAGATGTAGAGACTTTCAAAGCGAAAAAATGACATGACCAAATGCCAAATTTCAAGGAAATGCTTATCCACCTATTATGCTCCCTCAAAAGATCGACTAGATTATAAATGTGTTCGGTCAAACATCCAAGTCAACATTGTTATGTTCATGCATAAAGGTTTTAAGAAGTGGTTTTAGCATGAAGCGGGCGTGGCAAAAATGACATAAAGCAAGTGAGTTTCATGTAGCTGATGTGTAGAAAAAAACAATCTACATGACCTACTATGACATAGCAAATCATGCTAGATCCATTTCGTAGTCAAATTCAAAAATCGTGTTGTTGATCCACGAACTTGCCTCTCAGCATTTCTTTCTTTAAGTTGTTAATCTGCTAGTGTATAAATATCTCCTTGATTTGCAAGTCGAGATAATGAAGAATAGATCATAGAAACTTTGTTTTAAATTGTTGAAGACTCTCTACTTTTATTAATACAAGTACTATGTTCCTGAAGTGTGAATGCATCCTTAGTCGATTTGATTTGAGTTCATAGTGCCTTACACTCAATGGGAGGGCCCCCTGGAGAGCTGTAAGATAGTTTAGATGCTTTGTTTTCATTATCATTTCAATTAGTTACAATTGGATTTGCATTTAGTTTACTTTGTTCAGTCTTTGTCCATTTACTCATTGTTGATTTTGTTGCACATGATTGAGCGCTCTTTAAATTTGAAAACAACCAAAAACATTTTAATTGTTAGTTCTTTTCATTAATATTTTCCACTTAGTCTCATATTTAAATGTTTGAATTGATTCAGATCTCCATTGCGCACACTAGTAATCTATCATAAGTTGAAGTTTCATTTCTTCTCTTTAATTCATGCAATAGGTTTGATTTTAAATAGTTTGGTTTTAGAATTAGTTCCAATTATGTTGGATAGAATATGATTTCAAATTGATGCAATAGATTAAGATTTCATTCAGCAAGTAGAATAGCCCTTCCAATTTTATGCAACTAGAATAGTCCTTTCAATTCAACGCAATTAGACTAGTCATTTCAATTTGATGCAATTAGAATAGATTCAATTCTTGTTATTTAATCTTGTTTTTGGAAGCTATGTTAATCTTTTCAAGTTTGATAGAAAGAACATGTGTGTAAAGTTGAGATGGGTTGATCTTGATTTATTTCAGTTTTCCAATTTCCTTCAATAGATTAAAAATTTCTTTGCCATTTCATAATAAAAAATAAAACTCCTAACAAATGTTGTGCACATGCACTTCACAAGTTCACAAACCTTGGTTTGATAATTAATGAAGTAATTTAACTACCAATGAAATTACTCAACAAAACCCTTGAATGATTTTTTGAATATCATTGTAACATCATCATAATTGAGTTGATATATGTCTCCATTGGCTAGTAGGTTGTGTTTACATCATTTCTTCCCTGACTCCTCGTAGTAGGACTAACTTTAAAGAATCTAGATCTAGGGTGCAGTTGTGCACTCTTTTGTAACTCAACTGAAATATTCCCTCAAAACATTCTAGAGAAGCGTTCTTCTTGGATCATCCTGAATATCTTATCTTTTGTGTCCCTTTCTCTATAATAATCTTAATACTTGTTGTTGAAAACTTGTTACATCTGCTCCCATGAAGTTATGTTGTCCCCTTCTAGGCCCATGAACCATCAAAGGGCTACATCCCTAAGAGTGGAAGTAAACAAATTGAGTTTATGCTCATCATTTATGTAGTCATTATTCTTGCATACTACAACAAACTTAAACATGAATGTATCAACATATTCTATGACTATCCCATAGAAGTGTAGGAGGAAAAAGGGATTATGTTTTTCATTTTGGCATCTTCATCTATTTCTATAATGGTGAATGTGGATACTTCTGGTTGTCTATTTTCAGCCATGGTACTGGTGGTTTGTGAATGTATTTCTCCTTCTACAAGCTCCTTAGATATCTTTTCTTGCTCACCAAAAAGGGCCTCAATAGCCCCTATGGGAAGGGTAGGAGGATCACAGTCAACAAAAGAAGGTTAGTTGCTAGTAGAAGTGGGGATTTTGGTAAGAATTTTCTTGATGTTGAGAAATTCTGGTAGACTGTGGGTTGTGTTCTTTGATGTGCCCAAACTCTTCGAGGCATAGAATGAAGAAATATGTTTTTCTGTTTTTGTAATTTTTTTAAATGAAAATGTTAATCCAGTTTATTTATTTTCTGTTTTTGTCGTTTCTTGAAATAAAAATGCTAATGCAATTTTTCTTTTTATAGGAAGTGAAATGAGGGAAAGAACAGATCAACTAGGAAAAAGACAGTACATACTTTGACACCTCCCTAGTAATGAAACCAAAAATTGTTGGCCCTCAATATTGCAACTAACAATGGTCTCAGCTTTAATTGTCAAAATAGGGTTCATACAAACTTAGTAGGGGTTGGAACCATATGTGTAGAAAGCACTATCTCTTTATTTTGTTGAATTTTGTAAAGGTTTAAGTATTGAGATTAAATTTGATTATACAGAGACCATTCTAAATGTTATATGTTATAGGAAAAACTTGAAATTGTAGGGAATGAAAGAAAATAAGCAAACCTATGTTAATTGCAATGAAGTAAGGCTAACCATCTCAAATGTAATGAAATGAAAGCATACATATTCTATTGTGCAAGGAAATAAAATACATTGTTAAAGTAAAACCTTGCAAATAGTAAACCTTAATTCTACAGAAAAGAAGTAGTTTCTACAATACTCTATATCAAGTCGTCTACTTGGTGAGCCTCTACTTCTAAATTCCATTCTTGAAGTTCCAAGGACATTGTAACATATCAAATAAGGTGAATCGTTGGTTAGATGCAAACATGGGCGAGTTTTGAAGGTGAATTGTGAACAACTACAAGAATCTATGTTCTACTTTAGGAGATAGTCCAGCGAGAAAAAAAAGATGCTAAAGGAAAGGTTGAAAAGAAAAAGAAGATAAGGAAGGGGTAAGAAATGGTAATGCACACATGTCCAAGTCATCACATAAGTGGTTGTAGCGCTTATTCAGCAAGATACACGATTATAGTGTTTCCTATAGTTGCGAAATAGGGGACTACACAAACACACTAAAACAATAAATGATGGATAGAAAATAAACTGTAACAATCAAAGTGAACTCAAATGCATAAATAATAACCTAACGACTACCAATGTTATCATATAATGCTCAAATATTATGCAAGAAAGGACTATTCATAAACTAACTAAGTCACCATGCATAAAAGTAATATTTAGAAATAAACTACAGACATTAGAGAAATTTTGAGGTCAAAAATGGGCCTCAAAAAAAAAATGTACAACAAAAATCAACTTTATGAGAACCAATAAGATTCAATATGATAATGTCAACCATGGGGATGATTCACCATTTTTGGAGTGAAAAGGTAAAAAGATAAAAATAAAAAATAAAAACTATTTTTTCAGCTCATATTTTCAACTTATCTCCCTACGATTTTACTCAACTATCTAGGAACATTCGTTGAATGTGAAATTTAATTTTGCATCCAAGGAGTACCCATGTTGAATACTTTCAATGGACCCTACTACATGGAAAATGTGAAATACATGAAAAATGTTATTGCAATAATGTTTTTTCATGTATTTCACATTTTTCGTGTAGTAGGGACCATAGAAAGTATGTAACATGAGTACTCCTTGGATGAAAAAATAAATTTTTCATCTGATAAGTGCTCCTACTTGAAATTTGAGTAAAATCATAGGGACATAAGTGGAAAGTACAAGTTGAAAAAATAGTTGTTTTCTTCTTTCCCTCAAAAACTTGATGAGGTAATCTAATCTTATTTTATAATTTCCACTATTATTTTATAATTCCTTACCTCAAAATTTCTCTAATGGATAAACAAATGCATAAAGAGTAATGGTACAAGAATGATCTTGAACACCTAGGGTAATCACTAACCCAAGGAAGCTTACAACCCTGAAGGAGAAGCAAACTATGAAGAGAAACCAAAGATGACTTTCATTAACTGAAGAATAACTTGTACATGGCATAAAGTTGTAGAACTTGATGTCTAGACTTCCTAATGTTCTACATTTTTATTCTCTTTTTCCTAGTTTTTCTATTGGGCTACTCGAACCCTCTATTTATACGAAAAGGGTAGGCGGCAACCTCCTTAACGAGTGGACTTATTTCCATTCAAAATCCCTATAAAATTGGATCATGTTTCCTGGGTCACCAGGAAACAGCGGGAAGGAGTATTTATTGTCCTTAGCTAGCTGAGTAGGAAGTATACTATAGCAGAGAGCATGCCACATGAATATCTCTAGCTATATCTCCCCAAAATTTCAACAAAGTCCCCTTAATATCTTGCACAATAAACATGTTAAGCACATAAAGCATGACAAATCTCCTTGACCCTCCTAAGAAATCAGTAAGCTATGTAAGTTTTATTGAGTGAAAAAAGCAAGCTTTATAGCTTTTATGTGCCTAGGAGCAGTTAGAGGGACGTCATGTTTTACCTATTTGGAGGTCCATCAATTAGTTATGTTCTTGTTGCTGATAAGTTCTTTCAAAGTTTTGATGATGGGCTTGGAAAGTGCAAGCTGAGTGTCTACATATTCATGTAAATCTACTCCTGCAATGTCCTCACTGATCTGATCAAGTGTTGGTTGCTCATGAGAGTCTTACTCTTACTCAAAAAAAAATTGTTCTAAATAAGAACCAGTTTAAATTATTACTCTTCTTTTGTAGTCCATCTTGCTCGAGCTAATATTTGAGTTAAATAAACTCAATCTTGTTTTGTGAATTTTTTGCATAGATTTGAAGATCAATGAGACACGCCTTGTTGATTTTGATTATGCCACCAACAGTAGAGAATATTAGAGTGTTCAATAACTCTAATAATCTATGAAGTTTGGCCATTTTCTCAAGCCTGGAAAATCATAAGATAATGAGGAAAAAATAGATACCAACTTGGGCTCTTAGGACAGAAAAAAGAAACAAATCAAAGATACCAACAAAGAAACTATTGGCTTGCTGAGAGAAAATATCCTTCTCATTGTAATGAATGCAAATAGGGCAAATTCTCTTTCACGAGAAGTCTTGGTACCTCTTTCCTATGGAAAATCCTAACCACCAGGGAAAAAGATATGTCTATTGAAAGACTTGAGAAATTTGCTCCACAACACTAGCACCATTGCTAGCAATGACAGGAATATTCACTTCAACAAAAATCAGCCTGCAAGTTTATATAAAAACATTGTCCCTACCCATCACAATCTATGCAATTTAGTAAAATTTCACCAACTCATAGCTCCTCAACTATTTTTGCAAGTTTATATGCTCCAAGAGGTCAACCAGTCAAAGAAAATCTTGTGTGCAATACCCACTACTTGATCTCTATATCTCCTTCCAATCCTTTCAATTAGGGAAGGTTGAATTGTTCCTCATGGCATACAAACATATATTCCACACATTACCTGTATATATTATTCTATTTTGGTTACATGTCAAATACCCAGAAAATTCAACACAAACTCCATCTTGCATTCAAACAAATGGTTTGAACTGACACAATATTCGTATTCAATATGAACCCAGTAATAGATAGCTAAGTATTCCTTGGTAAGGTCCCATATCTCTTCTTTGTTCACAAGGACCTGCACAATATTAAAAAGGAAATGAATTGATGTACATATATTGGCAATATTGGGAGCTAAAAAGTGGTTATTTTGCAACCAATCGTAAAGGCAAAGATTTCTTAGAAATGAAATTGAACCCTTTCATAATCATAGCAAGTGCTTGACCAAAGAACAAATATAAAATAGGAGAGTAAGTCGAATCCAATATTTGTAGAAGTTGCAATTTAAATATTCTTCCTCTTCCACATCTAATTAACAAAATAATTTCTAGATTTATTGGCCTTAGTATGTCCAATTGAAATTGGTTTCATGCAAAATATCTTAAGTAGTGAAAATATGACCTACAATTATTGCTCATTAAATCACAAAATTCTGATCTTGAAAGGATTTGTTATGCACGAGCATTACAAAACAAAATAAAACACCATAAGGCATAAGTTGAACCACACACTACTTGTTGATTCATAACATCATTTGGAACTTTTGCTTCAAATATTAAATGTAAAACATTGCAAAAATGGAACATTTTTCTCGCATGGCATCAATGGATTTTCTAACTACAAAACCTTCCCGTTTTGAATCTTAATTTCCATGAAGGTGATCCTCAAGCCATGCATTGGCAATGGCATGTGTGTCCCATGAGAAAGAAAAGGCATGTGGTTATAGTTGTTTTGTGGGTCTGGAGTGATGGAAAGGCAAAGGAGAAAAGGAACAAAATAACACAAAATTCACACACACAAAACACACACGAGCTGTGGCTCTTCTATTGATCACACAAATGTAATTTCACTTGATTACAATGAACCCATCATGGGGTATTTAACTTTTTTTGACTAGTGACTTACTCAAAATAACTTCAACATGTAAACACAGACTATATGGGACTTTACCAAATATACGATTAAACTTGAATTAACTCAATTGACTCAGTTTAATCACACTTTAAATTTAGACTACTCTGCATACGGAATAAATTATAATTTCCAACGCACTCCTTAATTATGATCATATGACTCAACATAACTCAATCACGACTCAACATAACTCAACTACGCCTGCTAGGCTTAAATAGAAATTGATTCAATCATCACTCAAATATGTCTGATGGTCGATGTCTCAGCTAGGCTTATAATGACTCAAAACTTTGATAATTTTGCATTTTCTTTTTCATTTCTTCCAAATTTTATATCCTCGAAACTGTTTCATTCTTTATTTTTCTTTCTTGTTGTAGGCTCCATATTTCTTTACTTGTTATTGTTGTAATTTTTCTTTGTCTTCTCTCGTATTTTTTCTGAATCTGTCTTCTACAACTTCCAAGTTCCTCTTCAACAATTATTTCATTCACGGACTGCTACCACAACTCTTCATATCCAAACTGTCTTCTTTGCTCTACTTCTTGCGCTCCATATCCCTGAGTTTCTTTCTACCATATTTCTTGATCGTAGAATCTTCTCTCTTCTTGACTCCATTATTGAAAAATGGTTTTAATGCATTCTTCCTCGTTTTTAGGAAATTCCATGTCCTTCTCTTCACTTTCACCATCAGATATTGTTGCTCTTTGCCTATAGTATGCACACTCAAGATCATCATTAAACTTATATGTAAAATCATAATCATGTTCATTTTTCTCTTTCACAATTTCATTTAATTATTTTATTCCAGTTGTTGCTTTAAGACTATCATCATTTTATTCAATTGAATTCTCAATCCATTCTTCAATGGACTTTAAATCTGCATCAAACTTATTTATAACTTTGTTTTCAACTTACTCTCTCATGTTATTTTGAACACGTGCACATTCAAAATTAATGTTAAAAACATATTTATTGTGTTCTTCAATGAGAGATTCTTTCTCTACCTCTTCCTTTTCTTCCTTATGTTCAGCTGCATTAAGGCTATCTTCCACTATTATGTGTTAAATGTATATTCTCATAAAAAACTCTTCAATCATTGTATCCTCTTCTCGATCATCAGTGATTGCTACATCACATATTGTTTCATGAGCAATTCTAACTACTTCACATCTTGCTGCTACAGTGGGAACTTCAACCTTCAATTCTTCATCAAACATAGCACTTACCATATAGCTACAATCAATCCCTGTTTCAAAAACGAAACCACACATATCATCAACATAATGTTCATCTACCCTATGGTGGATATCCGTGCATGCATGTGCTCATTGACAACTTTAACTTCAACAAATCCATCAGTTGCAGCTAGATTCACCAATTCATATCTCACTTTGTAGTCATCATATACATGTGTTTTATCATAGTGGGATTCACCATCATCTGCACCATCCACATTACAATGGAGTCTTTGAGCATTTATATCCTCTTACTCTACTTCACACACAGAAGCTTCAATGTTTCTCTCTGCAATATTTCTTATATCTTCTTCATCCATATGCATGTTTGCATCATGGGTTTCACTTTTATAGTCCTCACGTCCATCATCCACTTTGGAGTGAGATTCTACAAGCTCTGTTGTCTTCCTAGAGTCTTGCTCATCTTCTCTCAGATCTGTCGCTGACTCAACAAATTGTGACACATCTTGTTGTTACATGTCACTTTCCTTTGTGTCAAACTCTGCTTATAAAATCTTTCATGCTTCCTTGGAAGGTGTAGCTTTTGCTACCTTGCACAAAAATTGCTTATGCAATGTCTATTTTATAAAATCTAATGCTAAAGCATCACATACTTCATCATATGGGTTATTAAATCAGTATTCAATTAACTCTTTTCCTCGAAGAAAAGTTAACATTTTAATAACCCAAGAATCAAAATATTTACCAGTAAACATAGAAGGTGGTAACAGATCCAGGCTATACCAATCACCCTCAATCTTTTCTATGTCTTCTGCTAGAATGCTCAGTTCTTTGATTGCGGCCTGAACCTCTCTAATCATGGCAATGATCTCTGCATTGTTTTTCGATTCCTTTTCCTAATTTACTTATGTCGTACTTTGCAACCCATCGCTATTGTGTTTCTTTTGTCTTATGATTGTTTGCCCTATTGCATGAGGCTTCCTTCTATATTACCCTAAAAAAAATATGATATTTAATATGTACCCCATAAAGCACAAACCTCACCCAAAACACTATCATGTTTAACAAAACAAAATAAAACAAAATTTTAAACAGACTTTTGCAAAACTCTTTCTAATAAAAAAACACCTTTTTTTTAATTCTCCTTTAATAAAAAAAATATCTATAAACCTTTTTAGGACTTAATAAAAATTTTGAACCCTGTGATATCACCTTTTCATACCATGCAACTTGTTTTTTCTTTAAATATAAAAGAAAACACTTTAAAAAAATAGCTTTCAGAAACAAAACCATTTCGCCTTTTTAATGAACTTTAAAAAAACATCTTTTTAATAATCTCTTCAAGATACCTTTCGATAGCCTTTTCACAGTTGGCCATTTTTAAAAACTCGCGAATAATCTTTTCACACCTGGACACGAGCAACGCGGCTTACCGGATAGATGGGCAGCGTTATTAACGCTCCCCAACAAGCACACTCGTTAGTTCTGGACTTTTAACGCGAGGATCTGTGGATTAGTTTTTACAGAGCCTTGTTGGGATGTTTTTCAAACAAAAGAAACATTCCAAACCAAAATAATTTTTTTCTTATTTAGTAATTCAATCTTAGTTTTGATATTAGCAGCAATTTATTGAAATCGCAAGTTTGATAGTTAATTTCTGCACAATCAAAACGTTTTAGGTTTTTCAGGGTGCTGAATCCAAATATGCAGTTAAAAAACCATTTTAAATAATACAAATCAAAATTCCAAATATGCAGTTAAAAAACCATTTTAAATAATACAAATCAAAATTTAACCTCAATTTTTTCCGCTGGATTCCAACACCGGAATCTCCAAAAATTCACACTAAAAACAATTCATACAAAATTTACAATAATTTAAAATTTTTTAATTGATTCCACAAACTTAATTTCATTTAATTATAATAAATCTATTTTAAAATATTTATTTTGGCAAACCACTTACTCAAAATAACTTCAACATACAAATTCCCACGTCTCTAACTTTACCAAATATAACTTCAACATACAAATTCCCACGTCTCTTTACCAAATATAAGAACTCAATTAAATCAAACTCTTGATTTAAACTACAATGAGAATAATTACAATTTGTAACCTAGAGTGTCAACTTTAGTGGCTACTTGAGTTTTTATGTGGCCACAGAGGGAGATATCCTCGTTCCACCATTTTCTTTTCCATTGCTATCCGTATGAGAGCTTCTACTGTTGATCCAAACTTTAATGGAAGAGGTGTTATCCGGTTCAACACGGCTCTGGTGGAAGACTCCTAATACCACTCACACTCTCCACCCTGTGATCGAACCTTCCTAGGTCAAAAGTCTGAGAAACAACAGGAGAGTCGTCCCTAGAGGTTTCCAAGCTCAAACATGCATAGATTATTGACCATTTACAGGCCTGAGACTAAATTCCATACCGGCAAAAATTGAAACGAGAAACAAAATATTTTGGCTCAGCTCAAAAAATACCTTAAAGATTAGCCTTACGGTGGCCACTTGGGAAGTTTTCAGGGTCTTTCCAATGCATCAAAATCTGGGTTTTTCAATATCGATATCATATCCATCGTCTAAAGGCTCCCATCCATCTCTTCACGACTTAAGGTGACCATCATTCCTGGTGGTCACAGCCCTGTATGACAGAGAGTGACAGAGAGGCAAGTCGGAGCAGGCCAGAAATAGTATGGTGCAGGACTGAAACCTGACAAACAGGTAAGGTAGAGTGCCCAAGTGCAGAGCTGACAAGCTCTGATGCCACGGTTGGAATTCATGAAATTGAAACACAAATTTATGTTAAATGTGATATGCAATGTTATTCACAAAATATACATAGCATTACATTTTGTGTGACCATTAAATTCAATTTCAAAAGTCCTTTGGACTCCATGATTGTTCACATTCCTCCCCACTTTCATTAAGGGTCCAACATTATATTTATTTCACTATATAATCCATAACAAAAGCTAGCAAAGGTCAATTAACCTCATTTGCATAAACTAGAAAGAAATATAAAATGTGTTATTGGTTATGCTTTATATATTCACTCCTTGGATCATCCTATCACTTGTGGACAAAACATATAGGTCTAATAAATGTGTTATTCGTTATACTTTATATATTTACCCCTTGGATGAAAAAAGCCATCATACTATCACTTGTGGACGATACATATAATTCTAAGATTAAAGAGGATATTTTTTTAAATATAGTTATAGTTATTGCTGGAAGAAAATGGTCATTTCAAAATTAAAATTATATTTTCAGAAATACATATTTTTGAGTAAAAATACCAAAATAGACTCCAAGTTAAACATTGTTTCTAGATTTTAATTTTTATTTAAAATTAAAATTATGACCATTAACTATCATGACATTAAAACTCTATAATATTGTAAATTAAACTTTAAATGAACCCAGATCAAAAATTTGTGCTACCATGGCTTTAAAACCCTGTAATATTGTGAATAAAACTTTAAATGAACCCAGATCAACAACTTGTGTTCTAATTTCAAATTTTTCAAAGTTAAAAATTACTATTGGTTTGAAAAGACTTGCATGTTTAAAAAAAATAATTGTTTTAAAAGACCAACATGGTTTTAACCTTACCACCATTTTCAATATAGAATAACCACAATTTTGTTGAAAAAGTTTCAGAAGCAACAACACATAGGTATGTTTTTAACCTTATGACCAAAAAAATAACCATAATTTTTTTTAAGTTTCAGAAGCAACACAATGAAATCCATTGACATATTTAAATGTCTAACCATTTATTATTTTATATATAATTTTTAAAATCATAATTGTATTTTTTTATATATCATTTTCAGAACCAGAATTTTAATAAAACTGTGAATTTCCAAATTTCACCCCAAATTGAAAAGCAGTGCAGCCAATTTCCAATAGCATTCACACATGTCTACAACTGCCATAACAATTCCTTTTAAACACTATTGAGCAACAATACCTCTGGTGTACATATTGAAAAACACTATTGAGCAACAATACCTCTGCTGTACAAACTTATTGAAAACTGGAGAATATTTTAGATGACAAACTTCTCATAATGTGAAGATCTTTTAACCATGAATACAAGCAGAGGCCCATCCACAGCAACATTTCACTTCTAAGTTTCAGATATAATATCTTTTAACTATGAATACAAGCAGAGGCCCATCTACAGCAACATTTCACTTTTAAGTTTCAGATATAATATCTTATTGTCCTTGCCATTCATATTGAACAGACAGAACTATGAACAAACATGAAACATCTTATTTTACAATACAGATCCCAACTATTTTCCTGGGCGACTTACCGGCCCTCCACACAACTTACAGTGAGAATAAACCAAAATCGCTTTATGCTATACGACAGATATAATCTATCGATTAAACTGCTAAGGTAGGCCTTCACTGATATAGTAGTAGTATCCATTGATTTTTAAGAAAAATACACTGCGATCTACCATGCCTCAAAGGATGAACGCCTCGCGCGCTTAAGCGAAGGGGTTGGGTAGAATTCGTGAGTATCCAACGACCCAATGTCTGGAACAATACACGCTTCATCGAAGTCGTGAACGGTTGGAATTTCTGCCTTGGATTTCCCTTTGGCAGTAAAGTTGGGCCTCCCTCCTGCAGGTCCGGTTGGACAAAGCTCCGGAACCCTGCAGGCAAAAGCTTCCTCTTGTTCTTGCTGTTGCTCGAACAGTCCCAAATGATCGAGACCATCTACCTCCCAGTCGAACTCTCCCAACCCTTCAGGATCTCCCTGCATAAAAAAAAATACAACTAATTATTATTATTCAATTTTCTTAGTGAGTAACTTTCTGATTTTAAGATTATGACCTAGGCAACTTATTATGATTATTATTTAATTTTAAAGTCAAATCTAAATTGAACACTAAATTAACATCTAAAACCCTTAGCTTATAAAAGAGAAGACCCACCTGGATAGCTATGACTGATAAATCTACATACTCTAATCTAACCCTTTAGTTTAGGGAAGAGACCCACCTCCACAGCTATGACTGATAAATCTACATACTCTAATCCAACCCACCTGGATAGCTATGACTGATAAATCTACATACTCTAATCCAACCCTTTAGTTTATGGAAGAGACCCACCTCCACAGCTATGACTGATAAATCTACATACTCTAATCCAACCCTAATAGATTAAGAAACCAAATTGCATTATGAAAATCTCCATTAATAAGAATTTCTGCCATTGATTCAAAGTCAGAAATTGGCAACAGTTCTAATCCAACCCTAATAGATTAAGAAACCAAATTTCATTATAAAAATCTCCATTAATAAGAATTTCTACCTTTGATTCAAAGTCAGAAATTGGCAACAGTTCGTCCATGGACCAACACGGCTCTCCCAAGGGTATCGATTTGGCCGATGATGAGTGGGTCGAACCCATCCGTGGGGTGGCATGAGTAGGAGCAGTAGGGTTAGAAATAGAGGTGGGCTGTTTGTCAAATTCGCTTGAGCCCGGAGATTCTGATGACAGGGCATTGAGAGCAACCCTAATGCCAGTGGCCAGGAACCTTTGGTGTTTTGCTGCTAATGTGTCGCGAGAATGAACGGACTCATCGCAGTCTTGGCACAGCATAGCACGATCTTCGAGACAGAAAACGATGGCTGCCCTATCCTGCATATCAGACACCAGATAATACCATTAAACCTAAATCAGAAACATGCGATCAGGCAAACACGCTAAATTGATACCCACATATATACAAATTCATCCAAACTAGCACAGCAAATCTAATTTTGGGGGTTGTATGGACTTCAAGATTGCACAGGTGGAGGTTGTATATATCAAGTTTGCACATTTCTCAGGTATCTAATTTTGGGGTCTGTATGAACTTCTAGGTTGTACGGGTCAGAAATATATCAGATCGCGAAACCAAGTGATTTCAAGACAGCCAATTCTCACAGCTACTCCTAGTAATTTCACTCTAATCAATTCACTCACAACTATATCCATTTGTTCAGGAGAATTGAACATTTAAAACTGTTTGAAGAATTATTGAGCACATTTTCAACATAATCAGAAGGCACGACACGAGAACTGACTACAATCAACTGTTGCTCTAATCAGAAGGCACGACACGAGAACTGACTACAATCAACTATTGCTCTATGCGCAGGTATAGCTGCAATTAAGTTTTAAAAATTCAAGTTTATTAATCAATCATGAAGTGGGATCCATTCAAGTTTTAGACTTCAAAAGTTTTTTTTTTGGCAAATATAAAAAAGTAACTCTAAATTTCTATTATATCTCTAAAACTATAAAATAGCAAGTTTATCTATGTATCTCTTTAGTTTTCTTTCTCTCCATCTCAACTCTCAAACATACATTCTCTCTCCCTCTCGCTTCTTTTCCCTTCTCTCTCTTGCCCTTTTCTCCCTCTCACTCTCCTCTCCCTCTTCCCTCCCACTCTCCTCTCTCCTCACTCTTATCCATCTCTCAATTATCACTCCCCCTCTCTCTCTCTACCTTTCTCCCTCTATATCTTTCTTCTTCCCTCCTCTCTCTCTCTCCCTCTCCAACTCCACTCTCTCTCTCTCTTTCTTCCTCTCTCCCACCTCCCTCTATCTTCCACCCCCCATCACTCTCTCTCTCTCTCTTCCCTCTAACTCTATCACTATCTCCCTCCCTCTCTCTCTTCCCCTTCTCTCCCTATCTCTCTCCTCTCCTCTTCCCTCCTCTCTCTATCAATCTCTCCCCATATCTCCATTTTCTTTCCTCCCTCTCTCTCCCCTCCTCTCTGTCTTCTTTCCTCTCTCTCCCTCTTTCTCCCACCTCCCTCTCTCTCGCTCTCTTTATCTCTCTCTCTTTGCCCTCGTGCTTTGTCACTATATCCCCCCTTCTCTCCCCCCTCTCTCTCATAAATTTGATTCTATGGTATTGTGTTTAAAAGTACCTAAATTAAAAAAACTCAATTGGTTGTAAAATATTAGACCTATGTTTTGGATCAACCATGTCAAAGAAAATACAATAATGAAAAACTTAAAACAATCATGCACTATCTTTCTCTATTATTGTTAGTCAATTTGTTTGTTCACTTGGATCCTTAGTTAAGATGAATCTATGCTCGTTCTTAGTAATATTATTTATATTATATATATTTCACATCCTTATATATAAAAGTATTCTCATTTTTATTTTATTGGAACCTTGATTTAATTTCTATGGGAATCTTTACATCTGGTATTGACAAGCCATGGTATTGTAACAAAGTCTATCTACATGTTAATAATGTCCACTGTAAACTCTAGGGTGAATATATATGGTAAATTAGGTGTGAATTTCTATGGTTAAGAATCATGTCATATGTTATAAAATATTTTGATTGTGAAAGAAGTTATGGTTTTTGGGCACGTGGTATTGAGAAGTTGTGATATGGTAACAAAGCCTATTCACAACTTAATAACAAAATCAAAATATAACAAATTGACTTTAAATTTAATTTTTATTATTAATTGAGCCAACATTTAAATGTTTACTGGCCTTATATTACTTTTAACATTTTATTTATTACTTTTAACTTCTTCCTTTTTTATTTTTAATGTTTTAATTTTATTTTTAATTTAGTGTTAAATTATGTATTCAGGCTTCTGTGATCCATAATGAGTTAAGCAGTCTTTCTGTAAAAATCACATAAAAGAAATTTTTGGCGGAAACCAACAACTGTGATTCATCATCAGGACCAACCAGAGGAGGAGGCAGATCCAAGTTACAAACTGTGTGATTTTGAGTGCTCTAGAAATTTTTAATGATTCTGAATCTATTTCCATAATAAAAAAATATGATTCAAACATTGCTATTACAAAATTTCACGTAGAAAAAAAAATGTTACACCCAGACTTGTGGGCTCCCAAGCACGCCTGTCTCTGTCTGTATCTGTTTTAAAGTGAAGTGTTGGCAGACTGAGAACCATAATATCCTTCGTATCTGGCCCTTCTGCACCTACTTTGCAGGTTTAAGTTCAATTTAATTGCTGTCTCTTCGTACACCTTCATAATCACAAATCTATCCTCCTCCCTCTGAGCAATAATGGCTCTGTTATAACAGTGCCCTGGGCTCTGACAGTACAGTCCATTTCAAAATTTGTTTTTTATTTAGGGTCTAAGAGATATCTGCAATCCTCCTATAACAATGATAGGTAAATACACCATACAGTAATCTAATGCCAGCGCTAGCATGAACCTATGTAAAGGTTGTTTGACATTATCGCCCTCCTATGTATGCTTATCCTTATCTCCAGATCTCATGCTTAAGCTTTATAACCCAGTAAAATCTTCATATAGATTAATGCAGCTGCCTAATACATACATATTCACTCACACCTATTAAATCCGGAATTGACCATATCCATTGGATTTGGACTTTTAAACCCGGAATGGACCATATCCATTGGATTTGGACTTTTAAACGTGTTTTGTAGAATAGGAAGAAATGAACAATGCATTCAGAATTTTGACTGAATTCTATGTGCGCATATAAATATTTTCTTATAATTAATTAAAATAAAATTATAAAATTATTTGGTTTAAGAAGATATTTGTTGAAAATATAAATCTAAACAAAATATTTGATTTTATATAAAATATAATACAATTTTAAATTTTAAATCACATTTTTATAAATAATATAATACATTCTTTTAATAAAATTTAAATGGGCTTAATGATTAAGAATATGTGTTTTTTCAAAAAAATTCAAAACCAAAAACAATAAAATTAAATTAAAATACATCGTAACTCTTATATCTACTACTACCACAAATAAAACATGATAAAATAACACCCACAAAATTTGAATAAAGCATCATAAGGTAATAAGCCAATTTAAACACCCACAAAATTTAAATGTAACATAATAGAGATAATACGCCAATTTGAACACCCACAAAATTAAGATTGTAAAATGCTAGATATTAAATAATCTATACCTATTTAAAACTACACAAGGGTTTTAACATTTTTTTGATGTAAAATAATATTCAATTTTCCTTTTAACTAATTTTTGTAAATATAAATCTAATTTTTATAAATAAAATTTTAAAATTACTCTTTATATTTTTCAACTAAATAAAATTGAGAAATTATAATTTATTTTTAATTTTTTAAATATAAAAATATTTATTTTATAATTTTTTATTATTATTCAAAAAGCTCACTCATCTTTTAAAAAAAAAACATCTCTAAAGCGATTAAAGCGATTAATTTATATTTCGTGTAAATATTTTTGCATCTTGACAATTAACCTAGTTTTAATCAGAATAATATTGACAAGCCCGTATGCCATAATACAAAATTTAGTCATTTGTTTTTTAAAAATATATGTATATAAAATATCCTTTATATAATTTAATATTTTAAAAAGAAAATATAAATATAAAATTTTATTATAATATTATAAATTATATTAAATTTTACTAACACAATTAGTTGAAGATGGGCCTCATCAGTAATGTAAGGAAGATCAAGGAAGATCAAACCTCACTGAATGGTTATGCCTTGTGTGCAAGGAGACATGCTAAAGAATCGAGTCAACTAAGAGTTGGTGTGGCCCAAGCTAGTTCCTCAATCCACAAGTCAAGCCTAGAAAACACCACACCAAATTGGCTCCCCAAACCACAAATCAAGCCTAGAAAATCATGAATAACTTAACAACTTAACAAACCAAAAAAAATATTATAAATTATTATTATATTCATAATTTTTTTCACTTTCCCTAACATTAAATTATATTAATAATTATATAATTTTAAATTAAAATTATGTTTTCCCTTTTTTATTCACCAAACTTTAAACCCAAGCACTTAATATTTATTTTAACCAAAATTAAAGCCATTGTCCTCTCACATAAACTGCAAAACACACTTACAATATTCCCAAATAATGTAATATTATTTATATTGAATTTAATTATATTATTTTCATATAATTAGCCGAAAAACAACAATCTTAGCACTTCAGCCTCACAGAATAAAATAAATTTAAAACCCTAAAATTCATCGAGCTTTTCTGAGAACCAGATTAAAATGCAAAAATATGCAGCATCCAATTTCACCATATCCGTTATAAAAAATTTGAACGCCACTTCATAGAAAACTTTATGCCGATGACATGTTTGCACCCACTCTCTTCGTATTTAATTTCGTTAACAGCGGCGAAGCCGCTAACAGACCCTATCAAACCCCTGAGATTCTGAGCCGGAACGTACCTGGCAAATGTCGCAGCGAGAGAGCTTTGGAGAAGTTCCGAGAAGAGGCAATCTCTTGTGTTTGCTGGCAAGCTTGTTGGCCTTGTGGACTTTTATATCACAATCCCTGCACAAAGCAGCCTCGTCTGCACAACATATCACTGAAGCAGCTGCCTCCTCGCAGGCATCGCACTGGATCCGCATGATAAAACGCAATCCTCTATACTAAAATTAAGCACACTTCCGTACATTAACTTAACCTAAAGCTTCCCAGACCTAAATCCACATTAACCCATCGTGGCAATTCTGGTTGACAAATGTCGCTCTGCATCACAGAGTTCACAAAAAGCAACACAGAGAATTGGGCAGATACAGCGGACTATGGAGCCGAAAATCTGGGCGGATCTGAAAAATGTTACACAGACGGAGAACAAAATTTCTTGAAGATAAAGACATGTAAAAGACAGCTATCAGTATTAGAAGTCTCAAGCCACACAAACTCGAGGGAATACCTAAAATTATTAAAGATATTCGCGTGGCTGTGTTGCACTCCTCCTATCTTATCTACATTGAAACGTGTGGGCTCCCTTTCGTGGCGGTCTCTGTCTATATCTGTTTTAATTTAATGTTGTTGACCAACCGGAGCATCATAATTTTTACAATCTGGTCCTTGCGCCCAAGAAGATTGCAGTCGTTGTGTCTTTTCGTACGCAACCACATTGACAACTCAATCCTTCCACTTTGAGCGATAATGCCTCATTTCCAACATTTCACTCGCATCTCTCCGTTCGTTGCGGTGTGGGCCTTATATGTATCATGTCAATACTAAATGCTAGTGCGGCTGCAAGAGGAGTATGGTCAAAGCATAATTGGGCTCTGTTCTCATTTTTCCTTTTTGTTTTTAGTTTTAACTTTAAAAAAATATATAAACTTCATACAAATTAGCTAAACCCTACGTATACTTGAAAAAAAAACAAAATTTCATATAAATTAACTCATCTATATAATAAATATTAAAATAATATTTTAATAAACCACTTAGCATATATATATCATAGAATTTATATTATTTTAAAAGATATAGATTTATAATATTGATAGTTTTTATTGTTTGTCACTAGGGAAACCCTACTTGTTAGGGCCTCAAGTTGGCATCACTACCAATGAGCACCCAGGACCACCCACATGGGCGGGAGATTCAAAAAAACCTAACTCAGGGGACGAGCGTGTTTAACTTAATGCACAAGAGTCAATCGGAGGGGCGCACACACATAATCGGGGGGCGAGTTACGGAGGGCATATTTAACCAAAAAAGTGTGACAGACGAGCAGGCGTGCCGTAGTGGTGGGCACCCGCCCATCATGAGGAGCACGACGTGTAGCGGGTGCACGGACAATTGTGCGACAGGCGTGTGGACAGGCATGCGAGGACATGCGAGGGCGTTGGAGGGCGTCCACACAAACGAATCGGGTCGGTCATGTGAGTTGCACGAGTCACACAGGTCGACTAAACAAAACGAGTCACACGGGTCAGTTGAACGAAACGAGTCGGGTCACCCGAGTGGAGCAAACAAATCGGGTCAGCAGGGTGAAGCGAATAGATGGGTCGTTTGAGAAATCATTTGGGAAAACAACCATATACATTGAACGAAGGGAGAATCGTTCAGGCATCCAACCAAGTTCGCAAGGCAAACAATTCTGAGGCATTGGGGTAGTTCAAGTGAACTGCAGGGCGTGCGAGGGTGCGATAGGGCATGTGCCTACCTAGACGCGCTGAAACGGGTTGTTGAACGAGTTCTGAAACGGGTTTCTAAACGAGTGTTGCACAACATGGGTCATTAGAGGAAATTTCAGCCCAAAAGTGGCCTCCTAAAAAAAAATAGATAAAATATTAAAATAAGATAAATGAATTTTGAAGGGAAAAAAAACAAAACTATTTTTTTTTAATTTTATTTTTGGCTTATCTCATTATTGATTTATCCAAATTTCAAGTGTAAACACTCGTTGGATATGGAATTAAATTCCACATCCAACAAATACCCATTATGCATACTTTTGAGAAGAGGCATATTGATAAAAATTGAAAATACATTAAAAAAGTTTGTTGAACACACTTTTTTAATGTATCTTCAATTTTTATCAATATGCCTCTTCTCAAAAGTATCACTTTTTTAATGTATCTTCAATTTTTATCAATATGCCTCTTCTCAAAAGTATGCATAATGGGTACTCATTGGATGTAGAATTTAATTTCACATCCAATGAGTGTCTACAATTGAAATTTGGGTAAACCTATAAGGTGATAAGCTAAAAATACAAGTAAAAAAATAACTTTCGTTTTTTTTCCTCTAAAATATTTACATGTCCCTCTTTTTAAATTTAAAGGATTTTGATTGGATTACACATAATGACATGGAAATTACATGAATATTTCATAGGCACTTTTAGGCTAAAATTTCCTCTAATGTTTATGAACGAGTGTTGCACGAGGTTTCTTGAACAGGTTTTCTAAACGGATTTGTCAAACAAATTTTGTTGCATGAAACGAGTGAGCTCCACGACCCACGTGGTCTGCATGACACGAGTGAGTTGCATGACCCAAGTGGTCTACACAACATGGGTGAGTTGCACGACCTAGGCTGCACGAAACAGGTGGGCTGCACGAGTTGGGTGTGGGCTAAGAAACGAGTTGAAGGGTCGTTGTTTCATGACGAGAAAGACACATTCAGAAGGCAACATTGTTCAGTAAGATTGGGCAGGCCTGTACGACAGGCTGCACAATTATGTAAACTTTGTAAAAAACTTTTAAAATTTACAAAAGTTGATTTATTTATAATTGGGGTAGACTTATTTGGGGAGTTGCCCCCTTCCTTCATAAATGTGTGTACATTGTTGTTTATTATTGTTTGATGGCATCACATGTTTATGAAGTAAAATTAAAAAGAAGATAAGTGAACTTGAAAGATTGTTAATTTCGTTGCATACCTAAGAAGTGAACATTGAACAAAAATTTGACTAAGTGTTGGAATAGGCGTAGTCTGAAAGTCCAAGTAGTGGTGAAACAAAAAAGCTAGTCGGTGTCACACCGTTCTCACGTGTAGATTTTAGTCTCCACTAGTGTGAGGTTGTGACAAATGGTATCAGAGCTTGTTTCGCAGAAAGTGGGCTTTGCAAAAAAAGTATTTGGTCATAGTGCGACATAGGGGAAGTTTGGCAGGGAAAAGGCAACAGTCAAGGCTAAAACTCAACGATGGAAGAGTGTTGTGAGAGACTTGTGCAAACCTTGTACAGGTTGAATCAATGAAAGAAGAGAAACCAAGGATTCAAGCTGAGCTTAAAGTCTTAGAAGAAAATGTTAAAGGAGAACTTCTTCAACTTGGTTGGGAAATGGGGCAGGATGAAGTTCTTGATTGCAACGAAGAGGAAGAAGAAGTTGTGATATATGATGAAGAATGTGTTGCAGATGTTTCGACGAAAGAGGAGGAACTTGGTCCGATGGCACTTGCCCAAGTTAAACCAGATTCATGCATGGTGCAGACATTGTGGAAGGAGGCACTCACATGGGGAGACCTCATGAAAATGAAGGTATTGTTGTAACATGTGTTTCAATGGAACTTTTGGAAGATGGGCCATATGCAAAGATGGGCAAAGGGAGTATTTGTTTGTCGATGTGATGGGCAGTCTTTCGATGGAAGATTATGATGAGACCTTGTGGCAACAAGGGACATTGGTTGTTGTAGGACTTGTTGGGGCAGTTTGTGACCTTGGGGCAAAAGGTGCGAACGCCTGTTATAAGGGTGGAATATTATAAAATTTGGGCAAGTGGATAATTGGCTAAGTGCCCAACATGGCTCATGGATAGAACAAAGGAAGGGTACACCGAACTAAAGTGAAGACAACTTAATATACATACTTGGGTGGACTTCTTCATTGCAGTTTCATTGAGGCCAAGAAGCAGTCTTGGGCAAAACTTTAGTGGGGGAGACAACGATGAAGGAAGGGACCTGTGATGTGATATGAGGGTAGAGTGACTAAGGGCATTAACCTGAACCGAAGACAAGGATGTGATGACCGAAGTTGCGTTGGGTCTACTAGGGTGGACAAGTTGGACAGCTGAAGTCATGGACCTCGAATTGAAGGAGAATGGCACATGGCAGACATCATGTAGAGGCATTAAGCAAGAGCACATGTATAGATGTCACATATGGACATCAAGGAGGAGTGTCAAGGCAAGCATGTTGAGCTTTATGGACGTGCCGATGCGACATGAGGACATTTTGCAGATGGACCGATGGTTATGTTGGACACATTTGAATAGTAAGGCCATGATCATTTTTGGAGACATGGGCAACCTATGAGACTATTCATAAGACAGAGAGGGCAGACGCAGAGTGCCGTGGCATTTGTGACCAAGTCAAGTGTTCTTGCCGAATTGTTGGATGGAGATGGTTCATGGGAGCTCATGGTGACTTGAGAGAGTTGTAGTCGATGAAGACTTCATACTATGGTGGTCTTGGAGTATCTGGTTCATTGAGGAGTTGAGGTCAGTTTTGTACTTGACTTTGATGCGGTATGGGACGCATACCTTGGGCATAGTATGGGATATGTTTGTGAGGAGTGACTTGATGGATACGATAGGAGGAGACAACTTGGAGTTGGATGGTATTGCAGCAATGGAGGTGCCTTGGTGGGAGCACTTGGGCATGGGTTGAGTTGATGAGACTTGGCCATTTTTTATGGACATGGAGTCTGTTGGTCTATGACCATGGGTAGCACATGGACGAGATGATGAGGCAAGTGTAAACTTGCCACTTTGACAACATTGATGGGCAGCATATTGCAAATGAGATGGAGTTTATTCATGGACCTGGGTATGGCACATTGAGCGTTGGATTGATGGGAAGAGTTCTTGATCAAGTTGAGGATGTGACAGAATGTTGGAGAAACGATTGACGAAAGCATGAGGAGGAGCATTCTCATGGTTTCGGCGCGATGGTTGGATTAGCTACCTAACTAGATCGAGTCATGGGGGCATGCAAGTGCACGGATGCATGGTGGAGTTGAGTTGAAGTATCATAACAATAGTTCACATGACAATGATACATGGTCAATTAGCACGAAGTGAGTTGCGACATTGCATTACGATGAGTTGTGGCTAATGACCATGAATTGAGAATTCTTACCCATACATAAAGTCATGAGCCTTGATGGAGGTTCGTGTGATGGAGAGCAGGGAGTTCATGCATCATGGGCATTTGATGTTGGAGCTGGTGACACTTTGCCACAATTTGGTCTTGGCGATGGAGTTTGTCGGGATGGTGTTGTCGAGGGCGATAACCTTTTTAGAGTGGGGGAGGATGTTAGGACCTGGAGTTAGCATCGCGACTAACGAGTGCCAAGGACCCACACAGGCGAGAGAGTCGAAAAATAGAACTCGAACGATGGGCGTGTTTAACCGAACTCACATGGGAAAGTTAGAGGGGCACGGCGCAGATAACCGAGGGGTGAGTCATGGGGGGCATGTTTAACCGAAAACATGACAGACGAACATGTGCGCCATAGCGGTGAGCACCTGCCCATCATGAGGAGCGCGACGTGTAGCTAGCATGCAGATGGGCATGCGATTAGGTGTGTGGGCAAAGTGACACGGGCATGCAAACAATTCGGGAAAGGTCGTGCAAGGGCGTCCACCCGAGCAAGTTGGGTCAACCTTGTGAGTTGCACGATCCACACGAGTCAGCTGAACGAAACAGGTCGGGTCGACCGGGTGGAGCAAATGGGTCGGGCTGGAAGGGTGAAACGAATGGACAGTTCGTTTGAGAAATTGCTCGAGCAAACGACCATTATATTGAACAAAGGGAGAATCGTTCAGGCATCAAATCGAGTTTGGAAGGCAAACGAGTCTGAGGTGTTCGAGTAGTTCAGGTGAACCGCAAGGCGTGAGGTGCGGCAGGGCATGTGCCCGCCTAGGCGAGCTGAACGAAAGTCCTAAACGAGTTTTGAAACGAGTTTTTGAACGAGTCCTGAAACAGGTTGTTGAACGAGTTCTGAAATGGGTTTATGAATAAGTGTTGAACAACACGGGTTCTCTAAATGAGTGTTGCACAATTTTTCTTGAACAGATTTTTAAAACAAGTTTTGTTGCACGAAAAGAGTGAGTTACATGACACGAGTGAGTTGCACAATCTAGGTGGTCTGCACAACTTGGGTGATCTATACGACCAAGGATGCATGAGTTGGGTGTGCGTTGAACGACGAGTTGAAGGGCCACCACTGCACGATAGGTAGGGCACATTCAGAAGGATGCACAGTTTGGCAAGGATTGGACAGGCATGTACGATAGGTTGAACAATTGTGTAAACTTTGTAAAAAAGTTGTAAAATTTACAGAAGTTGATTTATTTATAATTGGGGTAGACTTATTTGGGGAGTTGCCCCCTCCCTTCATAAATGTGTGTACATTGTTGTTTACTATTGTTTGATGACATCGCATGTTTACGAAGTAAAATTGAAAAGAAGATAATTAAAATTGAAAGATTGTTAATTATGTTTCATACGTAAGAAGTGAACACTAAACGAAAAATTGCCTAAGTGTTGGAATAGGCATGGTTCGAAAGTCCAAGTAGTGGTGAAACGAAAAGGCTAGTTGATGCTGCATCGTGCTCACGTGTGGATACAAGACCAATAACATAAAATTAAAATTAAAATTCTAAGATTGTTTCTATTGTTCCTAGTCAATTGAGCTTATAAAACAAAACAAACATAGAGTTCTACCTAGAGAGTGCTACATAAATTGAAAGACATTTCCACATTAAAAAATAAATTATTAGCATGAGCATGAGCCCTAAATTCTCTTATTCATGTGAATTATGTGCCTGATCCAACGGCTAAGGATCACAATCGGTGTCTGACGATGAAGGGTTTGTGCTTGTGATTCACTTAGTCAAAAGAGTGACCTTCCTAATAATATTGTCCACTTTTTCCAAGATCTCATCCATACAAATGATAATTTCTTATTAAGTGTTTACCCTGTATGTGAGCACTCTTCCCATGAGAGTTTTTGTGTGCGAGTACATGTTGACAGTCTACATATAAGCAGATGCCCTGGCTCTAGTGGAATTTCGAACATCACGGATCCAATCTCTAGTCTCCCACTCCATGTTTGTGTCTGGGATAAACCTATGAGCTTGTCTAATTTACTCCTCTACATCTGATATTGCTCTCTGGACAACTTTAAGGGTAATATCTTTGTCTCTTTTCATGGCTTCCCTGGCAAAGGATTGAGCATGTGTGCCTCGTAGGGTTAGGGGACTGAAGTCAAGGGAGGGGGAGCCCCGAGTCTACCTCTTTTGCCTCGACGAGAGGGTATGACGAGGCAACACCTCACTGTGATAGTGAAGGGGGAAACAATGGGAGGACCAATATAAGGAAGAAGGGAGCGAACAAGGGTGAACAACAAAAGGCTAGGTGAGGGACGAAGGCACCAAAAAAGGGAATGGAAACAGAGAAATTTGGGCAAGGACAAGAGGGGGAGTTGGTGATAGGACCAACAAACAATGGGGAAGAAACAACAGAAGGGAGAAATTCAAAGAGAAACAAGTTAGAAGTAACATCCCATATATAGAGGACTAGGAGCAAGGATGGAAATCCATAACCAAAATAGCTTATAGAGGGTAGAGAAGTAAACATAAATTATTGCAGATTCGAAACAGGGTTGCAGGGAAAGAGCATGAAAAAGCCAAATTGGAAAAAGAAGGTCTGGCAGAAAGGAGTGACCTGCAAGGATGAGGAGAACCTAGAGCTGTCGAGATGGATGGTGATAATTAGAGCCTTTGTTTGCATGCGCTCCATGAAATGGCGTTGACAATCTAGAGTTGCAGACCATGAATGAATTTTATCATGGATAGTGGATTATAAATAGATTTGAGCTCCTCCTGCCAACCATGTTGTGACCTTATCCTCAATTCTATTCATAATGCTCTTGTCCCTGCCTATATTCTACCATGATTGAAACTCCAGATCCTTGAATGTGCAAACCACCACACCAATATACATTCCCAACTTCTAACACGCTTCCTCTCTTCGCCAACACATACTTACCATCTTTGTATTGTTCCTTGTTGTTGCAAAATGACCATGCAAAGTGCCAAATGGAAGCATCTTGATTCCTTTGGTAGCTCTTCATTAACCTCATCTTTGACATTACTTAGATGGATAAATAAACAACCACCCAGAAATACATCTAATAAATATTAAAATAATATTTTTTATTTATTTATTTAAATACATATTTTTATCTAATAAATATTAGAATAATACTCTTCGAGTATCACAATAATATATTTTTCCTTAAAACTAAAATTTCAACCTCCATTATATATTTTCCCTTAGAACTAAAATTTCAGCATCCATTAAAATGTTCATCTCATACATATTTATCCTTCTCCCCTCTTGCATATGACTAATCATAAGTTTTTTTAATATTTAAGAAATAAACAATAAGTTAGGTTTACTTTTCTACATATAAATATTATTAATTAGTGATATTTGAATTTTAAAATTCATATAAATATTATCAATTTGAATTTTGAAATTTCTCAAAAGAATTAATAAAAATATTTAAGTAATTAGATATTTAATTTATTATTAATAGTAAAGAAATTTATCATAATATAAGTGTTAAATTAATAATAGTGATAGTTACCAATGATTATTATATGTAAATTCACACTGATTAGTTATTTAATCATTCTTATTTAAGAAAAACAACTACATCATTCTTATTAAAAAATCAAATCAATTGAAAAAATCCATTAATAATTAGTTAAAACACAAAACTTCACTTTCCCTAAGTATTAATCTATTCCTATTTTTAGAAAAATACTCATAATCAAATAAAAATAATTTTGATTCATATTCCAAACCAGTCAACAATATCATATATTAAAAAATAAAAACTATTCAGTTATCATTATTTTTTATTTTTAATAATATTCAATAACAAAACCAAAAAAATTATTAAAAATATTTCACATATATACAAAATTATAATTTCGTATGCCCTTGGACTACTTGGATTCAAGTAAGCACCGACTATACTCTTCAAAAATGAAGCACACATGATACAAATTACAATCTTCCGACACATTTAGTCTTAACAAATTACTTTTAACTATTAATGTACCGTACATGTCAGACTATTGACAACACAACATTGACATAAAAACTTACTGCCTAGGATTCAGTGACCAAGTCACATTCATTCACGACACATTCATACCTAATGAGAGCCCATAGCTTTGACTTCTTAGCCTTAACCTTCGTTTATTGAGACAACTCATAGTCATTCTCAAATCCTTAATGGAAGTTAGAGCAAAGATTTATAGGTTAAATCTATAATGTTTATTTTATTTTTTCCATTAATCCAATATTTTTTTCCATACTTATCTTCGAATCAACAAATATGATTCATCTTCAAAATCAAAAAACCAGATAAATACAATGGATGGCAAACCTAAAATGTCGAAGATGTGAGAGATGGTACCCTCCTATCCTATCCATACAACCAAGACTCGTGTACTCGCAATCGTGGTTGTCTCTGTCTATGTCTGTTTTAATTTAAAGATTGGCAGACTGAGGACCATAGCCTTTTCCGTATCTGGCCCTTCCGCACCTACTTTGCATCCTTAAGTGCAACTTCATTGGCGTCTCTGCCTACATCTTCACCATCACAAAACAGCGTAGTCTAACCTTTGGCGTTTTGGTTTTTTCTGCGTATACATTTCTGAGTTGCTTTGTTTGAAATTAGATAGAAATTTAATAGAACGGTAATTTCAGTGTTTAGAAGATTTTTAGAGGTTTGGAATTTATTTATATATTTATAAATATATCATCAAAAATCAATTTTATTTTAAATTATTTTAAATAATAAAAGTTTTCAGTTTTACTTAAAATTATTTGGTCAAATTCTTAAACTGGTCGTTGGGTAGTTCCTAAAACGCCATGGATGGAAAGGATCTGTCATATATGCGAGAATAGGAACATCGAGGATGAAAATCACTTCCTCTTAGAGTGCCCCGCGTACAACCACATTAGATCTCAGTTTCACAATCTTCGTTACAACACTGACCTTGCTAGCCTTTTACAATGTCAAAATTATAGTGAGTTCGGAAGGCTTCTCTCCAACCTTTTTGAGCATAGGAATAAAATCTTAAATCAAATTAAATAATTTGTTTTTAGGTCCGATAGACCAATGTTTGGTCCCAGGGGACGTCAACCATCATCATCATCATCAATAAAAAATAAAATAAAATAATTATTTTACGCGTTACAAATTTATCTTTCTCCCTATTTTTTTTAAATGATAAAAGCTTCCAATTTTACCCAAAATTATTTGATCAAATTCTTAAACAAAAAAAATTATTCTGCAGTTCAAAAATCTTTCCTTCTCCCTAATGACTCTTTCATAATACCAGGCTAGGCCCTCTCAGTTCATTTCAAATTTACTTTTATTTGATATTCATAGGCCCTCTACAATCCTGCCACAATATTATGGTATAAGCCTGTCACAGGGTTGTTTTACATTATCATTGTGTATTTTATTGATGTATAAGATCATCTTTTTCAATAGTTAATTAATATGAAAATGATTATATTTATAAGTTAATTAATAGTCATTCATTTTGGTAATTATCACATTATATGTGGGCTTATATGTTGTTAAGATTTTCTTTGATAACTATACATGAGCAAAGAGTTATATAATGTTTTATCAAAAATTGAGAGCTTTGGGTTAAGAATTGCAAGTCATCTCTTTCAAAGAGATAAGTGAAAATAGAGTTATATTTTTTAAGAGTTATACCAGAGATATGTACTTCATTTTATGTGAACTCTTTGAAGTTATAGAATAAAATTAAGTTACAAATGGTTTTAGAACTCTTTCTTATAAAAAAAAAAGTCTTTTTCTTTCTACAAATTGTTGACCAAAAAACAGGATGTCATCCTTCATAAACCTTTTGTGCAGAATTCTAAAAAACATCCATTAGCCACTATGAAAAATAGAGTTATCATCAATTATATATATATATATTTCTATTTCTATTAACCCGAGTGAATTTTTTTAAAAATGGATTAAATGAAGTCAAGCAAGTCCCAATAAATCCATGAAGCAATGGCATTTATAATTGGATCGTAATATGCCAATCCAATAAGTATAGTGGAAGATAATATTTTCACATTTCTACCTCAAGCCTTACCTTGCAAAATAAGCTATTTCTCAATGATTTTAAGAGCTTATTCTTACCTTGCAAAATTAGCTATTTCTCAATGATTTTAAGAGCTGATTCTTGGGTCAACAAGCACATAAAATTTTGAGAAAAAAAAAATTAAAAACATGTTTCGATGTCATCTCTAAATGATATAGTGATTTTCCATTCAGATAGTAAAAAGACAGTAGAAAAAAAATACAAGCAAGAAAAACAAGTAGAATCACATTGATGGAAATTCATGTAACACTTGTTACTCTTTTGAGTAGTACTGCAATCATCTTGTTGTTATCGTACACACACAATAACACTTGGTAAAATTACTCTTTAGTAGTTGAGTAGTCTGGCTAAGGACATGATTGAGCCTCCTTCATTAGTGTTCTTTGAGATATTGGATCAAGTACTGGTATTGGACCCCACATGCAAATTATAGGGATATAGCCCTTGATACTCCCTTATTCTCAAGACTATATAACATTTTTCAATGAGCTCACCCATGGTGGAGCCTTATAAACCACCTCATACCATAACCCCAAACAATTTGATTGCCTTCTTTATTATCAACAAGTTAGATACATTGGATTCTCAATATACACAAATACAAAAGAACGAAAGTGATTGGGATTAGAAGTTGGTGAAGAAATTGGCACTTAGGCTAGATCAAGGTACAGGACAACAAGAACCCTAGTATACACAACACATTGAGCCACACTAGGAGAAACTTCTAACTTGTGACTATTTAGCCACCCACATCACTCTTTGGCTCCTTGTAACCTTAAACCAATGGATAATAACATATCACACCATTTTCCTACGCTGTCACTAAACAATTTTATGGTTCTACCCAACAAGATGGGCCACCTAGATGGAACATGACTTGTCCCTCCATGGCATTATTAATGAGATGATAAAACTTGAAATGGGCGTCTTGTACCTAGATCCAAAAATTATGATGGAAATGATGAGAATGTATAAAGAACCCTATGGAAGCTACATCACCTAGAGTTAGTGTATTAAAACTATCCATGCATGTTTTAAGAGCAATAGTCATTATTTTAGGGTGACTTACCATGTTACACCAAATAAGATTAACCACAACTTTTGTTGCAGCCTTTGAACTATTCATGAAAAAAACTTAACATACTCTTTCTGCAAAAAACGCTTCATTAGTGGTCTCAAGGAGGAGTTTCAAGAACAATTCAAAATGCATTATCTAGCTATATGGTTTGAAGTATCTTAGAGGACTCTAGAAGCAGAGATGTTGATCATTGCATAAATTAAAAACCCCTCCTTCATTGCTTGCACTTGACCTCCCAAAATTAATTCCACAAGAATAACCCATACTCATTCCTTGAGAATACAAAGGTCGTCTCCAACAAAAGGTTATTGACCCCTATTGAAAGTTTATATTAATCATTACCTCGTGTTCATCATTACATGAATCTCCCATTGCTTTCCAAATATGAGCTTGGGCCTGGGTGCACGATCTTCCCTGGGGACCACATCGACCCCTTCCTTGGTGTCTATGCATGCATTTTCGGGGCATAATGTCCAAGAGGGAGTAGCAACAAAGATTATAGCTGAAATTTAAACACCATTTATGACTGTGAATAGAATCATAATTTAACCTTGACAAACTATCCCATAAGAAGAAGAGTGTCCCAAACAATCTCTCCTAACAGAGTTCACCACAAATTGAGGGTCAAGAGATAAACGGGGACCAACTAGGATGCTAGGATAAAAAGAACAAAGTCTCTCCCAACAAAAAGAAATGTTAGATACAACCAAAGACTACAAGCACCAAACGTAAATTGATAACTGTAGAGAGGATAAAGAGTAATCTAATAAGCCCAAAATTTATCGTCCACCTTGGTTGCAAATGAGGAGACCTCGAAGTAGTAACCAATCTCTTTAAGAAGGTCAATTTTGAAGGGCAGTATTGTTTCACTTGAAGCTTGCTGGTAAAAATGGTTCCTCTCCTAACTCGACAACTTCAATGGTCAACCCTTATATTTACCTAAACCTAAACACCCCTAACTAGCACATAACCAACAAAATCCTAATCTTTCCCCAACGTAAGATCAATAGCAAACAAAATCATGCTAACAAAAACTAACAAGATAAACACCGAGGAAATGTGATTATTCCTGCAAGCAATCCCCCTCTCACTACCAGGTCTGGAATATTGCACCTGCAGCAAGGCATTTCCAAAACTGTACCTTATTACCCTTTGGTCAAACATGCAATCAAGTTTAAGTCTCTTCTTATTAAAAACTTAGCAATTCAACTCCACAATTATGCATGTGTGTGGTTGGCCATGCCACCCCTTAAATGACTTATGGGGTAGTGGGTTGGTGAGGTCACCTTCCCACCTCTAGATGATTGGTGGGCTCTACCTTCCCACCTCTTGACATCCACGGGTATAATTTTTGGTTCTTGATTATTATTATTAAAAAACAAAACTACTTTAAAATAATTTATTGATAATCTTTCAAAAAACTTATATTGATAATCTTTAAAGGAACTTATTTGGATTTGTGATAAATGCTTCTTAATTTTAATTTATTAATCTAACTTTAACAAAAAGTAATATTAATAAACTAGTAAAAATAAAATTATATTTTTTTTTTTTTCCGAAGGTGGTAAAACCTATCAACTCAGGTGTCAAACCAACAGTGAGGACAGCCATCTCTGGCTGCGATCCTCGAATGCTGGGTTTGACTCATCACTGTTAAATAGGAAAACCACGCCACCTGGCATAACCCTGCTGGTGGTCCGTAATCGGGAGCAGGCTCTCACTCCTGCCAGATGCCTCTGGGTCTTGGGCCGTTAACCTGTTTCCTTACGTCCGAGGAAGACGAGCTCTTAGCCAAGCAGAAGCAGTTTTACGGCATACTCTAGGCCGAAAAAATAAAATTATATTAACCGCATTATATTTTTAAATAAAAAATATATAAATAATTATTTTATTTTTATATATAATAAATTAAATCATCCAATATATTGCATTGCTTAATCGAACTTCAAATACACTGTCAAACACATTTTTATTATCGTAAATACAAAAATCTTTTCACGGATTTTCCTTTTTTCCTTTTCTGCCAAAACTTACACTAAATATCAATAATGTTTTTAAACCAAAATTTAAACTCACTCACTTCATTGTGTATCACATAAATGGTAAAACATAAAATTAAAATATACAACATTCCTAAATAATCTGATCGAATTTATTTTCTTTCTTTTAATATAATTAACATATATCCTTCTCCGAAAAATGATAATAAACCAATAAACAAAAAATCATTATATATAGGTAATAAAATTAATATAACCTTTAAAATTCACCAAAAAAAAAATAATATAAATTCTAAAACTCACAAAATTTTACTCAGAACAAAATTACAATTCCGAAGCATGCAACTTCTAATTTTACCAATATTTTTTTTAATAGAAATAGATTCAACAATATCACGTGGATGTGTTGTGCGCCTCCTATCTTTGTCTACACAGACAAAACTTGTGGGCACCCTTCCCGTGCCCGTCTTTGTCTTATATCTGTTTTAATTTAATGTTATGGTAGACTGAGCATCATACTTTTTGGCAAGAACTAAAGAAATTGTCATAGAGTATTAAATGTTTGTTTAACTGTAAGCTCGATAGCGCGATAACGCACCGTCATTATTTTTTATTTATCTAGTCACCGCAGGCGTGTGTGTTATCAGGTTATCGAGCTTGCAGCTAAGCGGGCATTTAATGCCCTATGGCAGGCTCGTTAGCTCTTGCCATACTTTTTGGTGTCTGGTCCCTTTGCCCAACTAGTTTGCAGTTACTGTTGTCCTTTCATAAGCATGCATATTTACAAGGGCCGTAGTCTATTTATTAGGTTTTTTTTTTGGTATTTTTTCAAATCAAAATTGCTCAAAAAGTAATAGGTTGGAATCACAAGTTTAATAGAGTTATAAACAAATTTGAATTATGTATTCTATACAATTTTAATAATCTAAAAATATTCAACATATTAATTTCTATCAAAACCCTAATTTAAATATCAAAAATAAAAATTTTAACCTAATTAATTTTACCAGATTTTAGCTATAAAAACCTCCCAAAAAAATCTAATAATTAGACAAAACTCTATCCTCCCACGTTGACCAATAATAGTTCATTTCCAACATTTCTCTGGCCTCTCTCCGTTCGTTTAATCTGAAGAATTTTTGACCTGAAATTAATAAATGTGGGATGAAAATCCTGGCGTCGCTTATATGTATTATGTTCTGTGGGCCTCGTGCTAGTTATATGTATCATGTCAATAATTATTGCAAAGTCCCAAAGTCCCACTGAAAGAGTAGCATGGCCACAGCATGGCCCTGGGCAGAGATTGCTTTCCGTATCACATTAATGCTCCTCTTTTTATATTTTCCTGGACCTTTAAAATGTTTTAACTATATAATATAAAAGAGTGAAATTCATAGTATAAATAAATTTAATAATATATTATAAATAACGGTATATATTAATATGTTGATAATAAAGAGTATATATTATATAGCTGTCGTTTAATTTATTGGTTTTTTTTGTCTCGTATATCATGGAATTTGTTAAAATAAATTAATTACTTTTGTATATCATGGAAATTTGTTAAAATAAATAAATTATTTTTTTATTAGGGTTGGTTAAATTTAAAGAGTCAGTGAATTAAGTGACAGAAGATTTTTAGTGTGTGGTTGCATGTCAAAATATTTTAGGGGAGTCGTTAGTTGAAAAGGTTAAATACCCTTCACCTGGTTTATTGTAAAAATCAAGTTTTGTGTGATGAATAAAAGAACTGTGGCAGTGTGTTTCGGGTGAATTTTGTTTTAGCTTCTCTGCCTTTCCAACAAATTAACATAAAAAAAATCACAACATAGGTAGTGCCCACAAATAAAAAAAATCAATAAAATTAAATCAAATTTTTTTTTAAATTACATTATAAATTTGTCAAACAATTAAAAACACGCCAATTTCACACTTTGTTAGTACATAAAACCGTGAAGTTTCTGTTTTCGCACTTTGTTAGTACATAAAACCGGGCAGTTCTAGTTTAACTAAAATTCGTGAAAATTCGGAACGAGCCCAGACTGTAAATAACACAGTCAACGAAGGCATGCGGGTTGTCGTTTTTTTTAAGTACACCGAAATCAAAGTAACGTAGGTCCCGCGGTTTATTGAAGCCATATGCGTGCGTTGACTTGTTATTTTTCGAAGGTGACGTGAAGTGCTTCATAACAAGCACATGGGATTTTCATTACCATTATAAAGTCTAGATATCACTTCATTACCATTATAAAGTCTATATATCACTTTATAACGTGTTGCCTTGTCGTTATAAAGCGTGCGTTTTTTTATAAAGATTTTTTAATATATAATTATTAAAAAAAAAAATACAAGTTTTATATATAATTTATTTAATGATTTCTATATGTAAAAAAATAAAAGAGATAATAAGAGTGTTTTTTCTGAGATTCGTGAAGTTTATAAAAAGAGAAATTTAGGGTTTTTAAGGAAAGATTGTTTTTTTAAATTTCCAGTCTCAATTCTCATTGTTTATATGGAAAGATTATGATGTGTGGGTCATTAAGATGGTGACAATGTTGGAGGCTCATGATGTTCGGGATTATGTCCAGCTTGGGTTTTCAGAACCTAAGGATGAAGTAGCAGAACGAGCTCTCAATAATATAGAGAGGAAACAATGGAAGAAAGACAAGAAGAAGAATGCACAAGGGTTGCAGCGTATCCAACATGGACTAGACCGAGTAGTGTTCTAGAAGATTATGATCACGTCTTCAGCAAAAGTAGCATGGGATAATTTGGAGACAAACTATACATGTATGGTCAAAGTCCATATTGTTAATTTGCACAATACTATGAGAGATTTTGAAAGTCCGCAGATGAAGGAGACAGAGGACATCGATTCTTTTATGAATCAGGTCATAACTGTCGTTAATTAGTTAAAGATTTATGGTGAAGATATTAAAGATCAGATAGTGGTTGAGAAAGTCCTTAAATTTTTGTCTACCAAATTTGATGTTGTGGTAGCAGCCATAGAAGAAGCTAAAGATTTGGCATCATTAACAATTGATGAGTTGATGGGATCACTTCTATTGCATGAGGCAAGGATAGACAAAAATGAGGATTCCACTTTATAGACCTCTTTCAAAAGTCAGGTTTCTATTTCAAGAAACAGAGGTCGAGGTAGAAGTAGATTGAGAGGCAGAGGACGAAGCAGAAGATATGGTGGTAAGAGAGATGGTCGAGAAGAGCATGACCATGAAAGTGGAAGCAACTACAAAAGCTTCAACAATAATCAAAGAGTTGACAAATCAAAGGTGAGATGTTATTATTGCATAAATTTGGTCACTATGTGCGTGATTGTAAGAAGAAGATAGTTGATCAAGGGAACCAAAGAGCTAATGTAACTACATAGAGTACTAACTCCATGTTCCTAGCTTGCCATACCATACATGAACCTCTTGTTAGTGTGTGACTATTAGACAGTGGTTGTAGTAACTACATGACAGGCAACAAGAATTTGGTTGCAAATTTCAATCAATATGTGAAAACAAAGGTAAAGTTTGGGACTGACAAGGCTATGGAAGTAGATGGCAAAGGAGTGGTCAACATTCTAACCAAGCAAGGGGAGCTAAAGACAATCTCAGAGGTATATTATGTTCCTAGTCTCAAACATAATTTGATAAGAGTTGGTCAATTGACACAGAAAGGATACAAAGTTATCTTTCGAGGTCAAGAATGTGTTATATATGACAAGCCTCCAAGAAAGTAGCTGATAGCGAAGGTGTAGATGACGATGAACAAACTCTCTCCTCTAATTATGAATTACAATGCTCAGGTCAGTTCTTTTACAGTTGCATGTTCTGATGATTATTGGTTATGGCACTTTAGTTTTGGACACTTGCACTTTTCTAGTTTAAGGTTGTTGCAACAGAAATAGATGGTCAGAGGATTACCTCCCATCAAAGAACGTGCTATTACTTGTGAGTGTTGCATCTTGGGAAAGCAACACCGTGAAAGTTTTCCAAAGGGTGTTGTATACAAAGCAAAACAATCTCTTGAGTTAGTGCATACAGACTTGTGTGGACCTATGAGGACAGAGTCGATTGGTGGAAGTTGTTACTTCCTCACTTTCATTGATGATTATAGCAGAAAGACTTGGGTTTACTTCTTGAAGCAGTAGTCTGGAACTTTTGCAAAGTTCAAAGAATTCAAAGCCTTAGCAGATAACCAAAGTGATCGACAAATCAAGGTATTGAGGTTAGATCGTGGTGGAGAATATGACTCATAGGCATTCCATGATTACTGCAAACAACATGGAATCAGAAGATAATTTACAACTAGGTACACACCGCAGCAAAATGGTGTAGCAAAGAGAAAGAACAAGACAATTATGAACATAGTAAGAAGCATGTTGAAAAGCAGAAACTTGTCTAATGAGTATTGGGCAGAAGCAGTTGCATGTGCTATTTATGTGATCAACAAATCTCCTACAAAGAGTGTGATGAACAAAATACTAGAACAAGCGTGGTCAGGTATGTCTTGCAGGGTATCTCATCTCAGAGTATTTGGATGTGCAGCTTATGCACATGTGCCTAAAGAGAGAAGAGACAAATTGGATTATAAAAGTGAAAAATGCATATTTACTGGTTATAGTGAGCAATAAAAAGCTTACAAATTGTATAACCTTGTCACAAAGAAGACCATAATTAGCAAAGATGTTATGTTCAAAAAGCAAGAGTCGTGGAATGGTAGTATAGACAAAACAGTTGATGCACAAGTGCCACTGATGGAAGAATATCATGTAGCAAAAAAGGAGCAACGAGAATCACAAGTGAAGACACCAAATAGAGGCACACTAACAAGGTCTCCAAGATTTTCAGAACAACATGGATCTTCAAGCAAATCAACAAACCAGAATTCTCCTAACAGTCAATCAGGTGATGAATCGAGCAATGGTAAGAGAAAAAAGAGAAATCTGAAAGATATTTATGATGATTTGGATGTTACTTCAAATTTTTCATTGTTGTCATTCCAACCTTCTTCGTTTGAAGAAGCAATCAAAGATGAAAATTGGGTGCAAGCCACGGCTGAAGAAATTGAAGCTATTGAAAAGAATGATACATGGGATTTGATTGATTTACCAAAGGACAAAAATCAAATTGGTGTGAAGTGGGTGTACAAGACAAAGTTGAATGAGAAAGGTGAAATTGACATATTTAAAGCAATACTTGTAACAAAAGGATTCTCAGAGCAACCATGAATAGACTTGAGAAACGTTTGCTTTGGTAACCAAATTGGATACTATAGGAGCAGTTCTAGCCACAACAACTCAGAACAAGTGGCAAATATATCAAATGGATGTGAAATCAGCCTCCTTGAATGGAATTCTAGAAGAAGGAATTTATGTGCAACAGCCTTCAGGTTATGAAGTTGAAGGTAGTGAAGATAAAGTTTACAGGCTGAAGAAAGCGCTCTATGGACTGAAGCAAGCACCTAGAGCTTGTTATAGTAGAATTGATAATTACATGATCAAGAATGGTTTCTGTAGAAGCAACATTGAGCCTACCTTGTACAAAAAGGTAAATGAGCATGGACAAATTTTGATTGTTTCCTTATATGTTGATGACATGATTTTTCAAGGTGATTTTTGAGTTAGATGAATTTAAAGTAGCCATGATGAAAGAATTTGAAATGATAGATCTTGGTTTCATGAAATATTTTTTTGGCATAGAAGTTGAGCAATATAAACAAGGAATTTTTATTTCTCAAAATAAATATGCCAAAGATTTGTTGAAAAGATTCAGGATGGAAAATTGCAAACCTGTCCCTACATCAGTTGCAACATGTACAAAGTTAAGCAAGGATGATGAAGGAACATATGTCAATCCAACTCTACTCAAAAGATTGGTTGGCAGCCTCATGTATCTTACAACTACAAGACCAGATATCATGCAAAGAGTGAGTTTGATTTCCATATTTATGGAGACTCCAAAAGACACACATTGGAGTGTAGGAAAAAGAATTATGAGATACATAGTAAGAACTAGAGATTGTGACATAATGTATGCAAGCAAAGAAAAGAAGGATTTGATTGAGTACACAGAAAGTGATTTTGGAGGAAGTTTGGAGGGTGGGAAGAGCAATTCTGGTTTTGTGTTCCATCTTGGTTCAAGTGTGATTTCATGGGCATCTAAAAACATCCCATTGTGACACTTCCGTTAGCAAAAGTAGAATATGTAGCAGCAACATCAGTAGCATGTCAAAAAGTCTGGTTAAAAAGAGTATTTGATGGACTCAAGTAGAAACAACAAAGATCAACAACAATATATTGTGACAACACCTCAGCGATTGCACTATCCAAGAATAGTGCATTTCATCAGAAGAGCAAGCATATTGATACTAGATATCACTTTATTAGAAAACTTGTGAGCAATGGAGAAGTTCACTTGAAGCCTTGTAAATTTAGTGATCAATTGGCTGATATTTACCAAGTCATTAGCAAAAGATGTGCTTGAATTTCATAGAAGAAACTTGGGTGTTGTAAGCCTAGCTGAGACATAGACCAACAACCATGTTTGAGTTGTAATGAGTCATGTTTTAGTTTAGCAGTCGTAATTAAAAGGGAGTGTTAAAATAAACTAATTACCCCCGCATGAGGAGTTGGCTAAACTTAAAGAGTTAGTTAACTGAGTGTTGAGTGTTAAGTGTTGGAGTGTTGAGTCAAGTCGGCTTAAGCGATAGACGATTTTTAGTGTGTGGTTGCATGTCAAGATATTTTAGGCGAGTCGCTAGTCCAAAAGGGACGATTTTTAGTGTGTGGTTGCATGTCAAGATATTTTAGGCGAGTCGCTAGTCCTTTCGTGTGATCAATAGAAGAGCGGCACCTCGTGTGTTTTGGGTGAATTTGTATTTTAACTTTTTTGCCCTTTCAACAAAATTTAGGCTAGATTTTGATAAAATCTAGGGGGGATTTTGGTAAATCCATGGTATAGTTATCAAATTTTAAGATTATAGGTTTTTGATAGTGCTAAATCCATTTCCATCATCAAAAACATGATTCAAACACTGCCATTGTAAGATTTCTTGAATTTTCTTGCCCAAAAACCACTTTTGACCATCCAGCAAATTCCTCCGCCTCATATTTTAAAATTAAAATTTAGTTTGAAATCTGTTATAAGATTTATTTAAAATTAAAATCTAATTTGCAGAGCTTATATAAGCTTTTTGGCCTTGTTAAGCTTGTGGACTTTTACATCACAATCCGTGAATCAAGTAACTTTGTCTCCACAACATGTGACCGAAGCAGCTGCCTCGACTAACTTCTAGGTCACGTCCATATATTCACTTAAAGCTTTTCAGACTTAGAACCAAATTAACCCATTGAAACGAGCTCGTTGATAAAAAAATATTGACATGGGAGTGCGAGTTCACAACGTGAAACTAATAGACTGCGCAGATACAGTGAATACCGGAGCGTAAAATCTCCAGGATCTGAGAGATGGTACAGTACAGAAACAGATAATCAAATATCTTGAATATGTCGAAGGACAACTGTGCTAGTAAAAGTCAGCAATCAATATTTACTGTGTTATTGTCTTATTAATGCGGGATGTATATTTCTACCATTGGGTAATATACTTATATACTGGTTTAAATTTAAACATATATAGGCTTGCTCTCATTAATATGTCAATAACACAGTAAATACTCAAAGAAGTACCTATTTTCACATGGAAAGGCTAACCAGGAATCCTATCCACACAACCAGGACATGTGGGCTCCCAGTCGTGGCTGTCTTTGTCTATATCGATTCTTTTTATTTGCAGATCGAGGACCATAATATTCTCCGTACCTGGCCCTTCTGCACTTACTTTTGCTGCTTAAGTTCAATTTCATTGATGTCTCTTCGTACACCTTCACAATCACGAATCTATCCTCTTCGCTCTGCGCAATATTGGCTCTTTCATGGCATTGTACCGGACTCTATCAGTTCATCAAATTTGTTTTTTATTTGGACTTTCTGCGGGATGCGCAATCCTGCCATAGCAGAAATGACCGTATGTAGAGGTTGTTTCACATTAGCAGTCCTTCCATGTACGTTTACTTGGGACGTATGTTTCCTTAGGCGTTGGCTAGGGATTTTACAAAAAAATTATTGCCAGAATCTTCTATAAAAAATTAAGATAATAGTGTTTGATTTTTTTTAATGACCGAAAAGTGTTTGAATTTTTTTTGAAGGGTGGAAATAGAATCAGCGTCCTCAGGAATTTTGTGAGCATTCAAAATCTTGAAGTTTAATAGTAGTAATTTGTTATAATCTTTCTAGAATTTTCATTATTTTTGTTTAATCTGCATCATTAGAGTGCCCCAAGGTGCTAATACATTTATGCATTGAAAATTGTATTTTAAACAACAAAAAATCTTAAAACTGTATTTTTGAATTTTAGTGAATTCTGATGAAAAAAATTATTTTGTCTATAAGTTAGACTAAGCATATATATATATATATATATATATATATATTCTTAAAAAGAAATATGGAGAAGAAATTTAATAATAAATATTTTATATAATTAAGTTCTTCCACCGTGTTTTACAATAAAAAAATCTAGATTTATTCTAGATTAAAAATAATTTTAGAATTTTCTACCATTATTGGGAGATTTATTCTAGATTAAAAATAAGTCTAAAACTTTCTAAATTATTAAAAATAATTACCATGTTTTAATAATTACTCTTAATTAAAAAAACATGGTGAATGCTTCAACTTCTACAACACACTAGATTTCGTCCCAAACTTCAAATATCTTACCAATGGCTTTGTGAACATATTAGTGATTTCCAAAATTTTAAATATGCATCCTTCTTGTTAAAAAACAATAGCTTGTATTTATGTGCTTACTCTTTTGGTAAAAAACGTGATTTTTCTTTCATCTCCTTGGGGAAGATATCACAAAATATTCTTCATAACAAACTATTTCCCAAGTTGTTATAGTCTATTCCATTCTACAATGCCCTGCTTCTTGTATGTTTATGAAATTACACTTAAATCAAGATAAAATATATATTTTGAAGTACTATTTCTATAGCCATCAAAAACTTATTTTTAATGTTTTAGTCTACAATACTATATTTTGATGTTCTTGCGATGTATCTCAAAATTATTTTGTCAATTCATTTTTTTAGGGTTTTTTATAAGTTTGGAAATCAAATGAACTATACACATAACATTTTCTCTAGTAATAGTGAGAAACATGACATTGCCAACTACTCTAATTTTTTAAACAATATAGAATCTACATCTAAGCTTTTATCTTCTTTGCTGAGACATAAATCATTTCATCAATATATAAATAAAAAATTAGAATTCATCCTTACTAATTAACCTTCTACTCCTACTAAATTCATAGCTAATCAAATAAGATTCTATCCTATTATCACAACTTTTTTTAAACTTGAGTTTTGTAATGGAAACTTTATTTGATGTTTTATTTAATATATTGCTAAACCTTGATTTGGTTCCTTATCTTATACCTGAATTAAATATTATGATAGTTGATTTGATAGTTGAATCACCCAACTACCAAAAATTGTGGGAAGAAATGGGGTGGTATTGCGATGCTCCATGAATATTCTTTATGGACCCATTCTCGAGACTTTCTATTGACCATGTAGGTAAAAGAGGGACCCAAAAAAATTATAAGTTGGGATTGCATGTATATTTGAGCAAAGGATAATAGTAAGTAATGGAGGGGTCATTTGAGAGAAAGAGATAAAGAAGTTTGTGCTAGTGAAGTAATGGAATCTATGAGTAGAAAATTGAACTAGGCATTGAGCAAAAAGTGTGACTATGATCCAAGACGAGAGAGAACCCTCTAAGTCACAACAAACTTAAGTGTGTAAACTTAGTTAAATTAGATATAGAAAAGAATGTGAAAACCTTTAGTCTAAGCTAGATTCCAAAAAAATTGTTGGTCTTAATTTAGCACTTAAGAAATTAAGAAAAGGCAAGGACTAAGGCACACTAGATTAGCCAAGGATGCTATTTATGTTGTGAAGGCTCATAGTGGTAGTACTGTGAATGTTAATAGGACCAAGATCAATGATTGAAAGGTTAAAGTCTATTTCCTATATGTAAATGAGAGTTGCCTTCATGTCCATTACCCAAATTTCAATCTGACTTTCCTATATGTAAAGGAGAGTTGCCTTCATGTCCTTTACCCAAATTTCAATATGAGAGAAGCTTTTTCTTAAAGCATCTAACCTGACTTGGAGATAGAAAACTACAAGAAATTTGTAGTGTAGTTGTGCCTAGGATTGTGTGGAAAGTAGTTCTCCCTAATGTATAAGTGTACAAAATTATCTATGTTAATAAAATGATATTATTGTTCAATATTTATGACAAGGTACCATAAAATTTTAATTTGAAGTATGAATTGCTGAACTTATGGATTTTTCAATTTCTCTAAAATTCTAATATATTATAAAAATAAAATATATTTGCTTAATATTTTACATTAACAAATATGTAAAAAAGTAAAATTAAAACTTAATTAATACAAAATCAACAATAAAAATGTTTATTATAATACTTTAAATATAGAATATTTTAAATTGATTAATTTATTTTTTAATTACAAAAATTCTGATCAATTAATCACTATCCATATTTAATTTTTCTAGAATTTTATTGTATAATAATAATCATTATTATTATTAATTAATATTCATTACGAAAAAATGTTTATATATATAAAACATCTCATTAGTAATTTATACGTCTCATTAATAATTTATATTAAAAAAATCTTTCGGTCATATCACATCTTTCACTGTCAAAAAGATGCTTCTGAATTTTAAAATCACCCATGGAGGAAAAAAAAATTAATTTTAAAATAATACCAAATCACCCAATTTATATATATTTTTAATGACTTATACTGAAACAATCTATCACGGTCAAAAAGATATTTCTGAATTTTAAAATCACCTATGAAAAAAATCCTAAATTTTAAAATAATACCAAATCACCCAATTTCTACCATAATTATGACAAAAAAATACTCAAATACTTTTTAATTACAATTTAACTTTTTTTATTAAATAACTTTGAGGATTTTCATATTATTATTATTAGTGTTATAAAAAATTACTGCTATATTCATAGTTATTTCTTAAGATATGAATAAGTTCTGTCACAATTTGCATAGCAAACACTTTTCACATAGCAAACACTTTCACTGTCAAAAAGATGCTTCAGAATTTTAAAATCACCTATGAAAAAAAACCTTAATTTAAAATAATACCAAATCACCGGATTTCTACCATAATTATGACCCAAAAAAAATACTCAAATACTTTCTAAAAATAATATATATAATTTTTTTTACAATTTAATTTTTTTTATTAAATAACTTTGAGGGTTTTCTAATTTTATTTACAATTTTTTTTTTTTTATTAAATAACTTTGAGGGTTTTCATTATTATTAGTGTTATTAAAATTTACTAATATATTAATAATTATTTCCGAGGAAATGAATAGGTTCTGTCACAATTTACATAACCTGTAAAACACAACGGACTGTAGCACAGAAACATCCATTCACTTGACTTTTAATCAAAATTTAAACGAAGTCACTCAATGCACAAAATCAGTCACTGAATGCGTTGTTCTATACACACAGCACATGCACAGTAGGTTTTTCTCAAAACAAAGATCACAAAGAAAAATTTAACATTCCTAACTATTTTGTTTTCAAATATAATTAATATGGCTAGTTCGCTGAATGACGATACTAAATAAATAAATAAACCCTTCGATAAAACTTTATAGGTATATTTCACAAAAAAATTCGTATAAACCCTGACTTGCACCGAGCTTTTCTGAGAACAAAATTAAAATGTAAAACTGCGCAGCAGTCAATTTCTGAGAATAAAATTAAAATGTAAAACTGCGCAGCAGTCAATTTTACCATAACTGTTTTTTTTTGTGTAACGCTGCAAAACTAATAAATTTTAATGTTATAATACTAATAAATTTTAATGTTTTATAATGGTTAAAGATTTTGTGAATAGCACTTTGTTATAATACTAATAAATTTTAATGTTTTATAATATTTATAATGGTTAAAGATTTTGTGAATAGCACTTTGTAATATGTGTTGTCTCTCTAAAGTTTTTGATAGTGATTCCATTTATTATCATTATCAAGATTCAAAGTCTTTTTGGTTTTTGATGATGAATAAAATTACTATGGAAAAAATTGGATTAATCACACATATTATACAGTGTTATTCAGAAAATCTCTAATAATATAATTAATTGTGGAAATCTCTAATTACTAACATCTATGATATTAAATTATTAATTTATGTTTTGTTAATAGTATTAAGTTTTTAACTTAAAATTTTGTGATCCATAATAATTATAATAACATTTTTCAGAAAAAATCATTACTATGTTACAAATTATTATGTAAATTATGAAATTCAAAATTTAAATACTCTATATAAACAAAACCTAAAAAACAAGAAGTGAGAACAAAATTAAAATGTAAAACTGAGCAGCAGTCAATTTTACCATAACTGGTTAAAGATTTTCAGAATAGCACTTTGTAATATGTGTTCTCTCTAAAGTTTCTGATGGCGACTCCATCCATCATCATTATCAGGAATCAAAGTCTTTTTGGTCCCTGATGATGAATAGAATCACCATGGAAAACGTTGGATTAATCACACATATTATACAGTGCTATTCAGAAAATCTCCAACAATATAATTAACTGTGGAAATCTCTAATTACTAACATTTATGATATTAAATTATTAATTTATGTTTTGTTAATAGTATATAAATTTTTGAACTTAGAATTTTGTGATCCATAATAATTATAATAACATTTTTCAGAAAAAAATCATTATTATCTTACAAATTATTACGTAAATTATGAAACTCAAAATTTAAATACTCTATATAAACAAAACCTAGAAAACAACTCAAAAAAATTATGAAATTCAAAGTTTAAATACTCTATATGTACCTGGCAAATGTCGCAGCGAGAGAGCTTTGGAGAAGTTTCGAGAAGAGGCAATCTCTTGTGTTTGCTGGCAAGCTTGTTGGCCTTGTGGACTTTTATATCACATTCCCTGCACAGAGCAGCCTCGTCTGCAGAACATATCACTGAAGCAGTTGCCTGCTCGCAGGCATCGCACTTGATCCTCATGGTAAGACTCAATACTCCTCACCATTCATTGACAAATCTTACTAAAGAAAACAGAGTTCGCAGCAAGAATCTCTGAGAAGTGGGTATTCCGGAGACGAAATTCTCGGTGGCTCGGGAAAAGGGTAAGAACCTAGAGCATCAAATCCGTTGAAGCTATACAGCTGTCAGTAGTAGTAGAAGTCTCGAGCCACACAAACTCTATGAAACGCCTAGAGGCTAAAATTATTAAGATATTACTGCACTCCTCCGAACTTATCTATACAACCAAAACTTGTGGACTCCCTTCTACTGCCTGTCTCTGTCTGTATCTGTTCTAATTTAATGTTCTGCCAGACTGGGCACCAGATTTTTTCATATCTGGGCCTTCTGCCCAGCTGGTTTCCTATCTTGAATTTAAATTTGTTTGGTGTCTCTTCATGCACACTACATCTACATCCCAATCCTCCCACTTGACTAATAATGCCTCATTTCCAATATTTTCCTGGCCTTTCTCCGTTCAGATTAAGATTTATTTTCAATTTGAAGCTAATAAATATTAAATCCTCACCGCGCCTATTGCTGTTGTGTGGGCCTTGCGGTTGTTACATGTATGATGTCAAAAATAATTGCAAGTCTGGTTGAAATAGTACCCTGGCCCTATGTCTACAATCTAAAGATGGTCTGTTTTACACCAGTTAGGAATTGCCACCATGGTTAAAAGTGCTTGAAATCTGGACAAAAATATTTGAAGATATTTTGCATGAATTATGTTTTTGATGACGAAAAGAGATTCAGTATCATCAAAAATTGAGCTGGCACTCAAAATTTGGAAGTTTGACCGCTGTAACATGGAATTACAAAAATCTCTGCTAGATTTTTGTAAGTCCGGCACCATCAAAAATCTAGCTGGCACTCAAAATTTGGAAGTTTGACAGCTGTAACATGGATTTACAAAAATCTCTGTCAGATTTTATCAGTCCAGTTACACTACACCACAGCTTTTCTTTTTTGAATAAATTTCTCATTGCTCTTTTTTTTTTTTTCTCTTTCTTTTCCTTTTTAATTTTTTGAATAAATATCTCATTGCTTTTTTTCCTTTTAAAGCAATCTAGTTAGACTACCGCTTTTCTTTTTTGAATAAATATCTAACCGCTTTTCTTTTTTGAATAAATATCTAACTGCTTTTTTTTTTTAAGGTAAAATTTTTAGTTGATTTAAACTTTTATATTTTGGTAGTTTTTTGATATAATTTTAGTGAAATATTGTTAATTTCATAAACTTATAAGTTTAAGTTATGATATTTACAAAAAAAATTGAAATATTAAATTTATTTACACATCTAATAATAAAATTTAAGCAAGCTAAAACAATAATTTTCCTCTAATTAAAAACCAAAAAACTAAAGCATAAAAAAATAGATTATTTTTTCTATTTTTATAATTTTTTTTTTATATAGTTTATTTTCTTCACAAATAATTTTCATCTTTTTCAAAAAAAATAAAATTATAAAAACTAAATAACACACCAACCAAGTAATTTAATTTATAATATTTTCTCCTATAAATATATAACTTATGTTAAAACCAACTAATTTAATTTATAATTTTTTCAATATATGTCTTTTAATGATTTGTACTCAAAACCCGCTAAATTGTTTTCTTACGCATGGCTAAATTGTTTTCTTACGCATGGTTATCCTTCTTTACACGTGACAAGTTAACTGCCTAATACAAATACAAATGCTTTAATAAAGCATTAAAAGCCAAAAGAATAAAATATTTTTTAACAAATATATTCAATGTCTACGAATTTAAAAAATAAATTGTACGCTTTCATAGGTTCATATCATCAATTAACTTATTTCAAATTTCAAGTTTGATGGGTTTTTTTAATAAGTTGGTAAAGTGAATGAAAGAAAGGTTGATTTTATATGAATATTTAATTAAAATTTGGGGTTTAGGTTTTAGAGTTTAAGCATTTTTTTATTATAGGTGAAGTGGTTTTTTCTAACCAATAAGACTTAGCTTGGTTATTAAAAAAAAATATTATTGTTACACAGTAATTTGTCACCATTGGTCATCGTCCCTGTTACCCCTTTCCCGTACTTTGGAGGACTCATTCCGGGACCTGTGAGCAGTGACATAACTTAAAAACACTTGCATTATGTTCCCCTGAGTATGGACTTCATGTGCCCTGAAGACACCTCCTGCAAAATATCCCTGAAAAGTGCCCTTTTTCCATTAGCGCGGGTCCACAATGTATTACCCGCGCCAATCAATGAGGTCCTCAAAAGAGGGTGCGACCATTGGCGCTCTGTCTTAGAATAACACCCGCGCCAACCAAGTTTGGAAAAGATTTTTAACAAACGCGCGCCCAGATGTTTTTTCCCTTCAAGTCATGGAGTCTTTTGAGGATAAAGCTCATCTTCTAGATGTCGAGAGTCATCATCTATCCTTGACATCTATCCACAGTGGCTTTTTGGAGATAATGCCAATCCATAATGGGTGTTCTGAAACACGGCCAGGCAGCCTTCGAAACGCTATTGCTTTGCATTAGCGGAGTAGATCAACGCCACTTCAGTCAATCTCCGGCTTGGTTTACGAACCGAACAACTTGGAGTTTGTCTTGCACTTTGGTTTTCTCTTGTTTGCTTGCGTAAATAAGCTTTCTGGGTCAGTTTTTAAGTTATTTCTTGCTTCCTAGTCTGCCTGGATACTGTCGATCAGACCCTAAACTGCTTGCTTTTATTTTTAAGCTAGCAAATTTGATTAGCGCGACTTCTTCATGTGCCCTGAAGACACCTCCTGCAAAATATCCCTGAAAAGTGCCCTTTTTCCATTAGCGTGGGTCCACAATGTATTACCCACGCCAATCAATGAGGTCCTCAAAAGAGGGTGCGACCATTGGCGCTCTGTCTTAGAATAACACCCGCGTCAACCAAGTTTGGAAAATATTTTTAACAAACGCGCGCCCAGATGTTTTTTCCCTTCAAGTCATGGAGTCTTTTGAGGATAAAGCTCATCTTCTAGATGTCGAGAGTCATCATCTATCCTTGACATCTATCCACAGTGGCTTTTTAGAGATAATGCCAATCCATAATGGGTGTCCTGATGCATTGTATCTTCCTCCCCTTCTCCATCTATAAAAGTATGTCCTCATGCATTTGACAAGCTAGTTTTGGAGTGATGCTAGTTGTGATAACGCTTGTCGTGAGTGATAGTAAGAGTCTTTTTTGACTAGTTTTGAGTCTTTTTCTGGCAAATTATTAATTTGATTTCCTTTGATCATTACTTGGAGGTTTGTCTCGATCTTTTCACAATTTTGCATCTTTTTGCTTTTGTTTTTGCAAAAAAAATTTCCCCCCTCATTCGCCGGGGGGGGGGGGCTAAATTGTGTATGAGTGTTAATCGCCTTTGAGTGTTTTTAGTTTATGATCTTTGGAACTCTCACCCATTTTTCTTGGTTTGCACTTGATTGGTTCTTAGATTACAATAGAATCATCGTGTGTTTGAGAATTCTCTTGCATAGATCACACTTGCATAATTAGAATTCTCATTTTCAGGATATGAATGAAAAGTGTGCATAGATTACATTTGCATACTTTGGGTGTTTGCCAGTTTCTGTTTCGGTCTTCTCTTGATCCAGTCAACTGTTTGGATACTCTTTTGCATCTGTTTGGTGGTTGTTGAAGCTTGTTTTGGGGTTATTCGAGCAATTTAGTTCTTTTTGCTTGATTTCCATATGGCTTCGTTTTGATTTCCATATGGCTCATTGAGATTTTGGAGTTTTTCTTGGTTTGAAGGATTGCCTTTCTTTTCAAAGACTTGATTGTGTCCATTGAGTGAAATTTTCTTTTTTGCTCTCTGTTATCATATCTCTCAAAATTTACTTAGTGCATTTTGCCAATAAAAGAAAAACAAACAATCTCTTTTGCGTTATATTAGTTAATGGAAATTAAAGTTTTTCGTTGTTGTTAGTGATTAACGACTTTAAAGAAAAGTTTCTTTTATTGCCATTAGCTGCACTAGAGTTATCATTGTTTGTTGTATGATCGTTTTGTTCGATTGAAAGATCTCAACTCTCTCGTAGTTAGCATTCATTGAATGAAATGATCTATTTTGGCATATAGTTTGCATCTAGGAAATTTTGAGATATTACATATGGTAAGGCCTGAAAATCGAAACCTAATCAAAGATCAACCATAAAATGAACTGAATGAATCTAACAACGCATTGGAACTTAACGCACACATTTAGAGGTCTAGGCTAGAGACGTGTTCCGGCGTCGTTAAACCTAGTCACTGTTGTTTCACATTATGGTTGGGTGATTCCTCCTTTTGTGACTTGATAGTGGTCTAGCACGGATTTGTGCTCCCACGTACCGTCGAGTATATGTGGAGACCCCACTAGGTTATCATCCTTTATCCACAGGAAGCTGTGTCTGCCGCCTTACAAGCCGTAATGCACTGAACACAGCATTCGGGAAGATTGACTGCCGTACGGGAAGTCCTTGGTTTTCATCTGATTGCCAAGGTGTATAAGCAGTTTTACGGATTGTTTGGTAAACCCTTTGCCTAGAGTCTCCAGAGTAGTCACTTTTGATCCTTTTCGGACTCCTTAAAAGAAAAGGTGCCAGTGAGCGTCTTGTCACTTCGTGCTCACTAAATATTCGAAGGAGACTAGAGTCATCTTTTTGTCCTTTTCTCGACTCTTAAAACATGAAAAGGTCAAGTTAAGTCCGTGTGTCTTAAAATTTATTCGGCCACGATTCACATTTACCCAGTTAGATCTTGTTTGCGTTAGCTTGAGTAGGGTTCTTTCTCGTTTTCAATGGCATCCTTCCCCGAGTCTACCGGCCAAGGTGTTCCCCCGGATGGAAACCCTAGTCCATTTCCTTCTTTTGGAAATGTCGGTGCTCCGTATATGGCAACTTTGTCTTTGCCTGGGTTAACCATCGGTTTGCCCGTATGGTTGTTTTCGACCTCGGTAGTCCCAAGTGTGATGACTCCTGTTCCACCGTCTCCTTCACCCGAACAACATCATGTTGATTCCAAGGTGGACCTCTCCCCTTCTTCGCCTATTTCTGCGTCCTCATCTTCTACTTCGCCTGGTGAAAGTCTGGATTCAAGTAACCAGGTGGCTAAGAAGAAGAAGAAGACGAAGAAGAATAAGACTCCTAAACGAGAGGTTAAAAGTACAACTCAAGTCGAGCCACCTTCTGCTCCTTCGCGGAAGGTCAAATTTCCTTGTAAGTTGTGCAAGGAGGACCATCTTCTTCGCGATTGTCCTGGTATTCCCAGGGTTTTAGAAGTATGGTCTCACGATCCGGCCCGCCCCTCATCGTCCTCTGGAGATCATGGCGATGTTACCTTATCACCTGGAAATGGTAAGGGAAAAGGGAAGATTCGAATCCCCTGTAGATTTTGTGAAGGCAATCATCCCCTTCACCTTTGTCCGCTCATGGATAAAGCCTCCGCTGTTTTGGAAAGTCTTACAGTTTCCTCACCCCAACTTCCCACTGGTTATCAACGTCTCTCTGCACCTGCAGATCATCCCCCTGTTGACAAAGAGATTGACTTAGAATCTTCTCTTGTCCAGGATCCTCTTCCCGAACCTGGCTGTGCCACACCTGTTCCAGACCAACCATTGGTCGGAAAGAGTGACGACTTGAGTTCACCACCCGTCGACCACTCTGTTCTGGAAGAGCATCATTCCCATGTTCTTCTCGTCTCCTCAGATTCTCCTGAGTCCGGAAATGACTCTCCTATCCCAGCTGCTCCCGAGAGTCCTACTTCGGTCCCTTTAGAGCAGGGGGGCAATCATACGATTCCCCCACCAAGTAGTTCAGTCGTTTCCTTCGACTGGAGTCGTTTGACCACCTCCCGCCTTCCATCCCATGTGCCTTTCTGGGTTACGGTACACGCCTATAATAAGGCGATACCTGGCACTGTTTTGGATGAGGGTGCATCTGTCAGTCTTATGCCTGCCACTACTTGGCAAGCTTTGGGTTCCCCACAGCTTGTGCCAGTCGCGCTGAATCTGACGGAGGAACTAGTCAACCATTAGGGATCCCAAAGTTCCCTATTACTTTGGGAGGCAAGACCGTCTATATAGACGTATCGGTTACCCAAGGTGCTTTAGATTTCAATCTTCTCCTTGGTCGTGACTATGTATATGCCATGGGGGCCCTTGTCTCTTCACTTTTCCGTGTGGTTTGCTTTCCACACGATGGAAGAATTGTGACTATCGATCAATTATCGTTCGTTCGTCCACGAGTCCCTCCTGCGCAGTCATCATCCCCTCCTGGTTTTCATCCACCAGTTGCATCTGCCCCAGCACAGATCAACTACGTGGCCACCTATCCCGTGCCTGTATCCAGTGATGCCGCCGTTGTGCATAGTGTCCTGGGGGCATTGGGTCCTGACTTCCGAGATGTTATCCTTCCACCGGGAGTGGCACTCTTGGAAGACCCGACTTCCTGTTCATTATGATGAAGTTTGGGCCGAGGATAGTTTCGATCTTGTGGCGACCTCGTTAAAAAACGAAACAAGATGTTGGAGCATAGTTCCTTTCCAGTGTCAAGCTCCTTAAAAAATGAAACTGGGTCTGGGGCGGAGCATAGTTCCTTGTCTTGTGTCAAGCTCGTTAAAAAATGAAACAAGGGTTATGAGGATAGTTCTTTTACTGTGTCAACCTCATTAAAAAATGAAACAACTCCCTTTCCAAATCGAGTCTTTTGATTAAGATCTCGTAAAATACAAGTCGAGTCTTTCACAGATCTCGAGAGTGAACCTTCATTCCATCCACCTCGTTGAATGCAATGAAGCTTGGGGGGCATGTACCTCGATTTGCGTTATCATGCTGGGGGCATGCGAACTTATAACAAGCATAGTTTTTCGTTTCAAGCTTGTGTAAACATGAAACCGAATCCAAGCAGAGTTCTTCATGGTTCAAGCTTGTGTAAAAATGAACCCATATCTGATTTACATCTCGTGACTGCTGCCTATCTGCTAAATTCTGCTAGATGAGCCTTGGTTGTTTCTTTCCATCGCCACCATCTCTTTGGCCGATCATATGCTCTCACTTGATTGTTTATCCTTTCCTGAGGAACCGCAGCGATGAGTGGTTTTATTAGCCAACCTCTTAACTATTATATGTTTTGAGCAGTTCCACCATTGCCGGAACCAGTTGCTACCCTTTATACCACTCGTTCCTTCAGGACGAGTCACCTTTACGCTCTTTTCTGACTCGTAAAATATGAAAAGATTGCCGAGTATTTTTCCTTTTTGACTCGTTAAAGAAAATAAAAATGGAGGTCTTCTTTCAGCTCTTTTCCGACCATTTAAAGACGAAAAGATTGCCGAGTTTTCCCTCTTGACTCGTTAAAAGTAAATAAGAGGCGGTCGTTTTAAGTTCTTTTTGTTGACCGTTAAAACATAAAAAGATTACCGGGCTTTTGTCGTTTCAGACTCGTTAATGGTTACGAAACGACGTGATCTCGATCACTTTTTTACTTTTTCAGGTCGAAGTCACTAATTATGAAAAGTACTCCTCGATCGTAATGGTCGGGCGGTTCTTTCGAGCATTGTTTTATACTTTTTCGGGCTCGCGAGACACAACTCTATGAAAAAGGACACCCCTGGAGTTTCCTTTTCTGCTGTCTTTTCAAACTCTCTAAACATGAAAAGACGCCGAGTTCTTCCTTTGTCAGACTCGTTAAAACCTGATGACATCGGATTCCGTCAAAATGACGCCTCACAAGCATATGCTATCCCCATCAAGCTTGTTAAAAATAACTGGGGTACTCGCCAGAAATGGCGGGGAAAAATGGAACCATAATAATTGTCGTGACGGCAGTATGTCGCTCTTGAACATGGCACTTGTCTGCTTCGTGTCTGGGTGGGAACATCTCATCTCGTTTGATACTTGCCTCCGTGGGTTTGGGTAATCCTGTTTGACCTCTCATCTGCTCATTGCCTCGTCACCATGACCTTTGATTCATTGATGTCAAATACTGCCAAGTCCACTGTCGTGCCACTGATATGTTCAAGAGAAGTTGACCTCTGCAGAAAAACAACCTCCCTCTGATAGCTCACATAATCCTGATTCACAACATTATCTCTCTGTCTCGTGTCGATGATGTGGGAAACATTATGGCCCACCTTCGATCAAGGTCACTTCCTGTCGACTTCAGCTCATTATCTAGGAAGCTGATCTAGAGACTCCCTTTTGGTGCCTTGGAGCCTGCATGCCTCAATGGTAGGTTCTTCGTGTTCGACGTGAGGTTTTCATCATTGGCCTCCGATCGAATGATTCTACGGGTGTTCGACGCCAGATCACTAATTCGCACGCCGTAGATTGTACCTATAGTACCTTGAGGGCCATTGTCATTATTGGTGGTACCTCTCGCGTCTGTTAACAGTTTTCAATATTGACTGGTAATCAGACAATGTTCATGCATGTTCGACTTCGGCTCATATATTCGCATGCTTGAACTTGTACTTTTGTTCGGGTCGAGATGGAGCGCAAGACCCTGGATTTTGTCTATTGTAATCCAGGCGTGATTCTTGTTACATGACTCATTCACTGGATGGCTGCGACCATACCTGAGTCTATTCATTGATCCTAACCAGATGGCTGCGCCCATACTATGGATCTAGATTATTATGTATTCTCTTATGGATGGCTGCGACCATACCACATATATCATGTACTTGAGCTATCAGTTGTATCTCTCGATGCAGATTCTCGGCGGCAGCTACATGTGTTTTTGTAAAGCATTTCACCCCTCTCTCTCTCTCGGGCCTCATGCTTTAGGGGGCATCTGTTACACAGTAATTTGTCACCATTGGTCATCGTCCCTCTTACCCCTTTCCCGTACTTTGGAGGACTCATTCTGGGACCTGTGAGCAGTGACATAACTTAAAAACACTTGCATTATGTTCCCCTGAGTATGGACTTCATGTGCCCTGAAGACACCTCCTGCAAAATATCCCTGAAAAGTGCCCTTTTTCCATTAGCGCGGGTCCACAATGTATTACCCGCACCAATCAATGAGGTCCTCAAAAGAGGGTGTGACCATTGGCGCTCTATCTTAGAATAACACCCGCGCCAACCAAGTTTGGAAAAGATTTTTAACAAACGCGCGCCCAGATGTTTTTTCCCTTCAAGTCATGGAGTCTTTTGAGGATAAAGCTCATCTTCTAGATGTCGAGAGTCATCATCTATCCTTGACATCTATCCACAGTGGCTTTTTGGAGATAATGCCAATCCATAATGGGTGTCCTGATGCATTGTATCTTCCTCCCCTTCTCCATCTATAAAAGTCTGTCCTCATGCATTTGACAAGCTAGTTTTGGAGTGATGCTAGTTGTGATAACGCTTGTCTTGAGTGATAGTAAGAGTCTTGGAGCATAGGGAGGTTATGCTGCCGGAAGTCTGAGAGAGAGAAGGTCTATTGCAAGACATGTATAGCTGCTCGCCCAGCCAGAGGAGAGATTCAGCGTCAGAACTTTGGTTGTATCTTTCTCTGTTGATTATTCATTAATGAACGACTATCATTATGGTTCCGATCTTGCTGTTCGCTATGATAATGTTTGATCTATATCCTTTCTGACTGATATATAGTTGTATTTAGTGGATTTTATGCTTGTATTTGTTTCGTTATTTGCATGTGTAGGTATCCATTCGCGGAGTGAGGATCGTGACCTGCCGGAGCAAGGGAACGGGAGTATCAACTCTTCTACGACACTAGCGTTGGACTCTAGGTTGGTTCTCATAATCCACTTTCAGTTTGCAACTAGGAACTTGCATGGTAGCGTGAATTGATTGTTGCTAGACCCATTTTGGGCTAGTGGGATCGCCTCTGTCCGCAGAGGGGATTTACCTCTCCAACAATTATTATAAATGTTTTGTCTATTAATAATATATTTTAGGTATACATTATACAAATATAAAATAGCCTTGGGGTTAGTTCAGTTGGTTAAGTCATTCTTTCCACACTCCTTGTGGTATATTATGTGGGAACATAAATCACAATATATATATATATATATATATATATATATATATATATATATATATATATATATATATATATATAAAACGTGGGAACATAAATCATATTATATATATATATATATATATATATATATATATATATATATATATATATATATATATATATATATATATATATATATCTATCTATCTATCTATCTATATATATATAAAGTTTAAGAGAAATTTTTCGGCGTAAATCACAAGATAAATCATTTGTCGACGCGTTTCGAACCAACGAGTGTGGTTCATCGTCAAGACAAGTTGAAAAATCAGATCCATCTTTGCCTGTTAAACAGTATGAGCAGAGCCTCCAACGACTAACAAGGGTAACGGTTAAATTTGACTAGGGACCCGGGTCAAACAAACCAGAAGTTAAAATAAGGGACCTTACCTTCTTGCTAAATTCCTTGCGTTAAGGCTCAAGCCCCTTGTTGGTCGTACAGAGTCCTTCGTAAAAGACTCTGCTTCCTTTATTGAGGAACTCAAGGACATTAAGCTTGACCCTGGGGACATCCTGGTTAGTTTTGATGTGGTTTCCCTGTTCACCTGCATCCCTATTAATGAGGCCTTGGAGGTTATCAACCGCCTAACAGATCCTGACACCGCTCGGTTAGTCGAGATCTGCCTCACTTCCACCTTTTTCTGTTTTGAGGGAGAGTTCTTTGAGCAAACCTGTGGAGTTGCCATGGGCTCACCCCTATCCCCTGTCGTTGCGAATCTTTTTATGGAAGATTTTGAGTCCAAGGCTCTAAACTCTTCCTGTCTCCTTCCTAAGCTTTGGAAAAGGTATGTGGATGACACCAATGTTATCTGGTCTCACGGCCAAGAGGAATTAGATCTCTTCTTTGATCATCTCAACAATCAATCCTCGGCCATTAAGTTCACTAAAGAATAGGAAGTTGATGGTTGCCTCCCTTTCCTTGATATTCTTATTTCTAAGAATAGTGATGGTTCCCTCTCCCACCAAGTTTTTCGAAAGAAAACGCATACGGAGTAGTATCTTCATGCCAATTCCCACCATTTCCCAGCTCAGAAGATGGGTGTTCTCAATACCCTTGCTACTCGGGCCCTAAGGATCTCGGATAAAAAGAGTTTTGAGAAGGAAAAATCCCATCTCCTTGATGTCTTCGTTGAGAATGGTTATAGTAGATACATGGGTCAGAAGGCTTTCCTGAAAGCTGCCAAGAATTCTCTTGTTAAAAGGGAACCGAAGGAGCGGATTCCAGGTGTCCATCTTCCGTTTGTTCAAGGGACCACTGATAAGATTGCAAGGATTCTCAAGATGCATAAGGTCCCTGTAACCTTTAGGCCCCTTAACACCATTCGTAGGTCCCTCAGATCAGCAAAGGATCCTGTCGACCCTAAGGATATGAAAGGGGTATATATTATCCCTTGTTCCTGTGGGACCCCTTATATTGGTGAGACGGGTCGCTCCATCAATCAAAGGATTAGTGAACATGCAGCTGACCTCAAGCATAGGAGATCAAAGTCTTCCGCTTTAGCTGAGCATGCGGAAAAAACCAATCATCATGTTTGTATTGAGGAGGCTAGTGTCATTGCTAGAGTTTCGCAGTTCCATCATCGGAAATTCAGAGAAGCTCTTGAGATTGAAAAGAGACCGAGCAATCTCAATAGAGAGGATGGCTGGAAAATTAGTAGGTGTTGGGTCCCAGCTCTCTCTTCCTAGTCGCTTTCTTCCTGATCTTTTAATTTTTTAGAATATATTCCATTTTTTTTGAAATATTATTTTATTCTAATATTTTTATTTATTTATTTTTTATTTTAAGTACCTTCAATTTTAATTTTTAAAAATTATAAAATTTTAATTTTTTTTTGAAATATTATTTTATTCTATATATATATCTATATATATAAATTACCTTCCATTTTAATTTTTTAAAATTTAAAATTTTATTTATTTATTTATTTTAATATTTTTTATTCTTATTTTTATTTTTTGTTTTTGGTTTTTAAATGTCTTTGTTTTTAAATATCTTCCATTTTTTTTTTTTTATTATTATTATTATTATTATTATTATTATCCATTTTAATTAATTATTATTATTTATTTTTTTTATTCTAATATTTTTATTTTTAATTTATTTAATGAATTAACTAATTAATTTATATATATATATATAGATATAGATATATATATATTTTATTTTTATTTATTTATTAATTTTTCTTTATTATTATTATTATTATTATTATTATTTTCAACTAACTTAACCTCTCTTTTAAAAATGATATACATTAGTTAGTTATTTATTCCTTTATATATTTTTAGTTATACGATCTATTCTATTATTTATAATTTCCATTTATCTATAAAACAATGAATATTTTTAACTATTTATTAACTCATGAACCAATTTAATTAAAATTAATTTATACTCATAAATTATTTTTAGGTAAAGGTAAGGTCCCTTATTTTAACTTCTGGTTTGTTTGACCCGGGTCCCTAGTCAAATTTAACCGTTACCCTTGTTAGCCGTTGGAGGCTCTGCTCATACTATTTAACAGGCAAAGATGGATCTGATTTTTCAACTTGTCCTGACGATGAACCACACTCGTTGGTTCGAAACGCGTCGACAAATGATTTATCTTGTGATTTACGCCAAAAAATTTCTCTTAAACTTGATATGGATCACAGAAGCCTCAATTCAACAATATATAAAGATTTTAAATATTGCTTCAAATTTTAGATGAAACTATTTATCACTTATTTAATGTACAAGTATAGGACAACCATCATTAAATTGATTTTAATTTAAGTGAAAACTTTATATATTTTAAAAAGAGTTTTTTTCTTTCACAATGGGAAAATCCATATGACTTAAGTGTCAAACTAGCAATGAGGATAGCTACCATTTCTCACTATCCACTAATATTGGCTCACTCATCACCGTTATTCAAGGAAAACCATACCATTATTCAAGGAAAACCATGACCCCTACAATTACCTGCAATTATCTGTTAGTGGTCGTACCAGATGCTTGTGAATCTTGGGTTGTTAGTCTATTTCCTTCTCTTGGTTAAGGAGACACAATTTTAGGGCATACTCTAGGCCCACTTTTTTTCCTTCCACGGTTATATATAAAAGGAGTTATATAAAGATATTAAATTTGATTAAATAATTAAAGAATATAAAGAAATATATTTGGCTTGATTTTATTAAAATTATTATTACATTTAAATTTAAAAAATATATAACTTTTAAAGATTGCTTGATTGGTGATAACCATGAAATGAATTTTTTGTGAAGTTTAAGGTTTGCAGTTCAATACCCCTAATTTAGAGTGTGGGATCTGCAATTCCTCGTAGTTTATAATTATTTACTATGTGGGCCCTACTATTCCCTCCTAATTTATAGTGTGGGCCTTGCTTATGGGTGCATATCGGTGGTGCTTGTGGCCATGTCACACAAGTACGAGCCAAACCTCATTCAGTGTGGGTCTTGCTTGGGGGTGCGTAGGGGTTGTGCTTGTGTTTGGGGGTGCCTATGTTACAGTGTGGACCTTACTTATGGGTGCATATCGATGGTGCTTGTGGCCATGTCACACAAGTACGATCCAAGCCTCATTCAGTGTGGGCCTTGTGGTGGGCTCCAATATTGTAGCAATAATGCTACAACTCTTGGAGCTTCCTTCTCTAATTTTATCAACCCGGTAGTTCGTAACAAACTTGGAAGCGACGATGCTGTATGCACAAGTACTAGCTCTTGTCGCAGCTGTCACTTGGTCAGCTGGCACAAGTCCGCTAGGGCTCAAGCCAACTTCTATATGTTCTCAGAAGAAGCTTTCTAAATGATGAACGAAGGCTATCTCAAAGGAAATTAACCTACTTTGCAAGAATGAACTGAAAGCCAACCAAACATGGAAACCCTAGTAAACCCTAATCTGACCAGCTTAATCCTTACAATGCAATGATGGGAATGCAACTCCTAACAATGATGCCAGTACTTCTAGTGATATGAGATGCATGAATTTAAACTACTTCCATTGAAGAGAACATGTTTTTATATTTTTGCTCAAGTGGTTGGAGTTATTATGATTGTGCTTCTTATTGGATATTGACTGTGCAGGGGTAGTTCAAGAGGGAGGAAGGCTTGGGAATGGTCAGGAGGACTCTGAGAGGTTCCAGGGGATCCCTAACATCATCCCACAGAAGTTCACAACGTTCAGGTGCTTGGCAACCGTGTTTGCAGGCTTCTACATGATGTCTGCAGGGGATCCTACAGGAAGCTCGGGATTTCTACAGGAAGTCTGTTAACTTCTACAGGATGTTCTACAGTCGGGGTTTTGGGTGATGGAGGAGTGAAGGAGCTGTATGGATGGATGGGTAAGATGAAAGGGGAGCTTGAGATGGCTCGGGGACGGAGAGATGAGATGGGGAGAGAGAGGATAGAGCTGGTTGGTCGATAGAAGGGTAGAGACAATGGAAGGTCGAAGAGATTGAGCAACGTGGACAGTAGGAGGGTCGGAAGGCAAATGAGCTGAACAGAGGATGAGTAGGCGGCTTTGGCACGGTTTAGAAGGAGAAGAACACGATGAAGTGGTGCTGCGCAGTGTAAATGGAACAAATCACCCTTATCTTTTATGTAATACGAAAGTTCACCAACCTATTCTAACTGTTTTATTAGGAATCAAAGAACAGCAATGTAAGTTGAAGGGAAACCGTGCATGATGCTGAACCAAAGAGTCATTACTCAAGATATAATCGTATGGACAATTCTTCAACCGAAAACATTACATCAATACTTGCATGCATATGTTAAAACAGTGTTTTTGGCAGTTGGCACAGTCTACACTTCCGGTCCCCAAACAGAGGTGAAAGTGGGCATGCATTCAACCTTTTTTGAACTCAACGTAACTTCAACCTCCCTACGCTAATTCTACACTACTGAAACAACTGCATTCATGAAACTAACCTACATAACCAAACCAAAACAGTCAACTCAGCAACCTGTGTTTCCCAAGTGCATGTAAAGGAAAGAAATGCAATGATAAAAGAAAGACAAGTAACAATACAAAGAAAAGGAGGTCTATTGCTCTCAGGTTGGGCCCTAACCTGAGAGCTATAGCTCCTCTAAGAACTCAGAATTGAATCAAAATCTGCTTGCCTTTTATTAAAAGATCATAATCATGAGTCTGACAACATGCCAAAATTGGCTTATAAAGAGCAAAAACAGAGCTACAGCTCGTGATTCAAAATCTACAACAAAGGTTCAAGAGTCTTTCGAAGGCTACAGCCTCAATATTTATACATGATGAGGGCCAAGCTGGCCTCCTCAATTAGTGGGGCTTGGCTATCCAACTGAGAGTAAACTGCTGTTCCTGTAGAATCCGTTGGCTGCCTTCTAGCTCGGTGGTGATAGCTGCTGGAGCTCGGAGTTGGGGTGGAGATCACGAGGGAGGTCATTCAAGGCTGTGGACAACCTCCCTATAAACCCGCAATGCCACCTTGGCTGTCTCCTTGTCTCCATCTGCGTGGTCTTTGCTCCATTTAATGTCAAAAAAACTGAAATCATCATGTATTAGCCACATAGACATAATGCCTGCCCTTCTTCCTACAAATAACACGAATATACTAAGAAATGATGCATAAGTGATAAAAAATGAAGGGTTGAGCGAGGTAAGTGGGCCAAATGAGCCCAAATTGTTACCAAAAATTGGGGCTCATCATCACCCCCCAGCTAACATATTTGCTCATCCTTGAGCAACTAGTCCAACTCTTCATCCTTCATTGCTTTGACTGCTACCCTTGCATCCCAAGCCTCTGTAGTAGTGTCCTCCTTGCTGATATGAAACCCAGCCCTTCTGTTGACCTCTTCCCACTGTTCATTATCATCTTTCTCTGTACTGCCTTCCATTAATCCTAGCAGTAGTGGTGGGCTGAGTTTAAGGCCAATCCAGCTGGCCTGGAGGTTTTGCATGGATTTCTTATAGAGGGCTACCCGTACCAGAGCTTCCCTCATCCGAGTTGGGGTGTGGTACTCTCGGATTTTCAGACTGTGTGCCAATGTATTCCATCTGCGTGTGCATGCTTGGACAACGTTGTCTCCTAGCAGTCTCTCCATGTCCTCAAAGTGAGCTATGGCTTGGGCCTGTTGATCCATATATCTTAATGAAGCTTGAGGGTCAGTGGACAAATGTTGGTGTGCCGAGATTAGTGCAACTGGATCCCCTGGTTCTGGTCTGATGAACAATGGCTCGTTCAGCTCTCGGTTCATGATTGTTTTGGCTTCTGCTGCTCTTTTGTCCTCATGGTTTAGCCATGAGGCAAAGGCCATTAATTGCATATCTCCCAAGGCCGTATTGGGATCCCATGAAACAACATTAGGCAGGGCCAGATTATGGAGGTAGAACTCCGCTAATTTGGCCCTATCCTCTGATGAACTAGTACTGCAAACTTCAGTGAATTGCTGTGGGTCTTGGAGCTGAGAGATACCTCTTTGCGCCAAGGTATTGATTTGGAATTGCAGCCATTGGTCTTTCAAGTACAACCCATAGGTTTTGGCCGGCTGCCTACATTGGATAGCATCCATGGCCCAGCTGGCCATGCAGGCCAATTGTGCTTCTTTCTGCTGCAGCTGTTCTCTAAGAGCTTGCACCTCAATTTGTGCTTGCTGTTCTGCTTCCTGTAGATGTGTGGTTGGCTCCCCAAGACCGGTGTTCAGTTCCTTTTTGCCTTGCTGTTCTTCTGTGGTGTCCTTGGAGGATGTACCTATCCCTGCCCTTAGTTCCTGTAGCTGCAATCTCAGCTTCTGGTTTTCTTCCTGTAGAAACACGCGTTGGCAATTTGCCACGTGTTTGGCCATGGACAATTCACTTCTGGCCTCCTTGAGCTGCTCCTGTAAGGGACCTATGTCCGCCACACCCTTTGACTTTGCTATTTTCATCCATGTGTGTGTACGGACTCTTTATTCCTCCATTGCAAAAAACAGTGGCACAGTAAATTTCTGAGGTATAATTTTGCCAGCCTCTAAAAAGTTGTAATATGAACTCAGACTTGGCTGAGGGCTGGGCTCTGGTATATGCTCTTTTTCTACTTCCTTTGGTGGCTCTACTTCATCCTCCCTTGGTGGTGATAAGGGTGCTTCTCCTTCCATTCTCTCAGTTTCTTTAAGCTTGGCTAAGGTTTCCTGTAGAGCATTTTCAGCAACTTGTAGCCGAGCTTTTTCAGTCAATTGGTCTAACTTTTCTTGCCACATAGTTTTCTTCGGGCTCCCCCTCTCATAGGTGACTGATATCCTCGAGGGGGACCTTTCCTTGGGCGAAGTAGGGGCATCTTCAATAATGATTGGGCTGCTGGACAAAGGCTGTGGCTTGCCCGTCTTTATCCTAACACTTCTTCGAGCTTTAAAATATAGAGGGGTCTCCCTCTTTCTCTTCTCCTTTGGCTTAGGAGGTGTGCTGAGGGCGGCTAGCACAGCTGCTGCCTCCCTTTCACGAATGTCAGCTTTCTTCTCCTTGGGTTTCACTTTTTCAGGGCTTCCTGTAGAAGACCCTGTTTTAGTCAATTTCGGGCTTCCTGTAGAAGACCCTTTTTCGGTTAATTTCGGGCTTCCTGTAGAAGCCGGTTTCGGCTTTCCTGTAGAAACAGGTGTCACCACCTTGGTTTGCTTTGTTGCATGAGATTTTCTTTTTGACTTGGTTGCGGTTGCTGTCGAAGCACTTTTGCTGATGTGGACCTTCTCAGCCTTGTCCACTCTGCCTTGTAACCTTTTCTCTCTTGCTGACAAGATGGGTGTGTCATCTTTCTCTTTGGCACCCTTTTTCTCTTGTTTCTTCTCTTGCTTTTTCTTCTGCTCCGTGGTCGTGGTCTTCTGGGCTGTTTCTTTCTTTCCCGCGGGCACTGACTCTTTCTCCTCATTGCTAGATGAACCGAGCTCCTCGGTCAACATCTTTATATCCCCATCCTTTGTCAAATTTCTGAAGGCTTCCCATGAGAGAGGAACCTTGTAGGTGTGGAGCGCATCCTCCACGAGGAGTTTGATCAGTCCATGGTGGGCTACCTGGTCTGGTGTGCCTTCTTTCAACTTGGTGGCACACTCAATCAGAGACTGTAATAGAAAGTAGGGGAGACTGAGCTTGTTTTCTACAGGTAGATCCATCTGGTGCCTTAATTCAGTGAGTAACCGAAAGTGGTACCCGTATACAATGCTAAAATGGCCTTCGCAGGTGATGTACTTCATAATCTGCAGGCTAACTTCATTCCACGGTGGCAGTAAACTGGTTCTACGAACCCCATTTTTGTCTTCTGAGAATTCCTCCTCTGGTGGAAAGAATTCTTTCTTAGCCTATTGGCCCAATTTCCTTTCTTCTTTGTCCCATGGTAATCCCATTGGGAGCTCAGTAACTCGACTGATGAATTGCGGGGTGAGGTTGAGGCTTAAACCCCTGAAGCTAACGGTGGCCAATGTTTTGGATTTCGGCCTCAGAGATTGCAAAAACTCTTCTGCCACTTCGTCGTCATAGCCCTGCAATTTGTCACAGAAGGATATCCATTGCGCTCTTGTGAAGAGCTCCACCACCTCAGAATTTTCTCTCAACTTCGTTGAATCAGTGGGTTCCCTTCTGATGAACCCACCCGGCATGGTGAAAAACTGCTGCTTTAGCTAGAGGTGGCAAATGCGGAAGAAGTTTGGTCTACTGGGACAGAGCGTAGGATTACGCCTCTGTCATGCACATAATTCACAAAGCTTATCCCCTGAGAACCTTTAACACAGCTAATTACACTGATATCCTGTAGGACGACAGTTCATGCATGGTAGACAACATTTGCAACAATTTTCCACGACCAGACTGTAGACGACGATTCTGCCACCCTCAAAAACCAATTGCATGGAGAGTTCAGGCTTACCTTTTTAATCTGCCACCTTTTGACGTGAGGAACCCGACTTCCTGTAGAAACAGCTTTCCTGTAGGAGCAGCGCGCGATTTCCGGGGGATACTGCAGTAGGTCTGCGCTCTTGGTGTTGCTTCACAGGCGTTCTGATAGCCAAAGACGCAGAGTATCGAGCTGCAAAGGGATCCGGGTGATCACTCGAGTCTCAAACGGTGAATGATAAATGCATGGGGGTGGCAATCTAGCCGATTAGATTTGAATCAGCGGGATCCGTGGCGCGGGGGTGAGTTGTCCCTACCGGACCGTTGGATGACGTCATCCCATCATTTGCTTGCGAGTTCCCTTACTGCCGCATCATTCCCCGCAGATCCGCCGCCGTCTCTTCTGTTAAACTCGTTTTTCCCGACGGGATTGCTCTCACGTGCGTACTGCCCGTCTCTTTTGCCATGACCGCCACCCAAACATCCGACTAGACCATTAACTGATCGACGTGGCCAGTCGAATGGCCATATAACCGCTCAACCCATTCACTTTACACTTGCAAACATTTTCAAAGTAAAATTCGTGCAATTCGACGGAAGAAAGGGTCGAGACACTTACCTGTGCGGCCGCAACACGATTTTTCAGTTCTTAGACGATGACGAGTGGATTTATTTGTTGCTGGTGGATTTGCACAGGCCCGGAGGTTCATATTCACAGGCCGCTGACGATGGATTTGATGATTTGGCTACATGCGCCCGCGTTTTCGTTGCATATGGCAAGCGCTGTGAATGGTGTGCACTCCAGCGGGCTTAACTGTTACGGGACTCCTGCAGGATGTCCTGTAACAGTTTCTTCCTCCTCGGGTGCATGCTGCACGACGAAGGCAATGGCCTCACGATCCCGCTCTTAGAGCTCATGGATGGCTGGGATGGATACGGTATGACATCTCAGCGTTTTTTTTCATCTCAAAAATTGCTTTCTCTTGATAACTCACTGATCTGCTTTGATGGTGCAGGTAGCTTCTTTGCATGTCGACAAGGATGGTAGAAAGAGGTAACAACAGTGTATAAGGGTGACAACAGTAGCTTGCATGCGTCCAAACCGATCCTTGGTCGTTAGATCTCCTCATAAAATGAATTCTGGGCCGTCCCGAACTTCTACAGGAAGTTTCCTGTAGAAATACAGAACTTCCTGTAGAAAGTTTGCGTTTCCTGTAGAAAGTCTGCACCTTCCTGTAGAAAGTCTGCATCTTCCTGTAGAAGACTCAAGCCGTGATGAAATTGTGCACATACCTTGGAGAGAATGAGGATTCTTGGAGGAGGTGCTGGTGAGGTCTCCTGGCAGCATGATAAGGATCCTTGGCTTTGAGTTGAGAGGTCTCCTCTCCTCCATAGAACACCTGCAACCTGCATGCACTTTCACATTATGAACTTGCTGTCCTTGCCTTTTTTGCTTATTGTTTTTTTCTTTTTTTTTTTTCTCTTTTTTTTTTTTTTGAGAGATAGCAGGGGCGCCTCGATGAGGTTTTCACCCTTGCCATCTGCCTTAAGTGCCTCAGAGAGGTTTTCACTCAAGGATCTTGTTTCAAATCTTTTTTTTTTTTTTTTTTTTGAAAGACAATAGGGGCGCCTCAATGAGGTTTTCACCCCTACCACCTGCCTTGGGAGCCTTAGAAAGGTTTTCACCCAAGGATCTTGATTATTTATTTATTTATTATTATTATTTTTTTTAATTTTTTTTTTTAAATTTTTTTAGATCTTTCAGGGTATGCCCAAAGCAGAGGCAGAACCCTTCTCTATGACCAACACTGATTTCTCCATAGTTTTGATGAACTCTTGTCTGGAGAGAGGTTTCCTGTAGATCTTCAATCGATGCCCATTGACAAGCATGGGGATGGCTTCCTCATCAATGGTTCGAATAAGAACAGATCCATTGTCATGGCATTTTTCCACTGCATATGGTCCTAGCCATCTGGTTCTCAGCTTCCCCTTGAAATCTTTGTACCTGGAGTCATACAACAGTGCCCAATCTCCTGGCTGGAATTGCTTGTCATTGAGGTGTTGGTCATGCCACACCTTTCTCTGAAGTTGAACCACTTCCGAGTGAAGGAGGGCCTGCATTCGGTGCTCGTCCAGTCCATTCAGCTGCAATAACCTTTCTTGTTGTGCATGGCTGAGATCTAGGTCCAGCTGAGCTGCCATCCTCAAAGTGTTGTATTCAAATTCAATGGACAGCAAAGCTTTCTTCCCATAGACCAGCTCATAAGGTGTGAAGCTGGTGGTGGTCTTCCAGGTGGTGTTGTAAGCCCATGTGGCCTCAACCAGGCGATCTGCCCAATCTTTCCTACTGCTGCTCACCACCTTAGTCAAAATCCCTTCCAATGCTCTGTTGGTGACTTCCACTTGCCCATTTGCCTGTGGATGATAGGGGGTGGAAGTCCTATGCTTGATTTTGTGGTGAGCTAGCAGGTCTTCAATCAAGTTGGATGTGAACTGGCTCCCTTGATCGGTGACCAGCTCTCTTGGGTAGCCAAATTTGTAGAAGATGTTTTCTCTTAAGAACTCGGCCACCTTCTCTTCTATTGCTGCCTTGATTGCTTTAGTCTCTGCCCACTTTGTCAGGTAGTCAGTGCACACAATGATGTAAGACCTTTGCCTCGAAGGAGGGTTGATTGGACCCACAAAATCCATACCCCACTTCTCAAATGGCTCAAGAGTCACTTGAGGTTGGAGAGGCATCTCATCCCTTGGAGTCGGTTTCCCCATTCTTTGGCATCGGTCACATTGGCTGATATATCTTCTGACATCTTGATGAAGTGTGGGCCAATAGTAGCCTGCCTGCAGGATTTTGAAGGCAGTCCTTTTTGCTGCAAAATGTCCTCCACAAGGCCCATCATGACAGGTGAGGAGGATATCAAAGACTTCCTCCTCCCTTACACAACGCCTTAAGATCTGATCAGGGCCAAGCTTGAACAGATTGCCCCCGATCCAAGTAAATGAGGCACTTTTTCTGATGATTCTGCTCTTCTCTCTTGAAGATAGGTGCGGAGGGAACTGTGCTGAAACAAGGTAGTTTGCTATATAAGCAAACCATGGAGAGAGTACTGAGATAGCAAACAGATGTTCATCGGGCATCTGGTCATCCACTGTTTCATCCTCATCTGCAGACAAATCCAATCTAGATAAAAAGTCAGCAACAACATTTTCTTTACCTGGTTTGTCAACAATGGTCAAATCAAACTGCTGCAACAAAAGTAACCATCTAATAATACGAGCATTCACATCTGGTTTATTCATTAAATATCTAATCGCAGCATGATCCGTATGTACAAAGGTTTGATAGCCAGTAATATAATGTCGGAACTTGTTCAGTGCATGGACCACAGCCAAGAATTCTTTCTCGGTTTCAGTGTAATTCAGTTCAGCTTTGGACAAGTTTTTGCTAACAAAGTAAATGGCATATGGAAATTTTTGTTCGACTTGTCCTAAAGCTGCCCCTATGGCTTTGTTCGAGGCATCAGTATGGATGTGGAAAGGTAGGGCCCAGTTTGGACCTCTCAAGATTGGGGCTGACACCAACTTGTCCTTTAATTCATTCAAAGCCCTCTGACAATCGTCAGTCCATTTAAACTCCACATTTTTTGCCAACAGGCCAAACAATGGCGAGGCTAGCTTGCTGAAGTCTTTAATGAATCTCCGGTAATACCCTGCTAATCCTAAGAAACTCCGCACATCCCTTACCTTTTGGGGAGGTGGAACCTTCTTGATGAGAGCAATTTTGTTAGGATCCACCTGTAACCCTTGGCAAGAAATGGTATGGCCCAGCACGGTCCCTTCAGTCATCAGGAATTCACATTTTTCAGGACTAAGGGACAGGTTCATCTCAATGCATTTGGTTAGGACCTTTCCCAGATTGGACAATGCTTCCTGGAAGTTGGACCCATAAGGAGTGAAGTCATCCATATAGATTTCCACCGCATCATGGACCAGCTTCGAGAAGATGCTCAGGACAGCTCTCTGGAAGGTAGCAAGAGCATTGCATAGCCCAAAGGGAAGAACTCGGTAGGCAAAGGTACCCCAAGGACAAGTGAAGGTGGTCTTATCTTGGTCTTCCGGGCTGATTTGAATTTGGTTGTACCCGCTAAACCCGTCCAGGAAAGAGAAGAACTTCTTTCCCACCAGTCCATCCAACACTTGATCTATGAAAGGTAGAGGGAAATGGTCTTTCTTGGTAGCTTTGTTCAGTTCTCGGTAGTCCACACAGATTCTCCACTTCCCATTTTTCTGGGGAACCAACACCAGAGGGGACACCCATTCACTATCTGAGATGGGGTAAATGAATCCGGCATCCAACAGTTTTTGCAATTCTTCCTTGACAATGTCCTTAAGGGCTGGATTCATTCGCCTCTGAGGTTGCCTAACCGTTTACAGTCCTCTTTGATGTATATGTGATGGGTACAGACTGAAGGATGGACTCCTTTCATCTCCTTATAGCTCCAAGCAAAAGCATCTAGATGGCTAGTCAACAGGCTACACAGCTCCTCTTCCTGGGAAGGAGATAGGGAGGAGCTGATCTTTAATGTTCTCTCAGGGCCGAACTCCACATTCTTGACTCTGGGAGTGACAGGGTTGGTGGCAGAAAGGTCCACTAAGGTGCTGGCTTGGGCATCCTCCACCAATTTCTCTAAGGATAGTGCACTAGAAGGTGGATTCTGGATCAAGGTCTCGATCAAGTCATCCTCGGTTGGGGGGTCTCTTCTAGTGGTATCTAGGGTGCAAAAAGGTGCTGAGTACACCTCATCCTCTTCCCCTTCCTCCAACCATAGTGGTAAGTCATGCTCCAAGGAGGGTTGGGCAGGAGGGTATAGGACAAGCTGCTTGGACATAGGACCATTTTTGATGGTCATGTTTCCTGCACGGCAACTTATGTAAGCATCTGCAGTGGCTAACCAAGGCCTTCCCAAAATAAGAGGATATCCAGTAAGCTTTGCCTTGGGTTGCAGAACCAAGAAATCTGCAGGGTATTCCCAAGAGTCGACAGAGACCAAGACATCCTCCACAATCCCTTCGGGAGTCACAGTGGAGCGATCTGCTAGTTGCAGGACTGTCGAGGTCTTCCTCAAGGAACCCTGAAGATTGAGTTTGAGCATGGTATCCCTGGTCATCACATTAATGGCAGCCCCCAAATCAATCAAGGTGTGAGGTATGATGGTGCCATTGATGTGGACATCTACTACAAGACTCCCAGGATCTAGATACTTTGGGCAGATGACTTGTCCTAACATAAGGTCAGACAGTTGCCCTAAGACATTGATGGTTGAAGCATCTCTCTTTCGCCTGCCTGGGTGTTTGAAACACTTTTCCTTAACCAGTTTGTTGTATATTGGCACATCCTTGATGGCTTGGAGAAGTGGTATTTTCACACACAACTGCTTGAGCTCTCCCAGAAGCTCATCCTCCTCTGTGTTGGGTTGTGTGGTGGCTGTTAGTCTCTCAGGAAAGGGTGGAATAGCCTTTGGTTCACTTTCCTGTTTTTCCTCCTCGTCCTCTGGGGGAGGAGGTTGGCGATCCGGAAGAGTCTTTCCAGATCGAAGATTGATCTCCTGGATCTCCACAACATAGGTAGGGCATGATGTTTCCCCAGTGTATACCTGCTGGGCCTGTCTATTGTTGGGGTTCGGGTTCGGTTGAGCAGGCATTTGAGGTTGCCTTGGAGGAGCAGGAGGTAATGGTTGAGGTTGAATTGGCGGTGGAGGCAAAATGGTGGGAGGAGTGTTGTACTGGGGCCTCCACCCCGACTGAGGTGCATTCCACTGAGGCTGTGGCTGGGTATGTGAGTGATATGGATGAGTAGTGGGCTGAGAAGGGTACTGAGGTGGATAAGACCATGGAGGGGGCATAGACTAGGAAGGATGAGCAGGGGGGCCCCAGGAAGGCATAGGAGTTGATTGGTTGGGGCTGTAATAAGCTTGGGGTGCCCCTTGCATCCCCTGCTGGTAAGGTCTAGGTCCTTGTGGCCTCCTTTGGTTGAGGAAATAGAGAGGTTCAGTGGGAGCTTCTGTCCCTTGGTACATGGCTTTAAGCCCAGGTAAGGTTGGACATTGATTTGTGGGATGGTCCTCCTCACAGACGAAACACACTTCAACCGAATGCAATGGGCATTCGTTCTTAGGGTGTCTCCTTGTACATCTAGGGCAGAAGATAGCCAAGGCTCTCTCAGCTTCTTCCTTCTTCTGCTGGATCTTGAATGTGTCCAGTTGCATGGCAATGGTCTATCTCACCTCACTCTTAAGATCTTTTAGTTGATTTGCAAACTCATGCTTGGAGAAAGGGATACCAGCTGAGAGGAGGTTTCCTCTACCTCATTTCCGGGCTGCCCTGGAGTGGTTTCTAAACACAGTCTTGATGTCCTCATAAGGCAGTTGGTAAATATCTCCCCCAGCTAACATGTGAAGGGTATCTAAGAGGTCTTCAGGGACTCCTCGGAGCAGGACCAACTTGAGGGATTCAGGGTCAAGTGTGCACCTGGCCCGCTTATAGCTAAGTTGGAACCTCTCCTCATAATCCTCTAAGGATTCCTCATTTCCCATGGTCATCCGAAAGATCTCTCCCTTGGTTTCCTTGGACCTACAGTAGTCCCGGTACTTGGTATTGAAAGCTTGCTGCATCTGAGCCCAAGTGGTGATACTATTCCCAGGTAAGCCCATGAACCAGCGTAATGCTGCATCCTTAAGAGTTGAAGGGAAGAGTTTCAGCTTCTGCTCATCTTCAGTATAGTCATAGGTTCTACAAAGGACAGCAAACTCAAACAGGAAGGTATCAGGATCTTCAGTAGTCAGTCCATGGAAGTGAGGTAGAGCGGAGGGACTAATGTTTTTCATTTTCATGTCTCCATTGGTTTCTTGGATGGGGAAGGCACCTTCTATTCTCTCATCTTCTCCTCTATTGTCAGCCATAGCTTCAGATGGGATGGTCTCTAATTCTTCTTCTGCTATAGGATCTTCGTATATCTCAGGAGGTTCACCTATAGGTTCTTCTGGATCACTGTCACCGAAGAAGAGAGAAGGGTGACTCAGTGATGTGGTGGGGGTGTTGGGTAGGAATTTGCCTGTTTTATCTCGATTCCTATGAGGCATGAAATGGAAAGACTTTTTTTGATTGCTTTTGTTTTTTTTTTCTTTGGTACTTGCAAAACTGAAACAGATTGATCTACAACTAACTATCTTGCTGAAATAAAGATGCAGAATGGAATTGAAAGCAGGAAAGAACTAATCTACTTTGCTCAAATGAAATTGCAGGAATGAAAGTGCTAGTCTACGCTTGCAGAATTGAAAGGCTAATCTATGCTTGCAAAATTGAAATTGCGGAATTGAAATGCTAATCTATGAAAGCAGGAAATGTCTATGCTACTTTTGCAGAATGGAAATGAAATAAACTACTTGGCAGAAGGCGAGAGTAAGAAAACAGAAGAAAAGCAACAATTACTAATACTCTGACGCTTCCCCGGCAACGGCGCCAAAAAGATGGTGGGCTCCAGTATTGTAGCAATAATGCTACAACTCCTGGAGCTTCCTTCTCTAATTTTATCAACCCGGTAGTTCGTAACAAACTTGGAAGCGACGGTGCTGTATGCACAAGTACTAGCTCTTGTCACAGCTGTCACTTGGTCAGCTGGCACAAGTCCGCTAGGGCTCAAGCCAACTTCTATATGTTCTCAGAAGAAGCTTTCTAAATGATGAACGAAGGCTATCTCAAAGGAAATTAACCTACTTTGCAAGAATGAATTGAAAGCCAACCAAACATGGAAACCCTGGTAAACCCTAATCTGACCAGCTTAATCCTTACAATGCAATGATGGGAATGCAACTCCTAACAATGATGCCAGTACTTCTAGTGATATGAGATGCATGAATTTAAACTACTTCCATTGAAGAGAACATATTTTTATATTTTTGCTCAAGTGGTTGGAGTTATTATGATTGTGCTTCTTACTGGATATTGACTGTGCAGGGGTAGTTCAAGAGGGAGGAAGGCTTGGGAATGGTCAGGAGGACTCTGAGAGGTTCCAAGGGATCCCTAACATCATCCCACAGAAGTTCACAACGTTCAGGTGCTTGGCAACCGTGTTTGCAGGCTTCTACAGGATGTCTGCAGGGGATCCTACAGGAAGCTCGGGATTTCTACAGGAAGTCTGTTAACTTCTACAGGATGTTCTACAGTCGGGATTTTGGGTGATGGAGGAGTGAAGGAGCTGTATGGATGGATGGGTAAGATGAAAGGGGAGCTTGAGATGGCTCGGGGACGGAGAGATGAGATGGGGAGAGAGAGGATAGAGCTGGCTGGTCGATAGAAGGGTAGAGACAATGGAAGGTCAAAGAGATTGAGCAACGTGGACAGTAGGAGGGTCGGAAGGCAAATGAGCTGAACAGAGGATGAGTAGGTGGCTTCGGCACGGTTTAGAAGGAGAAGAACACGATGAAGTGGTGCTGCGCAGTGTAAATGGAACAAATCACCCTTATCTTACATGTAATACGAAAGTTCACCAACCTATTCTAGCCGTTTTATTAGGAATCAAAGAACAGCAATGTAAGTTGAAGGGAAACCGTGCATGATGCTGAACCAAAGAGTCATTACTCAAGATATAATCGTATGGACAATTCTTCAACCGAAAACATTACATCAATACTTGCATGCATATGTTAAAACAGTGTTTTTGGCAGTTGGCACAGTCTACACTTCCGGTCCCCAAATAGAGGTGAAAGTGGGCATGCATTCAACCTTTTTTGAACTCAACGTAACTTCAACCTCCCTACGCTAATTCTGCACTACTGAAACAACTGCATTCATGAAACTAACCTACATAACCAAACCAAAACAGTCAACTCAGCAACCTGTGTTTCCCAAGTGCATGTAAAGGAAAGAAATGCAATGATAAAAGAAAGACAAGTAACAATACAAAGAAAAGGAGGTCTATTGCTCTCAGGTTGGGCCCTAACCTGAGAGCTATAGCTCCTCTAAGAACTCAGAATTGAATCAAAATCTGCCTACCTTTTATTAAAAGATCATAATCATGAGTCTGACAACATGCCAAAATTGGCTTACAAAGAGCAAAAACAGAGCTACAGCTCGTGATTCAAAATCTACAACAAAGGTTCAAGAGTCTTTCGAAGGCTACAGCCTCAATATTTATACATGATGAGGGCCAAGCTGGCCTCCTCAATTAGTGGGGCTTGGCTGTCCAACTGAGAGTAAACTGCTATTCCTGTAGATTCTGTTGGCTGCCTTCTAGCTCGGTGGTGATAGCTGCTGGAGCTCGGAGTTGGGGTGGAGATCGCGAGGGAGGTCATTCAAGGCTGTGGACAACCTCCCTATAAACCCGCAATGCCACCTTGGCTGTCTCCTTGTCTCCATCTGCGTGGTCTTTGCTCCATTTAATGTCAAAAAAACTGAAATCATCATGTATTAGCCACATAGACATAATGCCTGCCCTTCTTCCTACAAATAACACGAATATACTAAGAAATGATGCATAAGTGATAAAAAATGAAGGGTTGAGCGAGGTAAGTAGGCCAAATGAGCCCAAATTGTTACCAAAAATTGGGGCTCATCACCTTGCTTGGGGGTGCATAGGGGTTGTGCTTGTGTTTGGGGGTGCCTATGGGTCGTGTGTCACAAGTACAAACCTACCTCAACCCAATTGTTGAATCCTCTCTCTCTCTCTCTCTCTCTCTATATATATATATATATATATATATAAAGAACAAGAAAAAATTAACATATTTTAGTGAAGTCATTAACCTCAATTTATAAGATAAAAATTATCTCTATGTTACAGTTAGTTTAATAAAGAAAATCAATGTTCTTCAAAGAAGAATGAATTCACACAAGTTCCATAGTGGAATAGAGTGGTTGATAATATTTAAAACAATGTGGCATGAAATGATTTGTCAAATTTGTGATAATAAGAAAGTAGATGATGAAATATATTTTCTTTCAAAATGTTCTACTTATACCATCTTCTTAGGCTATCATGCATTGCGAGGAATCAAATCCCCCTATGTACACAAATTTAATTAAGTTTTGCACTAAAAAAAATGTTTGAACCTCAAAGGATTTGATTATTCTAATCTCATAATAGATTTAGAGTTAAAAGGGATATATGTTGATTCTTCTATATATTCTTGTCATGTGTAACTAGATTTAGTTCCATGTTGAGGATGGAGGAAATTACACATCTCCCTCATATGCACACCATTAAAATGTTTTAACCATTATATGTGTGTGTGTGTGATTGTAATATTTTAGTTAAAAAGCATATTGAAATATTTTATTGAAAGTCTTTATTGATTTTTTTACTATTAATATTTGTGAAAATGCCATATGTGAACACCATATTGAATACACATGAACGCACACTTAAAGTTAGTGGATATTGAAATATTTTATTTATAGTTGAAATGATTTTTTGTGATTAATATATATTTTAAATACTATGTGTCCACTGAGTATTTAGTATAGAAGGAATTGCACATCTCCCTCGTAGTCATGCATAGATGCAATTTAAGTTTTTCTTCCTTGTAAGCTGATACTTTATTATTATTTCAAAAAATATTTACATTGCATATCTAAATATAATTCCTTAGAGAGCCTTGGCCTTCTAGTCTGTAAACCAGACCAAAGGCAGAATCTTGCGTTCCAACATATATTTATAAAATGTGTTGGTTATGCAAAAGATGTTTAGTAAGACTATTACAAAAAATGGGCATTCTAGTCTGTTGTAGTGGCTACAACCACCCTCCAAAATTTTGCCTTAGCTTTGTTTTGGAGCCTCCCTACCAACCTTTCACGGCAACTTGTCTTGCTTCATCAAGTACACAAGCTTCAATGTTTTTCTTACATAAAGACAACTTGTCAATCAAAGCTTGATGCATTCCCCAGGCTGTTCATTCGGACTTGGTCCAGCTACAAGCTAAGCAGCTTCCCTAAGAAATTGCGCAATTCTGGAGGGCAACCAGCCTTCCCTCTAGAAATTGTGCAATTCTGTCTGGCAGCTTGCTGGGCCCCATAATTGCACAATCCTCCCAGTGAGGCTTCACCTAGAAAACTGAGCAACCATTCCCAACAGGGTTGCTTAGCCCAGGAATTGCACAACCCTAGGCAACAATCAGTTGCTCTGCCCATAAATTGCGCAAATCTCCTGGGCATCTAGCCCATCTCCCATCCAGAAATGCACATTTTCTCCCACCACTTGGGTTGACTAGTTCCACCCGGGACCAAGGAAAATTGACTTGCTTGCATGACTTGCTTTTTCCTGGAATAGCAAAAGGCAGCGTGCAAAAAGTATCCCATGATTTAGGGAGCTATTTTAGCAACTGGCTGTTGCATGCAAAGATTGTTTTAGAACTTTCCTAAGTGTCGCTTTTTCCTATATTTGTGGCATGCGTGTCATGAGCCCAAACTTATTTAATCGACGCATCAGAGTTCATTCTTTCACATCGATCTTGGAGCTTTGACATCCCATAGTACATCAAGGACTCTTCGACACATCCAACTCAGCTATTCACAGGTAAGTTGTCTCAACTTGTCTTTTTCAGCATTTCTATCGCTTTTTGTGTTTTCGCTTGTGTGAGTGCTGCTTGCTCGATTTATTTGAATGCTTGCTGTCGTCTACATGCATACTAGCTTGTACTAGCACCATTTCAGTTTTCGTTACTATCTCACTGCTGTTGCATGCATGAAACTGTTTTGCATGAACGGTCACCGATTTGGCAACTTGCTTCACCCACATGCATGTTGATCTGTTTACTGAATCTTTCGTTTAATTCTTGCATGCACGATCAATCACTTCTACTTTCACTCAGTATCACCATGCATTCACTTTAACATTTGCTTTCAGTTGCCCGTCGGTGAGTCTGGCTAGCCTTGACCCGAACTCTGCCTTCACCGAGACAACATTGCGCAATCCGGGGAAGGAAGGCTTTGTCTTCCTCTCCAGAAATGCACATTTCTTGCTAGACACTGTCCTCCAGGACTGCTTTGTGCATTTCTGAGGGATAGTGACTGCTGGCCCATAAAATTGCGCAATGCAGTCCCTGAGCCTGCGGTCATTGCCAACTGGAATTGCGAATTGTGCAATCCTAGTAGTCAACAGTCAGCAGTCAGCCTCGATTGCACATTGCGCAAATCTAGTAGCCAGTCTTGCCCTCCAGACAACCCAGATTTCCTTTTGCGTAGTTCTGGCAGCCGGTCACCCAACCTCCCAGAAGAAATTGTGCAAATCTTTGCCTATCATTCCCCAAGTATGTGTCATGTCATTCCAGAATTTGCTTTGGTTTTCGCTGACATATTTCTTGCCATGCATGTCACTTTGCCTCCAGATCTTTTAGGTGTTCATTCGCCTCTTATCATTATAGGATCAATGGTCTCTAAGAGAGCAAGATCAACGGACACTGACGGAAGTGCAACTGGAGCAGCAGTTAAACAGGTGTCCGCATGTCTATCGATTTATGAAGATGCCAAGTTGTTTCTAGACAATGACATCAAGCTGAAATGGAAAGAGGTCAATGAAGCATTTGTAGGAACTTTTAGGGAAGACCTCGAAGACTGCCAGGTGTATGTGAACATTCATAAGTCCAGCTTGTACCGGATTGCATGCAGATACCCCGCATTCCCATGTGCAGACATGATACACTCGATCGTCTTGAACATTGATCCTGAGACGATAACTTTGAGCAGTGTCAGCGGGACGAAGCTTGCAACCTTCTGGGCACAAGATTATGATGAGATGTATCAGATGTCAAAGCTTGTGACTATCATGGAGACTCCCTTTAGCTTACCCAACAATAGTGCCAACTCCAGAGACACTCTGAAGAACTGGGTAAAGGAGCTGACTAGATTCAGGATGACACCCAACCAGATCTACAAGACAAGGATACTACTGAAGGCGTATCAATACTTGGTCATATTTGCATGTCGACTGTATGGCCAAGAAAACAAGAAACCTTCCCACAAAGTAGGGTGATTGCGTTAGACCAATTGGCTAGAGAAGGAAAACCATGTAACTGGTCTAGCATGTTGGCTCATCAGCTGAAGGAATAGGTAACAAGGGCTCGACAGTCACCTGGAGGTATGCAAGCAGAAATATACATGCCTGCCTACATCTTAGATTCGATCTGTGCCCGACCGTAGTTCTTGGGCTTGCAGTGGGCATGGTCACCAGCGAAGAATGATGTGAACACATATTTTAAGTTGTTCTCCGAATGCATCTTCAGAGGAGTTATCACACGGCTATCCGATCATTTTTTCACCCTAGTTTACAAGATGATATTTGAATTAGATCCACCCTGCATGTCGAAGGAAGCAATGGAGGCATTGATAGACATTGCTCATTGGTATGCCTCACTGTCCGACACCTTCATATGAATGTTTAGTGCAGAGAAGCCTCTGCATGTTCTACCAAAGTTTTCCTTGGACATACTCGTCATGCAGGAAGTAGCATATCACATCTCAATAGGATTGACAGCTAGATTGCACCCGAAGAAGAAGGCACCTTGGCCCTCTCTTCCGTTGCGGATTGGGTCATATGAGATCCAGAGTTTCAAGAAAGTCGATGTTGAAGAAGAACAAATGAAGAAGTATCCATTCGACCTCCGAAGTTACAATCCGTATGACCCACATTGTATTGTGAAAGATCACTGCACGAGAGTACAGTTCAACTGGATCCACGGGGCATTTCATTAGGCCGAGGAGGACCCATGGAGATATTGCTACAGTTTCTCCATACCCAATGAACAAGTCGGCTTCGTTGTGGGGTGGTTAGTGAAGCAACATGAAGTAGAATCTCGAAGAGCACCAGCACCAGCAGCAGTAGCAGTAGAGGCAAGCATACCAGTGCCAATAAGGGTAAGAGGAATATTGTCAATTGCATGAAGGAAGAGCAAAGATGCAAGTTCCAAGAAGATCCACTGGTAGAGAAAGCATCTATGGCTATAGAGGTGAAGAGGAAAAAATGTGACAAGCGAATCACACAAAGGTAGAGGGAGAAGAGAAGAATGGAGGAAACAGAGAAGGGGTTGCATGAGATGAAGGAGCAACTCTGGAAGGAACAAGAGCTGTGCATAGAAGAGAGGGAAGTGCAGCAACAACAAGTACAGCAGGGGGCGCAACATGTGCAAACAGATGAAACAATACCTGTATAGGTAGTGGATTCATCAAAACAGCTGGCATCAGGAAGACATGGTGAACCATCGTAGCAGGACTTCACTTGTGAGATAGAACAAGCACTTCAACAGTTGGATACGGATATGGAGCAACAAGAATCAAAACAGGACATCGACCTTATGCCTCACCACCAAGAGGTTGACTTACCTACTTCACCGCATCCAGATGATGAGCAAGTCTCAAGTGACCAAGGAGGCACTGAGATCCTCGAAGATCAGCTGGAAGGAGAGACGCACATCATCTCATTTGACGAGTCTCAACATAGAGTTGTGCAGTCTCGCAGAGTGTCGACTCCGGATGATCATACATCTCCTGCGCAAGTTGAGGAATGAGTGATCGTGTCTGACATACACAAACATCTACCAGCCTTGTGTATAAATTTTGAATAATATGACACTTATTCACACAGATTATCCTAATTATACACTATTGTGAAATACATGCATAATACATAACCTCCTCTACGTTGATCATCAATTTAGCAGCATTAAAACAATGAAACATCAATCGCATGCACACATTAACACAGTATGTAACCCAGGGAAAGCATACAGCTGAAAACCCTACACTATCTGTATATTATATTGATTGAGAACATGTAACAATACATAGTACAATACTCCTCACAAGTACTCAGTACTATCTCCACCTGTTACACACAAACTAGCTCAGATCTGATGCCTCAAATCTCCTCCACTGTTTGCCTGCCTCCACCGCGCAATCCTGCATGAGAATTACTCAATCCATGCATGTGCAAATCTCATGCACAACTGATAGTCACAACTCACCCTTTCACTTACCTCTAACATCTGTCTCTGTTGAACTGTCCATGCACTGAGTTAACTGATGTATTCTTTAGTTTCTTTATGAGTTAATAATTAGTGAATTAATTAACAATCAATTCACACAACTCATCACCAGTGTATTCTTTAGTTAGATTAAATACAACTAGTTCAACTAAGTCAAACTGAACACAACTCCATCAACTCCACATCCAACTCCACAGAACTCACATGCATGAGTTCTAACTGAAGTCCTCCATGCAATAGCTCAACTAACACATAAGAAACCACATGATTCCTTTTGTTAGCTGCATGTGCCACATCCGTAGCTCCAACTGAAGTGCTCCAAGAGAATAAGATAATGTTTAGAGTCCAAATATTACTAAGGGCTAATAATATTTGACTGTTTCTATTTTTAGCCTGGCAGTCTAAAAATAGACTCTGATCACTCCACTATGAACCAAAAATATAAGTCCATCTATTTTTCCCAACATGACCAATCATCCATAAACAACATCCTGCAACTCATAGACATGATCCATATGTCTAAAAATAGACATAGTCTAAAAATAGACTTTGCGCCAAAAATAGCCTGCGGGTCCACTTAGTGAAGGCGACTTCTTTCCACTAAGCTCCATCATCTTGTTGCATTTTCAACACTCCCTCTCAACAAGATATGGATTATCAGCAACCCCTATCCTGCAACTCTGTAATGTTCTGCATGCAACACATTTGCCCGATCCACTTGCTCCAACAACACTTGGAACAAAAACACTCCCAACTGACCACTTTGTTGGGCTAGGAACATACTCTGATGCTAAAACTCTACCTGCTACTGACAAGTGCTCCCTCTCTGACATCTGTGCTACTGAAACATCTCCATGCATCTCGCACCATTGCACACCTCTCTGTGCCACCTAGCACTGTGCAAAACACTTGTGCCTCTCGCATTGCTGCAGCCTGCTAGCTATGCGCTGTCCTAAGATTCCCTGCACTATCACTCTCTCTGCCGCTCCATCCGCATCTGTCTCTACCCAATCAGTCAGATCCTGCTATTCCACATCGGGGCTCTCGTAGCAAGGTCAGATCTAAGACGTTGGGTACCTCAAGGATCTTGCCCCTCCTCCTTGGGACGATCAATCCACATCACCCCACCTCCTACCTGGAGGTATGGCTGCATGCGATCCCTCTGTCCACCTGGCTCGAAGTTTCCCCCTACTGGAGGTCTCTGCATGAGTAGATGTCTCTACTCGATCTCCTCTCAGCTTCCCTTGTTGTGGCTGCTCCACAACCTACTGAAGCTGCTGCACCAATCGTGGCTCCTCCACAATCGTCTGAGACTTCTTCTGGCTCTGCATGTTGACAGGTAATATACGCTCCCTCTCAACCACCAAGTCTCCATCAGTTGCCTTGCTACTCAAGGCTTTGCATGCATCTTGAACCTCAAGAGCATACAGGTTCTTGACCCGTGAACCAATCTGCTTCACCTGTCTAGTGATGATGTGTCTAAGGAAAACCTTCCCCTTACTGAAGACTACATTTCAGCCTTCATCTTCCAGCATCGCGATCGACACCAAGTTTCTCTTCAGTCCTGGTACATACTTGACATCGGTCAAGGTAAGGCGAGCTCGATGCTCCCTCTAAAAAATAACCGTGCCTACACCTGAGACACTATACTTCTCATCATTACCCATCGCTATGAGTATTTGGAGATCTTTCTCCTCCAAAGTACTGAACAAACTTTTGTCACGGTCATGTGGAAAGAAGCTCCACTGTCAAGAAACCAACCACTTCTCACCATGGATGAAACCATGCATGCGAAGAGTTTGAAATCAAACTCAAACTGTGAAGCAAGTGCCTCACCTTCAGATCCTTCCCTGGATACCTTCTTGGATTTCTTCTTTAGGTAATTAGTAGCATAATGGCCCAACTCATGACAACGAAAGCATCTCACTTTCAATTTGTCAACCTTCTTCCCATCATTGGAAGAACTCAATTCGGAAAGAGAACCCTTCTCCTTCCCCTTCTTCGCCTTACTCGCTAAGGCATAGTTCTCCTCATCATGCATGCATGAAGAAATGTCTCTGGTGCTCCGTCTGATCTCCTCCTGCACAAGATCCGACCAAAGTCTCTCCCATCCTGGCAATTTCTCCCGACCATTGACAGAGTCCTGATAGGAATGCCAACTCTTCAGAAGATCAAGGAGAGCCAAGCTCACCAAGTCCTCATCATCAACATCACCCCCACACTTCCCAGCTCATCCCTGCACTGGGTGAACTTCGTGAGATACTGGGGCATACTGTCTCCATTCTCACACTTAATGTTTCTGAGTTTATCCTTGAGCACCAACATCCTCTGGTCACTCTTGCTTTGGAATAGATCTGTCAATGCTTTCCACATCAAGTATGGAGAAGCCTTTCCATGCAGGATGGATACAATGTGATCCTTCACGCCCTCCAACAGAATCCTTCGACACTTTTTTGTCTTCTTTTGCCAAACCACAGCTTCAGCAACATCAATAGGTTTTGGGACTTCAGCATCTATGAAATCCTTCAACCCATTGTCATCTAACACCGCCTCCATCATGTCTTTCCATGCAATATAATTCGAGCTTCTCTCAAGAGCATACTCCAATCACAATCCGTTGAAAGACATTTCAACTTTGACACCAAGAAAACACTGCTGCAAATTCGAATTCCACCAGCTCAAAACTCAACCGCTTCTGATCTAAAGTTCGTCAGAACAAAGTATTTCTTTTACAAAGATTGACTGTATGGGATTTTACTGGATATCTCACCTTCCAAAGGAAGGATGAATCCAGAGGCTACCTGGCCCGATTACAGACTCTGCCTGAAGAAATAAAATGTAACACTTTCTGAATAATAGTTCTGATGATCAACAGCTCTGATACCATGTAGAAATTTTGAATAATATGACAGTTATTCACAGAGATTATCCTGATTATACACTGTTGTGGAATACATGCATAATACATAACCTCCTCTACGTTGATCATCAATTTAGCAACATTAAAAAAATGAAACATCAATCGCATGCACACATTAACACAGTATGTAACCCGGGGAAAGCATACAACTGAAAACCCCACACTATCTGTATATTATATTGATTGAGAACATGTAACAATACATAGTACAATACTCCTCGCAAGTACTCAGTACTATCTCCACCTGTTACACACAAACTAGCTCAGATCTGACGCCTCAAATCTCCTCCACTGTTTGCCTGCCTCCACTGCGCAATCCTGCATGAGAATTACTCAATCCATGCATGTGCAAATCTCATGCACAACCGATAGTCACAACTCACCCTTTCACTTACCTCTAACACTTGTCTCTATTGAACTGTCCATGCACTGAGTTAACTGATGTATTCTTTAGTTTCTTTATGAGTTAATAATTAGTGAATTAATTAACAATCAATTCACACAACTCATCACTAGTGTATTCTTTAGTTAGACTAAATACAACTAGTTCAACTAAGTCAAATTGAACACAACTCCATCAACTCCACATCCAACTCCACAGAACTCACATGCATGAGTTCTAACTGAAGTCCTCCATGCAATAACTCAACTAACACATAAGAAACCATGTGATTCCTTTTGTCAGCTGCATGTACCACATCCTTAGCTTGAACTGAAGTGCTCCAAGAGAATAAGATAATGTTTAGAGTCCAAATATTACTAAGGGCTAATAATATTTGACTGTTTCTATTTTTAGCCTGGCAGTCTAAAAATAGACTCTGATCACTCCGCTGTGAACCAAAAATAGAAGTCCATCTATTTTTCCCAACATGACCAATCATCCATAAACAACATCCTGCAACTCATAGACATGATCCATATGTCTAAAAATAGACATAGTCTAAAAATAGACTTTGTGCCAAAAATAGCCTGCAGGCCCACTTAGTGAAGGCGGCTTCTTTCCACTAAGCCCCATCATCTTGTTGCATTTTCAACACTCCCACTCAACAAGATATGGATTATCAGCAACCCCTATCCTGCAACTCTGGAATGTTATGCATGCAACACATTTGCCCAGTCCACTTGCTCCAACAACACTTGGAACAAAAACACTCCCAACTGACCACTTTGTTGGGCTAGGAACATACTTTGATGCTGACGCTCTACCTGCTGCTGACAAGTGCTCCCTCTGTGACATCTACGCTACTGCAACATCTCCATGCATCTCGCACCATTACACACCTCTCTGTGCCACCTAGCACTGTGCAAAACACTTGTGCCTCTCGCATTGCTGCAGCCTACTAGATATGCGCTGTCCTGGGATTCCCTGCACTATCGCTCTCTCCGCTGATCCATTCGCATCTGTCTCTACCCAATCAGTCAGATCCTGCTACTCCACATCGGGGCTCCCATAGCAAGGTCACATCCAAGAGGTTGGGTACCTTAAGGATCTTGCCCCTCCTCCTTGGGACAATCAATCCACATCACCCCACCTCCTACCTGGAGGTATGGCTGCATGCGATCCCTCTGCCCACCTGGCTCGAATTTTCCCCCTACTGGAGGTCTCTGCATGAGTAGATGTCTCTACTCGATCTCCTCTCAGCTTCCCTTGTTGTGGTTGCTCCACAACCTCCTGAAGCTGCTACTTTTAATCATGGCTCCTCCACAATCGTATGAGACTTCTTCTGGCTCTGCATGTTGAGAGGTAATATACGCTCCCTATCAAACACCAAGTCTCCATCAGTTGCCTCACTTCTCAAGGCTTTGCATGCATCTTGAACCTCAAGAGCATACAGGTTCTTGACCCGTGAACCAATCTGCTTCACCTGTCTAGTGATGATGTGTCTAAGGAAAACCTTTCCCTTACTAAAGACTACATCACAACCTCCGTCTTCTAGCATCACAATCGACACCAAGTTTCTCTTTAGTCCTGGTACATAGTTGACATCGGTCAAGGTAAGGCAAGCTCCATGCTCCCTCTGAAAAATAATCGTGCCTACACCTGAGCCACTATACTTCTCATCATTACCCATCGCTATGAGTATCTGGAGATCTTTCTCCTCCAAAGTACTGAAATTTTTTTTGTCACCGATCATGTGGAAAGAAGCTCCACTGTCAAGAAACCAACCACTTCCCACCATGGATGAAACCATGCATGCGAAGAGTGTGAAATCCAACTCAAACTGTGAAGCAAGTGCCTCACCTTCAGATCCTTCCTCGGATCCCTTCTTGGATTTCTTCTTTCGGCAATTAGTAGCATAATGGCCCAACTCATGACAACGAAAGCATCTCACTTTCGATTTGTCAACCCTCTTCCCATCATTGGAAGAACTAGATTCAGAAAGATAACCCTTCTCCTTCCCCTTCTTCGCCTTACTCGCTAAGGCATAGTTATCCTCATCATGCATGCATGAAGAACTGTCTCTGGTGCTCCATCTGATCTCCTCCTGCACAAGATCCGACCAAAGTCTCTCCCATCCTGGCAATTTCTCCCGACCATTGACAGAGTCCTGATAGGAATGCCAACTCTTCGAAAGACCAAGGAGAGCCAAGCTCACCAAGTCCTCATCATCAACAGTCACCCCCACACTTCCCAGCTCATCCCTGCACTGGGTGAACTTCGTGAGATACTGGGGCATACTGTCTCCATTCTCACACTTAATGTTTCTGAGTTTATCCTTGAGCGCCAACTTCCTCTGGTCGCTCTTGCTTTGGAATAGATCTGTCAACGCTTTCCACATCAAGTATGGAGAAGCCTTTCCATGCAGGCTGGATACAATGTGATCCTTCACGCCCTCCAATAGAATCCTTCGACACTTTGCTGTCTTCTTTTGCCAAACCACAGCTTCAGTAGCATCAGTAGGTTTTGGGACTTCAGCATCTATGAAATCCTTCAACCCATTGTCATCTAACACCGCCTCCATCCTGTCTTTCCATGCAATATAATTCGAGCTGCCCTCAAGAGCATACTCCAATCGCAATCCGTTGAAAGACATTTCAACTTTGACACCAAGAAAACACTGCTGCAAATTCGAATTCCACCAGCTCAAAACTCAACCGCTTTTGATCTAAAATTCGTGAGAACAAAGTATTTCTCATACAGAGATTGACTGTATGGGATTTTACCGGATATCTCACCTTCCAAAGGGAGGATGAATCCAGAGGCTACCTGGCATGATTACAGACTCTACCTGAAGAAATAAAATGTAATCACTTTCTGAATAATAGGTCTGATGATCAACAACTCTGATACCATGTAGAAATTTTGAATAATATGACACTTATTCACAGAGATTATCCTGATTATACACTATTGCAGAATACATGCATCATACATAACCTCCTCTATGTTGATCATCAATTTAGCAGCATTAAAAACAATGAAACATCAATCGCATGCACACATTAACACAGTATGTAACCTGGGGAAAGCATACAGCTGAAAACCCCACACTATTTGTATATTATATTGATTGAGAGCATGTAACAATACATAGTACAATACTCCTCGCAAGTACTCAGTACTATCTCCACCTATTACACACAAACTAGCTCAAATCTGATGCCTCAAATCTCCTCCACTGTTTGTCTGCCTCCACTGCGCAATCCTGCATGAGAATTACTCAATCCATGCATGTGCAAATCTCATGCACAACTGATAGTCAAAACTCACCCTTTCACTTACCTCTAACACCTGTCTCTGTTGAACTATCCATGCACTAAGTTAACTGATGTATTCTTTAGTTTCTTTATGCGTTAATAATTAGTGAATTAATTAACAATCAATTCACACAACTCATCACTAGTGTATTCTTTAGTTAGACTAAATACAACTATTTCAACTAAGTCAAACTGAACACAACTCCATCAACTCCACATCCAACTCCACAGAACTCACATGCATGAGTTCTAACTGAAGTCCTCCATGCAATAGCTCAACTAACACATAAGAAACCACGTGATTCCTTTTGTCAGCTGAATGTGCCACATCCATAGCTCGAACTGAAGTGCTCCAAGAGAATAAGATAATGTTTAGAGTCCAAATATTACTAAGGGCTAATAATATTTGGCTGTTTCTATTTTTAGCCTGGCAGTTTAAAAATAGGCTCTGATCACTCTGTTGTGAACCAAAAATAGAAGTCCATCTATTTTTCCCAACATGACCAATCATCCATAAACAACATCCTGCAACTCATAGACATGATCCATATGTCTAAAAATAGACATAGTATAAAAATAGACTTTGCGCCAAAAATAGCCTGCGGGCCCACTTAGTGAAGGCGGCTTCTTTCTACTAAGCTCCATCATCTTGTTGCATTTTCAACACTTCCTCTCAACAAGATATGGATTATCAACAACCCCTATCCTGCAACTCTGGAATGTTCTGCATGTAACACATTTGCCCGGTCCACTTGCTCCAACAACACTTGGAACAAAAACACTCCCAACTAACAACTCTTTTGGGCTAGGAACATACTCTGATGCTGAAGCTCTACATGCTGCTGACAAGTGCTTCCTCTTTGACATCTGCGCTACTGCAACATCTCCATGCATCTCGCACCATTGTACACCTCTCTGTGCCACCTAGCACTGTGCAAAACACTTGTGCCTCTTGCATTGCTACAACCTGCTAGCTATGCGCTGTCCTGGGATTCCCAGCACTGTCGCTCTATCTGCTGCTCCATCCGCATCTGTCTCTACCCAATCAGTCAGATCCTGCTATTCCACATCGGGGCTCCCGTAGCAAGGTCACATCCAGGAGGTTGGGTACCTCAAGGATCTTGCCCCTCCTCCTTGGGATGATCAATCCACATCACCTCACCTCCTACCTGGAGGTATGGCTGCATGCGATCCCTCTGCCCACCTGGCTCGAATTTTCCCCCTACTGGAGGTCTCTGCATGAGTAGATGTCTCTACTCGATCTCCTCTTAGCTTCCCTTGTTGTGTCTGCTCCACAACCTCCTGAAGCTACTGCACCAATCATGGCTCCTCCATAATCGTCTGAGACTTCTTCTGGCTCTGCATGTTGAGAGGTAATATATGCTCCCTCTCAACCACCAAGTCTCCATTAGTTGCCTTGCTGCTCAAGGCTTTGCATGCATCTTGAACCTCAAGAGCATACAGGTTCTTGACCCGTGAACCAATCTGCTTCACCTATCTAGTGATGATGTGTCTAAGGAAAACCTTTCCCTTACTGAAGACTACATCACAGCCTCCGTCTTCCAGCATCGCAATCGACACCAAGTTTCTCTTCAGTACTGGTACATACTTGACATCGGTCAAGGTAAGGCGATCTCCATGCTCCCTCTGAAAAATAACCGTGCCTACACCTGAGACACTATACTTCTCATCATTACCCATCGCTATGAGTATCTGGAGATCTTTCTCCTCCAAAGTACTGATCAAACTTTTGTCACTGGTCATGTGGAAAGAAGCTCCATTGTTAAGAAACCAGCCACTTCCCACCATGGATGAAACCATGCATGCGAAGAGTGTGAAATCCAACTCAAACTGTGAAGCAAGTGCCTCACCTTTAGATCCTTCCTCGGATCCCTTCTTGGATTTCTTCTTTGGGCAATTAGTAGCATAATGGCCCAACTCATGACAACGAAAGCATCTCACTTTCGATTTGTCAACCTTCTTCCCATCATTGGAAGAACTGGATTTGGAAAGAGAACCCTTCTCCTTCCCCTTCTTCACCTTACTCGCTAAGGCACAGTTCTCCTCATCATGCATGCATGAAGAACTGTCTCTGGTGCTCCATCTGATCTCCTCCTGCACAAGATCCGACCAAAGTCTCTCCCATCTTGGAAATTTCTCCCGACCATTGACAGAGTCCTGATAGGAATGCCAACTCTTCGGAAGACCAAGGAGAGCCAAGCTCACCAAGTCCTCATCATCAACAGTCACCCCCACACTTCCCAGCTCATCCCTGCATTGGGTGAACTTCGTGAGATACTGGGGCATACTGTCTCCATTCTCACACTTAATGTTTCTGAGTTTATCCTTGAGCGCCAACTTCCTCTGGTCACTCTTGCTTTGGAATAGATCTGTCAATGCTTTCCACATCAAGTATGGAGAAGCCTTTTCATGTAGGCTGGATACAATGTGATCCTTCACGCCCTCCAATAGAATCCTTCGACACTTTGCTATCTTCTTTTGCCAAACCACAGCTTCAGCAGCATCAATAGGTTTTGGGACTTCAGCATCTATGAAATCCTTCAACCCATTGTCATCTAACACCGCCTCCATCCTATCTTTCCATGCAATATAATTCGAGCTGCCCTCAAGAGCATACTCCAATCGCAATCCGTTGAAAGACATTTCAACTTTGACACCAAGAAAACACTGCTGCAAATTCGAATTCCACCAGCTCAAAACTCAACCGCTTTTGATCTAAAATTCGTGAGAACAAAGTATTTCTCGTACAAAGATTCACTGTATGAGCTTTTACCGGATACCTCACCTTCCAAAGGAAGGATGAATCGAGAGGCTACCTGGCCCGATTACAGACTCTGCCTGAAGAAATAAAATGTAATCACTTTCTGAATAATAGATCTGATGATCAACAACTCTGATACCATGTAGAAATTTTGAATAATATGACAGTTATTCACAGAGATTATCTTGATTATACACTATTGTGGAATACATGCATAATACATAACCTCCTCTACGTTGATCATCAATTTAGCAGCATTAAAAATAATGAAACATTAATCGCATGCACACATTAACACAGTATGTAACCCGGGGAAAGCATACAGCTGAAAACCCCACACTATCTGTACATTATATTGATTGAGAACATGCAACAATACATAGTACAATACTCCTCACAAGTACTCAGTACTATCTCCACCTGTTACACACAAACTAGCTCAGATCTGATGCCTCAAATCTCCTCCACTGTTTGCCTGCCTCCACTGTGCAATCTTGCATGAGAATTACTCAATCCATGCATGTGAAAATCTCATGCACAACTGATAGTCACAACTCATCCTTTCACTTACCTCTAACACCTGTCTCTGTTGAACTGTCCATGCACTGAGTTAACTGATGTATTCTTTAGTTTCTTTATGAGTTAATAATTGGTGAATTAATTAACAATCAATTCACACAACTCATCACCAGTGTATTCTTTAGTTAGACTAAATACAACTAGTTCAACTAAGTCAAACTGAACACAACTCCATCAACTCCACATCCAACTCCACATAACTCACATGCATGAGTTCTAACTAAATTCCTCCATGCAATAGCTCAACTAACACCTAAGAAACCACGTGATTCCTTTTGTCAGCTGCATGTGCCACATCCGTAGCTCGAACTGAAGTGCTCTAAGAGAATAAGATAATGTTTAGAGTCCAAATATTACCAAGGGCTAATAATATTTGATTGTTTCTATTTTTAGCTTGGCAGTCTAAAAATAGACTCTGATCACTCTGCTGTGAACCAAAAATAGAAGTCCATCTATTTTTCCCAACATGACCAATCATCCATAAACAACATCCTGCAACGCATAGACATGATCCATATGTCTAAAAATAGACATAGTCTAAAAATAGACTAAGCTCCATCATCTTGTTGCATTTGCAACACCTTGGCCGATGCAACCAGAGTGTATGCTGAAGCCACTAGCTCAAGTGTTCACTTTCTAATAGCTGAGAATGAGAGAATGGCTAAGGAACTATAGACGGCCAAGCAAGGAGGAGAGTTGGTGATAGCATCTGCCTGAGCTGAACTGAAGAAGGCAATACTCGATGAAGTGTTGCCCCTTGACACGGTTATCCGAGCGTTGTACTCCAAGTATGGCACCGTTCATAAGGCAGTTGTTACACAGTAATTTGTCACTGTCCTTATCTCAGTGCTTCTGTTGTGTCATGTGTCAGATAAACATGTTCATATCTTCCCACCAATGTAAGAAGATTAAGAAAATGCTCTCTAATGCTAAAGATTGACCCTTTTTAACTAAGTTTCTGCATCATCGCTAGTAAACCCTTAAAATCTGTGACGGTTCTCTCTCATGCACTGTACCATTGCGACATCGTCGCTAGTACCCAGTTCATGACTCGCGACGATCTAGATTTGGCGAATTTTTTCAAACAGTCGGCCTTCTGGGCATTTCTAGAGCTGGTTTTTGGGTCAGTTTTGGTTGCCTTTCTGCCTCTGGGATGGTGGTTCTACCCCTTGTGCTACCTCCTTTGAGGATAAGCTCCTTCTCTCTCATTTCATGGAGGCTCCTTGTTACACAGCAATTTGTCACCATTTGTCACCGTCCCTGTTACCCCTCATCCACACACTGGAGGACTCATTCCGGGACCTGTGAGAAGTGACATGACCTGAAACCACTTGCATCATATTCCTCTAAGTATGAGCTTCATATGCCCTGAAGACATCTCCTGCAAAACATTCATGAAAACAACTCTTTTTGCATTAGCGCGGGTCCACAGTGTAATGCCCGCGCCAATGAGGGAAATCCTCTAAAGAAGGCGCGCCATTGGCGCTCTGTCTCAGAGTCGCACTCGCGCCAACCAACTTGAGTAAAGTTTTTAACCAACAAACTTCCGAAGGTTCTCTTCAACCCATTCACCAACTGAATCTGTTATCTCAAAATCAGACCCTGATAGGGTGCTGGTCAGGTTGACTCTAAGTAACTATTTCAAACCTACTTTAGGCTGAGGCTTAGCCTCCTCAACCTGAGAGGGCTCTCTCTAGATGAGTTAATGATTTTGATTAAGATAAGATGGCTAACTCTTTGTGAAATAACTGTGACAAATATGGATGCTGGAAAAACATTAAACAAGTTTCCATTGGGCCTATGGAGTCAACAACACCTTAATAAACAATGATCTTGACTTTACATAGAAGTCAGGGCATTTAGCATTTGAATATTCAGAACACAACTCATATGAAACCACAGCTTATAAATGCATACAGGAAATCAGAGCACAATCAGTGAATTCTGAGTGATTATACATCTATACAACTGTAAAAATTAAGGAAAGGACAAGATCACACATTCTGAACATAGAAATCCTTCATGAATCCTGAGAAGTAAAGCCAAATTATATTACTGAAACTCTGTCTTTACATAAGCCAAATACAATGCTCTGTCATAAAGTTTTCCAACCCTCATTACATTGCTGTTTCAGCTATATATAGAGTCCTTATTCTAACTGATTCGAGCTTCCTCCTCCAGCATGAGGGGAATTCGATAACTACCTCTAATGACACCTATCAGCTATTTAACTAACTAATAAATACAATAAAGTGCTGACTGGAGTTTTTTAAGAGTTCTAAATTAACTATGACTCTAACTCCATTTTCCATGCATAATGGCTTCTCCTTGTTCTTTGACACCTGGTCTTCTTTCGATTTGGGTGAGCTGGATGTTTAATGCTCCATATTGACCTTGAACGCTGAATCTTTTAACTGCTCAGAAGTATTAGGAGATTTCCCTTGCTTCTCGGCTTCAGTTTTCCTCAAAAAGTTCGAATGTACAGAAGCATGTCTTCTAGCCTTTAATAACCCAAAACATGGAAAACTGCCACGTTCTTGATGCGTTGTAAGCTTCATCGATGAACATGTATGCAGGCAAAAGTTCCTTGTGTGCAAATCGTTTGATACCTCTTGAACGGTGATAAAGGGGCTTTACAACAGAAATTTTAAAATTGGGTTGAAATATTCCACCTTTTTTAAGCATCCACCTGTCTTGATCTGATTGACTATTGTTGCTCCAGCTGATGTTTGCACACCCTTTAGGCGTTTCCCTTTCAAAATTCCCGCTCATAATTCAAAACTACCTGTTTGCGTTAAAATCATCACCTACAGCAGTTTCGTAGCGCGCTACGAAACTGCTGAGTTTTTTTTTTTAAATAACAACTTGCTTTTGCCCCGAGACCCTTATTAGCCGAGTATTTGATTGCCCAAAACCTCCTTAAACTTTACACATGTCGCACAGGGATTTATGTTTCCTCAAAAAGACAAAGTCAAGCAAATTTGTCAAAATTTTAAAACAAAATCTTACTTGGCCTCAAAACTCATTTAGCAGGTAGCTGACCTAGCTGTGCCTTCAGATCTTCAATTTGTTTCTTCATAGCTTTATTCCCAGCTCTCAGTTGCATATTGATTCTTCTGATGTACCTGGCTTCTCTGATTGCTGGTACTGTCCATGTGTGAAATTGTGAATGGCCATCAACCACTGAATTCAACTGGTTTTCTAGGGTTTCACTCCCTTTCCATAGAGCTTTCCTATACTCTGCATGTATGACTGCATGTTTTCTAGCGGCCTTCTTCAATTTGGTAATTTCATATTTAGCTGTTTCTAATTGACTCTTTATGGCTGCTATATTTTCTCCTTGAGATGTGATAGTTGTTTTGCTTGTGTCCTTTTGCGTTCCTTTCCCTGTTTCCTCTGTTCTTGGCAGTGCTTCCTTTACTTGCTGGAATTTCCTTGTTATAGGTCTTCTGGGTTTAAAAATGAATTCTTCAGCTGGCTCATCGAATTTAAGCCTTTTTGAGGCCTTAGACTTCTTGGTACCTTCTTGCTCTGACTGTGTCAAATCAATTTGGACTGGTTCAGACTGCTCGAATTCAATGGCCTGTAATAAATCATTCAAACTTGCCTTAGACACTGGGCTCTCTTCAACTGCTATGGCTTTACCTTTTTCCTTATTTATCTGGCTTCTTGTCCTTACCCTTGAGACTGCTTCAGATGTGCTTGTTTCAGGTATAGTCTTCTTATCATGAGTTTTTTCCTTTGTTGATTTCTGAGGTTGATCTTGAATGATTAGTGGCTTCACTGGTTTTCTTAGCTGTGACTTTGGAACCCTTTTGGCTCTCGCCTCTTTTTGGAGCTCAGCTATCGTGAGATCTCTGGCCGGTTGAGGAGTGAGGCCAGTTTTGCTTTGGAATCCAACCATAAAAATAAAAGAATTCCAGTCTCTGTCTATTTTCTGGAGGCCATCTAAAACCAACAACTTGATCAAACCATGATGAAACAAAGAGGTTTCACAGTCCTCTTTCCTCAGCTGCACCTTATCACACATCTTACTCAAGCTACGGAACAAATAAAAAGGTAGGTCTATGGAGACTTTCCCAGTGAAATGCAAAAGCAGTTTGAAATGGTAAGAGTAAACCTTGTTGTACCTTCCTTCACAAGTCAAATACTTTTGTATGCAGGTGAGTAAAAGAGCATAATGTTCCTTGACATAACTCCTGGGCACTGCTTTAGTTAAATCTTCATTTACATATGCATCCTTTAAAAACTCCTTACAAGGATTCAGGTCAAATTTGAAATTCTTAAACCATTCCTCTTGTCCTCTTGGGATCTCTGTCACAGCAGATATTGCTTTTGGAGAAACCTGCACTTCTAACATGGCTACCTTTGAATTTAAACCAGTGAAGTTTAGCGCAAATTCTTTAGTTACCTGCGCATGTCCTCCTTGTAGCTTTTTGCAAAAGTTCCAGCACCCAGCATCTTTAAACGCTTTCTTCACCCCTTCATCTCTCAGCGTTATGTCCAGGCCCTCAGGTTCAGTCCTCTGACATTTACCGGATCTGTGCTCTTTTTTCTCCATTCTTTCTTCGAGATCTTCACATACAAAGACTAACAGCTCCGGTTGAAATCGTGATTCAGCTCCTTTTTAATTCAGCCTCGCTTGAAATTTAAACTCTTCCATTTAAAACCTTTCAATACATAATCTGGCAGATTTGTCACTCATGCAGCACTCACGACCATCATTAAGGTTTATGCACGGTAAAATTTCTTGGGAATGATACTCTGTGCATATCAACAGATTTAGTGGTGGTGATAGTGGCAAATGAGCGTTCAAACGTGATACGAGAGGTACATAAACTGACATGAGAGGACATAACTGATGACTCACCTAACGGACTTGACATTTCGGGAAAGATTCGCTGCGAAATGCACGAATCCATGATTTCGCAGCGCTGTTAGTTTTAAATTTTAATGATGCGCTGCGAAACGGCCTAATCATGATGCGCTGCGAAAACGCTTGTCCATGATTGCGCTGCGAAACTGGCGAATGGGATTACGCTGCGAAATTACTAAAAGACATGGTGACTCAGATAAGACAAGATATGACTATAGAACAATGATGGTGGAGGAGAACCAATGGGAGTTGAGTATGGTTTGAGTTAATTTTTTTTTAAAACTCCAAATCCTAAGTGAGGGGAAAAAAAAAACGAAATCAACTTAACACAGACCTTTGTCGTCGGACTTAGGATAGAAATTGATATACATCAAATTTTTAGTTCTAAGTGATAACAGAATCTATGTTGGGCTAGGATGGTTTGGCTTCGAATCTCCATAGAAGGGAAGTGGTTTGCCACCTTTCGTGGAAGTTTCCAAGTGATAAAGCCAATCCCATGAATAATGTGGATGATCCTATCTCTTCCCTCTCTATTTATAAAAGCTTGCCTCTATGCCTTGAGCAAGCTAGTTAGTGCTAGTGAGTAGTCCTAGTCAGTATTTTCTAGGAGTTCAAGAGTTTGAAGCTGCAAGAGCCTTCTTTGCACCCATAAGGCCAAATCTAAGTAAGGAGATTCTTGTCATCCAAAGAGAGAGAGGCTTGTTCCCATCCCAACAATCTTTGCAAGACTTGTGTAGCTGACGACCCAGCCAAAGGAGGATTTGACGTCAGAACAATGGTTGTATTCTTCTTTGTTATTGATCAATAATAGATGACTATCATTATGGTTCCACTCTCATTGTCCTATGTTTGATGTTGAGTTATATCTTTTCTGACCAATATATAATTGCATCTACTAGATTCTATGCTTGTATTCGTGTTGTTCCTTGTATGTGTAGGTGTCCAATCACGGAGATCGTGGGGATCGTGACCGGCCGAGGCAAAGGAACGAGAGCGGTGTCTCTTCTACGAACACTAGCGTTGGAATCCAAGTAGGTTCTCACCATCCACTTTTTATTTGCAATTAGGAACTTGCGTGATAGCATTGTGTGATTGTTGCTAGACCCGGTTTGGGCTAGTAGGGATCGTCTCTGTCCGCAGAGAGGATTTACCTCCACAACACTCCTCCTCCTATAAAATCACTCACCATTGCTATGATCTACTAGTTAGGTCTTTAGTTAGTAGTTCTTTTGGTTGGGCAGTGCTGCTAGTGCTTTCAAGTTTGATAGATAGTTGGTGTGGGTGTAACAAGTGTGGGATTATTGATAGCTTGTGGAAGGTTGTGGAGTGCCCTTAACTTTGTGTTAAGGCTTATGAGTGAGAGAGAGACATTGTATGTTGGGAGATTCATCCTTGAAAAGTGAATGCTTGAGAAACATAATTGCTGGACCCTTTGAGAAGGCTTGTGATGTCAAGACTTGGTTGTAAGCTTGCTCTTGATTCATTATTAATACAATCAATGATGTTTTCCTATGTCTTGTATGTAATTTACTTGATAGCTCATGACTTCTTGACTTTGTGAGTAAATAGATCATTGTTGTTTCCTGGTTATGTGCTTTGTTGTTTTTCTTTGTGTTGTTTTAGGTTAATTTGTCATTAAGGAGAAGGAAACGGGAGTTGGAGCAGCGCAATGTAACTTCATCGACCATCGGTTTGAGGTAGGCCTCCAACGATGACTGTTTAAGGAAATCAATTGTTCATCTGTCTTTGCTGTGATTAGACCCACTCTAGGGCTAGAGGGGTTGCCTTTGTACGCAGAGGGAACACTTTCCTGCATCACAAGTTGGCGACTCCACTGGGGAGTCCGTCCTTTGTTTTTCTCTTGTTTGCTTTTGCTTGATTTTGAGTTAGTGTCTTTTGAATTTTGGGGTTAAACCATCAGTCTTTTGGGTTACCTGGGTCAATCTGGGAAATCCCTTTATTTCCTGTAAGGATAGACTAGTTTTCATTTGGGAGTTTTCATTTACCTTTCATTGTTTTTGAGTTCGTCGCTTGAAAAAGCTAAATAGTCGCGCTGACGTCACATTGTCTCTGTTTTGGAAGTCTGTGCGTTGCTGAATCCTATCACACAGTCACGACGATTCCTGAAAACGGTCCGTCGCGTGAAAGACATGTACTTTCGTGATGACGTCGCTCTGTTGCTACGGCTAGTGACCGATCAGCACTAGTTGCTGGTGTTATGCCCGCGACGATTCCTGTAGAATTGTTTTTTCAATTCTGCCTCCTGAATTCATCAGTCTAGTTAATCCCTTGTTGTCTTTCTCTTATCTATTAGTTTGTTTTAATTGCTTTTAGTTAAGGTGCTTACTTTTCGGTTTCATTAAAGTGAATCTTGTATTTTTTGGCTTTGTGACCTGGTTTTTCAAGTTTTGAATTATTTGGCTTGGTTACTTGCCTGTCCAAAGATTCATCCACAACCCTCCTGTTGGTTTGCTTGAGGTTTTTTCCATTGCTTGTTTCTTACTGATTGGTGTTAAGTGTTATTTATTGGTCCAATTTTCGTATTGATTTGATTTTTTCACTACCAGACATAGATTACAATTGTTTAGATAAATCAGTTTTTTACGCTTGCTTATTTGTTTCTTTAGAATTCAAAGCTATCAAAATCAAAATATTGCATTCATAAGTATACGAAAGTGAAAGTACATTTTGCATTCCAAGTTTTTTATGTTTGAAAAATTAGAAGGCACATTTTAAATGTCTCATTAGTAGTAGCGATGCACTGTAGGGATTGATGTGTTTATACATTGTGTCTCTTGAGTCACTGCTTTTGTTGATCTTGGTTTTGTCTTGGTTTGGGAATGATCTCTCTACCCTTCTGTAAGTAGGAGTTCATCGAAGTGAAAGATGTTTTACTCATCCTAGCTACATCCTAGGTTTTGATACACATACGGTAGGGCCTGGAAATTGAAACATAATTCAAGATCAACTCTAAAATGAACTGAATGAACCTAACAATGCATTGGAACATAACACACATTATTTATAGGTCTAGGCTAGAGACATGCTCCAGCATCGTTAAACCTAGTGACTATTGCTTTCACTTAAGGTTGGGTGATTCCGCCTTCTATGACTCAATAGCTGCTAGCATGGACTTGCGCTCCTAGTACCATCGAGTATATGTTGGGAGGCCCCACTAGGTTATCATCCTATATCCTTAGGAGGTCATGTTTTCTACCTTGCAAGCGGCAATGCACCGAACACAACATTCGGGAAGATTGATTGTCGTACGGAAAGTCCTTGGTTTTCATATGATAGCCAAGGTGTATATGTAGTTTTATGGGTTGTTTGGTAAACCTTTTGCCTAGTTCTCCAGAGTAGTCACTTTCGTCCCTTTTCTGACTCCTTAAAAGAAAAGGTCCATCTGAGCACTTGTCCTTTCAGGCTCATTAAACCTCAAAAGAGATAAAGTCACCTTTTCGTTTTTTTCTCGACTCTTAAAACATGAAAAGGTCAAGTTTTGTTCCCATGTCATAAAATTTACTGCCCATGAAATATTCCTGGTAACAGTTCAAGTTCTTCGTTACAGTTTGATTGTTTTTCAGGCTCATTCCCGATGGCAACATCCCTTGATTCTACCGGCCAAGGTCTTCCCCCAGATGGAAATCTTGGTCCATTTCCACCTTTTGGAAACGCTGGTGCTCCGTATATGGCAACATTGTCTTTGCCTGGGTTAACCATCGGTTTTCCCGTTTGGTTGTTTTTAACCTCGGTGGTCCCGAGCGTCATCAATATTGTTCCACCATCTCCTTCATCTGAACCATGACATGTTGATTCCAAGGTTGAGCCTGCGCCTTCTTCCCCTGTTTCCTCACCTTCATCTCCTCCTTTTCCTGGTGAAAGTTTCACATCTAGTAACCAGGAGACTAAGAAGAAGAAGAAGAAGAAGACGAAGAGGAAGAAGAAGTCTGATCAGCGTGAGACCACCCATGCAACTATTGCTTTGAGTACATCTCAAGTCAAAACACATTCTGCTCCTCCGCAGAAGGTTAAGTTTCCTTGTAAATTGTGCAAGGGTGACCATATTCTTCACGATTGTCTTGTCATCCCTAGGATCTTAGAAGTATGGTCTCACGATTTGGCTCGTCCCTCGTCATCCTCTAAAGCTCATGAAGATGCTACCCTATCAATTGGAAACGGTAAGAAGGAAGGGAAGATTCGATTCCCCTGTAGACTATGTGAAGGCAAACATCCCCTTCACCTTTGTCCTCTCATGGATAAAGCTTTCGCTGTTTTGGAAAGTCTTACAGCTTCTTCACCTCAACTTCCCAATGGTTATCAGAGGCTCTCTTTAGATCCTCTCTTCGTTGACAAAGAGATTAACTTAGATTCTTCTCTGTCTATCCTCCTCTCTCCGAACCTGGCTGTGATCAGCCTGTTCCTGACCAACCATTGGTCGAAAAGAGTGTCGACTTGGATTCACCACCAGTTGATCACACTGTTCCAGAAGAGCATCATGATTACACTACTCAGGTTCTTCTCGTCTCGTCAAATTCTCCTGAGTCCGAGAATGACCCTCCTATCCCAGCTGATTTAGAGGGTCCTTCTTCGGTTCCTTTAGAGCATGGGGGAAATCATACGATTCCCCGACCAAGTAGTTCGGTCGTTTCCTTTGACTGGAGTCACTTGACTGCTTTCTGCCTTCCATCCTATGTGCCTTTCCAGATTACAGTACATGCCTATGATAAGGCAGTACCTGGCACTATCTTGGATGAGGGTGCATCGGTTAGCCTCATGCCTTTCACTACTTGGCAAGCTTTGGGCTCCCCACAGCTTGTGCCGGTCACATAGAATCTATTGGCATTTGACGGTGGAACCAATCAACCTTTAGGGATCCTCCCAAAGTTTCCTATTACTTTGGGACGCAAAACCATCTATGTAGATGTAATGGTTGTCCAAGGTGCTTTAGATTTCAGTCTTCTCCTTGGCCGTGACTATATTTATGCCATGGGGGCTCTTGTTTCTTCACTTTTCTATGTGGTCTGTTTTCCGCACGATGGAAGAATGGTGACCATAGATCAATTGTCATTCTTTCATCACCTGGTGCCTCCTGTGCCGCCGTCATCCCTTATCGGTTCCTGTCCACAAGCAGTGCCTTCCCCATCACAGGTTAATTATGTGGATACTCGTTCCATCCCCGCATCTGCTGATGATCATGCAGGTGGTCTCGTACATCATGTACTGGGGGCATTGGAACCCGATCTGTCATTAGTGCCTCATGACATGTATTCCTCCTAGAGTGCATTTATTCCATCCCGTGAAGACCTCTTGGGATCCATGCTCTCATATGGCCCATGAACAGGAGTATGAGCATAGTTCCCGAACTTGTGTCAAGCTCATTAAAAAAAATGAATCGAGGAGTCACTGAGCATAGTTCCTGACCTTGTGTCAAGCTCATTAAAAAATGAATCGAGGAGTCACCGAGGATAGTTCTTGATCTTGTGTCAACCTCATTAAAAAATGAACCAAGGGTCATGAGGATAGTTCTTTTACTGTGTCAACCTCATTAAAAAATGAAACAACTCCTTTTTCAGATCGAGCCTTTGATTAAGATCTCATAAAATCCAAGTCAAGTCTTTCCAAGATCTTGAAAATGAACCTTGATTCCATCCACCTCGTTGAATGCAATGAATCTTGGGGGGCATGTACCTCGATTTACGTCGTTATGTTGAGGGCATGCGAACACATAACAAGCATAGTTTTTTGTTTCAAGCTTGTGTAAACATGAAACCGAATCCAAGCAGAGTTCTCCATGGTTCAAGCTTGTGTAAAAATGAACCTATACCCGATTTACATCTCGTGATTGCCATTTTTATTCGCTAAATTCTACTAGATGAGCCTTGGTTGTTTCATTCCATCGCCACCATCTCTTTGGTCGATCATATGCTTTCACTTGGTTGTTTTTCCTTTCCTGAGGAACCGTAGCGATGAGTGGTTTTATTAGATAGCCTCTTGACCATTACATGTTTTGAGCAGTTCCACCATTTCCGGAACCAATTGCTACCCTTTATACCACTCGTTCCTCTAGGACAAGTCTTCTATAATCTCTTTTCCGAATTAAAAGATGAAAATATTGCTGAGTTATTCCTGTTGACCCGTTAAACAAAATAAGAGGCGGTCCACTTTGAGCTCTTTTCTGACCGTATAAATGTGAAAAGATTGCCAGAATTTTGTCGTTTCAAGTTTGATAATGGTTACGAAATGACGTGTCTTCGATTTCTTTTCTACTCTTTTGGATCGAGGTCACTAATTACGAAAAGTACTCCTTGATTGTAATGGTCAAGCAGTTCTCTCGAGTATTATTTTATACTTTTTCGGGCTCGAGGGACACAAATTTACGAAAAAGGACCCCCCTGGAGTTTTATTTCCGTGTCTTTTTCAAACTTTCTAAACATGAAAAAGACTTCGAGTTTTACCTATGTTGGACTCGTTAAACCTTGATGACATTGGACTCGTCACCATGACGAGACTCGAGCTTCTCCTCCCTAGGGCTCGTTAAACTATTACTAGGTTGGATTCATCCGAAGGTCGAACCTATAATACAAGCATATGATATCCCCTTCAAGCTTGTTTTCAAAAATAATTGGGGCACTAGCCAGCAATGGTGAGGGAAAATTTGGAAGTCATCATTGGTTATCTGCAGCAGCTAGTCACTCTTGAACATCGACACTTTTTCTTCTTGTCGGGTTGGGATATCCACACATCGTCATTTGGCCTTCCATGGTTCTAGGTTGCCATTTTGCCTCATTCCATCTGATCTATGATTGCCTCCATCGAGCCTCTAATCCCTTGAGACCAAAATGCTGCCACCTTCCAGAGTCGTGTCACCGATATGTTCAAGAGTATAATCCTTCTGCAGTTCACACCCTTACCTCCTCCTCTGATACTCTGTTTCACCATCTATCACTTGTTCCTTCTCTCATGTCATTGATGGGGGAAACATTATGGCCCTTCTGCGATGGATCATCTCCTGTCGACGCCAGCTCATTATCCAAGAGATGGATCTAGAGATCCCCTTCGGTACCTTGGAGCTTGCATGCCTCAATGGCAAGTTGTTCGCGCCTAATGACAGACTTTCATCATTGGTCTTCAATTGGGTGATTCCACGGGTGTTCGACTTCAACTCATTTTTCGCACTTAGTGGTTTTTACTGGACAGTACCTTGAGAGCCATTGACATTATTAGTGGTTTCTCTCACGCTTGTTAACGGTTTTCATCATTGACTAGTAATCAAGCGACTTTCTATCATGTTCGACTTCAGCACATCTGTTCACATGATAGAATTTGTACTATGATCAGTTGGTTTTCGAGACCCCGAACTAAGATTACATATGTTCAGGCTATGTGGATTGGTTTTTGATTACATATATGACTCTTTGATGGATGGCTGTGACCATACCTAAGTCTTCATGGATAGCTGTGACCATACCTTTGTCATTATTATGGTCTTATCAACTGGGTGGTTGCATCCATACCACAGACCAAGTTTCATATATCTTCTGGATGGCTGCGCCCATGCCTAGACTATATGTATTTCACTATCACAGATATCGGTTGTACTTGCGGCTACAAGATCTTCAAGGTGGTTCCAGTTCAGACAATTTTGTATAGCATTTCACCCCTCCCACTCTCTCGGGCTTCACACTTTAGGGGGCATCTGTTACACAGTAATTTGTCACTGTCCTCATCTTAATCCTTCTGCTGTGTCATGTGTCAAATAAACATGTTCATATCTTCCCACCAATGTAAGAAGATTAAGCAAATGCTCTCTAATGCTGAAGATTGACCCTTTTTGACTAAGTTTCTGCATCATTGCTAGTAAACCCTTAAAATCCGCTACGGTTCTTTGTCATGCACTGTATCGTTGCGACGTCGTCGCTAGTACCCAGTTCATGACCCGTGACGATCCAGATTTGGTGAATTTGTTCAAACAGTCGGCCTTTTGGACGTTTCTAGAGCTGGTTGTTGGGTCAGTTTGGGTCATCTTTCCGCCTCTGGGATGGTGGTTCCGCCCCTTGTGCTACCTCCCTTGAGGATAAACTCCTTCTCCCTCGTTTCATGGAGGCTCCTCCTCCTATAAAATCGCTCACCATTGCTATGATTTGCTAGTTAGTTCTTTAGTTAGTAGTTCTTTTGGTTGGGCAGTACTGCTAGTGCTTTCAAGTTTGATAGATAACTGGTGCGGGTGTAACAAGTGTGGGATTGTTGATAGCTTGTGGAAGGTTGTGGAGTGCCCTTAACTTTGTGTTAAAGCTTATGAGCGAGAGAGAGACATTGTATGTTGGGAGATTCATCCTTGAAAAGTGAATGCTTGAGAAACATAATGGCTGGACCCTCTGAGAAGGCTTGTGATGTCAAGACTTGGTTGTAAGCTTGCTCTTGATTCATTATTAATACAATCAATGATGTTTTCCTATGTCTTGTGTGTAATTTACTTGATAGCTCATGACTTCTTGGCTTTGTGAGTAAATAGATCATTGTTGTTTCCCGGTTACGTGCTTTTTTGTTTTTCTTTGTGTTGTTTCAAGTTAATTGCTCATTAAGGAGAAGGAAACAGGAGCTGGAGCGGTGCAACGGAACTTCATCGACGACCGGTTTGAGGGAGGCCTCCAATGATGACTGTTTAAGGAAATCAATTGTTGATCCATCTTTTCTGTGACTAGACCCACTCTAGGGCTAAAGGGGTTGCCTCTGTCCATAGAGGGAACACTTTCCTACATCACAATAATCATCCATCTCAATGAATGGCAACATCGATGTGCTATAAGAGCAAGTATCTTGGCGAACTTGCATGCTACTATTGACTACATGCAAACATGGACGATGAGATACAAGGGAGCCCCACTTCACTTGCCTAAGATGATGAAGGCCAATGCGATCAATATGAAGGCACATATCCGTAGTCAGATCTAGAACCGTGAAGAGCTCCTGCAGCTCATCACTAGTATATAGGCTTCCCATGCACATGTATTCAAAAGTATGGATGTTGTGGTGCACGTACATGCAATCCCATCTATTGGGACTCTCACCCAGGTGAAGACAAAGGCACAGGTCTGACTAGAGCTTGACTCGTACTTCGATGAGTTGATGCGCATTGCCACCAGCCCAGACTTTCCCATAAGTGAAGACATCATGCACAAGTATGTTGCTAGTCCAACCACATTGAAGACAATGATGCGCATGCTTACAAGGAGTTGGACAGAGGAGCCTGAGGAGTATACCCGGATGCTATGGAGGTAAGAGTTAGGTTCCAGAAAGATGTCACCTTGGAGCATATGGACACCATTACAGACTACCAATCTTGGCATCAGTATGTTACTGTTGATCAGCAAGAGGATTCTGAGGAGTTGGACTTCCATGGTTGTCTAAGTCGTAGTGATGTCTAGCATGGATTTCTCAAGCCATTTTATCTCACATGGGTACATGTGCATTGTAATGTAATGTCTTGTCAAGTGTAAGTCAAGTGTTGATAGTAGGATGTAACAGTCATAGAGTAGATGAAGAGTCATGAGGGTAGATGAACTGTCACAAAGAGGAATGTTAAGGGTCACCCTACCCTTTGCTATAAATAGTCCCTCATAACTCATTGTATAGGCTTTTGGTCAGCCAAGCTTCCGATAAGACTATATTGGGGAGAGCTTGGACAATATTGTAACAAGCCTTGGCTTCTCCATTACGCAAAGCTAGTACATCTCTTTGGAGGAGCAGGTGGTTGTGGTTGTAAGTTTCTGCTATCGGAAATAGTGGTTGGACTTGGATCTATTGTATGACTTGAACTTACACTTCTTTATATAATAAGAGCCAACATGTTTCATGCATATGTTGTATTGTATTCTATGCCACCTAGTTTACTCTAGATGATATATGTATCCATTTACTTACGCATGCATGTTTAGCTATCTTTGTATGTATGTATGAATATTTATGAAATGTGCTATTGGTTTAACCATCACTTTGGATTGTTTACTAACTTGCCTTCCATGTTGTGATGCATGTTCGCTCGTGTGTTCCCTTCTTAATTGTGTGCTATCACAGGTTTCAAGGGGCATGCTCATCTCAACCCCCGTGTGTTAGAACCTCTCATGCACCTTCCTTGGCTTGCCGTAGCTATCACGCCCTTGCTACCAACAGGGTTATCTTACTTGCTCTGTGTGAAATTGCGGTCAACGCATTACTATATGACCCACTATTGGGACTCCTACACCAAACGGTCTAACGTCTAATTGGGAATTCTTACCAGGGATATCCACTAACATGTTGGCAGGTCCAACATCATCAAAATTTATGGCACTAGAAGGAGGGCCAGATGACAAGCTGTGTTCTCTCATCCTATTTTTAACCTTTGCATATCTATCATTTGTTCTTGCACTATTCTCCCTCCGCGATGTTTTTCGAATCATGAAGATGTCACCATCACAAGGGAGTTCTTTGATCTCTTATCCCCTTACACATATGATGGTGAAGGCAAAGTGGCCTAGACTGAGTTCTTACATGATTTTCTTTCCATGCTTCATGAGGAAGATGGGTGTTCTGACGAACAGGCTAGCTTGCTACTTGCATACACATTTCGAGAATCTCCACATCAGTGGTTGTGCAGCCTACCAGCTAATAGCGTGCACTCACTTGAGCACTTCTATGATCTCATTGAAGACACTTTCTATCATTTTGATCCAGACCATATTGTCAAAAAATTGTTACAACAACGGAAAGCTCCACATTAATCGACTATGGATTTTTGGCAGCGCTTCCGTGATTTGCAGTTTCAAGCTATGAAGAGCCAGATGAAATTTTTCTATATTTGGAACCGATTCGAGTACTGTGTTAAGAAATCCGCCCATCCAAAGAAGAAGTTTGAAACCAAGCCTCCCTCAGTATTCTTTAGTGATGGAGTTGCGCAATCACAAACGGAGGCAGTCACTGTCACAAGTGATTGTCTGTTGTCCCCTCATCAAACAACTCTACGACTGCAGAGTGATGTTGAAGATCATGCTCACACACCTATTCAGCTGTCACATCCTCCCAACATCACTTCGCTTAATTTTCACGCAGATTTGGTTGTGAGTCCATCGAGTTGTCATATGCATTTTGTTCCACAACCTCCGTCTTTGCACTCGGTTGTTCCTCTGGATGATACTGTCTTGTGTTCTTCCATTCCAGACTCTACACTTGTTGTAAACGAGGAACAAGCCACTGATGGAGTTGGTGTTGCACAACGAACTTGTGCTGTCATTCATGAAGAATATGAGTGGGAGCTTAAGCATCAACACTTGGCAAAGGATGACTCCCTTCCATTTGAGCCCCCTCTGTTCCTTCCTGACATATTTGGTGAACCTACCATCCATGATTTCACATGTGTATCTTCATCCATGGATGCACCCATTGTTGATCACTCGCAGGATACACCAGATGTCAGTCGATCATCCAAGAATGGAGACGATAAGTTATTCATTGAAAATCCACTTGATTTTTCATTTGCTTTTTCCAGAAACACAGAGGATGAATTTGTCCACTTTTCAACTACCCATTTGTTTGATTCATCAGATCATGAGGATGCCGATGAAATCATTGATTTTTCTGATCATGGTTGTCGTGATCCATTTACCCCCATATTCGATCACGATCATGTTTCTATCGTAGTTGATTTTTCGAAGCCACCGGTTTATGATGATCTATCTGACAATGAAGTTGAAACACTCCAGGCTGTCGAGGCACTTCAACCCGAGCTGATGGTTATGTCAGGCCCTCGTTGTCCAGAGGTTAGTATCACTTCCGATCAAGAAATTGTTCAATCATCCAAGGCTCCTCATCACTCATCTATATGCATTAAAGATCAATCTCACACACAGATCATACTTCCTCCACTCGAACTGCACGATCCTATCGCTCATGCATTGGAGGAATCTTACATTGCAAGAAAACGTGCGTGACACAAATTGTCTTTTTTTCTTTCATTTGATTGCATGTCACAATCAAGAGTATGCATATGCTTCAAAGTTGCACGCAGTGTCACACAACACCATGATATTTCCACAAACTGCTTGTCATGTACTTACATTCACTTATGTCTCGTGGACACTTTTAAACATGAAGTGTGTTTGTCTTCATTGCTATATCTTTCTTGTTTGCTGGTTCGCACAATTGGGTTGCTTACAGACCAAGCCTTCACCAACTTGGGTCAACCAATGTGCCGGTGGCTGCATTGGAAATATCACTTCACATGATCAAGCCCATGCACCATTAGCTTAGGAGTAGGAGTAGTGTTTGTTTTTAGTTGGTTTGCTTGCATGCCTGTTTGCTTGTTTTGTTTGTTTGTTTGTTGTTTGTTTGTTTGCTTACTAGCTTTTCCTTCGCTTTTGCTTTGATTTGTTGTTTGTTAGTTGCTTGTCTTCTTCATAGGTTAGTTTCACATGAAACCATGTATGACTCTTGAAACAAGCTGGGTAAAGTACAAAAGGCCTTGTGCAACTATCACTACTTGGTTATCTGTCATCCTGCCTCTATATGAAGAACTTGTTACTTTTAGTCCATGTTACGTCAAAGGAAAATATGTGCTATTCGAAGTGAACCTTGGTGAAAACACAACTATTGCGCACTATCTAGCGTCACCTACTCTAGTCGGTTGTTTTTGGGTTAACCCTTGTCAGCTTAGTCAAGTAGAGTAAGATGAGAGGGAAAAAATTAACAGGCACATCAAAAGTATAACAAACTACTTCTCTGCTAGAACAACCTCTTCTTCTCTCAATAAGTCAGGATCCCTCTTCTACCTTGAAATGAATAACTGCTATGCACAGTTATGAAAATGAAAAAATGAAAAAAATGAAAAGTGAAAATTTCAAAAAATGAAAAATGAATAAGGCGAAAGAAAAGAAAGGTTTCCTGCATAGAGAGGTGATGCACGAAACTTTGCTGGGGTACTGACCAGGCTCGCTGGCAGCAGAGCCATGCTACTGTTCCTATGTGACTCCGTCGGGGTACTGTTCAGGCCTGCTGGTAGCAGAGGAACGCCACCGATGAAACTAATACTTTGACGACTATACTGCTTGTGCACTAATATACTACTTAACCCCAATCAAAACAATTATGTTGCCTTGGCTTGGAATGTGTGTTAATCGACTAAGAGCTTGGCAAAGGCTACATATTACAATCAAGCTAGTGTGAAACCAAGACGAACTGAGAACTAAACAATAATTCTAGAGGTGTTAGACTTGCTTTTCATGAACAAGGTCCATACAGATAGCTTGATTTTTACCAGTGTGTCACCAAGTGTTGTAGTGGCTACAACCACCCTCCAAAATTTTGCCTTAGCTTCGTTTTGGAGACTCCCTACCAACCTTTCACAACACCTTGTCTTGCTTTGTTAAGTACACAAGCTTCAGTGTTTTTCTTGCACAAAGCCAGCCTGTCGATCAAAGCTTGATGCATTCCCCTCACAGGTTGTTCATCTGAACTTGGTCCAGCTGCAAGTTGAGCAGCTTCCCCAAGAAATTGTGCAGTTCTTGAGGGCAACCAACCATCCCTCCAGAAATTGTGCAGTTCTATCTAGCAGCCTGCTGGGCCTCAGAATTGCGTAATCCTGCCAGTCAGGCCTCACCCAAAAAACTGCGTAATCCTTCCCAGCAGGGCAGCATAGCCTAGGAATTGTGCAATCCTGGGAAGCAATCAGCTGCTCTACCTAGAAATTGAACAAATCTCCTCGGAAGCCAGCCTAGCTCCCATCTAGAAATGCGCATTTTCTCCCAGCAGTTGATCAGCCTCATGCATGAGCAGTTGGGTTGACCATTTCCACATGAGACCAAGGAAACTTGAATTGCGTGCATGACTTGCTTTTTCTCGGAATAACAAAAGGCATCATGAAAAAAGCATCCCATGATTCAGGGAGATATTTTTAGCGGCTGGAGTTTGCATTCAAAGATCGTTTTAGAAATTTCCTCCAAGTGTCGCTTTTTCCTAAATTTGTGGCATGCTCTTCATGAGCCCAAAATTATTTATTTGACACATTAGAGCTCATTCTTTCACATCGGTCATGGAGATCTGACATCCCACAACACGTCCAGGACTCTTCGATACATCTGTCTCAGATATTCTGGGGTAAGTGGTCTCAACTTGTCTTTTTCAGCATTTTTGTCGCTTTTTGCGTCTTCACTTGTGTGAGTGTTGTTTTCTTGATTTATTTGAACGCATGTTTTCATTTACATGCATACTAGCTTATACGAGCACCATTTCAGTTTTCGTTGCTATGTCACTGTTGTCGCATGCATGAAATTGTTTTACACGAATGGTCGCCGATTTGGCGACTCGCTTCACCCACGTGCATGTTGATATGTTTACTGAATATTTCATTCAATGTTTGCATGCATGATCAATCACTTCTACTTTCACCCAGTATCACCATGCATTCACTTTCACATTTGCTTTTAGTTGCCCATCGGCGAATCTGGCCAGCCTTGGCTCGGACTCTCACTTCATCGAGACCGCATTGCACAATGCGGGGAAGGAAGGCTCTGTCTTCCTCTCCAGAAATGCACATTTATGCCCAAACACTATCCTCTATGACTGCTTTGTGAATTTCTGAGGGACAGTGACTGCTTGCCCATAAAGTTGTGCAATGCAGTCCCTGAGCCTGTAGTCATTGCCAGATGGAATTGCACATTGCGTAATGCCAAAAATCAGCATTGCGCAAATCCAGTAGCTAGTCTTGCCTCCCAAACAACACAGACTACCTTTTGCACAGTTCTGGTAGCTGTTCACCCAGCCTCCCAAAAGAAATTGCGTAATCTTTGCCTATAATTCCCCAGGTAGTGTCATGTCATTCCCGAATTTGATTTGGTTTTCGCTGACAGATTTCTTGCCATGCATGTCACTTTTCCTCCAGATATTTTAGGTTCTCATCCACCTCTTAGCAATACAGGATCTGTTATCACCCCAAGAAACTCTCCTAGGTTGTAGCTCAGAGATGATCGGGAACATTACAAATTCAACTTATTGTTGCAAATAGATGAATTGGAGAGATGATGCTTGTTCAAGCCAGATAACCACTTCTACTATGCTTAACTCCAGACATGCGTGAACACCCCCAGACTACAAGGCTTTAGACCACCAATTAATCACAGTTTAGAGATTGGGTGAATATGGAGAACACTGACCACACTAGTAGATGCACAAGACCTTGTGATGGCTGGCTACAACCAGTAAAGAGGTCTACAAATCTAATTCCCTAGTGTACAGACAGGATGACAGATCTTTGTCACTAAGTGAAAAGAAACCTGAATAACTCATTCACTGATACATACAAGACTTTAACATAGAGGTAGGATGATAGCTCCTCTAATGCTAAACATCAAGAGTTTAGGAAAAACCGCATATCAGGCACAGCTTGGAACAGAATAGAAATGGAAAGTGAGCAAATAACAACAAAAGAGGCTTGTATTAGCTGAAAATGAAGACGAGACGCTGCAAGTTTCAAAGTAGTTACAGTCTCCAGAAGTTGAACCTTACGTCAAACAACAACAATCAACCCTAATTACATCTTGTTTCTGGGTATATATAGAGTTTCATCACAAAGGCACTTAACCATTCTAGGTATGGAGGGGTTGTAATTAACCACCAACCGCTTTAACTGCCTGGAGGAACTTTTGAGTGTGATTGCTTCCTGTAGTTGATGGATGTGATCTTTTCCCGCGCTTTATTGTCCTCTCGGGTGGGTGGAGTGTCGTGCAGAATGAAATTCCGTAACTATTCAATGCCTTCACCTGCTCAGGCTCTGTCCTTTTCTTTCTTAGGCATACTGTCTGTTGAAGGCAGTGGTTGAGGAGCAAATGCACCAGGTACAGGTAAATGGGTCACCTTCGTCCTTTCGGGAGCATGGAATGGTTAAGGTATGTGGATTGCACAGTGGGTGGAATAGTCGGATGGCAGAGCGAGACTGGCCGTTAGATTGGGCAGATCAATGGTGGGGATTGCTTGGCCAGGAGTACCGGGAGATATGGAAATGGAGTGGACACAGGCCATTGGATCTCGGGCGGACGAATCCAACGGTCATCGGGCGTCGAAGATGTGCGTAGTTTATCGGGTGGGAAGGGCGGTTTTGGCGGCAGGCGGTATTGATAGTACCAGCGTTGGGGGTTGGGTGGTAAAGGTACAAGGGTGCGCGATACCACTCAGAGTGTGACGTGTGGTAGCAGAAACCGCTCTCCATCACGCGTTAACAGGCTGTCCCTTCGCAGGTGCGGGAAGAGCGAACGCCATCTAATCGCAGCGGAGATGATCGGACGGTGGGGATTTAATTTCGTGGGTCAGTTTGTTTGACGTGACAGGAGGGCTGTTGGATTAGGGTGACGGAGGTCAACGTCCAAGGCTGCGGCAGAGGGGTCTGCGAGGGCACGCGGTTGTATGGGCGCAGGGTTATGGGGTATGGGATTAAGCATTCAGGGCTTAAGAACAATAAAGTGTATATGGTTTTTAACATAAGAGCGTAGGAAATGTGGATGAGGGGAGAGGGAAAAGGGTAAAGGAGAAGATGAGGATGACCATTACAGGCTTTCTCTGAGCACATCCAAGAATCGAGTTTGCCTCCGGCCCTGGAGAATCCATGTTATATAGCGGAACTAACACTGGCTCCTTCTGGGGATGAGATCCTCCCTGTGAGGTCTCAAGAACTGTAGATCATTGCCTTTCCTGTGAAAACCAAATTAGAAAAATTTCCTATTGTTCCATTGGGCATGGAGTCTAACTGAGCCTATACTAAAACTGATAAAATAACATATTTACAATTTTAAGGCCGAAGACCCTAAATAACATAAATTTTCAAAAATAGGCCATTAACTGGGCCATAAAAAACTGCCTTGGATCTGAGAAATGATAAAAGGCCCTGTCCAAAAAGCATCAAACTTCCATGGTTGCCTTTCTTCTCTTTCAGTGCATCCCACTTAAGAACTAAGTCCCAACCTGGAAGTTATCTATTTTTGTACTTCTGTCAAAGGCTTCCTTGATTTTCTTCTGGTGTGCCACAGACCTTTCAACCAGTGGTTCTCTGATTTGATGTACCTCTGCTAAATCAGTGATCCTTTTTGCCATGTATTCTTCCTCATCCTGCACTTCTTGCAAGAATTTTGCCACAGGGAGGGTTAACTGAATTGGGAATACAGCCTCAGTGCCATATACCAGCTTGAAAGGAGAATTGCCTGTGGATTTCTTGGTGGTTACTCTGTCAACCCACAGTGCATACTTGAGTTTAGAATCCCAATTATTGTTGTTGTCTTCCAGCAACTTTTTAATTATCCTTATTAGGCTTTTGTTAGAAGATTCTACTAGACCATTGCCTTGAGGGTAATATGAGGTGGAATGAACCAGCTTAATGCCCATTGAGTCACACATGTCCACTTGTTCTTTTGCCCTGAAGGCTGCTGCATTGTTTGTGATCAATTTATGTGGACAACCAAATCTGGTGAAGATATTCTTTGTCAAGAACTTCATGACCACATTATGGTCAGCCTTTCTGGTAGGGATGGCCTCAATCCATTTAGTGAAGTAATTTGTGGCTACTAATATCCATCTGTGCTGGCCACTAGAATGTGGATTGATTTCTCCGATGAAATCCAAGCCCCACTGCTGAAAAGGACCACTAGCATGTATGGGTTTTAAGGGCAGGGACTTTAATTGCTGCTTCCCTTCAAATCTTTGGCACCTATCACATGATTTAACAAATGAAAAGGCATCAGCAAACAAGGTGGGCCAAAAGTACCCAGCTCTGAGGATTTTATGAGCTGTAGTTTTCCAATAATGATGCCCTCCACACAGGCTGGAATGAAACTGCTGCATGACTTTAATGGATTGTTCTTTGTCCAAACACCTCAAAAGAACTCCAGAAGGGTCCCTCCGGTAGAGCATGTTTTGATGAATGCAATATTTGGCTGCCTTGAGCTTAATAGTTCTGGCTTTGCTTGAACTAAGGCCTCGAGGAATTTCTAGTTTCAGCAAAAATTGAACTATTGCAGAGTACCAATCATAAGAAGCTAAATTTTCTGCCAATGACTAATTTTCCTTGGTTCAGCTATTTCTTCTTCTATTTGACCATTCTCTGAAATCGTGCTCATGAGATTTATGTCTAGCATTCTGCAATTTTCTTCTACCATTAGTCTGGCAAGGCCTTGACCTCTAACCAGTTTGGTGGGCTTCAATTCTATGTTAAATTCAATAAGCTTTGCAATCCATTTAGCCCTTCTTCCATCAGCATTAGGCTGCGTTAGAACATCTTTTATTGAAGCAGAGGGTACATATGAAATTATCTTGGAATGCAGAATGTAAATTCTGAAAGCTTTCAAAGACTTGATAAGAGCATATCCCTATTTTTCAATGATATCATACTTCAGCTCAGCATCCCTTAATGTTTTGCTGAAAAAAGCCACTGGATGCTCTGAACCTTCTTCCTCTGCTTGCAATAAAACTACTGCAAGGGTGTCTTCAGAGGCAAATGAAAATATATGGAACTCCTTGCTGTAGTCTGGACTTCTTAAAGTGGGAGCTTTCGTAATAGCTTTCTTAACGGACTCAAAGGATCTTCTTGCTGCATCAGTCCATTTGATCTCTGACCCCTTTCTCAACATGGAGGTAATATGCTTTACAAGTTTTGCAAAACTTGGGATAAACCTCCTTACAAAATTTATCTTGCCCAGAAAGGAGTGGATGTCTTTCTTTGATCTTCGGACAGACAAGGTCTGTATTGATCTTACTCTTTCTGGGTCAACTTGGACACCTGTAGCAGAAACAACATGTCCTAACAGCTTTCCCTCTTCTAAAGCAAACTGTGACTTTTTAGGATTGACTGAAATCCAAAACCTTTTGCACTTCAGGAACACCTTCTTCAAATGCTGTAAATGGTCTTGATGGCTGCTGGAGTACACTATTATATCGTCTAGGTAGATAAGGACAAACTTATCCTTCTCTCCCACAAAAGCTATATCCATGTCTCTCTGAAAGGTGGCTCGAGCATTCATCAACCCAAAAGGCATCTTGGAATACATAAAAGTGTATCACGGAGTGGTGAATGCAGTCTTCTCTTGGTCATCTGGATGTACAACAGCCTGATTATACCTTGAAAATCCATCTAGGAAAGACATCACTTTGGCTCCTGAGACTTTCTGCAGCAAATGCTCCATCTTGGGTAGAGGATAATTGTCTTTTCTATAACATTTGTTTAAGTTTCTGAAATCAACGCAGAGCCTGATTTCTCCACTTTTCTTCCTCACCACTACCAAATTGGTTACCCATTTTGAATATTTGAGAGGGACTATGATTTTGGCAGCCAATAATTTCTTGATTTCTTTTTCAATTAGAGGAAGGAGCAAAGGATTTATTGGTCTCAGCTTCTGCTTGAAAGGGATGGTGTATTTCTCTAAAAGAATTTTATGTTGGATGATCTTTTTACCATATGTTTTCAGGTCACTATATTCCCAGGCAAAAACATCAACAAATTGCTTCATTAAACTGCAGTACTCAGAACTCTGGGCAGCAGACAAATGGGTGGACAGATTTATATATCTTGGTTGTCCTGGACTCCCTATATTATGCTTACAGACTGCAGATTGGTCTTCTTTTTGGGCAGCCTTATAAGGCACATCATTTTGGTCAAACAACTTTTCTAATGGAACCAGACCCTTAGGTATATGATTGCTGGGCAGTTGGACAATGCTATCTTTACCAATTCTGTTTCTAAGCTGGGACTGGGGATTTTCTTCCAAGGCTTCATTCTCTTGGTCAATTTGCATTTCGAAAAATTCATCAATGACTTGCAGAAACCTATTCACTTCATCATCATCTTCAAAAACTTTCCAATGCTGGACATTATCAGGCAAGGATGGTCTGTATTTCATCTGAACTTCATAAACTAGTCTGGGAGGCATGGGAGGAATAAACATGCTAGCAGACACATCAAGGGACTTGGCAAGCTGATTTTTTATTCCAGGGATATATGAGATACAAAAATTATCAAAAGAATCTTTAAGTCTCCATAACTCATCTCTGTATGCTTTCAGCCTTGGGTGCTTTGCTTGGAATGTTTTATTCACTTGTTGAATGATAATATCAACATCTCCAAACACCTTTATGCTCTTGATTCCTCTATCTTTGGCTGCATTGAGACCCAATATCAGAGCCTCATACTCTACTATATTGTTGGTAACTTGAAAGGCCAGCTTAAAAGACAGATGTGTGCTTTCTTGTTCTGGAGATATCAGCACCACCGCCGCTCCTGCAGTCTCCCTCGAACATGCTCCATTGAAGAACATCTCCCAAACCAAACTTCCTTGCTCTCCCTTGGCTTGGACTACTGGTTTCTTGATCTGCATTGAGTCCTTCTGGGATTCTTCAATTTGGAGAATATAAGCTTTGAAATCAGTGTCCACAACATATATGGGATGATTAGAAGGATTCTTTTCATCACTGATGATGTAGGCCAGCTGTGCTTCTTTGTACAATCTCCTGTTTCCCCTCCAAAGACTGGGACAGTGGCATAAGATAAATCATTCTGTAGTGTCCAACCTAATCTCTTGATCCAACCTCTGGACAATACCATGCGAAACTTGGGAGGGACATCTGCTACCATAATATCCATAATCATGCTCTTCATGGGCAGTTGAGTTAGGGTAATGGCAAGGTCTTTGATTAATCCTAGACATTTTACCTTTCTTGAATCAAATGAGAATAAGTCATGATATGGTCTAGTGATATCAAGGCCTAACTCTTCCATGACAGCTTTAGGCATCAAATTGTGGCTGGCCCCTGTGTCTAGCAAGCAGTTATGGAGGGTTTTATCATGAATGGTCAAGGAGACATAGAATGATGGGGAGTTATTATCAATAGGTTCAATCATTGGGCTAACCACAATTGCAGGCTTATCATCTTGCAGATTGACGTAGTCAGTGGGGGTTTGTGAGGCTTTTAGCTCAAGTGCATCAAGGATAGGCTTTCTAAAAACTTCACTCTTTACAAGCTCTATCAGAGGCACAAATATTTTTAACTTCTTGACTTTTGATTCAAAAATGAAAGGGGAAGGGGACTTGTCAGGACCTCTTACCTCTTGAGCTGGTGTCTTGAGGATGACTGGATCAGTTGCTGGCTTCTTTTGTCTGATATTCTGTAGCTCTGTTGGGACATTAGCTCTTTGGGAAAGATTCTCCTTGACATTGTTTGCTTTTGACCTCAGATTATACCTTTACTATTCATCAGTCTGCAGAACAGCCTCTCTGTCCCGTTCTTGACTAGTTTGGTCTTGAAGTAATGGTTCTTCATATGCAGCCAATGTCAAAAAGGTAGCACTGCCTTTATCTTCCATGCAATGAATTTCATCCTCTTCTTCAAACTGCTCCTCTTCCATGACTACGTTCTGGAAAGGAGCCTTCACTCTTTGTTCTTCATTTGCTTCTTTACCCCTTTGAATGATTTGCAATTGTTCATTTGCTCTTTTGAATGGATTTGGATTTCTTGGAGCAAATGTGTTTTGAAACCTTGCCTTCCCTGAATTTTGCTCAACCTTCAGCTTAGATATCTCAGCAGCCAATGACTCTAATGTTTTAGTCATTTTTTCCAATTTAGGTTCTGAAGATGAAGCAAAGGAAGAAGAAGCCTCACCTCTCTACCTCCTTCTATCAGCATGACTCTTGAGCTTTTCTGCAGCCATAATGTTAGACTCCACCTCTAGGGCTGCATCTTGCATTTCAGCTAGAGTGGCACATCTTCTTTCTCTTAATAGCAGGCAGAAATCAGAGTCAAAAGCATTGGCATAAGTGAGTTTGGCAGAGGTGGGGGTAGGCTTTACTTCAGCTAGTATCTTACTATACATATGGTTAAATATTTTATTAAAATCAAGCAATGACTCCCCATTCTCCCTCTTTAGGTTTCCAAACTCTGTATGGTAATAGAGCAGGTCTTTTTTATCCCCCCAATGTTTCAAGAATACATCATGTAAGGCTTCAATGTCTATTATAGACCTAGGGGTCAACTCTCTGAACGACTTTCTAGCCTCACCATCAAGGCTCTGGACAAACACTCTCATCCACACATCATCTTCACTGATATCTGGATTATCAACATATTTGTAGAAAGACTCAAGGTGTTCTTCAGCTGTTACTCCTTTTGTACTAGTGAATTTTGGCATGTATTTATGGTATTCACCTGCAGGCATGGCATTCAAAGGAACAGGTAAGACCAAGGGTCCATACCTAGTAGCTATGATTCTTTCCATTTTTGTGCGTGCTTGCTCGCTTGCCATGGCTGGGATAGATGGAAGGATACTGGCTGGCTGAATGGTAGGAGGCAATGAAATAGATGACAGACATGAAGGAATATGATGGATAGTATGGGAGGCTTTCTTTGGACTAAGATCCAAAGGGGAACTGACTGAACAAGGAGCTTTATGAATCTCTGAAGGTATTTCTTTACTAACAATGCTAGGCTCTAAATCTTCAAACTATATATCCTCAGCTAAAATCTTTTCTTGCAGAGATACATAAAATTTCTTAGGCTTATTTGATCCTGATGCCCCTTTCTGGGATGTTTTCCTTTGCTTAGCAATATTCTCAAGGTCAAGCACTGGGTTAGCTGGTGATTTCTGAGGATTTCTCCGGGTATGCCTCACAAACTGAGCTAGAACTGTAATGTGGAGTCGCCACTAGGTTGGTTCTCCAGTAGAGTCGCCAGATAGATGATTACAACCAGAAATGTGTCCAGACTTTGTCTATCATCAAAGCTGGAACTATTTAATTTCCCAAGGAAGCTGAGCTTCAATCTCCTCTCCCCAGCAACGGTACTAATTAATGTTATCACCCCAAGAAACTCTCCTAGGTTGTAGCTCAGAGATGCTCGGGAACATTACAAATTCAACTTATTGTTGCAAATGGATGAATGGGAGAGATGATGCTTGTTCAAGCCAGATAACCACTTCTACTATGCTTAACTCCAGACATGCGTGAACACTTCTAGACTACAAGGCTTTAGACCACCAATTACTCATAGTTCAGAGATTGGGTGAATATGGAGAACACTGACCACACCAGCAGATGCACAAGACCTTGTGATGGCCGACTGCAACCAATAAAGAGGTCTGCAAATCTGATTCCCTAGTGTACAGACAGGACGACAGCTCTTTGTCACTAAGTGAAAAGAAACCTGAATAACTCATTCATTGATACATACAAGACTTTACAATAGAGGTAGCATGACAACTCCTCTAATGCTAAACATCAAGAGTTCAGGAAAAACCGCATATTAGGCACAGCCTGGAACATAATAGAAATGGAAAGTGAGCAACTAACATCAAAAGAAGCTTGTATTAGCTGAAAATGAAGACGAGACGCTGCAAGTATCAAAGTAGTTACAGTCTCCAGAAGTTGAACCTTACATCAAAAAATAACTATCAACCCTGATTACATCTTGTTTCTGGGTATATATAGAGTTTCATCACAAAGGCACTCGGCCATTCTAGGTATGGAGGGGTCGTAATTAACCACCAACTGCTTTAACTGCCTAGAGGAACTTCTAAGTGTGATTTCTTGCTGTAGTTGATGGATGTGATCTTTTCCTATGCTCTGTTGTCCTCTCGGGTGGGTGGAGTGTCATGCAGAATGAAATTCCGTAACTATTCAATGCCTTCACCTGCTTAAGCTCAGTCCTTTTCTTTCTCAGCCATACTATCTCTTGAAGGCGATGGTTGAGGAGAAAATGCACCGGGTACAGGTAAACAAGTCACCTTCGTCCTTTCGGGAGCATGGAATGGTTAAGGTATGTGGACTGCACATTGGGTGGAATAGTCGGATGGCGGAGCGAGACTGGCCGTTAGATTGGGTAGATCAACGGCGGGGATTGCTTGGCCAAGAGTACCGGGAGATATGGAAGCGGAGTGGATGTAGGCCATTGGATCTCGAGTGAATGAATCCAATGGTCATCGGGCGTCGAAGATGTGCGGAGTTTATCGGGCGGGAAGGGAGGTTTTGGCGGCAGGCGGTATTGATCGCACCAGCGTTGGGGGTTGGGCGGTAAAGGTACAAGGGCGCGCGATACCACTCAGAGTGTGATGCCTGGCAGCGGAAACCGCCCTCCTTCGTGCGTTAACGGGATCTCCCTTCGCAGGCACGGGAAGAGCGAATGTCGTCCAATCGCGATGGAGATGATCGGATGGTGGGGATTTAATTGTGTGGGTCAGTTTGTTTGACGTGATGGGAGGGCCGTTGGATTAGGGTGATGGAGGTCAACGTCCAAGGCTGCGGCAGAGGGGTCTGCGAGGGCACCTAGTTGTAGGGGCACAGGGTTATGGGGTATGGGATTAAGTGTTAAGGGCTTAAGAACAATAGAGCGTATATGGTCTTTAACATAAGAGCGTAGGAAATGTGGATGAGGGGAGAGGGAAAAGGGTAAAGGAGAAGATGAGGATAACCATTACAGGCTTTCTATGAGCACATCCAAGAATTGAGTTTGCCTTCGGCCCTGGAAAATCCATGTTATATAGCGGAGCTAAAAGGATCAATGGCCCTCAAGAGAGCAGGATCAAAGGACACTGATGGAAGTGCAACTGGAGCAGCAGTTGAACAAGTGTTTGCATGTCTACCGATCTATGAAGATACCAAGCTGCTTCTAGACAAGGACATTAAGCTGAAATGGAAAGAGGGAAATGACACATTTACAGGCGCTTTTAGGGAAGACCTTGAAGACCGTTAGGTGTATGTGAACATTCACAAGTCTGGCTTGTATGGAATTGCATGCAGATACCCCACGTTCCCATGCTTGGACATGATACATTGGATTGTCTCGAACATTGATCTCGGGACGATGACTTTGAGAAGTGTCAACGGGACGAATCTTGCAACCTTTTGGGCATAGGAGTATGATGAGATGTATTAGATGTCGGAGCCCATGACTATCATGGAGACTCCCTTGAGCTTACCCAAAAGCAGTGCCAACTCCAGAGACACTTTGAAGAACTGGGTAAAGGAGCTGGCCAGATTCAGGATGACACCCAACCAGATCTACAAGACGAAGATACTGTGAAAGACGTATCAATACTTGGTCATATTTTCATGTCACCTGTATGGCCAAGAAAGCGTGGAAACCTTCCCACAGATTTGGGTGATCGTGCTGGACCAATTGGCTAGAGAAGGAAAACCATGGAACTGGTCTGGCATGTTGGCTCATCAGCTGAAGGAACAGGTAACAAAGGCTCGATAGTCACCCAGAGGTCACTGGTGATGACTACTGTGAACACATATTGTATGTTGCTCTCTGACTGCAGCTTCAGAGGAGTTATCACATGGTTTTCTGAACATTTTTTCACGCTAGTTTACAAGATGATATTCGAACTAGATCCACCCTACATGTCAAAGGAAGCAATGGAGGAACTAATAGACATCGTTGATTGGTATGTCTCACCGTCCTACACCTTCATAAGAATATTCAGAGCAAACAAGCCTCCGCATGTTCTACCAAATTTTTCCTTGGACATACTCGTCATGCAGGAAGTAGCATATCACATCTCGGTAGGATTGACAACTAGATTGCACCAGAAGAAGAAGGCACCTTGGCCTACTCTTCCATTATGGATTGGGTTATATGAGATCTAGAGTTTCAAGCAAGGCAATGCCGAAGCAGAATAGATGAACAAGTATCCATTTGACCTCCGAAGTTACAATCCGTATGACCCACATTGTATTGTGAAAGATCACTGCACGAGAGTACAGTTCAACTGGATCCATAGGGAATTTCATTGGGCGTAGGAGGACCCATGGAGATATTGCTATAGTTTCTCCAGACCCTATGAACAAGTCAGCTTTTCTGTGGAGTGGTTAGTGAAGCAACATGAAACAACATCCCAGAGAGCACCAACACTAGCAGTAGAGACAAGCATACCAGTGCGCGACAAGGAAAAGAGGAAGATTTTCGATCATATGGAGGAAGAGAAAAGCTGCATGTTCCAAGCAGATCCACTTGTAGACAAAGAAGCTATTGATATAGAGGTGAAGAGGCAAGAACACAACAAGAGAAGCGCGCAAAGGTAGAGGGAGAAGAGAAGAATGGAGGAAATAGAGAAGGAGTTTCATGAGCTGAAGGAGCAACTCTGGAAGGAACAAGAATTGCACTAACAAGAGAGGGAAGCACAACAACAACAAGTACAACAAGGGGCACCACATGTGCAAACAAATGAAACAGTGCCCGTACAGGTAATGGATCCATCAGAATAGCTGGCATTAGGTAGACAGGGTGAACCATCATAGGAGCAGGACTTCACTCGTGAGATAGAACAAGCACTTCAATAGTTGGATACAGATATGGAGCAACGGGAATTAGAACAGGACATCGACCTTATGCCTCACCACCAAGAAGTTCACTTACTTCACTGTATCTAGATGATGAGCAAGTCTCAAGCAACCGAGGAGGCACTGAGATCATTGGGGATCAGCTGGAATGAGAGATGCACAACATCTCATTCGACGAGTCTCAACATAGAGTTGTGCAGTCTCACAGAGTGTCGACTCTGGATGATCATACATCTCCTGCGCAAGTTGAGTAACGAGTGATCATGTCTGACGTATGCAAACATCTAGCAGCCTTCGCCGATGCAACCAGAGGTATGCCGAAGCCACTAGCTTAAGTGTTCACTTTCTGATAACTGAGAATGAGTGAATGGCTAAGGAACTACAAACGGCTAAGCAAGGAGGAGAGTGGGTGACAGTGTCTGCCTGAGATGAACTGAACAAGGAATACTTGATAAAGTTTTTTCCATTGAAACAGTTATGCGAGATTTGTACTCCAAGCTTGGCACCATGCATAAGGCATTTGTCCATGTCAACGTATGGCAGCAATGATGTGCTAGAAGAGCACGTATCTTGGGGAACTTGCATGCTTTTGTTGACTACATGCAAACATGGACAATGAGATACAAGGGAGCCCTATTTCACTTTCCTAACATGATGAAGACCAATGTGGTCGAGCGGAAGGCACGTATCCAGAGTTAGATTCGGAACTATGAAGATCTCCCTTAGCTCATCACTAGTATACAAGCTTCCCATGCACATCTATTCAAGAGTATGGATGTTGTGGTGCGTGCACATGCGATCCCATCTATTGGGACTCTCGTCCAAGTGAAGAAAAAGGCACATGTCCACCTAGATATTGACTCGTATTTCGACGAGTTGATGCGCATTTCCACTAGCCTAGACTTTCCCATCAGTGTAGCCATCATGCATAAGTATGTTGCTGGTCCAGACACATTGAAGACAATGATGCACATGCTTACAAATGAGTTGGATAGAGAAGCCCGAGCAGTGTACCCGGATGCTATGGAGGCAAGAGTTAGGTTCTAGAAAGATGTCACCTTGGAGCACATAGACACCATTGCAGACTACCGATCTTGGCATCAGTATGTTATTATTGATCAACACGAGGATGTTGAGGAGTTGGACTTCCATGGTTGTCTAAGTCATAGTGATGTCTAGCATGGCTTGCTCAAGGCATTTTGTCTCACATGGGTACATGCACATTGTAATGTAATGTCTTTTCAAGTGTAAGTCAAGTGTCGATAGTTGGATGTAACAGTCATAGATTAGATGAAGAGTCATGAGAGTAGATGAACTGTCACAAAGGGGAATTTCAAGGGTCACCCCACCCTTTTTCTATAAATAGTCCCTCATATCTCATTGTATAGGCTTTTGGTCAGCCAAGCTTCCAATAAGACTATCTTGGAGAGAGCTTGGATAGTATTGTAATGAGCCTTGGCTTCTCCACTATGCATATCTAGTACATATCTTTGGAGGAGCAGGCCATTGTGGCTGTAACGTTCTTCTATCAGAACTAGTGGTTGGACATGGATGTATTGTATGACTGGAAATTTCACTTCTTTATATAATAAGAGCCAACACATTTCATGCATATGTTGTATTGTATTCTATGCCACCTGGTTTACTCTAAATGATATATGTATCTATTTACTTACGCATGCATGCATAACTATCTTTGTATGTATGTATGAATCTTTCTGAAATGTGTTGTTGGTTTGACCATCACTTTGGATTTCTTTCTAACTTTCCTTCCATGTTGTGATACATCTTTGCTCGTTTGTTCCCTTCTTAACTGCATGCTATCACGAGTTTCCAAGGGGTGCGCTCATCTCAACCCCCATGTGTCAGAACCTCTCATGCACCTTCCTTGGCTCACCGTAGCTATCATGCCCTTGCTACGAATAGAGTTATCTTACTTGCCTCTATGCAAAATCACGGTCAATGAATTACTGTATGACCCACTGCTAGGACTCCTACACCAAATGGTTTGATGTCTAATTGGGACTTCTTACCAGGGAGATCCCCTAACATGTTGGTGGGTCTAGCAACGCCAAAATTTTTGGCCCTAGAAGGAGGGCCAGATGACAAGCCATGTCCTCTCATCCTATTTTGAACCTTTTCATATCTATCATGGATTCTTGCACTCTTCTACCTACGCGATGTTTTTCGAATCATTAAGATGTCACCATTAAGAGGGAGTTCTTTGATCTCTTATCCACTTACAAATATGATGGTGAAGGCAAAGTGTCCTAGCCTGAGTTATTACATGATTTTCTTTCCATGCTTCATGAGGAAGATGGGTGTTCTGATGAACAAGATAGCTTGCTTCTTACATACACACTTCGCAAATCTCCACATTTGTGGCTGTGAAGCCTACCTACTGACATCGTGCACTCACTTGAGCACTTCTGTGATCTCATTGAAGACACCTTCTATCATTTTGATCCAGACCATATTGACAAAAAATTGTTACAGCAAGGGAAAGCTCCACATGAATTGACTATGGATTTTTGGTAGCACTTCTGTGATTTGTAATTTCAAGCTCCGAAGAGCCAGATGAAATTTTTCTATCTTTTGGACTGATTCGAGTACTGTGTTAAGAAATCCACCCATCCAAAGAAGAAGTTTGAAATCAAGCCTCCCTCAGTATTCTTCAGTGATGGAGTTGCACAATCACAGACGGAGGTGGTCACTGTCACAAGTGACTGTTTGTTGTCCCCTCATCAAACAACTCCTCCACTGCAAAGTGATGTTGAAGATCATGCTCACACACCTGTTCAGCTGTCACATCCTCCCAACATCACTTCGCTTAATTTTTGTGCAGATTTGGTTGTGATTCCATCGAGTTGTCATATGAATTTTGTTCCAAAACCTCCATATTCACACTCGGCTATTCCTCTAGATGATACTATCTTTTGTTCTTCCATTCCAGACTCTACACTTGTTGTGAATGAGGAACAAGCCACTGATGGAGTTGGTGTTGCACAACCAACCTGTGCTATCATTCATGAAGAATATGAGTGGGAGCTTGAGCATCAACACTCGGCGAAGGATGACTCCCTTTCGTCTGAGCCCCCTCCATTCCTTCCTGACATCTTTGGTGAACCTGCCATCCATGATTTCGCATGTGTATCTTCATCCATGGATGCACTCATTATTGATCATTCGCAGGATACACCGGATCCATGATGAGAGCTTAGCAGATGCTACATATTACAATCAAGCTAGTGTGAAACCAAGACGGACTGAGAACTGAACAATAATTCCAGAGGTGTTAGACTTTCTTTTCACGAACAAGGTCCATTCAGAGAGCTTGAGTTTTACCAGTGTGTCGCCAAGTGTTGTAGTGGCTACAACCACCCTCAAAATTTTTTCCTTAGCTTCGTTTTGGAGCCTCCCTACCAACCTTTCACAACACCTTGTCTTGATTCATCAAGTACACAAGCTTCAGTGTTTTTCTTGCATAAATCTAGCCTGTCGATCAAAGATTGATGCATTCCCTCACAAGCTGTTCATCCGGACTTGGTGCAGCTACAAGCTGAGTAGCTTCTCCAAAAAATTGCGCAATTCTAGAGGGCAACTAGTCTTCCCTCCAGAAATTGTGCAATTCTATTTAGCATCCTGCTGGGCCTCAAAATTGCACAATCCTGCCAGTCAGGCTTCACCCAAAAAAACTACGCAATCCTTCCCAACAGGGCTTCTCAGCCTAGGAATTGCTTAATCTTGGGAAACAATCAGCTTATCTACCTAGAAATTGTGCAAATCTCCTAGGAAACCAACTTAGATCCCATCCAGAAATGCACATTTTCTCCTAGTAGTTGAGAAACCTCATGCATGAGAAGTTGGGTTGACCAGTTCCACCTGGGACCAAGGAAAATTGACTTGCATGCATGACTTTCATTTTCCCGGAATAGCGAAAGGCAGCATGCAAAAAGGATCCCATGATTCAGGGAGATATTTTTAGTAGTTGGAGGTTGTATGCAAAGATCATTTTAGAAATTTCCTCCAAGTGTCGCTTTTTCCTATATTTGTGGCATGCACGTCATGAGCCCAAAATTATTTATTCGATGTATCCGAGCTCATTATTTCACATAAATCTTGGAGCTCTGACATCCCATAGCACATCCATAACTCTTTGACACATCTGACTCAGCTATTCACGGGTAAGTGGTCTCAACTTGTCTTTTTCAGCATTTCTATCACTTTTTGTGTCTTATCTTGTGTCAGTGTTGTTTCCTTGATCTCTTTGAATGCTTTCTATCATTTACATGCATACTAGCTTGTAGTAGCACCGTTTCAGTTTTCATTGCTATCTCACTGCTGTCACATGCATGAAACTGTTTTGCATGAGTGGTCACTGATTCGGCGACTCGCTTCACCCACATGCATGTTGATTTGTTTACTGAATCTTTCATTCAATGTTTGCATGCACGATCAATCACTTCTACTCTAACTCAGTATCGCCATGCATTCACTTTCACATTTGCTTTTAGTTGCCCATCGGCAAGTCTGGTTAGACTTTTCCTTCATCGAGACAACATTGCGCAATCCAAGGAAGGAAGGCACTGTCTTCCTCTCCAGAAATGCACATTTATGCCCAAAGACTGTCCTCCAGGACTGCTTTGTACATTTTTGAGGGACAGTGACTGCTACCCAGAAAATTGCGCAATGTAGTCCTTGAGCCTATAGTCATTGCCAGTTGGAATTACACATTGCGCAAGTGCAGCAGTCAGCATTCAGCCTAGATTTGCGCATTGTGCAAATCCACCAGCCAGTCTTGCCTCCAGACAACCTAGACTACTATTTGCACAGTTCTGGTAGCTAGTCACCCAGCCTCCCAAAAGAAATTGCGCAATCTTTGCTTATAATTCCCTAGGTATGTGTCATGTCATTCCCGAATTTCCTTTGGTTTTTGCTGACAGATTTCTTGCCATGCATGTCTCTTTGCCTCCAAATATTTCAAGTGTTCATCCACCTCTTAGCAGTATAGGATCAATGGCCTCCAATAGAGAAAGATCAAAGGACACTGGTGGAAGTGCAACTAGAGTAGCAGTTGAACAAGTGTCCGCATGTCTACCGATCTATGAAGATACCAAGCTGTTTCTAGACAAGGACATCAAGATGAAATGGAAAGAGGTTAATGAATCATTTGCAAGAATTTTAGGGAAGACCTCGAAGACTACCAGGTGTATGTGAACATTCACACGTTTGGATTGTATCGGAATGCATGCAGATACCATGCATTCCCATGCACGGACATGATACATTGGATCATCTCGAACACTGATCTCGAGAAGATGACTTTGAGCAGTGTCAGTGGGATGAAGCTTGCAACCTTATGGGCATAGGATTATGATGAGATGTATTAGATGTCAGAGCCTGTAACTATCATGGAGACTCCCTTCAGCTTACCCAGTAGCAGTGCCAGCTCCAGAGACACTCTGAAGAATTGGGTAAAGGAGTCGGCTAGATTCAGGATGACACCCAACCAAATCTACAAGACGAAGATATTGCGGAAGGCATATCAATACTTGGTCATATTTGCATGCCGACTATATGGCCAAGAAAGCACGAAAACCTTCCCATAGATTTGGGTGATCGCGCTGGACCAAATGGCTAGAGAAGGAAAACCATGTAAATGGTCCAGCATGTTGGCTCATCAGCTGAAGGAATAGGTAACAAAGGCTTGACAGTCACCCAGAGGTATGAAAGCAGAGATCTACATGTCCGCCTACATATTAGATATGATCTGTGCCCAACAGGAGTTCCTGAGCTTGAAGTGGGCATGGTCACCGATGACGACTGTTGTGAACACATATTGTAAGTTTTTCTCTGAATGTAGCTTTAGAGGAGTTATCACACGGATGTTCGAAAATTTTTTCACCCTAGTTTACAAGATGATATTAAAATTGGATCCACCCTGCATGTTGAAGGAAGAAATGGAGGAACTGATAAACATCGCTGATTGGTATGCCTCATCGTCTCACACCTTCATATGGATGTTTAGTGCGGAGAAGCCTCCTCATGTTCTACCAAAATTTTCCTTGGACATACTCGTCATGCAGGAAGTAGCATATCACATCTTGACAGGATTGACAGCTAGATTGAACAAGAATAAGAAGGCACCTTGGCCCGCTCTTCTGTTGCGGATTGGGTTATATGAGATTCAGAGTTTCAATCAAGTTGAGCTGAAGGAGAAACTCTAGAAGGAACAAGAGTTGCACAAAAAAGAGAGGTAAGAATAACAACAATAGGTACAGAAGGGGGTGCAACATGTGAAAGAAAATGAAAAAATGCTCGTACAGGTAGTGGATTCATCAGAATATCTGGCATCAGGCAGACAATGTGAACCATTTCAAGAGTAAGACTTCGCTCGTGAGATAGAACAAGCACTTCAATAGTTGGATACATATATGGAGCAATGGGAATCAATACAGGACATCGACCTTATGCCTCACCACTAAGAGGTTAGCTTACCTTCTTCATCGCATCCAGATGATGAGTAAGTCTCAAGCGACCAAGGAGGCACTAAGATCCTTGGAGATCAGCCGACAAGAGAGATGAACAACATCTCATTCGACGAGTCTCAACATAGAGTTACGCAGTCTCACAGAGTGTCGACTCTGGATGATCATACATCTTTTACGCAAGTTGAGGAATGAGTGATTGTGTTTGATGTATGCAAATATCTAGCAGCCTTGGCCGATGCAACCAGAGTGTATGCCGAAGCCACTAGCTCAAGTATTCGCTTTCTGATAGCTGAGAATGAGCAAATGGCTAAGGAACTATAGACAACCAAGCAAGGAGGAGAGTTGGTGACAACGTCGGCCCAAGCTAAACTTAAGAAGGCAATATTGGATGAAGTGTTGTCCCTTGACACGGTTATGAGAGCGTTTTACTCCAATTTTGGCACCGTGCATAAGGCAGTCATCCATCTCAATGGATGGCAGCAACCATGTGCTAGAAGAGCATGTATCTTGGCGAACTTGCATGCTACTATTGACTACATGCAAGCATGGATGATGAGATACAAGGGAGCCCCACTTCGCTTGCCTAAGATGATGAAGGCCAGTGTGGTCGAGCTGAAGGCATGTATCCTGAGTCAGATCCGAAACTATGAAGATCTCCCACAGCTCATCACTAGTATACAGGCTTCCCATGCACGTGTATTCAAGAGTATGGATGTTGTGGTGCACGCACATGTGAGTCCATTTATTGGGACTCTCACCCAGGTGAAGACAAAGGTGCAGGTTTGACTAGAGCTTGACTCATAGTTCGACGAGTTGATGTGCATTGCCTCTAGCCCAGACTTGCCCATCAATGCAGACATCATGCAAAAGTATGTTGTTGGTCTAGCCGCATTGAAGACAATGATGTGCATGCTTATAGGCGAGTTGGACAGAGGAGCCCAATCAGTGTACTCAGATGCTATGGAGGTAAGAGTCAGGTTCCAGAAAGATGTCACCTTGGAGCACATGGACACCATCACAGACTACCAATCTTGGCATCAATATGTTAATGTTTATCAGTGTGAGAATGTTGAGGAGTTAGACTTCCATGGTTATCTAAGTCATAGTGATGTCTAGCATGGCTTGCTCAAGCCATTTTGTCTCACATGGGTACATGTGCATCGTAATGTAATGTCTTTTCAACTGTAAGTCAAGTGTCGATAGTTGAATGTAACAGTCATAGAGTAGATGAAGAGTCATGAGGGTAGATGAATTGTCACAAAGGGGAATGTTAAGGGTCACCCACGCTTTGCTATAAATAGTCCCTCATAACTCATTGTATAGGCTTTTGGTCAGCCAAGCTTCCAATAAGACTATCTTGGAGAGAGCTTGGACAGTATTGTAACGATCGTTGGCTTCTCCGCTGCGTAGAGCTAGTACATCTCTTTGGAGGAGCATGTGGTTGTGGATATAATGTTCTGCTATCGGAACTAGCAGTTGGACATGGATGTATTGTATGATTGGAACTTATACTTCTTTATATAATAAGAGCCAACACGTTTCATGCATATGTTGTATTGTATTCTATGCTACCTGTCACACGGAATAAGTCGATCTTGCGGACAAGATAGACCTTCCTAGAATCTAAAGAAGACCTAATGAAAAGCAAACCAACCAGACACTATCTTTCTCTAAATATGCTTTGATAAACAAATAGCAAACAAGTGTTTTTAGGGCCTTCCTTAGGTCCAACACAAGCTTGTGGATGCCCTCGCTCCTTTGATCCAAGTGAGCTCCTTTCCGCGAATCTGCAAACACAAACAAGGCAAACAAATTAAATAGCACCTGAAAAGCCAATTGCATAAAACATATTTAACATGAAAGTTAAGGAGTCCATGTAACAAATAACATAAGATACTTGTTGAGAAAAATGAGTTTGATTGTATTAATTCAAAAGAAGAAGAACTTTACAACCTTTGCCTTGACGTTGTACAAGCTCCTCCCAGGGTCCAGCAAGAAGTCTCCTCTACTTTGACAAGTTTCACTCACTCCCCAATGAAGCCAAAAAGATGTGTGATCTCTCCTCTTAAGCTCAACTAGGAAGTCTTGATTTCACCAGCATTTACCCTAAAAAATGTTCAGCTTCTAACCTCTCCAGCAACCAGCCCAATGCCTGTATTTATAGTGCAATTGAGGGAGGTTACTAGGTCCTCCTTCAAAGGGATAAAGCCCTCCTTCAAAGGGATAGCTCCTCTCATCAAGGGATTAGATCCTTCTCTTTTGGGATGCATGAACCACCTTAGAGCAAACAATCCACGTCAAAATTCCTTCTAGAAACCTCTAGAATTAACCCAAAGTGAGTTTTTTAAGATAAAACTTGCGCCTTTTGACTTTCACAGGGGTACACACCTACACCGTTAGGGACAGAGCGGGTAGGTCCGCAGTTTTTGTACACAGAAGGTGCGGGACCGCAGGTGACCATGAGAGAAAGTGCGGAACCAGAGTTACATTGATTTTTAATGTCTTTCTCTCATTTCCAAAGCTTGATTTGAAGAACTGAGGCCTGAGACTTGCTCAGGAGGACAGTACAAGTGATGATAGACCCATACTGACTGCAAATAATCATGGTGACGATATTTTTGTGTAACAGATTGCCCCCTAAAGTGCGAAGTCTGTAGTAGATGAGGATTTCTTATCATTTAGGAAGAGTGAAGTACTTTATCATTTTGAGGATCATCTTGTGGAGAACCCGGTTGGAACCTGTAAAAACATTCAATGCAAAATATATATATGAGATCATATCATCGCTGAGGTAGGCATTCCCATGCTCAGATCAAAACTGACTAGAAAAACTAACTACTGGTCTGATATAGGAATGATCTTGTAAAACATCACAAGTATAGACTCATGTGGACACAGTATGGACGCAGCCATCTGTTTATGAATAGTCCATTATATAATGAATACAAAATTCCTCACAGCCTGGATTGTGGAAACTAGATCCAGGGTCTTCATTTCTACTTCCCGAAACAGTACGATTCTATCCATGCGAATGAATGTGCTGATGTCGAACATGGTAGAAACCACTTGATTACCAGTCAATGATGTAAACTGTTAACAAGTGTGAGAGAAACCACCAATGATGTCAATGGCTCTCAAAGTACCCAGTATAATCCATGAGATGCGAATAAATGTGTTGATGTTGAACATGTCACAGAATCCTTTGATCGAAAGTCAATGATGTAAACTGTCGTCAAAGGCGAGAAACCTGCCATTGAGGCATGCAGACTTCAAGGTACTGACAATTCCTGGATCATCTTTCTAGATAATGAGTTGATGTTGATAGAAAGCGATCCGTCGTAGGCAAGCCCACAACACGAAATCATAGATCAAGTTGAAGAAATTTAGTTGCAAGGACTGACTCAGGGATGGTCAAGATGGATGACAGATATTTTGCAGATGAATGGCTTATTGGTAGTGACCTCTTGAACACATAACGACACGACAGATGGCTTGGTGACGATTGACCCAAAGTTAATACCCAGAAACCGGCTGAAGACTTTTAATGAGGTTTGATCAACTGTTAGGCAAAGGATTTCCCAACCTAGGTGAATGAAAGTGTCGTGTTCAAGAGTGGTTACAAAGTATGACAAACAGGTTCATTTTTCTCTCTTTTCCCCCACCATTTTGGCAAGTACCTCTTTATTTTTGACAAGCTTGAGGAGGATAACATTTGCTTGATTATAAGCTCATCCTTCGGATGAGTCCAACTTAGTTTAAATTCGAACCCTAAGAAGGAGTGGTTCGTTCCCGTTTGTAATTGAACAGGTCCTTTACTGTGAAATTTTAACGAGTCCAGTATAGGAGAAACTCAACGTTTTTCAATTTTAGAGAGTCTGAAAAAACTTAAGAAGACTCCAGGGTTGACCTTTTTCGTAAATTTGTGTCTCCCAAGCCCGAACAAGTATAAAATAATACTTGAGAGAACCGCTTGATCATTTACGACCAAGGAGTACTTTTCGTCATTAGTGCCTTTGACCCGAAAAAGTAAAAAAGCGATCAATGACACGTCGTTTTATGACCGATATCGAATTTGAAACGACAAAAATCCGGCAATCTTTTCATGTTTTTTACGGTTGGAAAAGAGCTGTAAGCGGACCGTCTTTTAATTCCATTTTATCGAGTTTAAAAGAAACACTCGGCAATATTTTCATGTTTTAGGAGTCAGAAAAGAGCTTAAAGATGACTCTACATGTTTTTTTCGTCGCAAATGATAGATTTCGCCTGAATAATCCTTTATTCTGCACAAGAACACAAACATTACTCATACCTGTTTGAAATGGATAAAAATGTCACAAAATACCTTTTCAAAGTGAAACATAAACAAATTTGCAATTTATTTACTCAAAAAACTTATAAAAAGGGCCTTTGTCAATTCATTTTTACCGTTTAAGTTTGGGTGAGAAAATAGTGCTTTTGCTCAGAAAACTTCCCGTGAAGATTGCGGAAAATCCAACCGCCGGAATCGAACGCCATCTTCTCCAGGTAATCCACATCATCCGACTCTTCATTTTGAACCGTTTAATTTTTTGTTTCAGTCCTTTATTTCATTTTTGGGAGTGTTTTTAGGCGCAAAACCCGCGCGCGGGGACCCGCAGGTTTACCATTGCGGGCCTGCGGACCCCGACTTTTTCTCCATTGGGAAAAAGCTCGGGGTCCGCACCTTCCATATAGACAAAGTGTGGTCCCACGCATTGTGTCTAACCTGGAGGGTGCGGTCCCCGCCGTAAGGGTTTTGAACACAAAAATTCTCAAAAATGGACCACACAAAATATTTTCTAGCATTTTAATTTGTCTTTATGCTTGATGCAGAGAGTACATCATGCTATATTGGTGTGAACGAGAGCATGAGGACGTGGATGTCGCTGCATGGAATCATCAGCCTTCACTTGATGCTTTGAGGGCGTGCGGATTGTACAAATACTGGGCCATTCCTGGCATGAGGGCTCAGGTGGATTTCTTACAGTGGCTGGTTGACAGATGGAGCATATAGGACCAATGCTTCTTCATTGGTGGCCACCAGCTCGAAATTGAGCCGGCGGACATATATTTCTTGACTGGTTTGCCTAAGAGAGGCGAAGACTTGACTCTGTTTGGGGCTAGGCCAGGTGGCTAGTCTGTCGATAGCCTCAGGCTAGAGTACTGCAACAGCTAGGCTAGAGACAAAGGGATAGACATAAAGACCATATCCCGTCCTGAGCTCATGGTGATTGCGTTCACTGTCACCAGACTTTGCGGAGCTGCCGCATTACATATTTCCACTGGATCCCAGATGCGTATGGCAGTTGATTACTTTCGAGGCACCATCTTCAACTGGTGCGATGCCGTGTTGGCCAATCTGAAAGGCCAAGTGACCAGGGCCAAAAACGGACAACTAAAGACCTTTGGTTATGGGGCTTTGGTTGTGAGTTTTGGCCTAGAGAGGGTTCCTATGCTGATCCCACAACACCTTACTGTTGGAGCTGGGCTTCCTCGAGAGCCCAAACTGATGCGATGGGTCGCAGTCATGGCTCGTCACCCGGACGAGAGGACAGAGGTTGCTCGATTCAAACCTGAGTATTTCCAATGGCTGGAAAACCAGGCCTTTTCCATTCAGGACTTCCCTTACACTGGGATATATTTTCGTGGTGACCCAGACATGGTTCTTCCACCAGGAGAGCAGTGGGACGAGTCAGGTAAAATCCTTTTCAACATTTTTCCTATTTTAATTTTTTGTTATTTTTTCATCGTCTCAAAACTGATAGTAAAAATTTCAAATGCAGATGTGGGTCCACAACGACCAGCTGCTCTCCGGCCTTACGAGATGAGGCAACCAGTTGCACCCGCGCTAGCCCCATAGGACGAATCAGTAGAGGTTTTGGCCGAGTTGGAGGGTCATCTCGAGCGCTTGACAGGAGATATTCCTGAGACCACTATAGACGACATTCCTCGTCGACTTCAGCGCTATGTGATTAGGGTCCCGAGACCTTTTAGGAGGTTCCTTTGCAAGGTGGCCCGTGCAGTGGTTTCTTATAGAGATCATCACTAGTGATAGGATGATCGCCTATTGTGGGCACATGTGACATTTTTGTTTTTTGTACTTATCATTTTTGCCGATCATAAGGTGTTTTTCAACCTATGATCGAGGACGATGTATTTTTGACACACTCCTATATATATATATATATATATATATATATATATATATATATATATATATATATATATATATATATATATATATATATATCACTATTACCGGCTTATCTTGTAAATCATGTTATGGAATGGTTTTAAATTTACATGTATGATTATTGCAAATGTCTATTTAACATTCGAGAAGCAATTGCATCTGCTAATGTATTTAAATACCTTGGAATATGCTGATATTCAATATAATCAAATTCACATTCCAAGAGACGCACTCTCAAAAATAATCTTAATAACACTGGATTTCTAATGGCATACACTCTATTAAGCTGTAATACAACGAGTTCAGAATCTAACCTCACTATCAAACTCTGAATCCCAAATGAAATAGATTCAGATAATAACTCAATCATTGCACTATACTCGACAATGTTGTTCGTTGTTTGACTGAGGCATACCCGATGCATAGATACTAACTCGTCAGAGGGCGAATAGATAACCCAAGTTGCGGAAGAGATGTTCCGTGTATTACGACAAGCACCATCAGCGAAACCAATGTATGTTTGGAGAGGCATCGACATCTGCAATATCAAGAGTAAAACCAAGATAAGCAGGAATAATAACGAAAAAACACTCTCTAAGCTAAGCACACTGTTTAAACTAAAACACACCAGCTAGAAAGAGAAAACTATCCTAACTAAATCTCCATACCCATTCTTTTAAGCGTAATACCTCTTCAAACAAAGGCCATTTCTAGGTTTACCCAAAGAGTCCCCATCAAAGTCTACCAATTCATAAGCCCCTTTGGCTAGCTTTCGCTTTACAACATAGGGACCATGCCACATAGGAACGAATTTTCCAGCACCTAATTTATCATTAGCTTGAGCATAAACTAAGACTAGATCTCCTTCCGAAAAATTTCGAGGGGTCACATTTCGATCATACTGATCTTTCATGCGTTTTGCGTGAGTCTCGATCACCAATGCAGCATCACGTCGATTCTCATCTAATTGAGCCAAGTATAACAAACACTTTTCCACTTCGGAAGTGGCTGGAAGTAACTCGATGGTCATTTTCAGTGATGGGATTTCGCATTCAATGGGTAACATGGCTTCCAAACCATAGACTAGTTGGAAAGGAGTGAACCCTGTTGATGTTTTTACTGAAGTTCGGTACGCCCAAAGCACTGAAAATAGCATGTTGTGCCAATTCGACCGATGAATCCCAATGATTCGTCGGATCATGATAACTAAAACTTTGTTGATGGACTCAACCAGACCATTTGCTTGTGGATAATAAGGGGTTGAACTATCGTGACGTAAACCAAGCTGGCCCGTAAGTTCGATCATCATAACGTTTCGAAAATGACGCCCATGATCAGTGATTATCGCTTGAGGGAAACCAAACCTAGCAATTATATGATTGAACACGAAAATTGCAGTTGTCTTGCCGTCTGCCTCGAATGTAGGCATCACCTCGGCCCACTTAGTAAAATAATCTACCGCAAGGATGATATACACATGCCCCCCGGCCGAGTGAGGGTTACATGTAATAAAATCGATACCCCATTTGGAAAAAGGACCAACAACAATTATAGGGTGGAGAGGAGTAGGTGGAGCACGCATCTTACGATAAAAAATTTGGCAATTGTGGCATTTTCGGACCGCCGTAATACAATCTTTAGATAAAGACGGCCAGAAGTAGCCAGCGCACAATATCTTTTGGGCTGTGGCAAACCCAGACATATGATCGCCATACACTCCAGAGTGACAGTAATTTAGAACCCTTTCAACTTCCTCGTGAGTTAAGCAACGTCGAAAAACAGAATCCGCCCCATGACGATAAAGAGTATCTCCAATAATCCTGAATTGTTGGGACTGGAATCGAATTTTTCGACGTTCTGACCTTGAAATTTCTGGCCAAAAGGATTGGGTCGGGAGATAAACGATGATATCCCCATACCATGGATCTAAAGTGCTAATTAGAAACAAGGATTCGTCCACAATGGGCTCCTCCGCCACAGTTTCCGTGTCAACACGCGGGAAGTCACATATTAACTCCGCAAAACCTAAAGATTTCTTAGACTTGGATTTCTCAAATTCCAAGTCGAACTCTTGCAGGATAACGATCCATTTAGTGTACTTGCCCCCTAGCAATTGCTTGGTCAAAATGTAGATCATAGGGTTGCAATCCGAAATTACTGTAGTTTTACGTAGTAGAATGTAGTGACGAAAACGTTGGACAGCTTGAACGGCTGCCAATGCCAATTTCTCCACATGTGAGTATTTTAGCTCAGTTGGATTTAAAGTTCGACTAAGGTAATATATCACATGTTCAGTTCCTGATTCATCTTCCTGAACTAAGACCATGCCAATGGTGGAATGAGAAGCGGCGAGATACAAGAAGTAATCCTGGTTGTAGTTGGGAGGATGCAATAACGGTGCATGGGTCAACGCGTGTTTGAGTGCATCAAAATATTTCTGAGCTATCTCATCCCAATAAAATGGAGTATTCTGTTTCAACAACCGGGTAAAACCCTTTGTAACCTCGGCGTAGTTAGGAATGAATCGTCGTAAAAAGTTTGCTTTCCCCTGCAAACTTTGGAGTTGGCGAAGACTCGAAGGAGGAGGCAATTTGATGATAGCTTCGACCTTTGAGGGATCAATGCGAATGCCGGCTTTCGAAACTACAAACCCCAGCAATCGACCCGTTTCTATACAGAAGACACATTTGTGTGGGTTCAACCGAATACGATAATGCCTACACCTCATAAAGATTGCTCGTAAATGGACGAGATGATCAGCTCGATGTAATGAATGAGCAGGCAAGTCATTGAGATAAGGCTGCACAATGTGCTTGATGTCATGAAACGCATAAGACATCACCCTTTGAAAAGTTGCTCCAGCATTCTTAAGCCCAAAAGGTAATTTGCAATAAGCAAATGTCCCCCATCGACAAATGAACGTCGTTTTTGGTTGATCGGCAGGTAGAATGTTGATTAGATTGTATCCGGAAAAACCGTCCATAAAGGAGAATATTTCGCTACCGGCACAATCATCAATGATTTGATCGATATAGGGAGTTGGATAATTGTCCTTTGGATAGGCTCGATTAATGTCCCTATAATCGATGCATATTCTTATTGTTCCCTGTTTTTTGTTAACCGGAACAATATTTGATACCCAATCCATTAACGGGATCGGATAAATGAAACCTGCTTTCAACAGTTTTTCAACTTCTGCTTTAATTGCAACAGCTTTTCGTGGGTGAATCTGACGCAAACGTTGCTGGACGGGTTTAGCGTCCGGGTAAGTCTTGATTTCATGAACAATAATGGCGGGATCAATTCCTGGCATTTCCTCATAGGACCAGGCAAACACGTCGCAGAATTCTTGAAATAGGGCCTTATATAATTGACTTTTGTCATCTGTACACGAGGCACCTATATGAATGTTCTCAACAATTCCGGGCTTAACCGAAATGTCAATAGGAATAGTTCGAGAGATGTTTCCCAAATTTAACTCTGAATCAGGATGTTTCATTGGATTATGAGGTTCCTTGACATATTCAGTTGTAAAAATTGATGAGAAATCATTTTCAAAACGATCATTCGGAGGTAAAAACGAAGATCTGTGATGGAGATCTTCCCATGGTAAATCATCTACACATAGGATTTCACGAATTTGCTCATCAGAGTGAACAAGTTCAGAAAACGTGGTTAAATCCGAGGTTGATGTGAAAAGTGATTCTTCACAGACCACATTCATTAAGTCATTTTCGGTTGAACACGGGTCGGCAAAAGACTGCACGGCTTCATAGGCAATTTCATATGGACTCAAAGGCATGGAATTACCAAATGAGTCTATCTCAGATTCAGAAGGGATGATCCAAGGATCATCATAAATAATGGTGTCTGATGTAATCATATGAATGGTTGCAAATGAAGATGATACGTTGATTGGAGGAAAAGGAAAAGTTCCCAGTAAACCGGCATCTTTAACTAATCCTACTCCAACATCCTTATATGGGATAGTCGTTTTACCAAAATGCTGAATACTCTTCGAAGAGGCTGGGTCAGATGAAAAGTAATCTAGCTGGTCTATTGTTACGATCTTTCCATTGTGTGGAAACTTTATTACTCGAAAGACCGATGAAACGACCGCTGTCATAGTGTAAGACCAACTTCGACCCAAGAGAAGGTTGTAATCTAGAGGGGCATCAACCACCTCCACATCTAGACTAACGGTTTTTCCTTCAACCCCTATAGGCAAATCCTGTAGAATGCCAAAAGGATGAAACCCACGGCCATCAAAGGCCTTTAGAATTGTCGGGGATTGATTTAGCGAAGGAGAACCAAGAGATCTCCAACACTGTATCGACATAATACACGTTGAGGCTCCCTCATCAATTACAGTCCGATGAATAGGCCTGTTTTTGATTATCACTGGAATCTGTAAAGCCAGTTGATGAGGCAACTGCGGTGTACTATTTTCTAGATCGAAAATTATTAGGTTCGGGTCTTGAACATCAACAACTCTTATAGCCAACAAAAGTAATTTACGTTGTGCTGGGCATGATTGCAGCACTTCCAAAGCTGACATTGCTGAGGGTGAAACAGCTAAATCCTCAACAATGTTATAATTCTGAGCTGCTCTCACATGTGGATTGAAAGCTAACTTTCGAAGTATACCCTTGGCGGGCGGTTTGATTACCAAGTCTGGATTAGGTTTCTCGATTTGTAGTGGATCGGAACCGGGAGCTGAGGTTGATGGATTAGAATGAGAAGATTCTGCTTCTTTACCATCAACAGGACTCTTACTACCCTGATCTTGCGATCGAGTCGCAATCCTAACATGGGACATCATCAGTATGGGTTCTTCATTGGCACTCGAGGATGAACCTATCATCTTACTGTCTTGAGCCGGAAAAGGATCCTTCAAAACAACAGGAGTTTGGGAACCTTTGACAATCTTCGCAACCTCTGCACGATGAGGGCAGTCTCTTGTAAAATGTTCATCATCACAAATGAGACAAGGATAACGAGGTTTGTGCTTTTCATCATTGGATTCCGCCTTTTCAGGTTTCTCCTTTGAACTTTTATCCGTTTTAGTCTTCTTCTTTCCTTTCTTCTTCCCACCGGATTTTGATTTGGCTGTAGATGACTCTACAACGTGAATATCGGTGGAAATCTCTGCTGAAGAATCTCCTGTTGGGGAATCAGGAAAGGTTATAATGGGAGAAGAATTCTTGGAAGACTTCTTCTTACTTTTAGTGTTAACCGTGCCAATCATACCATCGGTGGCATGAGATCCCGAAGGAGCTGCAGCGATTTGGTTTTGCTTGGGAAGATCGGGGATTTTTTCCTGTAATGTACCCGACTGAGTGTAGACCAAGTCAAGGTACTGTGCTTGAGCAATGACTTGCTCCTCAGTAACAACTCGGCTTTAGCAACATCTTCAGTGATCTTTGGCAACAAAGATTTTACAAACCACTCAGCCAAGATTTGATCCGGAATAAATACCTTCACTAAACGACGTCGACATCTCCACTCATGAATATGATCTGAAATGTAAGTGGATGTCGATTGTTTTAGCGAAGTTAACAATTCCGTGCCATTGTCATATCGGACTGGCAACTGAAAATGAGTTAAAAACGAGGTAGCTAACTGACTAAAATTATAAAAAGTGCCTCGTGGTAACTCAATGTACCACTTGGCCGCGAGACCAATTAGAGTGCACTGGAAAAGTCTAAGACAGATTGAATCATCTGTAATGGAGTTAGACGCACATCAGAGGTGGTAAATCATCACATGGTTCGACGGGTCCTCTCCTGATTTACCTTCGAATTTGGGAATGTCACTGGGCAACTTATTCGGCATTGGTGGCCAAAAAGGAAGATAATTAATGGGATCGTTCGTTAGGCACGACAAGTCAGGTAAGTCCAAAGTTGCGATAAACGGTAACTGCCGATTAGGGTCCCTAAAACTCTGGGTCATGAGACCAGCCCCAGGAGGAGGATATCTAGGATAACTAGGAATAGGAATCGCGTTCGGGATATTGTATCATCCCGGAAAACCAGGATTAACCAGACCGTACTAGGGTTGTTGAGGTTGTTGATAAGTGTACCCAGGATACGGTTGATACTGATAGACTGGCTGCTGCACAGCATTACCAAATTGGTACTGTCCCTGGTACGGTTGATAGGTAAGTTGTGGTTGACTTGTGACAACCGTACTTAAACCAGGTTGTCCTACAGGCATCTGAACCGAAGTTTGAATCGTAGATCCAGACGGTGGTAAAGATGTCTGAGGAGTAGATACAGGAACAGTAGAAACCAGAGCTGTTGATACTCCAGAAGTAGGTGGGGTAGATTGAACAGATGTTGCGGCAGTTGTAGCAGTCGTTTGAGGCAGAGTACGAGGTGTACTAGGCCCAGGCTGAGAAACTACCGAAGGTACAGAAGTTTGAATGTTAGACTGGACTGGTTGTTGGGGTGTACCAGAAACTAAGGGTTGTCCAGTTTGAGACGACAACTGTACACTTGGCTGCAACACCTGTTGGGTTTGTGATGGATCCCACACTATATTCATTCCGGGGTACTGACCCATAACTGGTTGAGAATACTGAGGACCATAACCGGGTTGAGGGTAGGATTGATAATTGAAAGGTACATTTCCCGTTCCTTGAACAAACGTTTGACCTTGGGGTGGTTGGAAACCTTGATTCGAGTATTGACCTTGGGTTGATACCCTTGAGGCACATACTGATACTGGGGTTGACCTTGAGGTATAAATTGATACTGGGGTTGACCTTGGGGTACATATTGAGTCTGGGGTTGACCTTGAGGAACGTACTGTCTGATAGGTATGTACTGTCCTTGAGGTTGCCCCCCAGATGCAAATTGTGTACCTTGAGGTTGCCCCCCAGGCGTTAATTGAGGCTGCCCCCCAGGCGGTAACTGGCCACCTTGAGGTTGAGGATTGGGAATAGAACCTGACATCATAAGAATGTCTTCTACGCTCAATGGCTTAGTACCATTGTTTCCAGTTAATAACCCTTGTTCAACGGGTTGAGGAGATGCTCCTGAAAAAGTACCAGAAAGTGACTGATACCCGGAGGGAACAGAAGGACCGCCGTACAAAAAAGATTCGGGCGATTAAGTAAACATGGATGAATTTCCTGCCATATTGACGGGAGTATAAAAACCTCTAGGTGTTGGGTGATAAGGAGCACGAGGTGGTGAAAAACTTAACCCTGAGTTTTCTATAAAATCAGTCAAAGAAAGATACCAAGAACTACTCCTAGGTGGACTGTAAAAAGTTGATTCACTCTCCCTTAGTTCGATAACAGGTTGAGTTTCAGGGATAGGGATGCCTACTTCTTCTTTCGGAGCAAGTTCTTCAATAGAAATAAGTCCAGAAGGAAGATCTTGGGTGATTACTCTTTCTACCCTAGGTGAACCAGGACCACTAGAAGTTGGAGAAACAAACCCCGATGTCGGAGTAGCAGCAAATTCACTTTCAGGCTCGGATATTTTGGGTTCTTCACCTATATCACTAGTAGATGAAAAGCTACCAGCGATTTCAGAGACAGACACTGTCTGTGGATTATAATCTGCTACTAACGGTTGAAAATCAAGATGTACTATCAAAGAAGATTCTCCTTCCTCAGGTGACCTAACTCTACTGTCTCTAGGAGTTACGAGGACTTTTAAGCCTTCAAGTTGGCTTGGTACTTCCTCAGGAGGTTGGCCCCGAAGTCTACAGGACTTCCTCAATAACTCAGCCATGTTTACAAACTCAGGAGACTGGCCCCGAAGTCTACAGGACTGTCTTGGTAATTCAGCCACAGTTGAAAACTTTTAACTACTTCACACGCAAACAAAATAAAATTTCAATGAGAAGCACCTAAAGTCTCTAAAGAACCAAACAAATTTGAATCACATGCCTAAAGAATCTAGGAGATCAAACACACACAAACAGTAACTTTCCGGACTAAAAGCACTAGTTGGTGATGAAATCCAACATCGCAGAGTTCAATACAGAAATGGCGGTTGGAACAGTTACCCCGACAACCTGCTTAATGAATAGACTGGCACAAGTTCCTCCACTTAACCGTCTCGAGTGAAGTGAACCCCCCAGAAAATCCAAGTGAGTCTAGCCGACGTCTGCTCCAGGTACAGTGGGATCTTCCCACCACTATCACCTTAGGAAGAGTCCTAAAGAATATGGCCACTAAGGTTACCAACTGAGACAAATACACCTGGGGGAACAGTCTACGATCCGATATGCATGCAAGGGCAGAGTAGCAAGCTCAATCCCCTTGAAGGCTCCTTGACATAATCCAAGGTTTACCAACAAGTGACTACAGGCTCCTTGACAATGGTTAATCCGAGGTTTACCATTTTTAATACGTGAATATCTGGCGTCGTTCCCAATGAGCAAGGATTGATTCCCACACTGGTTCGGACACGATCTCGTGCTTCTCCTTTAAGAGGAGCTTTCCCAGAGTATAAATGCAATAATTGGATTTCTTCCCTACGACAAGATACAACTACTTGTTTGTTTTTACTGTCTTGGAGAGTTAATTACTCTCCTACTCCAAGACACTAGCCGAAGCTAAGTTGGTGTATCAGAGCCCTAGAAATAAAAATGTTACTAGGTGAATTTTACTTTAAGCGTTAATTTTAGTGGTTTTTGTTTAAGTCCAAAGGTGCGGAGATGAAACTCGTGGTATGAAGACTCGACTCAAAATCACTAAAAATGCACCTAAGATGATCTAAACAATCTTTTTCTCTTCAATGAACTTCTAAACTAAGAAAGAGTTTGAGAATGCAAATACTTTGTAAACACAAATCTTTATCAATTAAACAAACTAAAAGAAGAGCTTTTCCTTTCCAAAGCACTCAAAACGAGACAACTAGTTATTTCACAAAAATTTCCCCTTTTTGTTTCAAAGCACTCAATCACTACAAAAAACAAACTTTTTCAAAAGAGATTTTTTTTATATTTTTTATAAAACAATCAAAACTAATGAAAATGACTAACTTTGAGATCTACAAATTATAAAAACATATTTGAAGTCAAAGCCTACTAAAAGTCTTTTTTAAGGATGTTTTACTTAGCTAGATGTAAGCTAAGGACCAATTTATGCAGAATCACAAATAAGTCAAGAACAACCAATTTTGTTTTCTTTTTGAAAATGAAAATCCAAACTTTCAAATACAAGCTTTTCGAAGTTTTGTAAAGAGAAAACTCAAAGCGGATTCCTCAAACAAGGGGAGATTTCATAAAGGGTCAAACTCATAAGAAAGCTGGTAGACACTAAGGTGATTTGAAGTCCCTACAGCTTCTAAGCTTAGAGCCACTACACAACCAAAATGAAAACAAACCCAACAAGCAAAACTCCTAGGAATTTCACCTAAAATCCTAACACTAACGAAATCAATCCAAGGAAAGCTTCTGACAAGTTATATGCAGGTCTGGGCAGTGGATAAAAATTTCTAAAGACAAACTAAGCTGACTAACAGAGGAAATCTTAGGGTTTTCAAAATTTTGACAGGGTTCGCAGGCCCACAGTTGGCACAGGTGCGGTCCCGCTCTGTGCTAAAAGCCAAGCTACGGGTAGGTACGCACTGTGTCAAACGGCTAGGGTGCAGTCCTCCCCCAAAGCTATGAAAACGAAAAAATAACCCTGGATCTACAAACTCTACCCACTTTTACACATAACAAGCCAAGAACAGAAACAAAAATAGAGTTTCTCAGGTCAAAGTAAAAACAAGGAAAACAATCAATTCCCCAGTGGAGTCGCCATTTTGTCACACGGAGTAAGTCGATCTTGCGGACAAGATAGACCTTCCTAGAATGTAAAGAAGACCTAATGACAAGCAAACCAACCAGACACTATCTTTCTCTAAATATGCTTTGATAAAAAAATAGCAAACAATTGTTTTTAGGGCCTACCTTAGGTCCAACGCAAGCTTGTGGATGCCCTTGCTCCTTTGATCCAAGTGAGCTCCTTTCCACGAATCTGCAAACACAAACAAGGCAAACAAATTAAATAGCACTTGAAAAGCCAATTGCATAAAACATATTTAACATGAAAGTCAAGGAGTCCATGTAACAAATAACATAAGATACTTGTTGAGAAAAATGAGTTTGATTGTATTAATTCAAAAGAAGAAGAACTTTACAACCTTTGCCTTGACGCTGTACAAGCTCCTCCCAGGGTCCAGCAAGAAGTCTCCTCTACTTTGACAAGTTTCACTCACTCCCCAATGAAGCCAAAAAGATGTGTGATCTCTCCTCTTAAGCTCAACTAGGAAGTCTTGATTTCACCAGCATTTACCCTAAAAATTGTTCAGCTTCTAACCTCTCCAGCAACCAGCCCAATGCCTGTATTTATAGTGCAATGGAGGGAGGTTACTAGGTCCTCCTTCAAAGGGATAAAACCCTCCTTCAAAGGGATAGCTCCTCTCATCAAGGGATTAGCTCCTTCTCTTTTGGGATGCATGAACCACCTCGGAGCGAACAATCCACGTCAAAATTCCTTCTAGAAACCTCTAGAATTAACCCAAAGTGAGTTTTTTAAGATAAAACTTGCGCCTTTTGACTTTCACAGGGGTACGCACCTACACCATTAGGGACAGAGCAGACAGGTCCGCAGTTTTTGTACACAGAAGGTGCGGGACCGCAGGTGACCATGAGAGAAAGTGCGGAACCAGAGTTACATTGATTTTTAATGTCTTTCTCTCATTTCCAAAGCTTGATTTGAAGAACTGAGGTCTGAGACTTGCTCAGGAGGACAGTACAAGTGATGATAGACCCATACTGACTGTAAATAATCACGGTGACGATATTTTTGTGTAACACTACCTGGTCTACTCTAAATGATATATGTATCTGTTTACTTATGCATGCATGTATAGCTATCTTTGTATGTATGTATGAATCTTTCTGAAAGGTGTTGTTGGTTTAACCATCACTTTGGATTGCTTGCTAATTTTCCTTCCATGTTTGATGCATATTCACTTGTGTGTTCCCTTCTTAGCTATGTGCTATTGCAGGTTTCCAAGGGGCACACTCATCTCAACCCTCGTGTGTCAGAACCTCTCATGCACCTTCCTTGGCTCACCGCAATTGTCACACGCTTGCTACCAACAGAGTTATCTTACTTGCCTCTATACGAAATCACGGTTAAGGCATTACTGTATGACCCACTGTTGGGACTCCTACACCAAATGGTCTGAGGTCTAATTGGGACTTCTTAACAGTTAGATCCCCTGACATGTTGGCGGTTCCAACACCATCAATAGAGTCATATACAAAAATACTACATAGAGCAGTAAACAAATTAAACTAAAATGAAAAGAAAATCACTATTAACAATGTAACTATTAAGAATATCTATGATAATTTCTTAGCGTTGGGTGATCTGAATTGATTGGAGGAGAAGGGTTGTATAGTATAATAGCTTCCATGCACTTCATTTTCTCATCCTTGATTTGATAGAGAAAGTGTAATTCCTCCATGCAAAGGAGGAGTTCATCCCGACTTTCATTACGCTCAAATAAAATTTTTCTTAGAAATTGCTTGTGGTGCCGATATAGATCAATTATTAGGAGATATTGATTCTAGTGACCTATATACATACCTAGGTTTGGAACCGAATTGGAGATTGACACCCTGACCTCTTCATTTGGGACAACTTCTCATTCCTCGGTCACTTCTTGTTCAATATCCTCAATTTCATGTTGCACCACCAAAAGATTGTGTGCTTGGTATCTATCAGATGAAGCATGCTATCTAGTTCAAGATTGAGTATTGTTGAGGCTATCTCACCCCTCATATCCCCCCTCAAGTGATCTCCTTGGTGGGGAATGAGGACCAAATACGGATAGCTATCAAGTATAAAATAAAGGCATATAAGTTAGACGAGAGAGGGGGGAGGGAAAAACCATAGTGAGGGAGAAAGGTGGCAGGAGACTTTGGATGCATACCGATTAACAAGGTGAAATGCACGACCAACGGTAAGGGGATATCTTTGGTGTGAAGTCCCAATTAGACCTCACATCATTTGGAATAGGAGTCTTGTCCTCTATATGCGACATGTTGCAACCATGTTTGTATCTTTTCTCTTTGGTCTTGAATAAAGAGATGTTAATGTGAGGCAAGTGTGAAATACTTGAAGAGCGAGGACGAATAAACCTACAAATGATAAACTTGCAATATAAAATATAAGATCATAACAACACAACAATAATACTAAGTATATTTCAAGAGGAATCAGTTAGCTAAATCCATCTAAGACATACAATAGTTGAAGAGCACTAGTAATTAATTGCAAAGTAGTCCAAAACTAATAACTATTGTTATGCATGGAATGAAAGAGTGGAGATCCAATAAACATATAAACAATAAGCCACGATTTAGTTCATCAACCTATAACCCATGTGAAAGTAGACATGCACACATAATATAAGTATCATATAGCCATTACAACCACCATGACAATGCACAAAAATATATGCCAAGAGTAAATAGATTCTCATTGATAATGTTACAATTTCAAGTACATGTACCACAGGTCCATCAAAATTTAATAGTGGAAGGCAGGTTGCTCATACCATTCCGTAAAATAAGTCCCTAAATTCATCATAACTCAATCCAAAATCACCAAGTATAAGTGGGACTTCGCATCGAGGATATTCCCTTACCATTGGCAGTGAGCTCAAGAACTAGAGGAACGTAGGGAAAATGGGGAAAATCCAAGACACGAAAATCTTAAACAATTTTTTGATAAAGAAAGGAACAAATAGTAAGAGGGGATAAAAGATACCTGAGACTTAGAGTAATGAGCTATGAGGAAGGAGAGCAATGAATATGGCACACCCATTCAGTGTGAGAAATCAATTGGGGCTTGTTGCAACATGTGTTCCTATAGGAGCATTTAGCCAAGAAGAACCATGAAAGCATCCAATTCATACAGGACCAATATTCCACCGACGCTCCTTACAACATGAGTGCATGGAGAAGCAGAGAGGATAATTGACAAGTATGTGGAGAGAAGAAGGAAGGGACCAAGCCAGGAGGGCCTAGTCCTTCCAATTGCTTTGCTTCAATAGGAGGGTAGGAAAAATCTTGAAAATACAAAAAGTTACCAAAATTTCGTGTGTTTCTCTGATGAATGATGCAAAAATAAACTGAAGGGAGAATATTCATGTTTGATCTCTATAACAGCTAGGTCCAACCTTGAAGTGTGCAACTCCTTTAATGGCAGCCTCCAAATCAAGAGGTGGTCTCATGGAAAATTGAATGCAAGGTGATGGGTGATTAATCAAGGTGGCTATCACTCGAATCAACAATTTAAATTAACAAATTTAAGTTGTTTTTTCCCGATCATTCGATCAAATTGATCATTAGAGGAAATTTCAGCCTAAAAGTGGCCTCCTAAGGAAAAACATAAAATAATAGTTAAAATAATAAAATAAGAGTAGTGAATTATGGAGGGAAAAGAAGGAAACTACTCTTTTAATTATATTTTTGGTTTATCTCCTTATAGGTTTACTCAAATGTTAAGTGTAGACACTCGTGGATGCAGAATTAAATTATGCATCCAATGAGTACCCATTATGCATACTTTTGAGAAGACCCACATTGATAGAAAATGAAGATACATCAAAAAAGCATGTTGAACACTTTTTTTAATGTATCTACAATTTTTATCAATGTGGGTCTTCTCAAAAGTATGCATAATGTGTACTCATTGGATGCAGAATTTAATTTCACATCCAACGAGTGTCTACACTTGAAATTTGAGTAAACCTTTAAACACTTGAAATTTGACTAAACATTTAAGGAGATAAGCAAAAAAAAAGTAAAAAAAAAATAATTATTTTTTTGCTTCCCTCCAAACTATTTATATGTACACCTTTTTAAATTTAAAGGATTTCGATTGGTTTACATATTATAACATGGACATTACGTGAAAAATTCATGGGCACGTTTAGGCTAAAATTTCCTCTAGTGGCATGGGGATTTAAGGAGGGAAACTCTCCTCCTTGCAACCGGTTCTCCTTGTATCTCGAATGTTCCCTAGAGTGTGGTCCAAGCTTCAAGATACCCCCATTAGGGAATTGTTAACTTAAACTAGAATGTTGTGGCATTCCTGGAAAGAGTTATCTTTAAGTGAAGGAGGCTAAGAGATTGTTGTAAAGGGATCCTCTTTAGAACATCTTTTGATGGCTAAAAAGTCAACAACCTTATTGTTTGAGAACCAAACATGGGAAGTGAGGACCACTAGGATGTTAGGTAGTGCAGATTGGAACAAATTAGATAGTTTTGTATCCTTTAGCTAATTGAAATATTCTTAGAATTACCTCCATTGAGATGATGTTTTACTTTGTTGATCACTTTTTGGGAGACCCCCCTCTATTATCAACCTTGAAAAGGAAATTTGACTTGCATAAGAAAGACCCATTGGCAGAGAAAAAATTCTACTACCTTGTTTTTGTTGTGACCGATGGCTCGTAAATAGAAGAAGAGAGCATGTCCTTTCTTGTTTCCAAAGATGCATCCATAACCAGCTTGTATTGGATTACCCTTAGAAGCATTATCGAAATTTAGTTTGATAAAAGAAGGGAGATAAAGGGACCAAGAGGTAGGGGGACAATAAGAGGGAAAAGTTTGACGAGACAATGATGTGGGGATGATGGGAACATTGAAGATATTTTTGAGAATTCAAAAATCTTGGGAAGGAGAGGACCAGGCATATGTGGCCCAAAGGGAGATTAGAGAAGTTCCTTTCACCACATTAATGATTTTAGACTAGTTTAAGTTCTTGGGGAGGGATTGGCTCTTGAATATTCTGTTGTTCAGTTCTTTCTAAATGCACTAGTTAAGTAGTTTAGGCATCAACATCCAAGCTCTATTCAAAATAGAATTCTCAAAGTGAGAGGGGATCCAATTTGCAATACTTTTTTCAATGTTATTGAGGTCTCTTTCTAAATGCTTGAAGAGAGTGTTCACTTGATCAGATATATCATCTAAGAAGATATATGTATTGAATAGGTGATTAACATCTTTCTGGCTGTTGTGAGATAATTGAAAAAGGGATGATACCTCGAACCCATGCTTAATCAACCTATCCCCCCTCAAGGTGCTTTTTTGGATGATGAGACAAACAAAGTGTGCCCCTTTTGGCCATATTTGTTTCCCCATATGTGATTCCAAACCTTTTGTGAGGGTAATATTTATGTCCTACAACTAAAGAGTAGGTCTCCTTGGTAGTGAATATTCCATTACATCCATATCCCCAATAAAAATTTTCTATGCCAGATTGAATTGGTATTTTCCTCAATTAGAAATAAAGTCAAAATTGATCCATGGTATCCTCATCCCCTTGATATGACCAATTGTCTTTTTTTTTCAAGTTCTCAAAAAATCAAATGGGGAAGCATTCTCCCAATAATCTTCTACATTTATGCAATGATGGGACTGCTATCACTCAGGTTGTCCCTTGGCTCCTTAAGGGATACGGCCGAGGTAACCACAAACCAATCTTTGGGCTGCAGGTCCTAGCCTACCTGCAGTCAGAGAGGGCTCTCTCTTTAATATTTAACTTTGTTTTGGGTTGATTTTAGGCTAGTTATGGTGTACATGGGTTTTGTTTTGATTTTGGTGGGAAGGATGATGTTTTCAAGCAGAGTTGAGATGCATAGAGTGAGAAGTTCAAACCATTGGGCATGGAGTCATGGATTAGGGCTTGCTGTTGCGTTTTCTTGGTCACAAGAGGAATACAGAGCAGGATAGCTACACATAGAACAATATCAGGCTGGAATAAAGATGGAATGAAGGTCAGAGATGAAAGGCAACTAAGAATCTTTCATTAGCTAACAGAGAGGGAAGGTGGATGAAAGTTTGTCTAGGAGCAGTCAAGAATTCCTAAATAACAGTCATATGTGAAAGAAACAGGGTAAACATGATCATTTAAGTATGCATATCCATAACCATTTATGAAGAAAACATATAGAAATAACAAGAACTGAGCATAGGGTGCAGTCAAGCAAAAACTAAGCTATTCTTCTTTCTTGCTATTTAGATGGTAACACAATGGTGGCATAAACATATGTAAACTGTAAACAGAGGTAGGAAAACACTTATTGAGCCATGTAGTAGCACAGGAATTCCACAGTCACTCTTTGGCCATTAAATAACACAATAGTCAGTTCTTCATCCAAAGCATTCCAACAGTGTTTGGTTATAGAGCTCTCAAAGAATACAGCGCAAGTCTAGAATGAGGATTATCAACCAACCAACCCCAAATATGTTCTATGGGGAGGTATATATACAAAAACAAGATACAAAATATCTAGGTGATGACTCTTCAAGCAATAAATTATATCACCAACTCTTGTCAGGGAGTAAATGAAGCATTAAACACTGCAGTTAATATTGGCTTGCTAGCTGTCTATTTTGTCAGAAAACTTTGACTTTCTGGGCTGAATGAGTCGGCTGCCTGCTGCGCATTTAATTTGCGTTTTTTGGGCCTGCTGCTGGTACGCTGCCTGTTGCTGTCTGGGTCTTCATCCTGTGTGCTCGGCTTCTTAGCATTTGATGAGCTGTAGTTATCATTTCAATTTTGCTTTATGCTGATTTACCTTTGACAGGTGTATCGTGCCATCTGTATATGTTGAACTGTAGCTTGATCAAAAAAGAATTAATAAACAAAATCACCTGAGCAATGTCTCTATCATCCCTTTCCACCAATCCTCTGTAGGTAGCTGATGCCTTTGTATCTTTACCAGTGTTTCATCAGCTTCTGTGTATCTATGAAAAGTGGGCTGGAATTCGAACAGGTGGTTTATCTCATGTGCAATGTAGAATAGATTTTCTAATTTATCAAAGACACTCTGTCCTGATGGAGGCCCTGTATCTTCTGAAGTACTTGAGGAAGCTGTGATTTGGTTGGCAGCAAAATTATTCACTCTGTTGGCATAAAGGTCATGTGACAGCAGTCTTCCAGCACTGGTTAATAAACTTGGTAGCCCTCTGCTATGTAATGCCATGATCTTTGTCTTGAACTCATCCACCTCTGTTTGCATTTCTTGGCATTTTCTGTCCAATGTCTGCACAAAATTCCTAAGGGTTAACACCCTTTTTATTAGCAAAATAGTTTCAGTCCTGTTACTGATTCCTAATGCTGCCAGCTGCCCTTTGGTGCGAGTATTCAAAAATTGGATCATTCTATTTTCTTGCTCAGGCATATTTCTTAAGGATGCTCTAGCCTTTTGGTTTTCAAACTGAGCCAAGTTTATCAAATCCATTTGCTCATGAATGGTTTCAATGGATTGCCATTGGTCTGTAACGGATTGGCCAATTTTGGCCCACAAGATTTTCTTGATGTCTGCTAGGGTCCTATCAAAAGTGAGCTCTTTCTCCAGCTCCTTTATTCTTCTTTCCAAGGCTTTGACTTCTCTTGTCTTCTCAGCTACATCCTGCTTTGATTTGTCATATTTTCCCTCAATTGTAGCCAGCTTTTCCTTGGTTTCTTTCAATTATGTCATTTGCAATTCCAGAGCTTCTATTTCCTTCATCATATTGTCCATTTTCAAGCTGGTGCCTTACTCTGTAGGCGCTGAAGTAGTGGCTGAAATTGGTGCTGAGCTTGAAGCGCCTGCTTGTGATGTTGTAACAGTGGGAGGGATTGTTGTGGTGGCCATGGGAGGAGCAGTTGTAAGAATCTGAGCTGTTTGAATTGGCTGAGGGGCCAACTCTCCCTGTCTTCCCTGTAATGATGCCTCTAAGGCACTCTCTGTCTCTATCAACCTTTTATGTAAGGTTGTAAGCAAAGCTACCACATCCTGCTCCTCTTTTTGTTGTGCCAGCTCTGTAGCTTGAGGATGCAATGTGGGTGACAGCCTGATTTGTCTTCTTAGGGCAGCTATGTCTTCATCCTTCTTTTTTATCAAAGCTTGCACACCCTTGGGATCAAAGGGATCATGTCCCAGCTCTATGATAATCTCCTCCAAGGACTTGATTCTATTGTCCTTGGCCTGTGATGAAGATTTCTCCAACTCAAGTTGGGCAGCAGTGTTGTGCAAAGAGTTTTGCAATATGTGGGCTAACAATGTCTTATCTGCTAGAGTAGAATATACCATCTCCCCAGTCTGCTTGTGCAATTAAATCTGGTCCATCGGATGGATGTCCTTGGCAAACAATTCAAGATTAGTTCTAATGTAATCAGCGGCTGATTGGGGTTGCTGAGTTGTAGATCTGAAGTGACCGAGGGTCATTCTTCCTTCCTAGATGTCATAGGATGCCATTAGCCTTTGTTGATTGGTAGGGGCCATCCTTATTAGCTGGTTGTACAGCTGTAGTCTCACTAGCTCATTCCTGGCTTTGATATCAGTGAATGATTTTTTAATATCAGAGGGTTGTCTGCCATGTTGCCTTGTGGATGTTACTTCCACTCCATGCTGTCTCTCTTGTTCCTGCTGAAAAGAGTTGGCCGATGTCTCCATGCTTGGGGGAATTCGCCGTTCTGTGGGCCCCTCTGGCATTTCTTCCTCCCAAAAAGGATTCAACTTTTGTCTCTTTTCTCCTTGCTGATCTGTAGATGTCCTTGGAGGGGTCTCTTCCTGCCTATCTCTCTTCTTCGCTCTTTCCTCATTATAAGGTGTCTGCAATACTGGAGTTTCTGTCACATTTATTTGTGTAGAAGGGTCTTGCCCTTGGCTTTGTTCATCTGTAGAAACTGGCTGATCTGGCATTGTTTCTTGCTGTCCCAAATCGTGCACTTGTTGCTCTGATTGTTGCACCTCTTTTCCTTTATCTATTGCTGTAGGTGAGGTACTTCCTTGGGTAGGTTGCTGGTGGGCCGTGGCAGAAGAGGTGCCTTCTCCAATATACCGAGGAGTTGTAAAAAACACCTGTCCACAAGATTCCAAGTCAACAGATTTTTCCAGATTCTTGATTGCTTTTTCTGTTATTTCTTCTTCAGTGAATTCTTCAACTAGAATGCCCTTTACCCACTCTTGTTGATTAGCAAATTGCTCAATTTGAGGGATAGTGTAGTGTTCATATGCTGCAAGCCTGTATTTGATTCTTCTAAGGCTTATAAAGTGATTGGGGTCATATGGTGCCCAATAAAAGCTTGTTTTTAGCTTGAGTTTCTCCCCTAGAATCTGGTCAGCATCCTTCCATGCTTCTTCCCTCTTATTGAAAATAAAGGGACCCAATTGATTTTTGATTTTTAGCTGTGCCTTTTTGCTTTTGCCAAAGAAATGCACCATATCTGCATTACCAAATTTCCGAAAGTATTCTAAGGCAAATAGTCTCATGGGGACATATTTGGGTAGTCGGTAGGGGGCTAATTCACAGCCATAGACCCTGATTATTGTGTGGTTTTGGTAAAAATACCAGTCACCAATGCTGTAGCTTTTGGAAAGCTGTAGAATCTTTTGCATCTCATCAGTGAGTCTGGGGGGAGGATCTGTTGATAGTAAGCAGGTAGCTGGATAGATAAACAGGTCAATGAACTCACAGTATGTGTATGGGGAGTAACTAATATGATGGAATACTGATGACCAAAATATGACTGACCTCCTCTCCCCTCTTGCATCCAATTTTTTGAGGACAACTGGGAAACTTTCAGGTTGATAATATAGCAGCAAATGATAGATGTATGAGGTGTATTTGAATACCCTTTCCCTTTCTAGGCTCATGAATTGCTCATGAATCTTATCAGCAATGAAGGTGGCATAATCATACTGGACAACAGGGGGCTATCTTGGAGTGAAGATAGACATCAAGGCAAAGATAGTACTATCTACAATCTCACTTGTTCTGAATCCCAGGATGTAGGAGATCATATCTATAAGCATTTTTCCCTCCTCAGTAAATGCAACATGGAGATAAGGAATTGTAAATCTAGAGTAACAGTCTGGGGGCATAAACAACTTAGCAATTCGGTCAATCTCTGCAGGGGGCAATTTTGATGCTTGATCTATCAGATTCTTCATGGAAAGGGGAACCAATGGCTGCATTGGTTTGAATTGCAACATCTCATTGATAGACTGAGGAGTAATGTAGAAGAGGACTTTACCAGCAGGGCTCATCACTGCCCTATGAACAGGATTATAATTAGAACAACAGTGATGGATGAGATCAGGGAAAACATTTACTGAGGGCAAATAGTACATGGGCATGTTGGACTGCCATATTCTTAATGGATCAGTTTGGTTTTTGAACTTATTCCTTATCTCACAAAAGGCTTGAAGATGAGGCTTCACTCCTTCCATATCATCAATTTGATAATCTCTATCTACCAGTGGAAGCCATTATAGCTGTCTATGGGGTGCATTTTGGTGGAGCAATGTTAAGGGCAACTGGGCCCTCCATGTTTCGACAATGATTACAGTTGGGTTAGGCCTGTATTTCAGCAGAAAACAGAGTTGTGATAATGATTTTCTGGGCAAGGAACTCACAGTTTTAAGTTATGTACATAGCTGTTTTTGAGGAGTAAAACTTAATGAAATGAAGACTGTGCAAGGCTCTGCAATTAGTACACTAGAAAGGGGAAAAACAAAGGGCTTTAGCAACCTGCTCTTAGTGATTCCGCGAGTAAACTGGAGCTGCAATTTGAGCTGGCGGTGGCAGTTCTATCAGGGGGCAGAGATGCTAGGTTTTGGCCGCAACTATAGCTATGTGGGGCAGAGAAGAAGAAATTGCAGGTGTCAATGCGTTTCGAGTGGACTTTTAGGTGTATTTGGCTAATTTTTCAGAGAAATCGTGAAAAATAGGGTTACTGGTGTTTTTCGGGTAAATACTTGTTCACTTGGAGAAATGCTGTGGTGAATAGCTGCGGGCGGAGGCCGAACAGGTGGATTGCAAGTCGAATAGGCCTTGGTGACTGTCAGGCACGTTGAATGCACACTGGTCGTAAGTGGCATGCAAAATTTTGCAACGTTCGTTAGCATAAAAAACAAACGAAAACAACATTTTTGCCCTTTTTAACACAAATTTGGGCTTTTGCGGCATTTTGGTGCTTTTTTGTTATGACGTCAGCATGACATCATCGGTGGGTCCCGGGTACGGCAGGATGATGTGGCAGTTGACTGGGCTGACGACGTTGCACAGGGCATGGTGGCGGGGTAGGGACGGAGGCAGATGTGGTGGTAATGACACAGGGCGACAATGGGTCGACGCAAGAGTGACGTAAGAGGTGACGTGGTGCTGACGTCGGGGGCGGAGAGACAGAAGGCGGTTTGTGGTTTTATCGGACCACCTTCTATACGGGAGCGGTATTTGTCAGAGGGGCTCCGATACAATCGAAACGAGACACCTGTCTTTTGTACGGCAGAGAAACCGCTAGGCTATCGGAGGCTAATCATCAATCGTCGGGGCGGCTCCGAAATTGGTGAGAGCCGTCGGATGGGGAGGGCCCGATCTGATGGTGGACGAAACTGCGAGCTGCGGGTATGATAATGTACAGGGCCCGCTGAATATTATATCATTTGTTTATATGGCGGGGGTTTCAAAACTTTGAGTTTGTGGGTTTTGCGGGTTAATTGCGCCAGAAGTGTTTAATGTTTAAATAAACAATTGAACACCCAATATTAACAAAGAGCGAAAAAAGGGTAGAATAGTACGGTTTAAGGGTAAAGGGGAGTGGTTATTAATTTAACCAGAGGTTAAATTAACTCCGTGTTAGGACGCGGAAGGGTTAATATTAGTCCTGAATGGACTATTATTCCCCTAAACTATATTTATGTGGCTATACTGCCATAAGGTGGGATATTTAATACATTGTTGGGATTTTATATAGTTTTTTGTAGAAGTAGGGACGGGGAAGTGGTTTCAGGGAGCTATATAATAGAATTAGGGGTTAATATGAGTTTATGGATTGAAACTGAATGGATGAATGCTAAGTCCATAGTATGAAAACTTGGAGATAGGAAGATGAAAGGAGTATGGAATGATTTTTACACAAGAAATGTGGCTTCTTTTCATTGAAGAAAGTCAAAGCTTGACTTAGTATTTTTACAAAAATGAAGTGATAACAGGAATGGTTGGGTAGATCCCAAGGTGCTTCAGGGGTGTTAGTAAGAAACTTTGAGGGGGGGTGAAAGGGAGTTAGACATGCTTCCATCATTCTGCCATCAAACAACTGCTTCGGCATTTCTTTCAATTATGAGACAAGCTATAACTGACAATACATCAGGTGATCAAAACCTTGCCTTCTGCAACCTCAAACTACCTACCCAGCCTAATACACCTAACATTTTTTCTTCCTTCTGAATGGGTGCACTTAGACTTGTAGACCCTGATGACCCTCTTTTCTTTTGACTGCCCTCCTATTTAAATCTACCCTTATCTCTTCCAAGGGCCCAGATTAGCAGTTGGGCTCCTTAATTTCTTTACCTAGCTACTCATCTGCCAAGCTTGAACTGTTTGGATAGATATTCATTCTCTAGTCTAGAACAAGCAATTTAAACCATGGCATGGTCCAGATTGAACTGTTGGGCCATCCATCAAACTAGCAGTGGCATTTGAACTAGTCACTTTCCTGGTCTTTCTTTGGGGTTCATTTTTATCATTTTTCTCTGACCAATTTACTCTTTTTTCCCTTTGATAATTCTTCTAGGGCATACCCTCTTCACATTTTTTAACTCTCTCTAATTCTTTTACAAAATATGGAACCTTTGCAGCATGAAAAGATGAACATATTTGGCACTTCCACTGTCAATCATGAAAAATGAAACCTATTGGTATAGGAACCTAACAGTGGATCCACTTGGGGATGGATTTTCCAAATGAAAAGTCAAGAACAGCAGGTCAGATTGCCTTATTTTTCAATTCTTGCTACAGTCTGAACCTTCCTTCTGTTAGAGACCCTTGATCTGAATTCTTGTAACCTGTGTGAAGTACGCTTTGAGCTGCTCTGCTTGTGAAATTACAGCTTTGCATTTGCTAGTTTCTCTGAGTATTCATCATCATTTTTAGCCTTCACAAGTGCTTTTCTTGGTTTCTTATGATAGAGCCAGAATATATATCAAAAAATGGTGCAGTTCCCTGTTTTTCTTCAAAATTTGCTGCCTTTAGTTCCTTATCTAACCGCTGTAAATAAAGATGCTAGAATTACAGATATTTATGTACAATATATAGTGGTGTCATGCTGATTGCATGGAATCAAAGTAGTTCTTGAGCATTCGCCCATTGACTGGGCCTTTTTCAGTATTTGAGCCATCCAAACTCTTCAGAAAATATGTGTTATTACCTTGTACAGCATGAATGACATAGGGTCCTTTCCACAAAAAATCAAATTTGCCATGTTTCCCTTTGTCCTCTCTCCTAGAAGCCCATCTCAACACTTTGTTACCTATGAAGAAATCTTTAGCCTTGGTTCTTTTGTCAAACATCCTTTTCAGCTTCTCTTGCAGTACTTGGGTTCTATGATACACTTCCTCTCTTGTTTGCTGTAAGTGAATGGTCTGATTGATCCTTCTTTGAATATCATTAGGCTCAGCTTGTATTTCTTGCAGCAACTTGATTATAGGGATTCCCACAGATGAAGGGAATCTTGCCTCCATTCCATAAACTAGTTCATATGGACTTGTACCAATGGATCTTTTAGTGGTCAATCTGTCTGCCCACAGTGCATTTACCAGCTTCTTGTGCCAATTCTTTTTGTTCTCCTCCAAGACCTTTTTGATGATGTTGATGAGGCTTTTGTTGGAGGACTCAGCTAGGCCATTGCCTTGAGGGTAATAGGCTGTGGAATGGCCTAAGGTAATATGGTACTTATGGCAAAAGTTGATCATTCTTTTGGATTTGAAAGCAGCAACATTGTCTGTAATGATCTTTTCTGGACAGCCAAACCTTGACAAGATGTTGGTTTCTAAAAATTGCATAATGATTGAGTCATTGGCTTGCCTACATGGGATGGCTTCTATCCATTTGGTAAAGTAGTCTGTGGCAGTCAAAATCCACCTATGTTGGCCAGAGGATGAAGGGTGAATTTCACCAATGAAGTCTAGACCCCATTGCTGAAAAGGTCTTTCAGTTGAAATAGGTTTAAGTGGTAAAGGTAATAGCTTTCTCTTGCCTTCAAAAATCTGGCACTTATGACAAGACATTACAAATTTTTTCACATCAACAAACAATGAGGGCCAATAAAATCCAACCCTTAGGATTTTATCAGCTGTTGATTTCCAGTATAAGTGTCCTCCATAGTCACCTGCATGAAATTCCTTGAGGACATCATCAGTTTCATCCAATGTTAGGCAATTAAGTAAAATTCCTTCATGATTTTTCCAAAACAAAGAACTGTCTATAATACAAAACTTTGATGCTTTCATTTTCAAGAATCTCTTTTTGGTTCTGGACAACCCTGGAGGAGCTTGCAGGTTTAACAATACAAAACATATGTCAGCATACCACGGGGATTGTAAAAAGGCTTGATTGATCTGTGGAGTCGCCATCTCCTCTTCGTTGTCCAGTTCATTGATGTCAAGGGCTTGGAAATTGGTTTCAGTCATCAGTTTGGCTAGCCCTTGTCCTTTTATCAATTTTATAGGCTTGATTTCAATGTCATATTCTAAGATATTGGCAATCCATTTGCCCCTTTTGCCTTCAATTCCTTCTTGGGTTAAAATGTCTTTAACCACAGCATTTGGGACATAGGCAATCACATGAGAGTATAGAATGTAAATCCTGAAATCTTTGATGGCCTTTACCAAGGCATAAGCTTGCTTTTCCATAATCTGATATTTTAAGGGAGCATCTCTAAGAGCTTTGCTGAAGAAGGCAATGGGTTTCTCACACCCTTGGTCATCTTTTTGTAATAGGACAACAACAATTGTGTGCTCAGATGCAAAGGAAAAAATGATGAAATCTCTATCAAACCTAGGACTTGTGAGGACTGGTGTGTTTGTCAAAGCTCTTTTGATGTCCTCAAAGGCTTGTTTGGCTTCGATGGTCCACTTGACTTTAGAATCTTTCTTCAGCATATTGTTTAATAGTCTTATGAGCTCGGCCAAATTAGGAATGAATCTTCTCAAAAAGTTAATCTTCCCTAGAAAGCCTTGTAGTTCTTTGATGTTTCTCGGATGAGGCACTTGAAGGATAGCTTGAATTCTGTCCGGGTCGATCCTAATGCCATCTTTTGAGATTATATGACCTAGGAGCTTGCCTTCCTCTAGGCCAAACAGTGATTTCTTTGGATTCAAAGATATGCCATATTTTCTACAAATTAGAAACACTTGCCTTAAATGTTCTAAGTGTTCTTGGTCTGATTTTGAAAAGGCAGTGAGATCATCAAGGTAGACTACTAGGAAATCATGGATTTCTTTGGCAAAGGCTATGTCCATTGCTCTCTGAAAAGTGGCCCCTGCATTTTTAAGCCCAAAAGGCATTTTGACATATTTAAAGGTTCCCCAAGGAGTTGTAAAGGCAGTTTTGTCTTGGTCATCTGGGTGTACTAAAATCTGATTGAATCCCGAGAACCCATCTAACAGTGAAATCCTAGAGGCTCCCACTACCCTTTGTAGGATATGATCCATTTTTGGTAAGGGTTAATGGTCTTTGAGAGAGACTTTGTTCAAGTTTCTTAGGTCAACACACTGTGTAATTTCTCCGGTCTTCTTCCTGGTAGGCACTAGATTTGAGATCCACTTTGAGAACCTAATTGGAGCAATGATCCCAGCTTCGTACATACGTTTAACTTCTTTTTCAATCACGGGAAGGAGGACGGGATTCAATCTCCTAAGCTTTTGTTTAAAAGGTTTTTGATTCTCTTTCAAAGGTATAATGTGTTGGATGACTGAGGTATCATAGGACTTGAGGTCCTCATAACCCCAAGCAAAGACATCTTGGAACTCTTTGAACAATTCAATGTATTTCAACTTCTGATCAGCGGGTAATGCCTTGGATAGTTTTACCATTTTAGGATTTTCTATGGTTCCAATGTTACAATCTTCAATTTCAGCATTCAGTGGTTGCATTTTTGGTTTCCTTGAGATATCATTTGAATCAAACAAATCCTCCAAAGGAGTCAAGCCTGTGGGTAGAAAATTGTCTTTTAGATCAATTACTTCAGCTTCTGCTTCAACTATTTCATCAAAATCTGTTTGCTTCAGCTCCTGTACATTGTTGTGATCAAAAGTAGTTGGATGCAGCATCAGATTTGCTGTTTCAGCTGATATGTTTTGTTCAATTTTGTGCTTTTGTTGTTGGTCGTCCATAGTGCTTGTATCAATGTTCATGTTGGAGAATTCCTCTTTCAAAGTGAGGAAGTTATTTATCTGTGTGTCACTTTCAAAGATCTGCCAATTTTTAACATTATCAGGGACAACAGGTCTATGTTTGATTTCGGCAGTGAAATGGTGGTTGGGTTCTAAGGGTAGCTTGCAAGTGCTGGCAAAAGTTGCCAAGCTATGTGCATGTAGATTGAGCTTTCTGGAAATTTTAGTTAACTGAGATTCTGAGAAGGTGTCAAGTATTTGAATGGCTGCCCCTCTGTAAGCCCTCAACCTAAGATCATTTGTGACAAAATTTCCCTTCATCTACTGTATGATCAGATCTAAATCCCCTAAAATTGAGACTTTGGTTGCACCTAGGTTTTTTATGAGTTTGAGACCTAACAAGAGGGCTTCATACTCGGTCATATTGTTAGTGCATCTGAAGTTTAACCTATATGCATGACCCTCAGCCTGGTCATTTTGCATGTTGTGAATCCAGACCCCTGCCCCTGCTCCTAATTTGTTGACTGAGCCATCAAACTCTAAATACCATAAGGTTTCATGGTCAAGGTTTGCTTTGAGATTTTTAGGAAGTTTCACCATGGGCAGATTGGGTTCTTGTATTTGATTTGATGTGTCATTCTCCTTTGTTGTATCAATCATATCAACAATTTTTTGATTTTGTGTAGCAGTTTGTTCATTCAAACCCTCTGTCTGTGCCGCTACTAGTAATTTGGCATCAGTTTTTGGTACACCTATCAGCATTATATAAGATGAATGAGTCCATATCCGAATGTATTGAGTAGATGGGGAAGTTTTGGGGCTTTTCTTGACTACTCACCACTTATTTCATTAGTGTTTCTCGGTATAATCTCTTTGGTTGCCCAAAGACTGAAATAGTGGCATAGGACATGTCTAGTTGCAAGGATCCTTGGAGCTTGGCCCCCCATGATCTGGATAAAAGCATGCCATATTTGGGTGGAATATCAGCTACCACCACATCCATCAAAATTGTTTTGGTTGGGTATTGGACCAGGGAAACCCACAAATCTTTAATTAGTCCCAGACACCTGACTTGGCTTGAATCAAATGAGAACAAATCTTTGTATGGTCTTGTGATATCTAGGTCTAGTTTTTCCATCACAGATTTGGGCATCAGGTTATGTGAGGCCCCGGAATCAAACATTGCATTGTGTAACACCTTGTCATGAATGTTTAAGCTGACATAAAAGGGTGGAACTCCTCCATTTGTTGTCTTTTCGTTAACCTCCAGACCAAACAGTAATTCAGGTTGGTCATCTAAAACATTCACAACATCCCTATTGTCTGATAATTGGAGTGACCTATTGATTTGCTGTCTATATACTTCATGTTTGGTCAATTCAGAAAGAGGAACAACTATCTTTAGCTTGCCTATTTCTGTTTCCAAGTTGAAGGGTTTATCTACCTGAGTCTTTGTATTATGGGCAGCAGATTTTTCCTTTTCAGCTGAATTTTCAGTGACCTTTTCTTCATCATGGGTATGATTTTGAGTTGAATCTATTTTGAATTTATTTTCAGGAATGCTGTTTGAACTTGCTTTTGAGGGGAGGGATGAGGATGGCTGATTTTTAGAGAGCTGTACATCTGATATATCCTCCACAATGACTTCTCTTGGGTGTAGGCCTGTTTTATCAGAGGATTCTGGGAGAACAACTTTGTCTTTTGCTTTCTTTGGCTGTTTAGCATCCTTTGGTTTGCTCGTTTCTGGCACATCTATGGTTCTGCTCCTTAATTTGTACTGTTTATGAACCTCATAAACTGCTGCATCATAACCTTCCCTAAACTCAAATGACTCTCCTGATTTGGTTTGAAATTGATTGCAATTATGGGCCTCTTGATCTTCTTGTGTTAGAAAGACTTGGTGTTCACTATCCAAACCCATCAAGTTGATGTGAGGGTCCTCGATTGGTTCACTAGATGTTGAGGCCTTGGCATAATTTTCTTGAAAAGGAGGTCTGATGTTCTGATCAGGACCAGCCCTTCCAACATTGGGATTTTGATTCTTTCTAAAGTTTGGGTTTCTAGTAGCACTTGGTTGACCTTCCCATGATGACTTTCTCTCAATGGTTTCCACCCTATCCCAAAGTCTGTCCATACCTTTGATGATTGCATCCAGTTTTTGTTCAAATGATGAAGGTTCTTCCTTGAAAGCAGTTCTCCTTTCAGCTCTTGCCCGATTTCTTTTAGCAATAACGTTTTCCTCTACACTAACAGCTATGTTTTGCATGTCTTCTAAGGTTGGCGGGGCTCTTTCCCTTAGTTGATATGCCATGTCAGAGTCAAATCCATCAGGGAATTTGATTAAGGCTAAGTCAGGTGGAGGTCTAAGGTTTTGAGGGATGGCATTGTAAACATTGTTGAATCTTGCACAGTAATCTAGGACAGTTTCTTGTGGGCCTCTTTTTATGGTGTCATACTCATATAAAATGTGCAGTGGATATTTTCTCTTTTCCCATCTATTGAGAAATGATTGGTAAAGAGCATCTGGATTGACTATGGAATTTGCAGCAAGTGCTCTAAACCAAGTTCTTACTTCACCTGTTAGACTTTGGACAAATATTTTCATTCTCACATCATCATCGTCTATCTCATAATTCTCAAAGTAGTCTTGCATTTTCTTTGTATGCTGTAGGGCAGTATAGGTACCTGTACCATCAAAATAAGTGATCTTACTTTGGTAATCCTGAGGCATAGCCCCTGGATTTGCAGGTAGCTGCAAAGGGGCATATCTATTTGCCATATTGACAGGGATCAATGGGACAACAGGAAGGAATGGAACAACTGGGACAGCAGGGACAACAATGGAAATTTGTGCAGTGGATGGAGGTGTGGGGAATGTGCTTTGAGAGGTGGATGAGGAAGAAGGAGAAGAAGGAGCAGTGTGAGGATGAACTGAAGGTTTAACAGGGGTTGGAATATAGTTTTGCTGAACTGTTTCAGGGCTTGAATAAGCAAACTGTTCTTGTTCCTCTTGTTTCCTAAGGATCTTTGGGATTAAGTTAGGATTTTCAAAAACAACTGGAGGATCTGGGTCAGGGTTTGACCTAGTATAACGAGGTTTCCTCTTTGGAGCCAGCTTCCGAATTTGTTTTTGGTATTTTTCTAAGAAATTTTTGGAATTTAGCAAGGAAGTAATCAAATTTTTGGAACAACTATCTATAGCGTAAAACTAGCATGAAGATTGCCTGAACAACTTTTATTTACTCCTGTAGATGCAAAGCAAGAACAGTTTCAAAGGCTTCCTGGCTGACATTCAGGCTTCATCTGTAGATTTAAGGAACAAACAACGATTGCAACAATTCATTCAGTCCCCAGTTGAGTCGCCAATGATGTTATCACTCAGGTTGTCCCTTGGCTCCTTAAGGGATACGACCGAGGTAACCACAAACCAATCTTTGGGCTGCAGGTCCTAGCCTACCTGCAGTCAGAGAGGGCTCTCTCTTTAATATTTAACTTTGTTTTGGGTTGATTTTAGGCTAGTTATGGATTACATGGGTTTTGTTTTGATTTTGGTGGGAAGGATGATGTTTTCAAGCAGAGTTGGGATGCATAGAGTGAGAAGTTCAAACCGTTGGGCATGGAGTCATGGATTAGGGCTTCCTCTTGCGTTTTCTTGGTCACAAGAGGAATACAGAGTAGGATAGCTACACATAGAACAATATCAGGCTGGAATAAAGATGGAATGAAGGTCAGAGATGAAAGGCAACTAAGAATCTTTCATTAGCTAATAGAGAGGGAAGGTGGATGAAAGTTTGTCTAGGAGCAGTCAAGAATTCCTTGTTGGCATTATGTTTCTGGTATGGCTATATGTTACAGATGTTGTACTTGATGGAAACTCCCGTGGCAAGGCTCTCAATATGTTGAAAATTAAGAAGTACGCAAGAAATCAGCTCTGAAGGTGCGTACCCGCAGGTACACCATGCAGGGACCGCGTCCAGATACGCAGGCCAGCCGTTCAGGAGGTGCGTACCCCCAGTGCACACATTTCAAGGCAGAGAAAAGCACACGTGGGGCTTCTTATGTTTTACTCTTGGTATTTAGCCGACGGTATTTGTGTTATTACGGTTTTGGCTCGTGGTATTGTTCCATGATTTTAGGAGGAGCTTGCCTATATAAAGCAAAGGAGATCACTTGGCTAAGCATCTTTGCAATTGAATATCTTTAGATCTGAAATATTGGGTTATGGTCTTAAAAGCTTGATCTATATGAAAGGGAAGTTGAAGGCGAATCTGTGAAGGGTGATCTCTCGAGCGCATGATCAGATCTGAGCAACTGTGCCACTCTGGTGAACTGCCTATTCGGCCCTAATCAGAAGTACGCAGGTGTTTAACAGAAGAGCTGCGTGGTTACGCAGAGCAAAAACAAGAGATCTGCGTGGGTACGCAGAGCAGAAACAGGAGACCTGCGTGGGTATGCAGAGCAGAAACAGGAGACCTGCGTGGGTACGCAGAGCAGAAGAAGGAGAGCTGCGTGGGTACGCAGAGCGACTAAGGTTTAGGTGCGTACGCATAGTAAAATTACGCGGCGCTATAGTATTTCTGGGTGCGTACCTGCAGTAACAGTACGCGACGCGATAATGTCTCTGGGTGCGTACCTGCAGTAATAGTACGCAGTGCGGTTGAAGGAACAGTGCGTGGGCACACAGTGCGGCAGAAGGATTTCTGTGGGTATACGCAGGAAAGCAGAAGGTGAACTGCGTAGTGACGCAGGCCATAGAAGAGAAAACTGCGTATCTGTCTTAAGATGTTCTGTTGATTGAATTTTTCTGTTGATAAGGTGTTCTGGGTTAGTTCTGTTATTGCTGATCTGATAACTGTAGTGGATTGTAACTTTTATGTACTTGATGATCATTTGATGCTTTATAAAAAGAAGTAGGGGGTTGTAGCTCCCTTCCAGGAGAGACTGGAAAACGAGAGAGAGAGAGTTGTAGCTCTCTGCAGGTTGCAGCCTGCGTACTGGTAAAGGACTGCACTAGTACAAAACCATTGTAAAAGAAGTTTCTAATTTGAAAGAAGATAGAGACATATTGCAGCAGGTGGTTTTCACCCACATTGGGTTTCCACCTTACATCTTGTGTTCTTTGGTGTGACTATCTGTTTTCTTTGTTCATGCTCATTATTTTATGGTACTGACATGCAAAAATAATTCAAAGAACAAATAAGGAAGATTTATTAAAAGAATTAGATAATGCTGATTCACCCCCCCTCTCAGTATTATTTTCAACAATTGGTATCAGAGTAGGTCCTTCAGAGAAGCTTGATCGCTTGAAGGTAGATCGTTCATCATGAGCAACTACGAGAGAGAAGCATCAATCAGGCCACCGGTTTTTGATGGGACAAACTTCAATTATTGGAAGGTAAGAGTTACTGCCTATCTTCAATCTCTTGGTACAGAAGTTTGGGACATCGTAGAGACAGGCTATGCTTTTCCTTCAGCTACTCCTACAGATGCAGCCGAGAAAAAGAAGTATGAAACAAATGCGAAAGCAGTCAGTACTCTATTAGGATGTATATCTCAATCAAAATTCATGAAGGTAATGCACTATAAATCCGCAAAAGAGATATGGGACAAAATTGTCACGAGCTATGAAGGAGACGAACAGGTAAAGCGTGCTAAACTTCAAACTCTAAGAATTCAGTATGAGACTCTCAAAATGTATAATGATGAAAGTGTGGCTAACTATTTTCTTCGGGTAGATGAGGTTGTTAATTGTATGAAGAATTTGGGTGAAGAAATAAAAGAGGCTATTATGGTTGAAAAGGTCCTAAGATCATTGTCTCCCAAGTTTGAATCTAAAGTATCTGCAATAGAAGAAAAGGAAAATCTTTGAATTCTTACTATGTCTCAGCTACATGGAATTCTAACTGCTTATGAAATGAGAAAGGGAGGTCCATCAGACAAAAGAGAAGCTGCTTTCAAAGCATCAGGCAAAGGAGATTATTATGAAGCAAGCCACGTCCCGGATTTTGTCAGAAATCTTCAAAGGGGTTCTGGAAGGTTTAGAGGTAAGTTACATTTTAAATGCTTTGCTTGTGGAAGAGTAGGTCATTATGCTGCAAAATGTCCTTATAAGGATAAAGGAAAGGAACCTGCTAGATGGAACAAGAAACAAAACGCAAATAAGAAAAGCTACTACACTCATGAAGATAGTGATGGTCTATCAAACAGTGATGAAGATGAACAAGGTAATGAATATAAGTTGTTAATGGCATTTGAAGATGATGATTATATGGATGCTATAGATGTGGATATACTTTATGATGAAATTACTAGACTCAGGAGATGTATAGAAGAAAAGAACATGATCATTGATACTCTACAATTTCAAATTGATGAAAAGGAAAAACATCTTGAAAAATTAGAAGGTGAAATTGTTGGTCTTAGAAAAGAGATTGAGAAAACAAAAGCTATTAATCTCAAGTTTTTCAAAGGATCTGAAACTTTGGATGAGATTATCAATGTGCAATGGTCTCCACTAAACAAGACAGGTCTGGGCTATAATGGAGAAACTTCTCAAGCATCCACCTCAAAAAGTTATCTTGATGCAGCAAGAAGAAATGAGCAAAAGAACAATGAAGATCATCAGGTAAAGCAGGGACGAATTACAAACAGAAACTATCAGGGGCAATCCATCTTAAGGGTGAACAAAAGCTACAACCAACCACAGGTAAAATCTTCTCAATTTGGTTCAAGAATAGATGAAAATAGAAATTACAATCAGTTGGCTGGTAGATTCGATAACCGCAGAAGTTTCTTCAATGGACAATGCTTTTCTTGCCATAACTTTGGTCACAAAGCAGCTCAATGTGTTGCATATAAAACGATCATGACTAGGGAAGCTCAAAAACAAAGAAGTATGACAGGGATTACAAAAAGGACCTATAACAACTTTTCGGTTCTTGAAAATGAAGTTGAATGTTCTATTTGCAATAACTTTGGTCATGAAGACTCTGAATGCAGGAGCAGGTTTCAGCAGAAAAAGGAACAAGCCTCAAGCACCAAAACATGGAGAATAAAGGAACCTCAAACAGAAAGATGTGGGATAGCATTTTATGCAGAAGGACAGGAAAATCTATGGTACATTGACAGTGGATGTTCGAAGCATATGACAGGTGATAAAGAAAAACTTGAGTCTTATTCTGCTCTAGAAAAGGGAAAGAAAGTCTCTTTTGGAAATGATACTCCTGCAACTATAAAAGGAAAGGGCATTGCTCAGTTAAAAGAAAAGGTCAAGGCTGGAAATGTTTTGTATGTTGATGGATTGAAGCATAATCTTCTAAGTGTCAGCCAGATGTGTGATCAAAGAACCGAGGTTATATTCAGATCAAATGGATGTCTTGTTCGTGATCTTGATACAGGTAAAACAGTGATCAAAGGCAAAAGAACTCCAAATAATCTGTACATATTTGAAGAAGGACAACAACAATGCTATTTGAGCAAGGATGATGAGCACTGGTTATGGCATCGGAGGTTGGGGCATCTAAGCTTTTCACAAATAAGGAAAGCATGCAAATATCAGGCAGTTCGCGATCTTCCAGATATCAAAATTCCTGACAACACCATATGCAAATCATGTCAGTTTGGAAAACAAACCAGAACTAACTTTCCAGAGAAGGAAGGATCAGCTAGCATGCCTCTTGAGCTAGTACATACAGATACATGCGGTCCATTCAGGAAAAGAACACCTAGAGGAGAAGAATACTTGATATTATTCATTGACGATTTCTCCAGGTTTGTCTGGCTAGGACTTATGAAGCACAAAGATGAAGCATTCGAAAAATTCAAATCCTTCAAAGCTTTGGTTGAAAATGAATCAGGTCACAAAATTAAGTGCCTCAGATTCGACAGAGGTGGGGAGTTTACCTCAAATGAATTTTTCGATTTCTGTGAAGAACATGGGATAAGAAGAGAATTCTCTACAGCTAGAACTCCTCAGCAAAATGGAGTTGTGGAAAGAATGAACAGAACAGTCCAACAAATGGCTCGTGCTATGCTTGATGAATCAGGAACTCCCGCAACTTTCTGGGGTGAAGCTGCACATGCTGCGGTTGTTATTCTCAACAAAACAAATGTCAGGGTGAACAGCACTCAAACTCCTCATGAGCTCTGGAGTGGTAAGACTCCTTCGGTAAAGCACTTCAAAATATTTGGGAGCAAATGCTATATTAAGAATACTGATGAGCAGCTTGGCAAACTTGAACCTAGAGAAGATGAAGGCATTCTTCTTGGTTACTCTCCACATAGCAAAGCATACAAATGCTACAATAAAAGACTTGGCAGAATTGTTGACAGCATTGATGTAGTGGTTGATGAGAAGGGATACATTCCTAGGCAAGTACATCATGAAGACATCGAAGAAGATGAAGGCTACCCTCAAAGACAGAATGATGAAGAAGAAGAACCTCAAGAAGAACCAGAGGAGTAGACAAGAATAGAAGAGAAAACCCCATCCAGATATGTTCAGAAGAATCATCCAGAATCTCAGATTGTGGGGCAGAAAGAAGCAGGTGTACAAACAAGAAGAACAGTTGCAGAAGCCTCAAGCTATTTGGCATTACTCTCCTCCACTGAACCACAAAATGTGAAAGAGGCATGCAAAGATGAATGTTGGGTGAAAGCAATGGATGAAGAACTTGAGCAAATCGAAAAGAACAACACTTGGGAGCTGGTTCCTAGACCAAAGGATAAGAATGTTATCGGAACAAAATGGGTCTTCAAAAACAAATTGAATGAAAATGGAGAAGTAATTAGAAACAAGGCCAGACTTGTTTGTAAAGGGTATGCACAGCAAGAAGGAATAGACTTTGAAGAAACCTTTGCTCCTGTTGCAAGACTTGAGGCCATCCGAATGTTCCTTGCTCTCTCAAGTTTTCAAAACTTCAAAGTATTTCAAATGGACGTGAAATCAGCTTTTCTGAATGGAGACTTGGAAGAAGAAGTATACATTGAACAGCCAGATGGGTTCATTCTTGGAAATGATCCAAATCTTGTATGCAGATTGAAAAAGGCTCTCTATGGTCTCAAACAAGCTCCAAGGGCTTGGTACTACCGTTTGGACAAATATCTTCATCAACAAGGTTTTTCAAAAGGATCAGCAGATAGCAATCTTTATATAAAAGTTGAAAATGACAAATTGCTAATACTTGTTGTGTATGTAGATGACATTATTTTTGGGAGCAATGAAGAAGCTATGAGTCAAAACTTTGCCTCGGTCATGCAGAAAGAATTTGAAATGTCCTTGCTAGGAGAACTGACATATTTCCTTGGTTTGCAAATCCAACAAAAGGAAGGAGGAATCTTTTTATCTCAAACCAAGTATCTCAAACAGATTTTGAAGAAATATGGTATGGAAGATGCAAAACCAGTATGTACACCCATGGTCACAGGATGTAGCCTCAGTGCAAATGATGAATCTGCAGCAGTACATCAACCAACCTACAGATCTATGATTGGAAGTTTACTTTATTTGACAGGTACCCGACCAGACATCATGCATGCAGTTGGAATAGTTGGAAGATTTCAGGCAAATCCGAAGGAGACTCATCTTCAGGCAGTGAAGAGAATTTTCAAATATCTTCAAGGGACTCAAAATTATGGCTTATGGTATCCTAGAGATACAGATCTTACACTTCATGCTTATACAGATGCAGATTGGGTCAGAAGCGTGGATGACAGGAAAAGCACAAGTGGTGGTGCGTTCTTTATGGGTTCCAGACTGGTATCTTGGTTCAGCAAGAAACAGAGTTCGATTGCCTTGTCTACAGCTGAAGCGGAATATGTTGCTGCTGCATCTTGTTGCACCCAACTCCTTTGGATGATGCAGACTTTGCAGGATTTTCAAATCACTTGTACACCACCAATCCCCATCTTATGTGATAACACAAGTGCAATCAGCATCTCAAAGAATCCTGTTATGCATTCAAAAACCAAGCACATACCAATCAAGTATCATTTTCTCCGGGAACAAGTACTTGAACAGAAGGTCAAGTTGGAGTATGTTCCTTCTAAGGAACAAGTTGCTGATATTCTCACCAAACCATTGCCCAGGGACACTTTTGAATACCTCAGGCAAGAGCTGGGGGTTGTTGATGCATCATCTTATTGTTGAATCTTTTCTGATTGATGGTACAGGTTCAGGGGGAGCATATAATGCATTGTTGGCATTATGGAGGATGGTCGGAAGGAGATCTTGGAAATAGCTGCAATATGTCTCTATCTCTTTCATGGTGGATTATGGTTCTTTGTTGCAGATCTGGTTCATATTCAGGGGGAGCATGTTCTTAGGGGGAGCATACCCCTTTGCCCTTGATGTCAAAGGGGGAGAATGAAGCTGAAGATTGTGAGGTTGCCATCAAGTCCAAAGGGGGAGATTGTTGGCATTATGTTTCTGGTATGGCTATATGTTACAAATGTTGTACTTGATGGCAACTCCCGTGGCAAGGCTCTCAATATGTTGAAAATTAAGAAGTACGCAGGAAATCAGCTCTGAAGGTGCGTACCCGCAGGTACACCATGCAGGGACCGCGTCCAGATACGCAGGCCAGCCGTTCAGGAGGTGCGTACCCCCAGTGCACACATTTCAAGGCAGAGAAAAGCACACGTGGGGCTTCTTATGTTTTACTCTTGGTATTTAGCCGACGGTATTTGTGTTATTACGGTTTTGGCTCGTGGTATTGTTCCATGATTTTAGGAGGAGCTTGCCTATATAAAGCAAAGGAGATCACTTGGCTAAGCATCTTTGCAATTGAATATCTTTAGATCTGAAATATTGGGTTATGGTCTTAAAAGCTTGATCTATATGAAAGGGAAGTTGAAGGCGAATCTGTGAAGGGTGATCTCTCGAGCGCATGATCAGATCTGAGCAACTGTGCCACTCTGGTGAACTGCCTATTCGGCCCTAATCAGAAGTACGCAGGTGTTTAACAGAAGAGCTGCGTGGGTACGTAGAGCAGAAACAAGAGATCTACGTGGGTACGAAGAGCAGAAACAGGAGACCTGCGTGGGTACGCAGAGCAGAAACAGGAGACCTGCGTGGGTACGCAGAGCAGAAGAAGGAGAGCTGCGTGGGTACGCAGAGCGACTAAGGTTCAGGTGCGTACGCATAGTAAAAGTACGCGGCGCGATAGTATTTCTGGGTGCGTACCTGCAGTAACAGTACGCGGCGCGATAATGTCTCTGGGTGCGTACCTGCAGTAACAGTACGCGGCGCGATAATGTCTCTGGGTGCGTACCTGCAGTAATAGTACGCAGTGCGGTTGAAGGAACAGTGCGTGGGCACGCAGTGCGGCAGAAGGATTTCTGCGGGTATACGCAGGAAAGCAGAAGGTGAACTGCGTAGCGACGCAGGCCACAGAAGAGAAAACTGCGTATCTGTCTTAAGATGTTCTGTTGATTGAATTTTTCTGTTGATAAGGTGTTCTGGGTTAGTTCTGTTATTGCTGATCTGATAACTGTAGTGGACTGTAACTTTTATGTACTTGATGATCATTTGATGCTTTATGAAAAGAAGTAGGGGGTTGTAGCTCCCTTCCAGGAGAGACTGGAAAACGAGAGAGAGAGAGTTGTAGCTCTCTGCAGGTTGCAGCCTGCGTATTGGTAAAGGACTGCACCACTACAAAACCATTGTAAAAGAAGTTTCTAATTTGAAAGAAGATAGAGACATATTGCAGCAGGTGGTTTTCACCCACATTGGGTTTCCACCTTACATCTTGTGTTCTTTGGTGTGACTATCTGTTTTCTTTGTTCATGCTCATTATTTTATGGTACTGACATGCAAAAATAATTCAAAGAACAAATAAGGAAGATTTATTAAAAGAATTAGATAATACTGATTCACCCCCCCTCTCAGTATTATTTTCAACATTCCTAAATAACAGTCATATGTGAAAGAAACAGGGTAAACATGATCATTTAAGTATGCATATTCATAACAATTTCTGAAGAAAACATATAGAAATAACAAGAACTAAGCATAGGGTGTAGTCAAGAAAAACCTAAGCTATTCTTCTTTCTTGTTATTTAGATGGTAACACAATGGTGGCATAAACATATGTAAACTGTAAACAGAGGTAGGAAAACACTTATTGAGCCATGTAGTAGCACATGAATTCCACAGTCACTCTTTGGCCATTAAATAACACAACAGTCAGTTCTTCATCCAAAGCATTGCAGCAGTCTTTGATTATAGAGCTCTCAAAGAATACAACACAAGTCTAGAATGAGGATTATCAACCAACCAACCCCAAATACGTTCTATGGGGAGGTATATATACAAAAACAAGATACAAAATATCTAGGTGATGACTCTTCAAGCAATAAATTATATCACCAACTCTTGTCAGGGAGTAAATGAAGCATTAAACACTGCAGTTAATATTGGCTTGCTAGCTATCTATTTTGTCAGAAAACTTTGACTTTCTGGGCTGAATGAGTCGGCTGCCTGTTGCACATTTAATTTGCGTTTTTTGGGCCTGCTGCTGGTACGCTACCTGTTGCTGTCTGGGTCTTCATCTTGTGTGCTCAGCTTCTTAGCATTTGATGAGCTGTAGTTATCATTTCAATTTTGCTTTATGCTGATTTACCTTTGACAGGTGTATCGTGCCATCTGTATATGTTGAACTGTAGCTTGATCAAAAAATAATTAATAAACAAAATCACCTGAGCAATGTCTCTATCATCCCTTTCCACCAATCCTCTGTAGGTAGCTGATGCCTTTGTATCTTTACCAGTGTTTCATCAGCTTCTGTGTATCTATGAAAAGTGGGCTAGAATTTGAACAGGTGGTTTATCTCATGTGCAATGTAGAATAGATTTTCTAATTTATCAAAGACACTCTGTCCTGATGGAGGCCCTGTATCTTCTTAAGTACTTGAGGAAGCTGTGATTTGGTTGGTAGCAAAATTATTCACTCTGTTGGCATAAAGGTCATGTGACAGCAGTCTTCCAGCACTGGTTAATAAACTTGGTAGCCCTCTGCTATGTAATGCCATGATCTTTGTCTTGAACTCATCCACCTCTGTTTGCATTTCTTGGCATTTTCTGTCCAATGTCTGCACAAAATTCCTAAGGGTTAACACCCTTTTTATTAGCAAAATAGTTTCAGTCCTGTTACTGATTCCTAATGCTGCCAGCTGCCCTTTGGTGCGAGTATTCAAAAATTGGATCATTCTATTTGCTTGCTCGGGCATATTTCTTAAGGATGCTCTAGCCTTTTGGTTTTCAAATTGAGCCAAGTTTATCAAATCCATTTGCTCATGAATGGTTTCAATGGATTGCCATTGGTCTGTAACAGATTGGCCAATTGTGGCCCACAAGATTTTCTTGATGTCTGCTAGGGTCCTATCAAAAGTGAGCTCTTTCTCCAGCTCCTTTATTCTTCTTTCCAAGGCTTTGACCTCTCTTGTCTTCTCAGCTACATCCTGCTTTGATTTGTCATATTTTCCCTCAATTGTATCCAGCTTTTCCTTGGTTTCCTTCAATTATGTCATTTGCAATTCCAGAGCTTCTATTTCCTTCATCATATTGTCCATTTTCAAGCTGGTGTTTTGCTCTGTAGGCGCTGAAGTAGTGGCTAAAATTGGTGCTGAGCTTGAAGCACCTGCTTGTGATGTTGTAACAGTGGGAGGGACTGTTGTGGTGGCCGTGGGAGGAGCAGTTGTAAGAATCTGAGCTGTTTGAATTGGCTGAGGGGCCAACTCTCCCTGTCTTCCCTATAATGATGCCTCTAAGGCACTCTCTGTCTCTATCAACCTTTTATGTAATGTTGTAAGCAAAGCTACCACATCCTGCTCCTCTTTTTGTTGTGCTAGCTCTATAGCTTGAGGATGAAATGTGGGTGACAACCTGATTTGTCTTCTTAGGGTAGCTATGTCTTCATCCTTCTTTTTTATCAAAGCTTGCAAACCCTTGGGATCAGAGGGATCATGTCCCAGCTCTATGATAATCTCCTCGAAGGACTTGATTCTATTGTCCTTGGCCTGTGACGAAGCTTTCTCCAACTCAAGTTAGGCAGCAGTGTTGTGCAAAGAGTTTTGCAATCTTTGGGCTAACAATGTCTTATCTTCTAGAGTAGAATATACCATCTCCCTAGTCTGCTTGTGCAATTAAATCTGGTCCATCGGATGGATGTCCTTGGCAAACACTTCCAGATTAGTTCTAATGTAATCAGCAGCTAATTGGGGTTGCTGAGTTGTAGGTCTGAAGTGACCGAGGGTCATTCTTCCTTCCTAGATGTCATAGGCTGCCATTAGCCTTTGCTGATTGGTAGGGGTCATCCTTATTAGCTCGTTTTACAGCTGTAGTCTCACTGGCTCATTCTTGGCTTTGATATCAGTGAATGCTTTTTTAATATCAGAGGGTTGTCTGCCATGTTGCCTTGTGGATGTTACTTCCACTCCCTGCTATCTCTCTTGCTCCTGCTGAAAAGAGCTGGCCGATGTCTCCATGCTTGGGGGAATTTGCCGTTCTGTGGGCCCCTCTGGCATTTCTTCCTCCGAAAAAGGATTTAACTTTTGTCTCTTTTCTCCTTGCTGATCTGTAGATGTCCCTAGAGGGGTCTCTTCTTGCCTATCTCTCTTCTTCGCTCTTTCCTCATTTAGATGTGTCTGCAATACTGGAATTTCTCTCACATTTGTTTGTGTAGAAGGGTCTTGCCCTTGGCTTTGTTCATCTGTAGAAACTGGCTGATCTGCCATTGTTTCTTGCTGTCCCAAATCGTGCACTTGTTGCTCTGAATGCTGCACCTCTTTTCCTTTATTTGTTGCTGTAGGTGAGGTACTTCCTTCGGCAGGTTGCTGGTGGGCTGCGGCAGAAGAGGTGCCTTCTCCAATATACCGAGGAGCTGTAAAAAACACCTGTCCATAAGATTCCAAGTCAACAGATTTTTCGAGATTCTTGATTGCTTTTTCTGTTATTTCTTCTTCAGTGAATTCTTCAACTAGAGTGCCCTTTACCCACTCTTGTTGATTAGCAAATTGCTCAATTTGAGGGATAGTGCAGTGTTCATATGCTGCAAGCCTATACTTGATTCTTCTAAGGCTTATAAAGTGACTGGGGTCATATGGTGCCCAATAAAAGCTTGTTTTTAGCTTGAGTTTCTCCCCTAGAATTTGGTCAGCATCCTTCCATGCTTCTTCCCTCTTATTGAAAATAAAGGGACCCAATTGATTTTTGATTTTTAGCTGTATCTTTTTGCTTTTGCCAAAGAAATGCACCATATCTGCATTACCAAATTGCCGAAAGTGTTCTAAGGCAAATAGTCTCATGGGGACATATTTGGGCAGTCGGTATGGGGCTAATTCACAGCCATAGACCCTGATTATGGTGTGGTTTTGGTAAAAATACCGGTCACCAATGCTGTAGCTTTTGGAAAGCTGTAGAATATTTTGCATCTCATCAGTGAGTCTGGGGGGAGGATCTGTTGATAGTAAGCAGGTAGCTGGATAGATAAACATGTCAATGAACTCACAGTATGTGTATGGGGAGTAACTAATATGATGGAATACTGATGACCAAAATATGACTGACCTCCTCTCCCCTCTTGCATCCAATTTTTTGAGGACAACTGGGAAACTTTCAGGTTGATAATATAGCAGCAAATTATAGATGTCTGAGGTGTATTTGAATACCCTTTCCCTTTCTAGGCTCATAAATTGCTCATGAATCTTATCAGCAATGAAGGTGGCATAATCATACTGGACAACAGGGGGCTGTCCTGGAGTGAAGATAGACATCAAGGCAAAGATAGTACTGTCTACAATCTCACTTGTTCTGAATCCCAAGATGTAGGAGATCATATCTATAAGCATTTTTCCCTCCTCAGTAAATGCAACATGGAGATAAGGAATTGTAAATCTAGAGTAACAGTCTAGGGGCATAAACAACTTAGCAATTCGGTCAATCTCTGCAGGGGGCAATTTTGATGCTTGATCTATCAGATTCTTCATGGAAAGGGGAACCAATGGCTGCATTGGTTTGAATTGCAACATCTCATTGATAGACTGAGGAGTAATGTAGAAGAGGACTTTACCAGCAGGGCTCATCACTGCCCTATGAACAGGATCATAATTAGAACAACAATGATGGATGAGATCAGGGAAAACATTTACTGAGGGAAAATAGTACATGGGCATGTTGGACTCCCATATTCTTAATGGATCAGTTTTGTTTCTGAACTTATTCCTTATCTCACAAAAGGCTTGAAGATGAGGCTTCACTCCTTCCATATCATCAATTTGATAATCTCTATCTGCCAGTGGAAGCCATTCTAGTTGTCTATGGGGTGCATTTAGTGGAGCAATGTTAAGGGCAACTGGGGCCTCCATGTTTCGACAATGATTACAGTTGGGTTAGGCTTGTATTTCAGCAGAAAACAGAGTTGTGATAATGGTTTTCTGGGCAAGGAACTCACAGTTTCAAGTTCTGTGCAGAGCTGTTTTTGAGGAGTAAAACTTAATGAAATGAAGACTGTGCAAGGCTCTGCAATTAGTACACTGGAAATGGGAAAAACAAAGGGCTTTAGAAACCTGCTCTTAGTGATTCTGTGGGTAAACTGGAGCTGCAATTTGAGCTGGCGGTGGCAGTTTTATCAGGGGGCAGAGATGCCAGGTTTTGGCCGCAACTATAGTTATGTGGGGCAGAGAAGAAGAAATTGCAGGTGTCAATGCGTTTCGAGTGGACTTTTAGGTGTATTTGGCTAATTTTGTAGAGAAATCATGAAAAACAGGGTTACTGGTGTTTTTCGGGTAAACACCTGTTCACTTGGAGAAATGCTGTGGTGAATAGTTGCGGGCGGAGGCCGAATAGGTGGATTGCAAGTCAAATAGGCCTTGGTGACTGTCGGACACGTTGAATGCACACTGGTTGTAAGTGGCATGCAAAAGTTTGCAACGTTCGTTTGCATAAAAAACAAACGAAAACGACGTTTTTGCCCTTTTTAACACAAATTTGGGCTTTTGCGGCATTTTGGCACTTTTTTGTTATGACGTCAGCATGACGTCATCGGTGGGTCCCGGGTACGGCAGGGTGATGTGGCAGTTGACTGGGCTGACGACGTGGCACAGGACACGGTGGCGGGGTAGGGACGGAGGTAGATGTGGTGGCAATGACACGGGGCAACAATGGGTTGACGCAAGAGTGACGTAAGAGGCGATGTGGCGCTGACGTCGGGGGCGGAGAGATAGAAGGCGGTTTGTGGTTTTATTAGACCACCTTCTGTACGGGAGCGGTATTTGTCAGAGGGGCTCCGCTACAATCAAAACGAGACACCTGTCTTTTGTATGGCGGAGAAACCGCTAGGCTATCGGAGGCTAACCATCGATCGTCGGGGCGGCTCCGAAATTGGTGAGAGCCGTCGGATGGGGAGGGCCCGATCCGACGGTGGACGGAACTGCGAGCTGCGGGTATGATAATGTACAGGGCCCATCGAATATTATATCATTTGTTTATATGGCGGGGGTTCAAAACTTTGGGTTTGTGGGTTTTGCGGGTTATTTGCGCCGGAAGTGTTTAATGTTTAAATAAACATTTGAACACCCAATATTAACAAAGAGCGCAAAAAGGGTAGAATAGTAAGGTTTAAGGGTAAAGGGGAGTGGTTATTAATTTAACCAGAGGTTAAATTAACTCCGGGTTAGGACGCGGAAGGGTTAATAGTAGTCCCGGATGGACTATTATTCCCCTAAACTATATTTATATGGCTATACTGCCATAGGGTGGGATATTTAATACATTTTTGGGATTTTATATAGTTTTTTGTAGAAGTAGGGACGGGGAAGTGGTTTCAGGGAGCTATATAATAGAATTAGGGGTTAATATGAGTTTATGGATTGAAACTGAATGGATGAATGCTAAGTCCATAGTATGAAAACTTAGAGATAGGAAGATGAAAGGAGTATAGAATGATTTTTACACAAGAAATGTGGCTTCTTTTCATTGAAGAAAGTCAAAGCTTGACTTAGTATTTTTACAAAAATGAAGTGATAACAGGACTGGTTGGGCAGATCCCAAGGTGCTTCAGGGGTGTTAGTAAGAAACTTTGAGGGGGGGTGAAAGGGAGTTAAACATGCTTCCATCATTCTGCCATCAAACAACTACTTTGGCATTTCTTTCATTGATGAGACAAGTTGTAATTGACAATACATCAGGTGATCAAAACCTTGCCTTCTGCAACCTCAAACTACCTACCCAGCCTAATACACCTAACATTTTTTCTTCCTTTTGAATGGGTGCACATAGACTTGCAGACCCTGATTATCCTCTTTTCTTTTGACTGCCTTCCTGTCTAAATCTACCCTTATCTCTTCCAAGGGCCCAGATTAAGCAGTTGGGCTCCTTAATTTCTTTACCTAGCTACTCATCTGCCAAGCTTGAACTGTTTGGATAGATATTCATTCTCTGGTCTAGAACAAGCAATTTAAACCATGGCATGGTCCAGATTGAACTATTGGGCCATCCATCAAACTAGCAGTGGCATTTAAACTAGCCACTTTCTTGGTCTTTCTTTGGGGTTCATTTTTATCATTTTTTTCTGACCAATTTACTCTTTTTTCCCTTTGATAATTCTTCTAGGGCATACCCTCTTCACATTTTTTAACTCTCTCTAATTCTTTTACAAAATATGGAACGTTTGCAGCATGAAAAGATGAACATATTTGGCACTTCCACTGTCAATCATGAAAAATGAAACCTATTGGTATAGGAACCTAACAGGGACTCCATGGAGTTTTTGATATTTAAGAAAGAACTATCATTGTTTAATATGGGATGTTGTTGCCATGAGTCTTCCTAGAAGAGGGTTGATTTTCCATCTCAAATCTCCCAAAAGTTGTGTTGTTGGATTAGGTCATTGTTAGCATTAGCATGATTCCAAATGGAGGAATCTTGAATGAAATATGATCCAGACTTATGCAGGAATGAAAAAATTACATAAATACCCATATACATAGAGATGCAACAGAAATAAAACTTCATTTCATTAATATCAAAGAACTGAAATATGTTTACATACTAAAATAAAAATAAACTAGCTCGGGCAATGGTAGCTTACCTTTGAGAAGAGATGAGGCAACTACATGCCTTTGAACTATGTTACAATGAGGCTCAAGGGCCTATTTATTATTGAGAAACAATGGAAACCCCTAAACAACCAAAAATTTAACCTTAGGAGATGAAGCGCAAAAAACTGTTGGCCCCTTTTGGGTAAATTGGTACATCAACTTCCCGGGGTCGTAACTTTGGCATACGATCAGAGACTTCACCAAAATGTACTTAGGAACTTGCTGTCTCAATTTGAGATAAAGGACTGTGGGATGCCAAAATGTAGCCACACTCATTCAAAGAAGAGCTTAGCAATGGCTTCTATTGTGATACTCCTCTTGTAGGCTGCTAGAATGCCCATTTTAGAGAATCTGTCGACGACCATGAAAACACAGTCATTGCCATTCTTAGTAGAAGGAAGGGGCGATAGGTAATTCATGGAGATGGATTCCCAAGGCTGACTAGGAGTAGGAAGAGGAGTATATAGGCCTTTCTTATTGATGGTTGGTCTGGCAATGGCGCAGGAAGTGCAAGATCTGATGTACTTCCCAACATCTTGTTGACGGTTTAGCCAATAAAAATACTTCTGCAGCACAACCACTATTTTTTCTACCTCAAAATGTCCAATGACCCAACAGTAGTGTGCCTCCCAAATAATCTTGGCATGCTTGCTTGAAGCAACATAGATGTGTCCAAGGTGGCATAACAGTGCATCCTGGAGGTGAAAATTTGGAACTTGCTTACCTTCCAAGAGTGTCTAGTATGTGCTACTGAATTCTAGATCACTCTTGTAAAGATGTGGCCACCCCGTAGTCTCATGCCCACAAGAGTCAAGCACAATGGTTAGCGCCATGACTGGTGGTTGGCTGAGGTAGTCTGCAACATTGTTGGTGCTGCTCTTCTTGTACTTAGGGTTCAAATGGAACTGTTGCAGGTATGTGGACCATTTTTGATGGCAGTAGTTTTAGAACTTCCATTGTTTCTGTATGAATTGTAGGGGTCGGTGGTCTATGTGGATGACTGTTTCCTTCACCAGAATGTAATGCTTCCATTATTGCTAGACCTTCACAATGGAATACATCTCTTTGTCATAGGTGGGATACTTTCGGATTGTGTCTGAAAGTGTCTCACTGTGATATGCCACTGGATGCCACTGCTGAGTAAGAACTAGACAAATAACATAGTCAGAGGCATCTATCTCCATCTCAAATGGTTGTTGTAGGTATGGTAATGTGAGCACTAGTTTAGACCAGAGGCGATGCTTCAACTCATCAAATGCCTTATGTTGGTGTTGTAGCAGTTACAACCACCTTCCAAAATTTTGCTTCGCATGTAAATTTTAGAGCCTACCTTGGATCATGCGATCGATTATACTTGGTCACTTGTTGGTAAGCTGATGATTTCAAGCTTCCCTCCTTGATCTTAAGAGTTATTCGTGTTCTTATCTTCCTGCAACATGTGTCATATTTGGGCATAGGGGTTGTTGTTTGTCATGCAAAGGGAATTTTGTCTTGCTTCAAGGGAATTGTGTGCATATGAGTGGTTTTCATCACATAGACATGTTTCACACTCACCTCATGCACTCACATTGTGATAGTTGTTGCATCAAGAAAAGTATGTATTATGTATTCTGTCTGGTCTACGTTGTGTCACTAAGTGTCCGTGTGCGATCATAGTCGAGTCTTATCAATGTTTACATATGTTTCACTGATCTCACACTTAGCCATTTTCCCAAGAAACCTAGCCTCATCCAGCGCCCCAGAACTGTGCACTTTGCTTCTGCAACCATCAAATTTCCTCCCTTGCCTGCTGAAACCACGTAGTGCGCAAAGACAACAGCCAGCACTGCTCTCCAGAAATGCGCAAAGCATTCCAGCTACACTGCACTAAGAAATTGTGTAGAGGTGTCCTCCCAAGACCCCTGTTCCATAGGAGTACCTTGAGCCTCAAAACTATGCAGTGTTGTCCAAGTTGTCTTGTCTGTCTTGCATGCAGAAACTGCACAGATGGGCCTCTGAGGGTCTCATTCGAGCAATAGTCACTACTTGCTGAAATTGTGAAGATATACCTCTTAGTGACTATAAGAAAGGGTGACATGATGAAATCACTTCCAGGATTTGAGGAGCGGGACCAAGGAATCAATAAATTGAAAAGATCAAGACCGCATTCAAACTCCGTTGGATCCATGACCATCTTGAGGATAAGTATGGTAAGTAAAGAACACCTTTCGAAGTACACTTCTTAATTGAGTTTGAAAGATTGCTTGTCATTTTCATATCATCCTGTCCTCAGTAACATGCATGTACGAAAATGCAAAAATTCATCTCATGTGTTTCTTCTACATGTCTTGCTTCCTTTTCACTTGTTTGATGAACTGTCATCTTCGGCATGTTGATTGCTATGTCATTCTTGCGACCTCATTCTGGTGATGATGAAGGTTGTGTTTGAGTTGTTTTCACTATGTACACATCTATCACACTCACACATGATGTTGTATGTGTTTTCGCACAAACGTCATCGTGATCGTTCAACGATCTATCTTAAGTGTTGCGCTTGTTGCTTGCACCGTCAGTCGGTCACATTGAGTGTTGTTGTCTCGAAGGTTCGAGGTGTCTTGTCATTGAGTCATGTTGAGTGTGTGTTCACAAGGTAATGCATGCATAAGTTCACTCATTCACACACTTGGTCATTTTGTTGAATTTCTGTCAAACGGACCATCCTCCAACAAACAGACATCCGCAGAGCTGCATTGTGCAGTTTCAACTCTCAGCCATTATGTACTGCTACCCAGACTTACGCAAAGCTTGAGGCTGCTTCCTAGGTAGTTTGCACTGCGCAACCCTAGAATTGACTCAACTAATGGTCACCCAGAACAAAGAAGAAATTTCCCAGCAATCCATTTCAATCTACGTTGCTCGCAAGCATATCAACTGAGCCTCGAGCTGGTCAACTAGAGGGTTTGACTGGACTGTGACCCCGGGACTCACTCCCCCAGAAAATTGCACAAAATATAGAAAGCATGCCTACTCCACTGACTGAAGAAACTGCACAGACATGTTGGATAGACACCCTGTGTCCGTCACTATCTCCCTAAAATAATTGTGCAATTTTTCCAGCCAGTCACCCTGTCAACCGGCCTATTGCTCGCCCAGAAAATTGTGCAGTTTTCATGAGAAGTCACCCAACTGCCCAGCATCCCACACAACTTAGAACTATTCAAGGATGTTTAGCAGGCTAGCCTCCTAGAAATTAAGCATTTTTTTCCAGTAGACTCTAGCAGCCCACTGCCAACTCCCCAGAGAAACTATGTAATTTTTCCAAGCAAGCCTCCTACAGCCTACTGCTAGCTCCCCAGAGAAATTGCACAGTTTTTGCTGGCAACCGCTCTGCTTCCTATACTGATTCCCTCAAAAAATTATGCATATATTCCCTCCAGCTGAGCCAGATCTTGCGGACAGTCACTGCTGATCCGGATTGTCCATCCCAGTCTCCCAGTGACCTCTATACAATTTTCACTGGCAGTGCCCGAAGCTCACATCTTGGCTTGAAATATGCCTTGCGTAGTTTCAAGAGCCTTGTTCTCTCTCCCAGTCACCTACATCTGAAAGTGAAGGATAATACATCATAGTAGACTAGGATATTTCTAGATTTTATGTCGTCTCCTCATGAGTGATTGCAACTATAGGTACATGGATGAGACATGACACGATGATGAACAAGGTGAACAAGGAGAGGACATGCAAGGAGATTTGTTCACGAACAGATGAACGAGGAATGCATGCGAGGAGATTTGTTCACGAATGGATGAAAAAGGAATGCATGGGAGGAGATTCGTTCGTGAACGGATGAACAAGGAATACATGCGAGGAGATTTTATTCACGATCGGATGAACGAGGAATGTATGCAAGGAGATTTTTTTGCGAACAGATGAACACATGAAGCATGTCAAAGTACAAGCAAAGGAGGAACATGCGCATGCAAACATCAAGCGAACACAAGGACCATCGAAGACTTCAAACACATTGCCATGCAGAGATGAAGCTAATGTACACCAAGAGCACATCCATCACTCAGTAGCACTGCAGCTCGGCATGGACACTAGTAGCAACATGAACATACCAACATTATTGTGTTGAGTCATGTCATGAGTCATCTCGGCCACATCCCTACAATGGGCCATACTATTGTAATCAATGTAATGAGACGTGGAAGTCCAAGAGACCCACATGTAAAGTTGAAGAGTCATGTCAGTCAATCAGTCATGCGGGAAGTTAAATAGTCACAAGGGTTAGTTTCACCCTTGGTTATAAATACCCCTCATTTGTACATGCAAAGGACTTTTCACCTTGGCTCCTCCCACATAGCCTTGAGAGTCTGTAATCTTTTCTTTGAGGAGTGAGTAGTGGCTCCAACACCTCGCTTACGGGGTTAGTGATGTATGGTGTACTGATGTGTCTTGGAACTTTTGCTTAATTCAAAAGCCTATTAACAGGCCAACACATTTTCACACATGTATTGTAATTGTTTGTAAGACTATTCTTTGAACACTTGTAATGCATGTTGCTTTAACTTGTGTTAAGACAGTTGAACTATTTTGATTTTTATAATACATATGCTTATGAAAATGTGTTGTATAAGTTGTTAACGTTGTCTTGGTCGTGTGGGCTATCTCGTCGGACACTAGACAGAACCATTCCCATAAACTTGTTACAAAAACTGTCGCACTCACGTGGACTATTCTGATAGGTGCTGTAAATGTTATCCATTCATTGTGTGTTTGTGACTGTGCATCCATGTGGACTACTCCACAGGAATTTTCACATGTCCTACTACGTTGTGTGTCTCTGATAGAGTTGCGACTATTCCCTTTCGACTAGAGTCTCACTTTCACCCTCTCCCTCTGCAGCAAAAGAACCTTGACAAAAGTAACACTAACACTCACCAGGCATGCAAAAATCGTTGTTCACAGACAAGGTAGACCACTCACATGTGCTGACAAGCAAGAGCTAAGGCATATCTTTAATATAATGGCAACTGGACCATCGTACAGGATGGAACTCCTACACCAAATGTTGTGAGATCTAGTTGGGACTTCAGACCGGGGAGATCCCATGAATGTTGGCAGGTCCAGCACCATCAACATTTCTGGTGCTAGAAGGAGGGCCAGATGTCAAGCTGAGTCTTCGCAATCGGTTTGAATCTTCGCATACTTATCATGACTAAACACAAAATTTCTCTTCCAGAGTGTATGTCTTATGGAAACAAATTTGAAATATCGGAAGAGCTTTGGAATAACTTGTCAGGTAAAACATACGATGGTGGAGGCTGAGTAGCCTTGGTCAAACACGCAGTTGGAATTGTAGTCTCCTGTGAAAGGCATGAAATATTTGAAGATTACATGACCTGCGCGTTGTTCGCATACACGCTTCGAGGGCACCCACTACATTGGTGTGCCACACTTCCATAAAAGTCTATTCACTCTCTCCCTTATCTAGTCGTAGTGATAGACTGTGCTTTCAATCATTTGATCGTAAAGCACTCAACAAAGAAATTATGAAATTATGGAAAGCACCTGATGAATCCGTTGAAAAGTTTCACACATGCTTTTGTAATCTCGCATGGCAATTTGCTAAAGATGAAATTAATGGGGAATTTCTCGAAGGAAGATTTAAGTATCTTCTTTATATATCTTAAAATATGTAATTCTTAGAATCATTGAAACCCCGCTCAGCATACTTCAGTGATGGAGCTGCACAATCACAATCAGACACAGTTGCTATCACAATTGACTGTCTTCCTTCCCCTCATCCAACAACTCCACCACCGCAGAGTGATGCGGGAGAAAATGCACACACATCGGTTGAACTGTCACATCCTCCTACCCCACCAGCTCTTGATATCTATGCAGATTTGGATTGCAAGCCTGCTGGTTGTCATATGGAGTTGTTATCTCAACCTCCATTCTCGCATTCTTCTGATGCTACGAATTGTACTGTCTTGTGTTCTTCCATTCTGGAATCCACACTTGTTGTGAACGAGGATCAAGTTGTTGATGAAGTTGGTGTTGTGCAACCAACCTACACTATCATTCATGATGAGGGTGTTTGGGAATCTAAAGAAGAATCTGTGGTGAAGGATGACTCCCTTCCATCTGTTCCTCATCTGCTCTATCCTGACATCCCTTGTGATTATTCCACTATTGATTTCCCTTGTGAAAACTCATTTCTAGATGTTTCTACTTCTGATCGTTCATAGGTCACACCGAATGTTAGTCTATCATTACGTTGCGGAGAGGACACATCTTCCTCTGAAAATTTATCCCATTTGTCATCTGTCATTTCTAAAAACACAGAGGGTGAAAATCCTTGCTTCTCCTCTACCCCTATGCATGATTCGTCAAATCATGAGGATGCTGACGAACATCCCGAATTTTCTGATCATGGCTGTCGTGATATTTGTACTTCTTCAATTGATCACAATGTTGATTCACTCACTGTTAATATGACTAGGCCACTTGTCTTCGATGATCTACCTATTGATAGAGTGGAAACCCCACATGATGTCGAGGCACTTCAGCCTTGGCTGATGGTTATGTTAGGCCCTCGCTGTGCTGAGGTTAGTTCCACCTCCGATCATAAATTTTTCAAAACACCAAAGGCTCCTCATCACTTTCTACTTCACATTGAAGATCAACCAAACACCCAGATTTCACTTCCTCCACTCGAATCACATGATCCCATCATTCAAGCTTAGGAGGAATCTTACAAAACAAGTTCTCTTTAAAAGCATAAACTGTTGGTCTTTCTCATGTTCGCTCATATGTCAAAATACAAAGAGTGTGCATTGTTATAGACATTTTTGGGCACTGCAACCCCAAGCATAAATGTCCATAAACTAAGGGCTCCTAAGTCCCTAAAGGTGTTGTTCCAACCCCTAAAAGAACAAGGTCAACTGATTACAGCTCCTCCCAGAAGTTCTCCATGAAAAAACACTCAGAACTGGTCAAAACTGGACCATTTCACCTGCTCCATAGGCAAAGTGCGTTGCATCTCACCTAAATACACACAGTAGGTGCATTGCATTTCAAAAATCCCTTCTATGGGGTGTGATGGGTGAGAAGGGACAAATGGAAATGTCAATCCGCGAGGTGGAGAAGCATGGAATCTTCCAGAAACTTCTCCTGTGACACTTGCCTCTCTGAATTCGACCAGGGATGAGTAAGAGATCATCAATCTCCAAGTGGAAGCAAGAACTATCAGAGGGAAGACACTAATCAAATCACAAGCTAACTCATCTCCCTTACAGACATCTATATATGGATCCCTCATCCTAGAGATCCAGGAGGCTGGAATTTTGCATCTTGTAAGGAATTGCTGTTGGTTTCTTGAGGCAACATCATAATGTTGGGTGATCTAAGCTTTTCATGAGGTGATGAAGGGCTTCTTGCTGAGAGGATGATCCTCGGTCAGAACAATTGGTTGTAACTCTCTTGGCTCTTTCTTGATTATCAATAAAGTTATTCAAGTTTTCCTCCATACTCTTGTGTGATTTATGTTTTATGCATTTGTATGGTCAATTTACATCTGATCCTAGATTGTTTATGCTGCTTTGATTCTACAGGTACTCTGTGAAGCTGGGTATACAAGAAAGCAAGTAGCAAAGGACTATCAGAAGAGAGAGGAATCGGGCAAGGAACCAAGCGCAAGACAGAGGTTGGTCTCCTTTATTCTTCTCTCATCTATCTTTCATAAAGGAAAATGAAAGTAGTTTACTTTGTTTGTTTCTAAGGTAGCTACCAGCCTTAGTGGGATTAGCAGTTCTGCATAGACACTTTTCCCTGTAACAAAATGGCGACTCCACTGGGGAGTGAATAGATTGATTTTTTATCTATATTTATTTACTTTATAAACTTACAGACGGAGCCTGAAGTCAAGCCAGCTAGCCTTCAAACTGCATTTGCTATGCAAGTGCAAAGTAGATCAACGTTGCTTCAGTCAATCTCTGGGTTTTGTTTATGAATTAAACAATTGATTTACAAGCTTTCTAATTGCCCTCGTGGTGGCTCTAGTAACCTCCTTAGATCTACCCCTGTGATTGATTTACTGATTACCACTTGCTCGGCCAAAATCCCTGAACTGAACTGCAAATTGTGACCCGGAACCCCATCAAAGTCTCGTCCCTGGTCCAGCACACTGTCTGTTCTGTGAATCTCAATTGCAGCGCACTTCCTGAGTGTAGTAGGTGCATTTCATTTCAGTTGCACTGTGTTGCAGGTGCACTGATCAGACTAGGCATTGTTCCTAAATTTTGGTTTCTGTGTTCACTCTTTTCAGATCTATTCAAGAGTTTTGCTGCCTGTAGTCAGTACACCTCTGTTTGAAACCCCTTTCCTTGCTGTTATTCCGCCTCCATTGTGCAAAGAACTGTAAATGTTTTTATGTATTTTTTGAGTCATTTTCAGTTCTCCTTTACAATGAAGTAATGTAATTGTATTGTCGTTTCTTGATTTGAAAGTGTCGCAAGTTTCGTTTTCAGTCATAGAAGAGAATCTGATTGTTCTTGATAGTCGATTACCCAGTTACTATTGTATTCGATCTGAATTAGTAGTTTTTCTAGTGTCGAAAGCAAGTTTTCATTTCCAAATCGCAAAGTGTTGTCATCGTCTTCATTTTGATTTTGAAAAGAAACTTGTTAGTAATTGTCGCTTTGAAAAATAATTCAGATTTGTGCATTAGCTTTATTTTTATCATTCACATATTAAGAAGGCTGAAAACAAATACATGCATGTGCATTTTCATTTAGACTGTTTGATTGGTTTGATTTAGGACAGTGCATATAGTGTGTGCTCTTTTCTCTTTGTTGAAAGAATATTGTCTCTCTTTCCTTAGTAGCTAGGATTTTCATTGCACAAAGAAGATAAAACGACTGTTTATCATCTTAGATTGCATTTTAGGAATTGTACATCTACATCACGCGGTGAACCTGAAAGGCAAATTTCTTAAGCAAGATCAACTTTAAAATAAATTTAATGAATCTAACAACGCTTTGAAACCTAACGCACAACATCTAGAAGTCTAGGCTAGGGACGTATTCCGGCGTCGTAAAGCCTGGTAACTATTGTTCTCACTGTTGGTTGGGTGATTCCTCCACTTTGAGACGATAAGTGCCAATACGGACTTGTGCTCCCATGTACCGTCGAGTATATTTTGGGAGACCACAATAGGCTTAATCCTTCATTCATAGGAAGCCGTGTCTGCGGCCCTATCGATCGCAATGCACTGAACACAGCATTCGGGAAGATTGACTGTCGTACCGTAAAAAGTATTCTGCAGTTTTGTGATTGGTTTGGTAATCCCTCTGTCTAGATTTCCATTGCAGTCCCTTTCATTCCTTTTCAGACTCCTTAACGGAAAAGGTCCATCTGAGGACTTGTCACTTCAGGCTCATTAAAAATCGAAGGCGACTAGAGTCATCTTTTGTTTTTTCTCGACTCTTTAAAATTGAAAAAACAAGTTGTGTCAAAGCGTCTAAAATTTATTTTAAACGGAATAATTATCACCTTTCCTACGTTGGTGTTGGGTTGAAGAAAATGGAGTCTGCCAACCAAGGACTTCCTCTTGGAGGAAATCCTAGTCCCTTCTCCTCTTGGGGAGATGTTGGTGCACCCCACATGGCCACATTGTCACTTCCAGGATTGACAATGGGTTTGCCCGTATGGCTCTTCTCAACCTCCGTCATTCAGAACACCGTGATTCCTGAACAATCGAGTCAGCAACTAGACAATTCCAGAGTTACCCCCCAACCCTCTATTTCCTCCAATTCTTCCTCTCCTCCTTCCTATTCTCTTGATGGGGCTGGTAAAGCCAAAAATCAAGTACTTGAGAAGAAGAAGGAAAAGAAGAAGAAAGAGAAGGGGCAACCAAGCGAAAAGGGGCAACCAAGCGTCGTCTAGTGAAAATCCACACACTGCACCGACCAGGCCTAAATCGCCATGTGTCATTTTCAAGGGAGACCACTATCATAGAGATTGTCCTTGCATCCCTCGGATCTTAAGGGACTGGTCTCCTCGTTTGCACAACCCGGTGTCGTCAACCTCTGATGATCATGCTGAAAACACACCGTCGACTAGTGAAAGTGAAGCCCTTGGACAAAAAGGAAAGTGCAAATTTCTTTGTAAACTGTGTGAAGGCGATCACGCCGTCGACCGTTGTCCCTTCTTAGACGAGGCTAAAAGAGTTTTGGACGATCGTCCAGTTTCACCGTTACGACTTCCTCCTGGATATAAGAAACTCTTGCCGAGTCCGTCACTAGTTGAAAATCTGGCTAACCCGCACTTGTGGTCGGTCGAAGCATCTATCGTTGAAGATAAACCATCTAAACCCATACCAGATGAAAGTCAAAAGGTCGAGGCGGCAGTTGACCCGGTCTTGCCTTCAGAGGTTCCATCTTCAGATGATACAGTCACCGAAGAGAACAAGGATGACACCGTCCAAATTCTTTTTGTGAGCACAGACTCCGAAGAACATGGGGGCAGTCTACTCGTTCCTTTACTGCAGGAAGGAAGTTCATCAGAGTCATATCCGGCTGCCTATTCGGTCCCACCTCCAAGCAACCTGGTTGTCTCCTTCGACTGGAATCAACTAGGCAGGCCCCGTTTACCGGCTAGTGTACCATTCCGAATCATTGCTCAAATATATAGAATGGTTATGGCCGGTACCATCATAAATGAAGGGGCTTCTGTGAGTATCCTTTCCTCGACTGCTTGGAAAGCACTTGGTTCGCCATCGCTTTTGCCTGAGATGAGAAATCTAACAGGCTTTGACAAAGGAACCAGTCGACCGTTAGGGATCCTTCCCAATGTGCCCATAACATTGAGAGGGAAAACCATTCAAATGAACATAATGGTAGTCCAAGGACCCCTGGATTATAATCTACTCCTTGGACGAGACTATATTTATTGCATGGGAGCGATTGTCTCATCACTCTTTAGAGTAATGTGTTTTCCGCACGAAGGAAGAGTGGTCAAGCTCGTAGAGCAGCTTTCATTTCCCGGTTCACACATGGCAAATAGTCATATACCATCCCTGAATGGTCTTTTCCCGCAAGGAATGTGTCATCAATCCCCAGTTCGTCCACCTGATGAGCGCGAGTGATTCGGGGGACATGACTAAAATCCAGGGGGCATGCACCCTGGTCTGCTTCGGCAGGAAAACTTCAGGTATAGGATAGGTTTCTGCGAGAGATATATGACTAGTCTGACACTCCCATTCGTGATTGGAAAAGGGGGTTAGACTGGAATAAGATTCCCTTGTCAAAGTTATGTGGGTAGAGGCGTCTGCGCCACTCACCTTTGTCTATTTCGGTAGACATCGCCGAAGAAGTGTTTTGTTTGTGGTGCAGATAGAACAATCTTTGGTAACCTGAAAGAGGTAAGCCTTTCCCAATAAAACAAATGTTTTGTCGGTAGATTGAGAGGTGACCTTGAAACTCTATTTTATACCTGGGGGGCATGCAAACCTTTTGGCATGCAAGTGAAGAGCGACCATTTATTTATTTTCTAAATTTGTAGGTCCTCTAACTTTTTAAACTCGTAGGATTGGTCGTTTCCTAACTTGCATAAAGAAAGGATGTGGGGCAAAGCTTTGAAAAATTGCCGTTTTTATATATGAGACATCCTTATTATGCGACTGGATTAATCGAGCAGTTTTAACGCGGAATTCATGCTCGTTAAAAAATAAACATAAGCAATGAGAAAATGTTTCCCCCAGCGTTTAAGCTCATTAAAAAATGAACCAATTTCCCATAAATAACCGTCGTGAATGTAGTACTTCAGCCTTTAAAGCCTTGGTCGTGTTCTCATCATCACCTCCACTCTGTATTGGCCGATCATTCACCTCCATTTGATTGTTTACCCCTTTTGAGGAACAACTACGAAGAGTGATCCTGTTAGCCATCCTTGTAACACTGCCGTGATTGGAAAATTCCAAAACTTACCTGGAATCAGCTGCTACCCGAATTTATCACTCGTTCCTCAAAGACGAGTCTCCTTTAAGCTCTTTTCAACTGAATCATAAAATATGAAAATATTTCCGAGCCATTGGCCTCTCCAGCTTGTTAAAGTGACCGGAAGTGCTATCCCTCCTTTAGATTTTAATCTTTTTTGGACCTGAGGGATTATTACACAAAAAGATCGAGCGCTTGTTTTGTTCGGCTCGTTAAAAGTACCGAAAATTCATCCCTTCCGTATTGTTTTATACTTTTTCGGACCTAAGGGATTAGATGACGAAAAAGGATTTTTGGAGTTTCCTTTACGTCCCTTTTCAGACTCTCTAAAATTGAAAAGGACCGAGTTATCTTTGTCCTTAAACTCGTTAAAACTTAATAGCGACAAACTTGTCCATAATAGACAAGAATGAGTTTCACTATCGCTAGGCTCGTTAAAACATAGCGATGGGTTTGCCCGAAGGGAAAATTATAGAAAAAGCATATGTTATCCTCCTCAAGCTTGACAAAAATAAAGAGGTGCTGGTCAGCAATGACTGGGGAAAAATTTGGAAGAAAACTTGAAGAAACTTTGTTGGTAGCAAGTCGCTCTTGAACATGACACTTTCACTCCGCATCCAAGTCGGGTTGGGTTGTTTCATTCACCAGTCACATCACCATGGTCACATCACACCATCCATATTTGGGGTTAATGATACCAATCCATCATGTTAGTGTCGCCGATATGTTCAAGAGAAGTCACTTAGAGAATTCACCTATGTCTCACCCGCTGCAATACATTTACGCTCCATTCTTTCATGACCGCCACCCTGAACCTTATATCACTAGATCGTTTTCACCTCCATTAAAATCATTTGCTCCGTTCCGTGTCATTGATGTGGGATTCATTAAGGCCCTCATATGACAGATCGCTTCTTGTCGACATCAGCTCATTATCCAAGAAGTCGATCTAAGAACACCCCTTTCAGTACTTTGAAGCTCACATGCCTCAATGGCAAGTTTCTCACCTCCGGCGATAGGTTTACATCAATTTCCTTCGACCGAAAGATTTTGTGTGGTGTTCGACGCCAAGTCCTTTATTCACACCACGTGAATTGTACTGCAGTACCTTGAGGATCATTATCATTATCGGTGATTCCTCTCGTGCCTGTTAACAACTTACATCATTGGCTGGTAATCAGGTGATGTCTTTCCATGTTCGACTCCAGAACATCTCTCACATGGATCGACTTGTACTTTGAGTGAAGATCGAACGAGATTGAAGACCCCAGATCTAGTTTCATCCATCCGGGCTGTGATATATATTCAGGAAAATAAAGACATCAAATGTACATCATTGCTGCACAGATAATCATCCAATCTAAGGGATGATGGCTCTACCAGAATCATTAGTCTACACTCAGACAATTGTCTGTCCTATGTACATGAAAATGAATTTATAAAGCTGAGCATGGGAATGCCCGCCTCAGCTAGATCATGAAAATATTATGAAGATAATGTATTGTATTGTATCTTATTATAGGTCTCCTTCCAACTTGAAAGAACTTCGGATCCTCATGATAAAGCATTTCACTCGACATCAAAAAAGATTAATGTCCTCATGCTTTAGGGGGCAACTGCTATAGACATTTTTGGGCACTGCAACCCCAAGCATAAATGTCCATAAACTAAGGGCTCCTAAGTCCCTAAAGGTGTTGTTCCAACCCCTAAAAGAACAAGGTCAACTGATTACAGCTCCTCCTAGAAGTTCTCCAAGAAAAAACACTCAGAACTGGTCAAAACTGGACCATTTCACCTGCTTCATAGGCAAAGTGCGTTGCATCTCACCTAAATACACACAGTAGGTGCATTTCATTTCAAAAAGCCCTTCTATGGGGTGCGATGGGCGAGAAGGGACAAATGGTAGTGTCAATCCGCGAGGTGGAGAAGCATGGAATCTTCCAGAAACTTCTCTTGTGACACTTGCCTCTCTGAATTCGACCAGGGATGAGTAAGAGATCATCAATCTCCAAGTGGAAGCAAGAACTATCAGAGGGAAGACACTAATCAAATCACAAGCTGACTCATCTCCCTTAGAGACATCTATATATGGATCCCTCATCCCAGAGATCCAGGAGGCTGGAATTTTGCATCTTGTAAGGAATTGCTGTTGGTTTCTCGAGGCAACATCATAGTGTTGGGTGATATAAGCTTTTCATGAGGTGAAGAAGGGCTTTTTGCTGAGAGGATGATGCTCGGTTAGAACAATTGGTGTTAACTCTCTTGGCTCTTTCTTGATTATCAATAAAGCTATTCAAGTTTTCCTCCATACTCTTGTGTGATTTATGTTTTATGCATTTGTATGGTCAATTTAGATCTGATCCTAGATTGTTTATGATAATAGTTCCATGTTCTTGTATAGTGTTATGCTGCTTTGATTCTACAGGTACTCTGTGAAGCTGGGTATACAAGAAAGCAAGTAGGAAAGGACTATCAGAAGAGAGAGGAATCGGGCAAGGAACCAAGCACAAGACAGAGGTTGGTCTCCTTTATTTTTCTCTCATCTATCTTTCATAAAGGAAAACGAAAGTAGTTTTACTTTGTTTGTTTCTAAGGTAGCTACCAGCCTTAGTGGGATTAGCAGTTCTTCATAGACACTTTTCCTTGTAACATGCATGTTTATCATCTGCATGCAGTGTGTCACAACACCATGTTAAGTCCGCAAAATGTCTGACGTTCACTCTTTTCTTTTATGTGGATGTTTTAGAAGTTGAAGCATGTTGGTCGTCATTGTTGTATCTTTTGTGTTTGCTGGTTTGCTTAACTATGTTGCTCGCGAACCATGCCTTGACCAACGTGGGCCAACCAATGCACTGGTGGTTGCATTGTAAATATCACTTCACGTGACTAGGCCCACACATCATTTAGTGTAGGAGTAGGAGTAGTCTTTGCTTTACTTTTTAGTTCACATGTTTGTTTGATTGCTTACTTGGTTTGGTTTGCTTGCTTGCTTGCTTTTCTTACCTGTTTTGCTTTGTATTTACTTCTACTTTCTTCTTTTCGCTTTCTTTTCTTTCTTGTACCTGTAGGTTAGCGTCTCGTGAAACCGTGTTTGGATCTCGACACAAGATGGGAAAATATAAGAGGACTTGTACAACTATCAACACTTGGTTATCTGTTGTCCTCTCTTTTTATGAAGAGCTTGCTGTCTCCAGTCGATGATTCCTTGATGGAAAATATGTTCTGTTCAGAGTGAGTCTTGGTGAAAACACAACACTTGTGCTCTAACTAGCACCACCTACTCTAGTCAGTTGTTTTGGGTTAACCCTTGTCAACTCAGTCAGGTAGAGTAAGGTGAGGAGAAAAACCTTAACAAGTATTTCAGAGGTATACATAACATGCTTCTCTGAAGTAACAACCTCTTCTGCTCTCAATAAGTCGGGATTCCTTTTCCACCTCTGAAATAAATAAGTGCCTACGCACAGTTCTTTGAAAAATGAAAATATGAAAATTTTGAAAAAATGCATAAGGCAAAAGAAGAGAAAGGCTTCCTACACAGAGAGGTGATGCAAGAAACTTCGCCAGGGTATTGAGTAGGCTTGCTGGAAGCAGAGCGATGCTTGTGTTCATGTGTGACTCCGTTGGGGTACTGTGCAAGCCTACTAGAAGTGGAGCAACACCATAGATGAAACTTAAACTCTGACTGTCATATTACTTATGCACCAATATACCCCTTATCCCCAATTGAAACAACTGGGTTGACTTGGCTTGGAATGTGTGCTAATCGATGAGGAGAATAGTAGGGACTACATGTTTCAACCAAGATAGTGTAGAAACCATGATGATCAAAGAATCGAACAATACTTTCAGAAGGGTTAGGCTTGCTTTTCACGAAACAAGGTCCATTCAGAGAGCTAGAGTTATACCAGTGTGTTGCCAAGTGTTGTAGTGGCTACAACCACCCTCCAATTTTGGCTCACATGAAAATGTTGAAGCCTACCTCGGATCCTGAGATCGATTATCCTTGGTCGTATGTTGGTAAGCTGATGATTTTAAGCTCCCCTCCTTGAGCTTAAGAGTTTTCCGTGTTCTCATCTTCCTACAACATGTGTCATATTTGGGAATAGGGGTTGTTGTTTGTCATGCAAAGGGAATGTTGTCTTGCTTCAAGGGAATTGTGTGTGTATGAGTGGTTTTCATCACATAGAAATGTTTCACACACACCTCACGCACTCACATTGAGATGTCTGTTGCATCAAGAAAAGTATGTATTATGTATTATGTTTGGTCTACGTTGTGTCACTAAGTGTCCATGTGCGATCATAGTTGAGTCTTATCAATGTTTACATATGTTTCACTGATCTCACACTTAGCCATTTTCCCAAGGAAACTAGCCTCATCCAGCTCCCTAGAACTATGCGCTTTGCTTCTACAATGGTCAAGTTTCCTCCCTTGCTTGCTGAAACCCCATAGTGTGCAGAGACACCAACCTCACTTTGCCTGCTGAAACCCTACAACCCGTTGAGACAACAACCAACACTGCTCTCCATAAATGCGCAGAGCATTCCAGCTGCAATGAACTCAGAAATTGCGCAAAGGTGTCCTCCTAGGACCCCTGTCTCGTAGTAGTACCTTGAGCCTAAAAATTGCGCAATGTTGTGCAAGTTCTCTTGTTTGTCTTGCATGCAGAAACTGCACAGATGGGCCTCCCAGGGCCTCATTCCGAAAACAATCATTGTCCGTCAAAATTGTGAAGATCTACCTCTCAGTGACTACAGGAAAGGGTGACATACTGAAATCACTTCCAAGGAGTTGAGGAGAGGGAAAAAGGAGCCAATCAATGGAAAATATCAGGACCACATGCAAACTCTGTCAGATGCATGATCATCTTGAGGGTAAGTATGGTAAGTAAAGAACACCTTTTAAAGTAAAACTCTTAGTTGAGTTTTTAGGATTGCTTATCATTTTCATATCACCTTGTCCTTAGTAACATGCATGTGCGCAAACGTGAAAAGTCATCTCATGTGTTTCTTCTACATGTCTTGCTTCCTTTTCACTTGTTTGTTGAATTGTCATTTTTGGCATGTTGACCTCTATGTCATGCTTGCGACCTCGTTCTGGTGATGTTGTAGGTTGTGTTGGAGTTGTGTTAGCTATGGACACATCTATCATGCTCACATACAATGTTGTTTGCACTTTCGTGAAAGCGTCATCATGGTCATTTAATGATCTATAACAAGTGTCATGCTTGTCCACTCGCACCGTCCGTCAGTCACACTTAGTGTTGTTGTCTTGATGGTTCGAGGTGTCTTTTCATTGAGTCATGTTGAGTGTGTATTCACAAGGTCACGCATGCACACGTTTACTCGTTCACACACTTGGTCGTTTTGTTGAAGTTCTGTCAACTGGACCATCCTCCAACAACCGGATGTCCACTGAGCTGTATTGCACAGTTTCAGCTCTCAGTGATGATGTACTGCTGCCCAGAATTGTGCAGATATTGAAGCTGCCTCCTAGGAAGTCTGCATTGTGCAACCCTAGAATCGACTCGACCCACTATCACCCAGAACAATGAATAAGTTTTTGAGCAAGCCATTTTAATCTGTGATGCCCACAAGCACATCAATCAAGCCTCGAGCTGGTCAACTAAAGAGTTTGAATGGATAATGACCTCGAGACTCATTCCCCCAAAATATTACGCAAAATTTGCAAAGCATGCCTACTCCGCTAACTAAAGAAACTACATAGACATGTCAGATAGACACCTTGTATCTGTCACTATTTCCCTCAAAAAATTGCATAGTTTTTCCAGCTAGTCACCCAGTCAGTTGACCTGCTACTCACCCAGAAAACTACGTAGTTTTCCTGAGCAGTAACCTAGCTGTCCAACATCTCGCTCAGCTTAGAAACTGCGCAAGGATGTTCAACAAGCCAACCTCCCAACAGTTGCATAGTTTTTTCCAATAAACTCTCGCAGCGCACTGCTGGCTTCCCAGAAAAATGCGCAATTTTTCCAAGCAAGCCTCTTGCAGCCTCATGCCAGCTCCCCAGAGAAATTGCACAGTTTTTTCTGCCAAACCCTTTGCTGCCTGCATTGCTTCCCTCAAAAAATTGCACAGATCTACCCTCCATCTGAGTCAAATCCCGTGGAAAATTACTATTGACCCGGATTGTCCTTCCCAGTCTCCCAGTGATCTCTATGCAATTTTCAGCAGCAGTGCCTAGAGCCCACATCCCGGCTTGAAATCTGCCTTGCACAGTTTCAAGAGCCTTGTCCTCTCTCTCAGTCACATGCATACAAAAGTGAAGGATAATGCATCATGGTAGACTAGGATGTTTTTGGATTTGATTTTGTCTCATCATGAGTGATTATAGAGACAGGTACATGGGTGTGACATGACACAAGGATGAATGAGATGAACAAGGAGAGCACATGCAAGGAGATTTGTTCACAAAATGACGAATGAGGAATGCATTTGAGGATATTTGTTCATGAATGAATGAACAAGGAATGCATGCAAGGAGATTCGTTCGCAAATGGACGAACGAGGAATGCCTGCGAGGAGATTGTTTCATGAGCAGATGAATGAGGAATGCATGCAAGGAGATTTGTTCGCAAAAAAATGAACACATGAAGCATATCAAATTACAAGCGAAGGAGGAACATGCACATGCACACATCAAGAGAACACCAAGACCATTGAAGAATTCACACACCTTGCCATGTAGAGGTGAAGCTATGATCCACCAAGAGCACATACATCACTTAGCAACATTGCAGCTCGACATGGACACCACCAGCAACATGAACATACCAGTACTGTTGTGTCGAGTCATGTCATGAGTCATCTCAACCACATCACTACTGTGGGCCATACTGTTGTAATCAATGTACTGTAGCATGGAAGTCTAAGAGACCCACATGTAAAGATGAAGAGTCATGTAATTCAAATAGTCAGTAGGGAAATTAAACAGTCACAAGGGTCAGTTTCACCCTTGGCTATAAATACCCCTCATTTGTACATGCAAAGGTCTTTTCACCTTGGTTCCTCCAACATATCCTTGAGAGTCTGTAATATTTCATTTGAGGAGTGACCAGTGGCTCCAATGCCCTGCTTATGGGGTTAGTGACGTATGCTGTACTAATGTGTCTTGGAACTTTTGCTTAATTCAAAAGCTTGTTAACATGCCAATACATTTTCACACATGTATTGTAACTGTTTGTAAGACTATTCTTTGAACACTTGTAATGCATGTTACTTTAACCTATGTTAAGACAGTTGAACCATTTCAGTTGTTCTAATACATATGCTTATGAAAATGTGTTGTATAAGTTGTTAACGTTGTCTTTCTCATGTGGGCTATCTTGTCGGACACTAGACAAAATCATTCCCATAAACTTGTTATAACGACCTTCGCACTCGCGTGGACTATTCCACTCGGTGTTGTACATGATATCCATCATTGTGTGTTTGTGATTGTTGCATCCATGTGGACTAATACACCGAAAGATGTGCATGCCCTGCTGTGTTGTGTGTCTCTAACGGAGTTGGGACTCTTCCCTTTTGACTAGAGACTCACTTCCACCCTCTCCCTCTGCAGTGAAATAACCTTGACACAAGTAACAATAGCACTCACCTAGCACACAAACCTTGTTGTTTGAAGACAAAGCAATCCACTCTCATGTGATGAAAAGCAAGAGATAAGGAATAAATTTAAGATAATGGCAACTGAGCCATCGTAATGGATCGGACTCCTACATCAAACGGTTTGAGGTCTAGTTGGGACTTCATACTTGGGAGATCCCCTGAATGTTGGTGGGTACAACACCATCAACAATTGGGATTCAGACCAAAATAAATTTTCTTTCACTTCACCCTTGGTGACTGGACTTAAAGGCCAAGTGATATGAGAGAACCCCATCATGAACCTGCGATAGAAATTGGCAAGACCCAGAAAGCTGTAGAGCTTTGTTAGAGTAGTTGGGGCTGGCCAATCTCAAATGACTTTCATCTTGGATAGATCCACATACCCACCCTGCTCATCAATGATGTTCCCTAGATATTGAACTTGTGTCATTGCAAAAGTTCATTTCTCTAAATTGGAACATAGCTTGTGTTGTTGCAAGGTTTGAAGGACCTGTCGAATATGGTGGAGGTGCTCTTCCCAACTCTGGTTGAAGATCAAGATGTCATCTAAATACATCACCATGAATGCATTTGTGAAGGGTCGAAAGGTGTTTTCCATCAATCTCATGAAGGTTTCGGGGACATTTGTCAACCCGAAAGGCATGACCATCCATTCGAAAAGGCACTCATTGGATTTTAAGGTAGCCTTCCACACATCAAAGGGTTCGATAGGCACATGGTGATAATCGGACTTCAAGTCAATCTTGCTGAAATATTTATTACCCTTGAGTTGGTCCACAAGGTCATAAATCCATGGGATTGGGTACCTATTTCGGACAATGATCTTCTTCAATAACCCATAGTCAATACAAAGTCTCTAGTTCTTGTCCTTCTTCTGTACTAATAAAATCAGGCTCCCACAGGGTGATGAGCTTGGCCTGATGTGCCCTTTCTACAAAAACTCCTAAATTTGCCTCTTGATCTCATCATTCTCAAGAATAGAGCATTGATAGATCAGTCCATGGGTAGCGGTGCACCTGCGGTCATATCGATGGCGTGCTTGACCTGACAGTGCAGAGGTACCCTTATAGGTGAGACGAAACTGTCCCTGTACTCCTCCAAGACCTTTTCCATCTGTTGTTGCTTTGTGGAGGAGCCCTGTTTGGAAGCCATGGCCACAACCTTCTTCTTGCCCTCAAGGCGAATCATAAGGAAAATAAATTTCCTAGTTTGGGAAATGATCTTACTACATTGCTTTGCAGTGATCAAAGAGATGGTGGTAGGTGGGGATACCTTCAGTATCCTATACAGATTATCACCTAAAGTAATAATCACAGAGCAAGGTCTAGACTCATATACAACATGTTTCTTCCAAAAGTATGGTTATGCTAATAATACATCACAAACTTCAAGAGGAGAAACATCACACAGTACCTCATCCATGAAGGGCTTGATGTTGTAGGGAAGGCGACACTACTGGCTGATGCAAAGATCTTATCCTTGGTGAAGCCACTTGATGGTGTACGACTGTGGATGTGTTATAGTTGGTAGGCCCAAATGCTTCATGACCTATACTAAAATAAGGTTCTTTTGGCTTTCGCTATCGATAATGAACTGCATTGGAGCAACCTTCAGCCAGATTTGTGAGTGGAAAAGGCGTTCCCCCTCCTTTGCATCTTCAGGCTCATTCTTATGGATCTTAGTGGTGGCCACTGTGGCACTGGACTCCGCGTCAATGATCTGCTTCCATTTTTAATACCCCTTTTCAGGTACCAACTCAGATTCAAAACATGTGTCTGATTCAAAAGCCTTCACCTTGGCCACCAATGACTGCTTGGCCCAACACTCACTTGTGTTGTGAGTGGAGCTCTTATGGAACTCACAACATTTTTCTATGTCCTTCTTTGTATTTATGGTGTTGTTCTTTACTTGTGGCTTCGACGGGTTGTCCTGGGTGACCCCGCTTTGGCTTTGTCGTTTGCTATGTGGTTTGGGGGCACCTTTTCCTTGCTTTAGACTTGCAGATCCAAAGTCTCACTTCTTTAGTTTAAACTTCTACTCAATCTTGATAACATATCAGTACACTGCGCCGAGCGAGAATATGTCCAAGAACTCCATCTTGTTTTGGATGTACTTGTGTAGACAGTCACGGTACTTGAGTACCAAATGCCACTTATAATCCTTGATACTCATCTTCGTGTAAAGGGTATGGAAAAAAATTGTAAACTCTGACACATCTTGGTCCCTTCCCTACTGTAGTGTGGTCTACTTTACGTATTTATCTTCATAGCCTCTGACATGGTAATATTGTTATGTTTAAAATAGAAACAAGAAATGCTAAATATAGAAGTGCTAAAAATAGCATTGCTATAAATAGAATTTCGTGATACATTCCAATTTTAGTTAGTCCCTGAACTAAAATTGAGAATTAAAATTCGAATTTGATCGTAGTAGTTGTTTGAAAAATAATTAATTAATTCATCATGAGTTAATTAGTTGGAGAAAATCAAACATGAAGTCTATGTGAAGACATGCAACAATTATCCCTTTGATTGAGGATGTTATCCGTTAATTAAGGAGATCAGGATGAGTTGTACTTTGAGTTGTAATTAGTTAGCTCAGTTAACTGAGTTAAGTCTAGTTAGATTAGTTCCAATAGTTTGTAGAACTGATTGTGAGTTCAACTAGTTAATGCATGCATGCATGTAACTATTGTACTTTAGATAACTGAATATTCTCTCATAAATAACTCATGCATGTCAGTTCAGTCAGAGATCCAGTTGAGATCAGAGTATGGGATAGTGTACAATCAGTTGCAGGAATATTCCATTGAGGATATCTCTTACATGCAGAAGGAATTCATTCCTTGAAGATTGCGTAGTTACTTCTGAGTTTGGTGAGTTGTGTGAGAGGCGTTTTCAGACAAGTGGCAGCCAGAGGACCTAGGAGAAACTATGCAAGGAAAGAGGAGGCTTGGAGGACTGAGGGAAGGCATATGTTGTGTCTATTTAGTCTATGAGAAGCATTGAGGGATTGTACTGAGAGCTAGATAGCTTGTGAGCTAAAGCTTTGTGTAATCCTGAGATATTTCCACTTGCATGATAATATAGATAGCGAGGTTTTTAGCTGAGGCTTTCCCCAGAGTATTCTTCTGTGTTCATGTGTGATTGATTTCTCATTCTCTGTTATATGTGTTCTATTTGATCTTGCTCAAAATCGATTAAGCTTCTGAAAGTTTGTTTGTAGAAGTAGATCAAGTATTTTGCTTTAGTATATTGCATTATCTGGTGATCTAGTGAGAATTTCTATATGGTATCGGAGCAAAGGTGATCAAAGCAGAGAATAGTATACAAAGAAGGGAGAAGTTCGAAGTTTGAAGTTCATGATTATAGAAATCGAATTCTTATCACATCTCAAATTTCACCAATGGCGTTCAATGGTTTGAGACTCCAGTATGCCCTGGATGGCAGATCGAATTATCTAGCCTAGAAGGATCACATGGAAGCGGTATTAGAGGACACCGGTTTGAAGGACTTCATTGATCAAGAAGTCCCCAAGACAGTAGCTGCTAATGCCCAAGAATTGGTAGAATGGAAGAAATGTGTGGCTAGAGCAAGGAGGATTCTTCTGGAGGGAGTTCGAGACCACACTGTCTCGAGTCTCCATGGGAAGGCGACACTATTTTCAATGTGGAAAACATTGAAGGATCTATATAGAACAACATCGATAAGTGGAAGCTGGTGCTGAAAGACAAGCTTCGGAAAATCAAGTGTGAAAAGGGCGACACGATCTCTACATATCTGAACAAGCTCATCACCTGTAGAGATGAGATTGGAAATGTAAGAATCACGACAGCCAATGATGACATGGTGAGTCTTGCTCTCCTCAGTCTTCCTAAGAGCTAGCATAGCTACCAAGACTCGGTAAATGGAAGAGAGAAACTGCCAGATTGGGAACGACTTTGGTCGGATTTGATGCAAGAGGAGATAAGGAGAAGCATGAGAGATGGATCTTCATCAAAGCAAGATGATGAAGAAAATCTAGCCTTAGCGAGTAAGGTGAGGAAAGGGAAAGGGAAGGCGTCCCATTCTAAATCGATTTCTTCCCATGGTGGGAAGAAGATTGACAAATTGAAAATGTGATGCTTTCATTGTCATGAGGTGGGCCATTATGCTATGAATTGTCCACAGAAGAAATCCAAGAAGGGATCCTCAAAGCGATCAGATGGTGAGGCACTGGGTTTATAGTTTGAATTGGATTTCACCCTCATCGCATGCATGGTTGCATTGATGGTGGGTTCTATTTGGTACTTGGACAGTGGAGCCTCATTCCACATGACCGGCGATAAGAGTCTTTTCAGTACCTTAGAGGAGAAGGACCTCTAGATGTGCATAGAGATGGGCGATGATGGAAAGTACCATGTTTCAGGTGAAGGTATGGTTATGTTTCAGAGGGAGCATGGAGATCCTCTCACCCTGACTGATGTAAAGTATGTGCCTGGTCTGAAGAAGAATCTTGTGTCCATCGCTATGTTGGAAGACAAAGGCTATGATGTAGTCTTTAGTAAAGGAAAGGCATTCCTGAGGCATATTGGCACTGGAAAAACCAAGAGGATTGGGATTCAAGTAAAGAATCTCTACAAGCTAGAGATAGACGACTGTACTGCGTTTGAGTTCCAAAGTAGATTTGGTGCAGAGCCAAGATATTAGTGAGCTATGGCATAGAAGATTGGGCCACTTGCACCATGGGGCCTTGAAGATCATGCAACAGATTTCTACTAGACTTCCCAAGGGCAAACTGGAGCAAGTGGATACATGCAAAGGTTGTACCTTGGGTAACTATGAAAATTCTTCCTTTCTGGATCGAGACTGTTGAGCTGGAGCAATCCTGGAGCGAGTTCATACAGATGTGTGTGGACCATTCTCGATAGCCTCCACCGCTAAACAAAGGTACTATGTTATTTTTATTGACTATTTTTCTCGTAGATGTTGGATCTACTTCATGCAGAAGAATGATCAAACCTTCTCAAGGTTTTGTGAGTTCAAAGCCTTGGTTGAGAAGGAATCTGGAAAGTAAATAAGGGCCTTACAAAGCGACAATGGTGGAGAGTATGTCTCCCAACAGTTTAAGGACTTCTGTGCAGCAGAAGGAATTAAATGGGAGTTGAAAACACCCCATAACCCACAACAGAATGGGGTGGCTGAAAGGAAGAACAGATCGATCATGGGAGCAGCTCGGGCGATGCTGCATGACCAAAGCTTACCACTTCATTTGTGGGTTGAGGTATGCAATACAACAGTATACTTGCAAAAAAGAAGCTTGGATCGTATACTGGGGATGAAGACAACAGTGCAGGCTTTTTCTGAGAAGAGACCAAATGTGAGTCACTTCAGGATCTTTGTATCATCGGTTTATTGCCATGTGACCAAAGATGCCTGGAAGAAGTTAGAGCCAACAACTAAGTTGGGGATACTTGTGGGGTACATTGATACACCCCATAACTATCAGGTGTTCTTGCCTACCAGTCAGAGGATAGTGGTACGCAGAGATCTGAAGTTCGAAGAGCAGAAGGCCATGCGAGTTTCCCTTGAGAGGGAGCTCAAGTTGCATGTAGAGGAGGAACTTTTAGTTCCTAAGGAGGAGGAGCCTCAAACTGATGCGAAGTAGCTGCATGCAGAGGATCTAGGAGTGGAGAAATCCACTCATGCAGAGTATTCCAGATATGGGTGGAAACGCTCAAGGGAAGCTAACAGATTGGTGATGGATGTGAGAGAGAATGTGGGACAACCATCCTCTCAACATAGATAGAGGAGATCACTTGAGCAGTACACTGGTTACATGGCCCACAACATGTTTTTGGGCATGGGATCCCCCACAACATGTTTTTGGGGCTTAAAGCCCAAGTTTTGGTTAATGTAATGTAAAGACTCCTAGAAGTATGGGTGCGGAGTGCGAAAGTCTAGGATGAGTCATAGTGTTGTCCACCCTAAGAATTGTAAAATAATGTAAACTTGTGTCAGCCTACCCATGGTCCGCGGACCGTGGGATTGTATAAATAGAGCGAGGCTCTAACTGAAAGATAGTTTTTGGTAGGCAAGTAATAGATATATGCAAAGGCATGGTTAGAGGATAGAAGTGGATCTGAAGTGTATTGGGTTGTAGTAGTAGGGAGAGGCTCTGTAGCTGAGTGTGCGAAGGCCTAGTAGAGTCCGCAGCTGAGTGCGCGAACCCCTGTAGTTGAGTGCATAGGGTGGAGTCGGGTCTGTAACTGAATTGAACTTGGAAAGGATTATTAATAAAGATAAGTTTGATTCAGAATATTGTGCATCTATGGTTCTGTTTACCTTTATGCATTTATATAGTTTTTGATTGCGCGCACTTACTTGAAAGATGAATAAGTAATAAGAACATTGGGTCCGAACAAACTAAGTCAAAACACTAATATAATAGCCCAGTAAGGATCAAGATCAGGATAGTACTGTATTCGCGCCCCTTACAGAGGTACACACAGGCTTCTGCGTGGAGCAGCACAAGTGCATAGGTTCAGATCACGAACCTCTAGAACCTTCATCAATACATCCCTAGGGTGTGGAAACCTGGTTCCAGTGCCCTCCCATACTACTTCAGGTGAGACCTCAGTCCGCGCTCCGCGGATTGTTGCCGAAAGGGATAGTAATACCAGGATTTTCTTGGCTAAATAACTTCTAAACTTGGGTCAGGCCCCACGTAGCCAACAAATGGTTCCATTGCCAAGACTGGGATCTGCCTAAGGGATGTCTGATGTCGTTCCACTGGAACCCAACAAAGAAGGAAATTGAAGAGTGGTTGGACAAAAAGATTCACGAGTTTGCAACACAAGAAAACAGAACTCTGCAGGTATATGAGAAAAAGTGGTTGGATCACTACGTGTATACGGAAATCCACCAAATTTTCTTTGCATCCTTTTCGTCTGAGCTATATGAGTGGATCACGAAGTTAGCCGATAGCCAAGGCAGGTGTAGGCTCGACAAACCAATAGTGTGGACTCCGAAATTAGTGCGCAGACTAGAGGCATCAGAAGATAAGCTCGCGTGAGCTGTGGACCATTGGCTCGGCCGGATAATAGGTGGATTTATCACTGAGTTTGGGGTAGACATGACCGTGAGCTACAATGAAGCAGAACGACGTTTTCTCAAGGGACTGCGAGGTAAGTATATTAAATATTTGAATACCTAGATTAAGATGCTGTTATGTGAAAAGAAGGTTATGTGAATACATTAAGGTTTGGGACAACACAGAGTGGAAAAATATAAAATAGTAGCAGAGAATTAGAAAATAGTCCCTTAATTTCACCTTCACGAGAGAGAAAGGAAGAGCTCGCTAAGGTCTCTCTGAGAAGCGTGGCCAATTTGATAAGGTAGTGCATTTTGCAGTTACCACCTCCACCCACGCCACCACTCGCTTCACCTCCGTCACCTCCATCCCCACCCACTCCCCCTCCACCCCCTCCACAGTTTAGTATGGAAAGCGATCAAACTACTAGTATTCAGAGGGGTAGGGAATGAAGATCCGGACCAATTCTGGTTCGTGGTAAGAGCAGTATGGGAAGCGCAAGGTGTCATGGATGACAATATTAAGAAGGCTACATTGGTGAGCGTGCTGCAGGATCGCGCATTGACATGGTATATCAAGCACTCTAATGACCACCCAAACACAGGGATAGCAGAGATCCAGAATGCATTGAACAAAGAATTTAGCAAGCCAAAACTAGAGACATAGTCAATCATTGGGTTTAAAGAGATAGCGATGCTTCCACACGAGACCCCCTAGGATCTGGACCAAAGGCTGAAGAGTACGATCCGCAAGGCCAATATGACACTAACGGATGCATAGCATTGTGCATGGTTTGTGGCATCTCTTACCTCGCACTTGAAGACAACGCTGTCACAATAGAAACTTTCCACCCAGGCCGAAGCATTGGAAATGGTGATGAGGTTGCATGAGACCTCGATACAAGACCTTGGGTTGGGAGTTCAACAAATCCACGCGTAACTACAGAATCTATGCCTGGAAATGCAAAGTTTGAAGTAGGATACAACACTGCGGCCAGAGGCATGCGAGGAAGTATGGTGCATAAAATGCAAAGGCCAGGGCCATGACAAGGATCACTGTCTAGTATTCGTAAACTACTTGGCAGGAGGGGGGCTAATGCCGTTGAGAGTAGAGGCACAGGTAGGGCTGGGTGCGACACTCACATTATGGTGCGCGATCTATCAGATAGGAGGAAAACACACGACATATAATTGTCATTTATTACAGAAGTATACACCGACACTCCAACAACTATTTTGTAATTTCTGTAGGTCGATAGGTGTTAATTTTAGGTATGTTCTATCTTTAGAGAAATTTATTTCAATTTTCATAGTTAGCTCCATATATTTTCCAGATTAGCAATCACATCAGCATTAAAGTAAACTGTAGATAGAACATAAACATAAATCGCAGAAGACAAGCCAAGACAAGAGGACACAAGATGTGGTGCTAGCCAAGGACAAACCCCAATGTGGGGAACCCTTGATCAATTCTTCTTATATGTTCTTCAATAGTTCAGAAGAGAGAGAGAGAGAGAGAGATAGTACGTTTACAACAGAAGTCAACACTTTGACTTATCTAGATAAGAGCATAGATCATCTCTAAGAAGATGATACATGAGATCAGTTGAAGACATGCTGCTTCAACTAATTCTCCAAGGTGACTCCTTCACCTATCGTTGTGCTACATTTCATCATCATGCTGCACCTCACCGCGTTGCACCATGTTGCACCCATCATCACTATGCTGCATCTCATCATGCTTCATTAATCATGACTGTGCCCATCACTGTACTGCATTATGTGCCATTGCTGCACCCATCATCACTATGCTGCATCTCATCACGCTTCATTAATCATCACTATACCCATCACTGTACTACATTATGAGCCATTGCTGCACCATGTTGCTATCCTAACCTATGTGTTGGCTACACCTTGCTTGCTTGTTGTCCCTATCATGACTGTTGTCCTTACCATGCTTGTTGTTGCATGCTAGTTGTCCCTTGCATACTAGATGTAACATTACATGCTTGGTGTATTTGCTGCTAAGTACCATACAACTATCTGAATGTTGGTTAGCTGTCCCTTGCATGCTGCTCTCCTTTGGAGACAGATGTGCTAGCTGTTTCGGCAGTTCCCGGCAGTTCCGACAGTTCTGGCAGTCCCGGCAGTTTCAGCTTTTCCAATAGTTTCGACTTTTCTGGTAGTTCCAGCAGTTCCGACATTTTCAACATTTTCAGCTTTTCTAACTTTTCCGCCTTTTTCAGCATTTCCGGCATTTTCGTCTTTTCTGGAAGTTCCATCTTTTCTAGCTTTTCCGAATTTTCTAGCAGTTTCGTCTTTTTCAGCAGTTCCATAATTTCCGGCAATTTCGGCTTTTCTGGCAGCTTCGACTTTTCTAGTTTTCCGGCAGTTCCAGCTTTTTCGGCATTTCTGGCTTTTTTAGCAGTTCTAGCATTTCTGGCATTTCTAGCTTTTTTGGCAGTTCTGGCTTTTCTGGAAGTTCCGACTTTTCTGGCAGTTCCGGCTTTCTGCCCTCTGGATTAGGGCAATGTTATTCCTTAGGATCTGTCCTCCTACTAAAACCCAAAGATAAGTAGAGAGAGGAAGCGATCCCAAGTGTGTTGAAATGACTTGAAGGCCACCTCTATTTATACTAAAACGTTGAGCACATGTGGGGTTTATTTGGTTGCTGGCCGACCTTGATGAATTGTCTTATAACACGAATAAATTCATAACTCCATGAATACTTATCGAAATCAGATGATATTTAGATGAATCCTACACCTCTCGATGAGAGGGATCCAAGAAAAGTATCAGCTGCCATAAATAAGATGACCCACATGGAGTTTGGCCCTAGTTGCCAATTTTAACACTCCCTCTTAACTAGGGAGAACTCCATCCATTGATCCATATGTCCGACTGTACTATCTCTGCCATCATTTCCCTGCAATGCTATGCTTTGCTCTAATCTGCTGAGCTTTGCTCTACTGAGCTCTGCTCTGCCTTGATCTACTGAGCTCTGCTCTACTATGCTTTTCTCTGCTGAACCATGAAGAAGAAGAATTGATCGAGAATGTCTCATACCATTCTCTTCTGACCCGAAGTCAGTTTCATCTGAAGAGAGTCTGTCACATCAGTCTTACTAACCCAAATTCAGTTTTATTAATCCCAGATCAATATCACAAGAGAGTGTCTCAAACCACTCATACTGATCCCATATCAGTTTCATTGATTCCAAATCAATGTCACAAGAGAGTGTCTCAAACCACTCATACTGATCCCAGATCAATGTCACAAGAGAGTGTCTCAAACCACTCATACTGATCCCATATCACTGGAGGTCATCCTATCATAGGGAGTACGATAGATATCACGATGCCTCCATCGATAATACTACTATGGTCCCTATCCTCATTTTCTTGCTCATTGATCAGATGAGAGGTACTTCCCATGAGTCCCAGACTGCATGGGTAGGATGCCTCGACAGGAGAACTAATCATCCTGTCCATAGGAGAATGAATCATCCTATCAGTGGATGCCACGGAGAACTAATCATCCTGGCCCACAAGAGAACTAATCATCCTGTTCCATAGTCGCCATGGAGAACAAATCATCCTGGCCCACAGGAGAACTAATCATCCTGTTCCACAATTTCCACGGGAGAACTAATCATCCTGTTCCACAGTTGCCATGGGAGAACTAATCACCGTGACCCACAGAAGAACTAATAATCCTGTTCATAGTGCACCACCAGGGGAGGGTGAGTCACCCTGTGGTCGTATGTTGCTCCAGTAAGTACCCCAAGCCCCCCAGAGCTCCTAGAGCTCAATGCATGCAACATGCAAGACCCCTATAAGAAGGTGTCTCAACGACTCCAAGTCATTCGGGAAAGTCACAGATTTGACCTTTCCCCGGGGCTTTGACAAAATGTCTGCGACCTGTACATCAGTGTCAATGCGATGGAGCCTCCTCGGTCATCGACTTACCATATTGTAGGTAAGGAAGTATCTGATGTCTACCTACTAGAGAAATCATTGAATACAAGATTCATCAATAATCGAATCCCTCCTTCGGTTGTCACAGAGAATCAAAATGGTATTCATCATGTGTACAAAAAACTCACTTAAGAGCTTCTGCAACCATGCAGCTTCACACGAGATCATACTCATATCTATGTATTCGGTCTCAGTTAGCTCAATATCTTTTCCAGATTAGCAATCACATCAGCATTAAAGTAAACTGCAGATAGAACATAAACATAAATCGCAGAAGACAAGCCAAGACAAGAGGACACAAGATGTGGTGCTAGCCAGGGACAAACTCGAATGTGGGGAAACCCTTGATCAATTCTTCTTATATGTTCTTCAATAGTTCAGCAGAGAGAGAGAGAGAGATAGTATGTTTACAACAGAAGTCAACACTTTGACTTATCTAGATAAGAGCATAGATCATCTCTAAGAAGATGATACATGAGATCAGATGAAGACATGCTGCTTCAAATAATTCTCCAAGGTGACTCCTTCACGTATCGTTGTGCAGCATTTCATCATCATGCTGCACCTCACCACGCTACACCATGCTGCACCCATCATCACTATGTTGCATCTCATCACGCTTCATTAATCATGACTGTACCCATCACTGTACTGCATCATGTGCCATTGCAGCACCATGTTGCCATCCTGACCTATGTGTTGGCTGCACCTTGCTTGCTTGTTGTCCCTTGCTTGCTTGTTGTCCCTATCATGCTTGTTGTCCTTAGCATGCTTGTTGTTGCATGATAGTGGTCCGTTTCATGCTAGCTGTAACATTGCATGCTTGGTGTATTTGATGCTAAGTACCATACAATTGTCCCATTGTTAGCTAGTTGTCCCTTGCCTGCTGCTCTCCTTTGGAGATAGATGCTCCGACTGTTTCGGTAGTTCTCGGCAGTTCTGGCAGTTCCGGCTGTTCCTGACAGTTCCGACAGTTCTGGTTGTTCCCGACAGTTCTGACAGTCCCAACAATTCCGGCTTTTCCGGCAGTTCCAACTTTTCTGGCAATTCCTACAATTACGACTTTTCTGGTAGTTCTGACTGTTCCGACATTTTTGGCTTTTCCAACTTTTCTTACTTTTCTAGCTTTTCTGGTAGTTCCAGCTTTTTTGGCTTTTCTAGCTTTTCCAGAAGTTTCGGCTTTGCTAAGTTTTCTGGCTTTTTTGGCAGTTCCATCTTTTTTGGTAGTTCTGGCTTTTTCGGAAGTTTCAGCTTTTTCGGCAGTTTCGGCTTTTCCAGTTTTCTAGCAGTTTCGGATTTTCCGACATTTCCGGCTTTTCCAGCAGTTCTGGCTTTTCCAGCAGTTTTGGCTTTTTCGGCAGTTCTGGTCTTTCCAGATTTTCCGGCAATTCCAACTTTTCCGGCTTTTCTGACAGTTTCGGCAGTTCCGACTTTCCGCCCTTTGGATCAGGGCAACGTTATTCCTTAGGATCTTTCCTCCTACTAGAAACCAAAGACAAGTAGAGAGAGGAAGATATCCCAAGTGTGTTGAATTGACTTGAAGGCCACCTCTATTTATACTAAATTTTGAGCACATGTGGGGTTTATTTGGTTGCTGGCTGACCTTGACGAATTGTCTTATAATGCAAATAAATTCATAACTCCATGAATAATTATCAGAATTGGATGATATTTAGATCAATCCTACACCTCTCGATGAGAGGGATCCAAGAAAAATATCAGCTGCCATAAAGAAGATGACCCAAATGGAGTTTGGCCCTAGTTGCCAATTTTAACAGTAGGCCACGGCGAGCACACTTCTCATGGCTACGAGTTAATGATGGATTGGATCCCAGCCTATAGAATGCAGACAGAAATCCTAGCCCTTGACCCAGCTGTAGGGATGGCGCGCTAGATTTTAGGGGTGAGGTCAAGCATGAGGAGGAATGGGACCAGGAAAGGGCCGCGGATAGTTAATTTGTTACAATTGCGGAGGACCAAGGTACTATGCCCGCGATTACACCAACCCGACAAGGATATCCTGTTCATACTGTGCTCAGTTTAATCATGAAACAATAGATTGTCCTACCTTGATCACTCAGATTCCTGAAAAAGGGGTATTCCGGCCTCCTCCGACTTAGAATATACAAATGATGAGGTCTGAACTGTGCGAAGAAGACCCGAATGTGAACATGATGCTCACAAGCAGTACAGCCACGGGGGAGGATAAGGGGAAGCAGCCCAAGGAAGATACATGGGTTCAAAAGGCTCCTACAAAGGAACCTGAGTTTGACTTAGAACACATAAAGGAGACGTTCAAGGAAGAAAAAAAGAGCTTTGCAGAGACCTCCACTTCTGGTAGTAAGGAACAACCAGAGCGAGGAATGGATCCTTCAATGCTTACTACCTTTTTGGAGACATGCATGAAACTGTTGCGCGACAACAAGGTAGTTAAGGGACTACAGGAACTGATCACCAGGTGCGCGGGGTTGGGAGAACCGTGCGTTGTCCGGAAATTGAGAAAGCATGCATTGCGCACCAGGAGGGAAATGAGATTGACTGCACAGATTGGTGAGTATGAAATGGATCATGTAATCCTAGATCTAGGTTCGGACACGAATGTGTTACCGAAGCAAACATGGGAATGGATGGGCAAGCCCACGTTACAGTGGTCCCCTATTCAATTGTGAATGGCGAACCAACAAAAGATTTTGCCCATGGGAAGGTTGCAAGGGGTAACAATTGATATTGAAGGCGCGAGGACATAGACAGATTTTGAAGTGATAGAGTTTGTTGATGACAACAATCCCTATCCCGTATTGTTAGGGATAGATTAGGTCACTAATATGAACGGAGTCATCAACTTGAAGAAGCGGAAATGATATTCGAGAAAAAGTCACCACGCGTAGTAGTCCCGCTAGACCCAGCCGAAGGAGCATGCTACACTGAACCTGTGTGTGATGATGATAGCGATGATGAGCTGGATTGTTTTTACAAGATAACTGCGCGAGACTAGGATCAGGTGAATCTGACTGCAGATGGGAGAATCCTGTGGGAGCGCAAAAGCTCTTGCACTTCAGATTTCGACAAAGAAGTAGAATGATTGCAGAATCGATTGCACGAAGTGACAACGCTAAACTGCAACATGATGGTTAGATCAATGCGTTGTGTGACAACAGAGGCAAGGGAACTACCGAAATATGATGGATTAACATCGATGGATGAATTCCTAAGCAAATTTGAAAGCGCGGTACCCGAACAACAACGATTCAATGCGTTAAGGTGGGCACTGCATGCAACACCTGCACGATGGTGGGGTACACATCAAGGAAATTTGGAGGACTGGCACGGATGCACAAGGATGATGTGCCTACGGTTTGGAAGCCCTCAACCTCGAACGAGAGTCAGGCAGCCACGACAAAGCAACTTGCGCGCCCACCTGTGTTGATGGGTACAGACGTGTGCTGTGCAATCCACACAAGCACACACCAAACTAAGGATCGAAAATCAGAACAGGATGCAGCAGTAGGAAAGGTGACGCGCACCACAAACGTTCCACGTAGAAGCATTCAAGAAGGTATGCAAAATCCTAAATAGAGTTCACCAGGTGAGACGAACTGATTGGTACCTGCGCGTACCAGCGGTTTGATGTGCCTATAGGGCCATTGGAAAAAACCTAAGGGCATAAATGATTCCGAAGATGGAGAGCAGATTTGAAACCACAGTTTTGGAGGAAAGGAATCCTCATGCAATAGCTCCCACAATTGGGATAGTATGCGAGGACCAAGATAAAGAATTATGCAGCCACGCGAGGATGAACATATGCAAATTTAGAAATCCATTCGGCAGGGGAACCTTAAGCTTCGCGAACTCAAAGATCAGGTATGACTAAGGAAGGAAAGCATGTTAATGGATGCAGAGATCAAAGAACTGGAAAAAAAAATTACACAAGCCTGCCAAGTTGATGAAATAACAATGACAGAACAATATATGGGCAACCATACTACTACATTAGAAGATTTCCACTGAGAATTTGTGGCTTTGCTACCATGGCTATGACCGCACCTTACCAGAAAAAGTAACCAGGGGAGTGCATCGCATAAGGAAGAACACATGATGCTAACTGTCACGAGGGTAATTGAGATGTTCCCGTGGACTAGGCTGGAAAGTGAATTGAAGCCCCGCACAAGTGGTGCGACCACTTGACTATCCATAGGGAGCACAGTCTCAGTGCTCCAAGTAGTTGAAAGAGAGCGCGGGACTATAAAAGAGTCTGTATGGGAGCTACACGATAAGGAAGTTGCACGCAAGATCAGTATGTCACAGGAGTCGCGCTTGTGCATAGGGGGCTGCGCTACCGCGCGGGTAGGCTGGGAGGTGACCGTTGGTGTCACTATTCATGGCAAGAGGTCCACTTTAAGGCAAAAAGGAGTGGGCAGCGGGCAATTAAGACACGAATTAAGAGCTATATTTGGGATGATCTGCTGCCAAGAAGGCATTAATGAATCAGAAGTGTGGGGAATGGTCGAATTCAAATTCAAAAGATGCTATAAAATCCCTAGGGCTAGCCTCGAGGCAACACTTGGTTGTGTGAGAATTGAGTAGTTATAGAGCAGTGAGCACTGCGTACTCTTACCACCTTTGACTATAGACATGATGACGACTGCTAGAACAAGAGTGTGATTCGCTGAAGTTACCATGGAGCCCCATATGGCCCATGAGGAGCCTGGAGAAGCGGCAGCTACGCTAGAAGTTCCAAAATCACCACGAACGCCACGACCATAGAAAGATAAGTAGACTATGGGCCCAGTCCGTGTATCCCCAAGAAACCCATGGTTTAGCAAATTTTTAATGGCAAAAAAGGGAAAAGCTGTCACCGTTGAATCAAACGCAGAGGAGGAAGACTTGCAAGCTCTAATCGCTCAAATTGAGGCACAAGACAATGAGGTGGAGGATGTCTCACCAATTCCTTTTGCAACAAAGTCACCTACATATGCCCCCCCCATGGAAAGGGAAAGCCCAGACCCCACTTCTCCCCGATGGTATAATGTTTGAAGGTCTACCTTTGGGATGAATACTGACCATGAAGTTCAAGGATTGGGACCTTGTGGATAGTGAGAAGTTACCACACCTAGCCATGGAAAGGTTAATGAAGCAAAAATGGTTGCGCGGTGTGGAGAAGGCTGGGTTACTCCATCTGCGATCGATACCCCACTACCACCGTGCACCCATCACCATTTTTGTCATCAGGTAGCTGTTGTGCCTAGTGCATGATGGGTATCTCTAGCTAGAGGAGAATATTCCCATCATGGATGACCTAATTCAAAGAATTTCTCGACTACCCTTCAAAGGACACGACCCCGCGGCCATAGCAGGAAAAAGAAGTGACTTGGCCCTCGTCGAAGCCATGAAGGCAAAGTATAAACTAGAGAGGAAAAAGCGGGGGTAAGCAATAGCAAGCATTAAGTACAAAGGGGTGTTTGTAGCCACCCAGCTATTGGCCAGCAAGCTAATGAGTAAATGCTGCGCTGACGAAGTACCAGTGTCTGTGATTGCGTTGGTAGAGCAGTGCGCAGAGGGGGTACAATTCAACTGGGTGTAGTTCCTCTGCGAAGAGTTTCTGATGAACTGCAAGGGCCCAGGAGTAGGGTAAGACCTTCCACTATGCATGGTTGCCCTTATCCATCTTATTGGTTGCAAGGGAACTGCCGGAGGACAGCCAGTTTCCCACTATTGATGGTGATCTGCCTGAAGCCGCGAGGTACACCTCACTTTGGGCTACAAAAGATGCACAAAGGATTCACAAGACGAAGGTGTTCTGGGTGTTCATGGAGGCGAGCATCTGAATGTGGATCAACTTAAGGCCACACCTGTCTCCTACGGTTCATAACAGCTTGTGGAGCACGACAGAGTTCAAGGCATATATGCATAACCTGTATATCCGGGTGCGCAAGGATCCAACGCACAAATGGGTGAAGCTTCTGTTCATCACAATGGATGATGCGATCTTTGTAGTAATTGAGTCATGGCCTTCGAAATGGCGTGCCCTGGACTTGGCAGAAATGGAGAAGGCTGCAACCCAGTAAAGAAAGAAGGACACCAAGTTGTGCATCGCGCAGCTGGCTGAAAAGAGGCGCCAGGAACAAGAAGCAGCCACACAGCAGAAGACAGCTGATGCAGTAGCAGCGGTGCAGAGGATAGAAACCACAATAGCACCAACAAGAGAGCCTGAGGAGGGCCAGGAGATGTCCACGGGGCAGCAAACTGGAGAAGTGGACAGGACAGAAGAACGCACGGACACCAGTTCAGCATCGACCCAACTCAAGCGGCCGTGCGGCTGATCCAAATGGATCCTAGAAAACCCTCTAAATCTTCAAACATTCAAAACTATCGCATGAGAAGAACTCTTCAAAAAATCATATTACACTATCAGGAGGAAAAAACATGTAGAAATCAATGAAATAAGGCTTATCGGAGGTAAAAGGGGACAACGCAATGGAGTTGTTGGATTTGGCCGATCAATGGTCTAGATCCGATCGGCAAATCGCAATCGGCGGTGGCAAAGGGAGGTTATCGGCGAAGTCCACATGGAATACGTGACAACGATCAACGGGGTCAACGAGGACCGTCAATCAAGCACGCAGATCGATGGCCCAAGTTGCATTCACAATATCACTATCGGCAAATAAAGACTTAGGGAATCCAAGTAAAGCCTTATTGTTTTGTATTTTTTGTGTGAGACTCAAATTGAGCTAAATTTTGTAAAAACTCTGCTTTTGAAGACATAATAGAGAGGTCACCACTGAAGGTTGGACCAGGAGACATAGCCTAGGAATGTTGGGTGAACTCCTTATTAAACTTGCTGTGTTTATGTGTGTTTGTCTATTATGTTCTTTAACTGCTTCATTGTCTATGTATTTTGCAATCTTATTGATCCATTGCACAAAGTAACATAGGCAAATGCATGCACATGAGTTTTTAATACCTTAATAATTGTCTAAGATCTCATTAACAGATCAAGTGGTATCAGAGCTTTAGGTTTGCTAAGGTTAGACAAGCTTGTACTGGATTGTTGAATGCTAACTAGGTCAAAGCTCAAATTAGGAGAAGGAGAACTGGTTGAGACTAACCCAAAAATAGGAAGAGTCTATCCTAGGAGGAAAATGGCAGAAGAAATTCCCTTGGAATCAGACTCTCAGTTCATGGACAGTTTCATGACCATGAGAGCCATGGTAGAAGAGATGTATCGATAATTTAAGAAAGGTTGAGGTGAAGATACTTCAACCTCCAAACAAGACAAAGGAATAGAGGAACCTCTTCTAGATGGCAAAGGGAAAGGGAAAGAGCCTCCTCTATCAACACCTCCTTCTAGCCCTTTGATTAAATTAGATGTAAAATTTGATTTGCCAATATATGATGGAGAATTAAATGCAGAAAAGCTAGATAACTAGATTAGACAGATTGATGTATATTGCAGGGTGCAGAACATTGATTCAGAAAGGAGAAAGATTCATTTGGCTAACCTTCAACTTGGAGGAACTCCCCTAGTGTGGTGGGAAGGCAAGACACAGGCTGATTTGAAGAAGCATGGTAAAATTCTTTCTACCTGGAGTGAATTTGTTTCTGCCATTATAAAACAATTCTATCGACTAGCTTATATGCAGCAAGCAATGATGAGTTGGCAAACTCTTTGCCAATTAAAGGGGCAAAGTGTACAAATCTATACCCAGGAATTTAGAAAAAGAGCTTTAATTCTAGGAATTTCTCTAGACTCACTTGAAACTTTGTTGAAGTATATAGGTGGTCTACACAGCTATTTGAGGCACACCACTCTCATGTTTAACCCCACTAGCATAGATGAGGTATCCGTTCAGGCTACACATTTAGAGGCTAGAGGAAAGAATGTGAACCCAGAGTTTGGGGGATCGTTGAAACCCACTGTAAGAAAGAACAAGGAAAAGAGGAAGGCAAACATTGTACAGAAAGACAAACATTCATGCACTCACTGCAAGAAGGATGGACGTGATGATGAACATCGCTGGTCCTTGCATCCGAAGCTGAAACCCAAGAAGTTCGATGGCAAGAAGAAGAAGACTGCTACTGCTGTTCAGAAATATTTGGGGTTAGACTCAGGTGATGAAACAACAATCACAACCATAGGTATAAAAAGTAAAAATTCTGAAGCATCTACTAGTATTTCCAAGCATCAAAATATTGATAATTTATTTGATAGTGGTTCACAAGTAAACTTGATTTCTGAAGCAATTGTAAAGAAGTTGGGACTACTAACCACACCTCACAAGAAGCCATATCCATTAGGTTGGGTATGTGATAAAGCAAAGACAATTTAAACTTAGGTTTGCTTTTCGGTCAACTTTTGTAGATGAGGTTGAGTTAGATATAGTTCCCTTGGATATATGTGGTATTATTTTAGGAAGTCCTTACTTGTATGATAGAAAAGCCATTTTATATAAAACTGAAAGTAAGTATCAACTCACAAAAGATGGAATAGAATATATTGTAAGAGCTCATCAGCTCAAAAATAACTACACTCTCATAAACTCAAGGCAGATGAAAAGAATTGTAAATTCATGCAAGGAATTTTTACTAATGGTTGTAAAGGAAAAGAAACCTGATAAAACCAATGTATTTGAAGGCTGTGATGCTAAACAGAAAGCTAATTTAGAAAAATTTGTTTCAGAATATCATATCCTATTTCAAGAACCTAAAGGTCTACCACCCAAAAGGGAAATAGTACATGATATTCATTAGCAGCAAGATGCTCCATTGCCTAACATTGGAATGTACAGGTTATCCATTTTAGAGAATGCAGAGATCAAGAAGTAGGTACAGGAGCTGCTCGATAAAGGGTTCATACAGCCAAGCACATCACCATGTGGATCTCCAATTGTCTTGGTGAGAAAGAAAGATGGCTCGTGGAGGATGTGCATTGATTATAGAGCACTGAATAAAATAATGATCAAGAATCGTTATCCTCTCCCTCGCATAGATGATCTATTGGATCAGTTGAAAGAAGCTGTTTACTTTTCCAAGTTGGACTTGCGTAGTGGCTACCATCATGTCAGAGTTGCAGAACAAGATGCATGGAAGACTGCTTTCAAAACAAAGGAAGGGCTGTATGAATGGCTAGTTATGCCTTTTGGCTTAACTAATGCTCTTGCCACTTTCATGAGAGTTATGAATGATGTACTCAGGCCTTTTATTGATGATTTTTTAATTGTATATTTAGATGACATACTTGTTTTTTAGTAAAACATGGGAAGAACATTTAAAGCATGTAAGTACACTCTAGATGTTTTGAAAAAAGAAAATCTCTATGTTAAGTTATCAAAATGTGAATTTGGCAAAACGTCTTTGAATTATTTGGGTCATATTGTAGGGGGTGGTGAATATAAGATATATCCCTCTAAGGTTGAAGTCATTGTGAACTGGCCTAAACCCAAATCTGCTACGGAAGTTAGGAGCTTCCTAGGAGCAACACAATATTGGAGAAAGTTTATTGCTAACTTTTCCTTGATTGCAGCTCCCTTACATGCTTTGATAGGATTGAACAAGGTGTTTCAGTGGGGAGGCAAACAACAAAAAGCCTTCAATACCTTGAAGGAAAATATTAGTACAAAACTAGTACTAGCATTTCCAGATCTTCAAAGACCATTTGAGATTGAAACAAATGCCAGTGACTATGCCATGGGAGCAGTGTTGATGCAACATGGTAAACCCATATGTTATCATTATGAGACATTTAATTTTGCAGTAGTTAATTATCCCACATATGATAAAGAATTGTATGCATTAGTGCAGAGCGTGAAAAAGTGGAAACATTACCTATTGGGAAAAGAAACAATTATACATACAGATCATCAACCACTCCAATATTTACACTCACAAACTAAATTGCAGCAATCAAGAAACTATAGGTGGATGGGTTTTCTACAACAATTTCATCTTGTCATCAGATATAAGAAAGGCATACACAATAAGGTTGCAGATATGTTATCCAGACTAATTATAAATGCATCTACTATACTTAAGCATAACTCAGTATTGCATGAAAGCTACATTGAACAATATGCTCAAGATGTAGATTTTAAAGATGTATATGCAACTTTAAGTCATGGAAAAAAAGTAGAAGAATTGGATTATCATGTTAAGGACCAACTCTTGTATCATTTGGGAAAGTTATGCATTCATCAAACTGAAAGAGTTAACATAATCCGAGAAGCACATACTTCTCTAATATCAGGTCATTTTGGTGTAAGTAAAACAATTTCAAAACTACAAAGGTTATGTTATTGGCCAAGAATGCATGAAACAGTTTCTATATATATTAAATGGTGTACCATGTGTGCTAAAAGTAAGCCCAACAATAGAAAACTAGGCTTGTACACTCCACTTCTAGTTCCTTCTCATCCTTGGGAAAGTGTTTCCATGGACTTTGTTGGGGGACTACCAAAATCTAGAAAAGGTCATGACTATTTATATGTTATTGTGGGTAGGTTCAACAAAATGTGTATTTAAATACCTTGTAACAAGCAGATTACAGCTGAGCAAACAACAAAGTTGTTCTTTCAGCATGTATGGGTTCATTTTGGGTTAGCCACTTCTATTGTATTTGATCAAGATTCCCGATTTGTTGGGAAGTTTTGGTCAAGTATATGGGAGTTAATGGACACCAGACTAAAGAAGAGTACAACATTTCATCCACAAACAGATGGCCAAATAGAGGTGGTCAGCAAGACAGTGATCCAGTTGCTCAGGGGCTATTGCAGCAAGCATCCCAAGCTTTGGGATGAACATTTATGTTATGTGCAACATGCTTACAACCGTGCTAAGCACTCTTCTACACAAAGATCTCCTTTTGAGACTTGTTTTGGTTTTACACCAAGGTCTCCCTTGGATTTTGTCTTTAGTAAAGACATAGCAGTTGATGGACACAGTGATGTGGACAAAGCAACCAAGTTCATTGAACAGATCCAAGAAATTCACTAGGCAGTGCAGGAACAATTGGAAAAGAGCCAAGCCAAGTACAAGGCAAGGCATGATAAACATCTAATTGAGCATAGCTTCCAAGTTGGTGATCAGTTCTGGCTGTACATCAACAAAGACAGAATGTAAGGTGAAGGTAAGAAGCTGAAGCCAATAAGGTATGGGCCTTTCAAGATACTTGAGAAAATTGGTGAGAATGCTTTTCGCCTTGATTTTCCGGCTTACATGCACATCTATTCAGTAGTTAATGCAGAGAACTTGACACTATATGAACCTTCATTGATTGAAGATCCCGAAGAGCAAATCCAGTTGCCTTCTATTGATGATCTGTTGCCTGAATATCTCAATGAGTTGTAGGAAGATACAGTTCTGGACATGAAGGTGAGAACTACACGCAAAGGGGATGTTGAGTACCTCAAAGTCAGACTCAAAGGTTCAAAACCAAGCAGTGCAATATGGATAGAGATTGGGCAAGTGAGGAAGCTGTATCCTCACTTGATTGATGCTTAAAAACCAACTTTTGGTGGTCCAAAAGCCTTTTTTAGTGGGAAGGCGTGATCCAAATGGATCCTAGAAAACCCTCTAAGTATTCAAACATTCAAAACTATCACATGAGAAGAACTCTTAAAAAAGTTAGATTGCACTGTCGGGAGGCAAAAACATGAAGAAATCAGTGAAATAAGGCTTATCAAAGGTAAAAGGGGACAATGCATCAGAGCCGTCGTACCTGGCCGATCAACGGTCCAGATCCGATCTGAAAATCGCAATTGGCGGTGGCAGAGGGAGGCTATTGGCAGAGACAACATGGAATACGCGACAACAATTAGTGGGGTCAATGAGGACCGTCGATCAAGTGCGCAGATCGATAGCCCAAGTTGCATCGCAGCATCGCTATCGGCAAATACAAAGGAGCGCTTACAACGACCTGGGGTATGTGCGATATGTGATTGCGATCAATCGCATCGCAATATAGCGTCGACACATTACAATGGAGCAGGGCTAATATACATATGGCTTGCGACAGCTGGACCCGATGGAGTTATAGACAATATTCTATATATTTTGAAATCCGGAAAGCGACAATTTCCTTTGTATTTCACATTTTCGCCAAATGAATGGATTACAAAGGAAATGCACCCGATGCGATATTATGGACACGATGGAACTTATAGATGCGATATTATAACATTTCGAGTCTGATATGAGTGAGATTTCATATTTTAATGTATTTTAAATATAAAAGGGAAATCATGATACAAGCAGGATTTCGGGCGGGCCAAAGGTGGTAAGTGGTTTGGGTTGGGCTCCGCCCGATCCCATACATTGGCTGCCACGTGTCCAGGCTAAGGAGAGAGAAAACCACCCTCATCAGGCGGTTAACCCCCGTACGAAAGAGCCGCCCAAAATGAACCACAACCGTTGGATCTGGATCTCCTAGATCAACGGTGGAGATGCGATGTCGATATACAGGCGGACCCGATAGGAGTTATAAGGTGGATTCATAATGTTTCAAGTCCGATAAATGGAAATTTGGTGGAATTTCACAGTTTTGAATGTATTTCTTTGTGTAAACAGAGAATGGTTATTTCTGGGAATTTCAAAGGCCCAATGACCCATTCCGTTACAGGACAGGTGGGCACCATCCCTGAAAGCATTTAGCAATGATTGCTAACGCTCAGAAGGAGATCTGAGTAGACAGAGGTCGGGAAGCTAGAGAGCCCGAGAAGGAGAAACAAACAGACAGCTCTGATTGGCTTTAAAGCCATAGACCGACAGAGACAGAGGCAAGTAGTGCTGAAACAGAGAGCAAACAGAGACAGAGAGTCAGTGAGGAGAGTCTGTGTACTTAGAAAGACTTGGGGAATCCAAGTAAAGCTTATTGTTTTGTATCTATTGTGTGAGACTCAAATTGAGCTCACTTTTGTAAAAACTCTACTTCTAAAGACATAATAGAGAGGTCACCACTGAAGGCTAAACCAGGAGACGTAGCCCAAGAGTGTTGGGGGAACTCCTTATTAAACTTGCCGTGTTTATGTGTGCTTGTCTATTATGTTCTTTAACTGCTTCATTTTCTATGTATTTCACAATCTTTTCGATCCATTGCACAAAGTAAAATAGGAAAATCCATTCACATGAGTCTATAATACCTTAATAATTATCTAAGATCTCATTAATAGATCAACAACCCTGAGAAAACAGCTCCCAGGAAGAAGGTAAAAGCGACAAAGACATCCATCGACCCGATCACGCTCATAGAAGGTGATCTGTTTGACATCGGTGAAATGATTCACGAGGTCACAAAGGATGCGCTCCAGGAGCTAAGGATGGAGCAGAACACTGTGTTGGGGGTGCTCAGCACACAACTACAAGGCTTACAGGTACAACTCCCCGAACAGGTATAATGGCTTAGTACGTTGCAGCGAGAAAAACAGAGGCCGAACAGATGTTGTGCGCCTGTATGGAAAACCCTTTCATGTTTCTCGAAGGCGTGCTAGCAACAACAAGTGAGGGTGACTCGGCTGTGATGAGCAGCATGAAAGGCATCAGCTTGAACTTGGAAGCCCTGCCACATGAAATTCTGTACCAGCTGCAGGATGGGGCCATCGCAGAGCTCTGCGCCTGGGAAGGCCATGCGATCTAGAACCTAAACGAGCAGAAAATCAACGTGGACCAGCCCAGCCTCCAGCGTGATGAGTTGGTTGTGCAAGCTTGCAGACTGGAGCAGGCAGTAGAGGATGCATGTAGGAGCGTCCCAGAGTTGGCTGTGACGGCAGAACTACTAGTAGCTGAGTGGGTCCATAGATTGGTGGCCGGAGTCTGCGAGGCCAGGGAGGAAACGACGAAGGTTTAGTTGGAGCTAAACCTACATATCGCCGAGCTGCGATTGAAGGCACAACCCTCCACGCCCCAAGAAGTAAGAGAGTAGCGCGCCCACGATATCTAGACGGGGTTGCAGCAAACTGGCCAGGCGACACTGGATTGTATAGGGATGTTAGAGCAAGCACTAACTATGCTTACGCACCTGCAGGAAGACCCAAACCTACAGTGCCTAGAGACAGAGGGGTGCGAGTTGCAGCAGGAGTATGACAGTGTCCGGGGCATCGTGCAGATGGTTGTCCTTACTCAACGACTCACTAGACTACAACAGGGAAGGGCACTGAAGGACCAATTAGATGTCGCGAACCAAAAAGAAGCCCTGCAGAAAGCACGCATCTAACCATGGATCGATGAAGCTTTCAAAATTACAACTATCATTGAAGGGAAGCTGGCACAAATGCGGGAACTTTATGCGGTTAGACAGGAATGTGACCCTGCTCACGAAAGTTCAGAGATACGTGTGCAACAAATATAGTAGACAACAGAACAGTGTTGTGGACACCCAAGTTACGTGAGACCTGTTGGATGGACTTCATGCAAAGATCTCCGCACTAGCAAAGTGACTCAGGAAAAGTCACGATGATTATGTTGGGGGCCTGTTGGGCATGGGATCCCCCACAACATGTTTTTGGGGCTTAAAGCCCGAGTTTTGGTCAATGTAATGTAAAGACTCCGTGAAGTATGGGCGCGGAGTGCAAAAGTCTAGGATGAGTCATAGGGTTGTCTGCCCTAAGAATTGTAAAATAATGTAAAGTTGTGTCAGCCTACCCATGGTCCACGGACCATGGGATTGTATAAATAGAGCAAGGCTCTAAGTGTAAAGATTGCTTTTGGTAGGTAAGTAATAGATAGATGTGAAGGCATGTTTAGAGGATAGAAGTGGATGTTAAGTGTATTGGGTTGTAGTAGTAGGAAGAGGCTTTGCAGCTTAGTGCACAGAGGCCTATTAGAGTCCACAGCTGAGTGTGCAGACCCCTTCAAATGAGTGTGCAGGGCAGAGTTGGGTTTGTAATTGAACTGAAATTGGAAAGGATTATTAATAAAGATAAGTTTGATTCAGAATATTGTGCATCTATGGTTTTTTTATCTTTATGCATTTATATTTTTTTTGATTACACGCACTTACTTGAAAGATGAATAAGTAATAAGAACATTGGGCCTACATAAACTAAGTCAAAACACTAATATAATAGCACAGTAAGGATCGAGATTAGGATAGTACTGTATTCGCGTCCCTTACAGAGGTACACATAGGCTGCTACATGGAGCAGCGCAAGCATGCAAGTTCAGACCACGAACCTTAAAAACCTTCATCAAGACATCCCTAGGTTGTAGAAACCTGGTTCCAACACCCTCCCATACTACTTTGGATGAGACCTCATTCCGCGCTCCACGGACTATTGCCAAAAGGGCCAGTAGTACCGGGATTTGCATGGCTAAATCACTTCTAAACCTGGGTTAGGCCCCATGTAGCGAACATGAAGCTTCAGGGCTTCACAGATGCAGATTGGGCAGGGAGTCCATCAGATCGGAAGAGCACTTTAGGAGGAATTTTCAACCTTGGTTCAGCTGCAGTTTCTTGGTACAACAGGAAATAGAGGTCAGTTGCACTTAGCTCAGTAGAGGCTGAATACATGGTTGCCAGTCAGGCAGCATGTGAGGCCATTTGGATGTGGAAAATTCTAGTTGGATTGTTTGGTTAGAGGATGGATCCAACTATGATCTATTGTGATAATCAGAGTTGTATCAAACTCTCTGAGAATCTAGTATTTCATGACAGGTCCAAGCACATCAATATCTGGTATCATCATCTTTGAGACTGTGTGGTGAAGAGGATCATGTTGTTGCTGTATGTTTCGACCAAGGAGTAGGATGCAGATATTTTGACTAAGGCATTGTCAAAATGCAAATTCGAGTTCCATAGAGACAGGATTGGGGTGATAGATAATCCCTTTCTTGTTGATAGGGAATGTTGAAAATAACAACAAGAAATGCTAAATATAGAAGTGCTAAAAATAGCATTGCTATAAATAGCATTTCGGGATACATTCCAATTTTAGTTAGTCCCTAAACTAAAATTGAGAATTAAAATTCGAATTTGATCTTAGCAGCTATTTGAAAAATAATTAATTAATTCATCTTGAGTTAATTAGTTGGAGAAAATCAAACATGAAGTCTATGTGAGGACATGCAACAATTATCCCTTTGATTGAGGAAGTTATCCCTTAATTAAGGAAATCAGGATGAGTTGTACTTTGAGTTGTAATTAGTTAGCTTAGTTAACTGAGTTAAGTCCAGTTAGATTAGTTCCAACAGTTTTTGGAACTAATTGTGAGTTCAGTTAGTTAATGCATGCATGCATGTAACTACTGTACTTTAGATAACTGAATATTCTCTCATAAATAACTCGTGCATGTCAGTTCAGTCAGAGACCCAGTTGAGATTAGAGGATGGGACAGTGTACTATCAGTTGCAGGATTATTCCATTGAGGATATGTCTTGCATGCAGAAGGAATTCATTCCTTGGAGATTGTGAAGTTACTTCTGAGTTTGGTGAGTTGTGTGAGAGGTGTTTTCACACAGGTGGTAGCCAGAGGACCCAGGAGAAACTACGCAAGGAAATACGAGGCTTGGAGGACTGAGGGAAGGCACATGTTGTGTCTATTTAGTCTATAAGCAACATTGGGGGATTGTACTGAGAGCTAGATATCTTGTGAGCTAAAGCTTTGTTTAATCCTGAGATATTTCCACTTGTATGATAATACAGATAACGGGGTTTTTAGCTGAGGCTTTCCTCAAAGTATTCTTCTGTGTTCATGTGTGATTGATTTCTCATTCTCTGTTATATGTGTTCTATTTGATCTTGCTCAAAATCGATTAAGCTTCCGCAAGTTTGTTTGTAGAAGTAGATCAAATATTTTTCTTTAGTATATTAAATTATCTGGTTATCTACAGTGAGAATTTCTACATGTTCTTTGATGCAATCTCAGAAATAATTCCAAGTGGTGCAGGTGAAAACAGTGAGGATTCTCTCTCGTCTTTTTGTTCACGGTAGGTTTCCCACCACTCCTTGACGTGTGGGGAACTTTGAGAAGTGCAAAAGTAACCTTTTCCTGATTAGAAAACTCATGAACTGAAAATAATCCTTCCAAAGGACTTAACCATTTATCTACGGCATCTGCATCTATTTGGCCCTCAAATATGGGAGTATCAAAGTTAGCTTGTACCTTAAAAGGAGTGGTGCTTCCATAGTGGCTACTGGATGAAGATGTGTCACTTGTGGGTAGTCGTCAAAGGATTTGGGCAAAGTTATCCATCATCGTGTTCCTTTTCCACTTGAGGGCTTCCTCGAGTAGTATTTTGAAAGTATCTCCTACCCCCTCATCTTTCTTTTCTTTTGCCATGGGAGGTTGTCGAGTTTTGCGAGGCTGGTCTTGCAAAGTTTCAACCAGATCGAGCCCTAACTCCTTATACCGTGACCTTGTTGGGGACATGAAAAGACAAATAAAGAAAGAGAAGACCACTATGATACCACTGATCCGGACTTATGTAGGAACGCAAAAAAATACAGAAATACCCATATACATAGAGATGCAATAGAAATAAAACTTCATTTCATTAAAATCAAAGAATTGAAATATGATTACATACTAAAATAAAAATAAATTAGCTTGGGAAATGGTAGCTTATCTCTGAGAAGAGATGTGGCAGCTACATGCCTCTGAACTATGTTACAATTATGCTAAAAGACCTATTTATTATTGAGAAACAATGGAAAACTCTAAACATCCAAAAATCTAACCCTAGGAGATGAAGCACCACAAATGTGTGCGCCATTTGGGTAAATTGGTACATCAACTTCCCGAGGTCGTAACTTTGGCATATGATCTCTGTTTGGCTATCATAATACCTCATTTTGAAGATCTCGAAGAGGAGGTAGAAAACAAACTAGTGAGCTAATTTGGGACTTTTTTCGGTCTCTCTTATTTCCCTAAAAATGTATTTTAGTCCCTCAAAATGGCTCTCGAAGTTTAGGACCCGAAAAACTGTCAAAAATAGTAAGTTGTGCTACAATGAAGGAAACTAAAACGAAACAACAGTGGGGGTTCAAGTGGAATAGGCAGGTGGCCACCAATATCCACCTGGATCAAAATATGAGGAATGCAGTTGTTTTTTGAAGGTGATATTATGGCTATACTGTTATTTCCATACTTACTTCCATAACTCTATGCCTCTTTATATCCATCTCATATTATGGCTATACTGTTATTTCCATACTTACTTCCATAACTCTATGCCTCTTTCTATCCATCTCCACCAGTTTTTTTCACCAAAAAATTTACTGAGATTTTTTTTTGTCTTTAAGACATAAATCTCTCTTGGATTTAGGAATGTAGAGAGTCTCCCAAGATACCAAGGACCACTTCATTTCTGAGGAGGCTCCTCCATAGAGAAAATCTCATTAGATGCCTTTGATGGCTCTCAAAATTCCTTTTTCAACTTCTAGAGCAGAGAATAGATAGATGGGGAAGGATTGAAGACATATTTTAGGAGGACGACTCGACCAACAATGTTGAGAGATAAGAAGGTCCAAGAAATAAGCTTATTCATGAGTTTTTGTAGGATGTCTCTCCAATTCTTGGATTTCATAGATGATTCCATTGAGGGGGGTCCAAATATTTATTAGGTAGGTGGATGATTTGATATCCCAAGATACAATTTGTATGTCTTTGGAAAATTAGAGAGGTGTTGAAGAAGAAAATCATAGACCTGGAAAGATTAATTGTGGTGCTCAAGGCAAGAGTGAAATATTCGAGAATATGCATGAGTATGTTAATTTCTCTTAAAATGGGGGAGCCCATCATAAAATTTTCATATACAAACTATTGATGTGAGACAAGGATGTAAACACCTATAATTGTCAATGCCTTGAGAGACCACCTGGTGGATAGTGCACCCTAAGCCTTCAAATGTGAAAATGAGGAGGAATAGAGAGAGGTGGTCTCCTTGGTAGATGCCCCACGAAGAATTAAAATTATTGGCGGGGGAGTCATTAATAAGGATAGAGAAGAAAGGGGAAGATATTAGAGAGCCAACCCAAATAATCCAATAATTAGAGAAACCAAAGGCTTTGATCATATGATAAAGATAGTTCCAGATGAGTCTGTCAATAGGGAAAATTTTAAAAATGGAAAATTATCCTAAAATTTCGAAACCTTGGCAAATCTTAATGGTCCCTAATATGAAAACTATAAATGTTTAGAAAAAAAATTGTAACAATTTTCAAATTTGTAATGATTTTATTTAGTCCATATAAAAATTTGGTGATTTTGTTGATAAAATGATTTTATAGTATAAAATTTGGGAGAATAATTCTTAGAAAAAATGGAAATTGACAATTTCTTTTTGCAAAAACCATGGAAAAGTGGCCCATCTATGAATATTAGCCCCTAAAATTTTCCTTGTTATTCAAATTCCTTGGATATGTCAAGATTGATTAGAATTTCATGGGCTACCATTATGCCATCTAAAATTGTCTACTGTTCGACATGACCATTATCCTCTGGGGAGATTAACACTTGTAGAATGAGTTTTAAGTGGTTGGATATGAATTTCATAATAATATTCTAGATGATGTTGTAGAACATAATGGGATGAAAGCGTGAAGGATCATTCACTTGCTCAGATTTGGGAACTAAGGTAAGAAAAGTGGCATTGAGTGCTGGAGGTACTAAATTTATAGCTCCTGATTCCTCCACAATCCACAAGGGCATGGATATATTGCTTGAGGGAACAAAAAAAAAGCTTGAAAAAAGTATGTTCTGAATCCCTCTGGGCTTCAAGCCTTATTCTTTGGCATATTCATTACTGCTTCCTCCAATTCCTCCATGGATATCTCTCTTGTGAGGGTGTCTTTGTGCTCTAGCTTCATGAGATTAGGGATGGAGGTTATGATCCTCCTGATTGCACTGAGCCTGTTGTGTTGAGATTCTAATAGAAAATTTTGGTAGTTACTTGATTAAGTCTTTTTCAATAGATTCATGATCCATGGTGTTTTGACCAGTAGTATTTGGATAATAAAAACTATATTGTGGTGTTGATGTTTAGTCATTAATTTGTGAAACAATTGGTATTTTTTTCACCTTCTGTTAACCATATGATGTGCAATTTTTTTATGTCAAACAATTACTTCATGAGTTTTGTTTTCTTTTAATTAGGTGATAATCCTCCTTTCTTAGCACTTTCATTAATCCTTCTTCTATGACAATTCATTATTAGATCTAATCCATACACATTTCTAGCTCTTTTTGAATTGTTGGATATTCCCAAAACCATCTAGACTCTATTTTTTACTTATTTCTTTGAGAAATTTTAATTTCTATTGGGATTGGAACATGGTTGATCTTGTCGAAGTGGTATCTTCCTACCACAATTATCAAGCGTTGTCCAAGAAGGAAGTGTCCTACAACTAGAATATATCAATGTGAAAATGCCTATTTTTGGGGTGGGCTTTGATGCCATCTTCAAGAAAAGTTGGCCAATGATCTGAAACTCTACAAGGGAGGATAGACGCTTCTACAAATATATCCTTGTACCATATTGATTTTGAGATTAGGAACCTCTAGTCTAGAAGCGATTTCATGATGCCTCCTTATCTATTTTTCCAGGCGAAGAGACATTTAAGGTTTCTACATCTGTGATTTGCAAATATTTCATTAAGTCGAGAAAGAGTTTAACATTAGTATTAAGGCTTCTAAGCTGTATTTTTTTCCTATAGTGATTTTGATGACCTTGAATTATTCCCCATTTATCCAAATGTCCTCTAAGAACAAGGGGAATAAATTCCCAAGATCTTAAAGAAATTATGGTTTATCATGCATAAGAATAGGGCCATGTGTTGCAGCTATTCTCCCAATAGTGTTGGAGCCTGTGAGCTAGATGTGACCTGGGAGGATGTAACGGGTTGTGACCAAGTTACTGATAGTGATTTTTGTTATGTTCCCAATTATGGCTAAGCCTATAGATTTCCTTGTTGCATCCAAGGTAGTTGTGGCACATCCACTCAAACATTTTCTAGCTATTTCATTTTATTTATCACTTAAGCACTTGGTCTCTTTGAGCATGATGATAGTTGGGCTTTCTCTATGGATTTAGTCTCTTGAGAGCCTCTTGTTTCCCTTGCAATTGATGCCTATAATATTCCATTTAATTAAATTCATTGAGAAGGATGGTGAATGGAGGGAAACATGTTCATAATAAGAGTTACCTTACCTGAGTTAGTTAGCATTTCACCTGCTTCTTGTAGAAGAATTCTGTTAGTTATAACTTTCATATTTTCCTCCTTATGATGCCATTAATACTCCTTGAAATTCTATGCTTGGATTCCATAGCTTGAGGGCATGATCTTTATTAGGCAGGGCCCTTCAATTACATAGCTTTATATATGTTTGATGCAACATTTGTACTTTATTTTTTTCTAGGATTGTCTGCAGATATTTCCCTCTCAATTCCTCTACCATGTTGACTTGATTTATTTCTCCACATCCATTTTTTTCTTATTGTCCTAAGTGTTTTCTGGGACTATTGTTGCCAATTTAGGGTTGTCTATTAGTGGATCTTTCGGGCTTGTTTCATGCACCTTCATCTTGGTCAAGCTTCTATCCGAATTGAGGTCCACTGATTTGGTTTCTACATTTTATTATTTTTCATTTTTGTATCATTTTCTAGGGCTACAAGATTATTTTTAGATTGAGTGTTTTCCTTAGGGAGTGAAGCATCTTGTTGGCGTGGATTCCTTTTGCAAGGCATTGCTTTTTGGAAGGCCTCAACATCCCTTTTCCTATGCTGGTCCCAAGGATTGTCCTTCGATTTAGAGGACGATCACATAATAGGTGACCATATTCATGACACCTCCAACATCTAAATGGAACATGTTTATAGTCTAGTGATTGTTGGTGCAATTCATCATGGTAATAGATATATATGGAGGCTATTAAGGGTTGTGAAATATTCATGTAGAAATAGGTGCAAGCATATGATGTGTATATGCATCTCTTCATTTCTTCTGAGATTTTGATGAAAGTACTAATTGTGTTCCCTATTCCTTCCAAGAGTTCATCATTCCAAAAATCCCTCGGTAGTGAGAACAACATCACCCACACAGGAGATATAAGAAATTCCTTCTTTTCGAGGTTATATGCCTCCTTCTAGAAGTGCATCTACATGTTATCATTGTTGAAGAAGTAGGGACCATTCTCAAAAAACCTATTGCAATCCTCTAGATTTATAAAGACGTCTATTAAAAACCCCTTTTCCCCCAATTGTATATCGACTTACCATTTTGGCTACCATTTATTTTGAATCCATCTAATCAAGGCTCTTTCCATTGGTCGCATTCCTGTGAACTTACAGACCAAGGCATGGTTCTACATGTATTAGATGGAGTTATCTAGGATATTAGATCTAACCTCAAATTTGGGATCCTTTACCACATTGGGAAGACATCTTCCTTGATTTTGATTTTGCGAGTAAGCACCCATGTTAGGTCCCTATACTACTAGTGTAACCCCTTATTGTTATTATTAAAACCCCCTTATTATATTTTTGTGCCCATATAGTCCCCATATTATTATTATTGTGCCCCATAGAAGCCCACTATTGTTATTATTGTGCCCTTACATTATTATAGTTATGTTGGCTCTAATTATATTATGACCCCTTAGACTCCTATATATAGAAAGGAGGTCTTGTAATTTGTATCATCCAAGAATTTTTTATTTTTGTAATGTAAAGGAGGTTTCCGCCTCGAAGAGACTTATTTCTAAGGCATTAATCTATATTTTCTATATTTTTGTGAGCTGTTTCCATAATATTTAGTATCAGAGCTTTGGATTTTAGGGTTTTGCTCCTCCAAACAGGTCATCATGGAATTTTCACTATAACGTTTTTTATGCAATGTTTATGATGCTAAAAAAACACCCATTTGAGACGAAATCTCTCTAAACCTCGAGTCCAAATTTCACATCTGTTATCGCTATATTTTCAGAGATATGATCTGAGGAAGTTAGGGTTTTTGCAAGCTCCAGAATTTCATCTAAAACAGGTCATCGTGGAAGTTTCACTATAATGTGTTTGCTATAAAGTTTTAGAAGCTAAAAAAAAAACCCATTTGAGACGAAAGTGGTCGAAACCTTGGGTCTGAGTTTCAGATCATGTCTCACTATATTTTCGGATATATGGTCTGAGGAAGTTATGGTTTTTGGAGACTCCCGAATTACATCTTAAACAAGTCACCTTGGGAAAATCGTCATAACTTTCGCTATGAGCATCAGGTTGAAATTTCATAAGAAGTTACAGAAAGAGGATAGACTGTAGTTTTCTTTGTATATGTTTCAGATTTGAAGGTAAAACTAGTGACATGGGGAACTTCATACAATTTCACTCTTTTGAAAAGGTATATAATCTGTTCATCTTGGGAGATTGTGCATAACTCTTTCTTGGAGAATCCAATTTTGATAAGATTGGTGGCATTTGGAAATAGGACACAGAGGGCTATTGAAGGTCATGATGTCATAACTGGAAGATCGAAAATTACAGAGTTACAGTCGTTTCAAGATCGAGCTCCTAAGATCAAGAAAAGGCAATATGAGGAAGTTTGATGGCAAGGATCCGGTGAATTGGATACTACAAATGGAGCAATATTTTGATCTACATGAGGTGAAACTATTACAAAAGGTACATATTGAATCTTCATATTTAGAACCGGATCAATTTTTATGGTATAAAGGGCTTTGTTCTCGTAAACCACTTGTTACATGGTCAATTTTCACGAAGGAAATGATAGCACATTATGAGGATACAAAGAGAAACACCTTGTTTAGCCAATTGGTAAATCTCAAACAAAAGTGTTCAATGGCAGAGCACATTGAGGATTTTCAAAAATTGAATATAAGGGAAAATGATATTCCAGAGAAGCAGAGGATTGATGTCTCCATAGGGACTTTAAAGGATAACATTCAACATGAGGTTCGTCTTTGGGAACCTGAACCATTGGAGAAGGCATTCAGGTTGGCAAGAAAAGTGGAAAGAAAAATTATGGAAATAAGGAATTCTACCCCTTACAACTATGAAGATGGAAGTGTTGTTTCTCCTAGCCTTCCACAACCTACAAGGTTGACACCACAACAATTGGAAGAAAAAAGAGCAAAAGGACTTTGTTACAATTGTGATAACAAATACATTAAAGGTCATAAGAGTGCTAAGAAGAAATTATTTTACATTGATTGTGAAGATGAGGAAGAAAAGGATCAAGAAACATAAAAAGAAGACGATATACACCAAGAACCAACCCCGGAGAAAGAAGAAATGAATTCGACCATATCTTGTAAAGCATTGGCAAGAATTACCACTCCTCAAACTCTCAAGATAGAATGACATATCAAGAATAAAAAGGTTCAAGTGAAAGATCACATCGAGAAAGAAGAAAGGAATTTGATTATATCTTGTAATGCATTGGCTGGAATTACCACTAAAACTATCAAGATAGAAGGACAAATCAAGAAAAATGCTCAAGAAGTGCAAGATCACATCGAGCATCAAGAAATGAATCCAGCTATATCTTGTAATGCATTGGAAGAAATTACCACTCCTCAAACTCTCGAGATAGAAGGACATATAAAGAAGAAAAAGGTTCAAGCAGTGAAAGATCGCATCGATCATCAACAACAAGTTCTCCAACTTTTAAAGGATAATGCCACTTCGCTACAAAATTGAATGAAACAACAGGCATATCAACATCGCAGTGAAAGAAGTTTTGATGTAGGCGATTGTGTATTTTTACGGCTACATCTCCAGCAAGCTATTTATGAGAAGGAAATGTTGGAAATAATACATGCACTTAAGAAATGGTGACCTTACCTAATGGGAAGACACTTCAAGGTAAAAATGGATCATGATAGTCTTAAATACTTTTTAGAGCAAAGATTATCTTAGAAGAACAAAAAAAATGGGTCACAAATATGTTGGGTTATGACTTTGAAATCATCTACAAAAAATGGAAGAAAAATGTTGTTGCAGATGCACTCTCAAGAAAGGATGAGGATCTGCAAGCATTGTTTTGTGCTATTTCTATTATCCAACCATATTGGATAAAGGAAGCAAGGGATGAATGGAAGAAGGATGAAGAAGTGTGGCCACTCATTCAAAAGTTGTAGAAGATCCCAGTTCAAACAATATTGCCAGAACTTGACGAGGAAGGAAAAATCATATTGGAACCTGGGGTAGTCACAAAAATAAGAACCTGACAGCTACGAAATCGATCAATTTCAGAGTATCTCATCAAGTGGAAGAACTTACCTGCTGAAGATTTCACATGGGAGGACAATAATTTTATACAGAAGCATCAAGAACTACTCAAGCGTTGAGGACAACACTTTTTGAAGGAGAGGGGCATGTTAGGTCCCTATACTACTAGCGTAACCCCTTATTGTTATTAGTACAACCCCCTTATTATATTGTTGTGCCCATGTAGTCCCCATATTGTTATTATTGTGCCCCATAGAAGCCCACTATTGTTATTATTTTGCCCTTAAATTATTATTGTTATGTCGGCTCTAATTATATTATGACCCCTTAGACTCCTATATATAGAAAGGAGGTCTTGTCATTTGTATCATCCAAGAATTGTTCATTTTGTAATGTAAAGGAGGTTGGCCCCTCGAAGAGGCTTATTTCTAAGGCGTTATTATATATTTTCTATCTTTTTGTGAGCTGGTTTCATAACAACCCATCTAGGCCTTGTCTCTTCTAGCCAAATCTAGTTCAATGTGTCTATTGTTCTCTAGTGGTGAGTGATGAGGTGCTGTAATGGTGGATCCCTACTCTCGATTGTCTCCCCTTACCACATTCTTGTAGGAGGGGATTGCACCCCCCTTGAAGCCTACACCATGGTGACATGCCGAGATGGAGGCTTGCAAAAAAATAAAGAAAACCCTAAGTGCAAAGAACCCTAGTTCAACAACTACAATAACTCCATGGAATTTATGCTTATATACAAACGTAAAAAAACACTTGTTTGCGTCATAATTTTTTTTACTTTAAGTTATTCTATTTTTATATATATCTTAATTTAAATTGAACATTAAAATTTCTTATTTATGGTTGATGTGGAAATATATATATATATATATATATATTTTTTTTTTTTTTTCTAAATTTTTATTTTATTTATTTATTTATATATATATATATATTTTGTTATTAATGTCTCTTTAAATGCCACATGCCAACTCCATATTAAGCACATAAGGAATTACAAATCTCCTTCATAGTGAGTTATATAAAATGTCTCAAAATGCAATCATCAAAACTATAAAAACAACTACAATACCCTTTATCCCTTGATTGATGAAATCTTGTCTATTCTTTTTTAACTTGAAAATAAAATTTTAAACAAATATAATAATGAAAATTAGTGCCAATAATGATAACAATCATCATCATATTGTTGAAAAGATTTCCTTATGCAACAAATCCTTAAATTTTGAGAAACTTCCAACATTTAGGTTAAGAATGCAAGATAAATAAAGCTTTCGTAGAAGTTAGGAGTGTAAGACATGGATAAATAGGGAGAAATATTAACGGATAGCTCCCGAAGTTTGTTAATATTAGTTCAAATTGACCTAAATAATATTAAATTATTAAAAGCATAGGTTTAAAATAATAATCACTATTATATTAAAATAACAATTATTTTTAAGGTTCACTCACTTTTAAGGTTGGTTGAGTGAGTATATATATATATTAATTTTTTTAATTTACTGGATGGTAATGAAAATTAGTGCCAATAATGATAACAATCATCATCATATTGTTGACAAGATTTTCTTATGCAACAAATCCTTAAATTTTGAGAAACTTCCACATTTTGGGTTAAAATGCAAGATAAATAAAGCTTTCATACAAGTTAGGAGTGTAAGACATGGATAAATAGGGAGAAATATTAATGGATAGCTCACGAGGTTTGTTAAGATTAGTTCAAATTGACCTAAATAATATTAAATTATTAAAAGAATAGGTTTAAAGAAATAATTATTATTATATTAAAATAAAAATTATTTTTAAGGTTGAGTATATATATATATATTCCCCCGGGGCAACTCAATTAGTGATTACCATGGTAATGAAGTGTTATGTACAATGATATTCCAGGTTCAATCTGTTATGAAACCAACTCACAAAAATATAGAAAAGATATATCAACGACTTAAAAGTCAGCCTCTTTGAGGGGGCAACCTCCTTTACATTACACAAATGAACAATTCTTGGATGATACAAACGACGAGATCTCATTTCTATATATAGGAGTCTAAGGGGTCCCAATATAATCAAAGCCTACATAACAATAATATTGTAGGGGCACAACAATAACAATAGTGGGCTTCTATGGGGCATAATAATAACGACATTGGGACTACTTGGGCACAATAATAACAACATGGGACTACAAGGGGAAAAAATACAATAAGGGCGTTGCACTAATAATAATAAGGGGCTACACTTGTAGTATAGGGACCTAACATGCCCCTCTCCTTTACAAGGTGTTGTCCTCAAAGCTTGAGTAGTTCTTGATGCTTATCTATAAAATTCTCCTCATCCCATGCATAATATTTAGTAGTTAAGTTGTTCCACTTGATGAGATACTTGGAAATTGATCCATTTCGTAGTTGTTGATTTCTTGTTTTTGTGATTGCTTCAGGTTCCAATATGATTTTTCCTTCCTCATCAATTTCTGGCCATATTGTTTGAATTGTGATCTTCTCACCTATAACCTTCTTTAAGCATGAAACATAGAAAATTGGGTGTACTCGGGAAGATGTTGGAAGCTCAAATTTGTATGCCATAGTACCAATATTTTGTAACACCTTGTATGGACCATAATAATTTGGTGACAATTTATTATCCTTCTTATCTTGCTTGAGGGACATTTGTTTGTATGATTGTAGATGTAGAAATACACAGTGACCTACATCAAAACTTCTTTTGCTGCGATGTTAATTTGCATGTTGTTTCTTTCTATTCTGCACCAAAGTGAGCTTATCCTTTAAGAGTTTGAGAACTTGTTGTTGATGGTTAATGTGATCCTCCACTGCTTGAACCTTAGAATTTTATTTTAAAGATGATGTAATGGATGGTGGACGATATCCATAAAGTGCCATAAATGGGGTCATTTTTGCTTCAGTATGGAAGGAAGTCTTATACCGCCATTTAGCCAGAGGAAACCACTTGACCCATTGTGTCTCTTTATCAGATACAAAGCAAAAAAGATATCCTTCCAAACATTTATTCTCTATTGTAGTTTTCCCATCAGATTTAGGATGATAAGATGAGCTATGAGCTAACTGAGTACCCAAATATTCCACCTCTTGTACTCCAAAGAAACAATTGGAGGTTTTTCATATAGTTGTTTCTCCTCCAATAGTTTGAGCACCCTGTCAACATGTTGAACATGATCCTTCTAAGACTTGATGTAGATTAGTATATCATCAAAACATACTAACAAAAAATTTCTAAGTAAGGATTTGAAAATGGAATTCATCAAACCTTAAAATGTGGAAAGTGCATTGGTAAGGCCAAAAGGCATGACCAAAAATTCATAATGACCCTCATGAGTTCTAAATGTTGTTTTTGGAATGTCTTCAATCTTCATTCTGTTTTGATGATATCTTGAACGAAGGTCCAACTTGGTGAAGTAAATTGCTCCATGTAATTCATCCAATAATTCATCAATGATAGGAATGGGAAATTTATCTTTAATAGTAAGCATGTTGAGCTCCCTATAATCTGGACACATGTGCCATGATCCATCCTTCTTATGTACCAATACCACTGTAGCAGAGAAAGAACTTTGACTAGGTTGAATTATACCAACCTCTAGCATTTTTGTAACCATACGTTCAATTTCACTCTTTTGGGCATATGGATATTTGGAAGGCCTCACGTTTGGGGGAACACTTCGTGGAATCAAATGAATAGCATGATGATGATCATGAATATGTGGGAGGAATTTGGGTATCTCTAGTGAATATAATTGTGCAATTTTTCCCTATTCTTCTTTCTTTAGAAGATTTTTCATGCTATTAGAGCTGATTATCTTTCCCAGTTTCCCTATGATACCCCTTAATTCAACCTCCTTTCCTTCCCAAATTTTTTTCTAGAAACATTCTTGAAAATTAAAAGATATCGTACCCAAAGATTGTAGCCATTGAAATCCTAGTACAACATCCACACCACCCATTGGAATGGAAAGCATTGGAATGTTCAAGACATATTCTCCCATGGATAGCTTGATATTATGGCACTTTCCAGAGCAATTTATGGTTCCTCCATTTGCTACCATTACTTGACACTCTAGTGTTGGATATAGGAAGAAATTTAATTCCTTGGCTATCTTACAATGAATAAAATTATGGGTACTACCCGAATCAATCAACACTGTTACCTTTTTCTTCTTGATATGCCCTTCTATCTTGAGAGTTTGAGGAGTGGTAATTCTTGTCAATGAATTACAAGATATGGTTAGATTCATTTCTTCTTTCTCTGGGGTTGGTTCCTATTGTATATCTTCTTCTTTGGACGTTTCTTGTTCCTTTTCTTGCTCCTCTTCCCAATCTATGTAAATTAATTTCTTCTCAACACCCTTATGACCTTTGGTGTATTTTCTATCACAATTGTAACAAATCCCTTTTGCTATTTTTTCATACAATTTTTGTGATCTCAACCTTGTAGGTGGTGAAAGGCTAGGAGCAACAAAACTTCCATCTTTATGAGTGGTAGGATTCCTTGTTGCCATAATTTTTCTTTCAATTTTTCTTGCTAACCTGTATGCCTTCTCCAATGAATTAGGTTCCCAAAGACGAACCTCATGTTGAATGTTATCCTTTAAAGTCCCTATGAAGACATCAATCCTTTGCTTCTCTAGAATATCATTTAACCTTATATTCAATTTTTGGAAGTCCTCAATGTGCTCTGCCATTGAATCCTTTTGTTTGAGATTTATCAATTGGCTAAAGGTGTTGCTCTTTGTATCCTCATAATGTGCTATCATTTCCTCCATGAAAATTGACCAAGTGACAAGTGATTTACGAGAACAAAGCCCTTCATACCATAAAAATTCATTTGGTTCTAAATATAAAGATGCAATACATACATTTTGTGATAGTTTCACATCATGTAGATCAAAATATTTATCCATCTATAGTATCCATGTTATGGGATCCTTGCCATCAAACTTCCTCATATTTATGTTTGGAATATGGATTTCTTGGTTTCTTGTACTAGGATATCCTATTTTCAAGATCCTAGTGCAAGAAACGAAGGACTTCATCTTGAAATGAGTTCTCCAACCCCTCCCCCAACTAAACCCTTTCATCGACCTTCATGCCTACAACGAGCTCACTATTATGTCATGGACGTCAAGGGTGGGGCCTTGAGGGAGTTACATAATCACCAAGCACTGGGAATGAATAAATGGTAGCTCCCAAGCATAGAAAAGTTGCCACATGATAAGTTCATTGAATTTTTAAAGCCCTAGGGTCCTCCATCTATGTCAATCAATGCGGAAACCACCTAGAGAAAATTCAACAATGGATAAGGATTCAAGGAGAATAACACATTGACCAGCCACCATTATGTGTAGCCAATATTGGAAGGGGTTGTGATATAAGTGCACTTGCATCAATGGGTCTTGGTTCTTAGAAGATGTGGGAAACCAAATACACCATAATAGCTTCCTTGGTAGCCAAACATCTATTATCCAACCTTACCACCCTAGGAATCATCTAAGGGATCATGCTTTGATGCATTGAATTAATTCCAAGACTTAGTGTGTTGACGCCTAGAGGTAGTTATATCTTGGAAAACTATGGAGGCACCTCAATTAAGGTTTTGTAATGCTCCCTCCCACTCCCTTTGAGTTCTAAAGTATATGGAAGGTGGTATTTTTAATTAACCCAACCTCCATGGTCTCACAATGGAAATGGGGTTACAAAATTTCCTTCTTAACCAAAGTTAGTGGAATTAAACCTGGACTACCATTTCCTGTAGCTCATCAAGAGATTTACAATGACATAAATTTTATTTTAATCTGATGCCTAGATCAAAAGTTATACCCATTTAAAGTTGGCCATTTAATCCTTACCACATAAGCAAGGTTCATCCATGTGGCACCCACTACCTCACTGGGCAGTTCCACATCATCCCTAACACTAACGTGGATGTGGCTAAGTCCACTTTATTCCTTACCACATTGACTAATTCATGGACTCTACTGGTTTCGACCTTCGTTTATAAATCCATTGTTCTACGTTATATCTAGCTCTCAATGAAATTTGTTGCACCCACGATTTACCATTGAACTGATGATCCATATTCCCATATGTACTCAGTCCACCCAAAATCATATGATGATGTGTTCTATCTCGTTCATTCGATGCTTAAGATATTTGTACCATTCTTGAATATCTAACTTTAACATCTTAATGGGCCCCACCCCGGATATCACCCTTTGTATACAAAATATCTAGATCATTTCACATTTGACGCTTTCATGAAACACATAAACACACAATCCTAGATGTTTGGATTCCTTGGCACATATGCCAGACATAAAGTTCATCAAGGGCGAATACAAACCTTGTCAAGGACTTATTCATACCTAGATACAAGCCCGATTCTACAACATTCAACTTAGAGATTCTAAGGGATTTCCAAGTATTTTTCCTAGGTCCTCCCTAGAGTGAAGTCTTTCTCAGAACACTGACTTTCTCAGAAATGAAATCTTCATTCCACCACTAATAGTCCAAACATTTTACACATTCATAGCATGAGTAATATGTTTATCAACATGCCTTCTAATAGGCACAAGAGCAAGCCTAGCCATGGCTAACACTACTTCTATAATTTCAAACACAACAACATCATATTAATCCACAAAATGGGTCCCAAGAAACACTATTAGATCCACTGGTATAGCAAACATTATATCATTTATAGTCCCTTACAAAAAGAGACAATCAATACTCTATAATAATAGAAATCCATGGTACACTTAACATAACAAACCATGAGAAATATCACACAGCGATAGTTGGTTGATCTTGTGAAAAAATCATACATAAACATATAAATGACTCTGTAACTCAAGAACATATCAACAAACACAGGCTCTACAATACCTTCAACCATGAGAACACTCATATAAATATTTCATTATAAACAACCAAGTATATCATACTCCTCCATTCACAATGTTGATACGTTCATTGTCACATGTCGCAACACATCATTCATGATTCACTATGCTACTTGTGTACAATTAAATATACTTATCCTATTATCTTGAGTGGTTGGAAATTGATAGAGGGACTTCAACTCTCCACCCAACCATAGGCTAACTACACTACAATATTTCTTGCAGTTGATCACCCCCAAGCTAGATTCATAGTTTGAGGAGTTAATTTCTCAAGACTATTCTCACCATTAACCAGTCAAATACATGGTAAGAAGAGGAGTCTACTTTTCAAGTGGTTTATCAACTACTTATAGCAGTAAGAACCAAAATTCCTCTCTTCCTAGTATAAATCAACCACAAGGATTCATCCAAATCTCATCGAGTATTGCTCAGTTACAGGAGAATGAATGCACTACATGGGTGGTTTAAGAACTAGCTTCTTTATTGAAGTACTGGAATATTCAAGAGCCCACTATCTAGGTGGTTTGTCATCCCCACGACTAGTGCTTAGAAGTTTATCAGTACCTTTCGGTAAGCACCTAGGTGTCTCATCCTATTAAATGATTTATAAGCCCTCCATCAAGCATCCCAGTGGTTTATCAAACCCAAGGAAATAATTGAGTGATTCATATTCTCCATTGAAATTTCATTGGCTAGACAACCATAGTAACACACCACTAGTCTTAGAAAAATTCAAGGTTTTTTTGTTTGGATCATAGAGAATAGTCGAGGAGAGGTATTCTCTCTCTCTCTCTCTCTCTCTCTCTCTCTCTCTCTCTCTTGCCAATCCACGTTTGTTGCAATTCTTTCACTTTACCTTCTTTTTTATTTAGTATTCACTTTTCCTTGTTCTGCGAGCTATTCCTTGCCATCCCACTACGCAGTCTGCCTATTCATCCTCTTGCATCTCTATAGTGCCACTCCCTTATCTCATGTCAGGAATTTTCTTCATTCCCCTTCCTTATGTGTTGATGATGCCCATAGATTCTACTAGAAATTGAACTACATGGGCTCATCCTTCACTTGAAAATCCATACCTGAATTCAATGATTACACCAACAATGCCATAAATTCATCAGGGAGATAGATGGTGAAATAAATATAGTGGCTTGGGTTTACAAGCAACTCCTCCTCAAATATTTAAATCTATGTCCACTTCTCTATATTAGTCAATGTTCAAATTTCCACATCATTTGAATGAATTATAGGTCATAGACATATTTACAAGAGGGATAGAAAAAAGGGCTATCATAGGTTCTATCATTTATAGAGGTTCTATCTATTGAAACATGTAACTAGGTTTGGTTTTCATAATGACATATGTAATCATGATTTTATGTATTTAATGAGAAGAGAAAAACAAATTTATTATTTTTATTCTTGCGGCATGGGTTTCATTCTCAACGAATGTTTTTTTTAGGTCAAGCTCCCATTGAGATCTTTTAGCGCTTGTCAATGATGCTACAAGTCAAGGAAAGATTTTGTCATGTATGAAAGACCCATTTCAGCATGTTACATATTGTAAAAAGAATTTATTTGAGTTAAAGTTGTGTCAAAATACCCTCCAAGACCTCGTTATGGTGCATAGATCAATTTGGCCTACATGAAGGGACAAATTGGCCTAAATCTAAAAATTTGTACCTGTCAAAAGCCCATAAATAATAAGGAACTTAACCTCATTTGGAAACAACCTCAAGCAAGTTTCATCTTCTCAAGGTATAAGTTGGAAAAGGAAGGAGAAGCAAAATAAAAGCAAGATAAAAGTTTTGGGCCTCTCTCTCTCTCTCTCTCTCTCTCTCTCTCTCTCTCGTGTAAGGGTTTCTACATTTGTTGGGAAAGTCGAAGTTCTAAGAGTTGTTGGGAAAGTCAATGTGTTGGAAAATAGCTAGGTCAAAGTTGTAGAAGAATTTGGTGGGCAGGTCAAAGTTGCAAAAGAATTTACTGGAGAGGTTGAAGTTGCAGAAGAATTTACTTAGCAAGTCTAAGTTGGAGAATAATTTGTTGGGTCAGTTAAAGTTGCAAAATAATTTGTTGGGCAAGTTGAAGTTGTAGAAGGATATGCCAGGAATTCAAAATTGCAGAAGTTGCTAGAAAGCATTGACTTGGTCTTGGAGGGTCTTGGTCAAGAGTCATAGGTCTTGGAATTTGATAATTGAAGGTATATTAGAAGAGAAGAATTACTATGGGTTTTCCTCTCAGGTGGAGAGGTTTTGGCCCTGGTTGATCGCTTATATCTTGTGTCCTTTTTCTTATTGTTATTTATGGTTTGGTAGTTGTTTGATGAAGAGAACACTAATAATAATCAAGTGAAAGAAGAAAGCTAATAAATTTAAGTAAAAATACATCACAAATAATTATCAAGTTAAGAGAAATAATCTACTCTAGATGCCCTTAATATACTCAACATGGAATCAAAGCTAAGGTGATAAGACAAGAAATGGCATCTTAAAGAAGGAAACTCAAGGGAAAAAGCACAAGAATATCATCAAGAGCATAAATCATCAAGAAGGACCATTCATCTCAAGGATCATCACATCTCAAAAGGAAGAAGACTTCAAAACCCTAGCTTATCAAAAGAAGGGATTCTCACTTGAAGCATTATTGGGTAATATCAAGGACCCTACCTAGAATAACTACTCATTAAAACATTCTTGGGAAGTTAATAATCTTCAAAGAAAAGAAGACCTTAAGGACTTTTCATCCAATTAATAAAATAAAGACCCTACATTTGAAGTATCTTGAGAAGGCCACCACACTCTACATTATACATTCAAGAAAAGCAAGAAGAAGTGTAGTCATCATCAAGGTATCAAGGTGATCTCCCTCTTGTTGAAGGATCACTTTCGAAGGAATAAAATCTTCATCTTATATCATCATAAAAATAAAAAAGAAATCAAGTTTAAGATATTAACATCAAGGAGTATCTTCACTTGACAAGTAAGTATCTTTATGTATATGTCCGAATCTATTAAAATGACCTCATTTTTAAAGGAAAGCAACAAATTGGTTGGGTCATCAAATTTTATTGCATGGAAGAAGAGGATAGATTTGATCCTCATAGAGAATGAGGTCATTGAACATATTAAGGGATCAATCACTAAGCCTCCAAAGGAACAAGCTCAAACTCTAGCAAAGTACGTGAAAGGGGAAGTAAGGGCTTAAAGGATTATTATAGAATCCATCAAGGATCCTCTCGTATTGCTGGAGAAGTAATATATTTGAGAAATGAGCTATACAAAATGAATAAGGAAGATTAAATAGACTCATACTTTATGAAGGTATCAAAAATAAGAGATCAACTATAAGAGTTGGGAGAAATAATGTCTGACAAAGAAATGACCACCATAGTGCTCAATGCACTTCCATAGGAATGGGGAAACTTCACAACTAGCATATTTGGAAATAAGGAATCCACCCCATTTAGTGAACTTTGGTGATTGTGAAAAATTGAAGAAACCAGGCTGAAGGAAAGAAGTGATGCAGGATCAAGCGAGAAAGTTCAATAATTTGCTGCCATGGTTAGGAAGAAAGAAAATTTTGGTCCTTAGAAAAAGAATAAGAAGAATATGTCGAAGATCCAATGCTATGGTTGTCATAAATATGGGCAATACAAAAGAGATTGTACTAAGATTAAGAAGGACAATAACACAAGAGGAAGGGAAGAAGCCCATATCATTGAAGAAGTGGAAGAATCTGAGAAGAAGAAACCAAAGAAGAAGGAAATGAGAGATATCTACTATGACTGAGATAATCTCCCCCAATAAGTGCTTTCTAGTTTTGTAAATAATAGCTATCATCGTAGGAAGCATTTTTAGCATGATAGGATTAATCATACTAGGATATGGCATTGCGATAGAAGCATTAGATTATAGAAGAGAAAAGCTAAAGTAGAAGTCTGCATGGATATAACAATAATTGTATTAAGGAAGTAGCTCATGGCAATGTCATTAAAATCATGCATAGTACATATGGTTGAAAGAAAGTAATCTAGCATGATAGAAGGAATTCATCATACATCATCATCATGAGAAATGAGTTTTTACTGGATGAGGATAATCTAGATCCTCTGTTGGAATATTCATTTGAAGGTTCACCCCTACTTAGAAGAAGAATGTGTCTCACTGATGATTCCACGTTGTGTGGGATGCATTGTTTAAACATGATGATGATCTGGTGATAAAGGAGTGCAACAGGTCAAGTTGATTGAAGTACACTCAATCAAGTAAAGGTAGCTATCGAAGGAAGACTAGATGAACAAAAGGAGGAAAGAGGTATGTATATATTTGATAAATAAGTCATGTCATGATATAGTTACAAATAACATGGGTAAATTCTCTACCTCGTGAGCATGATCAAGGATCTCTTCCCTTGAAAATGTGCATGTAGGCACAATTCACATATTGGCAAGATGAAATCAACATAATATGTCCTCACATGGAATATGAGGTAGTTGAGAAAGATGAAGGAACTATGGATGGGATGATCTTGGGAAGAAATATGCGAAGAAAGAAAGAAGAGATCATGAAAGATGCAACTATGGTCACATAAGAAAAGGAATCAACATCCAATGACTAGAAGGAACTAGTATGACATCTTCATGGAAAAGGTATGAAGGCTCTGATAAAGTATGTAAAGAAAGGAGACCCTTGACATTTTAATGTCTTGGAGATGTGTTTATGAATGTTTAGGATGTTGATATTGCAGGCAACCAAGATGTCATGATGAAAGGCCATCACAAAAGGTAACTATGATTTGATGTTCTTTGTTTGATTTTTGAATAACATATGGATGGGTTGATACAAGGATACTGAAGGAGGGTTGTAGATGTCACCTACAACTAGCATTCATGTGGTTAGAAGAAAGATCCTAGATGAAACATGACTTGAAAGAGGTAGTTGTATGAGGAAAAATCTAGATGTGGACTAGAGTATCACTTTCCTACAAAGAGAAGGATGGCATGATTGATGTGGTTCATGAAGGAATGTGATGGATGGTTGATGCCCTACGAAAAGATGAAGACTCCATAATGTTGAAGATGAACTTAACGATATTGAAATAACGAGCCCCACAAGCAGATGATAGTCCCATGATATACACCTAGAGAAGAAACCTACAAGAAGCAAGTCCCTGGCCAAGAGGGAGATTGGGTACGTTCCTTTTATAGGATTATATAGAAATTGTCAAATCTAGAAAACTAGGAAAAAGCTAGTAAAAAACTAGAAAAGGCTAAGAAAAGCTAAAGGGAGGCCTAAAATAGCAACAATGACTCAAGAAAACCTATGCCAACTATCAGCCATGAGGAAAGCATGAGGAGGGGCACATTTCCCAAGGAAGGCAACTTTAAAACGTGCTAAAATAGTCCGGGGGACCAAATCCTTTGATTTAAGGGGGAATCTTCTTGTGGGGCGCCAATCCTCAAATAACTCAAGTGGATGAGGTGTGGTTAGGTGTAAACATGCACTTAGATGTCTAAATGGTTTAGGAAAGTGGTTGGACCAATATTTCCATAATATTAAGCCTTTAAAGGTAGAACAACAAGGGAAAGTTGGTCCACTAAGCTAGTTTACCAAAAACCATGTGTGAACATGATTTTTAGTGCATGTGGCTAAGTGAAGGATACTTAGGCTAAAAAATAAATGTATATGTTAGGATTATATTCCAACACCCCCCCCCCCCCCCCCCATCCTAACTCACTTATCTAAATTGAGTCTCGTGCAAGATGCCATGTTAGGTACTCAGGTACAATAAATAAAAGACCTCATAAAATGAAGAAAGAGGGAAAACCTCATGGGAACCCCCCCTGGAAAAAATGAGAGGAAAAAAGGGCTAGGAGGCCAGAAGGGCCTACTCAGCTATCTCCACCACTCCAAGCATAGCTCTCAGTTCTAAAAATTTCTTTTCAGTGAAAGACTTGGTGAAGATGTCTACAACTTGCTGCTCAGTGGGGCAGTACTGCAGTGATATGACTCAGCCACGGATCTACTCGTGGATGTAATGCATGTGAATCTCAATGTGCTTGGTCCTCTCCCTCTGAACTAGATAAATCGATATCTGAATGGACCCCCGATTGTCACAAAATATGACAGTCAAAAGTGGATACTAAATACCAAACTTGGAGAGAAGCCCCTGCAACCAAACAACATGTGTAGCTGCATTCACTACACCTTTATACTCTGCCTCGGCTATAGATAAATAAATCATGGATTGCTTCTTGCTAGACCAGCAAAAAGGCCTTGAACCAAAGCTGAAAACACAACTAAAGGTGGACTTTTAGTCTGTACCATCGCCAACCCAATCAGAATCTGTGTACCCAATTAGTGAAAGTGGGCAATCTTCAACATAAAAGATACCAAAATTGGAAGTTCCTTTCACATATCTAAGGATTCTCTTTGTAGCTTTCCAGTGAAGCTCATGGGGCTCCTACATATATCTAGAAAAAACTCCTACTGCAAAATATATATTAGGTCAGGTGTGAGTAAGGTACAACAAACTCCCAACCAACTGTCGATACAGTGTACTGTCCACCAAAGGTGTAGTACACACATCCTCAAATTTGATCCTCGAAAGAAGGAGAGACGCTGCTGGCTCGTATTCTGTCATCTGAAAGCAGACAAGTAGATCTGATGCATACTTAGACTGTGCCATCTTGATCTTTGAAGTAGATTGAGAAACTTCAAGACCAAGAAAGTAGTGCAATAGTCCCAAATCTGTCATGGAAAATCGATCGTGCAATGCTGATTTTTCCGAATCAATAGCTGAGGTAAGGTTCCCTGTCATCAGTAAATCATCTACATAAAGTACTATCAGCAAAATGGAATCATCATGTTGTAGCAAATAAACATTCGGATCAGATTTGCATCGAATGAATCCAATGGAAAGCAAGAAAGAATCCATCTTTGCATACCAGGCTTTGGGAGCCTGTTTTAGGCCATAAAAAGATTTCTTTAATCTGGAAATGAGGGAAGGGTTCTGAATGTATCCCTATGGCTGCTCCATATATATATCCTCCTTGATATATCCATGAAGAAATGCACTCTTCACATCCATGTGATGAACTTCCCATCTGCGAGAAGCAACAATGGCTAAAACTAGTCGAATGGAGTCCATTTTTGCAACAGGTGCAAATGTCTCTGTGTAGTCTATGCCATGTACTTATGAGTATCCTTTTGAAAAAATTTGAGCTTTGTAATTGCTGAGCTGACCATCTACAACCAAATTTGTTTGATAGATCCATCGGCATTGAACAAGCTTTCTTCCTTTTGGAAGTAAAACCAAGTCCCATGTGTTGTTTTCCATGAGAGCAAAGTACTCTTTATCCATGGTAGCCTCCAAAACCGGGTTTCCAGAAGCCTCAGAGTGTGACTGTGGATTTGAAGCAAGTTTCATACAACAATGTATGGGAAGAAATGGTTTGCTGGTAGCTAGGGCTTGAGGAGCCCCAAAAAATTGTGATCTAGTCCTTCTTGCATCCGTAGGATCACCAACTAGTTCACTCGCATCTTGCAGGGTTTTCTCTGTGCAAGTTGGCAGCTGAGTTGGAGCAGCCATGACCTACTACTCATCCTCTAAATTAGACCCAAGAGGCTTCTCTGATGGCTGCTCTGAAGTGCTTGAAGAATTTTCAGACTCCTCCTCATCAGTGGAAACAAGCGGTTCCATGGCAGGGTCTGCTGAAAAATCATGCAGCGATTCTTGTTCAAACTTCACACTTTGAGCTACAAGGAACTTTTCAGTGTGAGAGTCCAGCAATCTATATCCTTTGAAACTATCAGGATATCCAACAAAGATACATTCAACACTTTGAGGCTCCAAAGCCTTCCTCTTATCTATAGGAATGTGAGCCCATGCTCGTGAACCAAAAATGCGAAAGTGCGACACTTTCGGTTTCTTACCAGTCCAACATTCAAATTTAGTGGTGCCTTTGAGTACTTTGTGAGGAATGTGGTTTTGAATGTATGCTTCAAAATTAATAGCTTTAGCCCATAGCCTAGGAGATAATGATTTGGACTGTAGCATACAATTGGACATCTCTGTTGGCTTATTTGGGCCTGACCTAGGTTCGGAAGAATTGTTTAGCCAAACAAATCCTACAGCTACCGGCCCTTTCGGCAACAGCCCGTGAAGCGTTGACTGAGGTCTCACCCTAGGTAGCAGGGGAGGGTGCTGGAACTAGGTTTCCGCACCCTGGGGATGTCTTGGATGTGGGTTGGGGCTCGCGCACTGTTTTGCAGCCTCACACTGTGCCAGATCTGCGTAGATCAGAATATCCTAATCATGCTTATTACAGATTGAGTCAATTATTACTAGTTTGATCTAGTCAAAGCAGTCTTTAAGAAAAAATTTAGTACTTTTGGTTACTTTGCGCATCAAGATTAACCCAGTTCACATGTATTCAATCATAACAAATGCAAAAATCACAATAGTTCATTTATCATAAAACAATGAAGTCACAATTAGCACAGAATTAAGAAGAAACTTATCTTTATTATCAATTTTCACCAATACATCCAGATCCACCCTACGCACTAGCTGCAGGGGTCCGCGCACACAACTGCAGACTTACCAGGCTTTTGCACACATAGCTGTAGAGCCTCTACCTTCTACCCTACTCCCTTGACTCAGACTTACAACTGCTCGTAGACTATTCACCCTTTATATCATAGGACCAAAAATCAAAATTGAACTGCTTTTCCCTCATAGAGCCTCACTCTATTTATACTTTCCCTTGGCCCGCGATCCCATCACTGGCCGACTTTATTACTATTTATTTATAATATTTTTGGGCAGACTACCCTTTGACTCAACCTACTATAGCTCGCGCTCTGCACTTTACACGGAGTATTTTACCCTAATATTACCCAAAATTCCAAGCTTCTCATCCCATACTCATTCCGTGGGGCTTTCACTATCCAACAATTCCCCAAAACAATCATCGTGACTGGTCTAGAGTCACTGAGTAGGTTCTTCCATCTTTGTGCGGAGGTCAGTCAACAACTTCCGTGCATCACTGGTTCTAGCAGCAAATTATTCCGTCATACGCTGCATCCATTCCACCTGTGGTACCGATATTGCTGCCTCTGTCTCGGCTGTCTCCATCCTAGCACATTCGGCCTTCATGTGTGCTACCTTATGCTCTATGGTGGTTGAAACTGTAAATGCTTCGTCCAACCATGGCTGGATATGAGCTTTCACCACTGCTTCCTTCTGTCTCGCAGCTTTGGCTTGGATTTTCATGTCCTGTACCTCCCTCATCTTAGCCAACCGTTGCGGGATAGCAATGGTCTGTGCGGTTCCCCGGAGCTGATTGTAGGCGTGTTGAAGTTCCCCGACCTCTGCTTGCAACTTGCAGAGCGTGGGATCTTCATGAAGGATAGTGAGCATATCAATCGACTGAGTTAGCAACTTGGTACATTCCTCGAGTGACCGTGCAAGCATCGCATGCCCCATGTCAATAATGTTCTAGAACTGTACCACTACCTATGGAATCTTTGGTGGTGGGACCTGCAATTTCGATTCAGCGATCTGCGCGTTGAGTTCGAGCTGCAGCCATGTGGCCTCTTCTTTGGTCCTTCGAAACTCCGTAGCCAACGTACGAATCTGTGCTTCAACGGGCAAGTCCCCTGTAATATCTAACGTCTGAGCACTCAAACAGGCGTCCACTACTACCTTTTCGATCTGCTGTTTTTGTGTGACTGCTTCATCGCGTTGGAGCCATCACTGTTCAATATTAATTTTATGCTCTTGGATTATCTGGTTAGCATATCCGGCCCTTGCACGAAGTTCAATTGTGGCGCTGTCATGGAGTTGTTGCAAACTATCGCGTGGGAGTGCAGCCACGTTCAGTCCCAATCTGGTAAGTTGTTCTAGTATTGCTCGGTCTTCCAGTTGGTTGGTGATCAACGCACTTGCTAGAATCGGAGTAGAATGAGCAACTTGAGCTCTGAGCAATGGTTCTGCAGCTGTCACACCAGAGGCTCCTGTAGAAATGCTAAGGCTTACCTGCGCAATTGTTGATCCTAGTTCGTGTAACTGCATTCGGAGCTCGCCCAACACAATGTGCTACTCTGACATGGCCTCATCGATTGCCTCTTGAGTAGCTTCGCGAACGATGTTTTTGATGTCATTTAGATTGCCCTCCGTTAGGGTGGTAACTTCACTATCGATTTTCGATGCTTTTGCTTTCTTGCATGCCTTCGGTCGCTCTGGTGTGGCTGAGCGCTTTAGTGGGGTACCTATAGTAGCGGACGACATATCTGTTGCAGCCGGCTGAGCATCTTCCTTCTGAGTGCCTTTGTCCGTTGCTGATGTCTGCACGCCTGGTACTAGTTTTTCCGCCGCTGCAAGTTTTGCCTCTCGCACTGCCTTAACCTCTGCAGCATACTGTTCATTCCTCTTTTGTTGTGCAGCATGCTTGGCTACCTCTTTTTGTTTTTGAATAGCAACCTCATCTCGTTCCACTACCACGGGTCCTCGCCAAGCTGCGGGCCAAGCCTCGACAATCTTGTGAACAACATCATTAGTGACAATGAACTGGAGAGGGGTCCATGTCTGGGCCGAGTCCTTCCATGCCCGGATGTAGACATGATGCATATCTGCTTTGAATTCCACAATGTGCTTCATACTCTCATAAACTTCATTTGTTAAGCATGGTAACTTATTGATCCACTGATGCACATTCGTGTCCATCAATACCCAAAAGATCTTAATCCCCTGAATTCTTCTTGCATCCTTGGTCGCCCAGAGGGTCGCATACTGTGTGGCTTTTGGCCATTCCAGGGTTAAAACAGGAAACTGACTGTCTTCAAGTAACTCAGTAGCGACCAGCATGAGAGATAGTAGCAGCCACACATAATAGAACAGCTTGCCTTCTTCTTGGACTTCCCGAAAATTGGCCAAAAACTCTTCACAAAGAAACTGTGACCAATTGAACCATACACCCGTGGCACATTCTTCAGCCAATGCGATAACTACGGCGGAGACCTCAGAGCTCCGACATTTCCTCATTACTTTTCCTACCAGCAACTGAGTGGCCACCCAGACTGCGTCGTCGGAGATACTATCAATGACGTACCCTCGCGGTCCCTTGGCGAGCTTATACGTCTTCTTGAGTCGTTCTATCATCCCTACATTGTTACTTTTATCCGTAATTTTCCAAGGGTTCTATTTGGCGCAGGGTAGATGTGAGACCCGGTGAACCAGTTCTGCTGTGATACAGACGGGTTTACCGACCCATAGGGTATCTTCATGCACTAGACAGAGCAACTTCTTGATGACTAACATAGTAATAGGGGGTCGGAGAAAGTGTGGAATTTCCAGTAGACAAAGTAATCTAGCTTTGTCCACCTTTCGCAGCCACTTCTTTCGCTGTAGAGTTGTCACCATGCTTTCTATCCTTTGGTCCATTAAGGCATCTGTTGCTAGATGGGGAAATTTTTTCCAATTTGCAAGGTCGCAATCGTCGAATTTCATTTTTGCGACACGAACAACCACCGCATTTTCCACTGGGACGTCTTTCGAGAGAGAGGGGGTAGTGATTGTATTGCTGAATTCGTCCAGATTTGTGGGTACCTTGTTTGTCCCCTTGCTTGGAGGCATATACTTGGGTCATCGCACTGGCTGTACAGGGTCCTCCTCAGGGATATCCTCCTCGACCCTCATGGGAGACTCTTTTGTTTCTTCCTTGCTATCGATGATAACTGTTTTACCTTTTTCTTTCATTGTGGACTTGCCAACCTGTAGGTGTCACGACGATCATCGAATAGAGTTTGGAAGTGGAGGTTTCTTCCTGGTCCTCGGCATCCGTGGGGATTTAGAATGTTTTGCTTCCTGCGGCGACTCTGGTTGTGGACTAACGACGGTAGGCCTTTGAGCTTTCAAGACGACAGCTTTTTAATGCTGTGGTATTGCCTGAAACCACAAACTGTTTCCCACCTCCTCGTTGTTCATGATGTAGGAAATATGGACCGATTCGTTTGCCGGACAGTACGACGTGGTGGTGTGACCTTTACTTTGTTTATATATTGATGGAACTTGGAAACCGGTGGCATGTTTTCGTGGTAGCTCATAAATGCGACTCGGGTGGTTATGCTTTTTCCTTACTGACCCACCACCTGCTTCAAGGTGCTTTAAATGCACCATCCTATCGTGAGCAGTATTTTCAACGGTCACTTTCCATCTTTCCTTTGCAGCAGCGTATCCCCAAGGACGCAGATGCAGCTTTTGCAGAGAGCCAGTGGTCATATCGCGCCACTATACAATAGCTTGTTTTATAGTCGCGCACCCTCTTTCAATTTCTTGGGGCGCTGGGACTGATCCTCCGACGAATAGTCAGAAGGGAAAATAGTTCTCGCAGGTCCTTCGGTTCCCCCCTGACCCCGGTCGCGAAGACCCGAGATGTCCTGCTGCTTCCATTATGGATTTATGGTGTGGATGCCCTTGTGGCTTCAAGGTAGGAAAGCCAGCCATGTTGGTTTCCTTGGGCAATTCCTTTTCGTCGTCTAGGGCAACCACTTCTAATTGAAGTTTCTTGATGGCTTCATCCAACTTCATACTGTGGTCATGGATTCAGGCCTCAATTTGTTCCAACTCATTCAATCGTCATTTTTCACAACAAATGGTAGCCCACAATTGCTAAACCTTGTCATGGATGCCATCTTTGGTAGGAGAAGCTATGCCGATAGTGGCTGATTGGGCCGTAGGAAGGAGGTTCACCATAGCCTGATGATCCTGTGGTTCACTCTAGTCTGTTTGAGTTGTTGGTCATCCACCATACACTTGTATTCTTCGTGCTATCATTTTATGCCAACTTAACCACCGCTCATATCTTCCATTTCGAAGTCGAAACCTTCTCTTGCATATGAGCTTCCCCAATCCTTCTATTGGTGTGCGCACCCTATTTGCCGACGCACAGGGTTGTTCCTGTACTACACATGTGAGCTGGTCTTCAGTGGTCGCTTCCTGCTCTTTCAGGTGGCGTCTTTCTTCACACCGTGCCGACTAAGTCACCCTATTACAAGTCGGTGTTGTAACTTCCTGCAATCGATTCTGCCAGCACTCCACCTCTTCCTCAGAATCGATAGTGCAGATGCTTTCATGTTCCCACATGGTTCTTCTATGGTCATTGTAATACATCTGACCGGGGTGTTGCGTTGTTATCTGATAAAAGCAATCCAGTTAATCATTATTATCCTCGTCGCAGACAGGTTCTGTGTAGCGCTCCCCTTCCACTGGGTCCGGTGGAACTACTACGCGAAGTGACTTCTTTTCGAAAGTCATCGTGCGCCTTTTCAAGATGATGATTCCTTTCATGTTGATGGCCCAATAAATTCCGAGAAAAGCAGGGTAAGGATTGCTATCATCGATAGGCTCTATGAATTCAAAATCGGTCTGGGTCGTTACACCATCGATATCCACCGTCACCCTTGCAATCGGCCCATTGGTAAGATTTTTTGCTGATTGGCCATTCGTAGTTGAATTGGGGACCATTGCAGTATGGGCTTGCCTATATGCTCCCAAGTTTACTTAGGCAGTATATTTTCATCCGAGCCTAAATCCAAGATGACTTGATCCATTTCATAATCTCTTATCTGTGTCATCATTCTCATTTCTCATCCAGTGCGTAAAGCATGTCGTCCTATCCTCCAAACTACTTGGGGTTCATTGAATTTGGCGCTCCTGGTAATCAATTCCTATAACCCTTGGACAGCCTTCTGATTCCGTAACAATTTCATGCATGCGTCAAGAAAGGAGGGGATCATGTAAGGGTCCATTTTGGCTTCCGTTTGGTCCTTCCCACCTGAGGTAGTGGCTTTCGCGAATTTTAGCTAATCTCCATTTGGCCTCGTCCTTCCCTGCTTTAGTTCAGCAGTAGGGTTCCCCATAGGTGGTTTGCCTCGCTCCCCACTGTTGTTTCCTCCTACCGTTGCGCTGCTCCTTCGTACCATATTTATACTAGTGTCCTCTTCACGGGGTTCTGCATGCATCATCTAGACATTCTGGGTTGGTGGGGGTTGAAGCACCCCTTTCTCGCTCAATTGAGCCAGCAAGGTTAGACAATCTACCAATTTGTGATCGAACTATTCATAATAAGGACATGAGATCCTAGTTGGGTTAGTGCACTCGCGAGCGTAATGCCGTTGTTCACCACAATTATAACAAGTTATCTATCTGCGACCTTGGTCGGGTCCCCATCCTCTTTCCCAACCTCGTCCTTGAAATCCTCCCTGTGTTTCAACCTATACTCGATAGGCTAGGGTCCATTCCATCATTAAGTCATAACTTTGACACATTCGCTCATCGTGTCCTACTGATCGACAAAAATTGCAATATAACTGCTGTGAGGTCTGGGTATACTTCTGTAATAGATGGCAATTATCTGTTGCATGTTTCCCTCCCTCCTGGCAAATCGCGCACTAGAGCACATGCATGGCATTTGGTCCTGTTTGGACTTCCACTTTTAATGGCATCGGGCCTCCCCCCACCAGATAGTTCACGAAGACTGGGCAATGGTCTTTGTCGTGTGTGTGGCTTTTGCATTTAATACATCATGCCTCCGGCTGTACCCCTGATCGAGGCATTCTTCCTTGCTTCAAGCTTTGTACTTCCAAACTTAAGTTCTGAAGTTGCGCGTGGAGTTGCTGAACTCCCAACCCTGGGTCCGGTATCGGGGTCGCGTATAACCTCATTGTTGTCTCTAGTGCCTCGGCCTAGGTTGAGATCTTCTGTTGTGACAAAGCTGTCCTCAGATGGGGTGTTAATGACGCCACAAACCACGCACAATGCTGTCCGTCGGTCAATGTCATATTAGCTTCGCGAATGGTACTCTTTAATCTTTGGTCTAGATTCCACGGTGTTTCACTAGGAAGCATTGCTATTTCTTTGAACCCAATGACCGATTGGTTTTCAGACTTTGGTCGACCAAATTCCTTATTAACCGCATCCTGTATAGCTGCTAGTCCTTCATTCAGATGGTTGGTTGAGTGTTTTATGTACCATGTTAGCACGCAGTCCTGAAGTGCACTGACCAGCGTAGCCTTTTTGATGTTTTCATCCATTATACCTTGCGCGTCCCATACAGAGTTTATCACAAACTAGAATTGGCTTGGATCTTCATTCCCTATACCTTGAAAGGTCGGTAACTTGACTGCGGATGCCATCCCTGTTCTAGGAGGTGGTGTGGACAGACGCAACGTGGGTGATGGCGTAGATGGAGGTGGTATCAATGGAAGGCCTTCTGTGATCAACCGGACTACGCTTCTGGGCGAGAACCTAGCGAGATCTTGCTCGCTTTCCCATGAGATAGAAATCAAGAGGACTGTTCCCTGCTCCTCCCATTCCTCGATACCCTCTTCCACTTCGTGTTACCCCAGACATTAATGTATGCGCATAATTTGTTTTTCGCACAACAACATCTTAATCCAAGTGTTCAATTACTTGATGTACCAACCCCACGGTCCTTGGAGAAATTGTCTCTTCACTTCACTGTAGCTTACCATGGTATCTATTGCGAATTCAATGATAAATCCCCCAATGATTCGATCTACCTAGTGATCGACCACATGTGCGATTTTGTCTTCAGTGGCTTCTAGTCTATGCACTAGTTATGGGGTCCACACTATCAGCTGGTCTAATATGGACCTTCCCACACTATCAAATAACTTTGTGATCCACTCATACAATTCTATCGAGAATGTTATGAAGAAGTTCTCATGTATGTTCATGAGGATATAGCGATCCAACCACTGTTCCTCTGGTATCTGTGAGTTCTTGTTTTCGTGAATTGCGAACTCATGGAGCTTCAGATCCCACCAATCTTCAAGCTCTTTCTTTGTAGGATTCCAGTGTTTCCACATTAGACACCCCTTAGGCAGATCTCGGTCCCGGAAATGGAACCATTTGTTGGCTTATTTGGACCTGACCCAAGTTCAGAAGAATTTCTTAGCCAAACAAATCTCGCAGCTACCACCCCTTTCGGCAACAACCCACGAAGCATGGACTGAGGTCTCACCTGAGGTAGCAGGGGAGGGTGTTGGAACTAGGTTTTCGCACCCTGGGGATGTCTTGGATGTGGGTTGGGGCTCTCGTGTTGTTTTGTAGCCTCACGCTGCGCCAAATCTACGCAGATTAAAATATCATAATCGCGCTTATTACAGATTGAGTCACTTATTACTTTTTTGATCTAGTCAAAGAAGTCTTTAAGCAAACATTTAGTACTTTTGGTTACTTTGTGCATCAAGATTAACCCAGTTCACATGTATTCAATCATATCAAATGCAGAAATCACAATAGTTCATTTATCATAAAACAGTGAAGTCGCAATTAGCACATAATTCAGAAGAAACTTATCTTTATTATCAATTTTCACAAATACATCCAGATCCACCTTGCACACTCAGCTGTAGGGGTCCACACACATAGCTATGAACTTACCAAGCTTCTGCGCACACAACTGCAGAGCCTATACCTTCTACCCTACTCCCTTGACTTGGACTTACAACTGCTCATAGATTATTCACCCATTACATCATAGGACCAAAAATCCAAACTGAACTACTTTTCCCTCATAGAGCCTCGCTCTATTTATACTTTCCCTTGGCCCACAATGCCACCACGGGCTGACTCTATTACTATTTCTTTACAATACTTTCGAGCAGAATACCCTTTGACTCAACCTACTATAGCTCACGCTCCGCGCTTTCCGTGGAGTCTTTACCCTAATATTACCCAAAATTCTAGGCTTCGCACCCCACACTCATTCCACGGGGCTTTCACTACCCAACAATCTCTTTTAACGACCGCTTTTTCCTCTCCACGACACCATTCTGCTGTGGTGTATATGGCACTATGTGTTGTAGCTGTATACCTGCATCAATACAAAGTTGTTGTACATCTTTGTTGACATAATACCCCCCATTATTAGTACGAAGTATCCTAATCTTACACCCAGACTCATTCTCAGCAAGTGCTTTAAATTCTATAAGTATTCAAATACTTCCGATTTTAATTTCAGAAAAAATACCCAAGTAAAGCAAGAGAAATCATCTATGAGGGTGAGTACATATCGAGCCTTACTTATTGAACGCTGCGGGAATCGGCCCATGATGTCACTATGAATCTTCCCAAGAGGTGAAGAAGCTCTCTGTGCCTTCTGTTTGTCAAAATTTTGCTCCGGATGCTTGCCAAGAATGCATCCTTGACATACACAGCTTGTGAATTTAATAGCAGGCAATCCTTCTACCATGTTTTCCTTGCTGAGTTGATGCAAGTGCTTATAGTTTAGATGGCAAAATATTTCATGCCATAACCTTCTGATATCATTATATTGTGACAAAAATACAGTGCTAATAGATTTAGGAACAAAGTGGGAGAAGAAATAAAAACAAGAATTGTGATCTGCATTTCCATGTGCAAGCTGTGAGCCCGTGGTATTGTCAGTAATCACTGTGGAGTCTGGAGTGAACTCCACCTTCCTTCCAGATTCAGAATGAGTGATCTGATATATCGAGAGGAGATTTGTGGACAGTTAGGGAACATGAATCACATTTGTGAAGCAACCCCCTTCAAGGTCTACAATTCCTTCTCTACACACCTTTTCGGGTGTGGCATCTCCCAAGTAAGTTGGGGATCTGGTGCTTTCTTTGATGGAGGAAAATTCATCTTTTGATGCAGCCATATTGTTAGATGCACCTAAATCAAGGATCCAAGCTGATGGGGTGGATGTGACAGCCATGAAAACATTACCATCTCGTGCTCTCCCTCTCCCATTTCCCGTTCTGTTATCATCCTTCTTCTTTTCATTCTTGGGCACGGTGAGACTGTGCTGCTGCAATTGCTTAGCCATCTCATTGATTGTTTTCCACATGCAATTTTCTTCGGGATGAAAACCTTTGGAACAGTAGCTGCAAAGTGTTAATTCCTTATTCTTCTTACCCTTAGGCAAAGAAGAGCTCTCTGAATATTATACGGGTCTCTCCTTCTCTGATTCATTAAATTTACCCTTCCCTTTTTGCTTGTCTCTTCCACTGCTCTTTGGAGCATCAGTAACCGCAAGTGCTTGGTTCTTTGAATGCTTGATGGCACCCATTTGGAATAACTTAGCTTGCTTTTGAGTCAATGCTGTAATGAAGTCACTCAATGGAGGCATTTTCCATTTTTCTTGATTCAATTTAGATGCTTGAAAAGACGATACAAATACGGAATATTAAGGGCCTAATTTCAAGAGAATCGAAAGGATGAGTTGATCTTCCTCTTTCTTGACTCCACATGCATCAATTTAAATGAGGAGGGATTTAAACTTGGTGAAGTATTCTTTCAGGTTTCTGAAATGAGTTGGATTGAGGGATATGAGTTCATTCTCGAGTTGATGCACTCTCATTTCATATTGCTTGCTGAATAGTCCTTCCAATGTGGTGTAGACCGCATCGGGAGTAGTGGCTCCGCTGACATGAAAGAGGATTTCTTTGGAAATTGATAGGAATATCAGCAAAATTGATTTATCTAACTTATTTAAATACTTGATCTTCTTCGCTGAAGAATTTAGTTTAGTCTCCGTTCCCATTGTTACCCTGTAAAGCCCTTTGCTTCGAAGGAGCAGAGTGATCTCTATCTTCCATTTGAAGTAACTGAAATGATTTAGAACGAGTTTTGTGGGCTGAAAGAGATGATCCATTGCTGCTTGCTGTACCTCCTGATGATCTATACCTACAAATAAAACTGTGTACAATCCACTAGATTCGAACTAGCTCTGGTACCATGTAGAATTCCTGCAGAAACTCTGATAGATCTAGAATTCTAGTTAAATTAAACACAAGTAATTTGATGATATTCAAGAGAGGAGAGAAATAATTTTCTCCATAAGATCAATGTATTAAATTAATTAACAATAGTAATACATGAGCAACCCAACTTCTAATCCCAAAGGGAGGTGGTTATATAGAAATTGTCGAATCTAGAAAACTAGGAAAAAGCTAGTAAAAAACTAGAAAAGGCTAAGAAAAGCTAAAGGGAGGCCTAAAATAGAAACAATGACTCAAAACAAACCTATGCCAACTATTAGCCACGAGGAAAGCATGAGGAGGGGAGCATTTCCCAAGGAATGAAACTTTAAAACATGCTAAAATAGTCTGGGGGGCCAAATCCCTTGATTTAAGGGGGAATCTTCTTGTGGGGCACCAATCCTCAAATAACTCAAGTGCATGAGGTGTGGTTAGGTGTGAACATACATTTATATGTCTAAATGGTTTAGGAAAGTGTTTGGATGAATATTTGCATAATATTAAGCCTTTAAAGGAAAAATAACAAGGGAAAGTTGGTCTACTAAGCTAGTTTACCAAAAACCAAGTGTGAACATGATTTTTAGTGCATGTGGCTAAGTCAAGTATACTTAGGCTAAAAACTAAATGTAGATGTTAGGATTATATTCCAATAATGGGTACATTCCTTTATAGGAATGGGTATATCCTTCCTAGTTGAGAGGGAGAGATAGACACACCATTCTTGTCTTCACTTTGGGAAGAAACAAATGAGGATTGGGTAAGCATATGGCATCTAATACTCTTTGAGGATGAGGTAGGGCATCCAAGATAAGAATAATATTAGAGGACCAATATTCTTTAAGGGATGGGAATCCAAGATAAGAATAATCTTGGAAGAACATACTTTGTGAACACTCGGGTGGGGTATGTACCTTGAGAGACAATGATGATGGTGTCTATAAGTCATTGGTATCACCAACATTGTGCTCTGAGCTTGTTGAGAGAGAGTTGTTAGTCAAGGCCTTGCTATGTGATAATGTTAGATGATATGATGCTAAACAGATGGGTCACCAATCTGACTCTTCTTATGAGAATTCTTCATATTGAGAATGTCCAAGTACCATGAATAGATTATGAATACCTCCCTAGTTAAGAGGGAGTGTTGAAATATGTAACTAGCTTCGGTCTTCATAATGACATACTTAATCATGATTTTCTGTATTTAATGAAAAGAGAAAAATAAAATTATTGTTTTTATTCTTGAGGCATGGGTTTCATGGCGAAGGAAAAATTAGTTTTAGGTCAAGCTCCCATTGTGAGCTTTTAGGGCTGGCCAGTGAGTCTACAAGTCAAAGAAAATCATTGTCATGTATTAAAGAGCCATTTGGGCATGTTACATATTGTAAAAAAATATTTGAGTCAAAGTTGAGTCAAAAGACCCTCCAAGGCCTTGTCATGGTTCAAATATCAAGTCGGCGTACATGAAGGGACAAGTCGACCTAAAGATAGAAATATGTAACCCTCAAAAGCCTATAAATAAGAAGGAACTCAACCTCATTTGCACACACTCTCAAGAAGTTTTGATCTGCTCAAGATACAAGATGGAAAAGGATGAAAAAGCATAAGAAAAGCAAGATCAAAGTTTTGGGCCTCTCTCTCTCATGTTAGGGTTTCTACATTTGTTGGGCAAGTCAAAGTTATAAGAGTTGTTGGGAAAGTTGAAGTGTTGGAAAACTGTTGGGTCAAAGTTGTAGAAGAATTTGCTGGGCAGGTCAAAGCTGTAGAAGAATTTGCTTGGCACGTCTAAGTTGCAAAACAATTTGCTAGGCAGGTCGAAGTTTCAGAAGAATTTTCTAGGCAGGTCAAATTTGCAGAAGAATTTTGCTGGGTAGGTTGAAGTTGTACAAGAATTTGTTGGGCATGTCAAAGTTTCAGAAGAATTGGCTAGGCAAGTTGAAGTTGTAGAAGAATCTGCTGGGAAGTCAAAATGGCAGAAGTCGCTGAAAATCTTTGACTTGGTATTGGAGGGTCTTGGTCAAGGGTAATAGGTCTTGGAATTCATCAATTAGTTATATAAGAAGATAAAAATTATTGTGGGTTTTCCTCTCAGTTGGAGAGGTTTTTGCCCTGACTGATATCGTATATCTTGTGTCCTTTAACTTATTGTTCTTTATGGCTCAGTAGATGTTTGATGAAGATAATGCAAATAATAATCAAGCGAAAGAAGAAATATGATCAATTTGAGAAAAAATACATCACAAGTAGTTATCAAGTTAAGAGAAATCATCTGCTCTAGTTGTCCCTAGATTTCTAACCACTATCATGGACAATTATGGAAGCACAATCCTCTTGAATCCCAAGCTAATTTGAGGAGGGGGAAAGAGATATTACAACCGTTATTTTTGAAATTATATACTTGCATGTTTTCTTGTCTTTTGACATGAGAAAGTGCATCATTGCAAAATGCAATAGAAGGTTTACTATTCATGAGAGATATCCCTTAGTGCGCCAACTATGATAAATCTTGAGGATGAGGAGCTATTTAGAAGTTTTGATGTGAGAGAGATTACTAGACATGATTCTCCCTCTATGTATAGTTTTGACCATCCCAACTTGGGTTCTTGTCGAAGTCCAAATTCTAGTGCGAATGGTTTCACCGTATTATTGGTACTATTTCTCTTGTAGCCAACATAGAGGTGTAGGATATACCCCAAATAAAAATTGAATAATCCCTCAAAGTTATCTTTACCAAGGTTTCCTTTGGAAGCTCTATTGGATTTTAGTTTGATGAAGTCCAATAGTGCTTTGATCTAGTTGGTATGCGAGCTCAACAAAGGAATATTATCCTATGATGAAGGAGTATGTGAGCCTGAAATGATATGTGAAGCCCTAAGAATGGAGGCTTCTTCTCCCATGGCTTCCCACTCCAAATGGGACCAATTGGAGTTGAGGATGGTTTCATGAATGTAGTTGGGGAGAATAATCCATAAATCAAGAGCTATTTTAAAGGAGTTTTGGAGAATTAGTTTTTTGTGATCTTTCTAAATTTTACATAGAAATAATCCCAAGCAAAGAGACTAGGATATGTTTAGAATAGAATTGGATAAAGGGGAAAGGTCTTAGGATTCAATTATTATAATGATGTTTTTTCAATCTATATCTATTCTCCAGAAGAAATCCACAACTTTATTCCAAAGAACCTTTGCTTTGTGGCAATAATTGAAGAGACGTTTGTTCATTTCTTCATTGGCTCCAGAGAGAAAACAAATTGAAGGGCCCATATATCCTTTTACTAATAGTTTGTCCCATGTCCATAAAAATATGGGCCACTTTTGGCCATAATTTGTGATGCCAAATATGCACCCAAATTTGTTCATTTGGTGAGTGGGTATGCCTAAGCCTTAATTACATATCGTTCTTTAACTAGGAATGTTCCCCTTGGACAGTAACCCACCTTAACTGATCCATTTCCTCAGTTGATAATATGTAGCATTATTTGAGGATATTTCCAATTGGAGATAACAGGTAATTCACCCCACCTAACATGGTATTTTCAAATGTGCCTATGAGTTTATGTGGCAATGCCATCCCATTAATCAACAACTAAAGTAAGGTTGGATGATTCAAGAAAATGTTGAAATTCTCTAGATCAAGTTGTGAGGTGAGCCTACGATATTAATGCCATGAATCCTCCCTTAACTATGTTAGAATATTATTTCTTACTTCCTCGTTCTTGCACTAAGTGTTTACCTTGGAAGACTAATTTCCAAATTGAGGACCCTTTAGGGAATTTGGAGTCTTATATTTTCTCCTACATAGAATGTGGTGTGAATAGCTTTTATTCTAGATGTGTCACTAAAATACCTCTTTATGTTGCATCCACATCAACCATAGTTTAGCTCCTAAAAATTTATTCAACATTTATGGATCTCTATGTCCCAAGAATCCTTTGAATTTGGGTAAGTAGAGCTTATCCCAAGAAGCCAAAGCCCATTTTTTTTCTTGGAAGCCCCTCCCCAGAGTGAGAATACTTTTGGGGGCCACCAAATCTGAAAAGAGGTATATTAGGATTGATTGAAGGAATGACTTGAGGAGCACCATCCCACCTTCAATGTTGAGGGATATAGACGTCTAGTTATAAATTTTGTTACATATATTTTGAATGAGTTTTGACTATACTTTCATCTTGAAGGAATTGGATGTGAGAGGTGTACCCAAATATTTTTAAGGCAATGAACATCTCTTGAAACCTGGAAGATGAGTGATATGGCTTTATATAGCTGGAGGAGTATTCAGAAAGTATATCTTATATTTTTGTAAATTAGTTTCCATTCCAAAGGCTTCATGAATTTTTCTAATACCTATTGAATGGTTTTGACTTCTCTGATTATGGGTATTTCCATCAATAAAGTATAACCATCAAACTATTGGTGTGAGACTTGTTAAGTGTCCACAAATAAGTTTAGAGCTTGATTTTTTGTTTAATTACAACTACTTTCATTAATCTTCTAGGCCCTCTGCTGCTAGGATGAATAGAAAATGGGCACATATCCCCTCGTCTAAGGATGTGAGATGGTTTGAAGGTGTTTGAGGGCGAGACATCAATGAGTATGGAGAAAAAACAAGAGGAATAAACAAAGTGAATCCAAGCTATTCTGAAGGGGAGAAGTCGTAGGCTAATAAAATTTGTTTTATGTAAGACCAATTAAGTTTATCAAAAGATTTGGAAAGATCCAATTTCATTAACATGAACTCCTTCTTAGATATGTGTAGAGAGTGAATAACTTCATGTGCTACCACAAATCCATTTAGGATTTTTTGACCTTCAACATAACTTGATTGTTCTTATGAAATGAGGAGAGGCATGATGGGTTGATGGGTTTCAGGTGATTAACAATGACCTTGGTAATACATGTATTCTATGTTGCAAAGAGAAATTGGTAGTAAGCCTACAATTTCTTATGCCTTTCCTTTCTTGGGGGCCAACGCCAGAAAGGTGGTGTTTAGAGCTAGTAACACTAATTGAGTCTAGTAGGTTTCCTCCACCACTTGACACATATCATGGATGATGAAGGGCCAAGAGGCCTAATAAAAATTTGTGGTAAAGCCATCCACACTTGGAGCCTTCCTTTTCAACACACTAAGGACTTCCTGCTAAACCTCCTCTAGAGCGATGGACCACATTAAGGTGTTGTTCTCTTGTTCCCTTATCAATGTTCAAATATCTTGAGTTAAATGTTAATGGACTTACTTCTATCCTTGTGTGGTTTTGATAGAAGTGTTTTAAAATGTTTAACTAGTTATGCTTGAATATCAATGTGATTGAGGAGCTTGGAAGCTTTAAATTTTTTTAGTGAGTATATATATATTTTTTCCTTGAATCAGATGGATAATTGATTAATGAAATAAATTTGAATTTTTTCTCCTTCTTTTAACCATATATAATTATTGATTTTTTTCTCCAGAGGATTTCTTCCTACTTCATCCTTTCCTCCAGCTAGGAGATGAGAGCCACCTCTTATGATACATGTGATTTTTTCCTTCCCTACATCATAATGGTTTTTTGTAGATTGGCCATCTAAATTTCTAGTTGTTGTTTGAATTGAAATATGTCTCTAAACTTAGTTTTATTCTAAATTTATATGTACATATTGAGTCTCTTAAGATTTTATTAAAAGGTTTTCATGATTGATCCCTCTATTCAATGTTATGAGCTCCACAATTCGTTATCATTCTCAAGAAAGTGAGGGTATTGTAACCATAAACTCTACGACAAAAACAACCTGCTTTCTAGACAATCTTTCATGTCAATGCTTATTCTAATTAGGTAGTGGTACAATCCACAACACAATAATATAGAGGCTTTTATAAACAAAACTTTTTTCTAATATGGTTTAAAAGGCTAAGAAGTGATATAGCATAGGTGTTATTTGATGGATACCTACCCTTCTATTGATCCAAGTAAAATTACCATTATCTATTTCTAGATCAACCAAATTTAGAGTTTGTATTACCTCTTTAAAGTGTTGCATTTGGATCTAGTCATATGAGTTTCCACACTTCTCATCTAGGGATTTCATTAAGTTTAAGTCTCCACTAGATATGCAAGGGATCCCTTTCATCAAGTGACGAATATTTCTCAACATGTGCAAGGACCCCTATATTTCTCTTGGAATGTGTGGCTCATGTGTGTTTAAGATGTAACCTTCCTTTTATGATCCCACAGGTATAAAACAGGTTGTTAGGATTCTATAAGCTTCCCAAAAGTATATAAGATTCACCTCCTCTAGATTCCACATGAGTGCAAGGTATCTTTCTTGTCCATTGACATCAATAGCCACACTTTATATCCCCGCCCATCAATGTGTTGTGATGGATGAAATTTGCTCACTATTGCATTTGGTTTCTTGGATCATGATGATGATTGGTTGATCCTACTTGATCTTGTATTTAAGGATCCTCTCTTTCCCTTTTTAGTTGAGGTCCATTATATTCCATGAAAAAGTTTTCATTGAGAAGGAAAACTTATGGAGGTAAATGACTCCGTGATCAATATGATTCTACTATAGTGGATAAAAAATTATTTTATTTCTTTAACGATTTTCTTATTACTGCAATGTATTTTGTGCCTTCTTATGACTTTGGTATGTAATAACACCTGCTTCTTGTATTCATCAAATGTGTTTAATTTGTGGAACATTTTACCTATGCTTTGGTAAGATCCATGGCTAGCAAGGCATCCATCCTCAATGTGTTGTACTTGAACTCAATTGATAATAAGGACTTATTTTATATCCTATGTCATATTGCATGAACCTAGTACTAGTCTTCTAGGTGGTGTTCTAAGCCCCCGTGGCCTCAACAATTCTATCTTCCCAATCCTTTTTGCTATCGCTAATCACCTTGCTTTGGGTGATTTCTATGCTCTTATGGTAACCTCCACTTGTTCATTTTCTTGGGGGTGATATCGAGTAGAGTTACAAAGTGATGTTACTTCATGATTCCCTTGATCATATTGGAGGTGAATTGGGAGCCTTCTTATGTCACCAATTCTCTTGGAAAACCAAACTTGTAAAATATGTTTTATCTCAACAATTCTACCAACTTTTACTATGTTATTTCTTTGATTTCTTTCACCTCATCATATATATATATATATATATATATATATATATATATATATATATATTTGGATGCATGATTAATAGGACTAGTGAAGTCCGTGCCCCACTTCTCATATGACTCAAAAATCACTTAAGATTATAAAGGAATTTCATACTTGTGAGTGGGTTTCCCCATCCTTTGGAATTCATCGCACTGTGCATTATATCTCTGGGCATCTTTGCGAATAGTTGGAAAATAGTATCCAACGTGCAGGATCTTATAAGTTTTCCTCTTGGTAGCAAAAGTTCCCCATAGGGTCCATCATGAAAAGTTGAGAGGATGTCATAAGATTTATCTTCCCTTATGCATCTTCTCAGGATCTGATCACGCCCCAACTTGAAGAGGTTGCCCCCAATCCAAGTCTAAGAGGTACTCTTTTTGACAATATTGATTTTATCCTATGAAGATAAGTGAGGAGAGAACTAGCCAATATCTAAGAAGATGGCCATGTCAGCAAAACATAGAGATAAGAGTGATATGGAAAAGATATGCTCTTCAGTGAGTTGGTCATTCACCACTTCTTCATCATCTATAAACAAGCTTATTCTTGAAAAATAATATGAAACAACATTAAATATCGTAGGTTTATCAACAATAGTACAATCAAATTGTTGCAACACTAGTAATCACCTAATTATGCAAGCATTCACATCTGGTTTATTCATTAAGTATTTGATTGTTGTGTGATCAGTATGTACAAATACCTAATAGCTAATAATGTAATTCCTAATTTTTTTTAGAGAATGTACAAGAACAAGGAGTTATTTTTCAATAACTATATAATTAAGTTTAACCTTGGATAGATTTTTGTTGATAAAATAAATGACATAGGGAATTTTACCTTCGATTTGTTCTAGTGCTACCCTAACTTCTTAATCTAATGCATATGTATAGATATGGAAGGACAAAGTCCATTTTTGACCTTTGAGGACATGTGTAGTCATTCATTTTTCTTTAATTTCCTCCAATTCTTTCTAACATAAATATGTCTAACAAATCTCTTCATATTTTGTTAGCAATGAAAATAAAGGCAGAACAATTTTGCTAAAATATTTGATGAATATTCGATAATACATAGCAAGGCCTAGAAAAATTCTAACATCTTTCTATTTTTGAGGAACATGAAACTTTTTTTATGATGGTTGCTTTGTTAGGATTTACTTGGATTCATTTTTCAAAGAGAAATAAAAAAAAAATACCCTTCATTCATAAAAAAACAAGATTTTTTCATGGCTTAGGTAGAGGTTCATTTCTTTATACCTCTGTAAAAATTTGAATAGGTAGAAGAGATACTCTTGAAAATCATCCCCATAGGGTGTAAAATCATCCATGTAGATTTCCACTAAATCATTCACGAGGTCAGAGAATATACTGAACAAAACCCTATGGAAGGTGGAAATGGCATTACATAGACCAAATGGGAGAACTATTTAACCAAATGTTCTTGATGGACATGTGAATGTGGTTTTATCCTAATCTTCAGGGTTGAACTAGATTTGGTTGTACTTGCTAAACCCATCAAGGAAGGAGAAGAACATTTTCCCTGCAATATCATCAAATAGAACAATGTATCACAAAGCCATCACATCAAGAAGCAATCACATCACAAAGAGACACAAGCTTTAACATGGAAATCCATATGGGATAAAACCACAAATCCTTCTTCTTCTTTATCTTCAATTCATTATATATATTTGTAGGATACGTTGTGCTGGAGGAAACCACCTCGAAGATATGAAAGCTACCACTTGCGGTAGAATACAACTTTATTGAGGAACTAACATCAAAAGTATGAAAGTAGCTACTCATTATAGGATAAAAACTGATTAAGGAACCAACCTCAATGATGAGTGGGCTTCAACCTGCTTTAAGCTCCAACCTAATTGAGGCACCAACCTTGATGATGATCAAGCTCCAACCTGCTCTAGGATCCAACCTAACTGAGTCTCCAATATCAGTGGAGGTACCCACCTCCTTTTGAAACTCCTTGTATACCTCTACTTCATATAATTTTCAAACTGGATCAAATTTCATCCTTCATAGTTTTTAATCACTAAATCATAAGTAAAATAAAATTCTACAAACACAACTTGCAACCACTGGCACTACAAAATCTATCATAATATGCAATCACTATCACTATAACACCTACAACCACTGTCAATCACTACCAAAAAATATCATATAAACCATTATCACTAGTTTTCACATTGCAATCCATACCCTACTCCAACTTGTTCATAAATATAGCCATATATACTCCTTTTGAGAAACCATTCGTGAAATACACCAAAAACCTCTGCAACTTGCTGGTAAAACCTCAAAACATTAAAAATAGATTTCAACCATAAAATAAGTGTAAACAATCCATTACATACCTTTGTTTGCATCCATATCTCTTGCTTGATCACCTTGCTTCTTATGGAATCAAATTTGGATTAATATTGAATGCAAAACCCATAAAAACCATGCCAAATTATATATTATATTAAATGTTCTAAAATTTTCCTCTTTCTGAGTGCACTTCTAGAAATTGGCACTTTTTGGAATCGATTCTATATAACATTTGTTGTTGGTTGCTTAACTATTAATTTATTCCCAATAATAACCCCGTTTTATGGGAATTATCAGAAATCCATGGAACTAGATGTAAGTTGTGCGAAAATTCTTATGATGATGAATATGCCAATTGAATGCCATTTCATTGCTTAAAAACTCCTCAAAACTCCCCCCGGACCCCTGATGGCGTAATCCTGCTCCCGTGACCTGGTCATCTTGTGCACTAGAAATCCACCCTAGTTGTACAATAGAGGAAAATAAAAATGGGGACATGAGAAACCCTCCAAGCCCAAAATTTCTTTCCCTCAAGAAATCTGTATCTTCCACTATAGAGGCATCTGCAAATTGATACTAGGATCCCATATGAAACTTTGTGCTATGCCTTGCCTCTATGCTAACTAAACATGAATGGTTCCCTCAATACCAAGATCCCAAACAAGTCATTGACTAAATTCACCATCAATGGATCCACCTAGATCCCAATGCCTCAATAACCAATCATTCTCATCCATACCGTATGGCTCTAATTGTGTTTTGTGTCTAGCCATAGATGATGCTCCATCAATAAAATACTAACTCATCATCTCTCTTCAACCCAACCTCTAGCATAGTCCAAGGTTAACCCCACTATGTTGATGTTGGGCTAAGGCTACCTGGAAATATGACAAACTAATAGTCCACATCCCATTGCCAGCTGAAACATGCAGTATCCCTCACACCTAAGGGACCCTCCTATACTAAGCCCTTGACTAAGAATTATGACCCGTCAATAGGATACCAACTCATGATCTCTTGCCCTATCGATCTCATGGGAAGGATAAAATGCATGGTTATCTATATATGGAACAAGTTCATTATGCTTCCCCATGCCCAACTCATGTCGTTCTCCCTGGTTAATCAAAATGACCTATTTAGAAAAGCTAACCTCTCTCCCTATAGTGGACACAAGTGGGAAGATCATATTGCAAGCCCTACCTATGGACTACTTCCTAAAAATGCTGCAACTTTGTTGGCTTCCCTTGGATTTGTTTGCATGTCATCAATGGGTAGACCCAAAGATGGATGCAAACCAAATTCCTCACCTGATATGTAACTCCACACTCCTCCAGTCTGCCAACCTCCTACAAAACTATCATGTTAGACTCCAACACCTCTTGGCGACAAGTGTTTGAAAGTACTACAACCATCATGGTTGCTTGTGCATCTATCTACTTATCATTAGGGGTTGGCCCCAAGGGTGGTTGCTCATCCTTCTCCATTATGGGCTCAACATGAGCCACTAGCTAGCTAACTAAAAATGGCCCATAATGCACATTGTGCTCCATCATGTGTTTCTCATGCTGTATCATCACTAGTAGCTCACCTCCCTGCTCTCCTCCTCAGACTCCTTTCCACATGGGAATAATTTGTTTCTCATCAATATCCTCTACCAAACATGGTTGCATCTATGAGTTGTTGTCGAAAACTCCCCATGATTGTTCATTCTCCTCAAAGGTATCCTCGTAAGAACTTGCTTTTGCTGCGACAAACACCCTCCAAAATTTTTCCTACACTCAAATTTTGGAGGCTATTGTGGATCGCGCAGTTAGTGATTCCATATTCACTTCTCAGTCAATTGATACTTTTGAGCTCCCTTCTTGGATTGGAAGTGTCAAAGTCACTTGCTCACACATGCTTAGTCCGTAACAAGTGCATGAGAACATTATTTTATGCAAGCTTGAACAAGCATAGCATGGTCCATCAAGACTATGCCTATGCGATGTCCAATCCATGTCAATAGTCAATGTGCACAGACATCAAAAATTTCTCACTTCTAGCTGCGTTTTTACTTCTATTTTGGTTAGTTTTGAAAATTGTCGCTTCCTCGCACCTTTGTTTCGCAAGTGTAATTTTCATGTTTTCGACTATCACTTTCACTTTCTTTCACTCTAATTAGTTTCATTTTCATATTATATTTTCCATGGCATGCGTTAATTTCACTATCGTTCACATATCGCAAGTGTCGTTCGCACTGTAGCAATTGTCATCTTTTCACATGTTGAGTGTCACACAATGTACATAAGCTTGTTTTGGTGGTTTCAAGAGGTTATATTTGTGAAAATGAGTTGATATTACCATGTAAACATTCGTCACACTCATTTCCAAAGTTTTAAGCATTGTCACACAAGTGTCATCATTGTTGTCGCAAAGTGTATCTTTAGTGTTGCACTTATCATAAGTTGTCGCAAAGGTTGTCGCACTAAGGGAAGTATGTGTTCATGTGTTCTAGATGATCTATGTTGTGTTTTCAAGTGTCTAAGTGTGTGATCACAGTCAATTCCTATCACTGTTTACATCAGTTTCATTGATCCCACACTTAGCCAAATTTATGAAAATTCTGAGCAACTTAGCCTCATCCAGCCTTCCTGAACAACACATTGTGCAGTCTCAACCCTCAAGAAAAAACTTTTCATCTTGAAACTACACAATGAAAAGTTCCTTCCTCCTAGGAATGTGCATTCCATAGTTTCAATGCTCAAGCCCAAGCCTTGACCTTCAAAATTTCATAATTCAACTTTCCAACCTAGCCCAACTATGCATTGTGCAATCTCTTAGCTCAAACTCCAACCCTGAGATCTTGAACTACGTAATTGTGCAATCACCAGGCCTATTCTTCTTGCCATAACTGTGTAGTTGGCTGAAGCAGTGCAAAATCCCTCAGCCTGGTTCACTGACTTCCAAAACTGTGAAAGTTCTCTCTCTTGCCCAAGGATCAAGCCTCGACCTTGACCTCTTGAACTGCACAATTGCACAATCAACTGGGATCCTATGTCCTCCAAAACTAGCAAATGGGCTGATCTAGTGCCCATCCCCTCATCCTATGACATTGAGCTTCCACATTGCATAGTTTTCTTCCTCAGTCTAGCCTGAACTATGCATTTCCTAGTCTCAAGGGTCAAGCTTCATCCCTGACTGCCTGAGCTATGCAATTGTGTAGTCACTGAGCCTCTCCCTAAGCCTGCTACCTAGCTCCAACTCAGTTACTGGACCATCGTGCAACATCTTAGACTAGGGGTTTATCGGGCTAGTGTCGTCTTGTCATGAGTGGATTGTAGATGCAGATACTCTATCGTGTTATGGCCAGATGATGATGAAGGAGATGGAGAAGGAGGACATGCTAGAAGACACCTAAGGAGTTCAGGAGATAAGATGATCATCAAGAAAGAAGGTGCAGGAACAATGGACCATAACAAAATATGGAACATCAAGACCACATGAAGACTCCACCTCATTCATAACCCTTTGGAGGGTGGATATGAAGAAAAAAGCATATATGTCATGAAGATGAATTATTGGATATATCTCATATTGAGATAGAAAGAAAGAAGTAATAAGTAGGGAAACCTGGCACTACCACATCATCATGTAGTCCATGTCATCAATGTCATGTCATGTCCTATCACCAGTCATCATGTGCCACATAATATGTGGGTTATGTAAATTCTATATAGGAAAATGTAATGTAAAGTGAAATTCCAAGATTCATCCATGTAATGTGAAAATTGATGTGGGAGTTAAAAGGTCATAGAGAAGTCAAACAATCATGAGGGTAGTCCAAGATTCACATGGGAGGTGAATGATTACCGCATTTTTTATATATAAACCCTCATTGTACGTCAAATGAATTTTCACCTTGGCTCATCCTACCAGGAATGAGAGAGGAAGATGGTTGTTTGGGAGGAGCAAGTGACTGATCTAATGCTCTAGTATTGGGGTTAGTGGTGTTCGATGTCTTGATGTATTTTGGAAATTTTACTTAATTCAGAAGCTCATTGAGCCAATACACTTGCATGCATATGTCATGAATATTGTAAGACTGTTCTTTGAACATTTGAAATGTATCCTATTTTGATTTGTGCTAAGGAAATTGAACTATTTCGGTGGCTTTGGTACTTATCTTGTTGAAGGTGTGTTGTATTTTCTTTAACAATTGTTTCTACCTTGTGAAATATTTCACTGGTTGTTCCATGATTCATTATTATGTATGTTCTTGTGTGCCTTTTTTGGATTAGTAATATTACTTGTCTTTAAAGGGCCCACTTTTCTTTCTCCTTTCGGTGGAAGGACCTTGATACTTTCTGCAACTAAAAATTTCATAAGGCATACTCACTTGTTGATCCGAAGATACCTATGTATTACACTCTTGTCCCAGACTTTGTAGCCAAGGAAAATCTACAAAAATACATCGTATCCAGGTTGATACTCTGGATGGGGCTCCTATTCCAAACGGTGTGAGGTATAATTGGGACTTCACATCGAGGAGACCCCCTAGTTGATGAATTTCCAGCACCATCAATAATGGCACTAGAAGGAGGGCTTGGTGACAAGTTGAGCCCATTGAGTCTGTTTTCAATCTCTTATCGTAAATGGATCATTCTAAAATCATACTCTCTTGGTGTTTTTCTAACCTATCCCCTGGTGAGATTTCAATTCCCGATGACTCTCGTCATGAGTTGTCTTAACTCAAGTTTGATGGTGATGGTGATACATCTATTACCGAGCATGCATCTCTTTTTCTTAAGTTTTGTGAATACTATGAAATTGATTGTGAAGATGTGGCTTGTATTGTTTTCTGCCTCACCCTTGAAGCTCGAGTTAGCTGATGGTGTCACACTATACCACCTACTTCCATTCATTGTCTTAATTATCTCATCGAGGTGCTTCATTTAGCATTTGATAGGTATGATTACCAAGATGTTTATAAAAGAATCAATCAACTTAGAATGGAGCCTGATGAATCAATTGAGGATTTCTCTAATCAATTCCTTCACCTTTGTTATGAATTCCCTGAAGAAGATACAGATTGGGTTTTCTTGAAACAAAAGTTTGAGTGTTTTGGTTCGTATCTCTTTGCATGGTGAATCCAGACCACCTGATGTTTCTTCTTCCCCAACTTTTGTAAATCGTGAGACACATTTAATTTTAGAGGAGGAACCTGCTATCCCTTTTGTTCCTTGTCTTCCTCCTTTTCCAATTATGATGAGGGTGCCTCCTTGCGATGATAATAAATTTGTAAAATGTGCGCATCAAATTCCTAATCCATCTTCTCATCCTCCTTTTTCTTTTCATGACTCATATCCCACGAAGGAAATCCCATAGTCATTCATGGAGGTCGCAATGAAGGCTAACGTTTTCATTTTTCAAGATGGTATCAACACTCATAACTTTAGTTTTGACTATGATTTGGATTTACGTTTCCCTCCATCATCTACATGCCATGAATTTGTGTACTGTGATCCACTTGATAAATCTGCTCCAACAACTAATTCTTCACTCTCTTTTGATTTTCATGTTGTTGGTTCAAAATGTGATCTGGTATAAGGCAGTCACACTGTACATGTAGAGGAGCGTAAAAGTGAAGATTTTATCAATATTTATTCTCTTTTTCAAAGTCCTCCATGTGAAGATGGTGTCTCGTCATTCTTGGCTGATATTGAATATGTTAATCATGGTAATGAATTAAATGAAATCAGTTTGTTTAGACTCGTAGTCTTAGGCAACAATCATTCTGATGGTGATAATTATGTTGATGTAAGCAATGATGAATGCCCAAGTGAATCAATGGATCTTTTGTTTTCTCATGAATATTTCAATTTGGAAGATTAAGATTTAAAATCTGATCCAATCAAAGAAGATGTTATTTTTGAAACTTCCTATTCATCCCACTATCCCTTGTGCTCTCCTGTTTGCGATGCATCTGTTGAGCCTCAAAATAACTCTTTCCCTAGAAACTCTTCTCATTCCTTTTCTTTGTTTTTCCATAAGAAAGATGCATTCTCATCACTAATAACTGGTATATACTGTCTTGAGGAGGACATTTAGTGATTTACATGTTACGCTTTTTATGTTTTGCAGTTTGAATAAATTTTTGTATATTAGCTATGGAACACAACGTATTCTGTAGCTAACCGGTTGTTCCGCAACTTCCTCCATGCTCTAACAGGTTCCATGTGTTAGAAGGAGAAGCTAGCTACATGGGCAACTTTGAAATCATCATGACATGGACCTTGTCCTATTCATTCAGCCCAGGTCGACAAAGAAGATGGCATAAGACTACGGTAAGTGGATAAGTCAAACACAAAGAGATCGAGGGTAATAGGACTCTCTTTCATGGTTAATTAATGTGTTTCACAGTGATGGGAAGCGTTATCCAGAGCAACTACCTATACATATGGACTCCAACAACCACCTATACAAACGAATCCAACAACCACCATGTCTTGGATTTATTTCTCCAGCAGTCGAGGAAGAAATTCTGCATATCTTTCTTCTACGTGTTTGGCTGTGGCATGCTTTTCTCCACAAACAATTATATGATTTTTCTTATAACTAGTTGTGTAAGGGACCCAAGAAGTTATTAATAGTTTTAATGTGAAATTGAAGTTCTATACTCTGTAATTTTTGGGCGTTTTGTGTCCCTGTTTTAATATGAGAAGACCGCATGTTTTTATGAACATTTGAAGGAGTTTTCTTGGAGTTGATTGAGCAAGTGTAGCCTAATCAGTTGCAGAGGGCCCCTGCACTGAAGAAGGTTTCATTTTATTTATTTTTCTTCTTCTTGTTAACTATAAATTCATCATTTTCTTTCTAAAATAGTGTTTATAATCATTTTCTTACTAACAGTGTTTATAATGCAATTTCTATCATTTTCTTACTAACAGTGTTTATAATTTAGAGTAGATTCCATTAACTTGATTTATTTTTAGTTCTTATCAGTAGTTTAGAAGATAGAACTCAATAGTGTAATTTTGTTTCTTCAATTAAAAACTAACCTTGTTTCAGGATGAGAGTAGGATTGAAGAATGATAAGGATACATTGTTGGATAGTTTACTTCATTCACTGTTTTGCTAGTTTAAATTCTCAATTAAACTGATCAGTGTCATTTACTATCTTTGCCATTTCATTTTTAGTTTAAAATACTAACTCATGGTGTTAATGAATGTTTATGGAAAACCCTTCAAGTTGATAATTCATCCTTAACTAAGTGGTTGAACATTTCATCTATGCAATGAGTTATTTCTGCATCTTTGTATTTTCTTTCTCTTAGATTAATGAAGTACATAATTACTTAAATGTCATCCCAAGGAGACTTTCTCCCAAAATTGAGAGGCAGAGTAACCAAGTATTTCATTTAGTTTTATTTCTGTAATTAGTTAGACATCAATTGCAAATTTCACTTTCAGTTTTAATTCATGATTTGGAAATAATGGTAAAATAAGAATAGAAACTTTGTTTTCATTTCTTTCTTAGCTTTGTTTCCATATCTTTCTTAGCTCTGTTTTCATTTCTTTCTTAGCTCTATTTTCATTTTTAGATTTTGAGCAGTCTTTAAGAAAGTTAGATTTAGTTTTGATAATTTACATTGTAAATCATTAGGAATTAAAAGACCAAAAACCCCCAAAACAACATAAAACATAAAAACAACGAAGTAAGAAGGGTTAGCTAGCACAAACAATGCACTACACTTCATCAGTTTACGATACTCAGATTGATAATTTATGTAGAGCAATTTAGGACACTAAATTGACCAAACATTTTGGCGCCAATGCCAGGGAAGTGTAACTAGGTAGCCTTATCTCTTACATTAAAAAAAAAATGATATGCATAGAGAAAGAGACTCTAGGGGTAGATTTATAGCTAGAGGCAAGAGTTCAATTCCTACAACACCACCTACTCCACCAAGAACAAGAAAAGGTACACCTCCATCCCAAACTCATACTCCGAGTCATAGAACTCCTGAAATTCCAGGGGTAGAAATCCAATCAAAAGAATCTCATACTTCATCTACCAAGTCAGTCCTAGAAGAGAAAAATATTGAATCTCCAACAGCAGGAATAACCTTTTTCACCTCCACAGGAAAGCACATTTTAGTTGAAGAATTAGGAATACCTGGCGAGGAAGAAGAAGTAGAACCTCTCTTCCATATCCCATTAATAGAAGAACCAGAGGAGGAGAAAGTAACCTTGTAGGTTGAACCCTATACTAACCCTGAAGAAACTATAATGGCAGAAGAAGGAGAAGATGGAGAATTCACATTGTTTGGAGGAGGGGGATAGAGGAAGAGGTAGAGGAAATAATGGAGGAGGTAGAGGAAATAATGGAGAAGGTAGAGGAAATAATGGAGGAGGCAGAGGAAATAGGGAAATATATAATTATTTTGGATTCCCTATAGTGGACGAGGAAAGAAATGCCACATTGAAAAATATCTCACCTATTGAATTGAGGCTTCTGTGATCCATAATAGTTGTAAGCGGAACTTCGGCGAAAATCACATTAGCAAAGACCTTTGTCGATGCGTTTTGAACCAACCAGTGTGGTTCATCGTCAGGACAAGTTGAAGAAACAGATCCAGCTAAGCATGTTAAATAGTCTGAGCAGAGACTCCAACGGCTAAATCAACCAACGGCTAATTTTGACCTACGGACCCAGGTCAAATTAATATTCATTAATTTAATATTATTATTATTTTTAATATTAATACATAAAATATTTTTTTAATGGTTAGTTTTAAAAATTAATTAATTAATTAATTTATATATATATATATATATATAAATATAAATATATAAATATATTAAAGTTATGATATTAGGTTGTTAATAAATAAAATACTTATAGTGGTTAGTTTAAGATAATACACTTATTTATTTAAATTATTTACTAAATATTGTTAATATAAAACATAAATATATATATAATAATATGTTGTTAAGGACTTTTCCATGGTTATCTTAAAAAGTAATTTATTAATAATATATATATATATATATATATATATATTTCAATTAAAATCGTAAAGTTAAGGTTAAAAATATAAATAATTTAAATGGTTAGTTAGAAAGGGTAATTTATTTAATTTAATTTAATTATTTATTATTATATTTTAATAATATAAGTAATTTTTAGTTTAATTAAATTATTTATTAAATATAATATAGTCTCGATATTAATATATTATTAATATTAGTAGTCAAAATATTGTTATTAATTAATATTATTATTATTATTTATGGAAATAAGTTAAATTAGGTAAAATATATAGATAGATAAAATACTTTTAATGGTTAGTTATAAAAAACTTTAATTTAATTTAATTTATTTAAATTATTTATTAATAAATATTAATATATATATATATAAATATATATATATATATATATATATATATATATATAAGTTATAATATTTGGTTATCAAGATAAAAGTAAGGTAAAAGATAGTTGAAAAAAAAAAATAATAATAATAATAATAATAATAATAATAATAATAATAATAATAATAATAATAACAATAACAATGTAAATATAAGGTATATAAATAAATAAATAAATAAAAATAAAACAGAGAGAACGACAAAAAATAAAAAGGGGAGGACAGGAAAAAGAGCAAAACGGATCAACCCCAGGAAGGAAGGCTCCACGGGGAACACAAAAAACTAGCTAAAAAAAAGGGGGGGGGGGGGGGGGAGGGGAAAGAGAAAGACTAAGACGACAGAGCAGGGATCCAACAGCGACTGATTTTCTAGCCGTCATCTCCATTGAGATTGTTAGGCCTTCTTTCAATCTCAATAGCTTCCCTGAATTTACGATGATGGAATTGAGCAATCCTAGCAACAACCTTGGCCTCCTCAATACAAACCTGATGCTTGCTCTTTTCCACATGCTCTGCTAACGTTGAAGACTTGGTTCTCGCATGTCTTAGGTCAGCTGCATATTCGCTTATCCTCTGATGGATGGAGCGTCCTGTTTCCCCGATATAGGGGGTTCCACACGAACAAGGGATAGAGTAGACACCCTTCATGTCCATAGGGTCAACAGGATCTTTCACCGATCGGAGGGATTTACGAGTGGTGATGAGGGGCCTAAAGGTAGAGGGGATATCGTACCTCTTAAGGATCTGAGCAATTTTGTTTGTGGTTCCTTGAACATAGGGAAGATGGACCCCTAGCCGGCGCTCCTTCGGTTCTTTATTAATTATCGCATTTTTAGAGGCTTTAAGGAAAGCCTTCTGACCTAAGCGCCTACTGTAGCCATTCTCCACAAAGACATTAAGGAGATGGGATTTCTCCTTATCAAAGCTCTTATTATCAGAAATCCTTAGGGCACGAGTAGCAAGGGTGTTAAGAACACCCATCTTTTGAGCAGGGAAATGATGGGAATCGGCATGAAGATACTGCTCAGTATGCGTTTTCTTTCGGAATACTGAGTGGGAGAGAGAGCCATCCATTTTCTTAGAAATAAGAATATCCAGGAAAGGGAGGCAACCATTGACCTCTTTTTCCATGGTGAACTTAATGGCAAAGTGTTACAGGGAAAAGTGTCTATATAGAACTGCTCTATCCCACTAAGGTGTGACAGCTGCCTTAGAAACAAACAGAGAAAAGCTACTTTCGTTTTTCCTTTATGAATTATAGATAGAGAGGAACTGAAAGACCAACCTCTGTCTTGCGCTAATCTCCTGATTTGATTCTTCTCTTCTTTGATAGTCTTTAGCTACTTGCTCCCTTGCACGCCCAGCTTCACAAAATACCTGTAAGATCACAATAGCATAGCACTATACAAAGACATGGATCTATAATCATAAACAATCTAGGATCAGATGTAAATTGACCATACAAATGTAGCAAACATCAATGACACAAGAGCATGGAGGAAAACTTGAATAGATTTTATTGATAAACAAGAAAGAGCCAAGAGGAGTTACAACCAGTTGTTCTGACCCAACATCAACCTCTCAGCAAGGAAGCCCCTCTTAACCTCATACAAAGCTTAGATCACCCAACAATCTGATGTTTGTCTCAACAAACCAACAACAATTCCTTACATATGCAAAATTCCAGCCACTGGATCTCTGGGATGAGGGATCCATATATAGATATCTGTAATGGAGATGAGTCGGCTTATGATTTGATTAGTGTCTTCCCTCTGATAGTTCTTGCTTCCACTTGGAGATTGATGATCTCTTACTCATCCTTGGTCGAATTCAGAGAGGCAAGTGTCACAGGAGAAGATTCTGGAAGCTTCCATTGCCTCTCCACCTCGCGGAATGACACTGCCATTTGTCATTTCTCGCCCATCGCACCCCATAGAAGGGCTTCTTGAAATGCAACGCACCCACACAGTGTATTTAGGTGAGATGCAACGCACTTGGCCAGTGGAGCAGCTGAAATGATCCTGTTTTGACCAATTCTGAGCAGTTTTTCATGGAGAACTTCTGGGTTAGAACAACACTTTTAGGGACTTAGGAGCCCTTGGTTTATGGACATTTCATGCTTGGGGTTGTAGTGCCCAAAAATGTCTATAACACAGAGGACTGACAGTTGAGGTGATTGAAGAAGCGATCCAACTCCTCTTGGCCATGGGACCAGATGACATTAGTGTCATCTACATACCTTCTCCAAAGCTTAGGAAGGAGACGAGCCGAGGCTAGAGCCTTGGCTTCGAAATCTTCCATAAAGAGATTGGAGACAATAGGGGAAAGGGGGGAGCCCATGGCAACACCACAAGTCTGTTCAAAGAACTCACCCTCGAAACAGAAGAAAGTGGAAGTGAGATAGATCTCAACCAGATGCGCAGTATCGGGATCTGTTAGGCGATAGATCACTTCCAAGGCCTCCTTTATAGGGATGCAGGTATAAAGGGAGACCACATCAAAGCTGACCAGGATGTCATCAGGGTCAAGTTTAATATCTTTAAGCTCCTTAATGAAGGATGCAAAGTCTTTCACGAAGGACTCAGTGAGGCCAACCAGGGGCTTAAGTTTCAGGGCGAGGAACTTAGCTAGAAGGTAGGTGGACCACCAATGGTATTGATGATAGCCTTAGAGGGACTCCTTCTTTGTGAATCTTAGGTAACCCATAGATCCTAGGAGTAAGGGGACTGCTCTCAATGAGTTTGTGGCCTAGAGAGCCCACAGAACTACTGGATTTGATGGCGAGAGCCCATCCTATAAACTTTCTTAAGAGGGTTCTTGGCAGTTTTTATAACAACCACTATTTAAAGATGATCTAACATCTTCTTACGGTAATCATCCTTGTTAAGGATGACCGTAGCCCCTCCTTGGTCAGCCTTTAGAACGACAATGTCTTGGTTCTGATTCAAAGATTTAAGGGCAGAGAGTTCCTCCTTGCTAAGGTTCTTCCGAGGGGGCTTAGCCTTCCTAAGGACGACAGCACAATCCTGCCTAATAGTGTCCCTTGATATTTTCTGGAAGATCCCTAATCCCTTATTCCACGTCGCAAATAATGTCATCCACCGGGATTCTTCTGGGGGCAAGGGCAAAGTTTAAACCTTTGCCTAAAAGACTAAAAACAGAAGGGGAAAAAGAAAAGCTAGAGAGGTTAACCACTCTTCTATCCAGGGAAGAAGGGGAAGAATGAACCTGATTCAAAATCAAATTCTCAATGTTATGGTTATTAATATTAATACCAACATCAATGTTATTATTAAAAGAATCTTTGCCTTAGGGTATAAAGAATTATTATTAATGTCACATAAATTAACCTTAATATTATCCAAAATCTTATTATCCAAAATATTGGTATTATTCTTATGCTTAATACTATGCTTAAATAAATTCTTATTACTAATCTTATTATTATTAATATTATAACTATTAATCTTACAAATATCCTATTATTCGTATACATCATATTAATATTATTATTATAACCGTTATTCTTGTGAATATTATTAAAATTACAAAAATCCTTATTATTAATAATGGTGTCATTATTATTATCTAACTCATCCCTACCATTATTAACGATAATATGGTTATAATTATGTAAATGATTCAAATCATACCCACTCTTCTTACCGATAGAATTAAAAATGAAACCATTTGAGCGCGCGTTATGAAAACCAACGAGAGACTAAGGAGTGACACCTACTGGTTTTCTGCACGTGGAGAACCGTCCAAGAATGCTTGAGGGAGAAACCGCAACGCGACTCCTCATTGTGTCAGCGCAACTGCTCTCCAGCTGAATAGGAATCCCGAGAGCACTGACCAGTAGCGAGCTCTGATCAACAGAAGATTTAGAAATGGTACCAGCCGGCTTCATATATTTTGAACTCGAACCCTGAGCGTTTGATGAGAAACCGCACCTTCTTCCTGGTCAGTCACGCAATTCCTTTTGGCAATCAAGCAATTGTCCCCCGACAGAATCGGAGAGCCGCGAGCGAGGCTATGCCGCGAATTCTGATCAAGGGAAGGAGAGATCGAATGCAGGTAAAGCAACACTCTGGCTCCTACGCTGCCACAGGGAACAATAGGGAGCCGAAGCGCAGACCTCCATGTCTGCTGACAACGAAACCTATTCAGTCGTATGGAGAGGCTTGGATGAGCTAGAACGCTGGGTTAAGGGTGGACTAGGAGAAACCGGGGGCATGCTGGAATCACCTGAAGCTTTGCAACATAATCCGACGCTGGGGCAGGCCTACCTTTGCAATAGGGGGCAGGCTGCCTGAAAGAAGGCGTGGGTGCAGCAGAGCGATCCCCAGAGATCTCTAGACAAGCAGGGGGGGAGGAGGACAATCCAATCGACTAGATGGAAGAAACCCAAGAATGGAGGGCCGATTTCTGAGACATAGAAATGCGGCTACGGGGAACCTCATCCACTGATCCACCTCCCACCGATTTCTGAGCTAACAACTGAAACTTGGCAGCTTGTTTTTGTCCCCTGATCTCCTCTAAACGTAACGATTTTAGTGCAGAGCATGCATCTATTCTGGCCCACAGG